>OZ017740.1:286848172-289248172 GCA_963969285.1 Odontomyia ornata | reverse complement strand
AATTAAACTGGAGCAACCAAAAACATATAAAAAATATCAAAAAAATCCAAAATAAGAAATAATAAATAATAACAACGACGACGCAACCAGCGGTTGCAGCCACGATGTTAACAGTACATCGAGAGCGGTACTAACTATGACAAAAACGACGAATAATACAATGACAGTGAAGACGGACGAAAAACGGAGATTAGAAGACAGTCTGGTCCAGACTGAGATTTCTGCGGCGTTCGGGCGCAGCAAAAATATTATGCGAACGCCAGAGCGTCCTATTAAAGAAAAGCGGGAAACTCTGCAGGACGCTTCAGGTGTTCGAGCGGTGGAGGATAATATAAAGAGCATCAAAATTTCGATGGTCACTGCTGCGATCGTTACCGAAGCGACCGATGCAAGGGTCGCAAATCCCGGCATAGTAAAGAAACATCCTTAAGCCACCGAGGAGATTACGTCACGAAAAGCAACAGTGACCAGGCAAATAAAGCGACGTTGTGTGATTGCACCGCCAACGTCGAAAATGTGGCGTAAGTACTGCATTCGGAAACGGAAAGCGATAACCTCTCCCAAGGATGGTTGCAAAGTACAATTGCCGCCCAGTGATACGAAGAAGAAAGGCTATTCCGAAAAACGGGAGATGTTCTGAAAAGAATATAATCTGCATGCGACTCCCCAAAAATCAGCAAAGCAGTAAAGGTTGGGCTCCTTGAACTAGAGGAGCTTCTAGATCGCATAGGGCACTATCGGAGGAGCTGGTAAAGGGCCGAAGTCGAGCAGAAGGCTAAAGAGGCGGTGAGGGCGAAATCTAAAGGTCACATGCAGATAGCTCCACCATTAAAAATCAATAAAAGATAGGCGTCTAGCCCAATCGAAGGAGATTGGGATAAAAGATGGAAGGAAGAGGCACTTGATGGGCGTGGAGCACCAGATCACGGGTTCCAGACAGTGCTTACAAAAGGAGCGAAGAAAGCCGCAAAGAAACTCATTCAAAAAGCGCCAGAAAGTAAAGTTCGCACGGACGCCCAATCAGAAAAAGGACCTGGTGCAAGACAGGAGAAGAGAAACCCCGACGAAGATCCCGACAGTAGGCACTGCTCGTAAAACTCCAAGATGGCCTATCCTACGCGGAGGTACTGCGGGACATCAGGGGAAACGTAAGGCCCGAAGACACCAACACTGCCATTAAAGTCATACGACGAACGTGGTCGGGCCAAATACTGGTCGAATTCAGAGCAGAGGCCGGCAATAAGGAAGCAATCTACAATGCAGCAAAGAAAGTCCTCGGCAAAAGCGCAACTATAGCCTTGCTCGAACCGATGACATCGATCGAAATACGAGACATTGACTGCGTGACGGATCTGGCCGAGGTACAAGAGGTCATCAAAAGGGAGTTCCCTAGCGTGGGAAGGATCAAAGCGAGACTGATACCAGAAAACAACAGGGGACAACGCATGGCCATACTTGACTTGACCGAAAAGGACGCCGAACGATTCCCGAACAAGGGCAAAGTAAGAATAGGGTGGGTTGTCTGTAGGATACGGCGAAGAGCAACGCCTCTTCAATGTTTCAAATGCATTGGTTATGGGCACACCGCACTAGTATGCAAAGGACCCGATAGGGGTTCCCTAGGTTACAAATGCGGTGAAATGGGACATAAAAGAAAAGAGTGTACGAAGGAGGCACACTCTATTCTCTGCAAGGATGCTGATCACAGACCTGATTTTGGATACGTCTTGGGATCAGGAAAATGTCGGGTGGTCCAGGAAGCTCAGCCAAGGCAAAATCAGAGCTTCGATGACCCGCGTCCTGCAGCTAAACCTACAGCGCGATTCAACCGCCCAAAATCTGCTTGAGCAGTTTGCGAGGGACATGAAAGCCGACTTCTTATTGCTGAGTGAGCAAAACCATGATAAAAGTCCTGCATTATGGTATCCTGACAAAACTGGTACTGCCGCCATCTGGGTTCGGAACAGTGATTTCCAAGCGGAGAGTTCTGGACGGGGGGATGGTTTCGTTTGGGTTCGGTGCTCAGGGACCACCTTCTTTAGTGTGTACCTAACACCTAACGAATCGATATCATCATTCCAAGCCAAGCTTAATGCTCTGGAGTGCGCTGTCTCGAACGCAGAGCGCAAAGTGCTCGTTGGGGGCGACTTCAACGCTAAAGCAATCGAATGGGGCATGCCTCAAACGGTTCCGCGGGGAAAACGAATCCTCGAAATGGCAGCAAGGACGGCACTCGTCGTACTAAACTCCGGAAAACCGCCGACTTTCCACCCTACTGGCTGTGAGGGAACCATACCGGACGTGACATTCGCCTCGGAGTCCTTAGTGCGGAGGATACACAATTGGAAAATGTTAGATGAGTACTCAGCCAGTGATCGTCAGTGCATTCTGCTTGAGATTAGTGATGTTGTCTCCCGACGTTCGTGCTCTTGACTATCTACAGCTGGATGGAACATCGGAAGGATGAACGTCGAGAGGTTCGTCGAGGTGCTCAAAGCAGGTGAGTTGCTGCAGGAAGCTTCGGAGGGGACGGAAGAACTGGCAGCTCAAGACGTGGTGAACTCTACTATGAGCTTCATTTCGACTGCTTGCTGCGCTTCTATGCCCCGTCGAAAACCCCGGCAGAGCAAGCCCCCAGTGTACTGGTGGTGAACTGAAATCGCTAAAAAGCGAAGGGAGTGTCACAAGCTTAGACGTGAGGCTCAACGGGCGCGGAACCGTGACGAAGCATGCAACTGGGTGGCAGCATATAAGTCGGCCAGGAAATGCCTTCGCAAACTGATCAACAATAGCAAGGCTCTCTGCTGGCAAGACCTAGTGGCCAGTGTGAACAAGGATCCGTGGGGCCTTGGCTACAAGCTAGTTATGCGGAAGCTTGGTGCCCTACGGAAGCCTTGTATACATGACGCGGAAAAGATGGACGCGATAGTTCGGGGACTCTTCGCCACCCATCCCGTCCGTGTTGACGCTATCCATGGTGAAACAGCAGTCGAGTGTCCACTCTTCACACAGCCGGAACTGCAGGAGGCAGTCCTCTCGTTGAAAGCGAGGAAGGCCCCAGGTCCAGATGGTGTTCCGGCTGAGGTGTTGCGGCTCGTCCATCACCATTGTCCTGACTTGCTGCTCAGCACATTCAACGCTTGTCTACGGGACGGGGTTTTCCCGGTACGATGGAAGGTGGCGAGGCTCGAAGGAAATCCCGAATCGCCGTCTGCATACCGCCCGTTATGCATGCTAGGCACGGCTGGGAAAGTGCTAGAGAAACTCATCAAGGGAAGACTCACTGACGCGATTCGTGCTGCTGGGGACCTATCCCCTCGGCAGTACAGCTTTAGAGCAGGACGTTCTACCACTGATGCGATTGCAGAGGTAGTGAACGCGGTCCAAAAGGCAGAGGCATATAGTCGCACCAAGCGACGGATCGTCCTGTTGGTGACACTCGACGTCAGGAATGCCTTCAACTCCGCTAGATGGGTGGATATTCTGGATACGCTGGAAAACCCTTTACAAGTTCCAGAATATTCAATGCGGCTTTTGAGGAACTACCTAAAGGACCGAAGCCTGCTCTACGACACGACACAGGGCCAACGAAGGATGGAAATTACATCGGGTGTTGCCCAGGGATCTATCCTTGGTCCGGACCTGTGGAACGTGTCTTACGACGGGCTACTGAGACTTGAGATGCCAGATGAGTTTCGCTTGATCGGCTATGCGGATGATGTTGCGGCTCTGGTCGCTGGACGCACCGTTGAACAAGCGCAACTTAGGCTAGGTATGCTAATGCGCCGAGTGAGGGACTAGATGACAGCTCGCGGGCTGAGCTTAGCACTGGAGAAAGCCGAAGTGGTCATCTTGACGAAAAAGAAAATCCCTAGAGTAAGGATGATCAGTATTGGAGACATACGAATCGAATCAAAGCCAGCGGTGAAGTATCTGGGGCTACTCATCGACTCGAAGATGAGTTTCTCTGAGCAAATCAGGGCAACGGCTGAGAAGGCTGCTTCGGGAATATCGGCTCTGAGTCGACTTATGGCCAACGTAGCGGGACCCAGCCCATCAAGAAGACGCCTTTTGATGAGTGCTGTAGGGTCAGTGCTACTGTACGGAACAGAGGTATGGGGCGACGCTCTCAGCAAGGAGGTATACCGAAAACGTTTGGTACAGGTACAGAGAAGAGAAGCACTGAGAATTGCATCTTCGTATCCGACAGTCTCCGACTCGGCGGTGAGAGTGATTGCAGGCGTGATACCTGTCGCCCTCCTTGCTAGAGAGCGCCGCTCTATTTATCTGCGCTGAAACGAGGACGCGAGGGAGATGGTTGTCTGCGAGGAGAGACAGCGCTCGCACGAAGGGAAGGTGGACTGTGCGCCTCATCCCGGATGTGAGACCGTGGCTAAATCGAAGGCATGGTGAGACTGACTTCTACCTGACCCAGCTTTTGAGCGGGCATGGGTGTTTTCAAACTTGCCTGCCCAAGATTGGTAAGTCACGGTCTCCCGATTGTCGGTTTTGCCCAGGAGAGGAGGACAATGCCTGCCACACATTTTTTGCGTGTACAAAATGGGTCAGGCTGCGAAGGGAACTCTACAGGGAGACAGGAGAGCTCACCCCGGATATAGTTGCGGTAATGCTCGAATCGGTTGACAAATGGAACCAGGTGGCACATTATGTTGGGCAGTCCTAAAATATAAAAGGGACTCACAGCAGCCGGGGGCGCTGGAGCTGGGGATCGCTCTTCTGGCATTTCCTCTTTCCCTCTCCCCTCCTGCTAGGAAAGGGACCCCCCGGCTTGAAGGCGCCCCACGGCGTAACAAAACGAGACCTGACCCGAAGTAATGTGTCAAACGGTTCCAGGCTGGGTTCTCAGGTTGATAGGGGAGGTGTTTAGTGGGTAGTCCAGTCGCGCATTGGACCAACAGCAGCCGGGGGCACTGGAGCTGGGGGATCGCTCTTCTGGCATTTCCTCTTCCCCTTTCCCCTCCCGCTAGGAAAGGGACGCCTCAGCTTGAAGGCGCCCCACGGCGTAACAAAACGAGACCTGGCCCGAAGTAATGTGTCAAACGGTTCCAGGCTGGGTTCTCAGGTTGACAGGGGAGGTGTTTAGTGGGTAGTCAAGTCGCGCATGGTAGTCCCACACTCTGTGCATAAATCGCATTCATCTCCCTACCACAAAAAAAAGGTCTGTTTTGAAAAGCTCCCATCAAGGCCTTTCACTTGATGCCAATATTGGCTACCATTAGTGAATTTTTTTTCTAGGATCAAACTTATAACATTTTTTTTTTTTGTAATAAAAAATTACACTTAACTACGGAAATTCATGTTTCTAGCTTATGCAGTTTGCGAGAAAACTTGCAGACAGACGGACTGAGATTTTAGTAGGATATTGTGTCAGGGATGGGTAGAGTGGAATAGTTTCCGTGGGTAATTAAAAGAAGTCGTAAAATGCGGACTTTGAAGATTTATTTAGCTCTATATTTATTATTCGTGTGGTTGATAGCTCGGTTAACGATCGACTGACACGAGTTGGTCCTCTTCCACCTCGTTCTCTCGTCTCTCTTTGTCTGTTGGTCTAAGTGCGCGTATCGCTCATCGAATCGGGTCTTCCATCGGTTTCGTTCGGTTATGATATTGCGGGCGACTTCGGTTTGTTTCTGCTCGATTGACATTGCTTGCGACGAATCTCCGGTTGAATCGATGAATCGTCGTTAAGGGGCAGTAAGAGATGGTTGTGGATAACATCCTTCAGTGGAAAATCGAATACTATTGAATTCGAGCGGAACTTCGGGGTTGAATTCTTCATAGAGTTCATGCTCCATTGCATAACCTTCATCAGCTGGTCCCACTTGCAGCGATCGGTAGTCGACGTCCGGAGAAAATTGAGAATATTGCGATTCACTTTCTCGACTTGTCCGTTTGACCGTGGGGTCCGGACGACAGTTTTAGCATGATCGATATGATGATCTCGGCAATAGGTCTCTAACTCGGTGTGTATGCGGTTCCACGATCAGTGATCAGTCGGTTCGGCAATTCAAAGAATATAGTTAATTCGTATCGCACAGCTTTCAGAATTATGTACTTACTGAATATGGGCTAGACGCGGGGATGGAGTGCATATTGCCTTTCGTATTCTGCGGGAGTGGCCCAAAAAGGGCCAGATGTAACACGCGGAATGGCACTGGATCGACGTCGTACATGTAGAGTTAACCCTCTCGTTTCCCAGCAAGCTTTTTATCATAGCAACATTGCAAGCACGATGAAATGTATGACTTTTCATAATTTTCTAGTCTTGCAACCTAAAAGTTTCGTCGAATTCGTTGCAAGCTTTTCTCTACTCCAAAATAGCCCATGTTGTCTTGGTGAAGCTTCGCAACTCACCAACGGATAGCACGCGGTACAACGAACCTTTCACATTCTCCATTAATTCTATATAAGCGACCGTGGTTGATTTTGTATTCAGCTACTTGTTGTTTCCTTTACGGTGACGGCTGGTTCTTTTGTATGACACCGATGATTTTTATCAATTCGGGATCGTGAGCTTGCATGGTACTGATTCATCGCATAGCATACGTTTCACATTATGGGAGGCGTTTTCGTGTTCGGTCCCCCAACGGAAGGTCGGATTCCTTTTCATCCTTAGTAGATTGTTCAGTGGTCAGGCGGTCATTGCATAATCCTTAATGAATTTACGGAAGAATCCGGTCAAACCATAGAACCGTCAAATCTCAGTGACATTAGTCGGCGTCGGAAATTCTTTGATAGTAGATGCCTTCTCCAATCCAGGTTTTGTCAAATCACCAATAATTCGATGTCCTAAGAACGACACTTCTTTCGCGAGAAAGAGACATTTCGAGAGTCGAAGAGTCATTCCGGCTCCTCGGACTAACTCGATGAATATACGCAGACGTTGTAGTCCTTCTTCTATGGTGCGGCTCGGAATGATGACTTCGTCAACATACGGCATGGCTTCTCGGGGTTTCATCCTCCGGATTAATGGCAATAGGACTTTCTGCAACACGGTAGACGGATTCACCAGCCCGAATGGCATAGCATTGAATTCGATCAGACTCTCGTGAGTCATAAAAAGAGTGTATTTTTTGGATGCTTCTTCGAGCGGTATCTGGTAATACCCAGCCATCAGATCTAACGTCGTGGAGTATTCGTTCCCAGAGATCAAAGCTAGTTGTTCGTCCACCCAATGCATCGGGAATGGTTGTTCAGTCGTTATCGCGTTCAATGATCGATAATTGACGCACAGTCGATATTCCCCGTTAGCCTTCTTCACTAAAACTACTGGTGAAGAGTAATCGGATTTAGTTCGACGAATTATGTTATTCTGAAGGAGTTCAGTTGTGATTCGGTTGACAGTTTCTCGTTTTGCAAACGGCACTTTATATTGGCCTCAGGTTTACGCTCCCCTTCGGTTTAACATCGATCTTCATCTCGGTGTGCCGACATCGTCCTAACTTTATATCATTGGCGAAACATTGAGAATATTCATTTATCATGGCGTACACTCGGCTTCGATCGTCCTCTGTGACTTCGGCTCCCAGTTTCACTTTATCTGAATCAATTTTTAACACACAACATCTTCCAGACTGTAGAATCACTTGACCAGGGTCAGTATACAAGATGTCACTGCCTAACAGTACGGGTGTTGGTAGGAGATCGTCATTCACAATTAACAGTTCGGCACGTTGTTGATGATCGTCCATGATCAGATTTACTTGTGCGCTATTGTCACTGTCGAATCTTCCCCCGGCAAATCCCTTAAATATTTCCTTTTTTTGTCTTACTTACACGAGACGTAAGTTGAGCATCGCTATGACGGATTAACGATCGGTCACTTCCTGGGTCTATAGATGCCGTAAGTTGATGTCCGTTCACCGTCACTTGTTTATGGCAGCCACCTGACTTCGGGGTTGTTGTTATTCGTCGGACGTTTGCTTGTGGTGATCTTTGTCTCTCGGGACATTTATCGGTTGAATGGGTTGTACGTTTGCCTGCTGCTCCATACATGAGATTGCTGTTTTTAGTGCGGCGTGTTGGAGATTTGTTTGAATTTAGCGCGCCGTGGTCGGTTCGCTTACATTTCTCCGACGAGGGATTACACACATACAATGAACAAAATCTTCTATTGTTTCTCCGGCGGCTCTCTATGTTGACAATAACTTTGCGTGCACATTACTCTCATCAATATCGTTCGGAAAGTCTCTCACTAAGTCGGATGCAAGAGATCTCCATGATGTATGCGGTAGCGGGTGGCTGTCAAACCAGTGTTTTGCAGTACTTCTCAACCTGGAGGGCGCGGCGAGAAGGACCAGGTTGTCATCCAAGTTGAATGCTTGTCGGAGCATGTTCATGCGATTCAGGAATTTTCTTGACGTTAGCGACAATTAAGATGAAGGGTCGAATATCGGAAACATTTCGCTTACAACTCGAACGGTAAGCACACGTCCCATGTACTGCGAGGTCAATGTCCCAGGTGTTTTTTGTTCCATGGCGGCAGATTGTGGGAATGATGCGATGTTCGGTGGCATCGTTACGTTCGATGCATATGCCAATACGATGGTTCACGTATCGGCGGCAGAAAATTGCAATATCGGCTTGCTGATGTTCGACGTGGTCGGCAGTGCGGTGGATTGCACTTCGGTGGCCAGCGGGTGCGGTATCGGAATATGACTCGGTAGCATCGTTCTGCTCGAAGGGTCAGGCGGTGTGGTGGTTCGGATGTCGGCTGCAAGCGTTTGCGAGAATGACACATGATTTGATGGCATCGTAACGTTCGATGCGATTGGCGGTACGAAGTTTGGAGCTTTCATTTTCGAGAGCACACTGCTGTTCGGTGGTATAGTCGATGTTGCAGCGGTATGTGTGTCGACATTTGTTTGTTAGGCGGTAAGAATTTTCACGATAGCAGTAATGGCGGGGATATCGTCTCTCAACTTGTCGATTTCGTCACGCACAACGGCTGTGGATACCGGTGATTCGTTCGGAGAGGGGTCCTTTTCAATTTCGTCGGAGCCCAATTCCTCGTAGACTCGATCGAACAGTTACGACTGAGTTCCCGCCATGATCAATTTTTCGTTAGCAGGACAGCGCGTAACTCTTTCGCGATTAGTGTTTCCACCTTCACTCTCGGCATTTTACACTACTCACATTCTTGTTTCCACGATTTTATTATGGTTATCTCACTTCTGAAGTTGTCAGGGATGGCTACAGTGGAATATTTTCCGTGGGTAATTAAAATAAGTCGTAAAATGCTGACTTATAAAGATTTATTTAGCTCTATTTATTACGCGTGTGGTTCGTAGCTTGGTTAACGATCGACTGCCACGATTTGGTCCTCTTCCACCTCGTTCACTCGTCTCTTTCTGTCTGTTGGTTTTAGTGTGCGTTGACAATTGTACAATTATTTTACAATACCCTAAGAAAACCGACACTTGAAGGGGTGAAACACAATAAAATGAATGGAATCGGAGCCAAATCAGTTTCCCTGTTTTCGAAAGTAAATAGCATTAACTTATTAATCAATCGTTACTAAAACGGGGATAAACTGATTTTGCTCCGATTCCATAAATTTTATTTCACAATTTTTAGTGCGTTTTGGAATCGGTTCTCTTTTTCTTCTTAAAGTTTTTGTGTTCCTTTGCTTGTATAAAGCATCCTGTGGATCTGTTAAAAAGCATATTATATAAACCTAATTTACAACAACTTAACACCATGACACACTTAAAAGAAAACCGAAAAAATTGAGGTTATCGTCAAAAGTATTGAAGAAGGGCCAGCTTACATCTAATTTATTCATACAAAATGCCTTCAACTTTTGTGATTACAACTTCAAAATGGTCGCATTCTGTGGTGAATGCTAAATCTACCGCAAGACCGTGAAGTTTAAGAAGAAAGTCTTAGAAGAGAATACTATTATCCCATACTGTTATTATGTCTAAAGTTTTAAAGGACTATTTAACTTTCGAATTAAACTAAACCAAAAGTTGGATAATGGTGAAATTGTGAAAGTAATTAAAGTTTCCGTTTAAATTTCCTACTGTATGATACATTCTGGTGGTTGGATTTTAGGTTTGGGCAGGAAATTTGAATTCAAATGAGAATTTCAAATAGTTTAGAATATTCAACACGACATATTTCAATATTGTTCGAGTTTCGACTCGTAAAAGACGACTCTTAAAATATCTAAAAGTCAATTCCATTAGCGCATCTTGCCCACCCCAACGAATAAAAATTTATTGAACTTAACATAAATAACCTTGTTACAGATAACACATGAAGCATTTCCATTTGCATCGCGCCACAAGTCCCCACTTGGAACTTGTACTCCTAAGAACATTTCTTTCGCGATGATATCACTAATAAATAACTGGAGTATCGCATTATGGATGCACGCTCCACATACGAGTATGCCTCAGATGCACATATGAATACGTAATATCATGTCAATTGAAATGGGGATCACTGTCTTTCGGTCGTCGTTAATTAACGAGAACGTTTTCTTTTCAAAGCCGGCAGAGATCGAGCCAAATAGGCATCAATCCAACCGTCATCGTCGTCATCATGAAAATGAAATGGGAAAATGTAAAGGAAAACAGCTTGAATTGATTCTTTAGCAGATTTTGTAAACAAATCAGCAGTGACGATGGCTATATGGCTCCACGCTTCACGGAGGCAAATGGGCAGACTAGCGGAGGCCTCTTTGGGGGAAAGGAATCGAACTTAATCTTGTGACGACCAGCGAGATGCTGAACATCTTGGAGTAGATACAAAGATTGCATTGAGATAATCCACGCGATTGAAGTCTTGAAGTGTGATTTTCCGGATACTCGTACGTTCGTTTGCAAGCGACTGTGTTTTATGGGTCAGTTGGTGCTGAATGGAATTGAATGTTTTTGTATCCTATTCAAATTGGAAGACTCCTTTGTTATGATGTTTTGCAGAAAATCTCGTGATGCATAATGATTTGGAATTAAGCTAAATAATTATTTGTTTAAATTGTGGATGCATTATCACATTGTTGGAGAGCTAATTGTGTTACACAATCTCGGGAAGTGATTCAAAAATCGATTTTTTAGTTTATAATAGGCGAAAACGATACCGGAAACACACGGAAAATCATAAATATTCGACGAAATTTCCTATTCGAGAAATTAACCGTCTCAACGGTTCGTTTAAGCCACAAATTATATTGTTAAGATGTAAGAGCACGTTTCACACTAAACACCAAATAAATTGTAAATTGCTTACATTGTTCACGGTTGACGTTGTCGTTTAACTGCTAAATTCCTATCACGCACACTTAATTTAATTTCGCACATGCGTCGCGTATTATTGTATTATACGTTGGAATTATCACTGAGATGTTGATTCAAATCAAATTGACTACGCTTAGACCGATTGAATGTAAGAAATTCGTATTTTTAATGTTATCGTTACTATTTTGATTAATATCATGAAAACACGGTGGTCGTTAAGATAACGTAGATTTTAGACCGGGTGATATCTGAGGATTTCGAATAGGATTGGCAAAATAAAAATCCCCGGCGTGGGGGTTGAGGTATATGTGGCAAAACAGTTCCGAGTATGTGTTTGATAAAGCACTTGTTGTTTCTTTCACCACAGGATGTTGGTTGATGATTTATTGATATAGGAAATGGAAAGCTTAGCTAAGTGAAATGTAATAAATTAATTTAATAATGCACGAACTGTAAAAAATAACGCCATTTATAACAGAGTTTCGTATAGTTTTAACAATCATATCAATCAGGATTGATAAAAATAAATCAAGAAGAATTTACTTTCCGGCATAAATGCTGCAGATCATTGAGCCGTTTTGTATATTTTATGCTTTTTTTCCTTCGAATAAAATTAATTCATCTCATTAATAATGTAAGACATAAAAAGCTAAACATCAATATTGATCTTTAAAAGTAAATAGGTTAGACTAATGTTGAACTACATATATTCTGCTTTACTAATCATGTATTTGGTAATTTGTATCATTTACAATTCACACTACTGGAGCTAATTATCAATTCTTATCAACTTTATATCATATGAATAATCAACATGCATGAAGTTCGACAGAGGAAATTTTATTGGACTTTAGCAAATCTTACTCAATAGTCTTTCTACTTATTAATTTTCATGATACATAAAATTTTTCAATCTATCGGTGCCATAGTCGTACTATTGCATGATACGTTTTTACTAAAACCTTTTCTTATTTTACAAACATTTAACACTTTTTGCAGCACGCGATAATTAAATTTTCCACAACTATGCATTAATGTGCAGACTTTAGACCTGTTTTCAGTTTTTTTCGCTTTCCGTCTATCTTAAGTATTCGATTACGATTATTAGATATAGATAACCGAGCAATACTACCTATAAATTCAAAATTTCGAGTTGTAGATAGATAGAATTTAGAAAGATAGATTTTTATGCACTTTGCTACAAGTTCAGAAAGGCATATTTGAAGCTTATACTATGCTATGGGTGTGAAACATAGACCCTAACCCAAGCATCCGCAAATATATTGAACGCCTTTGAGCGACGGGTCCTGAGGCGAATAATCAGAGCGAAGCTAGACGGGGACCAATGGCGAATTCGATACAACCATGAGCTATATGAATTTTTTGACGAACCGGAGACCTCAACGATTGTAAGCCTGCGGTAGCTGCAATAGGCTGGCCACATGAATCGTATGGACGAACAACGGATACCCAAAAAGGTATTCGTTGGGAGAACTGAAGGCCCGAGACCAGCGGGGAAACCGAAGAAACGCTGGTCTGACTCGGTCCTCGAAAACAGTTCATCGCTGCTCAGATTTCGAAATCGGAGGACGCGGTCAATGGACGGAGAGAGTTAGAGGCGCTATTTGCAGAAAGCGAAGGCCCGAAAAGGTCTGTAGTGCTAGGAAGAAGAAGAAGATATTTGAAGCTTATGGACAGAGCTCACAATATTTTAAAGTTTTGTACAGAGCTGCACGCCTGATGGTAATAGAATCGATGTTCAGTTGAAGGCTGGTCATTGTCTTTAACTCTTCAGTTCCCATTGCAGTCTCTAGGGTCCCCCTGCCCGCAAGGGGAATGCCGGCCTACAGGAGTACTCTTGGTGGTTAGCATACTTCGGGGAGTGCCGCACCCACTTACCCTAGGAAATTCCCGCAGGGGGAAGGCCGGTCAACGGGAGTACTCTTGGAGGGTAGCATTCATTGGGGAGCACCACCCCCACGGACCCGAGGATATGGAGGTCGCCGTGAGGTTCCTCCTGGGATGACAGGTAACGACCCTGACTGAATCTGGACAACGAATTGGAATTGTTGTAGTTGCTTTGCACAGCAGCGCCGAGGTGAATTCGTGCGTAATATTGCTCTAATTCAACTATCATACGAGGATGATTTGGAAAATTTCCGGCCTTACCGGCAAAAATCATGGCTCATTTAAGTTCTCTTGGCAACCAATAGATGTATGCCATAAAAATTTCAAGTCATTCCGATCAGTACAAAACACATGGTAACCTTCCAAAGTTGACAGGTGACGTTTGTTAAGAACAATGGGTAAAATCGAGTATCGCGCGGTGATAAAGTAACTCTATTTGAAAGGGAAAAAAACTCAGGAAGTGAAAGAAGGGTATGGTCATTTACAACCATGAAACATTAGGTGGCCGAGTTCAAACACGGTCGCGCAAGCATTTTTGACGATGAACGTTCTGGATGACCGAAAATTGTTTCAACGGAAGATATCGTCAGTTTTGTGCACACAAACGTGATGGAGGATCGCCGATTAACCATTAAGGGAATTGCTAAGGCTTGTGGGATTTCAACTGAAGAGTGCATACGATTTTATATGAAGATTTATGCATGGAAAAATAATCTGCGCGATGGGTGCCGCGTTTGTTGACGATCGACCAAAAGCGCGTACGGATGAACATGTCGCGCGAGACTCTTCAGCTGTTCCAAAAGAATCCTACCGAGATTTTGCGCCAATTAATTGCTCTCGACGAAACGTGGATCCATAACCATACTCCGGAGACTTAACAACAATCAATGCAGTGGGATGTGCTGGGGGAACCAGCTCCAAGGAAGGCGAAGGTCGTTGTTTCTGCCGGAAAAGTGATGGCGACAGTTTTTTAGGACAGCCGTGGAGTAATTATGGTTGATTACCTTCAGAAAGGTAAAACCATTAATGAACACTATTACGCTGCATTGCTGGACCAATTGAAAACGGAACTCAAGAAAAGTGACTGTTTTTTATTCCCCAACTTAGAAAAGTTTCTGGCTGGGAAAAAATATGGGTCAAATACCGAGGTTGAAGAGGTAGTTAACTAGCATTTTTTAGATTTATAGAAAGAATTTTTTTTAATGGTCTGAAGGGTTGGGAAAAGCGTTTGACGAAGTGTGTTGACTTGCGTGGAGACTATGTCGAGAAATAATTTATTTGGCTTGAATTATGGGTTTTTCTTTAAAAGGCCGGAAATTTTTTCAAATTACTCTCATACCGTCTCCGTCCCGGTTAAATTTTGGCAGGCCTCAGAGTACGTTGGAAGCGCGCACCATTGGTCCGGTGGCGTAGATTCGGTTGAGGATTCCCGATTAGCATTGATCTGGCTCTGAGCACTCGTGCCAACCCTCGCATGGCCTCTCTGCTCTGCAAAGATAACAATGAGATAAAAAGGCGACAATATACACGAACGGCGATATCGGTTGTGCGGGGGGGGACCCCATTAAACTGAAACAACTCCAACTAAAAACAGATCCAAAAAATTCGAGAAAAGTAAGCATAAATAACAACAACGGCGACATAGCCAGCGACTAGAGCCACGATGTTCAAAGCCTATCGGGAGCGGTACTAACGAGGCTGAATACAATGACAGTGAAGACGGACTAAAAACGGAGATTAACAGACTGATTAACTGACATTCCTGTGGCGTTTGGGCGGAGTAAAAAGATGATCCGAACGCCAGAACGTCGTGAAAGAGAACAGCGGGAATCTGTGCAGGACGCGCCAGATGCTCAACTGGTGGAAGAAGTTATAACGAACATCGAGGATTGGATTGTTATTACAGCGATCGCTACTAAAGTGATCCAAGCAAGGGTCTTAAATCCTATAATGCTGCGTCACGGATCTGGCCGAGGTAGAAGAGGCCATCAAAAGGGAGTTCCCTAGCGTGGGAAGGATCAAAGCGAGACTGACACCAGAAAACAACAGGGGACAACGCATGGCCATAGTTGACTTGACCGAAAAGGACGCCGAACAATTCCTGAACAAGGGCAAAGTACGAATAAGGTGGGTTGTCTGTAGGATACGGCGAAGAGCAACGCCTCTTCAATGTTTCAAATGCCTTGGTTATGGTCACACCACACAAGTATGCAAAGGACCCGATAGGAGTTCCCTATGTTACAAATGCGGTGAAATGGGACATAAAAGAAAAGAGTGTAGGAAGGAGGCACACTGTATTCTTTGCAAGGATCCTGATCCAAAACCTGATTTTGGACACGTCTTGGGATCAGGAAAATGCCGGGTTTTCCAGGAAACCCTAGCCAAGGCAAAATCAGAACTTCGATGACCCGTATCCTGCAGCTAAACCTACACCGCATTTCAACCGCCAGTTTGCGAGGAACATGAAAGCCGACTTCTTGCTGCTGAGTGAGCAACACCATGATAAAAGTCGTGCATTATGGTATCCTGACGAAACTGGTACTGCCGCCATCTGGGTTCGGAGCAGTGATTTCCAAGCGGAGCGTTGTGGACGGGGGGATAGTTTCGTGTGGGTTCGGTGTTCAGGGACCACCTTCTTTAGTGTGTACCTAACGCCTAACGAATCGATATCATCTTTCCAAGCCAAGCTTAATGCTCTGGAGGGCGCTGTCTTGAAAACAAAGGACAAAGTGCTCGTTGGGAGAGACTTCAACGCTAAAGCAATCGAATGGGGCATGCCTCAAACAGATCCGCGGGGAAAACGAATCCTGGAAATAGCGGCCAGGACGGGGCTCGTCGTACTAAACACCGGAAATACGCTGACTTTCCGCCGTATTGGCTGTGAGGGAACCATACCGGACATGACATTCGCCTCGGAGTCCTTAGTACGGAGGATACACAATTGGAAAGTATAAGGGGACTACTCAGCCAGTGATGATCAGTGCATTCTGCTTGAGATAGGTAATGCTGTCTCCCGACGTCCGTGCTCTCGGATTTCTACAACTGGATGGAACATCGGAAGGATAGGCGTCGAGAGGTTTCTCGAGGTGCTCAGAGCAGGTGAGCCGCTGCAGGGAGCTTCGGAGGGGACGGAAGAACTGGCAGCTCAAGACATGGTAAACTCAACTATTAGCATCACTACGACTGCTTGCAGCGCTTCTATGCCCCGTCGCAAACCTCGGCACGGCAAGCCCCCCGTGTACTGGTGGTCAACTGAAATCGCTGAAAAGCGAAGGGAGTGTCACAAGCTTCGACGTGAGGCTCAACGGTCGCGGAACCGCAACGAGGCATGCAACTGGGTGGCAGCATATAAGTTGGCTAAGAAATGCCTTCGCAAATTGATCAACAATAGCAAGGCTAGCTGCTGGCAAGACCTAGTGGACAATGTGAAGAAGGATCCGTGGGGCCTTGACTACAAGCTAGTTATGCGGAAGCTTGGTGCCCTACGGAAGCCTTGCTTACATGATGCGGAGAAAATGGATGAGATAGTGCGGGGACTCTTCCCCGCCCATCCCGTCCATGTTGACGCTGTCCATGGTGAAACAGCAGTCGAGTATCCCCTCTTCACAAAGCCAGAACTGGAGGAGGCAGTCCTTTCATTGAAAGCGAGGAAGGCTCCAGGTCCAGATGGTCTTCCAGCTCAGGTGTTGCGGCTTGTCCATCACCATCATCCTGACTTGCTGGTCAGCACATTCAACGCTTGCTTACGGGACGGGGTTTTCCCGGTACGATGGAGGTGGCGAGGCTCGTGCTCATCAGCAAGGGGAAAGGAGATCCTGAATTGCCGTCCGCATACCGCCCGTTATGTATGCTAGACACGGCTGGGAAAGTCCTAGAGAAACTCATCAAGGGAAGACTCACTGACGCGATTCGTGCTGCTGGGGACCTATCTCCTCGGCAGTACGGCTTTAGAGCAGGACGTTCTACTATCGATGCGATTGCAGAGGTGGTGAGCGCGGTCCAAAAGGCAGAGGCACATAGTCGCACCAAGCGATGGATTGTCCTGTTGGTGACACTCGACGTCAGGAACGCCTTCAACTCCGCAAGATGGGTGAATATTCTGGATACCCTGGAAAATCCTTTTCAAGTTCCAGAATATCTAACGCGGCTTTTGAGGGACTACTTTAAAGACCGAAGCCTGCTCTACGACACAACACAGGGCCTACGAAGGATGGAAATTACATCAGGTGTTGCCCAGAGATCTATCCTTGGTGCAGACTTGTGGAACATGTCTTACGACGGGCTACTGAGACTTAGATGCCAGATGAGTCGCGCTTGGTCGGCTATGCGGATGATGTTGCGGCTCTGTCGCTGGACGCGTCGTTAAACAAGCGCAACTTAGGCTAGGTATGCTAATGCGCCGAGTGAAAGACCGGATGACTGCTCGCGGGCTCAGTTTAGCACTGGAGAAAACCGAAGTGGTCATCTTGACATAAAAGAGAATCCCTAGAGTAGGGATGATCAGTATTGGAGACATACAAGTGGAATCGAAGCCAGCGGGGCTACTGATCGACTCGAAGATGAGTTTCTCTGAGCAAATTTAGGCAACGGCTGAGAAGGCTTCTTCGGGAGTACCGGCTCTGAGTCGACTTATGGCCAACGTAGGGGGACCCAGCCCATCAAGAAGACGCCTCTTGATGAGCGCTGTAGGGTCAGTGCTACTGTACGGAGCAGAGGTATGGGGCGACGATCTCAGTAAGGAGGTTCACCAAAAACGCCTGGCACAGGTACAGAGAAAAGGAGCGCTGAGGATTGCATCTTCGTACCCGAAAGTCTCTGATTGCAGGCGTGATACCTGTCGGCCTCCTTGCTAGAGAGCGCCACTCTATTTATCTGCGTCGAAACAAGGATGCAAGGAAGACAGCGCTCACTCAACGATTGGCAGGAATCTCTGGTGAATTGCACGAAGGGAAGGTGGACTGCGCGCCTCATCCCGGATGTGAGACCGTGGCAAAATTGAAGGCATGGTGAGACTGACTTCTATCTGACCCAGGTTTTGAGCGGGCACGGGTGTTTTCAGTCTTACCTGCACAAGATTGGTAATTCACGATCCCCCGCTAGTCGGTATTGCCCAGGAGAGGCGGACAATGCCTGCCACACATTGTTTGCGTGCAAAAAATGAGACGGGCTGCGAAGGGCCCTCTACAGAGAGACGGGAGAGCTCACCCGATAATATAGGCGCGGTGATGCTCGAATCGGTTGACATATGGAACCAGGAGGCACATTATGCTCGGGCAGTCATAAAAGATAAAAGAGTGTGTTGGGGCTGGGGGATCGCTTGTCTGGCACTTCTTCTTCTCCTCTCGTCTTCTGCTAGAAGAGGGATTCCCCAGCTTGCAGGCGCCTCACGGCGTAACAAAAAATGAGACCTGGCCCGAAGTAATGTGTCAAACGGTTTCAGGCTGGGTTCTCAGGTTGACAGGGGAGGTGTTTAGTGGGTAGTCCAGTCGCCTTCTTGCCAACATGGGAGTCCCACACTCTGTGCGTAAATGGGCATTCACCTCCCTACCACAGAAAAAAAAAGCCAAGCTTCATGCTTTGGAGAGCACTGTCTCGAGCGCAGATGGCAACGTGCTCGTTGTGAGAGACTTCAGCGCTAAAGCAATTGAATATGGACATGCCTCAAATAGAACCGCGGTAAAACGAATCTTAGAAATGGCGGCCAGGATGGCGCTTGTCGTACTAAACATCGGAAATATGCTGACTTACCGTCGTATTGGCTGTGAAGGAACCATACCGAATGTGAAATTTGCCTGGGAGTCTTTAGTGCGGAGGCTACACAATTGGAGGGTATCAAGAGGACTACTCAGCCAGTGATCATCAATACATTCTGCTTGAGATTCGTGATGTTATCTCCCGACGTCCGTGCTCTCGACCTTCTGCGATTGGGTGGAGCATCCGAACGAATGACATCGAGAGGCTCGTCGAGGTGCTCCGTTGCAGGGTGATTCGCAGCGGACAGAAGAACTAGCAGCCCAAGACATTATGAATTCAACTATGAGTATCATCAGAACTGCTTGCAGTGCTAACATTTCCCGTCGACCGAAATTGCTGAAACGCGAAGGGTGTGTCACAAGCTTCGAGGTGAGACTCAACGGGCATGGAACCGTGACGACTCATGCAACCAGGTAGGAGCACATAAGTCGGCTAGGAAATACCTTTGCTTGATCAACAACAGCAAGGCTCACTGCTGGCAAGATTAGTGGACAGTATACACTGGTCCGTGGGCCGTAGAAAGGCGGTCATAATAAATTTTATAGTCGATTGCTCTGTATTTTTTCAGGTTATATAGTCAAATTAAATAAAAACAAATTTTCAGATACATATACACACACATTAGTACAGGAAATGAAATCCAAAAATGGCAACACCTCGCAATTTTCTCGTCCAGCATCGATTTGCATAAATATTTGGAATTAGGCTCATTTCACCCTCTAGTTCATTTTCTATATGGTGCCGTTGTACGTTTTTAGGGTTTTGTAAAATAATTTTACAAAACCCTTCTAAAATCGCGTCCTGTCTGTCCGTCTGTCTGTCCGTCCGTCCGTCCGTCCGTCCGTGTGTCACAGCAGTTTTTCTCGGAAACTACTTAAGCTAGAAGCATCAAATTTTGTATGTAGGTGTAAAGTGATGATCTCTTCAAAGTTCAGCTACTAAAAAATTTTATAAGGTATTTAAGGGGGGTCTCCCCATGTAGGGGAGTGACCCCCCGAAAAAAAAATTTCATTGAAGGTAGCCGATCTGGGTATCAAATGAAAGGTCTTGATGAGAACTTTTCAAAACAGGTCTTAGTTTGGCAAAGTTTGCTTCGAGGGGCGCACAGGGAGGGGAAATACACGAAAAATTTGTGTCCCCCCCCTCGCGATTGGACACCTTCGATCCGAAAAATCTGAAAAAAATCAGGAATGTAGGCCTTAATGAGTACAACAACAACAAATACGTGAGAAGTCGCAATTCACTCAACTTTGTTAGTAATAGTATGATTTATCGATTTAATGTTTTCTTGAATAAAATCTTAACGGTACCCTTAAATTCTATGAAATTTAGTATGTAGATGTCTTTTTATAAGATTGATCTATCCTGAAAGTTTCATAAAGATTGCATCATATTTAGCGAAGTTATAGCGGTTTGAATTTTCCTGTATTACTATGGAACAATATGCGCTGCATTAACTACTATGGCAACATATGGCTATGGAACAACATGCGCTTTTTACCGACTCAGACACTACAGTTTTGCTAGGATTTGCATGAAAATTTCAGGAATGATAGGTGTCATGAATAACTTTGAGAATCAGTTCAGTTAGTGGTATCAGTAATCGTCAAACAAAATAGTGGCTGTTTTAAATGCGAAGATTGAATAATGTTGAGTTATTTTTTCCCAACTTCAACGTTTAAGGTGCATGCTTTGAACACTTGATTCAATTTAATGAATGACTGAAGCTGAGTACCTACAATTAATACTCATAAGTGAAACAAGTCAAGGAGGCGGGAGGGAGCTTCTAACAAAAGGGCTTTGTAACAACTCTAGGATTCGAAAAAATTGGCCATTAATCGATGATAACAGTACAGGAGAGTGGCCCCTGAAAAAAAATTCATCAAACGTAGCCGATATGAGTATGAAATGAAATTTTTCATGGGAGCTTTTCAAAACAGTTCTTAAACTGTCAGTTTTTGCTTCAGTGGGGGCACAGGGGGGAAATACATGAAAAATGTGTTTCCTCCCTCGCGAATGGACATCTGAAATAATTATCAAGGGAGATAATTATGAGTATAACAATAACAAAAACCTAAGAAGTCTAAATTCTGTCAACTTTGTTAATAATAGTATGATCTTCGAATTTCATAGTTTCTCCAATAAAATCGTCATTGACATGCGTCTTGACTTTATTCAATCTGGTGACTGCATTTTGAAAATTGAATACAAAACCCTTCTGACATGAGCGTAGGTCTGTTTACCCAACTTGTTTATTTTTAAAGAGTGAATCAACCCTTTAATATGGGTAAAATTTGTTTTGGATTGGCTAAATAATGATTGTTTTATGCTTAAGGATATAATATAATATTACAAACCTTGTTAGAGCTTAGTAAAAAAAATAAAATAAAAGCTAAGTGAAAAAATAAAATAAAATTTTCTTTTATTTAAAATGGATTTTATTTAAGTACATATTGTCCATTGTTATCTGTGACCTTTTACCATTTTTTGGGTAGAGCAATTATTCCATCTGTGTAGAACTTCTGCGGTTTATCGGCGAAAAACTTGGTTAAGTGATTTTTACACTCCCTTTTTGAAGTGAATTTCTTTTCATTAAGGAAGTTTTACAGAGACCGAAACAAACGGTAGTCTGATGACTCAAGGTCTGGAGAATACGGTGGATGTATCAAAACTTCCCAGCCAAGCTGTCAATTTTTACCGGGTCATCAAAGATGTGTGTGGTCTGGCATTGTTGTGATGGAAGACAACGACCGTTCTATTGATCAATTCTGGCCGGTTGTTTTTGAATTGCTTGCTGCAATCTGGTTAATTGCTGACAGTACAGAGCCCACTTTAGTGTTTGGCCAGCTTCTAGCACCTCATGTTAAACAATTCCCTTCCAATCCCACCCTACACACAGCATAACCTTACTTGGTGTCAATCTTGGCTTTGAAGTCGCTTATGATGATCCACCTTTTTTGACAATGGTCTTTTTCGAACGACATTCTCGTACCTTACCCATTTTTTATCGCCCGTAATGATTTACTTCAAAAATGGCTAGATATCGATGCGTTTTATTAGCGTTTCGCAAATGGAAATTAGGTTGATCAAATTTTTTGTGTTAATTCATGCGGCACCCGAACGTCGAGCTTCTTTGTGTATTCAGCCTTACGCAAATGGTTCAAAACTGTGTTTGGTGATCAATATTTAGTTCCTTAGCAATGTCATGGCTGCTTATTTGTCGGTCTTCTTCAATTTTTGTAAAATTTCATCGACTTTTCCAGTGATTGGTCGACCTGAGCGAGGTGCACCTTTGACATCAAAATTTCCAGGAAGAAATCGAGTGAAACATCTCTTGGCTGTGGCTTTTGATAAAGTATCTTGACCGTAGACACCACAAATTTTTTCATTAGCCTGCGATGCATTCTCACCTTGATCGTAGTGATATTGTAAAATATAACGAATTGTTTCAGAAATTTTACTCATTTTTAAATGAATACAAGATTTGACACGAATGACGAAATACAAATTGTCCATATGAAAATTGTAGACTGGAATGTCACCTTTCAAATGCATGTCAGTTTGACTCAATCTGATTAGTATTGCCCGATATACAATTGTATGACAACGAACGCCATCTAGTGACAAAAAAGGCTCAATACTTTTTGGATTGTCCAATATACGAGTATATATATGTTAATAAAAAAAAATAACGTTATGATGGAAACAATACAAGCTAAGGATGACTTTGTAGGGTTTTTTCAAGAGCTATAAGGCTATGTGAATTAAATTCCTTAAGACCCTTTCGTTTTTAAATGGGGTGAGTTTAAAGGGGTCGAATAAGGTGATTTTCTCTCGTAAATAAAGGGTTTAAACGGCTACATCTCGCCAAATATTTACTGCACAGAAATTTTTGTCATTAAAAAAGCGACAATTTAGTGCTCTGGCATTTTTTTCGTATCTCCAGTATTTTCAGCGATATTTTGAAGGAATGGGTGAAAAATACGAAATCGCGAAAAATCGTTTTCTCTTTAAACTCTAATTTTTCTTAAATTTGGCATTTTAAATGGGTCAAACTTCTTGGATGTATTGATACTATACTACTTACTATGTATAAAGAGACTCACAGAAGGGACAAAATCAAAAATGATTCCATAAATTTTACTCGAAAAATGCAAAGTTTTCTCCTTATTTGACTTTGAACTTTTCAAATTTAGCATTTAACGAAAAAAGCTAACCATCAACATGACGTATCTCGGTTCGTATTAGTCATAGAAAATTTTTAAAAAAAGTAGTTGTTGTTTAAATTTTTTTTTGATAAAATGCATATTTTTCGAGTTATTCGCGAAAAACCCATTAAAAACGTCGATGGATTCGTCGGAAAATTGTTACTTTCAACCGCGAATAGCTCGAAAAATATTAGTTTTAGGAAAAAAATGTATGCAACATTTTTTACTTAGAATTCCTTTTTCCATCGATTCCTGCAGTTAAAATGTAATAGAAATGTCCAACCCCGAGATGGGGTGGCAACCACCCTCAAGGTTTTAACGTACAGCGGCATGATATAGAAAATGATCCTTGGAATATTTCCGACCTTCTACGAAAATTTCAAGCCATACCAAATTGCGAGTTAAAATGCTTCATTTCCTGTAATATATATACGAGTTATATATATATATATATATATATATATATATATATATATATATATATATATATATATATATATACATAAGGGCGGTTCAAATGTGATGGAGACATCCTCTGTAAAGATTTTTCTACCTTCAGCTCGAACGCGGAACCGACCTCTCATCGGTTCTAGACGTTAAGTCTGAGTAGTGCCAACGGATGGTACCAACAGGTCAACCAATCCGTGCACCGTAATCCATTCACGCGGTGACTGCTTGTCGGCCAGCTAGTTCGGAGAGGATTTCGGTCGCGGGTCTCCGAATGGATTACGCTCAATTACAATATTTCAGTCACCTGAACTTGCCCGTTTTCCAAACGCGTCAACAATTACTCATCCAGAACGAGAAACCTACATTACGTTAGTTCTGGATGTGATCTATCCACAGATCTCAAATCAAAAACGCTACAACAATCCACAGGCGCGTTACCGATTCACCGACGCGGTACCGAAAAATATACTACTCGAACTTAAACCGAAGAAAACTACTCTAAAGAAATGGCGAAACAAACAAAGGTACCGCGTACCGCGCGCGACGCGAAACCGACTTCAGCGGATTTGTCGAAACCCTACCCTCGCGACGGCATACTTACCATGCACTCACCCCCCCGCTGAAACAGAAAGAACCACTGAAAAGGAAAGTCTTGTTTACAATTAGCAATTCATTTTAATATTTTCCATGCTTTTCCTAATTAAATTTCAACAATTGATCTTATTAGGGATTTATATTGAATGGTAAGACTTAAGTTACATATTAAACTTGTGTATAGTACGGTTGAAATTTTCAAGATACGTAACGGATTACACTACATAAGCAAACTATCATCGCCGATTAACTTTTGACACCAAAATTATGCCTGATGTATGAATGTGTTTGTTATTGTTATTCTTTTTACTCCTACACATACTCCTACGTGCGTGTATGTATTCAAGTGAAAATTAAGCAAGGTACGGGTATATAAAATTAATCAACATATTCATACTTAATACTTGAAAACATTGTTCAATATATTGTTTTGTTTTCTAGGTTATGCGGACATGCAAATAAGGAACAATTTTTTTAATGTTTCAACTCGTAATTAATTAATCTTAATGATGAAAATAAATAGAATAAACCGTAGGGTGTATATTATAATGTGAATTTTAAATGTATCCGAAATTATGACCAAATTTCAACTAGATTAGTGTATACTAGTTACTAAAATAGTGGATCTAAATTTTCAACGATTTTGTTTTCCGATTTTCAAAAGTATGCTGATAATAACCTGATCTCTATTATCGCGTTTGTTTTGATTTGTTCTATTTCTAAGAACTTATATTTTTAATAGTTGAGTATTAATTTAATAGTATAAAATAGAGTAATATGCAGTTCGTAAATTCTTATTACAAAAGTGGGGGTGCTTTCATATTCAAAAAGTTTCCTTGTGTATATATTTTTTTTTTTTAAACCGTATTCAATGCCGGTAAAATAATCAATTTTTGAAAGCGGAATTCGAAAACAAAAGATTAACATCAATGAATCGAGAGATAGAAAATTTTCTCTCAATAGTTAACGACCGCGTTCGATTGTATATTCTTCTATATATATTTATCCTAGTTGTTGTTAAACTTCAGTAGAAAGAACTAAGGGAATTTGTGTGCACTCATGTTTCAAATTTCTCGACTTCCTAAAGATTGTTGTTTTCTTACAAATATTAACGTTTTTTTTCTTTATTTTAAATCATATGTTCATTACTTAACTCTTCTTCGCCCAGGAATACAAATATCAAACAAATTAACTTAATATTTTATCAACACTATACCGAAAGCTGTATTTATTTTTCATTTTCTGTCTATGAAATTGATTCCTTCGTGCTATGCTTAGCAATATAATTTAATGGGGTCAATTGTAGAAACATAAAAAAAACAATAAGGTGTAGCTCAGTTTTAATCTCATTGTCCTGTTTTGTGTATGCCTTTCCAAAAGAATGAATTCAAAGGCAAGAAACCCAGTATATTTCTAGAAACGCAGGTGACTTCGATCATAATGTATGCCTTCGCAGATGGCTTTAGTGAAATGTAGCTAAAAGTAAGGGTCACATATCCGACACAATTGGTTGAAATTCATTTTCACATTGAAAATTTATTATTAACTGCTGCGAGAAATCATCAAATCCTCATCATTCTCATCATTATCATCGCTGATCGCCGTTGATAGTTTATTCTCCTGATTTCGTGCAATCAATTCGGAAAGTGGTTGCCAATCCTCGTCGTCATCATCATCTTCATTTGTTACTATTTCTATAATTTTGTTTTCAGCCGGCCGCATGAATGCCCTCACATCCGCCAACAATTCCTCTTCTGGAACTTCTTCTTTGATACCGACTGAATGTTTTATCGAAGGTATATTTCCACTTAGTCCGCAGTTCACGCAACGTTAAATTTGATGAGGTGATCAGCCGCTGCATAGCTTCGCCATAATAGCAGCAAAGCTCTAGTGGATCACAATACCGAGTCAGTTCATTGTCACAATTGTCACTTTTCAAAAAGACATCTGACCATTCAAGAAAATTGTTTGCAGATGTGAAAACTTTCGTGCAACCAGCTGAAAACAAAATTATCATACGAACGCAACAATTTTCGTTCCGGATTCTTGCGATTTTCTATCAAGAATGAGGTTAGAAACGGAACTCGGGAAATATCCGTTAGCAGACTTACCTTTCTATAGATATTTTCGGCACAAACAAGAGCGAAATCCGGACTCTGCCGCACCCAACAATTTGCAGCTGCTATCTCTGGTTCTTCCGATATTTCGCGACACTGGACATATTCGAAGACGACAGCCACGAAAAGCTAAGCCGACATGTGGCTGTCAAAAATTTCGGTTGTCACCTCGGGCAAAACATCTGTGCGTGGAATGGCACTTCATATGGCGGAAATGTGCTTCTCCCGATGTCGCCAGTGGCATAGTTTTCTCGATGGCCACGGTGGAGGGGCATTTCCAGATGGCTATGTCTCGAAATGTGCCGGGGTTGGATTAATTCTATATTTCGAATATTTATATCCACGGATCTAAATCTTTGGACAGAAAAAAAAATATTTTCTGCACAACGATATCCGCACAACAGATGAAGTCCGCTGGCACTTCGAGGACATATCCATCTGGCAGGTTACAAGGGTTCGGGATCGGAATCACTTCGATTCCTGGGCGTAGGCGTCACATTACACATTCCCCCCCCCCCCCCCAAAATCGAAGTAATTACGATCCCGTCTCCTTTGTAAAAGGTCTTGGTTAGGGACGTGGCGGGTCGAAGATCGGTTTCGAAGGATAGGCTACAACCATGTTCGTGAAGACTCTACAGTGACTATATAGTAGGAAGTCAGGTGTTATTCGGAGGCCTTCGTCTAGGCAGAGATTTGGGATAAGCCAAGGTTTCTCGTGGGAATTAGTTGCACTTCATCGTCTAAGGTCTTTTGCGTGGTAAATTCCCAGGGTCTTACCAGTCATGTCCGCGATGAGGTATCGGGTGGGGCTTATGACTTGTATGACTCGACACTTCACGAATTTCTTGTCTAGT
Source organism: Odontomyia ornata (assembly GCA_963969285.1). Taxonomy (NCBI): domain Eukaryota; kingdom Metazoa; phylum Arthropoda; class Insecta; order Diptera; family Stratiomyidae; genus Odontomyia; species Odontomyia ornata. Next base: position 289,221,023 of record OZ017740.1, on the reverse strand, counting down.
TTGGCATTGTAATGGCGGGTGGCATCGCTCTGTCGGAAGTTTCGACGATATATTTCGTCGCCGGCCTTAAAGCCAGAAGGATGAGATCGCAAGTTGTACCGCTCCTCTCCCATCCGTCTACTTTCTTCAATCTTCTCCCGCAGTTGATCTCGCAGAAGTTGGAGCTTTTCGTGCGGTTCTAGAACCACGATTGGGTCCTCTAGCGATTTCAGCTGCCGCAATAGCCGGTAAGCGCTCCCATGACCGATCATGTACTGGCCGAACACTGCAAAATACGGCGAAATGCCGGTCGTGGCGTGGTACGACGAGCGCAGCGCACTAGTGATGGCGGACAATTTGCGATCCCAGTCCCTCTGATCCGGGTGGACATAGGCGCGAATGGCCGCTATGAGCGTACGATTCAGTCGTTCGGATGCGTTGGCTTGTGGTGAATAGACGGCAGTTCGTTGGTGGATGATGCCGTATTTGGACATTAGGTCTCGGAACTTGCTGGAGGTGAACTGGACCCCATTGTCGGAGACAAGTTTCTCCGGAACTCCAAACATGTGAAAGACTCGTTTCTCCAAAAAGCTGATTATAGGTCCAGTGTGCATGTTACGTAGTGGTTCTATGATAGGGAATTTAGAGAGCTGGTCCAGGACCACGACAGCTCCCGTGTGACCAGAAGCAGATCGAGGGTAAGGACCGATAAGATCAATGTACAAGCGCTGGAACACGCGTTCGGGGACCTCAACCTTACCCATGGGTGGCCGAAGAATGGTGTTGGGCGCTTTAGTGCACTTGCATAGCTCACAAGAGGCTACGTACGCTTTTATCTGTTGTGCCATCTTAGGCCAAAAGAAACAGGTTTTCAACCGCCTAAGTGTACGACCGTATCCGCCGTGCGCACTTGATGGGTGGTCATGAGCCCGCCTGATAAGATCAGTGGTTAATTCTTCGGGCACCCACAACTTCCACTGTTCTTCTTCTTGTATGGGGTCTCCGGATGCGTGTCCCATCCGTTTGTAAATAAATCCATCCGTCAACCGCAGTTCAGGAAGCTGGGGCTGTTGATTCTGGATAGTGTGAATCCGTTGGGTGTAGCTGGCTGACTTGAAGGCAGGATGGTCCAAATCGATCAATTGGGGGCTGTCGTCCTCTTGGACCAACTCGGCTCCTTCAGGGGCAAACATTCTGGATAGGGTGTCGGGGACTACATGCTGGCTTCCTTTTCGGTGGCGAATTGTGAAGTCAAATGCCTGTAGTTTCAGTGCCCACCTGGCCAATCTGCCGTTGAGATCAGTCTGGCTCATTAGCCATTTCAGAGAAGCGTGATCCGTAACGATTTCAAAGGTGTGTCCCTCCACATAGGCTCGGAAGCGTTTCACTGCCAACACCGCAGCTAGACATTCCTGCTCGGAGACCGTGTAATTTCGCTGGGCTGGGTTCAGCTTGTGAGACATGAAGGCTATAGGTCTCTCCTCGCCGTCTTGTGCAACCTGGACTAAGACTGCTCCCACCCCATGTTGACTCGCGTCACAATGGATTGAGAACGGTTTGTCAAAGTCCGGGCTGTGCAGTACGGGGGCTGTAGTCAGACTCTTCTTTAGCTCTTCAAAGGCTCGCAAGCTGGGCTCTTCCCAGACGAATTTACGTCCCTTACGCAGCATGTCGGTCAAAGGAGTGGTAATGGTGGCATAGTCACGTACAAAACGCTGGTACCATCCGCATAAGCCTAAGAATCGGCGTAACTGTTTGGTGGTCTTGGGTAGTGGAAAAACGTCAATCGCTTGAGTCTTTTCCGGATCGGTCTTGATATGGCCATGCCCAATGATGTGACCTAAATACTTCACCTCCGTCATCACGAACTGGCTCTTCCTTATGTTGATGGTTAATCTTGCCCTCCGGATGTGTAGAGCCACCTCCTGAAGCAGGTCGATGTGTTCGTCAAAGGTCTCGGTTATAAGCAGCAGATCGTCCAAGTAAACGAAAACTTGGTGCCGCAAATGAGGTGGTATCACCTTATCCATAAGGCGCGTCATCGTTTGGGGGGCATTACACAATCCGAATGGCATGGTCACGAATTGATATAGGGGCCGGCCTGGGACTGTGAAGGCTGTTTTCTCCTTTGAACCGGGGTCTAAAGGAATTTGCCAGAAGGCGTCCTTGAGGTCTAAGCTCGTGATGAAATGGGCTTTAGGCAATCGACTCAAAATGCCTTCGATCAACGGTAGAGGATATGCGTCCTTGACTGTGACGGCGTTCAAGCGTCTGGCATCTAAGCATAACCGGACCTTGTTCGGCTTGACAACTAAGGTGACTGGGGAAGCCCACGCGCTCTGTGATTCTTCGATTACGCCTAATGATAGCATTCGATCCACTTCGGCATATAACGATTTTTCCTTCGCCGGAGATATGGCGAAATGTCTCTGTTTTATGGGTTTAGCGTCCCCCACATCTATCGTGTGGAACACCAGGGCAGTCCGCCCGAGACCTTCCTTCTCGTGCGATGGAAAAGCCGATATAGCCGAGTCGAGACGCAGTTGCTGAGTTACATCCAGTGTATGCCGTAGTAAGTTAGTGGGTTGAGATTGGTCAGGAACGGTGGTGACGGACTCCAGGGTCGAACCGGAAAATAGTGCCGGGGCCAAGTTAAATTTTCGAACGAAATCCACTCCTAGGTAGAGATTCTGGGTTAACTGAGGTATAATGAAAAATTCCATAGGTTTAGTTACCCCTTTAAAGGTGACATCCGTCATAATTTTTCCCACTACAGAGTGACGAGTTCCGTCCGCCGTGCTTAACCAGGAGGTGAAATGACGGATTTGGTCCGCGTGCTTTGCCAGTACCTCCCCTGCAAACTCGGCAGATATGCAATTCACACTGGCTCCCGTATCGACTAAGCCTGATACTCGTTTTTGCAGGAGGTGTACTGACGCATATGGCCGGACATCCTCCCTCAATAATTCGTCTAAGTGCATGTCCTTCAACACTTTTCTCGACTGCCTGACTTTTCTCCAGAAGCTCCGCATCCGACGCGTGGCTCGCTTGCTTCGCGGTGGGACATTTGTGGCCAACTCCTCATGGAAGATGCGCTGTCGAGTAGCCAAGTAATTCCGCAGCCTGACATGAAAAGGTTTTACATGCCAAGGAACTTTCGCCTCGCTATCATTCCCTCGCGCGTTGGCATCGGCGAAGGACGGCGTCGGTTGTGGAACTTCGGGAGAATTGTGGTTAGCGGTGCGAGTCAGCAGAATTGGAGTCATGTTGGAAGCTGGGTCCTGACTAGTGATGGGGTCTGGATTGGTTCGTCCGGGGTTTAGGAGTGCCGACGGGTGGTCGCGGCACTCGGTGGCAAGTTTTTTCGCCCTTTGCAATTTGCACAGTCAGGTGCGTATGTGTCGGCCTTCCCGCATCGGTAGCAGAAAAGCGTTGGCTCCGCTGGACATGCATAGAACCGATGTCCCGGTTGTCGGCAGTTCCAACAGACTGTCGGGCTTGTAATTGCTTCAAGGGAGGGTCGATCAATCAATGCTGGGTCCTCAAGCTCCGGTGGTGCTCCGCTCCTCGGTACTGGTACTGGATCAGCAAGCAGGTGGTCCGCTGCCATCAACTCCGCGGTGTGATGATTTCGGGGATTTGGTCCCGTTATGCGAGGTTGTGGACGGAAGGTACCTCGTCGCTCATCCAAGTGTTCTTGTCTACGCGCATGGAGGCGCAATCCCTGAATGGTGTTGATGGGAAAATGCAGCAGGCTGTTCTGGAGATCCCAGCGCATATTCTCTCTGATAATTTCTACCAATTCGTCCTCGGGCATGGTATTTCGCAGGCGAGTGCTCAATCTCACTATACTGGTGTAGTACTGGTCGAACGGTTCGTGAGCGCCTTGTTTCCGTTTCTTTATTTGCTCTCTTAGCTCTCTCTCAGTGAAGCCATCCTCAAATCGATTGCGGAAGGCTGCACTGAAAGAGTGCCAAGTGGGACGTGGCGTTGACTCTTTAAAGCTCCAGTACCAGTCGGCAGCGTCGCCGCTGAACAAAAGATGTGCATGCCGGAGGAAGGCCGAGGAATCACCTCCCAGGGTGCTGGATACCAACGCCTGAATCCGGAAAAGGAACCGGTCCGCCGATATCATATCGTTGAACCCTGTAAAGTTCAGGCGCCAACTCTCCATGATACGAGGCGTGGGGTCTCGAAAAAGTGCCAATGCGTTCCCGGGGGGAATCACATCCTCGATTGACCTGTTGTACTGAACTGCCTCGGGGGCTGGAGGTACCAACGGAGGTCCGGTACTGTGTCGCGGTCTGTATTCGGGAGCTCTGGGATCCATTCCCGAGTTCCTTGGAGGTGGGACTCGCTCGGATTGTCGGGAGTAGGGCATCGCCACACTGGGATTTGGCTCCCAGCCAAGCGGAGTTCTCACGCGGCTGGGTGGTTGGCTCAACGGGAGATTCTGGAGCTTTCCCTCCAGGTTGCCAATCCTCTCCGACATATCCCTCATCAACGCCACGAGGGTGTCAATGGAGTGGGCGGAAGGCATGGTTGTCACCTCGGACACGACACTTGCAGCCGGAACTTCACCGCCTACTGCTCCTTGCAGGTCTAAGAGTGGTTGTGACTGTTCAGCCTCTGGAACTCCTTTCGCCACTGCTCCACGCGTCGGTAGGGGCGTTCCGATGGGGACGTCTAGGGCGGTCCGCTCGATGGGTCGCCGACATAATGGGCAACTCTCTGACGTGAGGAGGAGCTGTTGTACACAGGCACGATGGAATAGATGTCCACAATCCAATCGCACGCTGTGTACGCCCTCCACTACGTCCTCAAAACAGATTCCACAGTTCGCGGGTTGGACCGTTTTGGACCGGGTCCACCGCTTTTCTGGGGTCCGCTTCGTTGCCATATTTGTTCTTGCTGGGTGTGTTTGATCCTATGTGTAACTAAAAGGGTAAAAAAAAAGAGAAAAATAATGTAAACTACGCCTACTCTAATAATGTAAACTATAGGTATATCTATTCGCTTAAGACTTATTTAGTGGCCGATAGTGGCGAACTATTTATATCGAATGAGAAGAAAATTTATTTGATATACACTTTCCTTTCCAGTGGTCGAACTCTTCAGCGGGAAATGAGAGTGCGTGGTAATCTGCCGAAGAAAGGGTGCTTCGGTCGATTTACGAAATTTATCCCCATACCCACATACATTACAAACCGTTTCTAATCTACGTTAAATGACTCGACGAGACAAGTGGTAGAGCTACCGTAACGACTTTGTACGCGGTCAAAATTCCCGACGCGTGGAAGCATTCCGGGCTTCGCAACTCCAGCATACGCCATCGAACGTTGAACCGATACCACTCGTCTAACACGCATACGAAATAGTTAGAATCCTTCCGCGACATAAAGGCAAGGTAGCCTTCTATTTTCTTGAGAGTCCATGCTGATAGGTAAACCCATCAGACTGGCAGTTCCATCAAGAAAATAGAAGGTCCTTACAGGGGTTAACCTGGGACAACACATCGGAAGGATTCTGTCGCGAAAGCAAAATCAAACAAAGGAGAGCGGAAGCTACAACTCACGTGAAGCGACCTCTAATGTGTATCACACAATTCCACTGCTCCTGATAGTGGGACTCGAGTACCAAAGTACCTTACATCCTCCGTAAAGGACCAACTCGTCAGAAGACGCGAAGTTCTTTCCCCCATAGGATGTTTTAGGCCCCACGTTGGGCGCCATTTGTAAAGATTTTTCTACCTTCAGCTCGAACGCGGAACCGACCTCTCATCGGTTCTAGACGTTAAGTCTGAGTAGTGCCAACGGATGGTACCAACAGGTCAACCAATCCGTGCACCGTAATCCATTCACGCGGTGACTGCTTGTCGGCCAGCTAGTTCGGAGAGGATTTCGGTCGCGGGTCTCCGAATGGATTACGCTCAATTACAATATTTCAGTCACCTGAACTTGCCCGTTTTCCAAACGCGTCAACAATTACTCATCCAGAACGAGATACCTACATTACGTTAGTTCTGGATGTGATCTATCCACAGATCTCAAATCAAAAACGCTACAACAATCCACAGGCGCGTTACCGATTCACCGACGCGGTACCGAAAAATATACTACTCGAACTTAAACCGAAGAAAACTACTCTAAAGAAATGGCGAAACAAACAAAGGTACCGCGTACCGCGCGCGACGCGAAACCGACTTCAGCGGATTTGTCGAAACCCTACCCTCGCGACGGCATACTTACCATGCACTCACCCCCCCGCTGAAACAGAAAGAACCACTGAAAAGGAAAGTCTTGTTTACAATTAGCAATTCATTTTAATATTTTCCATGCTTTTCCTAATTAAATTTCAACAATTGATCTTATTAGGGATTTATATTGAATGGTAAGACTTAAGTTACATATTAAACTTGTGTATAGTACGGTTGAAATTTTCAAGATACGTAACGGATTACACTACATAAGCAAACTATCATCGCCGATTAACTTTTGACACCAAAATTATGCCTGATGTATGAATGTGTTTGTTATTGTTATTCTTTTTACTCCTACACATACTCCTACGTGCGTGTATGTATTCAAGTGAAAATTAAGCAAGGTACGGGTATATAAAATTAATCAACATATTCATACTTAATACTTGAAAACATTGTTCAATATATTGTTTTGTTTTCTAGGTTATGCGGACATGCAAATAAGGAACAATTTTTTTAATGTTTCAACTCGTAATTAATTAATCTTAATGATGAAAATAAATAGAATAAACCGTAGGGTGTATATTATAATGTGAATTTTAAATGTATCCGAAATTATGACCAAATTTCAACTAGATTAGTGTATACTAGTTACTAAAATAGTGGATCTAAATTTTCAACGATTTTGTTTTCCGATTTTCAAAAGTATGCTGATAATAACCTGATCTCTATTATCGCGTTTGTTTTGATTTGTTCTATTTCTAAGAACTTATATTTTTAATAGTTGAGTATTAATTTAATAGTATAAAATAGAGTAATATGCAGTTCGTAAATTCTTATTACAAAAGTGGGGGTGCTTTCATATTCAAAAAGTTTCCTTGTGTATATATTTTTTTTTTTTAAACCGTATTCAATGCCGGTAAAATAATCAATTTTTGAAAGCGGAATTCGAAAACAAAAGATTAACATCAATGAATCGAGAGATAGAAAATTTTCTCTCAATAGTTAACGACCGCGTTCGATTGTATATTCTTCTATATATATTTATCCTAGTTGTTGTTAAACTTCAGTAGAAAGAACTAAGGGAATTTGTGTGCACTCATGTTTCAAATTTCTCGACTTCCTAAAGATTGTTGTTTTCTTACAAATATTAACGTTTTTTTTCTTTATTTTAAATCATATGTTCATTACTTAACTCTTCTTCGCCCAGGAATACAAATATCAAACAAATTAACTTAATATTTTATCAACACTATACCGAAAGCTGTATTTATTTTTCATTTTCTGTCTATGAAATTGATTCCTTCGTGCTATGCTTAGCAATATAATTTAATGGGGTCAATTGTAGAAACATAAAAAAAACAATAAGGTGTAGCTCAGTTTTAATCTCATTGTCCTGTTTTGTGTATGCCTTTCCAAAAGAATGAATTCAAAGGCAAGAAACCCAGTATATTTCTAGAAACGCAGGTGACTTCGATCATAATGTATGCCTTCGCAGATGGCTTTAGTGAAATGTAGCTAAAAGTAAGGGTCACATATCCGACACAATTGGTTGAAATTCATTTTCACATTGAAAATTTATTATTAACTGCTGCGAGAAATCATCAAATCCTCATCATTCTCATCATTATCATCGCTGATCGCCGTTGATAGTTTATTCTCCTGATTTCGTGCAATCAATTCGGAAAGTGGTTGCCAATCCTCGTCGTCATCATCATCTTCATTTGTTACTATTTCTATAATTTTGTTTTCAGCCGGCCGCATGAATGCCCTCACATCCGCCAACAATTCCTCTTCTGGAACTTCTTCTTTGATACCGACTGAATGTTTTATCGAAGGTATATTTCCACTTAGTCCGCAGTTCACGCAACGTTAAATTTGATGAGGTGATCAGCCGCTGCATAGCTTCGCCATAATAGCAGCAAAGCTCTAGTGGATCACAATACCGAGTCAGTTCATTGTCACAATTGTCACTTTTCAAAAAGACATCTGACCATTCAAGAAAATTGTTTGCAGATGTGAAAACTTTCGTGCAACCAGCTGAAAACAAAATTATCATACAAACGCAACAATTTTCGTTCCGGATTCTTGCGATTTTCTATCAAGAATGAGGTTAGAGACGGAACTCGGGAAATATCCGTTAGCAGACTTACCTTTCTATAGATATTTTCGGCACAAACAAGAGCGAAATCCGGACTCTGCCGCACCCAACAATTTGCAGCTGCTATCTCTGGTTCTTCCGATATTTCGCGACACTGGACATATTCGAAGACGACAGCCACGAAAAACTAAGCCGACATGTGGCTGTCAAAAATTTCGGTTGTCACCTCGGACAAAACATCTGTGCGTGGAATGGCACTTCATATGGCGGAAATGTGCTTCTCCCGATGTCGCCAGTGGCATAGTTTTCTCGATGGCCACGGTGGAGGGGCATTTCCAGATGGCTATGTCTCGAAATGTGCCGGGGTTGGATTAATTCTATATTTCGAATATTTATATCCACGGATCTAAATCTTTGGACAGAAAAAAAAATATTTTCTGCACAACGATATCCGCACAACAGATGAAGTCCGCTGGCACTTCGAGGACATATCCATCTGGCAGGTTACAAGGGTTCGGGATCGGAATCACTTCGATTCCTGGGCGTAGGCGTCACATTACACCTCCTCCTCATTCGGTGCTTTGTCCTTCCGTTGCTTCTCTTGATCTCCATCGATCGTGCTTCAGGACAGCTTTTTCCTACTTGATACAAGGCGTTTGGGTTACTGTCGCTTCGAGAAGTGCTTAGGGTCCTTTTCTGCCCTAAGTCACCTGCGTGTATAGTGCCCATTCCGATCTATTAGCTTTTCCAGCCCGAGAATTTCCTTTCAAACACCCTTGTCCTTTCTTCCTCAGAACGATTAACGACAATCGAACTGTACAATGTTTCCTTTAGAATTATCGCTACATAATTTGCCTGCCTTAGGCGCTTCATTGCCTGTAGGCACAGAATCACGCAAAAGCTTGACTTTAGTACCCTTAGTCCTCTCTAGCACGGATTGTTCGCGTTTTTTTTTGTCTCGTATGGGGATCTAGAGTGCGCATCGCTTTTTATTCTTCTCGTATGGTATGAGTTTTCAAGGTAGGTTCGAAAGCTTATTAAAATTTCGTTTTGTTAATTTTCTAACATTTAACGATATTTTCAAAAACGAAAATCTCTAGTGGATTTTATTTTGAAGTATTTTTTCTATCTTAAACTTGGTTGAATAATGTTTAGTCTGGTTGACAGTAAAAAAACAAGGAAAAGTAGCAGAGAGCGCTCCTGCCAGAAGGATGTTGTAAAACAATTTGAAATTCAGGGGACGTCTTCTGAATATCAAAACTTGGCCGATACATATATTCCATGAATTGGAAAATGAACATATAGTTCTTATGCATTTTGATTTGCCCTCATTTTATTCAGTATTATGGAGGCATGACAACATGGAAATGTTACAAAATATTTCTAAAATTTTCATCAAAATCCTTACATATATGTAGTGTTTGGGTCCTTAGATGGCGCGATGTATGTTTTGAACGTCGTGGCTTGAGTATGTGATAGCTGGGTGCCTCACGAACAGTGTGGTATAGTTTCCCTCGGGAGTGCATGTTTTACGCGCGTGCTACGACCATGAGTGAACGTCAAGTGCCGACCGCCGTTGCGCAACATAGTCATTCAGTTTATAGTGTAGGAAGGCGTTAAAAACACGGACATTTTTCTTCGTTTGCGAAATCAGTTCGGTAGTGGTAGTCGCAGGGTGATAAATCCGGACTGTAGGGGGATATTCCAGTACCTCCTACCCCAATTCTGATATTGTATCGAGCGTGAGACGCACGGTATGAGATCGCGCGTTATTCTGGAGAAGAATCGAACTTCGTGCTGAAATGCTCCTCCGTTTCGAGCGATAAGCGGGTTTCACGTGTGTTTTCAGAAGGCTAGAGTAGTATGCAGCATTGATGAAAAGTAGGATGGTCAAGCTTTCAAGCTTAGATTACCAGGATGCCAGCACCCAATAAGCGGAGAGAACACGTTCAAGCAGAGTGGGCAGTTAGCGACGAAACGTCAGAGACATCGGTGGATTTATGTGAATATTCAGAGAAAATAAATGTAATTATTAAATTTCAATCCTTCATTTTCACTTCATCCCGATATGATGAAACAGCCTTTTTGACGACTTTCATGTATTTATTCTAATCAGAAAAAAATTATCCAAGTTTAATAGTGAATGAAAGAAGCACGCGACATTGTCAAAATCTAGCCTTGATACTAACTTCCAAACAGCACGTATCTATTTCCTAAAGAATTTTGCGCGATTTTTATCTAATCAATTACACTTAAATATTGTAAATTTCCTAATATACTAACGAGTGCTTAACGCTCCAAAGTACACATTATGTGATGTGGCATATTTTGCTACAATCAATTAATCTTCAAGTGTTTTTTCTCTCCGAACGTGTGTCTAGGTATAAATTTTAATTGATTCCATAATCAATCTATAAAATTTCTTTGATAAGATTAAGTATGTATATACTCTTTAGGATGGCTGCTACGAAACAATCTAAGAGAAAAATATTATCGAATCGATTTTATGTACAAACAATTTTTTCCCTTTCGTATATATCGTAGGACAGACAGTTATCTACATATAATTATAAAATTCACGTTCAAGTTCACTTTATGCAACCATTGAACGAAAAATGGAAAATATAACAATACTCGTACATTGTGGTAAAGGAAAATGAAAACTTGGCAATGAAAATCCCTAATGTAGTAGGGTTTATCTGAACGTGTTGTGCTCTAGGTAATGAAACGGTAGAACGATTTCATGCAAAAGATAATAGAAGATCCGATAGGTTGGTGGAATAGGTATAGAAAATGTTTTTACCATTTTTTTTTCACTTCTATTTTTGTTTGGGGCCACAATCATGTAATAGATAGCACGTTATAAACATCAGATAATATTTCCCTTTTTGATTGTTATGACTCTATAGAGCTTTAAAATGCTATTATAAACAAATGAAAAGTGGAAGCAGGGAATTAACGATGAAATGGAAAAGCAGTGAAAACACATGGAATAATTTAAATCCATACAACAGTGCGGGTGCAAAATGTTTTACCTACAACAATGGGCTTGTAGCATAATCGATATTTAACATTCATAAGCGTGTTCTTGCTGAGTTTAATTTTTAATGAATAGGTACGAGTACTCCACAAATAGGCATAGTTGACCATATATTTGCAAACTTGATTAAAATTTCTGACCTCTTTGAATTAAAATGTTTTCTTTTAATGAATAATATTTTGAGTACCCTAAATAAACCTTAAATAAATGTCAACACATACAAAAAAACATTTTTAAAGCTGGGTGAAAACTTTATTGAAACAATCCATCCCTTGATGGATATTTATAGAATGAATGCAGTTAAATGCAACATTGCGAATAATTCATGCAAATGTTAACGTTCTTAATAGCTGCGTTGCATGCAACACTGTGAAATGGAAACTTGCATGTACGTTTATATCTACGAGCACGAGTATCCATATGACTTTTTATATCAGAAAATTCTATTATAATGCATTTTTTGCTCTTTTGATTACTAAGGAAAAATTCAAAGTGCATTGCACGAAACTAATTGGTCTGCAAAAGTCCAATGAGACTATATTAAGTGTAATTTTCGTCTATTATAGCAACTTTCTTATGCACGGGTAAAATGTTAATGGCTGGTTTAATGGCTATTGACACTCTCTGGTGGGTTATTAATTCCATTAATTTTATATAGGGAGAAAATGTAATGGAAAGAGATAAATTTCAGACAATATAAGTTTTTAAATGCTAGCAGAATGCATTGAGTTCTTTGCACTTCAATAGGGGTTGGTTTTTTTTGTAATTTGTAGCATATAGCCGATATGACGTGCTAGGTGTCAATTTAAATAAAATAAGATATAATAGGTAAAAATTTTATTTAGAATGTGCAGTAATCGAGTAGTTGCAAACTGCTCGAAAAACATTTGCGGAGAAAACACAATTTCCCGTGCTAAAAAATTAAATAAAAATTACAACCAGAAAAAAAAAATTGGGTGACGGCAACCCCTTTGCGACGCAATTTAGCAAAGAATTGCGTTCATACATAGTCGAGAAAAACCTCCGTTGCCGCCATGCAAGAGGCTCGTCGAGTGAAGCAGCAATGATCGAAGCGGGACTCGGGGAGTCTTGTTTTGAACAACGAGCGCGTGAGGTTGCGTTGAGTGGTAAAGAAGCTTCGAAGAAGAAGGAAAGCTCCAGAATTCGTCCGCAAATGTGTTCAGAGGAACTTTTAATTAAAACCGCGCGCGAATGAATCGTACTCTGCTCTTGTTATAGCTATTCATATCGTAATCTGTATAAAATCCTCAAAATACTCGTGTGTGCATTGTACTACTGTGTCCAAAAAATAAGGTGACATTCGAATTTAAACTGTGCGCGCCGAAGGATTTGGAGAATTTATTTTAGGTTGGTAGTACTGTCAGTGGCATTTATGTCAAATTTACATGTCAAAATATTCATTAGTGTTTGAGATATGCGTTGTTTTGTGAGCTGCTAAAAGTGAGTTTTTTGCGATGTCGAAATTTGCTGAATTTGCATTAAATTTTGTTCGCTCCGGGGACACCGTTTTGATACGATACAGGAGATTCAAGCCGCAGCGAAGACGGAACTGAAGGCCATCCCGGAAACGACGCGTATCTCAAACACTAATGAATATTTTGACATGTAAATTTGACATAGATGTCACTGACAGTACTAACAACAAAAAAAAAATAATTCTCCAAATCCTTCGACGCGTGCAGTTTAAATTCACATGTCACCTTATTTTTTGGTCACAATAGTACATAATCTCGACGCGGTTAAAGGCATTGAATAACGTTTTTTTTTTGAGCATTTGCGATCCCCGCCGGCAATTGAATCGTTTTTCCACCACAAATCTGAGTTCACGTGCGGTTTATGCGAAAGTTGAAAAGTTTTGCAACTTGAATTGTTTGCCGTATCGCAATATCCGCTGATTATTGGACTTTTATTTTTTCTTTACGCGTTTGATTGATCCGGATGATATTTTTATCTGAGAATTGGATAGAAAGATCAAGTGGGGGCAGGCAACAGGTGAAATATAGTTTCGAACCTCACTTGTTGAAAACGGTTAAATGCAGTAGTCGATCAACATTGTGGACTGTGTGATTAATTAATGCTAAGTAATGGAAAAATATCTGGGAATTTAGGATTTATTGGCAAACGGTGGTGGACACAAAAGTTCGGTACATTTTGCCAACCCCTGATACATTAAATGACCTTTTTCTTTCGGATTCTTATTGTTCTAATCAAGACCTTTCATTTGATACCCAACGCGACTACCTTTGATTAAAAACAATGTTAAGGTCTGCTTCGTTTTTAGGGAGGACTCGCTTGAAAAAATTTTAAATTTTTGGTAAGGCCTAAACTTTTGAGAGACCATCGTTTCTGACCTTTCCACAAAGTTTGAGCATTATAGCTTTTATAATTTCTGAGGAAACTTGCTGTGACGAATGGACAGAGGGACGGACGGGCAGGCAGACGAACAGACAGGTCGCGAAACTAGTAGGCCTTTGTTAAATTTTTTTTACAAAGATCTAAAAATGGATTGAGGAACGTTAAAAAGTAGTTTAATCGGGATTACCAGCAGAAATGTCCTCCTTCTGATGATGCCAACTCTTGCTCAATGGATCCAAATGACAGGAATCTAACCAACGATGAAATACGTGGGTCATTAAACAAGTACTTAGCCTCACCGCCCAATGACGCTGCTATTACAAAAGAGTTTTACCATCGTGCAGTACATTCAACAAAACTAATGATGGGAATTGACTGAATTTTTGATAGTAGGCTACTAAAAGAATGTACTGCGCGACGGTAAAACTCTTTTGTAATAGCAGCGTCATTCGGCGGTGAGGCTAAGTACTTGTTGAATGACCCACGTAGATAATGTTATCTATTTGTCAAAGTTAAAAGAGTTGCCGTTGGAAACGATTGAAAAAGTAGTTCTCAAGATTAAATATCGAAACAATATGGAAAGATATGAAACGCAAACCATCGCAGGGTTAAGAGGATTGAAAAGCCTTCTTCTCACATGCGTCAACAATATTTATCGGCGATTTTGGGACTACAACCATCCCTCGTTGGCTTTGTTGAAATCACAATATTTTCAGAGATTTTCGCAGCAAAAGTTTCCAACTTCAAATCAGGCCTGAAAGGCGAATCAATTCTTCATTTCAGTGAAACATTAACATCTCACCTCATACCGAGCTTGAACCTTATTGATCATTTTGGCAGCTCTGAAAACCTGTGTGTCATATTTGGCAGGATAAACAACAAGAAATCATATGGTATTGACGGTATTTCAAATAAAGTTCCCCGACATTTGCCTTCATATTTCCCAAATGAGTGGCAAAAGGCCGCAAGGTGTTTGGAGTGATACTAAGCCCGGCATTAAACGCCCACATTGAGAGATATGAGTCGATGCCGAATTGCCAATTTGATTTTCCTGCCAGGCAGTCGACCATACATCCGATAACGAAAGTAACCTCGACGTTTGTTGGAAACTAACCAATAAAGAATGTGTTGGAGCATGTTTCATTGATATGGAGAAAGCCTTCGATACGGTGTGGTTGGATTGGCTATTTTTAAACCCCTCCAAGACAGGTTCCCTAGACGCATTGTCGCCAGGATGTGCAATACGTTATACGGGAATTCGTTTGTTGTAACTGAATAAAAACCTGACGACAATGCGCGACTTCACTTGAATGGTCTACAGTAGAGAATAGTTGCTGCGCCTCGGCTTTTCTCAATATTCATTCGAAAGGTATTGAATGGCTTTGATTTTAACGTCTTGCCAACGCGATCATTGGTAGTGTTTGCCGTTGATTTGATCATTTAAACTGCAGATCGAAAAGCTACAATATTTCAAAGCAATCTTCAAAAAATGTTTAATGATTTACAGCTCTATATCGACAATTGGCGAATGAAAATCAGTACGCAGAAGTGCGAAACAATTTTGTTTCGGACAACACTGTGGTTGGTCAGTCAAGACCTAAAGCATAACTGGAAGAATTTCCACATTTTGGCTGGTGATGGTAGTTCAGAACGGGTTCCATATAAATGCTGTGTTCGATATCTCGGTGTTCATCTCGATCAGTATCCGGACTATACTGAACATACTAAAATTATGTTCAGTAAAGCATGAAATGAAGTCATGGCCTACCGACGACTCTTTCATTCCAGATTTATTGATCAAAAGGTCAAAGTTATCTGTTCAAAGACCCTGGTTAGACCAGTTTTGACATATGGATGTCAGATCTGGTACAACCAGAGTGCTAGTACTATGCAAAGATTAAGAGTTTTCGAAAGGAAATGTTTTCGTGCATGCACTGGTTTATACAAAAAGCCTGAGACGGATTGGAAACACTACATATCGAGAGTCGATATCTTCATATTGAGACTTCTTCGGAATCATATCGCAAAATCTGTAACTGTAAGCGAAAACCCTTGGATTTCACAGCCACTATAGTCACTCTATAGACGAGTATATTGATTCTGCAGACGCATTCGTGTATTTGGACGTGAATCACATATATAGAAGGGCCACCGAATTTGAGTTCACGAGACTAACAATTCCAATGGAGATATTCATTTACATTGACGCTGGTGGAGTTGGGACGAAGAGAACAATGCTCCAGGAATTGATGGAATACCGATAGAGCCCAAAGTGCTCAGGAGAATATACGAGTGTGATCCATTAAAGTATGGAGCAGGGTGGAGACTTCGTTAGAGCGACGAGTTGTATCATCTTTCTGACGACCCACATTAATCCGCAGGCATAAAGCTACGCAAACAGCAATGGGTACTTTTCATTGTGGAGAGGATGGAAGAGCACTGGCTTCCCAGAGCGCAAGCTAACTTCCAGTTGGGAAACCGAGGAAACAAAGGGAAGATTCAATCGATGTTTACAGCAGATCTCTGCTTGGGATTTCCGATTGGTGAGCGAGGTCACAGAACCGAGATGATTGGAGTCAGTTAACACAAGATGCGACGGCCCGAACCGGAGCTATGCCATAAATTATGATGATGATACTGCCATTTGGTGAATAGAGTCAGTGCAGTTTTTCCAGCTAATGTTTTCAAGCCTAATGGAGTATGTATCCAGCACATTTACAAGGAAAAGAAGTTTTTAACCCATCAACAATAATTAGCAAATACACGAATATTTCAATTGTAGAAACAAATCTTTTTCGTGGGCGCAGTTGGATCAAGATGAAGCCGCGTCGTCCGACGGACCAAACATCGCAAACAGTTGGTGGGACAATCTGGGTAATGGTTGCGGTTCTGATCTATAGTTGGTTTCACGGGTTATGCTACCGCTGTCATGTGGGTGAATCTCGGGCACAGCTGATTGCTCTCGAGGACCCTGAGGGTGAACTTGTGTGACCCCACAGTACGCTCTTCTGAGTTATATCGTCCACGAAATAGCCTTTGGCTGATGGATATGTTTTTGTGATGTTTGGTGGGGAGATTCTAGAGGGTTGGTTATCTGAATGAACGAAATGTCTACAAAATTTTCCAGAATTTTTCGATAGTTTTCACAGCACACTACAGAGTTCTGTTCATTTTATAGCACTAAAGGCACTTACCCAACGATCGTTAAAACAATGATTTTAGCTTAATAGACGCTTACCTGAAATAAAAAGGAAAGATATTGTTTTAATTGGTCCATCAAACAAAATTATAAAGCTGAAGAATTTTTTTAGTGCTTAAAGGCTAGCATTTATAAATTGTTCTAAGCCGCATATAAATGTCTGAAATAGTCTTTTATTGTCGAGTGATATTTCAATTAAATGGTAGCAAACGGCCTCGGTGCCTATGGCACTTTTCGCAATTGATCAAAAAGCACAAGAAGTACTTCGATGAAATGTATTTTCAATAAACTGGTTAAAGGAAAAATCAATTTTGCTCCCTTTAAACGGTTGCTGTTTTGCTACAGTACTTTATATATCATAAACAGGGACTCAACGATATTTGTTTTCTCCGCCTTACCTGACATTACCATGAAGAGCCGATCAAAAATTTAGAACCTGGTGGAAACCAATAAAGTAGGAAAGCCAAGCATTTTTGTCATATAAGAAAATTCAAATGACATGACCTCATTAGATATACTTAGATTTTTTGACATGTACATGTTAGGACAACGTACCTAGATAAAAATTCGTGTTGCCTTTAAGAGTATCTAAAAGAGTCTACGACTGTGGAAATCGTAGAGCAAGTGCATCGAATCGTTTTGAGTGATGGTAAAGTGAAGTTGCGGGAGTTAGCTGAGGTCGTGGGCATCACAAAGGACTGAACGGGGTACATTATACAAGATGGATTAAGAAAAACAGATTATATCAAAGTATATAGAATAAAGCGAGATCTTTTAGCTTGGATCGTAAGCCCCGTACATTCTGATAAAATATAGATCATTTACTTTTAAGAGGACTATTACAAGTGCTTTTAGGAGGAATCAATACTATAGCTTTGGAATAGAGCTCGGAAGAGAACATAACATTTTTTTCTTGAAGGTATAAGTGATTTGCTAAGTACTCTAGGTGAAAAGCAATCATGGCTGATATCTCAGGATGCGGGAACAGACAGTTTAAAGCAAGCTATAACTCTATTAATCATGTTATCCCTCGCGAGCTTTTGGCAACAAATTATTTTGAGAGTTTAACAGAATCTGGAGAGGACGGTGGGTGGAGTAGCATTTCGTAGCCCGATTTGGCTGTGGTGATGGCGGAGGTGTGAGACGGTGCGTTGTCATGGTGCAAGAGCACTTTTTTCTTCGCAAAATGGAGCCTTTTTTCTCCAATTCGGTGTCAAATTGGCTCAATAATAGTAGAGCCCTGTGACCGTTCTGCCCTTCCAAGTGTCGATGCAGATCGCACCTTTTGAATTCCAGAAAACGGTAATTGCGAAGTACCTAGACAGTCAACAGACAACGAGCTTTGCTGTTTTTTTCGCTGTGCCATACAGTCGCCAATTTCCAAGCTTCTTTCATAAATTCACCGCTGAAGTTTTATCGGTTAGTGGCGCTGTAATCTTGTTCTCGACCGTGTTAATATAGTCCGTCTTGGCTAGCCGAGACAGTGTGGTTTCTGCAATTTAAATTAATCTTCTCAATCCTGTTACTAGCGAACAAATACAAATACTTGTATGTACTTATTCGTCACTGAAGTAGTTGCGAGCGAGCAAACACTACCTATTTACTTGCACTTGCCAATGAAATTAGTCAAGCAAGCACATACACCCATTGCTATCGAAGCATGTGGTCCAATGCTCAAGCGTAAAAGTAAATAAGCGAGCGGAAAAGTAAAAAAAAAAGATTAACCCGCAATGCACTTTACACGATTATCACATCGTGAACGACAAGCTTTGGGTGTGCTTCGAAGAGAGTTAAGCTGAAAGGAAAACTGAAAGCTCCGGCGTAAACGCTCTTTTATTCAATGTCCCCAGTTTTGCTAACTCACCTCAAAAGATCGTGGGAAAGCCGAACGCTTAAGTGAAACGCACTCTTTCGGGAGCTGGGAGGAAAAGCCTTCGTGGAACGGGAGTGCACGTGTTCGGCTACTCAACACCTTTTAAGAGAATTGAGGTTGAAAGCTCACGAAAGAACGGTATTTAAAGTTCTTGGGCAAGCTATGGCGAGCACTCTTGTTCGAGTCCAGTAGGGAGCGTGCTGCTACCCATTCATCATTTTACAACGTTTAAGCATTCGCGGTTTAAGTTTTAGACGGAGGTATTGTTCAGTGCCCAACAAAATGGTGAGGGGTGAGGTGTTGGCTTGCGCCGCGATCCTCAATCGGCCTTTTGGCATTGCATGCCGTGTGGCCACCCCGAATCATTAGCACGTCAAGTTGCTTCCCTTTACAGGCTGGCGTTCACTTGTCAAGCGCGACGAGCCAGGGTAAAAGTGAAAGCGCTTTACTCAAAATTGATATAGTTTTTCAATAATTTAATATGTGAAATATAATGTTGGAAAAGAAAAACGAACAAAAAAATAAAACAATTAAATAAATAAACGTTTGCCTTTGTTGATTTGGTTTAGATGGATAGAGTAGCAGGTAAGTTTCGTACAGCGAGATCTCTCCCCGGGAGTCTTGATGATGTATATAGGATACACATCAAATCGAGCGCCCAATTCATACCAGTACACATAGGGTATACTGGTTATGTAACAATCCTAAGCAAATTTTTCTTTGTTCTTATTCGAATCAAAAACTTCAGTGTCACATCAATTTGCGATCTATCATCAAAAAGTGTTTTGCTAACCGTGAGCTCGTGAACACCACTCGCTTCTAGTGCCTTTGTTAAAATTTTTGTCGTGGCTTAAACCAATCACGAATTCCACCCTGGATTCCCCCTTGTGGAGTGTATGTGGATCAGAATACTAGGTTTGTGTTCAAGCTAAGCAAGCAATTGATATACACTTTGACTTTGCACATCTTTACGCGTAAGCTTATCGTTTGAACGAATTTATCGAAGACTCACCTCTACATACTTATGTAAATTTATTAAACGATCGTTGCAGTGCGTGAGTTTGTGTCCGTGGTAATTCTTATTCTAACATTTATTTGCACAATGTCTATCTGCATGGCTGCTACTTGCTTAGACAGGCCGAACAAAACAAAAATCGTTACATGTTTGGTCTTTGTGGATTAATATTCCGCGCTAAATGTGTTAATTCGGGTCCAGTGGCTGACAATATTATGAGCAACAATTCTGGGGTACTGCACTACGTGCCGTAAATATGCCATTTCTTCAATTGTGGACCGGTTCCAATAAGCTAATGCTACAGTGGAGTCCCTTTCAAATTCCTTTTCGAAAATGCAGGTCAAACTTGAAGAGACAAAAACTTCTCTAGCGTCTCTCGTTTCAATTGCTCAGGTTGAATTATCTTCTACATGTCGGATGAACGAGCAACCGAGACAGGGTGTCAGTGTTCTTCCTCCTGAAAATGCGCGTGATATACAACAACAGCAACCTCAGCAATTGTTTGAAGTTTCCGGAACAACCCTCGACACCTCAATATCTTTTGCTGTCCCGGCAGTTACTTTCGCCCAGTGTGTATAAAGAGCTGGTGTCATGCTGTTATTATATTATGCAAAATTCTACCGTATCTACCGTGCTCTTGGGCAGCATCGGCATCTTACGCGAAGCGTGCTTTTTTTTGTGGTAAGGAGGTGAATGCTATTTATGCACAGAATGTGGGACTCCCATGCGCGACTGGACTACCCACTAAACACCTCCTCTGTCAACCTGAGAACCCAGCCTGGAACCGTTCGACACATTACTTCGGGCCAGGTCTCGTTTTGTTACGCCGTGGGGCGACTTCAAGCTGAGGAGTCCCTTTCCTAGCGGGAGGGGAGAGGGGAAGAGGAAGTGCCAGAAGAGCGATCCCCCAGCCCCAGCGCCCCCGGCTGCTGTGAGTCCCTTTTATATTTTAGGACTGCCCGAGCATAATATGCCACCTGGTTCCATTTGCCAACCGATTCGAGCATCACCGCAACTATATTATCCGGGGTGAGCTCTCCCGTCTCCCTGTAGAGTTCCCTTCGCAGCCTGACCCATTTTGTACACGCAAAAAATATGTGACAGGCATTGTCCTCCTCTCCTGGGCAAAACCGACAATCGGGAGACCTGTGGAACGCGAAGCGTGCTTGCGCAACAACAGCAAGCAGGTAGTCAGGAGTCAATTTCAGCTCCACTTAACAAAGCCAAGGACTTGCAACAAAATAGTCAGCAGTAGTCTTTCCTGCATATGCAGCAGCGACAAGAACCTCAGCCGCAATCCGAGCTGTGTAAAACACGATCAACGATTAACAATCTTCAGCACAACAATTTTATGACTTCAGTGCCACAAAACTATATGGATAGTGTGTTAGCTGATAACGAAGTATTGCGAGCAGTCCTCTCACCTCTACAATTGTTCATATAAAGGCTCGCTTACAACACAACCAAGGATACACTTGCCAGCTACGTAACATCGAAGCTTGGTTACATGCCTAGAATTTTCACGTGTGTAAAACAAACAAAAGATAACCTTCCTGATCAAACTGACCGTCCCAGCTGAACTTTCGACCCTTCTTCGTCCCGATTTTTGGCTAAAGGGGACACTCGTAAAAGCATCCCATACAAGGCAACTTAAGCGGCGGTTTCGTCCCGGTACGCGTTCCGAACAGCCTCAACAATCTTCAAGGATCATCAGACACTGAAAGAAATTCTTCCCTTCCAAATCGTTCAACCTCCTTTCCATTTTTTTTTTTGCGGTAGGGAGGTGAATGCCATTTATGCATAGAGTGTGGAACTCACATGCTCGCAAGAAAGCGACTGGACTACCCACAAAACACCTCCCTGTCAACCTGAGAACCTAGCCTGGAACCGTCTGACACATTACTTCGGACCAGGTCACGTTTTGTTACGCCGTGAGGCGCCTTCAAGCTGGAGGATCCCTTTCCTAGCGGGAGGGGAGAGGGGAAGAGGAAGTGCCAGAAGAGCGATCCCCCATCCCCAGCGCTCCCGGCTGCTGTGAGTCTCTTTTATATTTTAGGACTGCCCGAGCATAATGTGCCACCTGATTCCATTTGTCAGCCGATTCAAGTATATTATCCGGGGTGAGCCCTCCCGTCTCCCTGTAGAGTTCCCTTCGCAGCCTGACCCATTTTGTACACGTAAAAAATGTGTGGCCGGCATTGTCCTCTCCTCCTGGGCAAAACCGACGATCGGGAGACCGTGACTTACCAATCTTGTGCAGGCAAGACTGAAAACACCCGTGCCCGCTCAAAAGCTTGGTCAGGTAGAAGTCATTCTCACCATGCCTTCGATTTAGCCACGGTCTCACATACGGGATGAGGCACGCAGTCCACCTTCCCTTCGTGCCACTGACCCAAGACTGCTGCCAATCGTTGAGTGAGCGCTGTCTCTCCTCGCGGAAAACCGTCTCCCTCGCATCCTCGTTTCGGCGCAGGTAAGTAGCGCGGCGCTCTCTAGCAAGCAGGGCGACAGGTATAACGCCTGCAATCACTCTCACTGCCGGATCAGAGACTATCGGATACGAAGATGCAATCCTCAGTGCTCCTCTTTTCTGTACCTGTGCCAAACGTTTTCGGTATACCTCCTCGCTGAGAGCGTCGCTCCATACTTCTGCTCCATACAGTAGCACTGAGACTACGTTGGCCATAAGTCGACTCAGAGCTGAAATTTACGAAGAAGCTTTCTCAGCCGTTGCCCTGATTTGCTCAGAGAAACTCATCTTCGAGTCGATCAATAGCCCCAGGTACTTCACCGCTGACTTCGATTCGATTCGTAAGTCGCCAATACTGATCATCCTTACTCAAGGGATTCTCTTTTTTGACAAGATGACCACTTCGGTTATCTCCAGTGCTAAACTGAGCCCGCGAGCAGTCATCCAGTTCCCCACTCGGCGCATTAGCATCTAGGTAGGCCTAAGTTGCGCCTGTTCAACGGTGCGTCCAGCGACCAGAGCCGCAACGTTATCCGCATAGCCGACCAAGCGTGACTCATCTGGCATCTCGAGTTTCAGTAGCACGTCGTAAGACACATTCCACAGGTCCGGACCAAGGATAGATTCCTGGGCAACACCCGATGTAATTTCCATCCTTCGTTGGCCCTGTGTCGTGTCGTAAGCAGGCTCCGGTCCTTTAGGTAGTTCCTCAAAAGCCGCATTAGATATTCTGGAACTTGAAAGTTTTCCAGCTTATCCAGAATATCGCGGAGTTGAAGGCGTTCCTGACGTCGAGTGCCACGACCTCCTTTCCATTTAATCCTACATATGGCGTCAATTAAGGGTCAATTCTAGGGCCTCTTCTATTCTTACTGTTTATCAATGATCTTCCTTCTGTAATTTCCTTTTCTGGTTCATGTATGCTGATGATTTCAAGGTATTCCGAATTATTAGATCTCTTGAAGATTGTCAATAACTCCAAAATGATATCTTTAACCTCTATAACTGATGTAATGCAAACTCTCTTTGTATCAATGTTTCCAATGGTTTTAAAATGACTTTTACTCTGAAAATTGTTACTTTAACATATAATTACACCTTATGTGATGTTGTCCTCTCTTCTGCAGACTCATGCAAAGATCTTGGTATAATATTTGATTCCAGACTTAAATTCGATGCCCATATTTTTAGCTTAGTTACTAAGGCATCAAAAGTTTCTGGTTTTATAGTATAACTCGTGGGTTTTATTCAAGCGTGGTTCTGGATTGGATTTCAATCTTGTGCTTACCAGTGCCCTGTGACCTATGCTAGCTTGCTTAAAACACCCCTAATTTTTTCTTTTTATAGATATCAAGCTATGTCTTTGTTCGGCAAAATATCAATGTTGTGAAGGGGTGAGAAGGATCGCCGCCTACGCAACACTTCCCAGGTTCAAAGCTCGTTAGTGGCAACGGATTTATTCCACTGGTTATTTTTTCGAACAATGAGTCTACCAAGCTTTGATGGGTACTGTTGGAAAAATCGACAATAATCACACGGTCAATTGTGACAGTTACCATATTACTTTTTAAAGTACAGTTGTGCTCTAGAAATGAGATATTCTAACATATTATAACGATTCTGTTCAATTTCTAATAGTATCATTATTTTTATTATTATTAACATAACATAAAAGTGGTCCATTGAATTGGAGGACAAGAAACGTAGGAAACAGTTACTGAACTTCCTTAAGGGTGGAATTATACATATAAGCCTAGCTTAAGCATATCAAATCTTAAAAATTGTGCATCATAAAAGTTTTTAGCAAGCTTACGCGAGTAGAGGAATTAATTCAATCTCAGTGACATTCAGTACAAACGCGTTCTACTTATTATACACACTAACTGATAATAATGAGACAACTCGGTCAATAGCCTCTTCTACATTTTTCGTTGCCAAGAAAAATAAAACCCTCTTTTTTTCTACAAAAATTCAATGGCTAAATAAAAACCTGACAATAAACGATTGACATATCTCACCAAGCGGCTATTAAGGTGAAAAGATAACGACCACGATGATCGTTTTTGCTAAAAATAAGAAAATTATTTTTTAGACAACGTAAAGTGTGACATCATCCATTTTGTCGGCTGCAGCGTAACAGTTGATTATGCGTCAATACCGGCTATAACCAATTCATCAAATCCATTCACTCATCTAACTTAAGTACATCGACATCTTTTTTCAGTATCTTTTGATTTATTCTAGTTTTGAAGAGAATTCTTTCAGTATTCTGCGGCTAATGCATTCCCGTAAATGTGATCTTTTAAGTATATTTTTTTCCTTATTTCTTGTTCTTATTCTGAGTAAGTAAAAATAGATGTTCAGATTTTTCTTTCGACCATTCAAGAAGGGAAATTATGTCTTGAGATGATTTAGAGCGCGGTTAGTGGAGTATGGGAATCATTCTGGATGTGAATGTGATTTCGGGTCGCGTTCCTAATGCACATATGGTCATGGAGTATGGACAAAGAACCATCACAACCATCTGTAGGCTATGAAAAATAAGAATCCAACATAAGATAAATGAGATTTAATGGTAGTTTGCATTAAATTTTCAGCTTTTACGGGTTTTAGAGCTTTATCTTAAAGACATCCTTAAACATTAAGTCGCTAATCGTAACAAATATCATCATATTAGGACTAAAAATCTTAACATATCTCCTTCAACAATCCATTCATCTCCTCTTGTACATCTGTGTATCATTTGGATGCAAGCCAGGCGTCTGAATGACTCTGAAATTGGGATCTACCACTTGTGACAAGTAAAAATCTCAACACTGCACATTCTCAGCAGAAACACAAAAAAAACTAAAATATTTTCTCTGGCAGGGTATTGAACATTTTTCAAAGCAATATGGCACAAATTTGAATGTCATAGCCATGAAAATTCTCGAAGTTGTTTTTGTGGCCAATGAATGTGGGAAACGGAAGTTGTTTCCAATGCTAGGGCAACCAACCACTGCACATGCAAGCTAGCATTGGCGAGATTAAATATTGAGAGGAAAATAATCATCAGGACGAGAAAATGTGACCAGGACACAATAAAGCATGTGAACATAATTTTGTGTTGGGGAGAACGATGTTTGTGGGTTTCTGGTAAAATTTGGCAGCCGAGCCTTATGTTTGGGTACTTTAATTCCATTTCAAGGAGCTCTTTGGCTATTTGAGGACTCCTCAGATTTTTCAAAGGACGGCTCTCGTAGGCGTAATAGGATTTCAAATTGTTTGGAAATACGTTATTTGATATCATAACGATGGGAAAGATGAATTTTGTTGCGACAGTGAAGGATGTATTTTGGGAGTTTTAGAAGGTCATTAAGTTGTCCTTGGTAAACAAGGATTCAAAGAAGATACGTATTTAATATGATATATAGTGAAGAAAATCTTACACATTTGTGGATGAAAAACATTTACTTATCGATTACGGTTGTGAAAACATAAAAGGAGTGAAGGACAGACGATGCTTTTCAAAAACATAAAAATCAAATAAACAACGAATAATTTTTACATCTTCTCAGCGTTATTAATTCAGGCTAATTATGTTGCATAGCAAGGGCTTAATAAGATTATAGGCTGATCCTTGGATATGCGATCTCTGGTGCCCGATGTTTAACACCGGGCAGCGCAAGTTTTGTTCGAAAACGCAACAAGGATGACTCTCATCATGTTCTCTATCGGATGATCTAAGTGTAATGATACGAGTTTATTCTACTAAAGTTAACAATAGAATTACACTCAGAATCTAACATTTCATCTTTTATAAATTTAAACTGGTGCATCAGCGTCTGGTAACCCGTGGGAGCATTTGCCATGAGAACAGCAGAGCATGCATTTCCCGTTTTTAGGAAAATCTATTGACACCCCGTCACGTTGCTGTGTCTGGTGTTAACTCCTCCGCATTCAAATTCGTTCGTCCTCGATCGCTAAAAAAACGGTATGTCGCTGAAGCGGGTGACGAGTGCATTTAATGTGGGCTGTGCTTTGATCACTGGCGGTTGCCATTTTCTCGAGGGCTGCCAAATAGGCCTCCGTGGCGGCGATGACCTACTCATTCGACCCAAATCTATTCCCGGCGAGTGATTTTTTCAGGTTTGGAAACAAAAAGTAGTCACAGGGGGCCAAACCTGGAGAGTACGGTGCATGGGGCAGCAATTCGTAGCGCGATTCGATCAATTTGGCCATGGCGACAGCGGAGGTATGAGCCGGCGCATTGTCGTGGTGGAACAGTACTTTTTTCTTCACCAAGCGGGGCCGCTTTTCCTTCAATTCGACGTCAAATCGGCCCAATAAGTCAGCATAGTAGCGCCCCGTGATTGTTTTACCCTTCTCGAGGTAATCGATGTGGATCACACCTTGTGAATCCCAGAAAACGGTGGCCATCATCTTTCCGGCCGATCGAACAGTCTTCGCCTTCTTCGGAGCACGTTTGCCGGGTGAAGTTCACTGTTTTGTGCACCAGTGAATCCATGTTTCGTCGGCGGTCATGAAACGACGCAAGAACTCCGCCGGATTGCGCTGAAACAGCGCCAAACACGTCGCTGATGTGGTCTCACGGTTGCGTTCGTTTTCCTGTGTGAGCAGACGCGGCACCTATCGCGCCGACAGCTTTTTCACGCCCAGTTCTTCGTGTAGAATATGATGCACCGTTCCTTCTGCGATGGCCACAGTGTCAGCTATCTCGTGAACCTTCAATCGACGGTCTACCAACACGAGATCGTGGATTTTTTAACGTTTTCCTCCCTAGCAGCCGTTTTCGGGGCACCTGGGCGTGGCTCATCAAAAATCGACATGCGGCCACGAACAAACTCGTTGAACCAATTCTTGACGGTCGCCATCGAAGCAGCCACCGTACACAGCATCCAACCGATCTTTGATTTCGCTGCGCGTTTTCCATTTCAAAAACTAGAATCTTATCACTGAACGATATTGTTCTTTTTCTATTTTTGTACAATCGACCGTCAGGCTCGCTTGCATTGGCTATCAAAACAAAACTAATGAAGGGAATTGACTGAAACTTTGACAGTAGGCTACTAAAAGAATGTACTGTACGATGGTAAAACTCTTTTGTAATAGCAGCGCCATTGGGTGCTGAGGCTAAGTACTTGTTGAATGACCCTCGTAGCAGGTAGGATACCAATGGTCGATTGCTCCTGCTCGGTGAACATTTGCCCATTTACGTTAATTGTAGCGTTTGAGTATTTAACCAGATAGACTCCATTCAGGTTATGCGACGAATCTTCAGTGTTAAGGTTCTCAATGAAGCCGTTTAATAAGAGGATACCAGGAGAGATGTTGTCGATCGTTAGCCTCTTTTTGCTATTTGGCAAGTTTCTATACAAGAGTTATTGCTTATGTCTAGGATATCTTTAATATTACATAGTGAAAAGTAGTTGAAAGTTTTACATTTATTTATGAGTCCAAATATCTGCTTTTTCTTGCGTAGAATTGTTTCAAAATTAATTTCGTTAACAAATCCGTTTCTTTTTATTGGCTTGAGTAATAGCATTTCATAAGCTTCATTTCTTACAATTTGTATATTAATTATGTATAATATTGCTGTACCATTCGTAATTAATTTAATATTAGCAATATCTAATGCCTCTTCTATAGTGGCATATGGAAGATTGTCTTTATCAATGAGATCTGTAGCTATTTTTATTTCATTCATTGACAATACTAGTGAATTAACTATGCCTATTTTAGCCCAGTGAATTGCGAAATTTATGTTGCTGAATTCTTCCTATACTAATTTTATTTTGAATTGGATTTTACGTATGATTTCATCATTTATTCTGTGATCTCTTTTAACTAGATTTAATAGCTTATTATTAATTTTTGTTATATTATCCATTCTTTCGTTGTATAATTCATTAATAATAACTTGTTTGTTAGAGTTTTCCAACATATCGTTAATCGTTTCTGGAATAGTAGTGAAATCTTCATGATCAAGACTGCCTGCTAACCATTTCCAAGCACTTCCTATAAAATTTAAGGATCTTCTAAACTTTTTGGGTTTCAAATTAAGAATAAGGGTCTCGATTTGCTTTATTTCATGCGTTAAATGTCTTGAGAGGGAGTTTCGTTGTACCATAGATGAATTAATTACCTTCTCAGTTTCTAATAGAAAGTTCTCGTACAGCTGCAGGTTAATTTTGTGCAGGTTAATTTTGTGTATGGTTTCCGTTTTGTATCCTTGTCTCTCCTAAATGTAATGTCACGATTTGAGAGTTGCTGAAGTCGAGCATTTGTCCTTAACCTGAGCCAGAACGAAGGTAGACCAGAAAAATTAATTGCGGATTTTATCTTTATGGGTAGACCTGAAAAATTAATTGCAAATTTTATCTTTATGGATAACTTTTCCGGATTCTGTTAGTACAGTGGTATGGTTATTTTCCATAACCTTTTCCTCCCTATAGCGTGGGGTAAGTTTTAAGCCTTTAGGCTTATTTTACCTTACAAAAATTGTTTCACCTATCTCGTAGTCCCTTGTTGGTTGCCTAATTTTGTTGTGAAATCTAAGATCTTTATCTTGTTTGATTTTAAGTTTTTCTTGATTTTCTCTTGTAATATTTTCTACCTCTTCAAGAATGACTTTAGGAAAACAACTGAAAAACATATCTACTGGCTTTCTACCAGTTATACAGGGACTGTGTAATAATTAACCGGACTGACCTCAGGAAATTTTTATTGGCAAAATATGTACAATTTTTCTTTAGAAATCTTCAAAGTAGTCCCCATTGGAGTCGATAACACGCTGATACCGGATTTTTCAATCCCCGAACGCTCTCTGGAAGTCGGCAACCTCGATGCTGTCTAGAGCCCTCGTCGTTGCATGTTGAACGTTTTCTAGAGTCCCGAACCGCGTCCCCTTAAGGTGTCTCTTAATCTTGGGGAACAGAAAGAAGTCCGTCTCCTGTTCTAACGTGGTTAAAAAACTATGGGTCGGTTTGCAATCGATCAAGGATTTCCGAAGCGACAGCAACACGACGCTTTTTTTGCTCATCAGTCAGGTGTTTGGGAACCAGCTTGGCGCAGATCTTCCTCATGCCCAGATCGTTCTTAAAAATGTTGTGAAGGGTCATTTTATCAATTCCAACTTCATCTGCAATAGCCCAAATGCTCACACGACGATTACTGTTCAACACATCACGCACTTTTTGCGCATTTGTGTCCGTGTGACTCGTTGATGGAGGACCGACGCGCTGTTTGTCATGGACGTCATCGCGGCCCTTCTGGAAATTTCTGTGCCACTGAAACACTTGAGTTCTGGACAGAGCATCCTCACCGTAAGCCTCTTGAATCATTTGAAGAGTTTCCGTGACCGTTTTCTTGAGTTTGACACAAAATTTGATGCTAACACGTTGCTCGATCGTACGCTCCATTTTCACTCCGACGACGTTACTGAACACGCACTCCGCTCTCGCTCGATGCTATCTCTCCAAGCGCATGGAGGCAACTGATGCAGCCCGGTTCCCTTTACCTAGACCTCCACCACCACTACAGCACCAGATACCGGTTACTTATTATACGTACCCTGTAGAATGTATTGAGTAATTATATTCTTTTACTTCCCTTTCTACAAGTTGTTCAAAGGGACACGCGGGGTCTTCTTTTTTTAAATATTGCATGGTTTCTGTTAATGTTGATTGCCAGCGTTCGATCTGACCATTATCTTCACTTTTAAAAGGTGGGGTCTGGTAAGTTTTTATCTTAAGCTCATCTTCCATCATGGACATTAAGGTGGGTTGACCTCAAAGCTCCTTCGTTGTCGATGACAACATTTTCGGAAACGCAGAAATAAAATAATACTCGTATATCTCGTAGAGGACTTTTAATGTCTGCAACGGACTTGGAAGCTATTGTTTTGGCTAGCGCAAACTTTTTTTTTTGTGGCAGGGAGGTGAATGCTATTTATGCACAGAGTGTGGGACTTCCATGCGCTACTGGACTACCCACTAAACACCTCCCCTGTCAACCTGAGAACCCAGCCTGGAACCGTTTGACACATTACTTCGGGCCAGGTCTCGTTTTGTTACGCCGTGGGGTGCCTTCAAGCTGGGGAGTCCCTTTCCTAGCGGGAGGGGAGAGGGGAAGAGGAAATGCCAGAAGAGCGATCCCCCATCCCCAGCGCTCCCGGCTGCTGTGAGTTTCTTTTATATTTTAGGACTGCCCGAGCATAATGTGCCACCTGGTTCCATTTGTCAGCCGATTCAAGTATCACCGCAACTTTATTATCCGGAGTGAGCTCTCCCGTCTCCCTGTAAAGTTCCCTTCGCAGCCTGACCCATTTTGTACACGCAAAAAATGTATGACAGGCATTGTCCTCCTCTCCGACAAAACCGACAATCGGGAGACCACGACTTACCGATCTTGTGCAGGTAAGACTGAAAACACCCGTGCCCGCTCATAAGCTGGGTCAGATAGAAGTCAGTCTCACCATGCCTTCGATTCAGCCCCAGTTTCACATCCGGGATGAGACGCGCAGTCCACCTTCTCTTCGTGCAATTAACCCAAGACTGCTGCCAATCGTTGACCGAGCGCTGTCTCTCCTCGCGGACAACTATCTCCCTCGCATCCTCGTTTCGGCGCAGGTAAACAGCGCGGCGCTCTCTAGCAAGGAGGGCGACAGGTATCACGCCTGCAATAACTCTCACCGTCGAGTCGGAGACTGTTGCATACGCAAACTTTGAAAATTTGTCTATCGCAGTAAGAACTCGGTATTTCTCTGTTGCAAAAAGGTCGATATGAATCGTATGGCCTGGATCGTTTGGGATAGGGGTTGCTCCAATAAATGGTTTATTTGGATGGCAATCATACTTGCATTCCTTACATATAATGCATCGCTTAACAAGTCGCTTAATTTTTGATGCCATCTTTGGGAAGTAAACGTTGTTCAAAAGTTGAAGACGATTTTCATCTGCATTCCGATGTGCTTTTTTATGCACTTGCAGTATTCGCTCTTCCTGTTCGATTTCATTTGGAATATCTTATATAAGCTTCCTTGTGAATCTCACTTTGTACTTCTGGAAGTGGTAAGGGTAAATGGATTGAATCAATCTAAAAGTCTCCTCGTCAGTCAAGAGTCCGTTTATGGTACCTGGATTTAAGTATCGTTTCACTATCTGTATAATGTCCTGTTCCGTAAAGTTAGGTTTTATAACAGTATGTCGTGTATAACTTTCAAATGGATTTCGAATTTGACAGCTATCCTCATTTCCCAACTTAAAAAGGAATTGATTCGGAAATGCGTTCAATGGGGTTTCGACTGTTTGGAACAAATTATGTGCTGAAGTTTCTGCGCTGTGTTCTGTTGGAGTTATTGAATTTATTTCTGGGGTATTGGATGGCCTTGAAAGAGAATCAGCGACGACATTTGCTTTTTCCGGCATGTACTTAAGCTCATAGTTGTATTCTTCCAGAATAGCTTTCCATCGCTTTAATTTGATGTTCGTATTTTTGTTACTTAATGCATAGGTTAAGGGCTGATGACCTGTAAATATTCAGACCTTTTTGGAACCGTACAGGTAATTCCTAAGTGAATTAGGAGCCCAAATGATAGCTAGCACTTCCTTTTCATTAGTTGTATAGTTCTCTTCTGTTTTACTGAGATTCCGAGATAAAAAGGATATGGGTCCGCCTTCTTGAGACAGAACAGCACCAATAGCAAAATTAGATGCATCCGTCGTGAGTTCAAACGGCTTAGAAAAGTCAGGATACGCAAAAACTAAAGGTGTTATTTTGAAAAGCCCGCTTTTCGTTAGATGCCACTTTTGAAGCTGTCATTTTTTGACATTTGACAAGCAGAAACTACGCCATTTATAAAAATCGAACGATACACGCTTCAACAACGCATTGAAATTATTAAAATTTACTATAAAAATGGTGAAAATTTGGCAGAGACGGTTCGTAAAACTCGAACATTTTTGGGTCGTCGTGAAGCACCTTATCGGACCGCAATACAAAAATTGGTGGAAAAATTCGAACAGTTGGGACAACTTAGTGATGTGAAGAATAAAACCCGTGCACGTCACTCAAGAACAGCCGAGAATATTGCTGCTATAGCCGAAAGTGTTGAAGAAAACCCAGGTTTGTTCATTCTTCGTCGTTCTTTGGAATTAGGCATTCAACAGACGTCATTACACCGTATTTTGCATAAAGATTTGGGTATTAAGGCTTATAAAGTTCAGTTAACACAAGAACTCAAGTCGGTCGATCATTAGCGACATCGTGTCTTTGCTGATTGGGTCCTTGAAATGCATGAAAATGATCCGGAATTCCGTCGAAAAATCATCTTGAGTGATGAGGCCTATTTCCACCTCGGTGGCTTCGTCAACAAGCAAAATTGTTGCATCTGGGGCTCGGAAAACCCAATGGTTATTGTTGAAAAGCCTCCCAATCCTCAACGTGTGACTGTTTGGTGCGGTTTATGGTCCGGCGGAGTCATTGGACCTTACTTACAAATGAGGCTGGAGCAACAGTTACGGTGAATGCATTGCGCTATCGAGAGATGATTAATGATTTTTTATGGCCGGAATTGGATGGTATTGGACTGGACAACGTTTACTTCCAACAAGACGGCGCTACGTGCCACACAAGCAACGAAACTATTGATCTTTTACGGGAAAAGTTTTCGAACTGTGTTATCTCTCGAAGAGATGATCACAATTGGCCACCGAGATCTTGTGATTTAACACGTTGCGACTTCTCCCTTTGGGGCCACGTGAAAGGGAAGGACTACGCCAACAGCCCAGCGTCGATTCAAGACCTCAAAGATTGAATTCGTGAGGCTATCGAGGACATAGAGCAACCACTTTGCGATTTTGTTATGGAAAATTTCATGAAAAGGATATGGTCCTGTTAGCGTGGTCGTGGTGGTCACTTGCCTGATGTTATTTTCCACTATTAACGGCATACCTTCCTCTTTATAATGAAATAAACACCCGATCATTTATATTAAAAAATGGCATTTTTCTTTTAATATCAAAATAGCACTTCTTATTGGAAAATCCTGTATATGGCATTTGGTGAGGTTTCTAAAAACGCCTCTGATTTCACTTCCGAAGAATTTATCGGCCAGTCTTGATTTCAATTGATCAAATAATATTTCATTGTAGGCCAGCTATCCACCAATCTATTAACAGCTGGTAAAAGAGACAACCACTTAGTAGGAACATATCTGAGCTTTATATTCGATTTGCGCAAACTCTTAGCAGTCTTTTAGCTGATGCACTGAACTCTGGATAGATTTTCATTATGATGCTTTCCACGCCAACATCCAGACCTTTTAGTGGATGCTTTAAACTATTATTTATAACGTGGCAAAAAGAATTGGCTTTGAAAATATGCTTGTTTTCAGCTTCTAGCTTTTGAAACACAGAGTTGTATTTGCCATAATTGACAGGCGCATTATCAGCACCATATGCATTTATTTGATCAATTATAAGTTTGGCATTAGGAGTGATTATTTTAATGCATTGATATATATTGTATTAAGCGATGTTTCTTCAGTGTCTTTGTAAAAATCTTATAATTTTTCACATATTCCTTTTTGACTGTCAAAATACTGAACAGCATCAGAAAGCAATTTTATGTTACCAGCATCTGACGCATCGGAGCTTGCCGAAAAATAGTGAGATCCTTTCAAATCAAGTATTAATTTTTCTTGTGAATGAGGCCCTAACACATTACGTGTAATCGCCGAGGCTTTAGTACGTCCTCATGTCATTTTTGCCACTATTTGGCTATCTGGAACAAAACCTGTGCAAGTTTTTTCCCAAGCAGTCCAAACTTTTGTAGCTTAGGCCATGCTTAACGTCATGGTAAATCAATGCTACCTCTGCCCTTGTAATAACAGTTTCTGCCTTTTTTTCTTTTTTTATGAAAAACTTTTTTATGGCTCTTGAAATTACTTTGTACTATTTTAGTGAACCTATAATAACGAAATATGGATTACAAAGCAATGAACGGCAGTAATAATAAACAGCGTGTTGCAACTGAATTTTGAAAACTGGATGCGAATATTACCCAGTTGCATTTTGTTGTTATGTCTGTGCGCTCAATATATTTACCACTGATATATTGTTCAACCAATAAATAAACATTTTCATGGAGAAAATCGCGATTTCGAAAAATGGCACTTCACTTACACAATCAAAGTTTTTCCCTAAACCATAGAGGACGAATTTAGGACCATTACTGCCTTCTTTATTTGCTTCCCCAAAAAAAGAAATTAAAATTTATGGTGTTTAATATATATGCTATCATAAGTAGAAATCTTCTTTATCCAAAGATTGGTTTCGAGAATCGGTGTGACTGCATATTGTTTTATAACAATAAATTATTACTTACTTTTAACAAGCGGCGATCCTCATATCGAATGGCAATATCCGAATTATAGATGAAACACGTTGCAGTAAACTCAGTTTTTTCTGCATCCAATCTTTGAATTCGGAATTACTTTGGCACTTGTCATTCGTTGACGTCATCGAGTGCATCTTGTTGCTCGTTGACGTCATCGAGTGCATCTTATGTTGAACACGTCTGTTTCGTATCAGCACGAAACAAGGAAAGTTCACCGAGAACGGTGTCGCATCAATGCACAATAGAAAGCGGGTGCAAAGTCTCATAGCATACGGCGCTGCATACGTGCCGGGCACACGTCTGGCCCAGTAGTTA
This sequence comes from Odontomyia ornata, assembly GCA_963969285.1. Taxonomy (NCBI): domain Eukaryota; kingdom Metazoa; phylum Arthropoda; class Insecta; order Diptera; family Stratiomyidae; genus Odontomyia; species Odontomyia ornata. Next base: position 289,186,057 of record OZ017740.1, on the reverse strand, counting down.
TAATTTGGGTGTCTATTCTTGTGAAAACGTATGATCATCATTGATTACGGGACGTAAAATAGTATTACTGGACACGGGACATAGCGCTCAATTCAGGGGTGATCCCGGAAATGCCGGTCGCCTGGTAACCTATTTTGCTTCTGTTTTCCAATCATTTTCGTCACCCCTACCCATTCCCGCAACTACCTTTCCTCTCATTTGAACACCATTTTGACAACACCTTCCAAAGACGAAAGTATATATAATCAACTCCATTAATGTTAACTTGAGTTCGGGCCCAGATGGAGTCCTGAGTTTTTTTTTTGTGAAAACGCTGTCCTCATCACTAACTTTACCCCTTTAATTTTATTTAATATCAGCCTGACTGTAGGGACATTCTCAGCAATTTGGAAAAGAGCCAACATCTTCCCAATTCACAAATCAGGAAACCGTAGCCTGGCACTTAATAACAGGGCTATATCCTTAGTCTCGTGTTTCGGGAAACTTTTTGAGAGAATTGTTCAGAACCGAATATATGATGCAATCTCCAATGACTTTGTTAATCAGCAACATGGCTTCGTTAAGGGACGGTCAACGGTAAACAATTTGACTGAATTTACCAAGGCGATTGCCCTATCGCTTGATGAAGGTCAGCAAATGGACGGGATTTACACAGACTTCGCCAAAACCTTGATATGGTAAAACTTGTCTATTACTGAAGAAACATGAGGTTTTTGGCCTCTCTGGCCATCTTTTTGTATCACTATCCTCCTTTCTAACAAATCGTTCTTCATGGGTTACTTGTTGTGGTTTTTCGTCGTATGTTTTCTGTCCTTCTTTTGGAGTACCTCAAGGCCCGATCCTCAGCCCTCTTCTATTTAATATTTTCATAAATGATCTACCAACTGTGTTGACGTCTGATTATATGCTATATGCAGATGATTTAAAAATCTTTGAAGTCGTCTAATCACAAACTGAATGTAGTGACCTTCAATCTGACTTAGTCTCCCTCTTTTGATGGTGCTGTATGAATCGCCTTCCTCTCAACGTATCCAAATATCTGCATATCTGTTTCACCAATAGGCGTACGCCTTTTGTCAATGCGTATTCAATTAATAGATCGCTCCTGTCTACGGTAGATCATTGTAAAGACCTAGGTGTTATCCTGGACACATTTAAAATTTGATGTGCATATAGCGGACATAACCTCTAGAGCATCGCGAATCGCTGGTTTTGTACTACGAGGCTTTCATGGAACATTCAGTATTCATACCTGTGTTCGCCTTTTCATCCTGTTGGTTTCCTCCATTCTCGAGTATGCCTGTCAAATATGGTCACCCCGATTTATGTATCTATCGGAAGCTGTTGAATCAATCCAGCGCAAGATCACACGCACTCTGAGCGTTTAAATTTCCTTCATACTCCCACCTCTCGATTTCAGAAGACAATTTTTAGATTTGTGCTTACTTTTTAAGCTTTCCAGAGGCCCCTTAGCATAGGACCTATGCAATGCATTACATACACGTGCGCCATTGAGGACACGGTTGTCCCATCAATTTGTCATTCTATTTGCAAAAACCGACACGTATCTACACATGCCTTTGGTGCGATCTGTAAGAGCCTACAATAATCTTGAGCTTGGTCCTTCACGGCATTCTTTGCGAATTTTTAAATCCGCAGTACGGAGTGGTCTCAATATTAATGATTACTGTAACTTTCTTTTTAATTTTGTTTTTGTATCTTTTTAACTTTCGCCTCTTTTGAAATTGGATTAACTGAATCTATAAATATAATTTTCTAAATAAATAAACCCTAATCCTGACCCAAGCATCCGCAAACATATTGAACGCCTTTGAGCGACGGGTCTTAAGACGAATAATCGGAGCGAAGTTGAACGGAAACCAAGGCCGAATTCGATAAAACCATGAACTGTATCGAATTTTGACGTGTGTACGAACAACGAATACCCAAAAGGTATCGATGGGAGGACTGAAGGGTGGCGACCACTGGGGAAACCGAGGGAACGCTGGTCTGACTCGGTCAACGATGACCGTTCATTGCTGTTCAGATTTTGAAATTGGAGGACGCGGTCGATGGACTGAGACTGTTGGAGGCGCTTTTTGAAGGTAGTCCCAAGTGGGGCTGTAGTGCTACGAAGAAGAAGATAATTCGTGGGTGTCTATAGTGTGATTGCCTGAAGAGAAATTTAGTAAAACGCCGAAAACACCTTCAACTAACATGTTTTTTTTATTTACCAGTTCTTCAAATAAAAGAATATTAATGTTAACTCAATTTAAAAATAACTATAGAGAACGTTTTTTCATAAAATAATATGTGTTAAGGTTTGATTGAAGCTATCGTTTAATTTCTTAAGGTACTGGAAAAATCCATTCAAACTAGGAAACCTGAGCCGCTTTTTTTTTCAATAATCTAGGCTTTGCTTCAATTTTTTAAAGACTTGAACACATTCCAAAATCTGGCCTATGTATCTGACCGTAAATATTTAAATATAAAATGTTGAAAGAGCATATCAGATATAGCTTTTTAGGGTTTTGTAAAGTAATTTTACAAAACCCTACTAAAATCGCGTCCTGTCTGTCCGTCCGTCCGTCTGTCTGTCTGTCCGTCCGTCCGTCCGTCCGTGTGTCACAGCAGTTATTCTCGGAAACTACTTAAGCTAGAAACATCAAATTTTGTATGTAGGTGTAAAGTGGTGTTCTCTTCAAAGTCCATCTACTAAAAATTTTTATAAGGTATTTAAGGGAGGTCTCCCCGTATAGGGGAGTGACCCCCCGAAAAAAATTCTCACTGAAAGTAGCCGATATGGGTATCAAATGAAAGGTCTTGATGAGAACTTTCCAAAACAGGTCTTAGTTTGGCAAAGTTCGCTTCGAGGGGCGCACAGGGAGGGGAAATACACGAAAAATTTGTGTCCCCCCCCTCGCGATTGGACACCTGTAATTCGAAAAATCTGAAAAAAAATCACGAATGTAGGCCTTGGTGAGTACAATAACAACAAATACGTTAGAAGTCGAAATTCACTCAACTTTGTTATTAATAGTATGATTTATCGATTTTAAGTTTTCTTGAATAAAATCTTAACGGTACCCTTAAATTCTATGAAGTTCAGTACAAAGATGACTATTTATAAGATTGATCTATCCTGAAAGTTTCATAAAGTTTGAATTATATTTAGCGAAGTTATAGCGGTTTGAATTTTCCTGTATTACTATGGAACAATATGCGCTGCATTTATTACTATGGCAACATATGGCTATGGAACAACATGCGCTTTTTACCGACTCAGACACTACAGTTTTGCTAGGATTTGCATGAAAATTTCAGGAATGATAGGTGTTATGTAGATCTTTGAGAATCGGTTCAGCTAGTGGTATCAGTAACCGTAAAACAAAATAGTGGCTGTTTTAAATGCGAAGATTGGATAATTTTGAGTTATTTTTTCCCAACTTCAACATTTAAGGTGCATGCTTTGAACACTTGATTCAATTTAATGAATGACTGAAGATCAGTACCTACAATTAATGCTCATAAGTGAAACAAGTCAACGAGGCGGGAGAGAGCTCCTAGCAAAAGGGCTTTGTAACCATTCTAGGATTCGAAAAAATTGGCCATGAATCGATGATAACTGTACAGGAGAATAGCCCCTGAAAAAAATTCATCATACGTAGCCGATATGAGTATGAAATGAACGTTTTCATGGGAGCATTTCAAAACAGTTCTTAAACTGTCAGTTTTTGGCACAGGGGGGAAATACATGAAAAATGTGTTTCCTCCCTCGCGAATGGACATCTGAAATAATTATCAAGGGAGGTATTTATGAGTATAACAATAACAAAAACCTCAGAAGTCGAAATTCGTTCAACTTTGTTAATAATAGTATGATCTTCGTATTTCATATTTTCTCCAATAAAATCGTCTTTGACATGTATCTTGATTTGATTCAATCTGGTGACTGCATTTTGTAAATTGAATACAAAACCCTTCTGACATGAGCGTAGGTCTGTTTACCCAACTTGTTTCAATCATAAATCAATTTCATTTATAAAGCTTGTGAAAACGAAAAATTTGAAGAAGTTTCTCAATAAATCAAAATCAATCAAAATTCACCTGATTGAAAAGAATCACCGAAATTTTCTATTACCAAACACACTATACTCCATAACCAAGTATTATCATCAATCAGAAACTTACTAAAGAAATAATTACACATTAATTAAAGCAAAATACAACTTGTATTTTCCGCTTCACTCGTCACTTGCACGATGCCGCAATCTTACTCTCATTTTTATTGGGTATTACTCAAGCTGGGATCGAGGTCGATGCGATTTCAAACAATAGCAATTCCATTAAAACGTAAATATATCGCGCAGAACGTTAAAACATCACACACATATCAATTTCACTAAAATATTCTCCATGTAATACACGAATAAAAGAAATGTACAAGAGAAAAAAAAAAACGAAATAAATCGTGCCTTGACTCAATTACAATTTTTTCCATTTTTCTCTTTCATTCATTGCCAAATTATTTTTTGTTTTGTTCATTGTTATTTGCCAACCAAACTATAATCCAAGAATACTACAAAAAATATTTTAACTTAAAGATACATTACAACAATCAAAAACATTCGCGGAAAAAATTCCGCGAGGAGAAAAAAAGTTGATGCATTTTCAGTAAGAAACAAAAAATAAAACGGTGATTTATTATGCGTGCATTTAATTTTGTTATGCACACGCTAGCAGTGATTAAATGAACAATTATCCAGTGCAGGTTGTTGTACGAGTATTTAATATGATAATGATAAATTCAATTATACGCTTGGTTTGAATGTTATAAGATGCGTTACCAAACTTCCCCTTCACATTGTTTCAATGCAGTTTTAGAAACAATTAATCGCGCCGTGTTCGTCATAAATGATGTTTAGATAATACTAAGGAGATTGTTATTTGATCGGTTTCTTTGGGTTTATTTATATTTCTGTTAATATTTAAAGCTTCACAATTTATCGCGTGATTATCATAAATTATACAAAGTCAAGATAGATAGCATTTTCCTTGGTGAATTCCCAGTCCCCTGATAATAATTAGCGCCTGAGGTGCTTAGCCTATAATTTACTGCCTTCGCCGCTATCAACTATTAGGAAAATGTTGTTCTGATAAGAACTTTTCTACTTATTTTATCGGATAATCATGCATTTTTTTTTGTATAAATAAATGCATGAATCAGCTACTCAAAATCAATAGCTAACACTGTTGGATCTCAGTTTGATGAATTGGATCTGTAATAATTCTTACATCCTCCACTACGACAAATGAAAATCAATCGAAGGATCATTTCGGTCATTGTCGAGTGTTTGGATTATTTTTCTTGCTTAAATGTCGTCCATACAATCTTTGGTTAAATAAAAGCAAATTGATATTTTGCTACATTCCAATAGCCATTAGAGTATGATTTATCATTGTCCAATAATACATCATAGTTGATGTGGCACTTTTTAAGGTGCAGATATAATGTGTGTAACGGGCGAAAATTTCCCTTCAGCTTAAATACGATCAACTAATGACAAAACGTGGAGGGAGTATTGATTAAAAATTATTTATAAGACCTAATCTCCATTGTTTTATTATTTATTGTTTTGGATTATGCTGCTAATGAAACTTAATTATTATTTGACCATTAAACATTTCTAAGCAATCAATAGGTGACACAGGGGTAGAGCTTGTTTATTTGAAAAACTACGGATTGAAATTTATATTTTTAACTCCACAATAGAAAATGAGAACAAAAGCAGCACAATTGCAGTAGAAAAGAGTCACAAACAACCTCAACCATACCGTCTATCAAATTCTTATCTTTCAAACGATATGAGAAGAAGCTTCAACAAAATTTGTGTCAGAGATGGAGAAAACGCCATCAATAATCCCTTGTTCGTTTTGAATTTTTATGACCTTAACAAAATTCTTCAAATGCGCCGCATCATCAATGTAACAGCAATCGGAAGATATAAACTCAAATTCACCTTTAAAGCCCCTGAGGACGCAAACAACGCAACGACCAACCTAAAGCTTACAAACATAAGTTGAAAATGCTCATTCCCAACAATTTCCTATATACAAGGGTGGTTCAAATATGATCGAGACAAATGCTCTGACACGTTTATCGACTATCGAAAACATTTACAGTTTTTCTAAGTACTCCCCGCATTTACGCATTTTGTCCACCTTTCCGGAAGCTTTTTGATGCCGGTATCGAAGAATTCCTTGGGCAACTGGACCATGTACATGCGAACTCGTCGTCGGTGTTGAATCTTTGACCTCCGAGGGCTTCTTTCAGTGGTACAAACATTTGGTAGTCGTAGGGTGATAAATCCGGATTGTAGGGAGGATGTTTCAGTACCTCCGACCCCAATTCCGATATTGTATCGAGCGTGAGACGCGCGGTATGAGAGCGCGTGTTATCCTGGAGAAGAATCGCACTTCGTGCTGGTTTAGGAACCCATCGCGCCGTTATTTTGTGATATCGAAGGTGTTCGTGGATGAAAAACTCTACACTACCAATACTGATGCCGAGTTCAGCCGAAATGTCTCGGAAATTCAGACTACGGTCCTCCAAAATGAGTTGTTCTTCGCGGCAAATGTTGTCTGGTGTGATGGTGGTTCGCGGTCAACGATCATGCGGCTCATTTTCGACGGTTTTGCGATCGTCCTTGAATTCTTTGGCCCATTTAAACACAGCAGCCCTACTCAGGCACTCACTACCAAACTGATTTCGCCAACGCAGGAAAAATTCCGTATTTTTAACGCTTTCCTTCACTGAAAACGAATGACAGTACGTTGCGCAACGGCGGTCAGCACTTGACGTTCACTCAAGGGGAACAAGCTATCACATACTCAAGCCACGACCTTCGTGCGCGCCATCTACATCGTTTGTCTCTATCATATTTGAACCTCCCTCGTGGAACCTGTGTTATCAGGAAAATACCCTTTTCCAACACAAACGAGGAAATTCTAAAAGAAGCCACCCCAAGCAACCAACCACCTAACGTAAAAATACTAGGCGTTTCAAGACTAAAACGTAGGGATCTGGAAAAATCTTTGAGTTTATTACAAACTAACTCCCTTCAAATTAACTTTTCCAGGTACCATACTACCCGATGCTCAAAGTTTAACACTTGTGGTTGCACAGAACAAGTAGAAACTATCCAAAATGGATAAGTTACACAGATGAAGTCAAATTAAGCTCTATAGGCAACATATCTGTATTTGATGCAAGAAAACTCTTTCACAAATCATCCTAAAACACAAACATTTTTGACCTTTTGAAAGATAATGAATCAATGGACGATGTCTTCCCATTGCTTAAGAACAAAGTCGGAAACAACTTTAGAAACACAAAAAGTCAATGCATAAAATCATTCTAAAAAGACAAGGCCCACCTCACGGCCAGGGACTCAACTGCCACTAAAATCTCTAGCTCTCCATCACCAACCAATCTTATAGCAAATCACCCTGCCAATCCCCTGGCATAAAACAAAAGCCCAATTTACAACAAAGAAGCCTTCAAAAAGCATAAAACCACTGAAATCGAACATTTACTAAAGAAAGTAAAAAACAACTGCAGGGCACACTCATCATCAACGAGTGCAAATAACACATATCCATAATCCAAGAAACTTTAACTGACACAGATCATAAAATTCGTAGCTTACTCAGACATTATGTGACATATAAACACAGGAACCAACTCCGCCGTAGACGATACCACGCCCGTTTGAGAAAGGAGGAGGCAACCCCTTGTTTTCTAACCCACAGCTTCCATGATTCCTAATTCTGAGCCTACGATTAAATTGTATTAAATGTTCTCGGGGTCGCACATCGGGTTTACTGGTTCCCCAATATTGGAACATTAAATGCTGAGACATGACAATCATTGTAAATACATCTACAGCACTGCTACTAAATTCTACTTACACTCTCTTTGTGGGGACGTAAGAGAGTGAAAGCGAAAACGGAATCGAAGTAATAACCATGACGCCAGAATGGAGGTCGATTGACGGGCTGACTCCCCGTCCCTGGAAAAACCTACAATGTTTCGGACCTGCCTCGAAATAAATTGGGCTTCCGGCAACGACCTCTCAAACGGAAAAATGGCATTGGATCCTGGAATGTCAGATCACTCAATTACCCTGGCGCTGTTAAGGACCTCTTACAACAGGCCGGTCAATATACTGGCAGTCCGGGCAGCAAATTGGACTGGAAATGATACTCAAGACATGAGATCGCACACAATATTCAAAAGTGGGAAGCTTACTGAAAAAGAGGATTCGTAGTGGCCTTCGTTGTGGATTGGGAGTTCAAATTGCACGTTGTTGATTTTAAGGCAGATAATGAACGGTTGTGTGCGATCCATAAAAAAGCGAAATTCTTCGAAAGCTGACTAATACACGCCCTAACCGATGAATAGGACGAAGAAACGAAGGAAACGTTCTACAATAACCTGGAAAGACTAGTCGACTCATTGCCAACAAACGACACAAAAATAATCCTCGGTGATTTCAACCCTAAGGTTGGCAATGAGCTATCTCATCGGGGAACGATTGGAAGATATAGCCTCCACGATGAAACAAATGATAACGGCCAGCACCTGATTGACTATATGCAAAGTCAAATCTAGTCATACGTTCGACTTGCTTCCCTCATCTGACCTGGGTGTCACCAGATGGCAACACACAAAACCAGATCGACCATGTTCTCATCCAACAACGTGGAGCCGCGAGCATACTTGACGTCCTTAGATTCCGAGGAGCCAATTGTAACTCAGATCATTACTTGATCAAATTAACCTATTGATGTCGTTTGTCAAAGCCGTTTTCGGCGAAGACCAGCCCACTACAAAAATTTAACATCGAAAGGCTCCAAACGGCATCTGTGGCAAAAGATTTCACGGAGTCTCTCGACAACCAGCTGGCTCCCATCTTATCGGACGCATAGCTGAAAACAAGCAACGAGCTCTGGATGGAAGTGCAAGCGGCTATCAATATCGTGGCAGAGCACACAATCGTACATCAAGCCCGGCGCAAAAGAAATGATTGGTTCGATAATAAGTGTCAGAAGGTGTTAGACGAAAAGAATTCAGGCATACAAAGAAGAGAACACTACGAAAATCTTAGAAGAGTACCGAATAAGACAATTAGAACTAAGAAAAGAAAAATACTACGACGCAGACGAAATATCATGTTAGTCTAGCTAGCAACAACACAAGTCAAGTATACAAAGTAGTGAAAACCCTGAAACGTGGTTATCAGCCCAAAACCGAAATCGGCAATATGATTGCTGATGAGACCAAGATTGAGGAAAGATGGGCATCATATTTTAAGAACCTCTCCAATCCTCCGCAAAGCTCTAGAACATCAGAGCCTATAGATGTCTGCGGAGACCATTGTGTTCCATTGTCCCCACCAACTCTGGATGAAGTATGTTCCATCATCAAAGCCAAAAATAATAATAAAGCGCCGGGCATCGATGAGATTCTAATCGATCTCATCAAATATAGTGGTAACTGTGTTCATAAAGCTATTCACAAAGTCATCTAGCACATTTGGCAACAAGGACATATGCCGAAAGAGTGGAGCCAATCAATTATATTCCCTATCCACAAAAAAGGTGACAAGCTACAGTGCAAAAATTATAGAAGGATATCACTACTTTTTACAGCATACAAAATATTTTCAAAGATCTTAGAAAATAAAAACGGATAATTTTCCAACAGTATATTATTGGGGAGTATTAAGGTGGTTTAAGAGCAGGTAGATCGACAATACCTGTAGACCAATTTTTCGCTCGAAAAATGCTGGGAATTCAACATAGACGAGCATCAAATTTTCGTTGACTTCAAGCAAGCATACGATCGTAACGTGCTGTGCCAAATAATGGTTTGCTTGGGCATCCCAGCCAAATTAGTCCGTCTTACCAGAATGACAATGACGTCGACGACCTTCCAAGTCCGCATCAATAACCATAAGAAAGCTAGTTGTCGATACATGAGGTACATTACTATTCAAGTCGAGCCAAGTGGTAGCCTATGCGGACGACATCAAAATTTTGTCATGGTCATTAACAACTGCCAAAGACCTCTTCCTGAAACTGGACAGCGAAGTAAAACTAGAAGGACTACAAATTAATGAAAATAAAACAAAGCTCATGACGCAGTCGAGGAAAAATAACTCAGATACACAAAATATCACACTTTGAGAATATTTTATCGAAATGTGAGCGAATTTGTGTATTTAGGCTGCAAAATAACGAGAAACGGCGATGAAAGAGACGAAACACGCCGAAGAATACAGCTCGCAAATAAATATTTTATTCACTTTTGACACACACGGAAAAATAATGCTCCAAGTATGCAAATCTGTGATGAGACCTGTGTTATGCTATGGGTGTGAAACATGAACTCTAATGCAAGTATTCGCAAATATATTGAACGCCTTGAGCGACGGGTCCTGAGGCGAATAATCGGAGCGAAGCTTGACGGGGATTAATGGCGAATTCGATACAACCATGAGCTGTATGAAATTTTTGACGAACCTGAGATCTCAACGGTTGTAAGGATGCGGAAGTTACAATTGGCTGGCCACATGAATCGTATGGACGAACAACGGATACCCAAGAAGGTATTCGTTGGGAGAACTGAAGGCCGGAGACCAGTGGAGAAACCGAAGAAACGCTGGTCTAACTCAGTCGACGAAGACAGTTCATCGCTGCTCGGATTTCGAAATTGGAGGACGCGGTCAATGGACCGAGACAGTTGGAGGCGCTATTTGCAGGAAGCGAAGGCCCGACAGGGGCTGTAGTGCTACAAAGAAGAAGAAGAAGTGTGATAGTTTTTAATTGATCCTTCTATGTTGAAGTGAGGAGTAGTAATTACATGAATTAGTAGTAGTAAATACTGTGAATTAGATACGAATATTTGTTTCTGCTGACTTACGAACGATACAGTTGTTGGTTTTGATAAGTTAGAGTCTTACGTTGTATCGGATTCAATGAATAAAGATTGTTTTATTGTTCAACCTTTACATGGGGGCTCAACCGGGATGAGCATTGATTAATAATCTAATTCGTTTGTGTTCCGAACCCGGTATCGATCGGCGACGCCAATTTGAAGTGATATCGGGCGTGTGTGCGAGCTGCTGACTGTCTAGAGAGACACAGCAATATTGGTGGGAAAACTTTTCTGATTGCCGAGAAAAGAGAGAGAGAGATGGGGAAAGAGGATGTCGCACGCAAGATTGGAAGTGAGAGAGTGGCTTGACCGGTACACCAAAAATGGACTCGTGCGAGCGTCTCGATGCGGGGTCTCGAAGAAAGTGGGACAAAAGAAGAATTAGCTGCTTGAATTGTGGAATTTGACGAACAAAATCCTGTGGTAACTAACAAAATGTGTGAGATCACGGACAATATGTGACGAGTCGTGAGTGAAGAGACAGTCTTTGGAAATATTGTAGCAGGAATATGAACACCGATTCAAAATTTCACAGCGGCAGCGAGTGCGGGCCGGGGACCGAGTGGGGTATACGCGTCCCGCGAAGTGGAAGAGAGCATTGAAAAATTCGGCTTGGAGAATGGACAAAGTATCTCCACGTGGTTCAAACAGTTCGAATGTATTAGTAAGAGCGTCGGTTGGACTGAACTGCAAAAACTCCTTTACGCGAAGAAGTTATTAACAGGAATCGTGCGGAAATTCATGTTCGCCGAGAACGATTTGGATAGTTGGGACAAGTTGAAACGTGCTCTATGTGCCGAATCCGACAGAAAATTCAGTGCCGCGGAAGTACATACAAAATTATTCAAACGTACGAAGAAGCCGGAGGAAAGCCTGTTAGAATACGTAACGAAATGCAGCGCATAGCAAGGGCGGGGAAGATAGATGAAGCGAGTATATACCCGATGGTATAGCCGACGACGCAGCCAACAGATCGATCTTACACGAGGCGACAACGATCGCTGAGCTAAAATCGAAATTGATTGTCTATGTGAAAGTGAAAGAAAAATCCAAGGAAAAAACTCATGAAAAAAGGGCGGTAACGACAATAAACAACATGGACGTTCTTCGAACGAAACTACGCGATATTTGTCATGTGGCGGGACGGGGCATAAAGCAAGTGATTGCCCGGATAAAGACAAGGGAAATAAGTATTTTGAATGGGGAACGTATGGAAATTTATCGCGACAATTCCCGCAAAGGAAAGGTATGAACAACTCGATCCCTACGGTGAATTTCATTCAGCCTTTCAGGGGAAATGAAAACGTTGTTAATGTGAAAGTCGGTGACCGAAAAATTACGGCACTTATAGTGACTTGAATTTGATTGGACTTGCGTTGTGGTTGGAATTAGAAGGAACAGTTCCGAGTACGGTTCCAAGTAACATAAAAATTCGCGGATTCGGCAACGCAATTTCTCACGCGATCGGGAGAGTAAATATGGACATCAAAATCGAAGAAATAGTGCTTTCTATTGAGCTTTACATCGTCCCGACAAATATGACAATCGATAGACAATTTTTGAAGACGGTAATAATGTACTCGTAAATTATTACGCCCAAGTATGTGAAGATTAAGCCACTAGTGCATAAAGTTGGAGATTCGGGTTCGAACGCGATCAACGATCCAGTCAACGACGACAGCTGGATGATGAAAATTTCATGCGACCACGGGGAAAACGATTGCAAAAATTGGTGGAAAGCTACACTCCGAAGGAGAAACAGAAGCCAGGTATTGAGACGATTATAGCGCTGACGAATGAAACGCCTATATACTATCGCCCAAGGTGATTGGCACCTTTAGAAAAGGCCGTAGTTGAAGGTCAAATAAAGGAATGGTTGAAAACGGCCATCATCGAGCGACTCTGCAAGTCAAGTTGTCGTCGTCAAGAAGAAAGACGGTTCGCATAGGCTCTGTATAAATTACCGTAGCCTCAACATTAAAGTTGTAAGAGATCGATTACCTATGCCGATCATTGGGGGCCAGCTTAATCGATTGGCGTCAGCACGAGTTTTTACGACACTTGATTTGAATAATTCTTATTTCTATGTTCCTGTGACCGAATCCAGTGAAAGTTTACCGCATTTGTTACGCAAGACGGCCAATACGAGTTCTGTAAAACACCATTTGGTCTATGTATAAGTGGCAATACGTTTGGGCGATTCCTTAACGAAGTTTTCCGAGATTTGATAAAGGACGGAACAGTATTAACATTTGTAGATGACCTGATAATACCATCCATAGACGCGAATCATGGAATCCTGAAACTGAAACGGTACTCAATTTAAATGGAGGAAATGCGTCTTCTTAAAATAACGTGTCCAATAGTTGGGCTATGTAATCTGTGATGAAAAAATCGAGCCTTCCCCATCGAAGATCGACAAAGTTATGAAGTTTCCACAGCCAAGAACAGTATTGTAGCTGCAGAGGTTCTACGGACTGGCAAGCTACTTCAGGAAATTTGTACCTGGATTCACAAGGCGGATGCGCCCATTGAGTTCGATGCTGAAAAAGGGAGCTGTATTCGAGACAACGTTAAGCTTGTGCCGTACAGTCGCCCGGTGCTGAGTCTGTACGACCCCTGCGCTGAAACGGAACTTCACACAGATGCGAGCAAGGAATATCTTGCTGCAATCCTACTACAGAGACAGCCAAGCGATCAAAAGATGCACCCATGTTATTATTATAGCCGTACTACCAATGAACGCTGAAAAAAGATTTCATTCGTACGAATTAGACTTTCTAGCGATAGTTGAAGCGGTCAAAAAGTTTAGGGTGTATCTGCTGGGAGTCAAATTCAAAATTATTACGGATTGTTCGGCAGTTAAGCTAACAGTAGCAAAGAAGGAAATTCATCCTAAGATTGCACAATGGGTCATCAGTTCATCAGAATTTACGTACACAGTGGAGCATCTACCAGCGAAACTAATGGTACAAGTGGATGCCTTATCTGGAGCAACACTAATGTAGCCAACGATGTCGCGAGTAAAGTACGTGCGGCTCAACACGGCGATGAAGTTATCAATGCGATTTAACAGGCACTTGAAGCGGGGCCGTACAAGAATTACATATATCACGGCGATATATTGTTCATGGAGGACGATGGAAAGAGAAGAATCGTAGTTCCTGAAAATATGCAAGCAGACGTAATAAAACATTTCCATGCATGAGGGCATTTTGGAATCAAAAGAGTCAGAGAATTGACAGACAGCGAGTTTTTCATACCACGGATCGAACGGAAAATACAACGGTGCATCGAAAATTGTAGAGTGCATCGTATCGACTAGGAAGACAGGGAGGCAGGAAGGCGTCTTTCATCGTTTTCCTTAGAGGGAAGTACCTCTCGATACGCTCCAGCTGGATCACCTTGGACCAATGCCATCAACGCGAAAGTGCTACAACTACATTTTAACGGTCGTGGATGCATTTACGAAGTTCACCTGGCTTTTCCCCGAGAAGTGAACATCAACGGAGGAGACGGTCAAGAAATTAGAAATATGATCAGCCGTGTTCGGAAATGCAAGAAGATTTATTGCGGATAGAGGACCCGCTTTTACATCCAAATTTTTCAAGAGAGATTGCGCGGACAACAACATAGAACTTCATTTGATATGTACCGGGGTCCCTCGGGGAAATGGGCAATGCGAAAGAGTCAACGGCGTTATTATTCCTGACTTAGCGAAGCTGTTGAGAGAAAGATTTGATGAGTGGTTCAAATATGTCGAGAAAACTCAAAGATATTTGAATAGTACATTTCATCGCAGTATCAATACAACACCTTTCGAGTTGCTGACTGGTGTAAAGATGAAGCATCCTGAAGATATCGAATTGGCGGAGATTGTCGAAGAAGAATTGCGAAGAAACTTTACCGATAAGCGAAGAGAATTGCGTGAACGAGCGAGAAATGAAATAGCTCAGCGGCAAGCGGAAAATTGAGGGCGATACAACTTGCGTAGGAAACCTTGGCGGCAGTATGATGTTGGAGCGGTCGTGGCGATAGAAAAGACCCAGTTTGGAATTAGACATAAGACGAGATCGAAGTATTTGGGAGTGTATCGAGTCGAAGAAGTCCTTGCTCATGATCGCTATCGACACAGCAAGCAGGGGAATTGTGAAGGACCAACCCAGACATATTCAGTAGCGAACAAAATGAAGGCATGGCCAGGCACTTCATCCGGGGCGGATGACAATCAGGAAGGGCCGGCAGAAAGAACGGCGCCTGCAACATGATCGGGGGAGCCGACTACGAGAGCGTGCCGCGAGCAGACGTGACTTCGTTTCGTTCTTCTTAATTATTTAATTCGTTCTTCCTAAATACTGAATTTTGTCACGAACCTTTTCAACGAATTAAGATTGTTTTATTGTTCAACCTTTACATATATATATATATATATATATATATATATATATATATATATATATATATATATATATATACATATACATACGTGTGTATATATATATACATATATATACATACATGTATATATATATATATATATATATATATATATATATATATATATATATATATACTACTACTACTACTACTGGAACCAAAAAATAAGGCGACATGTGAATTTAAACTGCGCGCGTCGAAGGATTTGGAGAATTATTTTTTTTAGGTTAGAAGTATTGTCAGTAACATCTATGTCAAATTTTCATGTCAAAATATTCATTAGTGTTTGAAATATGCGTCGTTTCCGGGATAGCCTTCAGTTCCGTCTTCGCTGCGGCTTGAATTTCCTCTATCGTATCACAACGGTGTCCCCGGAGTGGTCTTTTGAGCCAGAAGTCGCACGGCACCAGATCAGGTGACTACGGTGGTTGCGGAACGATATGGGTTGATTTTTTGGCGAAATGATCACGAATTACGAGTGCAGTATGGGATGGTGCATTATCTTGGTGTAAAAACCAAGTTTGTCTTTCCACAATTCCGGCCTTATTAGGCGGATAGCGTTACGCAAACGACGCATAACGTTCAAATAATATTCCTTGTTGACTGTTTGGCCCGGCGGAAGGAATTCATAATGCACAACACCACGATAATCGAAGAAGAGAAAAGGTTTATGGTCGCCCAGGACGCTCTTCGTCTTCGACACGTTCACGGCCGGCTTGGAACTCACTATACCACTTGTAAAGATTTTTTTAGGCATAGCCTCATCACCAAAGGCTTTCTGCACCATCCTCAACGTATCCGCAGCAGAAAATTGATTCCGCAAACAAAATTTAATGCAAATTCAACAAATTTCGACATCGCAAATATCGAAAAACTCACTTTTAGCAGCTCACAAAACGACGCGTATCTCAAACACTAATGAATATTTGACATATAAATTTGTAAATTTGTCATTGACAGTTCTACCAACCTAAAAAAAAGGGAAAGAAAATACGTGCCCTAGGGGTCAGCAAAAAAGTTTGTGTTGGGAAAGAAAGATCGTTGCTAAAGACATTTGTGATTCACTCTATTTTACCATTAAACAAAGACCAAAATATTGCAACAAAGATCCATCATTATGGAATGTAAAATGATCACAAAAAGTAACCAAACAACAAGAGGTCGTCGAGCGCTCGAAGGGTGGCTTTAAGCCACCAAATTTTCTTCTCAAGTTTAAGTATTTAATAATTAAAAGAAAAAAATTCTGGCTCAATAAAGCAAGGCCCAAAGGCTATTCAAAAAATTAATGCTAATGAAAAACCATGTCGGACTCAATCATTAAATTAATTTGATATATTTTTTTTATATCTGATGAGATCTGGGTATTTATATATTTACCTGTGAGCCTAATCAACTTGTTCGTCATAGATTATCTGATTTAAGACGACTGACAATTAGCGATCAGAAGTATATTAATAAGCCACTTTATACTCGCGCTTTAACTACTCGAATATATGTAAAGTTTTTCTCCAGTGAGAAAAACCACTTACACCTCAAAGCAATCATTTTGTAAATACTAACAAACTATTTAAAATAGGCGATAGTCGCTTTCAACATCCATTGACAGTGAAATCTACAGTTTCGTATAGTATAAATTTCTTCCCTAAAAAAAACATTCTTCTCAATTTTAGTCGGGAGTTTCTAGGTCTGTGACGTGTGACTACATAGTCACTTTTTAAAGTTCCCGGTCAAATCTTGACTGTCTCATACTCATGCTATTGTTTTTATCCTTCCTAGAAGCAAGCAAGCACGGAATTTTCTCTGTTCGCCTCATATGTACAGTCTAACGAAATCGCTTAACAGATGATCCATAAAGTCAAAGTCAAAAGCGCTTTGTTTAATACCAATCGTTATAAATTTTTAAAAGAACATAAAGCAAATTCCAAACAATAAAACTATAAAAAACTTAATGGCCCGAATGGCTCTCTAAATTTATACGTTATCAGTTAAACACATTTAATGAAAAAAAAACACTAGCAAATTTAAATTAATTCAGATTATTAGATATTTTTTGATTCAATTGGAATAAGGAGAAAAAACCAACCAGCATTATTCAAAAATTAATTATATTACTAGCACAACCATGAACTTAGATCCTACACCTAATATGTTACACCCTAATTCTAAATAAGTTCAACAAAAAAAAAAAAAAAATACGTTACCTTATATTGAAACATATACCTAATTTATAATACAAATAAACAACAACACTAGATGTCGCAATAATGAGATGAATCTAAAAAACTAATTAACGAGAAAAAGCACAAAAACAGAAAATAAATACGAATAATTTAGACATTGTCATTCAGCCACCAATACCTAGATTGCTCCATCTCAGCTCGACCCGCCTCAACGAATCTAGCAAATGAGTATCTCCGTTGGAACTGTTGGTCTCCTGAACTCAGATTCGGAGGCCCGTCTATATATGTGATATATGATTGGGACGCCGTCAGAATCAAAAACATATCGATTCATGTTCAAATACACGAATGCTTCTGGAGGAACGAAGCCAGTAGTGAGGCAAGTCACAATATACCCGTCTATAGCGTGGAACGGCAGTGAAATCCAAGGGTTTTCACTCACAGTTACAGATCTTGCGATATGATTCCGAAAAAGTTTCAATATGAAGATATCGACTCTTGTCACTTGAGCGGTTTGATAAATTTTTCTATTCGATATATAGTGCTTCCAATCCGTCTCAGGCTTTCTGTACAAACCAGTACATGCACGAAGACATTTTCTTTCGAAAACTCTTAATCTTCCCATTGTACTAGCACTCTGGTTGTACCAGATCTGGCATCCGTATGTCAAAACTGGCCTAACCAGGGTCTTGTAACAAATAACTTTGACTTTTTGATCAATGTATCTGGAATGAAACAGTCGCCGAAGAGCCATGACTACTTTTAGTGCTTTACTGAGCATGATTTTGACATGTTCAGTGTAGTACAGATACTGATCGAGATGAACACCGAGTTATCGAACACAGGATTTATGTGGAACCCGTTCTGAACTACCCTCACCAGCCATAATGTGGAAATCCTTCCAATTACGTTTCAGGTCTTGACTGGCCCCCTGCAGCGTTGTCCGAAACGAAATTGTTTCGCACTTCTGCGCATTGATTTTCATTCGCCAATTGTCGGTGTAGAGCTGCACATCACTGAACATTTTTTGAAGATTGCTCTGGACTATTGTAGCTTTTCGGTCTGCCGTATAGATGATCAGATCATCAGCAAACGCTACCAATGGTCGCGTTGGCGAAACATTAAAATCAAAGCTGTTCAATAGCATGCGAATGAATATTGAGAAAAGCAGGGGCGCAGCAACTGTTCCCTGCTGTAGACCATTCAAGACCTTGAATTCGCGCATTGTTGTCAGATTTCCATCAGTTAAAACAAATGATTTCCCGTATAACATATTACACATCATGGCAACAAGGTGTCTGGGGGACCTGTCCTGAAGAAGTTTGAAAACTAGTCCATCTAACCACACCGTATCGAAAGCTTTCTCCATATCTATGAGACGTGCTCCAACACATTCTTTGTTGTTTAGTTTCCAACAGATGTCTGAGGTTACTTTCGTTATTGCATGTATGGTCGAATGCCCGGCACAAAAACCAAATTGGCAATTCGGCATCAACTCATATTCCTCAATGTGGGCGTTTAATGCTCTGTTGAGTATCACTTCAAACACCTTGCTGATGTTAGGCAGCAAGCCGATTGGGCGATAGCTTTTAGGGCATGAAGATTCTTTTCCTTTCTTCAAGATCGGAAATACCTGAGCCTTTTTCCACTTATTTGGAATATGAATTGTTCAACATGTTGTTGTACAATATGCAATAATTCCTAATAGCAACCTCAGGCAAATGTCGGAGAACTATATTTGGAATACCGTCAGTGCCACATGATTTTTTGTTGTTTATTTTGCGAAATATGAAACACAAGTCTTCATAGCTCACAAAATAATCAATAAGATTCAAGGTCGGTATGAGGTCAGATGTGAATGTTTCATCGAAATGAAGAATTGATTGGGCGTTCAGGCTTGATTTGAAGTCGGAAACTTTTGCTTCAACGACCTCCGAAAATATTTCATTCCTTTTCTCTGGGTTTGGCAGATGAACCAATTCAAAATGTGTTCCAATCAGGGCAAGTTTATGCAATCCATCACATATAATCCTGTTTCCATTTCTATCCAGAGTCGTACTATCAATTTCGATACCAGCTCTATCGAGAAGATTTATCTCATCATTAGCGACTTCAAGATTCGATACTTTCACTCGAGACTTCCTGCGGAATAAGCTATTCACTTTCGCGAAAACGCCATCTGGGTCTTGTGGGCTAATACCCCTCAATTTTTCCGCCCATTGATTGCTGACCTCACTCCTGAAGTATGAACGGATTAAGTTCCGGACATTCTTCAGGTGTAATTTCAACAAAGCCAACGAGGGATGGTTGTAGTCCAAAAATCGTCGATAAATATTGTTGACGCGGGTGAGAAGAAGGCTTTTCAATCTTTTTAACCTTGCGATGGTTGGTGTTTCATATCCTTCCATATTGTTTCGATGTTTAATCTTGGGAACAACTTTCTCAATCGTTTCCAACGTCAGCTTCTCTAACTTCGACAAATAGAGATCTATTTCATCGTTAGTTAGATTCCTGTCATTAGGAACCATTGAGCAAGCGTTGCCATCATCAGAAGAGGGACATTGCTTCTGGTACTCCCGATTAAACTTCTTTTGAAACTTTCCCCAGTCTGTTTTTTTGAAATTCAACCGATGGTTTTCATGTTGAACTGGAATGAGGAAGAAATCATCCCTTTGATGATTGATTTCCATTACGATTACGTTATGGTCGCTATCGTAAGGAAGTACCTGCAGTTTTTGTTGAGGACTATTAAAGCTGAATTCAAGTCTTGTGTCAGCAATGCAGAGGTCCAAATATGAATTTGTCCTAGGGTATGTTGGGAACTCCGACCCATATAGGTTGCACCTGTATTCAATTTGGTTCTCTGTTATCCATGATATCAGGAATACACCTCTTGCATTATTGGTGGCGTTCAGCCATGATGTATGCTTGGCATTCAGGTCACCGGCAAAAATATAATAACAATGCAGCCTGCTCAATTCGAGTATTTCAAACAAGGAATTGAGTTCTTCCTTGAACTTGAGAACATTTTGACCAGTTGCATAGGCAGAGATAACGAAGAGGTTATCCCCACCTGGCAGTGAAATTTTGATGACGGACACTTCAAGAAATTCAAAGTTTTTGAATTCGACTTTTTCAATATTTTGGAAACAATAGGGTCTTCGAACCAATATCCCGGTGCCACCTCCCCCATCACCTATTACCCTATCGTTTCTTACGAATGCAAAATCTTTGAATTCCATGGAATGCCATGAATTGTGGTGGGTTTCAGTGAGAAGTATGATGTCAGGCTTTGACAATGAATTCAAGGAGATAATCACGTCGATGTACAGCAACGATAGAGTTGACGTTGATCGATATGAGGCGAAGCCTATCCATGGGAATATGACTGGATGACAAGTTATTATTAGGCATTTGAAAGACCTAAACGCTGAAAAGCAAAGTTAATTTTTGAATCTTGTTTGTCGATTCTCTCCGATAAAGAATTAAGTTGCTGGTAAATTTTGAGAAGCAGCTCATTATTGCCACTTACATTATTTACATTATTTCCAGCATTTTCTGCTGGTCCTCTAGCGGCTTGTGCAAATGATACTCCGGGCTTGACGAAGTTGGACGGTATGATATTACGGTGTACTTGTGTTTGCTTTGGAGCAAATTTAACTTTTGCATCTTGATATCGGGAGCATCCTCGATATGATGCTGGGTGAATAAAAACACCGCAGTTAACGCAGTATAATTTTTCTTTAGGCTCCGCCTGAGCCAATTTGCACTCACCGGGAGCATGAACGTCTTTTAATTTAATGCAACGATAGTGCATGGCACAATTGGCAGCCGAATGTCCAAATCTTTGACACCGGTAACACTGGTTGACTTCTCTTTTCTGGAGGCGTTCCCACCTCACTACTCTGAAATTCAAGTACCTTATTTGTTGAAGGGGACTTGGACTACTCTTATTTGCAATTTGTACCAGGTAAAGTGGTAAATTCTTCCTTTCTATGGTCGATCTTCTTGTTGCAAAGGCTTTGACTGAAACAAAATCAAAATCTGGTGCAGCCTCCTTGAGCACCTGAAGAAGATCGACCGTATCCTCTCCGCTGTCCAAACCCTTCAACAAGATGGTCTGATTCTTTTCACTCTTTGGGGTATAGGTGGTGTGGAACCTCCCCAGAAATCAGCGCATCTTTGGCTGACTTGAAACCAACCAGTGATTACGTCCTTATAGTTAATTTTTCGGCATTAACTCTTTTGATTGGCCAGTTTATTTTCGGCTGCCAATAGCCGAACCATATCTTTCCCGGTTTGTCCGAACACGTTGATTGGCGGAACTTTTTCTGTCTAGTTGGAAGCTTTTTCAGAGGAACCAGCAGAACTGCGGGCTGGTTTTTCTTCCTTATTTTTGTTCTTTAAATATTGAATAAAATTAACGTCATTATCTTGATTAAAATTACCTCCGATGTTTTCTTCAATTTCCATATCTTCAGTTAATCCCTCCAGCGCTGCAAAATAGTTTTGGCTCTCGTTGGTGCCACCAGTACTTAGAACTTCTTCTGGAATTGCTTACTTTGTAATTTTCTTCGGCTTTGTTACCTGTTGCCATTCATTTTGTGGCTGCGTCTTTTGAGGGTTCATCCCTTTCTTGCAGAGATCCTTGAGAGACTGTATCTCTTGCCTTAGTTCATCATTTTCTTTCTGCAATTTGGCCATTTGTTGATTGTCCGCTATTATTTGCAGCTTGCACTCTCCATCTGCGGAGTTTTCTTCGTTATGTTTTCTTTTGGTGATTATCGCCAGTTTCGTATTCGTCGTTTCCCCAGGTTGCCCCAACGGTGGGAAGCCGTCGGGCTCCTCCATACCAGCGGCGAAATTTTCTTTGGTAATTTGTTTTTCGTTACCAATCGAAGTAAAAATATTCGATAGAAATTTCCTGAGTCGATTACTTCGACAATTAAGTTTTTTTCCGATAAAAATTAACTTCGGACTAACGTTTTTAAAAAATAAATTTAATTTTTGAAAACTTTTGACAGGAGCGATTTTCAACAGATGATCCATTACCGGAATGTTATTCGAGCTGCATGATTTTTTTCTTTTTTTGAAATTAGAGAGAAACAAGAAAAAACAAGTTGAAGTAGCAGGAGGATGCTCCTGCCAGAAGGGTATTGTAAAACAATAATTAAATCAAACAATATATTCTGCATATCAAAACTTAATTAATATACAGATCCCATAAATTGAGTTCGAAAAATTATTATGGTTATTATGATTTTCAACTCGCCACCACTTTGTTTCAAGTGCTTTGACCCCGTCGCTTGATTAGTCATGATAACACATGAATATTATAAACCATTTCTAAAATTTTCATCAAATTCCTACATATTTGTAGTGTCTAGGTCCGTTGCAAGCGTGTATCTCCCTAGTATCACGTGTTAATTTTGTTGTAATTGTTAAATATTCAATCGTCTATAACTTAGGTGTTTACTGTGCAATTATTGTGAAATTTTCAAACCATTTACAATTACTTTCAGAAAACTTAAATTATAGATTTTGGGAAAGTTGATCGAATTTCGACTTCTAAGATATTTGTTGCCCTTGTGAAGGAAAAATTGTCAGTTTAAGTACAATTGTGAAAAGCTCTTATAAAGAACTTTCATTTGATATTCATATCGGCTACCCTTGATGAAATTTTTTTTCAGCGGCCACTCCCCTGTACTGCAATCATCGATTTATGGCTTATTTTTTCGAATCTTAGAATGGTTACAAGGCCCATTTGCTAGGAGCTCTCTCCTGCCTCCTCGACTTATTTCACCTATGAGTGTTAATTGAAGGTACTCATTTTCAGTCATTCATTAAATTGAATCAAGAGTTAAAAGCATGCGCCTTAAACGTTGAAGTTGGGGCAAAATAACTCAAAATTATTCAATCTTCGCATTTAAAACAGCCATTATTTTGCTTTACGATTACTAATACCACTAACTGAGCCAATTGTCAAAGAAATTCATGATACTTATCATTCCTGAAATTTTCATGCAAATCCTAGCAAAGCTGTAGTATCTGAGCGCATATTGTTCCATAGCCATATGTTTCCATAGTAAAACAGCGCATATTGTTCCTTAGTAATACAGGAAAATTCAAATCGCTATAACTTCATTAAATACCATTCGATCTTTATGAAACTTTCAGGACAGATTAACCTTATAAATATTCATCTGTGTGCTTTTTATTAAATTTAAGGGCACCGTTAAGATTTTATTCAAGAAAACATAAAATCGATAAATCATACTATTACTAACAAATTTGAGTAAATTTCGACTTCTCATGTATTTGTTGTACTTATAAAGGCCTACATTCATGATTTTTTTCAGATTTTTCGGGTCAAAGGTGTCGGGGGGGGGGCACACACACACACACAATTTTCGTACATTACCCCTTCCTCTGCACCCCTCGAAGCGAAATTGTCATTTTAAGACCTGTTTTGAAAAGTTCTCATTAAGACATTTCAGTTGATACCCATATTGTCTACATGCGATGAAAACTTTTTTTTTAGGGGCAACTCCTCTATATGGCGAGACCCCCTTAAAGACCTTATAAATTACTTTTCGTGTTGAAATTTTGAAGAGGGCATCACTTCGCACCTACTTACAAAATCTTATGTTTCTAGCTTATGTAGTTTGCGAGAAAAAGTAGTGTGACACACGGACGGACGGACAGACAGGACGCGATTTTAGTAGGATATTGTAAAATGATTTTACAATACCCTAAAAACCTTTTCATTGTCAACATGATTCGACCTAGAACTTCGATTTAACTATTACTTGTAAATCTAACGCTCTAGCCACTTCACTTCAAATTTAAGTATTTATTGAAAACTTAAATTCAACTTCGTAATTCATGGCATGATAGGTCATATAAATTGTGGAAAGAATATTAAAATATTTTATACCAATCATCATAACGATGAAAATTTCACACATGATGTTGATCAATTTCAATAAACTTATTCAAGACGCAACTTCTTAAATGATGTGCAAAATTTTCTTCATTGATTGATTGCAATTGATTGAAACTTTTAACAAAAACTGTTCTCGTTCTCATATTTTTTGCTATTGGTATTTAAATTTTTAATTTAAATTAATAAAATCAACTGTTGTGTGCATTTTTCCTTTTTTTGCTAATCATATTTAAATTTAAACTCATAAATTTACTTATTTTACGAATTTTCCGATTATGCAAAAAAACTGTCGAATGTGCGAATATTGCAGAAAAAACGCAAGAAACCTAATAAAATTTTAAAGCTAAGCCAACTAACGGTTTTAAATGAGAAAGAATTGCCGAATCTCTAAAATTTAATTGTATGAAATAGTCATTTGAATTTCTCTAGAACTGGAGTAACCAGTTAGCATTTGTTCTACATTTGCCTCGAAACACACATATGACAAGTCACACACATTCAGCTAAAAATAATAAACTTAAGAAAATCAGACAAGTCTTATATCCGTTCTTTTATCTTCTAGTCTCGTTGTCGCGAATCTAGAACGCGTCATAAAGTTTCATCACATCACACACAAGTCTTTTGTAGTGTGTTAGATGAGTTTGTTTGACCTTTACAGATGTTTTCTAACGAAGCTTTGGCAATTTACGATATTTGTATCTGAAGCAAGTTTTCTTCTTTTTATCCAAAGAATTCTTCAAGTTTCAACCAAGACAGAAAACAGGATGTAGTGAAAGTGTATCTTGTACTGATTTTATGGCGGTTTGAATGAGATGTAGGGCTTCGTGGATTAGAATTAAATAACGGAAGAGAGGATTAAATCTGAATTGCACATATGTATCCGATTTCAATTTGGATTGATGTATGGCACGAATTCTTTGTTGGAAACTTGGCAATAAACCTTAAGAATCATTAGAGGAATATTCTGAAACGATGATGAAAAAAATTCATTCCATTTTCTAGATAAATTCAACATTCACAAACTTAACAAGACTCAAGTTTTATCTTTACTGCTGTTACTTACCAATCCTATGGATGGACATTCTTTCGTCAAAAGCTTCACATCAAAATATTGCTCCAAGTCACGAACGAAGTCAACACTTAATATTGGCTGTTGATACAATTTATCTGTGGTATGCATGATCTACAGTAATAGTGCAGAATGTCTCCATGTTGACCTCTATCTTGGAAGATAATGATGAGTGATTTAACGAGATGCTTTTTGCCGTTTCTACTTAAGCTTTGTCGTTCCAGACAATGGCAATGAATCGTAAATTGTTTCAGATTGATGGTTGTGCCTATCGTTCAATATATATCTTTCACTTCAGCTATTTATTGTAGTACAGTTAGTTTTTGAAGATAAAGTGACATATATTATATGCATATGAGTTTTTATAGGCTTAGAAAGTGCAGAAATATGATATTTTCAAGCATGTCCTTTGAAAGTAAAGAACAATAGGCATTTTCTAAATTTTCGTCCGAGAATGTTTGAATATAGGAGTTTTTTGCTTACATAAAATTTATTCAACGGTTGGCTATCATGAAACTTGGCATAAAACGTTCAATTTATGTCATTAACATCAACCTTATTATCTATAAGCCGCACATTACAAAAATGCAATCATCGATTCGCAAACCTAAGATATGACTTGGTGATTTTGATGGCGCATATAATCGTCCATCAGAGCAAGCACATACAGGTTTATGAAATGAGCGTCCTGAAGCGAGTATTTTTTCTTTGTGGTTGGGAGGTGAAGGCTATTGAGGCCCTGACTATGGGGCTCCCAGACGCGCAAGACGTCTAGACTACCCACCAAACACCTCTCCTGTCAACATTACTTCGGGCTATTCGGAATATTGCTGTCGCAAAGGAAAGTGTGGAAGAAGATCTAGAATTGTTATTTAGTTGACCGCTGGCTTGATCTAATAGACGATTATGTGCCTAACAACAAATAAAAATTGGTTTATTATGTAATCAGCTTTCGGGCAGATGGACATACAGACATGTCAAGCAAAGTAGGCTGTGATTCAATCGCCTAAATTTAACTACACGAACACCAAAGGACAAATTGTACCAGAGGACTCCAATGATTGGTTGCAGTGGTTGATTCCAACCTAGAACCCCAATTAGAAAACAATTGATGTCGCTTTGATGCCACACATTGGAGTATCAAATCCTACTCAATGCGTTCAAGGAGGATAATAGCTCTCCGATCTTCATTTTAGAGACACTCCTGAGATCTTCAAACAAGCAATGTCTGATGCTCGTTACCTGACACTAGCTGGTGCTGGATAATGCCAGAGGAAGTGAACAATCTTTTTCTCTTCATTTACGTCAAAACGTTAGAATAAAGTCAATTTTACCCGAAACCACCGAATTTATTTAAGAAATAAGTATATGCGCATTTCGGAATCAATCGTGTTCCTTTTTCAGTACCAACAGGAAGGAACACGATTGATTCCGAAATGCGCATATACTTATTTCTTAAATAAATTCTGTGGTTTAAGGTAAAATTGACTTTATTCCAACGTTTGTACGTACCGCAGCAAAAAAGGATCCGACATTATACATATTCATTTACGTCATTACAACTATTGTAATATGTGTAGTAGGTAATCCCTATTGTCACTGCATGGATTCCAATCGGTCAATGGCCTGTATAACTATGCGGATGATGTTGCGGCTCTGGTCGCCGGACGCACCGTTGAACAAGCGCAACTTAGGCTAGGTATGCTAATGCGCCGAGTGAGGGACTGGATGACTGCTCGCGGGCTCAGTTTAGCACTGGAGAAAACCGAAGTGGTCATCTTGACAAAAAAGAGAACCTCTAGAGTAAGGATGATCAGTATTGGAGATATACAGATCGAATCGAAGCCAGCGGTGAAGTACCTGGGGCTACTGATCGACTCGAAGATGAGTTTCTCTGAGCAAATCAGGGCAACGGCTGAGAAGGCTGCTTCGGAATATCGGTCCTGAGTCGACTTATGGCCAACGTAGGGGGACCCAGCCCATCAAGAAGACGCCTCTTGATAAGTGCTGTAGGGTCAGTGCTACTGTACGGAGCAGAGGTATGGGGCGACGCTCTCAGCAAGGAGGTATACCGAAAACGATTGGCACAGGTACAGAGAAGAGGAGCACTGAGAATTGCATCTTCGTATCCAACAGTCTCCGACTCGGCGGTGAGAGTGATTGCAGGCGTGATACCTGTCGCCCTCCTTGCTAGAGAGCGCCGCGCTATTTACCTGCGCCGAAACGAGGATGCGAGGGAGATGGTTGTCCGCGAGGAGAGACAACGCTCGCTCAACG
This sequence comes from Odontomyia ornata, assembly GCA_963969285.1. Classification (NCBI taxonomy): domain Eukaryota; kingdom Metazoa; phylum Arthropoda; class Insecta; order Diptera; family Stratiomyidae; genus Odontomyia; species Odontomyia ornata. The sequence goes on along the minus strand of OZ017740.1, from coordinate 289,158,146 downwards.
ATTGGCAGCAGTCTTGGAGGAATTGCACGAAGGGAAGGTGGACTGCGCGCCTCATCCCGGATGTGAGACCGTGGCTAAATCGAAGGCATGGTGAGACTGACTTCTATCTGACCCAGCTTTTGAGCGGGCACGGGTGTTTTCAGTCTTACCTGCACAAGATCGGTAAGTCACGGTCTCCCGATCGTCGGTTTTGCCCAGGAGAGGAGGACAATGCCTGTCACACATTTTTTGCGTGTACCAAATGGGCCAGGCTGCGAAGGGAACTCTACAGGGAGACGGGAGAGCTCACCCCGGATAATATAGTTGCGGTGATGCTCGAATCGGTTGACAAATGGAACCAGGTGGCACATTATGCTCGGGCAGTCCTAAAAGATAAAAGGGACTCACAGCAGCCGGAGGTGCTGGGGCTGGGGGATCGCTCTTCTGGCATTTCCTCTTCCCCTCTCCCCTCCCGCTAGGAAAGGGACTCCCCAGCTTGAAGGCGCCCCACGGCGTAACAAAACGAGACCTGGCCCGAAGTAATGTGTCAAACGGTTCCAGGCTAGGTTCTCAGATTGACAGGGGATGTGTTTAGTGGGTAGTCCAAGGGTATCCTCCATGGGAGTCCCACACTGCCAGACTCGGCGGGCGTAAATGCCTTCAACTCCCTACCACAAAAAAAAAAAAATGGCCTGTATAACAGTAGTGATCTTAAATATCACTTTTGTGAGATTTGATAGGAAGTTTACTTGTCCTGGTGCTCCAGTAAGTTAGCCATAAATTTACACCATCTGGTTTAGCTTCAGAAAAGTAATTTGAGGAGATTGCTCCCTTTGCAATTTCTAGCGGTAAACTAACCGCTTCTGCGAAAGAAGCATCATGGAGTGAGCCCCGTTTGGCAAATTGGTTTACTCGTATATTTCAATGTCCGATAACCTTGAGACGAGTTTTAGTGCAAACAGGCTGCTCACAGAGGCCAATTCCTCCCGAAACTGTCTTACCATATTCGAGTATGTAGTAGCTGAGCTAATAGCCTTGATAGCGGGCTGAATATCGGAGTAGATAGCAACGTTATTCCTATTTAAGAATGATTAATTCTTCAATACAACCAATAAACTTTCGACTGACCAATATCTCCGCTTGGAGAATACACACGTAGTTAAGAGGCAAACGTTTTGTGGTGGTATTCAGCATTTCCGAAAAGACTCCTGCCCCAACTTTGCAATTCATTTTCGAACCTCATGCGAAGATTTAGATGTCTGACCCTTCACTACTCCTCCAGTTTGGTCTAGATTGAAAGTGCACCGCATAATGCTTTGTAGCGCTCTGCTTAGGGATTGTGTAGTCAGTCAATATCGTAATCACTTCCTTTGATAAGGAGGCTAGAACAACGATTTGGTCGCATGGCTTGGGCTCTCTCAGCCTGAGTGAACTTTGCGTCGCAATGTTTTCAATGGAAATGTCAGTACCAAGTAGTTGAGAAGCATGTTGAGAGCATCTGTAGGAGTTTAGCCAAGAGCACCAGTGACCTCTAAAGCTGAAGCGATGTGTGTTGTATAACAGTAAGACAGCTAAATAGTGTCCAATAGGTGAACATTAAACGTACTTTTGCTATATACATAGAAAACTCTATTTTTCTTCACCTATGCCACGACAGCGCAAGCCGGGTCTTGGCCTCCAAGATTAACCTCTTCTAACCATCCCGGTTCTGCAACCTCATTCGCCAGCTGATTACTCTAAGCAAGGATCTATATCGTGTCTTCCCATCGAGTCCTCAGTCTTTTTGCTGGACGTCTACATTGTGCTCTACTTTTAAATGTTCTTTTAGGTAGCCGGTTTTCTTCGATTACTTCCAGATAGCCCACCCATAACAATTCGCGTAACGACGAAAGTAGAAAGAGGTGGTTCGTTAAATAATCCATATTTGGAACTACGGCCGATTGGGTTTACTTCAGATTTCACGAAATTTGAAAAATCAAAAGGAAAAAATCTATATCATCCGGAACCATTTTTGGAAGGAAAGGATTCCTTGCACTCCAACATTTTAATTTGAATAATATCAAGGGACCACTCCACGTGCTGAAGAACTGGTAAGGAAAATGAATTAATTGAGTAAATTCATTGGTTGTGTAAGTAACGTGATTGTTAGTAATAAGGAATATTAGGATTAGGAGATCAAAATGAAGGGGTACACGGCAGCTAGTTCAACCAATTCATCGCCAACAGATTTCAAACTCCGTTCCCGTAGCGAAGATGGGACGAAAATATCGGAACTAGGGAAGCGCAATCTTCCAAAGAATAATTCCGGCATGCACCACTTTACTCATTTTTAGGGTTTTGTACTAAAATACAAAACCCTATTGCAATCACGACCTGTGTCCGTCTGTCCGTCCGTCCGTCCGTCTGTATGTCACAGCACTTTTTCTCCGAAACTATAGAGGCTACAGCCATGAAACCTTGTAGAAAGGTCAGAAGTGGTGACCTCTTGAAAGTTCAAGGGTGGAAAAATTTTTCAAAGGCGTTGAAGGGGGGTCTCCCCATATAAGGGGGTGACCCCTCAAAAAAAATTTTCACCATTGGTAGTCGAGTAGGGTGTCATTGGAAAGGTCTCAATGAGATCTTTTCAAAACAAGTCTTAAAATTGTCTTAGAAGTACCGAGGGGGGCAGGGGAAGGGGAAATGTACGAGTTTTTCGCGGACTCCCCGCTCGCGATTGGACACCTTCCATCCGAAAAATCTGGAAAAAATCATGATTATAGACCTTTGTGAGTACAACAACAACAAATACATGAGAAGTCGAAATTCACTCAACTTTGTTAGTAATAGTATGATTTATCAATTTTGTGCTTTCTTGAATAAAATCTAAACGGTACCCTTAAACTCAATAAAATTTAGCAAAGATGACTATTAATAAGATTGATCTTTTCTGAAAGTTTCATAAAGATCGAATAGTATTTACCGAAGTTATAGCGATTTGAATTTTCGTGTATTACTATGGAGCAATATGCCCTGTATTACTATGGAAACATATTGCTATGGAGCCATATGCGCTTTTTACCGACTTAGACACTACAGCTTTGCTAGAATTTGCATGAAAATTTCAGGAGTGATAGGTATCATGAGGATGAGTACATACAATTGAAACAAGTCGAAGAGGCAGGAGAGAGCTCCTAGCAAAAGGGCTTTGTAACCATTCTAGGATTCGAAAAAATAGGCCATGAATCGATGATTACAGTACAGAGGAGTGGCCCTTAAAAAAAATTTCATGAAAGGTAGCCGATATGAGTATCAACTGAAATTTCTCTATGAGAGCTTTTCAAAACAGTTCTTAAACTGACCGTTTTTGCTTCAGTGGGAGCACAGGGGGGGGGGGGGGGGGGGGGGAAATACATGAAAAATGTGTTTCCTCCCTCGCGAATGGACACCAGTGATCTAAAAACTCTGAAAAAATTATCAAGGGAGATATTTATGGGTATAACTCTAACAAAAACCTCAGAAGTCAAAACTCTTTCAACTTTGTTAATATTAGTATGATCTTCGAATTTCACATTTTCTCCAATAAAATCGTCTTTGACATGTTTCTTGATTTTATTCGTTGCTGGTTACTGCATTTTGTAAGTTGAGTACAAAACCCTTCTGACATGAGCATAGGTAATTTAATTTTTAAGACAAGCCGTATCGTTATTCGCAACGTAACACACTCTCGGGACTTGGGAGGTTGCGTCTCAGCAAACCGACATCGCCTGGAACGGTTTTAGTCGAGTGAATCTTACGGCATACGCAATCGACCAGGTGATAGCAGGGAGGTGCCCAGGTTCATCTATTGTTTTAATAAAAATGTTCAACTCCAAATTGATGAATCCCTCAAATATCTCACAATCCAGCATGAAATATTTAAGGACATACAAAACCTCCCAGACACCGAAGATTCGAATGAATCGACTGACGACGATGAGGCTATGATGAAGAAGAGTATAAATACAATAATCCAAATTCATATGATGACGACGATGGGAATTACAATTACATTGGTTATCAGAAACAAAATACTACCCAAGTCGAGCCTCATTCAAGAAATTTACATCGCAATGCAAAAAAAGGCTATCAATGAAGTTGCATCCTATCAGTAAGGTGATAAGCTCTTCAAAAAATATACAAATCGGATAAGTGTGGAGAAGTACGATCCTCGTACGAATATGTCCATTTATATTATAAATTGATTATGAAGGATTCGCTACTGACCGATTCTACAGCCAATACAGCTAGCCTCTAACATTCCCCCGACGATGTCTCCACAGAAATCGGATACAACCGCGCGTAACTTTAGCTTTCAAATCGAATCACGTACCACCAACCAGACGAAAACTGAACACTTCACTAACATACGAGGTGTGACAATTATGTAATGAGACTGATTTTATTGCCGCGCTTGTAGTAAACATGCGGCTCTGAAATTCCCTCCCCCTTCCTCTGCATCCTTCCCCTCTCTATTCATATATTTACTATCGCTCTAGCTTAGTTCGCCTGCTGTGTCGTGTTGAGTAGACGTGTGTTGGCGGTGCTCGTCACGAAAATGGAGAAACGAAATCAAGAGCGACGCGTCGCGATAAAATTTTGCGCCAGATTGGGCGAAACAGCTTCGGAAACGAACGCTTGTAAAAGTGCATGGTGATAGTGCTCTTAGTCGTGCCCATGTGTTTCCATGGCATAAAGAGTTTGAGGGGCGTGAAAGCGTGGAAGACGAGGTGTGGACTGACGCGAATGCGCAGCGTGTGCGCACCCTAATCCGTGAAGATCAGCGTTTAACAGTTCGAATGTTGGCCTCGGAACTGTGTATGAACCGTGAAACAGTCAAACAAATTTTAACCGACCATTTTGGGATGAAAAAGTTGTGCGCGAAGATGGTTCCAAAGAGCCTTTCTGAGTAGCCCTCAGCGTTTCCCAGTATTTGGTCTCTAAAGGAATCGCCGTTTTGCAACAGCCACCTTATTCGCCCGATATGTCACCCTGTGAATTTTTTTGTTCGAACGAAATCAGTGGTCGAAGGAACCCATTTTGAGTCGAATACGGTCATCCAGGCGGCCGTGACGAGGGTACCCGCGGGCATCCCAGTCGAAGCGTTCCAGAAATATTACGAAGCATGGAAAACGCACTAGGATCGTTGTATAGCTGCCCAAGGGGACAACTTTGAAGGGGATGGCAGACTTGTAGAATAATTTTTAAATATTTTCATGAAATCAGTCTAATTACTTAATTGTCACGCCTCGTATTTACGATCAGAACGAATAACATTTGCAACCAAAATAAAGTGGACTCAGCGATATTAAGCAGTGTTCTGCGAACTTACACAGCGGTCAGCGAGCTAAAACAGTGTTATATTTGGAAGTAAGTTGGAATTGGTAGTGAGGAGCAATAGCTGTAAATAGATGACAGTAGAGGAATATTCAGCGACGAATATTTTAGTGGTTGGGTGACGGCAATTTAATATCAGCGTTCAGTAGAGTGGGTCAACGAAGATTTTCGTAAGGAAATTAAAAAAATTGTATACTTCTGTGATACATTTTGATCACAAAATTATACAGCAATATTAATAATCGAAATAGCCGCTTGTTATTTTGGTTTTATCTTTTGGTTTCAGCCAGCCTTGTAATCCCGCATGGAGCGGTCATCGGTAAAATATTCAATTTCCTAGTGCAAGTAGTGTAAAGGAACCCTTCCAGACGTGGTTCATGTAGATGAGCTCCCACAATAATCTGGGGAGCAAATCAAAGCGCCGTATCTATTGTGTTTTAAGTTTTTGGAATGCGCTAATCATTTCGGGTGAAGGAAATGTTTAAGGAGTTCTATCTCCTTAGTGATAGTGGAGTGATACTCTTATAAAGTAGGGACCCGAATCAGGGACAACGCCGCGGAACGAGCGCGTCTCGAGAATGCTGGTTGCCGCTCATTTTTGTATGAGCACATGGTCATTTTAATTGAATATGCGACCGTCTGGAGATGCCCATCTTCTTTTGTGGATGTCTCGATGCGGAAGTTCGTGTAGCTAACTCAGAAGCCTCTGCTAGTAACGAAGTCTATCAGGCGTTGTCCTTTATCGCTGGTATCTGCGTGAAGGCTGTGCCCTCCAGTTGTTCCTCTTTGCGCGGTTTCTCGGCCAATGTTCGAGTTGAAGTCACCCAGAACAATGTTGATTTCCTTTGACGGAAGTGCATTCCTGGGTGCTGCAAAATTCGTCCTGGATTGTGCCCTCCTGGTTTCTTGTGGGTGCGTGACAGTTGCCAGACAGTAAAGGATGTGGTCTTGATACGAATTGCACAGATTATTTCGTTAACGGGCTCAAAGTCGTCCCGCAGGGGGAATGCCGGTCGACAAGAGCACTCTTGGAGGCTAGCATGCTTTGGGGAGTTTCGCCCCCACGTACCCGGGGAAACTCCGCAGGGGGAATGCCGATCGACAAGACCACTCTTGGAGGCTAGCATTCCTTGGGGAGTTCCGCCCCACGTACTCGAGGAAATTCCCGCAGGGAGAAAGCCAAGTCGACAAGAACATTCTTGCAGGCTAGCATTCTTTGGGGAGTGCCGCCCCCATGGACCCGAGGATATGGGGGGTGCCGTGAGGTTCCCTCCTGGGATGACAGGTAACGACTCTGATTGTATCTGGACTACGCTTTGGACAACGAACTGGAATTGACGCTTTGGGCTGGCGGATGTGATGGTTTGGACCTAGTTGCTTTGCACAGTAGCGCCGAGGTGAAACTCGTGTGTGAACGGCTCCAATTCAACTATCATACCGTCTCCGTCCCGGTAAAACCTCGGCAGGCCTCGGAGTACGTTCGAAGTTCGCACCATTGGGTTGGTGGTGTAGGTTCGGTTGAGACGGACTCCCTATTAGCGCTGGTCTGGCTCTGAGCACTTGTCCCCATTAGGGCTTGTGCCAACCCTCGCATGGCCTCCCTGCTCTGCAAAGATAACCATGGGACCAAAAAGGCGACTACACACACGAACGGAGATAGCGGCTCCGAGGGGGGACCCAATAAAATGGAGCAAACAAAATCAAAAGATCAAAAACATCTAAAAAATGAAACCAAAAATAATAACGACGACGCAACCAGCGGTTGCAGCCACGATGTCAACAGTACATCGAGAGCTGTACTAACCACGAAAAAAACGAAGACTAACACGACGACAGTGACGGTAGACGGAAAACGGAGAACAGCAGACAGTCTGGTGCAGACTGAGATGTGGCGTTTGGGCGCAGCAAAAAAATTATGCGAACGCCCGAGCGTCCTATTGAGGAGAAGCGGGAGACTCGGCAGGATGCTTCAGGTGTTCGAGCAGTGGAAGATAACATAAAGAGCACCGAAAATTCGATTGTCACGGTTGCGATCGTTACTAAAGCGACCGATGCAAGGGTCACAAATCCTGACATTGCAACGAAAAATCCAGAAGCAAACGAGGAGATTACGGTACTAAAAGCAAAGAGTGACCAGAAGCCCCGTGATTGTACCGCCACCGTTGAAAATGTGGCGGAAGTACAGCACCCGGAAACGGAACGCGAAAACTTCTCCCAAGGATGGTTGCAAGTACAATTGCGGCCCAGCGATACGAAGAGGAAAGACTACTTCGAAAAGCGGGAGATATTCTGAAAAGAATACAAGCTGCATGCGACTCCCCAAAAATTAGCAAAGTAGCAAAGGAAGGGCTCCTTGAACTAGAGGAGCTCCTAGATCGCATAGGGCACTATCGGAGGAGCTGGTTAAGGGCCGAAGATGAACAGAAGGCTAAAGAGGCGCTTGGGGCAAAATCTAAAGGCGACATGCAGATAGCTCCATGATTAAAAGTCAATAAAAGAATGGCGTCTAGCGCAATCGAAGGAGATCGGGATAAAAGAAGGAAGGAAGAGGCACTTGACGGGCGTGGAGCACCAGATCAGGGGTTCCAGACAGTGCTTACAAAAGGAGCGAAGAAAGCCGCAAAGAAACTCCTTCAAAAAAAGCCAGAAAATAAAATTCGCACGGACGCCCAACAAAAAAAAGGACCTGATGCAAAACAGGAGCGGCAGAAGCCCCGACGAAGACCCCGGCAGCAGGCACTGCTTGTAAAGCCCCAAGATGGCTGATCCCACGCGGAGGTGCTGCGGGACATTAGGGGAAACGTAAGGCCCGAAGACACCAATACTACCATTAAAGTAGTACGACCAACGCGGTCGGGCCACATACTGGTCGAATTCGGAGCAGAGGCCGGCAATAAAGAAGCATTCTGTGACGCAGTAAAGAAAGTCCTCGGCAAAAGCGCAACTATAGCCCCGCTCGAGCCGATGGCAACGATCGAAATACGGGACATTGACTGCGTGACGGATCTGGCCGAGGTAGAAGAGGCCATCAAAAGGGAGTTCCCTAGCGTGGGAAGGATCAAAGCGAGACTGGCACCAGAAAACAACAGGGGACAACGCATGGCAATAGTTAACTTGACCGAAAAGGACGCCGAACGATTCCTGAACAAGGGCAAAGTACGAATAGGGTGGGTTGTCTGTAGGATACGGCGAAGAGCAACGCCTCTTCAATGTTTCAAATGCCTTGATTATGGTCACACTACACAAATATGCAAAGGACCCGATAGGAGTTCCCTATGTTACAAGTGCGGTGAAATGGGACATAAAAGAAAAGAGTGTACGAAGGAGGCACACTGTATTCTTTGCAAGGATGCTGATCCAAAACCTGATTTTGGACACGTCTTCGGATCAGGAAAATGCTGGGTGTTCCAGGAAGCCCTAGCCAAGGCCAAATCAGAGCTCCGATGACCCGCATCCTGCAGCCAAACGTACACCGCAGTTCAACCGCCCAAAATCTGCTTGAGCAGTTTGCGAGGGACAGGAAAGCCGACTTCTTGCTGCTGAGTGAGCAACACCATAACAAAAGCCCTGCATTATGGTACTCTGATGAAACTGGTACTGCCGCTATCTGGGTTCGGAACAGTGACTTTCAAGCGGAGAGTTGTGGACGGGGGGATGGTTTCGTGTGGGTTCGGTGCTCAGGGATCACCTTCTTTAGTGTGTACCTAACGCCTAACGAGCCGATATCATCTTTCCAAGCCAAGCTTAATGCTCTGGAGGGCGCTGTCTCGAACGCAGAGCGCGAAGTGTTCGTTGGGGGCGACTTCAATGCTAAAGCAATCGAATGGGGCATGCCTCAGACGGATCCGCGGGGAAAACGAATCCTGGAAATGGCGGCCAGGACGGCCCTCGTCGTACTAAACTCCGGAAATACGCCGACTTTCCGCCGTATTGGCTGTGAGGGAACCAGTACGGGCGTGACATTCGCCTCGGAGTCCTTAGTACGGAGGATACACAACTGGAAAGTATTAGAGGACTACTCAGCCAGTGATCACCAGTGCATTTTGCTTGAGATAAGTGATGCTATCTCCCGACGTCCGTGCTCTCGGCCTTCTACAACTGGATGGAACATTGGAAGAATGGACGTCGAGAGGTTCGTCAAGGTTCTCACAGCAGGTGAGCCGCTGCAGGGAGCTCCGGAGGGGACGGAAGAACTGGCAGCTCAAGACGTGGTGAACTCTACTATGAGCATAACCACGACTGCTTGCTGCGCTTCTATGCCCCGTCGAAGACCCCGGCACGGCAAGCCTCCAGTGTACTGGTGGTCTACTGAAATTGCTGAAAAGCGGAGGGAGTGTCACAAGCTTCGGCGTGAGGCTCAACGGGCGCGGAACCGTGACGAGGCATGCAACCAGGTGGCAGCATATAAGTTGGCCAGGAAATGCCCTCGCAAATTGATCAACAGTAGCAAGGCTCGCTGCTGGCAAGACCTAGTGGACAATGTGAACAAGGATCCGTGGGGCCTTGGCTACAAGCTGGTCATTGGGAAACTTGGTGCCCTACGGAAGCCCTGCATACATGACGCGGAAAAGATGGACGCGATAGTGCGGGGACTCTTCCCCGCCCATCCCGTCCGTGTTGACGCTGTCCATGGTGAAACAGCAGTAGAGCGCCCACTCTTCACACAGCTGGAACTGGAGGAGGCAGTCCTCTCCTTGAAAGCGAGGAAGGCTCCAGGTCCAGATGGTGTTCCAGCTCGTCTATCACCATTGTCCTGACTTGCTGGTCAGCATATTCAACGCTTGCCTACGAGACGGGGTTTTCCCGGTACGATGGAAGTTGACGAGGCTTGTACTGATCAGCAAGGGGAAGGGAAATCCCGAATCACCGTCTGCATACCGCCCGTTATGCATGCTAGACACGGCTGGGAAAGTGCTAGAGAAACTCATCAAGGGAAGACTCACTGACGCGATTCGTGCTGCTGGGGACCTATCTCCTCGGCAGTACGGCTTTAGAGCAGGACGTTCTACCATTGATGCGATTGCAGAGGTGGTGAACGCGGTCCAAAAGGCAGAGGCATATGGTCGCACCAAGCGACATATCGTTCTGTTGGTGACACTCGACGTCAGGAATGCCTTCAACTCCGCTAGATGGGTGGATATTCTGGACACGCTGGAAAACTCTTTTCAAGTTCCAGAATATCTAATGCGGCTTTTGAGGAACTACCTAAAGGACCGAAGCCTGCTCTACGACACGACACAGGGCCAACGAAGGATGGAAATTACATCGGGTGTTGCCCAGGGATCTATCCTTGGCCCGGACCTGTGGAACGTGTCTTACGACGGGCTACTGAGACTTGAGATGCTAGATGAGTCGCGCTTGGTCGGCTATGCGGATGATCTTGCGGCTCTGGTCGCCGGACGCACCGTTGAACAAGCGCAACTTAGGCTAGGTATGCTAATGCGCCGAGTGAGGGACTGGATGACTGCTCGCGGGCTCAGTTTAGCACTGGAGAAAACCGAAGTGGTCATCTTGACAAAAAAGAGAGTCCCTAGAGTAAGGATGATCAGTATTGGAGGCATTACCATCGAATTGAAGCCAGCGATGAAGTACCTGGGGCTACTGATCGACTCGAAGATGAGTTTCCCTGAGCAAATCAGGGCAACGGCTGAGAAGGCTGCTTCGGGAATATCGGCTCTGAGTCGACTTATGGTCAACGTAGGGGCACCTTCCCCGTCAAGAAGACGTCTCTTGATGAGTGCTGTAGGGTCAGTGCTACTGTACGGAGCAGAGGTATGGGGCGACGCTCTTAGTAAGGAGGTATACCGAAAACGTTTGGCACAGGTACAGAGAAGAGGAGCACTGAGAATTGCATCTTCGTATCCAACAGTCTCCGACTCGGCGGTGAGAGTGATTGCAGGCGTGATACCTGTCGCCCTCCTTGCTAGAGAGCGCCGCGCTATTTACCTGCGCCGAAACGAGGATGCGAGGGAGATGGTTGTCCGCGAGGAGAGACAACGCTCGCTCAACGATTGGCAGCAGTCTTAGGGGAATTGCACGAAGGGAAGGTGGACTGCGCGCCTCATCCCGGGTGTGAGACCGTGGCTAAATCGAAGGCATGGTGAGACTGACTTCTATCTGACCCAGCTTTTGAGCGGGCACGGGTGTTTTCAGTCTTACTTGCACAAGATCGGTAAGTCACGGTCTCCCGATTGTCGGTTTTGGCCAGGAGAGGAGGACAATGCCTGTCACACATTTTTTGCGTGTACAAAATGGGTCAGGCTGCGAAGGGAACTCTACAGGGAGACGGGAGAGCTCACCCCGGATAATATAGTTGCGGTGATGCTCGAATCGGTTTGTAGTGAATATAAGAGTTTTCAATAATAGTCCGTGAAGGACTGCAGCGATGTTCTGCTGCCTCGGCAGAGGAAGGTGTTGGTTCCTGCCGAGAATGCCCTCGTCCGGAGAGCGTGAATGCGCTGGCAGGCCAGCATTGCGGTGTCGTGGGGCGAGTTCGTTTCCCCGGCACGAGGACTCACTACAAAACAATTTCGCATTCACGAATTGCTTTCAGAGATCGAAAGAAAACCACCGAAGTCGCAAAATTTGTAGATAACTACACAGAGGGAATTATTACTTGTTACGAGAACAAGTGAAACCTGAAAAGAAAGGCGAACTTGGGGTGACCTCGTCTTTACCCAAATAGATTCAGGGCCCACAAATGAAAGAGGGGTAGCCGGGTGGTGGTGGAGCCCCTTCATACCCACCCAACCGGAATAAATCCATTGATAATTTGTTGAAGCGGCCAGGTATTCCTCTTCTGAGTGGAAAACTCATACAACTTGAATTGTATGAACCTTCCCATCAGAAGGGGAGTACCCCGGTGACCAATTTATGTCATAGAATTATACAATTGAATTGCATAACTCTATGCCATAAAAAGGCACTTTGCTTGGGCCACTCAACCCATGAAGTCACCTGAAACAAAAGAAGGAATTAATTTGTACCCGGCGGCTGGCTCATATTTTGGGGTGGAAGCCTGCCACCGTACCGGGTCCTATACCCGATTGGAAAAAAAACCGGAAGGGAAAGACCGATTTTATCCGCTTAATTCATCATTTTTTATTTTTATATAATTTATTTTTAAAACAATTTTTATAATTTTAATTTAATTTTTGAAAATAAATTATATTATATTAGGAATCGTAGATTTAAACCACACAGTGACCTAACAAAAATTTGTAACGTCATGTACGAAATTTGTTACTTGAAATTACAAAGAATTATAGTTCACTTTACTATAGCATACACATCACGACCATAAGAAATAGGAGGAAAATTGTACATAGCAACATAAGTTACACTATTATTATGGAACTAATAAAATATTGCTTTTTAAATTTCTTGACACTATTAATTTTTCTTGGTTTTTAATGCACCAAGCTGCTCCCTCAAATAGTTTTGGTTAGTTGAGTTCATAAGCATTTTTAAAATCTCAAAGGAAGTGATAAAATCGCTGCAACAAAGATAAATTTACTTTTTTTTTGTTGAATTTTAGAAAAATTTCATGATTATATGCTATCTACTCCTTAAATGAGGATATTATTCATGATTTTTTTAAGATGTATTTTTTTTTCTCATTGGTTGTGAATACATGCTAATATTAAATTCCTTTTGGTTTGAATATATTGACATTCTTACGCTAGTATTTAAGAAACCTGATTTCAATCTCATATATTTTGTGTAGAATATATTCGCTTAGTTTCGGTTCTTTGAATAGGATATTGATACATATCGTACATGCGGATATTTGAGATAATTAAATATTGTGTGCCAATATTATAAGCACTAGTATACGCATGCTATCTTGGTTAGAAAAAAGCATAACTTGAAAACATCACATTATACAAATTGTGACAGTTTATGCACTATTTTTCATATTATGATATATTTTTCCTAATTTATCCTGTTCTGTGTTTGCTTCCATACATCTTTTTCCGATTTAATAGTTTGATATTTATTTTTTTTCCAGTCATTATGACGTTTGCATGCTTTTGTACCCAGATTATTGTTTTACATTTAGATTTTTCGAACGATATTGTTTCGTATAGAACATTGCAATAAATAGGTAAATAATTAAATATATAATAAAAATTTAAATTAAAATGGTACTTACAATACCTTTCCCTCGACGACGAGCGCTCGTTGACGATTTGGAGGTACTTGTGTTAAAACTACTTTCAACAGTAACCGTGCATTTTGATCACCTTCATTATAATTGATACTCCAATTGTCATCATTATTTTGCCTATCACTAGTATTATAATCATTCCAATTATTGTTTGTATTATTATTCCAATTATTATCAAAATAATTTTCTTGATTATTAGAATTATTATTAAAATTACTATTATGTTCTTCTACATGTACAAATGGCGACACGTTTTCTTTCTCCAGATTTTCATAGTAATCTTCCCATGGATCACGTATAACTATATTAAAAATGACTTCAGTATGAAATTCATCACGGTCTATTTTGTTGTATTGATACTCATAGGATGTATGATCGTCGTTTTGACGTGTGTTATAATTCATGTCATCTGTCAACTTGGAATGGACGTTATCACAGAGGAGATCCCACCAAAATTGTAAAAACATATGTAAATGTCCATACTCTTGAGGTGTATAGACAGTCTTTGATTGTGTACTGAAATTTAATAACCATGGTTTCAATTGACCGATGAAGTGAAGAATTTTAATGCGATCAGCGAATTGTTTAAACGCTGGCAAATATGAATATGTCGCTGTCGAGCATGTATTATATAAAAATGACAAATGTCTCGAAATATCACTTGTCGCCCAATCCGAAAAGAACGAATTTAATAAACCCTGATCGCCACCATCAAAACTTCCTTTCTCTAGGGTTAATTGTGTGATTTTCGCAAATGTATCTAAATTTGGTCGGAACGCAAAAACGCCGGAATTGAAGCAATCGGGCCAGCCTACATCGGGGGCAGCTGAAAGTTCTTCTCGCAATCAATTTTCTGCTGGAACTTTTCGCCGTTTTCCGCCTGTTCTCGGGTTGAATGGCGTCCGATTGGGACAACAGTAGCAATAATATTAACTAGCAATCCACCACGAATAATTTTCATCGGCTCTGTGATGTAGGAGTCCAGCTAGATGATAAGGTTTGTCCAGCAGAGGGTTCATTCTCACTCACAACACCCAATGCATCCACACTCCATCATAAACTACTCCCGGGCGAACGACTTTTCCTGTTTTCCGGCTGCATTAATTTTTGCCATTATCGATTGTTATTTTTCCATGTATTCTGCGCGGTAAAAGTACAAATCCTATAAAACAAACGAATGCTTCGCGAGACGGAAAAAGAAATGATATCACTGACGCACGAGCGGGTAAAATACACTAATCGTCGTAAGCCTTTGGTTTACCGAGGTGAAAATTTCCCGGCCGCCCTTTTGACCGCTTTAAACAAAATCTTTTCCGACAGCCATTACTAGCTCCACCCGTAGAGCAATCGATTGCACGTCTTTTTTTTTTTATCGATTTGCCATTTATGCGATTAATTTACTGCAAAACTGAAAGAACTTTCAATTGGTACGAAAAATGAAGATAACACTTTTTCAGTCACAATTTCTTAAAAATCGACCGTGCGGCTGATGCAAGCGGATTTTGTTGCCGCTTATTTGCGACACTACGAATAACCTCGCTCGTACGATGTGGAAATAGAAGTGCCATCTATGGGTGAACCCGCGGTGGTGATAATGCACACTCGTTTCGGTTGTTTTTAAATTCTAAGTCGTCTTTTGTAGATTCGCTTAAGTTATCAATTGAAAGCAATTTTCGTTTATAATGATTAGGCGTAATTAAGTGGGAAAAATCGGAAGAATTAGACAAATTTTAAGGGGTTTAAATGATACAATGATTTTAGCGTTTATATAATTTAAAGGGTTACCCGTTTCGTTCTAAGCATTTGTATCCCGCGTTACACCGCAATTCGTTAAATTATATTCAAAAGATATTGTAATAAAATCACTACACATTAAAATATTAAACAGTTTTAGAATTTTGTTTCCCGGGAGTTAAGTACAAAAGACATTTTTTGGACCTATTTGCCATGCAAAGAAAAAAAAAAACGAGTGTTGCGATGGGGAAGGTGACTGAATCGACTGAATCCTTGTTAAATTGCGTTCGGGCTGTGTGCCTGTGTCAGCGCTGCTTTTAGAGCCATAGCTCCTAGATTACTACAGGTTGACAAATGGAACCAGGTGGCACATTATGCTCGGGCAGTCCTAAAATATAAAAGGGACTCACAGCCGCCGGAGGCGCTGGGGCTGGGGGATCGCTCTTTTGGCATTTCCTTTTCCCCTCTCCCCTCCTGCTAGGAAAGGGACTCCCTAGCTTGAAGGCGCCCCACGGCGTAACAAAACGAGACCTGGCCCGAAGTAATGTGTCAAACGGTTCCAGGCTAGGTTCTCAGATTGACAGGGGAGGTGTTTAGTGGGTAGTCCAAGGGTATCCTCCATGGGAGTCCCACACTGCCAGACTCAGCGGGCGTAAATGCCTTCACCTCCTTACCACAAAAAAAAAAACGGGCTCGAAGTCGAAGATAATCAACAAAGTTTTGTCTAATCACCAAGTTTAAAAAATGCTTTAAATTTATTTGAAAGGCATTCTGCCAAATGTGATACTCAACTTCCCCCTTGCCATATATTTATTGTCGAACCACAATTTTTCCATTGTGTTTCATGTTGGATAAATACATTCATTTTAAGGGGTTTGTACTACTTACATAGCCCTATTGAAATCGCCTTTGTCTGTCTGCCTGTCGGTCCGTCCATCTGTCACAGCAGTTTTTCTCCGAAACTGTAGCAGTTACAGACACCAAACTTTATTTGTGGATCAGAAGTGATGATCCCTTGAAAGTTTGAGTATCAATAAATTTTTCAACTGTTTTAGGGAGGGGGCCCCCATATCGGAATAGGAGCCTCAACTGTTTTAGGGAGGGGACCCCCATATCGGAATAGGAGCCTCAAAAAAATTTTTTCACGAAGGTAGTCACATGGGAAGTCAAATGAAAAGTCTTGATGAGGACTTTCCAAAGCAGGTCTGAAAACAGTGTTACCGACTTCGTGGAGTGCAGGAGGAGGAGAAATATACGAAAAATTTATGTCCCCTTTCGTGATTGGATATCTGTGATTCGAAAAATCTGAAAAAATCATGGATGTAGGTCTTTGTGAGTACAACAACAGCAAGAAATATCTTAGAAGTTGAAATCCGCTCAACTTTGCTAATAATAGCAGGATATTCGAATTTCAATTTTTCCCCAATAATGGATACCCTTAAACTCAACGAATTTAAATAGTCTTACATAAGGTCCTAATACTCAGTAAGTTTGAAGGAAATCGAACTATATTCACGGAAGTTATAACCATTTGAAATTTCTCAAATTCGAACAACAAGAATATACGATTTTGGTATTTTATGGACTTTCCATGGAAATAAAATTTTACGACATCAAATCTTGTGAACAGCTCAGAAGTTTCTGGTTAATGAAAGGTTTATAGTCGAAAAAAATAATTGAAAGGATATTTAGAGCGTTTTTCCCATATAAGGATGTGATCCCTTAAACATTTTTATCACCGAAGTTTTTCGAGTAGGGTGTCAAATCAAAGGTCTTGATGAGATAATTTAATATTCGTTGTTAAAATCGTTAACACGGTAAGCAAGGGAATCGGGAGAACCCTACCTCGCGCCACCAGTGGACCGAAAAATCTAGAAAAATAACGGAGTACGGAGTTTTTTGAGTACAACAACTACAAATATCTCAGAATTCAAAATTAGCTCAAATTTGTGAATAATAGTGGTAAATATGAATTTTACATTTTCACCAATAAACCAATTTCAAACCCAGATCGTCCTATCTTGTAATTATTATCATAACCTTGCTTTATTCAGTGAAATTAAAGCCGTTTGAATTTTCATAGATCACAACAATAGCAATGCGCGATTTTTACACAATGAATTTTGATCAAACCAGATGCAACATTATTGATCGGATCTTCTGGAAGACTCCAGGAAAGACGAATAACTTAAATAACTTTAAGGCTCTGAATATTGAATTATAAATGCTATACTGTTAAAAAAACTGGTGGCAAGCTAAATTAGAATCGAAGGTGATTTCTTTTAAACCCATGATTTTACATACATATCATAGAAGTGTTTCTTCAGTTTGTAACAGAAATGTCTGTCTTGAATACGTTCAGTACAAATCCCTTCTGACAGGAGCGTTCTTCCGTCTAATCGGCTTGTTATTTTTTTGTGATGGCTACTATGCGTAGGGCGGATTACCTTATTTTGTCACTATAATTTACACAATTTTCTTGCATATTTGGCCCAGGTTGATTTCTTATAATTTGCCTAGTTATGTAGAATTTTGCGAGAACTTTAATATTTTCAATGAGAAATTTTATCA
Organism: Odontomyia ornata; assembly: GCA_963969285.1. Taxonomy (NCBI): domain Eukaryota; kingdom Metazoa; phylum Arthropoda; class Insecta; order Diptera; family Stratiomyidae; genus Odontomyia; species Odontomyia ornata. Next base: position 289,140,340 of record OZ017740.1, on the reverse strand, counting down.
CCGTCAACACAGGTATATATTTTTATTACAGTTTTCTTCTCGCCATACGAGTATAAACTGAAAGCTTAAATTTAGAAGAAAGCATACAGAGTTCCTTATAGTAATTTTTTAAGTAGCCGTCCTTTTGTTTCCGCATTATTGATATCATAGATCGAAGAAGTGCTTATAGATATTCTTGCTCAATAACGTTTCTGAAAAATTTGTGAAAATAGCATATTTCGGGAAAATTTAAGCCCGACAAATAGTACTGTTATTAAAAAATTTTATGGTTATTAAGTTCTGGGGTATTTTTGGTTATTGTTTTACATTCATACGGTTTTGTTTGATTTATCGGGTCAAAAGTATCCAATCCAAGGACGTGTAAGCAAAATTTTTAAATGGTATAATTTATAAAATAAAAAACAAGAAAAATATATTCGCCAATTTTGATTGGTGTAATTTATTTTTCATTGAATAGAATCTTCATATTTAAATCTTTCGTTACATCATTTCTTTATAGCAAAGGAAAACAAGTTAAAGAACATTAATAAAGCATTTATCAGGTTTTAAGAGGATGTATTATTTTGATAGGGGTAAAATTACAAAAGGTGATTTAATAATACAAGCTTTTTGAATAAACGCAACTTGAATTCATATAAACTTGTTTGAATGGATTTGCAAGGATTTAGGGTGCAACGAGAATGTATAAATGAAGAAAAAAATTATTTCCAACCGCCAAAAATAACTTTTCAACTGCTATAGCGCTGTTGTGTGCATATTATGTAACGTTTTTTACAATATTGTCTTGTATAAGCCGCATATTGGATTTGTATTGCTCATCGTCTTATAAACAACTAGATATGCACTCTATTTGCTTCATTCTTAACCCCATCGATAATAAAACCTGACAAACGATATCATATCAATCTCATCAAATCGATTTATTAACTCACGTGTCATTCTTTTCAAGCGAATGCGAATAAATTCTATAGAACATTATTATCTTCTAACCACAATTACCTACCCATTTTATTCTATTTAACATTCAATTGTTAGAATTTTAATTTCCTGTACATACCCGTACGTATTTAGGATACGCAAAAAGCTGTGTACATGAAATAATCTTCTTCACTGCACTTTGCATGGTTTTTTTTTCTTTCTAAAACACACTTCACTTTTTACGTAAAATTCCTTTTATATCTTTTTCATTCTAGACGTCGAAACGTAAAAGGTAATTATCTGCACATTAAAATTGTACTTAAATAAAAAAACTTTAGATAAATATGGAATATACATTTTCCGAAATTAGTCATCGTTCCGTAAATATTGAAGGAGAGCTTCATATGTGACATGTAAGTGCAAGTTGAATTCTTCTTATCGCGAAAAATAAGTGAAGGAGAGTCGTGTAGGTAGGTCGGGGTGGTGCTGGTATTACCATGTTAAGTGTGCAGCAAAATGAATAATTGATCATTAACGAATTACGTAATTTTTATTTGGCATTTGAGGATGATTGGTGCTGTGGCGGCGACATGTTAGCAAAAATCTCATTGTTTAGATTGAAGTTTGGGAGATTTGGATTTTTTTCTTAGAATCGAATTGATTTTATATTTATTTTGCTCATATCGCTCACTCCTTTCAACAACGTCATATCTCAAAAAATGTGATTTTCCAGGAGAATGATTTTAATGTTTGAAAGTGGCATAAAATCTTTTAAAATAAAAATATTAAGCTACCGCTTAAATTTTTCACTATGCAGCAGACTGTTTTAGATAATGACTGAGACTTTCTCAGTTTGAAAAGGATAAACAGAAAAAAATTTAAATTTTAAATATTTTTATTTGATTAATGACGTTCTTGTTCAAAATTTCATGGATTGTGCTTGCAGCATTTCAAAATATGACGTTATTTTCCTTAAAATAATTCAATATGGAATTCCAGGATTAAATTAGCTTGAACTATAACATTCTTCGAAGAATAATTACATTCAAAATAGACATCTTATTTTTTAGATTATTACTTAATGTTTGAGGAATTTGTTGAAGATAAAACACAGTTTGAAGTAAAATCAATTTATTTTTAAAACGAATTCAAAATGTTTTTTTTGATAATTTAAACAAATTAAAATATAATTCAATAATACAATAGTAGAAAAGTAAAGAATATAAAGGGATATTTCATACTGAAGTGGTTGCATAAGAGTTAAACTTTAAAACAACTGATATTGTTTCTGACGAATACTATAGGTTTTCGTAGAAAGTTTTGTAAACTTTTGGTATTAAGTTTTTTTTCAATAAGTCGCATAAGGTCTCTCTTTTTAGTCTCAGAAATCTTAGGCGTTTCTTGGAAGGCAGGTTTTAAACAGACATTACCCTTGGCTTTCTTTATAATTGTGGCTTCCATGAAGTCTGAATTCTCATAAGAGTTCTTGTAAAAAAATGAATTCGGGTAATCTTGGTGAACTTTCAATACTTTGATTTCTTTAAATTTAATCGGTTGATTTTGTGTATTTTTTACAAAACGCAGAGGAGCGATATCAGTTGCTAAACGTTTCAAATCGAAGAAATCTTCATACGAAAGCCCATTATAGAAAATGGTTCACCCGTTTTTTTGCTGTTTTGATCAAAGAAATGAGATCTTCTGGCGTATAAATTGGGCCGCTTTTAACTGCTTGTTTCATTTTTCTTTCAATCAAAGAGTGAACAGAATCTGCTTCATTTTGGGTGTGGCCTTTAATTAAAAATTTGTGAGTGATAGAATTAAGGTTGTATTTACGAAGAGCAAAGATATATGCGGCTACCATAAATTGATTTTTTTGCTGACCACTACAGTTATCGGAATAGAAAGTGACGTCCTTGTATGTTCCAATATTTTTCTCTATATATTTTAAAACACACGAACCAAGTTCATTTACCCCACGGTGGCCGTTTGATTCATCCCAAACAAAACAATCAGTGGTTTTATTAAGAAGATCAGTTATCGTAAAGTTAACTACATTTAATTTGCATGAATAGTAAAACGCTGAGCAATCGCCTTTTGGCAACGGCATTACAGCTTGTAAATCGTAAACTGATAACAAAGCTTTGTTCGCTAGTTCCTGTTTATCGTTCTCCTCTTTTCTTGATAACTCTTTCTCAACCAAATGCTGATCGTAGTTTGCTTTTATGCTCACTTTATCTATTTCTGACATATTCTCATAAGCAACACAAGTTTCACACTGATCTTTCTTTGGTTTGAAAAAACTTAAATTGAAGTCATTGGTGAAAATGTTGTAGAAGTAATAGAAATTACAGAAAGTAACATCATCTCTTCTTCAGTTGCTCACATAATCGTTATATATATCTGTTATGGTTCTACCTCCTTCAATGTAGTGTTCAGTGGTATTTTTGCGGGTATAATGACTTTCAATTTTAGGGATTTTGTTAATGTGTTCTGTTACTCTCTTCCTAATAGTTTCGTCCATCTTGAGTTGCTTTCCATGTTTTCCTCTTTTATCCTCTGCCATCACTGCACCTGCTAGCTTGTCTTTTTTCTCGAAGGCAGTACGAATAGGGCGGTCATTTATATCTAAAGTATTTTTAAAAAACTTACACGAATGCGTCAGTCACGGAGATTAAAAAAGAACGCAGAATTATTTCGTGGAGGCCTTTGTCCACCCTCACGCACGTAGCGGTATTTTGGCTTAATTTCCGATGTGCAGCTAAGAATAAACTCCCTCTGTTTGGCAACGTCTCCTAGGTTCCAATAGGCATCAAAAATACTCTTCCTTTCATCTTCACTGAGTTTTTCAGAGCACTGTAATCGGCATTTATTTGTACATGAAGTTTTCATTTTCCTCGCTTCTCTCACACGATTTGTCTTTGAATAAGTTTCATATTCTTTTCCACTATTTCTAGCTACTTTCAAGATGTTCCGTTTCCAGCTGGATTCATTTCTTTCCCTTTTTCCTATTTTGATCAGCGTCAGATCATCAACGATAGTAGCAACGGTGGTTTCTGCATCACTTGTTGAATTAGGAATTCTACTTATAGGTAGGTCAGGAATATGGCTAACAGTGCTATCTCGTAGCACTGAATGCATTAAATCTGGAGCGCTGTTTATTGCATTTATCTTACTAGCTTTATGAGCATCACTACTTGAAGTTTTTTTGGTCATGATAGCAACACGGTTAACGTGTTTCTGGTTTTCATCTTCACTGCTTTCATAATGAGATGAAGGATCCCAATTTTTGTCCGCATCAGTATCATCGAAAACCTCAGATTCACTTCCATCACTTGAATCTCTGGAACTGCTAGACTCCGATGAAGAATGACGGGTTCCTGCAGCAGACAGAAATGCAAATGAATTAGTAACCATAATTCTCAGTCGGGAAGTTAGCAGGTAGCTTGCTAACTTCCCGACTTACAAATCGAGTCGAAACATGATACTGATACAGTTTGTCCTCAAAATCTATTCATGTTGCTGCTTTTTTAGTTCAATTAGATTTAGAAAGCAAAAATGTACGAAATAAATGTACTAATTGAGTTGAGGAAATAGTCATCAAAACAATTGAGTACCGTTTCATGCATATTTAGTGTTAAGCGTCATCAATTTTTGTTTACCTCCACTATCGGGCCAATTTCAACAAGCAGTTTCTTCCTGAGTTTTCTTTTTAGTAATACTTAATGCTAGTTTTAACATTTTTTCTCCTCGAGAAGACATAATGATCCACCTGAAAGAGCAAGAGGTTCATTACCTATTGAAGAAAAGACTGGCAGGAACATGCTGCAACTTGTGACTATTTGCAAACAGCTAACAATAATGACAAATCCCGAAATGAGACTGCAAATATCCCTGATAAGAGGTCGAATTTTTAGTGGAAGATTGTCATAAAACAAATTGATCCAAAACTAGGATGGAAGAAATTTTTACTAACAATAGTGTTCTAATTCAAAATAGTACAATTGATCTCTCCCAATTACTGTGCAAGAACGTTATAAATAAAAAAAATACACAAGAGTAAGCTATATATTTTTCTTACAATACTGACATAAAACCAAATAGTGCATTCTTGATACAAAACTTCGTATAAAAACTACACATACCTTGAGTTGAATAACGCGTTATAAAAAAATAATACTCTCTTGCACTAATAGACCTATGTACTTCCTGCTCAATGGTTCGAGAGCAACTGAATTGTGACACTCTTGAAAAGATCGTTCTTAAACTTTTTTAAATGGAGAAACGACACTAGTGGGCTCAAGCGGCTAAATATTGAGTTACAGATATGACGATTTTGCAGGTATGTACTACTCTTTACGGGCATTTCGACAATAGTCATAACTCAAAATTGCCCATTTTTGAGAAATGTCGTTATTGAAAGGAGTGAGCGATATGTGGGGTTATTGTGACAAGCATCGCAAAGATATTTTACTTAAGATTAATTAAATTTTAATTGGAGGTTTGACTAATAAGAAACATTGTATGAATTCCAAGGTAACCTCAAATATTATGAAAAATGTATTTACGTGTACTTTTTTTTTCATGGTAATACTTAGATTTAAATAGCAATTTATTAAAGAACCCTTACCATCTTCACATTGTGTCTTATATAAAAATTGTTTTTACCTGAAAGAAAAGAAAATAATTTTAATTTATTTGTGTTTAAGGCGAAATTATGTTGTTGGATTTTGCTCAAACATTAAGGCTGAACGAAAGGGTAAAAGTTCCTGTCTAAGTTGTGAGAAATATGCAATTCCATCACTCAAATTTGTATCTGATGTTAAGAAGTGTATAAAGGGGACATATAGTATAAGTATTATATCGGTGACGGCGATTCTTCAACATTCAAATCATTAGGAGATACACCGCCGTATGGTTCTGATTTTACAGTTGTGAAGATAGAATGTGTTTTGCATGTTAAAAAAAGATTATTTAGAAGGGCCAAGGAAGGAAAAAAGTATATAATACGGCACAATGAGCAAAAAAAAAAAAAAATCAGCAGAAGCTAAAGAAGAAAGTAACCCGAAAGGAACAACCCTGAAGAAAGCAAATGCTGAAAACATCTAAACCAACTATTAAATTGATAAAAAAATTGTCGACTTATGGTTTGGCAATAAGACGCAATTCCGATTCTAAGGAAAACATGCGAAAAGAAATTTTTTCAGCGTTTTATCACAAGATTGTATTAATCGAGCAGTCACAGAAGCAAACTGCTCAAAAACCTTCCTATCTCCTGCTCGGAATTTCGCGGCAGATTTGAAGAAAAATGTAGTTAAATCATAAATTGTAGAATACTGTTTCTTCTTATTATTTTTATTAAATGTTAGTTCATATCAGTTTTCCTTTATATTAAATATTAATTTATATCAATTTTCCTTTACGTTATAATTTAAATATCTCCCTTTAACTTTATTCAGCATATTCCGTACGGAAGAGCTGCCGCAATAGCGCCATAACTATACGAGCAAGTTTTCCATCAAACAGATTGTTTCGAACGACTTCAGAGTACACGAAAACATAACTTGCAGCTAACACAGAATGCCGCTTCGTTTTGCTGCGCCGCTTCTAGTGGGTGCCAAGCTTGAGGCTAAATCTACATCAAATTTATTTTTCAATGCATCCTCTGTGTAAAAATGTGATTTTAAGATTAGCAATCCATTTAAATAATAGTGTCGACGGATTTTTTTGCTACTGTGATTTTCTAGTGACTGGATATACACTACCGGTCAAAAGTTTGAGACCACTAATAAAAAGTTTTGTTATTAGTAAATATTTTAGAAAATATTGGTGATAAATAGTAATCTGCACACCTGCATATTCTATTGTTCATAAAGATTGCCTAAAAGCTAATTCTTTTGTATAGAAGCCAAGGAAAGGGCAATAAACAAGCATTGTATCCAAACATCAATGTTAGCCGCGGAAGAGGTAGGCCGACAGATCAATTGTTAAAAATTTATTACCTCATTACCGCAGCTGGCGCTTCTTTTCTTTTACATCAACTTACAATACAATTGTTCTAAATTCTCAAAATATTTTTAATTATTATTTTAACCTTGCATTTGTCTGGTTATTTACAGTTATCCACAGTTAGTCTGATCTTGTGGTTCCTACAGTCAAGACATCTCTAAAACGGGAAAAGTTCCGGAAATTAGTGTTGAAACGCGATCTGCCATCGTTGTTCTCCACAACGAAGGCAAATCTGAACGTCAGATAGCGAGTCAACTCAAGTTATCGAAGACTTGTGTTCATCGCACTATTGTGCGCTACAAACAAACCGGCAGTAATCAAGATCGTCCGCGCTCTGGGATACCAAGAGCTACAACTTCTAGTGAAGACAAATTTACTGTGGTGACCAGCAAGCGGAATAGACGTCTGACAGCCGCAGAAATTCGTGTAGATGTCAACAAATCTCGGGAAAAACCTGTGTCAGTGTCTACAGTGCAAAGACGATTGCGAGACGCCAAGTTGTTTGGCCGCGTTGCTGTGCGTAAACCTCTGTTAAAACCGCAGAATAAAAAGAAGCGGATGCAATGGGCCCTAACCCGTCGAGACTGGACCGAAGAAGACTTCAGAAAAGTTCTTTGGAGTGACGAATCAAAATTTGAAGGGTTCGGGTCAAAAAGAAGAATTTTCGTCCGACGCTCCGCCGAAGAAAAGATGATGCCGCAGTGTGTAGTGCCGACTGTCAAGTATGGTGGCGGATCTGTTATGGTCTGGGGTTGTTTCTCTGGCTATGGGATTGGAAATCTAGTCCAAATCAAAGGCATAATGAAAAAGGAGCAATATAAAGAAATTTTGGAGAAAAACGCCATTCCCTCCGGAATAAAGTTAACCGGCCGTGGATTTATTTTCCAACAGGACAATGATCCAAAACATAGTTCGAAATTATGTAGAAGCTATTTAGACAAAAAACAGTCGGAAAAAGTATTAGAAAACATGACCTGGCCACCTCAAAGGCCCGATCTTAATCCCATTGAACTTTTGTGGGAAGAGCTCGATCGAAACGTTCGGGAACAGTGTCCATCTTCACAGCAGGCCATGTGGAATGCATTGGAGGAAAGCTGGAATAATATCTCGGAAGAGACTATAGTTAAATTAATTGCTCGCATGCCTAGATTAGTAAAAGAAGTCATAAAGTGCAAAGGAGGATATTTCGACGAAAAATCTGTTTAAACTCTCTTGTGTGTATTTTGTTAAGAACACTGTATTCGTCAAGATTTCTTCTTTTTTTTTAGTTTTAAATCTTGTGTGTAAAATGATGATAAATCCAGTTTTCCATAAAGTTTTAAATATCTTGACTTTTATTTGTTTTCTCATATTTTTTCATAGTGGTCTCAAACTTTTGACCGGTAGCGTAGATGGTAATAGGTGAAATATAGCAATTTTTTAAATTTGCGATATACTCCCCAATCATTCTTTTATTCATATATGATATGCTAAGTTGACTGAAGTAATTAAGAAAAGGCTATAGATGAAAAAGATACTTACTGAGGTTTTATACACTGAAAAAAGTGATTGCAGGTGCCAAATCATTGTTTTTGATAATATTCTTGAGTAAAATGGTGATTTTAGAATGAGAACATGTTTATTAGAAAATAAGTCTTTTAATTTCATTTCATATATCTTTTCTACCAAAAAATGTTAAATAACAACAATTCAGATATAAAAGTAAACTTCTATATCACAAAATTATAATAAAAAGCAAAATTAATAGTGTTCTCGCATATATAACAAAATCGGAATAAAAGGAAAAGTAAAGTAAACTGTCATTTCACAAATTAGAATTAAAATGTATACTTTTCTCTTATTTGTCACAAAATACAAACTAATGAAAAATTTTAGTAGTGCTTCTTTGTGTGGTAGTCTTTAAAACATGGAGAAATGCACAAACCAACAGTGCAATCTTCACAATGATACCTTGATTCGCGTCTTATACCACAGGCACTACAAACAACGCATCTTCGCTTTAAGTTTTTATTGCCTGATCTATATTGTGAAGGAAAATGTCTTCCTGTGAGCCTTATGGGATCATTACCTGCTGCCCTACCGCATAGAAAAGGATGACGATTGTTATATTTTTGTAGAATTTGCTTTATTAACAGCAAATTAAATTTGGCCATCGAAATGTTTTCATGTGTGGTATGTTTATATAGACAAAACGCATTCCATATGCAAATATCCAACAAATGGAAAAAATATTTGCGGTACCATTTCAAGCTTTTACGCGTCATGTCAATAATACTGATTACCATGTCCGCTTTGTCTACTGCACCCATAGAGCCGTTATAATCTATAACACATTTTGGCTTCCATACTAACGCATTTCTTCTAGATCTCTTAGCTACTTCTGCAAATTCAGCAGTATGCATAGTTGAAAGCATATAAAATTCCTTTTTATCGGACCATTTCATAGCTAATAGATTTTCAGATGATCTAAAACAAGCCTCTCCTTTTTTCAACTTTTGATCCATTTTAGGCATTCCTTTGCGCCTTTTCTGGACAGTTCCACAAGCATTTATACCATTTTGGTAAACTAAATTAAATAACAAAGGGCTAGAAAACCAGTTATCTACATAAAGTGTATAACCTTTATTTAGATAAGGCCGCAAAAACGACATAACAATGTTGCCCGGTTTTCCAATGTCCTGGTAATTAGTGCCTATGCTAGTACCTGCTCCACAGTAAATGATTAGGTCTTGTATGAAGCCCGTTTGACAATCAGAAAGAAAAAATGACTTTATTGCAAGCCGACTCCTTTTGGATGGTATGTATTGTTTGAAGGAAACACGACCTTTATAAAGGAGTAGGCTTTCATCTATACATAAGTGTTGGTATGGCTGAAATATTTCATTGAATGATCCTCCGAATCTTTCGACTATTTCACGTTTTTTACACAAGCTATCGGTAGATGGACCAACTTTATGTGTAAAGTGGAGCATTTTAAGTATTTTAAAGTAGCGATCTCTACTTAAAATTTGGCCAAAAACTTCGTTGCCAAGAAGCTTGTCTTTGGACCAATATTCTTTTAATGAAAGTTTTTTGTTTCTTGTCATTAGAAACGACACAGCAATAAAACAATAGAGTTCATCTAAGTTTGTTCCTTGTGTTGGCTCTAAGTTGCTCCTTTGAATTTGTCGGCACCAGTAGTTATTTGTTTTTTCTACAATAAATTGAACCAAATCCTCCGAAAACAACGCTTGGAAAAAGTTTAAAACGGTTGAGGAAGAGTTTAATTCATTTCCTTGTAGCCCTGAATTTTCTGATGAAAAATCGTGAATATGCGGCGAGAAATTTGCAGTAGTCCATCTTATATCCCGAAAACTCTCAACGACTACTGGGTTGACTTCATCTCCATCTGATTCCGACGTGTACGGTATACGTGCTGGGATTCTCCTACTTGCGATAATGTCGTATTCAAAATGGTCATCTGAATCACTTTCTGAATCAGAAGAATCGTATAACCACCGTTCTAGTGGAAATCTTCTTGCAGACATGTTGAAGAGTCTTAACATAATTTGTATGTAACACAGTTACAAAATTGCAAAATCATCAGACATACCAATACTTATTCGTAGCTTATGCACCAGAGCCAATATCCTAGAAGGAACCCCGTTAAACTAACACTTATCAAACACTACTGGAAAAAATTCTTAATAACAACAATATTAGATTTGATTTTTAATGTTATATCTGAGTTGACTCATTAATCATTCCATTTACGCAGTAACAGTAACAGAATGTTTCTTTGGCGACGCGTACACTTGAACTAGCTTAGTGAGTGCGTCGAATATAAGCGGCAATAGGCCTTAGACAATGCATTATGAAAGCCGCATATAGGTGGCGATAGGACAGAGCAAACTTTATGTGTACGCCGCCTATAAGCGGCGATAGGCCTTAGGCAATACATGTTGAACGCCGATTATAAGCGGCGATAGGCCTCAGAGAATGCATGATGAACGCCGAGTATAGGCGGCGATAGGCCTCAGATAATGCATGATGAACGACTATAGGCGGCGATAGGACTGAAAGGGTTAATTTTTCTAACTATTTGAAATCTTCATTCCCTTACTCCGGTTAAAATTTCTTTGCTTCAGCTAAAATTTCTTTATTTCCTTTTAAATTTCTTTACTTCATTTAAATTTTTTTTACTTCATTTATATTTTCTTTACGTCAATTAAATTTTTTTTTTTTTAAATGTAAATCTGCACATAGAATCCGAGTTTGGGAACGCTGATGTAATACACCCCAACGGTGTCTTACATCATGGAAGGCAAGTTAACTGGGCTGATCGAACTCAGCTGAGTCGATTTTGCCGGTTGCGAGAGGAACAGAAGGCATATTTTTGGAACGGCTCGAGAGTTCGAGTTGAACCACGACACGAGATAGAAGGCGGAGAGTGCGCGATACTACGACAGAAGCTTCATAATTATTTCTCGAGTCATCAGTGTTTTATCAAGTAGACTTGAACCCTTCAAAAAACAATTCTCGAGAACCTTACGTGCTAGTAACATCAACCGAGAGTGTAAATTTGATGTATCCATTGTAAATTGCTCACCAGCAATGTTCGCTTCTGTTGTGTGTTAAATAATACCTAATGATTCATGCATCGTTTAAAGTTGAAAGGAAGTTAAAATATCTGAAATACTTTCCCAGCGTTCAATCCAAAGTCATTATAGTTTGAATTTTGGTATTTATTCGTGTAACCGGTAGGGATGTTTTTAGAGTTGACTTACAACCGCGACACGGGAAGCACGGAGTTTTTATATCAATACTCGGAAGTGCATAATAGGTGTTCAAGTTTTGTTGTTTAACTCCCTTTAACAAATTGCCGAATGGATAAAATTAAATATAATAAGCATTTCGACCAATGCTATCAAAGAAACTTGAAATAAAGTGGCAAGAGATCTCGACACCCCACACTTCAAATCAATTCGAAGTTGAATTTGTGGTTTTGTTCCAGTTCTTGTTGATAATATATTGTTACATGTACAAATAGTTCTGCGAGCTACTGTCGCAATTGTTTTCACAACCATTAAGAACATCAACAAAATGAATTTACTCGAAACCACGAGAACCCACCAAGCATCAACATCTGAAAGTGAGTCACTGCTCCATTCATTCACGCTGCTCGAAAGTTCCCGCTAACGTACGAGAACTGGGTTGAATGACTACAGACCCTATATAAAGGTGAGCTGAATGAATGGGGGGAATCATTCATTCGACCGCGATAAGAACTGCGATAGTGTGTGGGAAGCGATATTGTTCGAGTAATAGAACAGTGATTGTGTAGTAATTTTAGAAGACGATTGCGATAGAAATTTATGGACAAGTGAAAGTTAGAAAAGTGATTGTGCAATTGTAATTTAATGAAATAAACTCTTTTAATTTAATTTTAAAAGGCGTTGCGTTTTCACTTTCCCGGAACATTAAAATTATTGGCCGCGAACCATAACACGCGACAATATTATAACGAGTGAATGCGATATGGTTAGAAAAACAAATGGAGTGCAATTCTAACTGGCAAACATGTAATACTGCATTGCTTAACTACTCCGTAGTCGCGGATCATTTTGATAATGTTCCTAACAGTTCAGAGATGGTGTTTTCTTGAAACACTCCATTTTTTCTCTAAATACCCACGAACAAGACTTCAAGAGAATGTGTTCCTTCTCTTCCTATTGAAATTTCAAGAGAAATAATCATGAAATACATTCATATAAATTTGGTGTAGAATGCACTCGTTATCTTAGAATTGTTTTCTTCATTCGAGCCATATTCTGGGGCACATGCTTTCCCGCGAGAACCCTCACGATGAGCATTTCGTCAATTTAATTACGATGGATTGTCATAGTTAGAATGCCGTCAACAGTTGTTCCCGTTACACGTGGACGCCTGATCCGCTGCGAAGAAGCAACGTAGAATGACCCTGATCCATGATTGAAATTTTGCAGATTGTTGTTCGAGCAGATTTTTTAAGCATCGGGAGACCGACCACTTTACTCCGGCTAGTCGATGTCTCGTTGTCGTTTCGTCATCTTCAATGCGAAAGAATAGTCTTTTGAAGCACCGATCAGTGTCCGAGAAAGATTCAACATTAATAAAGGAGGGTTTTGTATCTGAAATGCTCAAAGGAATTTGACGAGTTGGATTGTCGGCATGGTGGACGTTGTTTTGATTGCACCGTAGCTAATTATCCGCATCCATCATGCGAATGCAAGGAAGGCTGCATGGGTAGGATGAGAGTGTAATTCAGGACGCTGTGTACAATGCAAAGGAGGATAATATTACGAATTGCCACCTTCGTTGTGGTAAGGTTGATTATTATCTTGACTCTTTAACGCAAACAGTAGTTTATGAAGCTTCGATAAAAATGATTTGGATTTGACAGCAGTTATAGGCCCTATGCGTGATGAAATAGTTGATAAAAACATCGTTTTCTTCATAATTTCGTACCATACAGATTTGAATGAATTGGTCAAAGTACCGATATTTGTGGCATTTTTACTTGGATGACTGGTTGGTTATTTTCGTTGAATTTTTTCGTAAATTAATTGCGATCGATCGTATATTTTTTCTTGTATCAAATAAAAACGTAAGTTTCGAATTCAAACCAAGTTAACCAACATTGGTCAACTCTACACGCAACATAAAAAAAGAGGGAGTTTTACATTTTATTCGTGAATTAAATTTTTTTAAAGTCAATCGAATCGTTGTAAGATTACAATCTCCCAAATTTTAAGAAGTGAACAATTAGAGATATTTATCAATATTGTTTGTCTGTGAAATAATTTATTTAAAAGTCTATATATAAAAGTAGAACTAACTTATATTCATGCTGTAATAATTAAAGGAAAAAATACATTGGATTAGTAAACTACACCCTCGGTCTTTCTATTTCAGTGTACCTGACCGGGTATAGGCCCCGCAACGACGGCAGGCTTTTCGTCTACTATGGGTTAGCCACCGGGCGCACTCCTTCGTTTTCTTTGTTAGCAGGGGCTTTTGCCGGGTAGAGTGACCTTCCGCTCGCGTGCCCTTTTATAATATAGGGTTATGTGATTTCATTTCTATAGCATAAATTGGTTACGTTTGTGCTTCTCATTTGAGATAAAGAGTCATATGAAGTGCTTTTGTATGAGTTTTTCTCTCAAATGGGAAACACATGGCTGCGTCTACGTTTGGATCTTGATCCGGTTGGGATGGTGCGAGGGGGGTACCACCTCCATCTGGATGCCATACTCTTATTTGTGGGCCATAAGGATCGTCCTTAATGACGAAGTTTCCGCCAGTCCGACCGTTTTTGCTCGTCCCAACTTGTTCTCTGAACAAGCAATTTCGACCCTTAGTAGGTTACCTCGTCCTCGACACCAGTCGATCGGCATTCGATCCCTTTAATTTGTGAATGCGAAATTTTCTTTATAGTGGGTGCTTGTGCTAGGGGGAAAGAACCCGCCCCACGACACCGCAACGGTAGCCTGCCAGCGCATTCACGCGTCCTCAGACAAGGCCAATCTCGGCAGATCTCAACATCCTCTTCCGCCGAGGCAGCAGACCATCGCTGCAGTCCTTTACGGACACTTTATATACCTTCTTTCACTACAGCACACTTATTGTCCAGCTGGAGCTAACTCTTGGTGCAATTTCCGTAAAGCTGAGGCAGCTGGTGAATTGCGAAACGACAAAAATGCTCCACATCTTGACTAAGAAGCACAAGAAATCTTGAAACCAATCTATGAAGGCTTAACATCTGATGATTTGTTAGAAAGATGTTTGGGAAATAACACCCAAAACAACGAAAGTCTCAATAATTGTGTTTGGAATTTTATCCCTAAGCACACTTTTGCTGGGTTGGTAATTATGGAAATCGGTGCTCACACTGCTACTTGTATTTTTAATGAAGGGTTTGCGAGTGTCCTGAAAATTATGCAATTGATGGGCATAATAATCGGAATTTCAGTCTCTAGACACACTACGGAAATCCATCGCAGTCGTGAGAAGCAATCCAATTGTCGCAGCACCGAGGCCTCAAAAGAGTCTAGAACAGGCAAAAAAAATTTGAAATTGAAGCTACAGGAGAAGTATGAGGAAGGACTTATGTATGGCGCAGGCATGGTTGACTAAGGTACGTAGAATTTACTTCGAAAAATTACTTACAAAAACTTTAAACGTTCATTTCTCGAAATCAACGTTTTTGAGTTGGTGTGCACGATTAAAAAAGAAATTGTCGGCCGATCACTCTGAAATTTTAATATGTTGTTGGTGACATGTCTGGCTATCGAAGGAACTATGATAGTTTTTCCCGCCGAAAAAATGGCGGCCGATTTTCTGACCTCAAAAATCGATTTTCTTCAAATGGCCGTCATTTTTTTTCGGCGGAAAAAAATTATCCTAGTTCAGGCGATAGCCACTTAGATGAGGATTAAATTGGGTTTTTTTCCTCAGATATTCCAGACTCGAGATATCATGTACACCGTCAATTTCGTGGATTTAAAAAAAAATCACATAACCTCAAAAACTGCTTCAATATTCTTTTTTTGTATAATTTAAATGTTGATAAATATATGTGCAAAATTTCAAACGATATCTTTTTTCCTTCTATTTTTTTTTTTAAATCGTAACCTATATGCCCCCTTCATTAAGATGTTCAATGTGTAGGATTCACAGAATAGATAAATTCAGAAGGAAAACTTCCCATGTGTCAGTGAATTCAACCACGTGGCTTTGGGTATAATAAACAAATTCATTTAATTTGCTGGTTTATATTTCGTCTACAAATCGAGTAATCTGAACGATTCCGAAGTTTCCAGTCGAATTATTTACTTATTTCTCTATTTGAAGAATATGTCTAAATATAAAATAAAAGTAAACAATAGCACACCTCGAAGAAAGAGGAGAAAAAAAACATACAATAGCAAGACAAATGTTATAAAAACGGCCAGAAAGAAAAAAACAATTACTAAATGTTATGAAGGAGAAAGTTGACATATTTTTTATAGACCAAATGCGAGAGGGAGAAAGGCGTAAATTGAAGGTTATCATGATTACGTCGTAATCTAGTGAATGAAAATACGCCAAGCTACGCACGAATCAAACGTGAAAGATATTCGACGATCTCTTAGAACGCGTTACGTGCCTCGCTGGAACCTGATTGACGAAGCTAGTATTGAGTAAACCACGGCAAAGCCTGTAAAGGAAACATTCGTCAAGGTAGACGTCCGTGCTCTCGGCCTTCCACAACTGAATGGAACATCGGAAGGATGGACGTCGAGAGGTTCGTCAAGGCTCTCACAGCAGGTGAGCCGCTGCAGGTAGCTTCGGAGGGGACGGAAGAACTGGCAGCTCAAGACGTGGTGAACTCTACTATGAGCATAATTACGACTGCTTGCTGCGCTTCTATGCCACGTCAAAGACCCCGGCACGGCAAGCCCCCAGTGTACTGGTGGTCAACTGAAATCGCTGAAAAGCGAAGGGAGTGTCACAAGCTTCGACGTGAGGCCTAACGGGTGCGGAACCCTGATGAGGCATGCGAGCAGGTGGCAGCATATAAGTCGGCCAGGAAATGCCTTCGCAAGCTGATCAACAGTAGCAAGGCTCGCTGCTGGCAAGACCTAGTGGGCAATGTGAACAAGGATCCGTGGGGCCTTAGCTACAAGCTGGTCATGGGGAAACTTGGTGCCCTACGGAAGCCTTGTATACATCACGCGGAAAAGATGGACGCGATAGTGCGGGGACTCTTCCCCGCCCATCCCGTCCGTGTTGACGCTGTCCATGGTGAAACAGCAGTAGAGTGCCCACTCTTCACACAGCTGGAGCTGGAGGAGGCAGTTCTCTCATTGAAAACGAGGAAGGCTCCAGGTCCAGATGGTGTTCCAGCTGAGGTGTTGCGGCTCGTCTATCACCATTGTCCTGACTTGCTGCTCAGCACATTCAACGCTTGCCTACGGTACGGGGTTTTCCCGGTACGATGGAAGGTGGCGAGGCTCGTGCTGATCAGCAAGGGGAAGGGAAATCCCGGATCGCCGTCTGCATACCGCCCGTTATGCATGCTAGACACGCCTGGGAAAGTGCTAGAGAAACTCATCAAGGGAAGACTCACTGACGCGATTTGTGCTGCTGGGGACCTATCTACTCGGCAGTACGGCTTTAGAGCAGGACGTTCTACCACTGATGCGATTGCAGAGGTGGTGAGCGCGGTCCAAAAGGCAGAGGCATATAGTCGCACCAAGCGACGGATCGTCCTGTTGGTGACACTCGACGTCAGGAATGCCTTCAACTCCGCTAGATGGGTGGATATTCTGGATACGCTGGAAAACTCTTTTCAAGTTCCAGAATATCTAATGCGGCTTTTGAGGAACTACCTTAAGGACCGAAGCCTGCTCTACGACACGACACAGGGCCAACGAAGGATGAAAATTACATCGGGTGTTGCCCAGGGATCGATCCTTGGTCCGGACCTGTGGAACGTGTCTAACGACGGGCTACTGAGACTTGAGATGCCAGATGAGTCGCGCTTGGTTGGCTATGCGGATGATGTTGTGGCTCTGGTCGCTGGACGCACCGTTGAACAAGCGCAACTTAGGCTAGGTACGCTAATACGCCGAGTGAGGGACTGGATGACTGCTCGCGGGCTCAGTTTAGCACTGGAGAAAACCGAAGTGGTCATCTTGACAAAAAAGAGAATCCCTTGAGTAAGGATGATCAGTATTGGAGACATACAAATCCAATCGAAGCCAGCGGTGAAGTACCTGGGGCTACTGATCGACTCGAAGATGAGTTTCTCTGAGCAAATCAGGGCAACGGCTGAGAAGGCTGCTTCGAGAATATCGGCTCTGAGTCGACTTATGGCCAACATAGGGGGGCCCAGTCCATTAGGAAGACGCCTCTTGATGAGTGCTGTAGGGTCAGTGCTACTGTACGGAGCAAAGGTATGGGGCGACGCTCTCAGCAAGGAGGTATACGTTTGGCACGGGTGCAGAGAAGAGGAGCACTGAGAATTGCATCTTCGTATCCAACAGTCTCTGATTCGGCCGTGAGAGTGATTGCAGGCGTGATACCTATCGCCCTCCTTGCTAGAGAGCGCCGCGCTATTTACCTGCGCCGAAACGAGGATGCGAGGGAGATAGTTGTCCGCGAAGAGAGACAGCGCTCACTCAACGATTGGCAGCAGTCTTGGGGGAATTGCACGAAGGGAAGGTGGACTGCGGGCCTCATCCCGGATGTGAGACCGTGGCTAATTCGAAGGCATGGTGAGACTGACTTCTATCTGACCTAGCTTTTGAGCGGGCACGGGCGTTTTCAGTCTTACCTACACAAAATCGGTAAGCCACGGTCCCCCGATTGTCGGTTTTGCCCAGGAGAGGAGGACAATGCCTGCCACACATTTTTTGCGTGTACAAAATTGGCCAGGCTGCGAAGGGAACTTTACAGGGAGACGGGGGAGCTCCCCCCGGATAATATAGCTGCGGTGATGCTCGAATCGGTTGACAAATGGAACCAGGTGGCACATTATGCTCGGGCAGTCCTAAAATATAAAAGGGACTCACCGCAGCCGGGGGCGCTGGGGCTGGGGGATCGCTCTTCTGGCAATTCCTCTTCCCCTCTCCCCTCCCACTAGGAAAGGGATTGCCCAGCTTGAAGGCACTACACGGCGTAACAAAACGAGACCTGGCCCGAAGTAATGTGTCAAACGGTTCCAGGCTGGGTTCTCAGGTTGACAGGGGAGGTGTTTAGTGGGTAGTCCAGTCGCGCAGGGAGTCCCACACTCTGTGCATAAATAGCATTCACCTCCCTACCACAAAAAAAAGTAGACTCGCGACGCTTTTCCAGCGAAGAAGCATTGAGGATAGATAAGCGTGATTCACAATAAATGTATGGAATCCGGAACTTTAAGAAGATGATTCGCGTAAACTTTATCTATACAGCTTCTAGCGTGGACTTTGGACACTTTGAATGAGGCGACCAAACTGGTGAATAGCACTCGACGGTGGCACGCACCAATTTAGAATATAATTTAACACAGGATATAGGATGTCGACGTTATTTCTGAACTTCAAACATCAAACTTCAACTTAAGGGTCGAAAGTGACTGACACGTAAGTCCCTGAAATGAGTCACCGTACTTAGATAGGAATAATTTTATGAAAATTTAAAGCTGAGAGGACTAGGGTTATTGTAAAATGCAAGTTGGATACACTTAGAAACAATTAATGGAAGAACTCCAAAGTGAAATGGCATCCTAATCTTCCTGAAGCAGGGCACAGTTATCGTTAGATGACACTACTTTTAAAACTTTGACGGCGTCTGCATATAGAAGACATGAAGAGTTGATAACGATAGATGGCAAGTTATTTATAATCAGGGTGAACAATAGTGGACCAAGAATGGATACTGGGGAAAACTAAAAGATGGATGGAAGAAGTTGGAAAGATAGCCCTGAAAAAATACCTGGATAACACGATTGCATAAGTAAGAGGATGACTAGTGGGGCAAATAGTTAGGAACGCCAAGAAATGTAAGTTTGCTCAACAAAATACTTTGACTTACTGAATCGAAGGCTTTAGAGAAAGCCAAATACAAAGTTTCGACTTGTGAACGGTCATCCCAGGCTTTTGAAGCAACACAAATCGGTCAAGGTTGACCGCCTTTTGATAACATTATGTTGTTCAGGAACTATCACGTCCAGAATAAGTGAAAAAAGTTCAAGTATACAACCTTCTCCAGTAGTTTTAAACATGTTGAAGTAGCAGAAGAGTGCTCCTGCCAGAAGGGTATTGTAAAACAATTAGTAAATCAAACAATATATTCTGCATATCAAAACTTGACCAATATACAGATTCCATAAATTGAGTTCGAAAAATTATTATGGTTACTATGTTTTAAACTCCTGACCATTTTGTTTCAAGTGTTTTGACTTCGTCGCTTGATTAGTCATGATAACACATCAATATTACAAACCATTTCTAAAATTTTTATCAAAATTTCTACCGATTTGTAGTGTCTAGGTTCGTTGCAAACGTGTATCTCCCTAGTATCACGTTTTAATGTTGTTGTAATTCTTAAATATTCAATCGACTCTAACTTGGCTGTTTATAGTTCAATTACTGTGAAATTTTCGGTACACATACAATTGCTTTTCAAAAACATAAATTGTAGCTTTTGGGAAATTCAAGGGTCCCATCTTGATTTTATGGGCGAAAATGGAAAATTTATAAAATGTAATAATAAAGTTGATAGAATTTCGAGTTATGAGTTATTTGTTGCCCTTGTACTTCTAAGGTTACATCTCTGTGATTTTTTTTGAAATTTTTCCGGTCAAAGGTGTCCAATCGCGAGGGGGGGGGGGGCACAACATTTTCGCACATTTCCCCTTCCCCTACACCCCTCAAAGCAAAACTTGTTTGTTTAAGACCTGTTTTGAAAAGTTATCATTAAGACCTTTCATTTGATATCCATATTGCCTACATGCAATGAAAATTTTTTTTTCAATGGCTACTCCCCTACATGGGGAGACCCCCCCTAAAAGACTTTATGAATTTCTTTCCGTGATGAAACTTTGAAGAGGGCATCACTTTGCACCTACTTACAAAATCTTACGTTTCTAGCTTATATAGTTTGCGAGATAAAGTGGTGTGACACACGGACAGACGGACAGACAGGACGTGATTTTAGTAGGGTATTGTAAAATGATTTCAATTATGGGCTATTCAGATATCAGCACGAACACATGCCGTAAACAGTCAAAATCTAGCATTTTAGGATTTTTCGCCTAAAACTATTCGTTATTTTCGGACGATACGGATAGGGAGTTGAAAATTGGTTTCGTTAAACTATTGGATTTACTTTCAGTAAAGTTCAATGCAAACCACATATCAAATTTGACAAGTTGGGTAGACAGACCTATGCTCATGTCAGAAGGGTTTTGTACTCAACTTACAAAATGCAGTACCCAGTAACGAATAAAATCAAGAAAGATGTCATGTTCGAGGATCATACTATTATTAGCACAGTTGAAAGAATTTTGACTTCTGAGGTATTTGTTATAGTTATACCCACAAATATCTCCCTTGATAATTATTTCAGATTTTTTAAGATCACGGGTGTCCATTCGCGAGGGAGGAAACACATTTTTCATGAGAACTTTCAGTTGATACTCATATCGACTACCTTTGATGAAATTTTTTTTCAGGGGCCACTCCTCTGTACTGTAATCATCGATTCATGGCCTGTTTTTTAGAATCTTAGAATGGTTACAAAGCCCTATTGCTAGGAGCTCTCTCCTGCCTTTCCGACTTGTTTCAATTGTATATACTCATCTTCATGATACCCATCATTTCTGAAATTTTCACGCAAATCCTAGCAAAGCTGTAGTTTCTAAGTCGGTAAAAAGCGCATATGGCTCCATAGCCATATGTTTCCATAGTAATACAGGGCATATTGGTCCATAGTAATGCAGGAAAATTCAAATCGCTATAACTTCGTTAAATATTATTCGATCTTTATGAAACTTGCAGAGAAGGTCAATCTTATAAATAGTCATTCGTGTGCTAA
Organism: Odontomyia ornata; assembly: GCA_963969285.1. Taxonomy (NCBI): domain Eukaryota; kingdom Metazoa; phylum Arthropoda; class Insecta; order Diptera; family Stratiomyidae; genus Odontomyia; species Odontomyia ornata. The sequence continues at coordinate 289,118,836 of OZ017740.1, read as the reverse complement.
ATTTTATTGAATTTAAAGGTACTATCTAGATTTTATTTAAGAAAACATAAAATCAATAAATCATACTATTACTAACAAAGTTGAGTGAATTTCGACTTCTCGTGTATTTGTTGTTGTTGTACTCATTAAGGCCTACGTCCATGATTTTTTTCAGATTTTTCGGATAGAAGGTGTCCAATCGCGAGGGGGGGGGGGTACGCGAAAAGTTCGTACATTTCCCCTTCCCCTGCCCCCCTCGGTACTTGTAAGGCAATTTTAAGACTTGTTTTGAAAAGATCTTGTTGAGACCTTTCCAATGACACCCTACTCGACTACCAATGGTGAAATTTTTTTTAGGGGGGTCACTTCCCTATATGGGGAGACCCCCCTTAAACCCTTTGAAAATTTTTTCCACCATTGAACTTTCAAGAGGTCACCACTTCTGACCTTTCCACAAAGTTTCATGGCTGTAGCTTCTATAGTTTCGGAGAAAAAGTGCTGTGACATACAGACGGACGGACGGACGGACGGACGGACGGACGGACGGACGGACAGACGGACACAGGTCGTGATTGCAATAGGGTTTTGTATTTTAGTACAAAACCCTAAAAATGGGAAAGGACAACTGCAGTTAGAAGAAGTGTATTTTCATGACTTTAGGATTGTTTTCCCCGTCACTGTTTGATATAATATATGGATGGGTTTCAATTATTAAGGAGTACCATGCTAATTGGTATGCAGGAGCTACGCGATATTTGACAACAGGCCGAATAGAGATATTGAGTTTTTGAAGTTTAAAGCGATGGTATTGATGGATTTGGGTTCATATGTCGCGGTGCTTAGTATTACGAAGAATGATTGGCGGGGATTGTATAATAGAAGTACGTAAGTCTACTTGGAAAATAAGAGTGGGTTCTTTGTTTACCAGTTTGTATCCGTTGGCGTTAATGAACTCTATTGTGTTTTGTATGTAGTCCGTTGTTTTTAGGATCACCGTTGCATGTCCTTTGTCATCTTTTGTCACTGTTAGTAGGTTATCCGTAAGTTTTTCCTGAATGTGTTTTAATATCTTATGTTCTTCGTGGAAATTCGTTTTGTTTATGCTAGTGCATATTTTTTGTAGTATATCTACTGCAGTGTGTCTTGCATGTGTCTGTTGTTTCAGCGATGGTTTGTTAATGACTAGTTCAGTGTCGATTAGTAGTTGTTCTAGACCTTTGTTGTGGTCTGCGTTACATAAGTCCTGTTTTAGTTCCTTATCTAAAAGCTCCGTCTCCTGTGTCGTAAAAGGCGTGTCTGACAGATTTATAGTCCGTGGAGAGAAGCCTCTGTTTATTGATGTGGCCGTTGTGTAATGTTGTTTCATCAATTTGTAGTTTCTTGTGATGGTCTTATGTTTAGTTTTTAAGTTTGTAGAAAGTTTTCAGTTTGTATAGTGTTAGTTAATTGTAAATGTTAATGTAGTAGCTATCGCTTTTTTTGTACTTTTTTATGTACAGTGTTCTTATCTCATTTTTAATGCGAAGTAATGCCTAAATTTTGAGCTAGATACGTGGACGACATTTTCGCTATAGTCAAAAAAGAAGAAGTTCAAAATCTTTTGGAAAAATTAAATAGTAAACAGAAAAATATTAAATTTACAATCGAAAAATATTTAATTTCAGGTTTGAAGATCAAGCGAGTCAACGGGAATTTGGAGCTGGATATTCACCAAAAGCCGACAAACAACCAAAGGACGGTAACAAGCGCATCATGGCTATTCACAAAAAAAACGCACCTTTTCGGGCTTAGATACATAGGATGCTGGCAGCACCAATGAGCAGAGAGAACCAGGAAAAGGAGGAAAAAACTGTTACAAATAACAAGCAATAGCAAACAGGACCCAAAAATATCGAAATAAGAAAAAAATCGAGATTGCCCTATTCAATCAAACCAAATATTAAAAGCGGAACGAGCAGAAAAGAGCCACAATATCTCTTCAAATCTGACCAGCGATTTAGAAAAAATATTGAAGGAAGTGAAATCAAATAAAAAATATATTATTAAATCCAACAGATAAAAAGAGAAACGAGGAAAAGATGCCACATGACTTCTGTTTGATCCGCTATGCGGATGATGTTGTGGCTCTAGTCGCTGGGCGCACCGTTGAACAAGCGAAACTTAGGCTAAGTATGCTAATGCGCCAAGTGAGAGACTGGATGACTGCTTGTGGATTCAGTTTAGCACTGGAGAAAACCGAAGTGGCCATCTTGAAAAAAATGAGAATCTCTAGATTAAGGATCAGTATTGTAGACATACTCATTGAATCGAAGCCAGCAGTGGAGTACCTGAGGCTACTGATCGACTCGAAGATGAGTTTCTCTGAGCAAATCAGGGCAACGGCTGAGAAGGCGACTTAGGTATTATCAGCTCTGAATCGACTCATGGCCAACGTAGGGGGACCCGACCAATCATGTAGACGCCTCTTGATGAGTGCTGTAGGGTTAGTGCTACTGTACGGAGCAGAAATATTCGGTGATGCTCTTAGTAAGAAGATATACCGAAAACGCTGGCACAAGTATAGGGAAGAGGAGCTCTTTCTTTCTTTATATCCGACAGTCTCTGATTCGGCGGTGAGAGTTATTGCAGGCTTGATACTTGTTGCCTTCCTTGCTAGAGAACGCCGCGCTATTTACTTGAGTCGAAGCGATGACGGGAGGGAGAAGGTTGCCCACGGAGAGAGACAGCGCTCACTCAACGATCGGCAGCAGCCTTAGGTGAATTGCACGAAGGGAAGGTGGACTGTGCGCCTTATCCCGGATGTGAGAATGTGGCTAAATCGAAGGCATGGTGAGACTGACTCCTATTTAATCCAGCTTTTGAGCGGGCATGGGTGTTTTCAGTTTTACTGTCAAAGATTGGTAAGTCGCGGTCTACCGATTGTCGGTTTATTGCGTGCAATAAAGTAGGACCGACTACGACGGGACCTCTACAGAGTGAAGGGAGAGCTCACCCCAGATAGTATAGTTTCGGTGGTGCTTTCATCGGTTGACAAATGGAACTATTTGGCTCATAATCTTCGGGCAGTCCTAACAGATAAAAGGGACTCGTGCAAGCCGGGGACGCCGGAGCTTCAGGATCGTTTGTCTGACGATTAATATTCTCCCCTCCGTTCCCACTAGAGGAGGGATCCCCCAGCTTGAAAGCGCTCGCGGTGTAACAAAACGAGACATGGCCCGAAGTAATGCATGAAACGGTTCCAGGTTGGGTGCGCAGGTGGACAGGGGAGGTATTTAGTGGGTAGTCAAGTCGCTTGCGAGCATGGGAGTCCCACGCTCAGTGTGTAAATGGCATTCACCTAACATACCAACCACAAAAAACAAGGGGTTTAGGGAATTAGAGAAAGGTAATAAACAGATAATTATATCTTCAGCAAATTATTCAGAAAGTAAATGTCAATACTAGAAAAATTTTAAAAATACTATATTGCTTCAGAATGCCATTGACACTGAAGAAGTGAGCCCCGAAATGTATATTTTTTCGAAATATATCATATATAAAGGAAAAAGTAGCGTTTCATTGGAAAACTTGGTCAATACTATACTGACTTTAATGCTCGTAATTGTATATAAGGTGTCCCAGCACAGGCTGAAAGTACCCCGGCAAGAAATTTCCACATGAATGAGCACGAGCCGGCTTCCCGGGTACTAAACTTTCTCTTTTTTATTATCTGCAACTGCGGTGAATACCGCGATTCCAAAAAAACAACAATTGATGTTTAATCTTTTAAATTCAACAAAATTATTTCAGATTACACAACAGGAAAAAATATACTACTCAATCCCTTTTTAATATTGAACGGATTATATAAGGGGAATCGAACGTAACATCCTCTAATCTATTTAAAGCAAACATTAGCAATTTCGATTTTAAAATAAACCATTTATGAACACCTCCAGCAAAGTGTAAGGTCAAACACTAGGAAGATAACACATAGCAGCGGTGGAAATTCTCCCTCTAAATATTCTACTTTGCTCCCTCGACTCTAATATCGAACTTGAAATCCACCACTCGTTCGTTCAATGCCTCCATCTGACGTTGACGTCAGTAAACAACAATCAATCTCAGCAGGATAACGCAATTATTTGTAGCGTTTTTATAGGCGCTCAGATCTAGAAGAAAAAGATACTTCATATTTGAATTGTAGCCGTTTTTCGCTTTTGTTTGTTCCAATAGCTTTTCCGTTGATTTTAGCAATTTCCGTATCCTACAAGTATATCTCTCATCGCAATAACACCCCCAGAACTCACCCCGTTCGTTATTTCTCTGTACATTCTCTAGCAATCGATATTTTCTTCATCACGTCTAATCAAATATAAAAATAACTCGACGAATCGTCGAGGAAATAAGAAACTTTTTGTTCTTCAAGGGCTCTTGTGATATGTTGTCGGTGTCGTTAACCCCTTGGGATATTATGTGTGGAAAGATTGTACGAACATATCCTAGCTATGTGCAGAAAGAAGAGCAGTCTTGAAGATGAGAAGCCTTGAAAAGATTTTTGTGCTTTTGTGAACATGAGATAAGGGATCGAATGATTCAAGTCCTTTTCATTTGAAAATGATAGGATAGTTCTTCAGAATGCCGATTTCGTTAGGTGATATGTGATTTGATCTTTAATTTAAATATTTCTTTCTGCCTGGCTTTTTCGACATTCAAAGGGTTAATACGGATCTGACTCCATGAAAAGTAATGTTCACTGATTACTAGTTTTCAATCGAACTTCAAATAAACAAAATTAATTTTGGCGCCAAATCGAGAGCACGTGTGGCTAGCGACATGTGGTATCCATGAAATTACCGTATGCACGTCGTTGTATCTTTTACCCACTTGAATATACGCTTTGAATTTTCATGAATTCGTAGCGAATGGACAGCTTATCTTTATTTCTTCCAGCCAACTAGACATCAATCGAATCTCGGCAGTAGTTTGCACGAAGCCTGGTGATTTCCTCCAAGCTTTTCACCTTGAGCAAACCGATTTTTCAGCTAGAACCATCCAAACAGCAGAAACAACAAACTTAGGGAACATGTAGATTGGAATCCGTACTGAGTCGTGGTCACGGTCAAAACACATGCCATTCCGTACCAACAGCAGGAAATAGCAGTGGGTAATTATAGGCTAGAATGATAGCAAAGAAGAGCGGAAAGCTGAGGACTCATACCATCGTGCCACGAAGGCATTATGATATCTACTTTGGTTTATTGCTGCTGAAAGCACGTGGAATGGAATTTCCTCAGAGAAGGTGCAAGCCGTGACTTTGACACCCTCAACGTGTGGTCAGCGAGTCGTTGTGTACTCGTAGAGTGAACCTCCATCAACCTGTGATTTGTTATCCGGTCTAATCCGACAGCAGTCTGTTTAGTAGATACGTGGACAAACATACTTAAGGTAATTGCGGGCGTTGGAGACAATTGTTTGCCGCAATCAATATCGGAATTAAGTCTGGAACGTGCCTTTGTGCGCTTCATTTGATTTGTTTAAATGGACGAGGGCGTCCTATCAGCAATCTGGAGTTTTTGAAAGTATTCAATGCCTTTACGAACGGTCATTAGTTCCGATAATTCCTTGGCAACTAAATCACCCAAACAACGTCAAAAATAAGTTCTGCAGAGCTCATGGAGTTTACCTTAATCTACGAAAAACTGTAAACATTTTATGGAAGTCTAGTCTTTAATCACGAAAATTATCAACATCTGGAAATTCTAAAATAGAACTAACACAATTATCATCAATTATCATATCGCGACTATAACGTCCCCAAAAAACATAAAACTAGGTCTCCAGGGCTTAACGACCGCTCCTACAGACATTGGGAGTCTGTTGGTGTTTCTGGGTTTCCCTGTTGCCACGGGAGAATTTTGTTTAAAGCATTTTATTTATTTTTTGCGGAACTTGAAACAGCAAGCGTCTGATGTGGTCATTGTGGACAACGTAATTATCTGGACATGGCATCATTTTATCTTCATTTTGTTGATACGTATGTACTTGTTCGCATTAATGACAACATAGCGCCAGTGCCATATGAATTTAGATTACGTTTCTTTTGGCGATAAATGACTTTAAAGCAGGCAAACAATATATGACAACATGAGCAATATACTCGTATGTGATAATTTTCTATACTCGTACATTCATTCATTCATTCTTAATTTTTTTTTGCATCATAATGCTTTCGTGATTTAAAGGTTAGATTGCTTATCGTTTTTCCATTGGCTTGGCGGCGCTGTCTGTGATTTAGACCACTACCTTATAAGGGTCAAGTTCCGATGCCGCATCTCGAAGAGCAAAGAGTATCAGTTACTCCAAGGTACCAGATACACAAGGTAAATGATAGCTCAGTAACGTCCACACACATGTCAGCGCTGGAAAATATCCTCGCAGGCGGGAGGAACCAAAACCATGTGAAAGAGAGAAAGAGATGTGGTGACAGAAGCAGCCGAAGATGTCCAGGCAAAGAAAAGTAGGAACGGCTTATGTGACGAAGAATGCAACGAAACGATTAAAAGAAGGAACAAGGCACACAAAGAATACATCCAGCGACCAACTCGGGCCAAAGAAGAACAATATAAAACCCTACGACATCAAGCTAAAAAGCGTGCCGAAAGATAGAAACGGTTGACCATCAACACCAAGATCCAACTGATAAACGAATACATAACCCTACATGAAGTCAGATCGGCGTATGCCTCTATCAAACAACTAAGAGACGGCGTCAATCCATAAACCAGTATTTGCAAAAGAGTACAAGGAGCAATCATAGGCAAACCAGCCGAAATTAAAAAAAAAAAACAAGTTGAGTAAACAGACCTACGCTAATGTCTCAGAAGGGTTTTGTACCCAACTTCTCAGAAATGCAGTCACAAGCAATGAATTACGTCAAGAAATATGTCAAAGAGATGTGCACGTTCAAAAGAAAATCCATTGTTTTTCTACTTTCAACGGTCGCCATTTTGTTGCAAACCGACAAAAATCACATAAATCATGCATTCTCAAAAATATTAACTTTACTGACCTTATTGGAAAATTTCAAGAAGATCAAGTCAAAACTGCAGTGACTGATCCAATGGAAAGTCGATAAAATACCAAAATCATGCGTTATTGTTGCTGTAATTGGAGAAATTTCAAACGGCTATAACTTCCGTGTATCTCATTCGATTTTCGTGTATTTCCACTCCCTGCGCGTCCCTCGAAACAAAACGTATCAAATTAAGACCTGTTTTGAACCTTTCATTTGATACCCATATCGGCTACCTTTGATTAACAGTACATCACGCGGACGTCCAGAACGAGGTCGATCTTCAATAGTCTGGATCTCGTTATATCTCTGGATCGCACGATACACAAATCTTTGCGTTATTTTTAACGGGCACAACAACTTGAAAATTTCACTCGCGGATTTTCCACTTATGTAGTGCAATCACTGCAATTCGGTTTTCATTTACACCCCATTCCATCTTCACACGTTAACGAACAATCTTTAAATGACCATCAACTGTCAACAACATTATGACGTTTATAAAACTGGCCCATATTGAAATGTCACACATAAAATAAAGATGTTGCCAATGTGAGAAATTATGTGACAGAACTTATGGCAGGACTATGTATAATAGGAGTACGTAAGTCTGCTTGGAAAATAGGAGTGGGTTCTTTGTTTACCAGTTTGTATCCGTTGGCCTTAATGAGCTCTATTGTGTTTTGTATGTAGTCCGTTGTTTTCAGGATCACGGTTGTATGTACTTTGTCATCTTTTGTCACTGTTAGTAGGTTATCCGTAAGTTTTTTCTGAATGTGTCTTAATATCTTATGGTCTTCGTGGAAATTCGTTTTGTTTATGCTAGTGCATATTTTTTGTAGTATATCTACTGCAGTGTGTCTTGCATGTGTCTGTTGTTTCAGCGATAGTTTGTTAATGGCTAGTTCAGTGTCGATTAGTAGTTGTTCTAGGCCTTTGTTGAGGTCTGCGTTACATAAGTCCTGTTTTAGTTCCATATTTAAAAGCTCCATTTCCTGTGTCGTAAAAGGCGTGTCTGACAGATTTATAGTCCGTGGAGAGAAGCCTCCGTTTATTGATGTGGCCGTTGTGTAATGTTGTTTCATCATTTGGTAGTTTCTTGTGATGGTCTCATGTTTAGTTTTTAAGGTTGTAGAAAGTTTTCAGTTTGTATAGTGTTAGTTAATTGTAAATGTGAATGTAGTAGTTATCGCTTGATTTTGATGAATTTTTTTTTCGGGGGTCAATCCCCCATATGAGGAGACCCCCCCTTGAATACCTTATAAAAAAATTTGTAGTTGAATTTTGAAGAGAGCACCACTTTACACCTGCATACAAAATTTGATGTTTCTAGCTTATGTAGTTTGCGAGACAAAGTGTTGTGACACACGGACGGGTGGACGGACGGACAGACAGATCGCGATTTTAGTAAGGTTTTGTAAAATTATTTTACAAAACCCTAAAAAGATCGATGCAATATTTTCAGAAGCTATTTACAGCCTCCCCAACAACGGCTGAAGCTGTGAACATTCGAGAAGCAGAGGAAGAGGTCTCTGTCTCATCAGTGACGAAGTACAGGCAACAGTATAAGACCTCCGAAAAAAAAGGCTCCTGGAATAGATGGAATACCAACAGAACTGCTCCAGAGCATAACATTCTGCATCGACTAACATGCAGAATATGCTCAGAGGAGCAGTTGCCAGAGCATTTGCGAAAAATTATAAAATGTCCTGTACACAAAACGGGGGACAAGTTAAGGTGTGAAAATTATAGAGGCATCGCTCTACTGTGTACGTCCCATTTAATGCTCTCCAAAAGCATAGAAGGAAAATTGAAGCTATACTATGAAAGTATTATAGGAGAATATGTAACACGTTTATTTTTGAATCAATCGGAAGTGGAGTAATTTTTTTTGGATCGGTGGTTTGTCATATTAGAATTTACGCATTCAAAAATATATATCCCAAATCAATTCTACGTCATACAAAATACTAGGCACAATTTTACAGATTGTCATACAAAACAATTGTGACAATTTTACAGACTGTTATACAAAAAACCTCTCGCAATTATGCAAAAGTCCAAAACTACCCAAGACCTGTCATTCATTGCTCGCTGGTCTTTGTCGCGTGTGGAATGCATTCGCGGCGAATGTAGTTTTTGAAAAAAAAACCCTCCAGTGAATATATATAAAAAAAAACCCAGGGAATAAATAAAAAAAAACCCCAGTGAATATAATAAAAAACCCCTCGACTGAATATATAAAAAAACCCCCAGTGAATGTATCGAAGAAAAAAACCCGCAGAGAATATGTCCCAAACCCTCCATATAATATATTTCAAACCAACCCTCAATGAATATATTGAAATGCAAAGAAAAAAAGAAGAATCGGACGTTGCTAAAGGGACCCCAAAAGTTCTTTTATTGTTTTTTTTTGAAAGTTTAGTTTGTATATAATTGAATACATAATGAAACAATGTATCTAATAGGAAGTCATATTATGTCACATAAAATAATAAACATATTTCAATTTAACAACCCTAAATAAATTCATTCTGAACACCACTACAACCCCTTAAATTTACATATATATATATATATATATATATATATATATATATATATATATATATATATATATATATATATATATATATATACATATATATATATATATATATATATATATATATATATATATATATATATATATATATATATATATATAAATATACATATATATTGTTACATGTACGAATAGTTCTGCGAGCTAATGTCGCAATTGAACCATTAAGAATATCAACAAACGAATGTACTCAAAAACCCGCCAAGCATGATCAACATCTGAAAGTGACGTCACTGCCCATTCATTAAGCTGCTCGAATATTCCAGCTTGTTCGTCAATGTACGAGAAATGGATTGAATGACTAGAGACCCTATATAAAGGCGAGTAGAATGAATGGGGGGATTCATTACAAACGCGATATAATAAACTGCGATAGTGTGGAGTGCGAATTTAGAGCGATATTGATTGTGAAGTGATATACAGTTGAAATAAAAATCAATAGACAAGTTGTGAAATAGTTAAATTCGTGATTGTGCATTTTTAGTAAATAAACTCTTTTAATTTAATTTAAAAAACATTGCGTTTTCACTTTCCCGGAACATTAAAATTATCGGCCACGAACCATAACACGCGACAATATATATTGGATAGTCTAAAAAGTATTGAGCTTTTTTACTCACTAGATGGTGTTCGCTATCATATATCGGGCAATACTAATTAGATTGAGTGAAATTGACATGCGTTTGAAATGTGACATTCCAGTCTACAATTTTCATATGGACAGTTTTGTATTTCGCTATTCGTGTCAAAAGTTGTATTCATTTAAAAATGAGTGAAATTTCTGAAAAAAATCGTTATATTTTACAATATCACTACGATCAAGGTGAGAATGCATCGCAGGCTCGTGAAAAAATTTGTAGTGTCTACGGTCAAGATACTTTATCAAAAGCCATAGCCAAGAGATGGTTCGCACTTTTTCGTTCTGAAAATTTTGATGTTGACCAATCACTGAAAACGTCGATTAATTCTTACAACAAATTGAAGAAGACAGACGTTTAGGTGCCGCATGAATTAACACAAAAAAATTTGATCGACCAAATTTCCAGTTGCGAAATGCTAATAAAACGCAACGAAATCGAGCCATTTTTGAAGCAGATCATTACGGGCGATTAAAAACGGGAATGATACGAGATTGTCGTTCGAAAAAGATCATGATCAAAAAAGGTGAATCATCCCAAATGACTTCAAAGCCAGAATTAACACCAAATAAGGTTATGCTGTGTGTATGGTGGGATTGGAAGGGAATTGTTTATCATGAGGTGCTAGAACCTGGCGAAACACTCAATGCGGCTCTGTACTGTCAGCAATTAACCAGATTGCAACAAGCAATTCAAAAAACCGGTCAAAACTGATCAGTAGAAAGGGCGTTGTCTTCCATCATGATAATGCCAGACCACACACATTTTTGAAAACCCGGCAAAAATTGACAGAGCTTGGCTGAGAAGTTTTGATACATCCACCGTATAGTCCAGAACTTGTACCATCAGACTTCCATTAGTTTCGGTCTCTGCAAAACTTCCTTGATGAAAAGAAATTCACTTCAAAAAGGGACTGTGAAAATCACTTGGCCAAGTTTTTCGCCGATAAACCACAGAAGTTCTACACAGATGGAATAATGGGTCTACCCAAAAATGGCAAAAGGTCATAGATAATAATGAACAATATGTACTAAAATAAAATCTATTTTAAATAAAAGAAATATTCAATCGAAAAATGACAAAAACGGCTCAATACTTTTAAGATCTACCAATATATATGATAAACTATTCATTTCAGCTTAGTTTCAATATATTTGCGTACTGGATTGGTTTTAAAATCATAAGATTTCACATGATTTCGGTTGTTCTAATGAAATTTTACAACGAATTAATTCGAAGAAATGAGTAATTCCATTGCATATTTATTTTTCAAGGAAATAAACAAGATCATCGGAATTATTATGAATAATGTCGAGTATTATGATTTAACAAGGACTTTCCTTTAAGTACTTTACATTAGATATTCAAATTACATTATTGTTTTACCCAATTTTGAGGTCTGGCCGATCTACCTTCATATTTCTGCGCTGGTATTATTTTTAGTCATCCGTTTCGTGATATCGTTCACGATTAGATTGAACAAAACGTTCCCAAAGGAACGAGTACAAAATTATGCTTGACTTTGGTGTGCCAACAAAATTAGTCCGCATGGTCACGATGCTAAGCACAGAGTCGCAGGTCAAGGTAAACGGTGAACTAACGGACAGGCTTGAAACAAGCGGATGGACTTGCCCCAAGGCTCTTTAATATTGCACTGGAACACGTCATTGGATACACTAATGTTCAAGTCCATACAATTGGTAGCATATGGCGATGACGTCAGTATTATGGCAAGTTCTATCTAAGATGCCAAAGGAGCATTTCTGATCCTAGAGCCTGAAGCAAACCGACTTGACCTACGAGTTGATGAATCTAAAACTAAATTCACAAACAAAAGCCTGACCATAGGCCAGTATACTCTTGAGTGTGTGGATAACTCTATTTACTTTGGAGCCAACCTGAATAGAAAATGCGCCGAAAAGGACGAGATTGGACGCCGCATAAACGCCGTAAACCAAGCATATTGCTCCGTTCTTTCCATTCTAAGGTCCAGAGTTGTGCATAGGCAAAATAAGCTCCGCATTTACAAAACACTCCGCCGTAGATGGTCTCAAGCCCGGTTGAGAAAGGAGGAGGGTAGTAAATGGTCTCGAGGTCGCACATTGGGTTTACAAGTTCCCAAATAATGGAAAACTATGCAATCACTGCTAACACACCTGCAGCTCTGCTACTAAATCGTACTTATACCTCCTTTGTGGTGACGTAAAAGGGTGAAGGCGAGTCTTCCGAACGTGATAACGGAATCGAAAATAATAACCATGCCGCCGGAATGGAGGGACAGGCTAACTCTCTGTCCCTGTAAAACCCTACATTGTTTTGAAACCTGCTATAGAGCCTTGGAATAAATTGGGTCTACGGCAACGACCAAGCACCCGAAAAAAGGATTTGAAGTGTATAGAAACGTCCGTAAATGACTGTGGCGATGGTCTGCTGCCTCGGCGAGCGAGGATGTTCGCGCTCGCCGAGATTGGCCTTGTCTAAAGACGCATGAATGCGCTGGCAGGATCTTCAAATTCAACGAATGCAAATGGTGAGCCAACAACAAATGAAATAAGAATTTTGTTTAGAGAATGTTGGTGTCCTGAGTGAAAGAACTACATTTCGGCTATCAACTTAATTCTTCAAAATCTGGCAGATTAACGTACACGTCCTGACCGAAGAAAAGGACGAAGAAACGAAAGAAATGTTCTACAATCACCTGGAAAAACTCGTCGACTCATTGCCTACAAACGACATAAAAATAGTTCTGAATGATTTCCACGCTAAGATTGGCAATGAGCTATTTCATCGGAGAACGACTGGAGGATATTGCCTCCACGATGAAACAAATGACAACCGCCAGCGTCTGATTGACTTTGCATGTAGCAGAAATCTAGTCATACGTTTGACTTGCTTCCCACTTCGGCGCATATATAAAATACCTGGGTATCACCGCATGGCAACACACAAAACCAGATCGACCATGTTCTGATCCAACAACGTTGGGCTTGAGCATACTTGACGTCCGTACATACCGAAGGGCCAATTGTAACTCGGATCATTACTTGATCAAATCAACTTATCGATGTCGTATGTCAAAGGTGTATTCAGCGAAGACCAGCCTGGCGTCTGTGGCAGAAAATTTCACGGAGACCCTCGACAACCAGCTGGCTCCCATCCTATCTGATACATCGCTGAAAGCAAGCAATGAGCTATGGGTCGAAGTGAAAGCGGCGATTAAGACCGTGGCAGAATAGACAATCGGACATCAAGCCCGGCGCAAGAGAAATGATTGGTCCGATGATGAGTGCCAGAATGCGTTAGACAAAAAGAATCAGGCGTACAAAGAATACATAGGTAGGAAAACCAGGACAAAGAGAGAACACTATGAAAATCTCAGAAGAGTAGCGAATAAGATAAGAAAATAATATGACGCCCGATTGAGAAGTATAGATGTAAGTCCAACAAGCAACACCACAAGATAAGCAAACAAAGTAGTGAAGAGCCTGAAACATGGCTGTCAGCCCAAGACCATATTCTATCATTATGAAATCGGCAACGTTATCGCTGATGAAAACAGGATTAAGAAAAGATGGGCATCATATGTCAAAAACTTCCATAATCCTCCGCACAGTTCCAGAACATCGCAGCATATAGATATTCTGGGAGAGCGTCCATTGGCCCCACCAACTTTGGATGAAGTTTGTTCAACAATCGAAACCCAAAAGAATAAGGAAGGCCGGATATAGATGAGATTCTAGTAGAGGTCATTAAATATGGTAGCAGCAGTGTTCAGAAAGCTATAGCACATTTGGCAACAAGGCATTGGCCAAAAGAGTAGAGCCAGTCAATTATATTCCCTATCCACAAAAACCGTGGCAAGCTACAGTGCGAAAACTATGGAGGCATATCACTGCTTTGTACAGCATAGAAAATATTTTCAAAGATCTTAGAAAATAAAATTGGATTATACACCAACAGTATCAAGGTGGTTTTAAAGAGGTAGATCAACGACAGACCAATTGCTTACAGTCAAGCAGGAACTTGAGAAATGCTGAGAGTTCAACAGAGACGTACACCAGATTTTCGTTGACTCTAAGCAAGCATACGACAGTGTTCACCGTAACTTACTGTACCAAACATAGTGCTTTGCCTTGGTATCTTAGCCAAATTAGTCCGTCTTACCGAAATGGAAATGGCGTCGACGACCTCCGAAGTCTGCATAAATAACCAACTCACCGATGCCTTTGACACAAATATCGGACTAAAACAGGGAGAAGGGCTGGTCACTTTTCCATTCGATTTGGGTCTGAAATATGTCATCAGCAAGCTACCTGTCGATACAAGCGGTACGTTATTCTACAAGTCGAGCCAAGTAGTAGCGTAAGCTGACGACATCAATATTTTGTCACGGTCGGTCAACACCGCCAAAGAACTTTCCCTGAAACACGACAGCGAAGCAAAACTAGTAGGGCTACAAATCAATGAAAATAAAACAAAGCCCATGAAGCAGTCGAGGAAAAATAACTCAAATGCCCAAAATATCACACTTGGCGAAAACAATATCGAAAATCTGGGCTAATCTGTATATTTAGACACCAAAAATAACGAAATCTGGTAATGAAAGAGACGAAATACTCCGAAGAATACAGTTCGCAAATAAAATATTTTATTCAGGTTTGACGATTTTGAAGACCAGCTGCAAACACAGGAAAGCAAATCTCCAAGTATATGAATCCGTGATAAGACCTGTGCTATGCTATGGGTGTGAAACATGGACCCTAACCCAAGCATCCGCAAATATATTGAACACCTTTGAAAGGCGCGTCTTGATACGAGTGATTGAGGCGAAGCTAGATAGGGACAAATGACCAATTTGATACTACCATGAGCTGTATGAAATTTTTGACAAGCCAGAGGTCTCAACGATTGTAAGACTGCGGAAGTTGCAATGGGCTGACCTTATGAATCGTTGGGATGAACAACGGATACCCAAAAAACTATTCGTTGGGAAAACTAAAGGGCGGAGGCGATCGGGGAAATCGAGCAAACGCTGGTCTGACGCGGGCGACGAAGACAGTTCATCACTGCTCGGATCTCAAACTTGGAGCACGCGGTCAATGGACCAAGACAAATGGAAGCGCTTATTGCAGGAAGTGAACGCTGTAGGACTACGAAGAAGAATATATGCAAAACTAGTCAAACCGATGCTGTTATATGGAAGTGCAATATGGACCCTGACGAGCGAATCAAAAGGCACTGAAACAAGGAACAGAGTGGAGACTATGTTACAATGATGAGTATGAACTTTTTTCGATCGATCTGTTTCTTCCTGTTCAAAGTTACGTAAATCGTAATGAATGGGCTATGTAGAAAGAATGGAAGGAAACCGGCTACCCCAAAGAACATTAACACATAGAGCACAAGGTAAACGTCCAGCGGGAAGATCGAGAACTCTATGGGAAGACACGATAGAAGCTGACAACAGATCCTTGTTTGAGGTAAACAACTGGCGGGCATGGTTGCGGAACCGTTAGGATTGGAGGAGATTAATCCTGACGGCCAATGCTCCGGTTGCGCTGTGATGATGATTATGTGAATGAATCAACCGTTTCGAATTTGCGACTATAAATTGAGAGCAGTAAGAGTTTTGAATGCATCAGATACTCCAAAAGTGGCTAATGAGTGACGAAAAGGTGAGCACATAGTTTGAAGCAGCGACTTGGATCAAAGCGTTCTGCACATCATCATACTATCCAGTGTCGAACGGTGGCATCGCACTTTGAAGGCGGCTATAATGTGCCATCAAGAAGGCCAGAGTTGGGTAGACACGCTCACCAAACGGTTGAACTACGTATAAGGAGGACCCCTTCGAAGTCTTAGACGCTTTCCGCTAACAGATTAGGCACCTGCATTCCAAACTAATAATACATCGGAGCCCCACAACAGCTATTAGGGCGACCAGTCTAGTTTAAATTCGAGTAACTATCTGTGTGTTTGTAAAGCAAATCCTTTTTTTATCGCGTGTATGCTACAACTGTTTTATATTACTGGTTATATCTTCTTAGAATTACAGGGCTTACTTTAGTAAACTTATGCATTATTATCGCTTATCTTTAGTAGTATGTAACTGAATTCAAGTGGTTAGTCAGCAGCTACTAAACAATGTTTCTCAAAACCTGCTCTATAATTTCCTAAACAAACAACAATACAGACATCTAACCGTAATAACAAAAGTAGTATTAAACTTGCACAATATTTATTCTAACACCCACTCGACATGAGCACAACTTGTTAATTATTTACTTTTGTCATCACTCCCTGCTTCATTCCGAACAGCATGCATGCGTTAACACTTGAACAAATAGTCCCACAAGTGAAAATTAGTAACAAAAAATGTTAGAAATGTTAATTTGCCAACAATGTATCTTTATCTATCTATGTATGTTAGTATCTATACAACGATTTGAGCGTGAGTTTTAAGCTTTCCTACCGATTAAATAATATTTTTTTCGTTCAATTTTTTTTTGTAGCTAATTTAGTCGTTGATTGTTGTCAGTTTGTTTTAAAAAGTTTCATCATTTGTTACGCGTTCCCGCTCAAAGTCAACTCAATGCCATCAACTCTAACGAACGGGTTGCTAGTGGGCAGACAGGCGAGCAGATATGCTGCCGGCCGAACTACCAGCCAGAGGCACATGACTGAACTGAATATGCATACGATTTTCCGGTTTAATGAAATGCGTTTTTCGCTAATAACCACTATAATGCGCTGATAGCAGAATATACCCAGAATATTGCAAATTGGTTGGTTATGGAAAACTGTTGGGTGGTGAATACTTTAAGCAAGGTTTTTGCTTAGGTTGAAATGAAATATAATTTTTAAATTTTAATGGCGTTATTTTACTGACTTTTGTTGGCTTAAATAAAAAAAAAGGCAACACAATGATTTTAATTCTATTTTGAGTTGACTGGAATTGAGGATGGGACGATCTTAGTGTTTATTCATTGCAGACTGAGTCAGAGGAAATAATTCGCTTTATTTGAAGCAATTAATTATGACTTGATTTTGACGCTCTAACAAAACTAGTTCGCATGGTCAAAGTCATGATGCTAAACACAGTGTTGCAGTTCGAGGAACTAGTGGACAGCTTCATAACGGAATCAGGCTTGAAACAAGGGGATGGGTTTGCTCCAATCATATTTAACATTACGCTGGAACCCGTTATCAGGAAGACATCAATTGAAACCTCTGGTACACAATAATGTTCAAATACACACAGTTGACATATGACGTCAATATTATGGCACTTTCAATCTCAGATGAAGAAGGAGCATTTCTGAGTCTAAGATCTGAAGCAATCCGAATTGGTCTGAGTTAATCTGAAACTAAATTGATGTCTCAAACGAAAAAGGACACCCTAGCCCGACAAAACGTAACCGTAGCAGACGGTGTGGATAATTATATATACCTTGGAACCAACATGAATAGAAGAGACGCCGAAAAGGACGAGACTGGACGCCCCATAAATGCCGTATATAAAGCATATTACTCCGTCCTTCGCATTCTCAGATGAAGAAGGAGCATTTCTGAGTCTAAGATCTGAAGCAATCCGAATTGGTCTGAGTTAATCTGAAACTAAATTGATGTCTCAAACGAAAAAGGACACCCTAGCCCGACAAAACGTAACCGTAGCAGACGGTGTGGATAATTTTATATACCTTGGAACCAACATGAATAGAAGAGACGCCGAAAAGGACGAGACTGGACGCCCCATAAATGCCGTATATAAAGCATATTACTCCGTCCTTCGCATTCTAAGGTCCAGGGTTGTGCACAGGCAAAATAAGCTCTATATTTACAAATCACTAGTTAAACCTGTGCTGCTATAAGGAAATGAAACATGGACCCAGTTGTAGCCCTGTCTCTTGGTTTATTATCCTTCGCTATTACAACATAAGCTCCGTGAGCTTAGACTTGATTCTACGACTCCTCGATGACCCAAGTCTCTCCCCGTTAAGATGGATTATACGGTACGATATATAATTCGCGTCAAGTCATACTCCTTATAGCGTTGTGGTAGTATTCCTGCATTCGTTCGTTGAGCTCGATGCGATTGCGGGTCTTCAGCACATTCGTCTCCCTGCACCACTGCTTGGTCCACTGGTTGTTTGTTGGCACACTCTTCAGGTTCTCAACTCGGTTGGAAACCAGTCACCATTTCGCTAAGGGTTTGCGGCACAGAGATATCCAGACCATAAAGTAGAATGTTTCTCCCGTTATCGAGGAAAGTAAACCGCTTTTTGATTTGGGTTGCATGGACGTTGATTTCGCGTTCACCCGACTCCGTAAGCGCCAAGTAATTGACTGCACCGCACACTTTCACAATAGTTGTTGGTGACCATTTTCATTTGTTGGCGATGCACGTTTTTATAAAGACATCTTCGCCGACATCGACTTCTCTCCATTTGACTCCGTGGTGCTGATTAAATTTTCTGCTCTATATTCCTGTTACGCTTGCAAGAACGGTTATGCTTTGGTTTCAATAAATCCAACGTTGTCTTCATAGTACGACCAGTCATGACCTAGAAGGGTGTCTTCATTCTAAGGGCTGCCGATGGTGTGTAACGATAGCATAGCAAGAACTTGCGCAAAATCTGACCGGCATTCCCTTCTCCCTCCAGCTTCTTCAATCCAGTTTTCAGTCAGTCGACCAATTTTTCAGCTTGACCGTTTGATTGGGGATGAAAAGGTGCCGTTTTGATGTGATCGATACCGATTTCTCTGCAGAAACTCTGAAAACAGCTGCGGACCGTTATCAGAAACCAGTATGTTGCAAAGTCTTTACCGCGAAAAGGCTTCCTCTAATCGTTCGATTGTCTTTGATGTCTTTGTGGATCGCATTTTGTACACCTCTGGTCAATTGCTGAACGCATCAATAATATGTTAATTAAATACCAAAATCCATTTATGGGTCCCGAAAAATCGTTATGGATACGAGACCATGGTCCGTCCGGTATAGGCCATGATTGAAGCGAACACTTGGTCGACGATTTGGAGTTTATTGCGCAGCTTCCACACCTTTTGACCAGCCTGTCGATGTCGTATTCAATAGATGCCCAGTAAATTTTGCTTTGTGCCGACAGTTTCGTCCGAGCGACGCCAGGATGTCCTTGATACAGCTCCTTCAATACTGTCCCCCGATAACAAGCTGGCACAACGATGCTATGTCCATAAAAGATGCACCCTTGAATCTAGTGCGTGATTTTCGTCGGGCTAAAAATTTCGCACCGTCGATCTGCTTTGAAGTTTGTGGCCATCCATTTTCGATGTAATCTGCAACTTCCCTCATTGTTTTACAACTATTGGTTTCTTCTTTGAGAGCTCCAAATGTTATGGGCAGCATTTGTGCTGTGTCGATTGCAAAGCAAGGTGTAGAGCGATTCTTCATCCTACCGATAACAACATCTTCGTTAGACTTCTCTTGTTTTGTTATGAGCCGCGAGATGAAGTCTGCACATAGAAAAAGTTTCCGTGTTAATATACTAGATTTGGAAATTGTAAGCAAGCATCACTAGTGCGTATCTTTGTAGACGGCTAGCTGTGTAGACAGGTATACCTTTCTTTGCACCGAAAATCGGCAACAACGGCTGATGATCGGTCTGAAGCTGACGTACTTTATCCTTTTTTGTGTCCGCCTCTTCTGCAGTCGGGACAATCTTTCTCTTGGAAAGGACAGTCTATGTGGCACGGAAATCTTGCATTTACAGCGTCGGTTTACTGAATTATTCTTGCTCCTTCTTCTGATCGTAGCTTGTTTGCGTTCTCCTTCAGTTTCCCATGGACTGTCAATATTTCACTCTTAGATATGCTTTCCGGGCATAAAACCATGGACTTTTCAGCTTTTAAGTCACTCAGCCGGTTTGCAAGGTTGACACAATCATGAAGCTTAAGCTTGGCACTACCATTTGATTCTACGCCGGCACATTCTCCCGCCAACTCCTGCTGCTCTAATTTTGTCAATAATTTCTCCAAGGCCAATGAGTCTTGTGTTTTATTTAATTCCTGCACGAATATAAGAACTTTGAAGTCGTCAGGACTGCACTTTGCGATGTTGAATTTTTCCCACCTAAGTTGACTCACGCAGCATATTTCGAAAAATTTTCATTTAACATACATCTTTCTCAGTCTTCAGACATTTGTACCTAAGTGAAAATAGTGACTCCTGACGACGGAAAATTCGTTTAAGCTCCTTGACAGCGTCATCGAAGGGGATCGTTGTCTTCGTCGGTGGGAGGGTAATGTTTGCAAACCTCTGATAATCTGGTGTTGATGATTTCTCTGTAAGTAGGTCATTTCGGCAGCTGTCGTCACGGAAATGGACTCATAACGCGCGTACTACAACTCAAATATCAGATCGTCTTGCGCACTCTACGAAAATTTCTCCATACGATCCGCCAGATTGGTGTGCAATGACGTTCCCGCTGGGGCTGGCGATGGGTGATGCTGTCAATTATTGGATCAACAACGCGATTGTAGTATCCGTCTTACTTTGCTACTTAGCCATTTGCTGGGCAAATTTGTTTTGCTGCTCAGCCATTGCTGTAATTAACGCCTTAACTGCATCCGCGTCCAAAGCGATTCCTTTCAGCAAGACGCGCACGTAGAAGTTGCAATTCACTGTGGTTATGGTGTTTGTGTTTAATTCATACGTGCATTCGGATCTCGTTAGCACTGTTGTAGTCCTATCTCTTCAGCAGATAATGATACAAGACTAGTTATAATATATATATAGAATAGTTTATTATCCTTTGCTATTACAAAATAGGCTCTGTAAGCTTAGACTTGTCTGTACGACTTCTCGTTGACCAGTGACAAGTCCTTTTCTGCCATGATCGGTGTTGCCATCCCAACAGAGCCTGACGAGCGAGTCCTAAAAGACAGTGGACATATTTGAACGCAAAGTACTTCGGAAAATATACGGCCCATTGAAGCAAGGAACAAAGTGGAGACTGGGATACAAAATTTGGGGGTGGGATTACAGAGGTATCGAAACTAGAGATGGGTTGTTACACAAAATTTCAATAACAGGTACAAGTTGATACTGTTTCATGCCTGTAACTGATACTTTTACCTGATACATTATGTAACTGATACTTTTTAGCCAAATATAACGGTTTTTGTATGCACACTGGAGGTTGCAACTTTGCATTGATTCGACCGATATTTTCAGGACAATTGTATCACATGAATATTTCGGCTAAGCTCGTTAACCGGAAAAATCGGACGATAAATAGTCAAATGACGTCCGATTTAGACGAAAAAATGTGATTACTGGTTCACATAGAAGATGAACTCTCATTTGGATGAAATTGTGTAGGAATGATTATTGAAGTGTTTCAAGAAGCTGGAATAGATAAAATTGTTTGCTGATAGCTACACTTTCAAGTAATCGCCGTGCAAAGGTCGAAAAACGTGTTTTATTTGTGAAAAACGATTTTTGATTGCTGTGGTCACATTTTTCAACCGATTTTGATGAAATTTTGCACATAGGCTTCAAATTGCTAAAAGGCGGCCATTAAAGGCGTAAAATTTGGGGGCAGTTAACTAACTTGAACACACGAACGATTTTGCAACTCGGCAGTACCAAAAGATTCTGCAATTTGCGTTTGGTGCATACTTTCGTTGCCGCCAATGACCGCTCACGCACTACCGACGTTAAGTGGTGAGTAGTAGCAGATGTCTATCCTTCCAAAACTTGCCAGCTGACTGAAATGGCGTAGGGATGACCGATATCTGCTGGGTATCGCTACGCGAGTTATGATGAAAGTTTTTGGCATAATATTGCCGCCAAAACAGGGGTGAATTTTTCGTGTGCATTGGCTGATTTATCGAGTAGTTCGCGGGGCGAACTGCTCGATTAATACAGCAATCTCCCACGGTCAAAACGAATTGGGAACGACCAAATGCATTTTTATAAAAATTTCCGAAACTTCAAGATAAGATAGCGACATTGAAGAATAATATGCTGAATTTGAAAAATTACGGAACGACTCCGGTTGTACAGGTAGAAAGTGACTCCAAGGGCAAATCTTTTATCGTTCTCGGAAATTCCATCATGAAATCGCGCTAGGCACTCCTTCCAAAAAATACCTATAACCACTAGCTTGCCTGTATGGAGAGAAATTATCTTTAGATATCAATTCCCCTCTGTGAACATTATCATATTTCTGATGTTGGATGACAGTGATTTATTCTGTGGTACTGCTAAACTACGTTTTGACGTTGTGAACTGGCAGAAAAGAAACGTATTCAGCCCGTAATTAGGGTGATCGTCACCAGAGTGGTTGAAGGTGGAGTGGAAATTGCGTCAAGTTTGAGTGAAACCACTCCGCTGGAACGGGAAGAACCACGTCCGAGAGGAGGCTGAACCCAACACAAAGAACTTGATCGGAGAGCGGTAAAGTAGTCATTAGAGGCGGTTATTTAAGAGCGGGATGAATGACGCACCTCTTCTTTTGATTTTCTGATTTCTTGGAAGAAAAGTGGCGATTGAGGAACGACGGAAGGCGATTGACGAAATAGTGGTAGAGAAGTGAAAAAAACATATGTGAGAAGTGAAGCTAAACGAAGACATAGGAAAACTCGAGGAATAAACGGCAGGCGATCGACGCAAGTAAGGAGGGTCGCGAAGTGGCAGAAGTAACACAGGAATCGTCAACAGAAGCAGCAAACAAGGGGCTCTTTTGTTCTCCTTAGCTAAGTAAGAGGTACGATTATTATTTCTTTTTGTTGCTGCAACATTTCATTGTTTTCTTTACATAAAAGAACTCAGAAATTGAAGTTGTAAATTTATAAGAGCAAAATAGTGTGGTAAAGGAGAAAAATAAGAAAGAATTAGATTTTCTTCTCACTGAATTCTAACTAAATAAACATTGCATTTCAGACTGTAACGGGTGCGGCTAAATAAAGTAAAGTGAATCTGAACGGTAGTGAAGTGATAGTGTTCGGGGGTGTGTGTGCGAAAGGGAAACCTCCTATAGGTAGAGTTTGCTAAGTTCATGCGATATCAATTCACATGGTATAGTTTGAGAAGATCATTACAATTCTCTTGGTGAAGTTTAAAAAGTTCAATACCTGCGTTTTTCTGGAGTTGAGGCAAAGTCGTTGGATCGATTTACGTCATAGAGAGTGTACTAAGTGTTCTCTTCCTCGCCGCGGAATAATTGAAGCCGGCAAGCCACGTTCTCGCTTGGCGGCTCATTGGGGCCTTGGTGGACAAGCGAGTGGCGCCCTTACGCCCGTCTCCGGCCAAGCTCAACCGGGTCCGAAAACCACGCCGGAGCTCCCTTTCTTTAAGGTGTAACAACAACGAATCACCTGTATCTGCTTGCGCAAAGTTACGTTAATTGCAACGGACGAGCCGTACGGAGAGAATGGAAGAAAACCGGCTCCCCAAAAGAGCATTAAAGGGTAGGGCACAAGGCAGACGTCCGAAGACTCGATGGGAACACACGATAGAAGCTGACAACAGATCCTTGCTGGGTGTAATTCACTGGCGAACGAGGTCGCAGAGCCGTGATGATTGGAGGAGATTAATCCTGAAGGCCAAGGCCCGGCTTATGCTGTCGCGCCAAAGAAGATAATGAATTAATCCTGTGTTTTTACTTGTGTGTCGTCAATACTGTGAGTCGGCCAATAAGGAACGTACGAAAACAAATCTTTGTACTTCCCAAATAGTAAGTCTTCCACAACAAATTGAGGTATCAATTGAAATTCATACCATAAAACCAATGAGAACAATTTTTAGAAAATTTGCTTCATTTGGTTTGTGCTTGCATTTCGCACATACCTCTGGCTCCTACTTAGAGAAACATCCATTTACACCTGCATAACTACCGTCATAACTAGCCTTACCTTTCCCACTCCCTATTGAGAGTTGAAGAATCATCATCGTGAGATTCGTATCATAACAAGCATCAAATCCGCACTTATATCTTCTTTGAACCGAAGTGCACCCAGTATATATTACGGTCACCCTCAAAATCCTCCAATAACAATATTCCTCACGTTCAATTAAAAAAAATCTAACATTGAATGACGTATATGGCATCCAACATTACGATGCCCGGCCCCAATGCAGCATCAACGAAACAAAAAAAGAAATATGTATGTATATTCGCGATGATACGGCTAGGCTTTAGCTGACGACAAAATCAATAGATATGCGTACAATACGTGTAGGCGAATAAAATGTCCTTTATAAAGGAATAAAATTCATCTTTCATTTCTCTCTTCCACTCCCTGGAATTGCTTATCATGAGGAACTGAAGTCGTAAATATAAGACAAGTTTTGTACGATTATAGTGAAATCCTTCATAGTTGGGCGGAGGATCTTCCTTTATTATTTGAAAAGGACACAAAACGCGTCAGCAAAATAAAACAACCCACAGAGGAGCTGTTTTACAATGAAAAATTGAGCTTTATTAATAAAGTTTCAACGGGAATATGATGATGCCAGTACAATATGGAGTACAAGTTTGTAGAAACGTTTTTTTCATGGCAACATGAGATTTGAGGTTTAAAGTTGGCAATATTTCTGAATGACTAAATAAAACAAATTTAGTAGGGGAAAAGAACGCTGCTTCTGAAAATGTTTCGTATCCGAGAAGAAACGAAATTTGAGCCCTTCACGAATAAGCTTTATTTTCTCGTATGTGTGAATCCTAATAGCAGAATTCTAAAACCAGAATATTCTCTGACCTTTTACGAGTATATTTGATAATCTTTGTTGAAGATTCCTAACGGCCACCACCCTCTAAAAACTTGAGAGAAACACTGCTGTAACACTGACACATGAACAGAAAAGCAGACAGGCGTAATTTCAAAAGTTTTGTGCTCATATTCCAGTTAAAACTCTAGAAAAAAGTATTATAAGAGGACACTTTCTAAATAGTTCAAAGTGAAGTTGAGACAACCGCATGAGTGGATAGAGCAACTGAAATTATATTTCTGTGAAAATGGCATAAAATGTAACTTATCTCATAGGTATCTTTTAAAAATATGGTTCCAATAATCGTTTTTAGTTGGTTTGTGCTTTTAGAGTTTTACAATAACTTTAAAAAAAACTCAGGAAATCGAGTTCGACCGAAACTATAGTAGCAACAATCAAAAAATTTGACAGATAAATCGAAATTTATGGCATCCTGGAAGTTTTGGTTTCGAACATTTTGAAAAGATTTTTAAAGGGAGTCCTCTCATGTAACGAAGCGACTCTTTAAAATTTGTTCACCAAAATAGGTCCTAAAGCTGCATTACCTATATTGAAACATGAGGAAAGTGGGTAAACCTTGTTAAAACTTGATTGGATTGGAGACCTGTGATGTAAAAAGTATGCAAAAAACATAAATTCAGTAGAAAGAAGTAAATTGGCCTGCGGATACCAAATAAACAAAATTATTGACTACAACATAAATTCAATTCAGTACAAATGCCTTAGAGCTTCTAATTTACAAAGTTTTTTTAATAATAGTGTTCCGGTAGTTTTTCTCGTATTGCACGAGCCACACGAATCAATTTTAGCCCAAACCAATCGCTCATAATGGAAACGCCAGGTTGTAGCAGCTCATGGTACTCAACGCTCTTTTGATCCCACAAGATACATAGCATGCCTTCCGAACTATGAATATTTGACATTGCTGTTGACGTTAAATTTAATGGGGACGATTGACCGGGCAAACCTTAGAATTTTTTCCTTGTGTGGATTTCGTAGAATATTCATTTCTCATTTCTAGCCAAAATCAAACGTAAACAAGCTTTGTTCTGCCTTTGAATTAGTTACTTACTAGTGAAAGATGGCCTTTCTACGATTGTCAATACTGGTTCATAAGGCACGTAATCACCTTTCTTTCAGATCATTTCCACTGATTTTAATCGTGCGGAAACTCCTTGTTGAGTCGCTCCTGATGAATCTGCAAGCTTCACTTAGTTTCGACTCGGATCTTAGTCGATTGATACTGTCGAAACCTGATCGATGGATGATCGGACTCGACCAACAACATAACTGCAGTGTCTGAGTCGATGGTAAGTCCATAAAATACCAAAATCGTGTGTTATTGTTGTTGTAATTGGAGAAATTTCAAATGGCTATAACTTCCGGGTATATCATTCGATTTTCATCAAACTTATAACGTATGAGGACCTTTTGTAAGACTACTTAAATATCGATTTTATTGTGGAAAATGTGAAATTTGAAGATCATACTATTATTCACAAAGTTGAGCGAATTTTGACTTCTAAGGTATTTATTGTTGTTGTTGTACTCACAAACATCTACCGCCATAATTTTTTTCAGATTTTTCAGATCATAGGTGTACAATCGCGAGGAGGGGGGCAGTAATGTTTCATGTATTTCCCCTCCCTGTGCGCCCCCGAAGCAAAAAATTGTCAGTTTAAGAACTGTTTTGAAAAGCTCTCATCAAGATCTTTCACTTCGGCTACCGTTCATAGAATTTTTTTTCGGGGGTAGTTTTTGTAGTTGAACTTTGAAGGGAGCACCACTTTACACCTACTTACAAAATTTGATTTTTCTGCAATAGCTTAAGTAGTTTGCAAGAAATATTTCTGTGACACACGGACGGACGGACGGACAGACAGGACGCGGTTTTAGTAGGGGTTTGTAAAAAACCAAATGAGACGAAATCAAGAACCCAACTAAACTGTTTTTTTGATAGGAACTTCTATAATTTCAACTTGCTGATCGCATAAGTCTGCACGTTCATCAAAAATTGTTGACGCTTGTGGAATATTGGAAGCGATCAACCGACACTTGAAGAATTTTTACTATGGATAAATATATGCAGACTTGTGCGTTACATTGTATTTTGGATTGAATTTCATGAGATTAAAAACGCGAAGCTTGCAACATTGTAAGAATGAAACATTGCATGTATGAAATTTATGCATGCATTTTGAATTTAGGATATTTAGAACATTGAGTTTGGATATTAGAATTTAGAATTATTGATTTATGATGCGTGATGTGCTTGTACAGATATATCCAATTCAATGTTTTCAAATTTGCGGGGTAACTACACCGCCGGTGGCCTCCATTAAATTTTGAATGTCAAAACTATTCACTAAATGACTTAAAATTACTACAGACTTCTTCTAACTTTTCCTGTAATTTGTCGGTAAGGAACTATTTTCCATATTTTTTCAAAATTATGGACCCAGGCATTTGGGAGAGAAGAAGGGGGCGGGGATGATAGTTTTTCATCTATTTTCTTAAATAGCTTGAAAATAATTTATTTTTAAAAAATCTGAAAAATTATGTCATAACAATACCTTTCCTTCTCCCCTAAAAGTAATATTTTTTTTTAAATTCATTTAATTAATTTATACCTGCGTCTTTGGGTCACATAAATTCATATGTGCACCAAATTTGAAGTTAATCGATTTGGTAGATTCGGAGCAAAACGGCTGTGACAGACAGACTCACAAGTGAACCTGTACGGGTTCCGTTCATGTATTTGGATGTACGGAACCGTAAAAATCAAACAATATTAGTAATATTAATCATTCATTCATGTAATCTTACTTAAAATTAAAGTCAAAAGCGCTTTATTCAATATTGACCGTTATAAATTTTCTAAACTCCAAACAATAAAAATACTAAAGCTTAATGGCCTAAATGGCTCTCTAAATTTATACATTATTAATTAATAACATTTAATAAAAAAAGATATTAAATTTAATTTAATTAACATTATATATTTTATGATTCAATTGGAAAATGGAAAAAAACTAACCAGCGCCATTCAAAAATTAATCATAATATTAACACAACAGTAAACTTTTATCTTACATCTAATATGTTAAAACATAATTCTAATCAAATTCAATCAAATACTTTGTTTTATCCTATTTTGTGCTATCACAACATTCCTAACCTAAGCGTTAAACCTTTTCTCTAAGCCTAATATAATACACATCACATATACCTAAATATTGAAACCTATCCCTAATTTTTAGCATAAATAAGCAACAACACTAAATGTAATAATAATGAGCTGAAAATCGAAACTATGTAAAAAAAAAATACAAAAAACAGGAAAACATAACCACGAATAATTTAGACATTGTCAATCAGCCAGCAATCCCTAGATTGTTTCATTCCAATTCGAACAGCCAACAAATCTAGCAAATGAGTATTTCTTGGTCTTGTGAACTCAAATTCGGAAGATATTTTATCTTTTTATCTATATATGTGATATATGATTGGGACACCGTCAGGATCCAAAACATATCGATTCATATTCAAATATACGAATGCTTCTGTTTAGGGTGGAACGGCTGTGAAATCCAGGGGTTTTCGCTCAGTTACAGATCTTGCGATATGATGCCGAAGAAGTTTCAATATGAAGAAATCGGCTCTATTCACTTTTGGAGTTTGATAAATTCGTCTATTCGGTATATAGTGTTTCCAATCCATCTCAGGCTTTTTGTACGAACCAGTACATACACGAAAACATTTCCTTTCGAAAACTCTTAATCTTTCCATTGTACAACACTCTGGTTGTACAAGATCTGACATGCATATGTCAAAGCTGGTCTAACCAGGGTCTTGCAACATATAACTTTGACCTTTTGATTAATGTATTTGGAGTAAAAGAGCCGTCGAAGAAACATGACTACTTTTTGTGTGTGTGATTTTTACATGTTCAGTATAGTACAGATATTGATCGAGATAAACACCAAGGTATCAAACACAGGATTTATGTGGAACTTCTGAACTATCGTCAGCAGCCAAAATTTGGAAATCCTTCCAGTTACATTTCAGATCTTGACTGGCCACTTGTAGCGTTGTCCGAAACTAAATTGTTTCGCATTTCTGCGCATTGGATTAATTGAATACTATAAAAAATACGAAAATTTACATGGAACATCTTTCTTTTGAAACAAATTTACTATAGGGAGGGTGGTTTTAAAATTCCACATTGCATCATTATTCGTAATCAAAAATGCTCGTTTTATTTAAAAAAAAAATATGCTCAGTTTTGAATCATTTTTTATGAATAACTGACAAACCGTCAGTTCTACAAAGAAAGGTTCATAACAAAATTAAAGTTTACTAAAAATGAAGAGATCGACGTTTTTTTATTTATGTACGTGCAATATTAACTTAGTATAGTCAGTTGAAGAAAACTTTGTTTTTTTGAAGAATGAAATCGTAGCATTGTTACCTCAAATAACCGTTTAAAAAAAAATGAAAAATCTTTCAAAATTACGGTTCTTCATGGTTTTTTACAATAATTATAACAGAATGATAAAAATAAAGTTGACTGATTATTTTCTCAGCGAAAAAATTAGCATTAAAACCTACGCCATTTCGACCAGGATTGAAATTAAATGTCATCCATGTGTATAAATTTCTGAATTTGGGTTTCAATAATAGATTTCTGAAGTTTCAGGGGTTTCAAATCCGAAATTAAAACAAGTTGTGTAAGTAGGAGATTGTTCTTACCAGAAGGTCTTTGTAACCGCCTTAGAGTTCCAAACAAGATTTCTGATAGCGTAAGTCGGTCACTTTAATTAATTATTCATCCAATACTTGGTTAAGAAATCGTTCAAATTTATGCAAAAGATGCTGAATTTCCTTCATATGCACGTTGCAACCGCCATTTTATGCCAGCTTAAATAATTTCTCTAAATGCTCAGCCGGCTGAAGATATTCAAAATAAACACTATTCCTTAAACTTTCAGGAAAATTGGACGAAAAAAAAGTTCCTAGGTTAATTTGAAATGTGTCTCACCCATCAACACGTGTTAATGTTGTTGTAATACCATACAATTAAAATGGCTGTAATTCATTTGATTATGATTGGATTTCCATAAAATTTTGGGAGCATTAATAACTTATATCAATCTATATAATATCTGAATTTCAAGAAGGTACCGTTTTGATTTTATGGTTGAAAATGTAAAATCTACAAATCATAATATTATTAACAAAGTTGCGTGAATTTCGATTTCTGAGGTATTTCTTTCCTTTGTACTCATAAAGACCTACCTCTGTCATAAGGGGAACCCCTCCTTAAAAATTTTTGAAATGTTTGATAAGATTCAAACTTTTGAGAAACCACCACTTCTAACCTCTTAACAAAGTTTTGCTTTCTAGCATAAATAGTTTCTGAGGAAACTTGCTGTGACGCACGGACAGACGAGTCGCGAAACTAGTAAGTCTTTGTAGAAATTTTTTTTACAAAGACCTTAAAAAGAAAAAAGTTTGATTTTCCAGAAAATACAAGTTTTAATTCCCTAAAAAATGTTCTTTGCTTCAAAATAACTACCGAACTAAATAATATACTTAACAAATGATTGAATAAATAACACTGCTCGGCACTAGTTTGGTACCGAGAAACTGTAATAACTTTTTATCTTAGGGTTTATACTGATTACGCTGATAGCAGATATTTTGATCTCCTATTGTGGTTTTATGTTTGTTTGGATTCTGTAGATTCTGACTTTAATACAAAGAAAAAAAAAATTTTGTCTTAAATATTCATTATATTTTTATACATACTAAACATTTCTTTTTTCTTCTTTCTACTGGTGCTGAAGGATGCAAAGTAAGTGTGCCATTGCACTTCACTCACGAAAGTTACGAAAAAAAGTGGTCAATTATTTTGTGTATATGATACTGTAAAAAAATGGTTGCATTACAGCCCCTTTTGGTCCTTCGCATAGAGTTAGTTAGAGTATTTCATCATCATCATCAAATGTATCGGCACTCCACAGGGTTATATGGTCCGTATCACGCTTTGGTCGTGTGTCCTTCCATCTAGTTGCGATACGTTATGATTTTAAACCAGCTAGTATCATAACTGAACGGGCTTTTAGTCCGCCCGAAGAATCACTCGAACTAAATCTCGTTGCCGCCATCGAGAGTCGAACCAGGGATCTTTGACTTACGGGTTGAATGCTCTAACCACTACATCACGCGAACTACACTTGTGTATTTAGGCGCCAAAATAACGAGAACCAGTAATGAAAGAGACGAAATACTTCGAAGAATACAGCTCGCAAATAAAAAATTTTATTCAGTTTTGACGATCTTGAAGACCAGCTGCATACACAGAAAAACAACGCTCCATGTATACTATACAAATCTGTTATAATACCTGTACTATGCTATGGGTGCGAAACATGTACCCTAACCCAAGCAACAGCAAACATATTGGACGCCTTCGAAAATGCGAAAGCTGCAATGGGCTGGCTAAGTAAATTGTATGGACGAACAACGGATAAACAGAAAGGTATTCGTTGGGAGAACTGAATGGCGGACACCAGTGGGAGTTTTGCTGCAGTCCTTAAAGGACAATGTAACATCCGTGTAAACACTAAAATGTTCTATCATGATAACGCCAGACTCCACATCTCCTTGATAAATCGGCAAAAATTAATGGAGTTCAATTGGGACCACATCCACCCTATCGCCTTTACTTAGCACCATTAGACCATCATTTGTTTTGCTCGCTTCAAAACCATTTGAATAGTAAAACATTCGATTTCGATCAGGCTGTTAAAAATGAGTTGGACCAGTTCGTCCTACCTCCATGATTTAATTCAGACTTTTCGGACCTCAGATACCCAATACCCTCCCCCTGCATCCTGCGAAGCTGTTGGCTGGTTGAAGAACTGTTTCCTAATCAAGGCCTTTCATTTGACACTGCACACTACACCTCAGGTAAAAAAAAAAAACTTGAAAGTCTTTGGAGATTTTTCGATATACAAACTTTGAAGGGGTCATCACTACTGATCTACCTGCCTAGTTTGGTGTCCATAACTGCTAGAGTTTCTGAGGAAAACTGCTCTGCCACACTGACGGGCAGACAGACGGATAGGTAAACCCGGTTTCAGTAGTTTTTTGAGTAGCAAAAACCCTTAAAAAGTAAATGCCTAGGATCAAGTATAGGTTTATCGACTTAAGTAAAATTTCAAGGATTCGTTATTTTAATAACATAACATGATTTCATCCCCGTTTCCTTTTCATTACTATGAACAAAGTTAGTTCTTATCCCCCTTTTCAAGGAATAATTATCGATGATTTTCCGGCAATGAATAAATCAATTCTAACTAGCATGGTCATGAATCTCTCGACGAACAATTGATGTATTTATATTCGCTAACACATGATTTCGCTGAGTTTAGGGTGTCGAATTTTGTGACTAGTGCTAAGAATTGTCCGTTATTAATTATTTTACTATTCCACGAGCTTAAGCAGAGTTTTCAAATAAAGTTATGTCATCTTTTAAGGAACGATAAACTTTATCAGAAATCCATTGCCTTTTTTTTGTGGTAGGGAGGTGAAGGCATTTATGCCCGCCGAGTCTGGCAGTGTGGGACTCCCATGGAGGATACCCTTGGACTACCCACTAAACACCTCCCCTGTCAATCTGAGAACCTAGCCTGGAACCGTTTGACACATTACTTCGGGCCAGGACTCGTTTTGTTACGCCGTGGGGCGCCTTCAAGCTGGGGAGTCCCTTTCCTAGCGGGAGGGGAGAGGGGTAGAGGAGATGCCAGAAGAGCGATCCCCCAGCCCCAGCGCCCTCGGCTGCTGTGAGTCCCTTTTATATTTTAGGACTGCCCGAGCATAATGTGCCACCTGGTTCCATTTGTCAACTGATTCGAGCATCACCGCAACTATATTATCCGGGGTGAGCTCTCCCGTCTCCCTGTAGAGTTCCGGTCGCAGCCTGACCCATTTTGTACACGCAAAAAATGTGTGACAGGCCTTGTCCTCCTCTCCTGGGCAAAACCGACAATCGGGAGACCGTGACTTACCGATCTTGTGCAGGTAAGACTGAAAACACCCGTGCCCGCTCAAAAGCTGGGTCAGATAGAAGTCAGCCTCACCATGCCTTCGATTTAGCCACGGTCTCACATCCGGGATGAGGCGCGCCGTCCACCTTCCCTTTGTGCAACTGACCCAAGACTGCTGCCAATCGTTGAGCGAGCGTTGTCTCTCCTCGCGGACAACCATCTCCCTCGCATCCTCGTTTCGGTGCAGGTAAATAGCGCGGCGCTCTCTAGCAAGGAGGGCGACAGGTATCACGCCTGCAATCACTCTCACCGCCGGATCAGAGACTGTCGGATACGAAGATGCAATTCTCAGTGCTCCTCTTCTCTGTACCTGTGCCAATCGTTTTCGGTATACCTCCTTGCTGAGAGCGTCGCCCCATACCTCTGCTCCGTACAGTAGCACTGACCCTACAGCACTCATCAAGAGGCGTCTTCTTGATGGGCTGGGTCCCCCTACGTTGGCCACAAGTCGACTCAGGGCCGATATTCCCGAAGCAGCCTTCTCAGCCGTTGCCCTGATTTACTCAGAGAAACTCATCTTCGAGTCGATCAGTAGCCCCAGGTACTTCACCGCTGGCTTCGATTCGATTTGCATATCTCCAATACTGATCATCCTTACTCTAGGGATTCTCTTTTTTGTCAAGATGACCACTTCAGTTTTCTCCAGTGCTAAACTGAGCCCGCGAGCAGTCATCCAGTCCCTCACTCGGCACATTAGCATACCTAGCCTAAGTTGCGCTTGTTCAACGGTGCGTCCGGCGACCAGAGCCGCAACATCATCCGCATAGCCGACCAAGCGCGACTCATCTGGCATCTCAAGTCTCAGTAGCCCGTTGTAAGACACGTTCCACAGGTCCGGACCAAGGATAGATCCCTGGGCAACACCCGATGTAATTTCCATCCTTCGTTGGCCCTGTGTCGTGTCGTAGATCAGGCTTCGGTCCTTTAGGTAGTTCCTCAAAAGCCGCATTAGATATTCTGGAACTTGAAAAGAGTTTTCCAGCGTGTCCAGAATATTCACCCATCTAGCGGAGTTGAAGGCATTCCTGACGTCGAGTGTCACCAACAGGACGATTCGTCGCTTGGTGCGACTATATGCCTCTGCCTTTTGGACCGCGTTCACCACTTCTGCAATCGCATCAATGGTAGAACGTCCTGCTCTAAAGCCGTACTGCCGAGGAGATAGGTCCCTAGCAGCACGAATCGCGTCGGTGAGTCTTCCCTTGATGAGTTTCTCTAGCACTTTCCCAGCCGTGTCTAGCATGCATAACGGGCGGTATGCAGACGGCGATTCGGGATTTCCCTTCCCCTTGCTGATCAGCACGAGCCTCGCCACCTTCCATCGTACCGGGAAAACCCCGTCTCGTAGGCAAGCGTTGAATGTGCTGAGCAGCAAGTCAGGACAATGGTGATAGACGAGCCGCAACACCTCAGCTGGAACACCATCTGGACCTGGAGCCTTCCTTGTTTTCAAGGAGAGGACTGCCTCCTCCAGTTCCAGCTGTGTGAAGAGTGGGCACTCTACTGCTGTTTCGCCATGGACAGCGTCAACACGGACGGGATGGGCGGGGAAGAGTCCCCGCACTATTGCGTCCATCTTTTCCGCGTCATGTATACAAGCCTTCCGTAGGGCACCAAGTTTCCCCATGACCAGCTTGTAGCCAAGGCCCCACGGATCCTTGTTCACATTGTCCACTAGGTCTTGCCAGCAGCGAGCCTTGCTACTGTTGATCAGTTTGTGAAGGCATCTCCTGGAGGCTTTTATGCTGCCACCTGGTTGCATGCTTCGTCACGGTTCCGCGCCTCTCGACGTCCATTTTTCCAATGTTCCATCCAGTTGTAGAAGGCCGAGAGCACGGACGTCGGGAGATAGCATCACTTATCTCAAGTAGAATGCACTGGTGATCACTGGCTGAGTATCCTCTAATACTTTCCATTTGTGTATCCTCCGTACTAAGGACTCCGAGGCAAATGTCACGTCCGGTATGGTTCCCTCACAGCCAATACGGCGGAAAGTCGGCGTATTTCCGGAGTTTAGTACGACGAGGGCCGTCCTGGCCGCCATTTCCAGGATTCGTTTTCCCCGCGGATCCGT
Source organism: Odontomyia ornata (assembly GCA_963969285.1). Lineage (NCBI taxonomy): Eukaryota > Metazoa > Arthropoda > Insecta > Diptera > Stratiomyidae > Odontomyia > Odontomyia ornata. Next base: position 289,083,620 of record OZ017740.1, on the reverse strand, counting down.
CTGAGGCATGCCCCATTCGATTGCTTTAGCATTGAAGTCGCCCGCAACGAGCACTTTACCCTCTGCGTTCGAGACAGCGCCCTCCAGAGCATTAAGCTTGGCTTGGAAAGATTATATCGGCTCGTTAGGCGTTAGGTACACACTAAAGAAGGTGATCCCTGAGCACCGAACCCACACGAAACCATCCCCCCGTCCACAACTCTCCGCTTGAAAGTCACTGTTCCGAACCCAGATAGCGGCAGTACCAGTTTCATCAAAGTACCATAATGCAGGACTTTTATTATGGTGTTGCTCACTCAGCAGCAATAAGTCGGCTTTTATGTCCCTCGCAAGCTGCTCAAGCAGATTTTGGGCGGTTGAACTGCGGTGTAGGTTTAGCTGCAGGATGCGGGTCATCGAAGCTCTGATTTGGCCTTGGCTAGGGCTTCCTGGAACACCCGGCATTTTCCTGATCCCAAGACGTGTCCAAAATCAGGTTTTGGATCAGCATCCTTGCAAAGAATACAGTGTACCTCCTTCGTACACTCTTTTCTTTTATGTCCCATTTCACCGCATTTGTAACATAGGGAACTCCTATCGGGTCCTTTGCATACTTGTGTGGTGTGACCATAACCAAGGCATTTGAAACATTGAAGAGGCATTGCTCTTCGCCGTATCCTACAGACAACCCACCCTATTCGTACTTTGCCCTTGTTCAGGAATTGTTCGGCGTCCTTTTCGGTCAAGTCAACTATGGCCATGCGTTGTCCCCTGTTGTTTTCTGGTGTCAGTCTCGCTTTGATCCTTCCCACGCTAGGGAACTCCCTTTTGATGGCCTCTTCTATCTCGGCCATATCCGTCACGCAGTCAATGTCCCGTATTTCGATCGTTGCCATCGGCTCGAGCGGGGCTATAGTTGCGCTTTTGCCGAGGACTTTCTTTACTGCGTCACAGAATGCTTTTTTATTGCCGGCCTCTGCTCCGAATTCGACCAGTATGTGGCCCGACCGCGTTGGCCGTACTACTTTAATGGTAGTATTGGTGTCTTCGGGCCTTACGTTTCCCCTAATGTCCCGCAGCACCTCCGCGTAGGATCAGCCATCTTGGGGCTTTACAAGCAGTGCCGGCTGCCGGGGTCTTCGTCGGGGCTTCTGCCTCTCCTGTTTTGCATCAGGTCCTTTTCTAATTGGGCGTCCGTGCGAATTTTATTTTCTGGCTTTTTTTGAAGGAGTTTCTTTGCGGCTTTCTTCGCTCCTTTTGTAAGCACTGTCTGGAACCCCTGATCTGGTGCTCCACGCCCGTCAAGTGCCTCTTCCTTCCTTCTTTTATCCCGATCTCCTTAGATTGGGCTAGACGCCATTCTTTTATTGACTTTTCATGATGGAGCTATCTGCATGTCGCCTTTAGATTTTGCCTCAAGCGCCTCTTTAGCCTCCTGTTCATTTTCGGCCCTTAACCAGCTCCTCCGATAGTGCCCTATGCGATCTAGGAGCTTCTCTAGATCAAGGAGCCCTTCCTTTGCTACTTTGCTAATTTTTGGGGAGTCACATGCAGCTTGTATTCTTTTCACAACATCTCCCGCTTTTCGAAGTAGTCTTTCCTCTTCGTATCGCTGGGCCGCAATTGTACCTTGCAACCATCCTTGGGAGAGGTTTTCGCGTTCCGTTTCCGAGTGCAGTACTTCCGCCACAACGGTTGCGGTACAATCACGCGGTGTCTGGTCACTCTTTGCTTTTAGTACCGTAATCTCCTCGTTTGCTTCTGGATTTTTCGTTGCAATGTCGGGATTTGTGACCCTTGCATCGGTCGCTTTAGTAACGATCGCAGCCGTGACAATCGAGTTTTCGGTGCTCTTTATGTTATCTTCCACTGCTCGAACACCTGAAGCATCCTGCCGAGTCTCCCGCTTCTCCTTAATAGGACGCTCGGGCGTTCGCATAATTTTTTCGCTGCGCCCAAACGCCGCAGGAATCTCAGTCTGCACCAGACTGTCTGCTGTTCTCCGTTTTTCGTCTACCGTCACTGTCGTCGTGTTAGTCTTCGTTTTTTTCGTGGTTAGTACAGCTCTCGATGTACTGTTGAAATCGTGGCTGCAACCGCTGGTTGCGTCGTCGTTATTATTTTTGGTTTCATTTTTTGGATGTTTTTGATCCATTGCCTTAAGTTACTATGAAATGCTATCTATCGAGGCCTTTATCGGTAAGATGTTTATATCTGGGTGGCTCGATGTAACGATATTACTATAAAACTCTAAGCGAGGAGATTTTATTTATTTATTTGAACGGAATTAAAATTTAAAAAAATACATTAAGTGACATAACCTTCCGAGAAATCTAGAATTTTGTTAAAACTTATTTTGCAGAGACATATGCACGTAAGAAAGACGCTTGTTGATTGATGATAAAGACATTTCTTTTACTTTTCTTCTCTCTAAAAGTAACTGAAAAATATTATTGTAGCAATGTATACACCAGATTTTATTTTTTGTTTAAAATCACGGAACAGTCTTGATAAAAAACAAAATAATATAATAAATGTGAATTAATCGCTGAATTCCTGTTACGTTTTATTTATTCAAAGCCTCGACTTCATTATTTCATATACGAATAACTGCGTCAATTTTAATTTCGATTTACAAGGACAATCGACTCCTCATTATGATTTCATAAAACAAAACGTATTCCAAGACTAATCAGCACTAACTAGAAATGAGATCAATTTCAGTCAAACTCACTCCCCTTGCTATTCATAGCCACCAAAATCCATCTCTCGAAATAAAAATTGAAACATTTCAAAATACTTGATCCGATTAAGTAATAAAACCCATAATATGCAAATACCGTTTCAAACTTTACATACGTGGTGCTGGTATGTGATGGAACGCAAGCAACAATGATCATAATACAATAATAATAAAAAAAATACCTCAAGTTGAAACCAGACGACCTTGAATTTGTACGTGCATTCCATTCGTATGAAAAAAAAGTTAAATTCACCTCCTATCTGTTATTTACTAACCATCATCAACCACATACTCATATGCGTGTGCTATATAAACTCAAGTGAACTGATCAGCGAAATGGAACGATTTAATTTGATTTTTCTTATTTTGACGTGTGAAGAAGAAGTTAACGTGGATTCCAACCAACTATTCATTTATCAGCAATCAAAACCCTTCGTACGTTGCAAGAGATTAAAAATGAAAGGTGAACGATATATGATGGTTTGCTGGAGGTGGGCTATGATGTTGATGGTCAACGCTGCTACCATTATTTTTGTTCAATGGAAAATTCGAAGCATTTTAGTGGAAATATTGTTGGGAACAATGGCTTCAAGATGTTTCAATCTTTCTGAAAATGGTAGTCATAATAGATAAGCGTAGCTAATAGATGTGCTATAATTGCTTTTTTGAATGGTTAGTAAATGTTTAGATTGCCAATTAGGAGTTTGACGCTACAATGAACAATGTCAAGTAGAAAATATTGCGAATGAGGTAGTGACGATTAGTATGTACATATGAACCTTGAAGAGCTAACTAAATTTTATGCAATCCATTGTTGCACAGATATTTTTTTGAAGAATTATGACAATCGACGAAATTTCGAGTCTCTTTTATAATACTATTATGCTATAATAATAAAGAAATATTGAACTACTTGCATATAACATAAGTGCCATAAATAATTTTTGAAATTCCAGCTATATTGGATAAATTTGGAAAAGCTTGAGATAAGCAGCAGCGAAACGGAAATTCCGAAAACGATAAGTAGTCCAGGCTATCAAGGTTTTCATCTCAAATTTCTTTGAAGACGCACCGATTTCGTTGAAATTTTGACAGTAGCTAGGGAATACCTCCAAAAGCAAAATCTATCCTATGTCGATGTGTGCTTTTTCCCTGGGAGTGACTACAACCTCGATTCGAGGCTGAGCATTTTTATAGCAAACGGATAGAGGGATACATTTTAAGCAAAAAAAAAAAATGTTCCACAGAGTTTTTTTAAATGATTTGTCACGAATAACCCAAATACCTCTCATTCAATCAAAAAACGGTGAGAAGTGAAAATGACAAGCTAGCATTGAATACTACAAAGACAAAATACATGATTTTTAAACAGAAGAGTAAGGAAGACATAGAGGTTGACCTAAAAATTAGTGGCGAAAAATTGCAACGAGTGTTTGAAATTAAATATCTCGTTTTGAGGAGGAGACAACTAGCACCAATGATAGGAATGTTAGAAGACATGGAGATTTTCCAATGCATATAAAGAAACTTGTATTAAATGCATTTGTACTGACAAAGCTACATTAATACAGTGGTCATTTGGAGTCAATCGTCAAAGCAAAACCTTAATATTATATCCAGGATACTAACTAAAGCCTATACAAATATTCTAAACCTTCCGATTCTCACTCCAACAAGACTAGTGTATTAACGGACCAATGCATTCACCTCCCAGTCAAATCATTACTATGGAGAAAGCTAAGTTTATCTTCAAATGTCTCAATTCCAGTGAATTGGAAGAAAAACCCTTTATAAAAGGATCACAAATAAATCTATATAATTCAAGAAATGCGAACAATTTTGTAATACCTTACGCCAGAACTGATCGATTAAAGAACGATGCAAGGAATGATGCTCTGCGTATATACAGCAATCTTCCAGAAACAGTGAAAAACACAAATTTATTATTGGTTTTTAAGAAAAGACTTGAGGAACATCTAATAAATTCAAATTAATGATAAGTCCGGAAGATTGAAAATGCAGTATCTTAGGGCATTTAGACCCTACTGTCGAGATACTTAAAAGACAGCTCATTTTTATAAACTCAGAGTTTTTTTACTGCGTCGTGTTACTATTTTTTTTTTTCATCTCTGAGAAGTGTTCATGAATCGAAGTAGACTAGCAAGGAAGGAGTACTTCACAGCATTTTGTGTGCCCCCTTACACCGATGTTTTAGCACGTAGGAATCGACGACGTGTGAAGTGCACATCGCACGAGCGTTGTGCGACGATGAAAGAGTCATGGAGAGAGTGGTAGAGAATGGAGGAATTTAAAAAAAACAGTTTATAAAATAATGAAGGGATTGATTTTTCTCGACGAGATCGTCGTAGGCCTAACAAACCGAGATATGTCCTATTAAAAATTGGAATCGTTATTCGAATGAAAAATTTCAACATGAATTATCAGGAAAACTGTCACTTTTCCGGGGGAAATGTGTCTAACCTATTTTTAAAGTACATTAAAAAAGCTTTAAAATGAGATCTAGTACAACCTTTCAGCTTGAAAGCTAAGAGAATTAAGATGAATATAAGATCGATAGCTACTTTTTTGAGGAAAAACTACAATGGCACCCTTGACGTTACTACCCTGATTGTTATCAAAGAGTAGTTCAAGTACGATTTACTTTATATGCATATCAGCAAATGCATCCAGCAGTTTGGACGATTTAGATAGAATGGTTCATTCTGAAATAAATAATTGGTAAAATGAAAAAAACATTTATGAAGTTTTGAAGTAATTGAAAGCTTTCGAAGATACGTAAAAAAAACACTTGAAAACAAAAAGTTAACAATTTATCACTCAACATTTCGCTTTGTTTTTTATTTCTGTAGCTTATAAATTAGCCGTGATATAACCTTTCAAAATTCAACTAGCGTGTGAATGGTGTTGTTTTTTAGCCCTTTAAACGTCAACCTTTTAAAAATGAAGGGCTACAGAAACTTTGCACTTTTATAGGCTTACAGGTCATGAAATTGCCTGCAAAATGAGCGTTTGAGCGACCTGTTTGCTTAAAAATCAAACGAGATATAGCCCAAAATCGGAACACCGTTTTATTGTAAATTTCGGAGCAATTTGATTTTGGAGTATTGAAGAATGTATTGCATGTTTGTATACGGATTCAATTGGTGAGAAGCAACATGATTGATAAGGGTTGAAAATTAGGGATAAGAAATATTTGAGTTAAATACGATAGAAGATGCCAATTGATTATAATTAATGTTCAATAATAAAAAGTCATCAGATTGTTTTTTTTTCTTCTATATTGACAGGGGGCTTTATAAGGGATGAAATAAGTCAAAAAGGGGTGATTAATGATAAGTGGTATATTAAAGCATCATACAACCATAGTTCCAGCCATATAAGTGTTTTTCAACTTATTACATGCTTCATTTTCGAATTTTATTGATTTTTTGCAAAAAGGGGTAGTTTACACCCATAAAAACAGTAAGCACATATCGGCATAGGGTAGATTTTTATGTGGAAAGTAAGAGAGCTTATTTCCAAAATTTCATGAAAATCTTTGCGTCTTCAAAGAAATCGGAGGTTATACATAATTTTTACCTTGATAGCCTGGACTAAGTAGAATATACGAGAACGCAAGAGAATTTACTGAGATCGTAATGAGAATAAAGTTGCCACATGGTTTAAAAATCACCAAAACTAAGCACTGACACCATTGTTTTTCAAAGAATTGTGCTTTGATTTTAACCGTACCTAATAAATAACGTAATCCAGAAGTAAAATTGACGCTGTTCGAAAAATATCAGTAAGAACATAGAAACGTAGCATTATACTAGTTTTTGGCGAATAAGGATTGGCGGGAGTATGCCGTATGAAGGTTGTACAAGATTAGCTTTGTTGATACTGCTTAAAAATTGTTCAGGACAGAATAGGTGGACAGCAGCGTCAAAAAATTATTCGTTATTCTGGAAGTCATGCCTGCTTTGGTTGCAGCTACATGTTCGCCTTAATCGCCACATGTATACCTTAACCTTTCACATCTGGGCAAGCTCACCATTCTGAGGAATAAGTTGACCATTACATTGAGCCGCTAAGTCTAACATGAAGTGAATTCTGATACCAAACAAGCTGAGCAAATCATCTACCATATCGGATCTTTTTGAGTTCGACTTTGACTTCATACCTTCTTATGAATTGAATTGTATCGCTACAGCCTTTTTCGGGCCTTCGCTTAGAGGTAGTTAGAGCATCTCTTATCATGCTCGAATGTATTGGTACTCCGCAAGGTGGTTAGAATCACGCTTTGGCCGTGTATCTGTCCACCCAGCTGCATCACGTTCTGCGTTTTTAAATCAGCACGTATCATAACGGGCTTATCGTCCGTCTGAAGAATCACTCGAACTAAATCTCCCTATCGCCAACGCCTTGTTATGGCTATCTTATTTTTAAAGTTTCCTGTTCATCATCAGTTTTCATTTTGCCTCGCTTTATTAGTTTTTCCTTTCTAACTTTCGATTCTTAAGAAATTCACTTCACTTTTCGATTCTTAAGAACTTCACTTTGTCCCATTTTTTCTGCACCGAACATACTCCGACTACTTCTATCACTCTGTTTTTTATGAATACGACAAACAAAGGACGTCTTGTCTAGACGGCAGCGTGGAGAATGTCCCGAGATGGAGCCAGTTTAGGCACATCGAATTACAGCAGTCGCCAAATACAGTAGAAGTCGTTGTACCTGTCTTGTCTGGGCGACAGCGTGGAGAATGTCCCGAGATGGTGCCAGTTTAGGCACATCGAATTCCAGCAGTCCCCAAATACAGTAATTTTCAGGTACAACGGTTTCGGTTAAAACGGCCAACTATTTTTAGCGACGACGATGTACGAGTAGACTCAAGTTAGGTACTAGTAAAACATATCCGTTAAGTACGACTCGGGTTTAAGCGACCAACTGCTTATAGCGACCTATTTTAATTATAATTCATCCGGTTAGAAGAACGCGCAGCATTTTTTACAAAAACTAGGCATCAATACCTGGCCGCCCCGTGCTCCCAGCTTCTCCGCGTGTACTTATACCTATCCTTATTGGCGCACGTAAATCACAGTCAGTGTAAATCATCTAAGATTAAAAGCTCTTAACAATGAGTTCCGTGAAGCAAAAGTGTGCTTCAATTGAAGAAAAAAGTGCTATATAACACTGTTGAGAAGCTGGTGAATCGAATGTAATCCTCACGAAGCAGTTCGGCGTGTCTCATTTTGCAATATCCACAATAAAAATAAAGGAATAAAAATAAGACAGAACCTCTGTTTAATGCGGATGTTTTGAAATGTCATCGTTTTAGGGCATCAACTCAAGAACAGATCGATCGGTATTGTTACAATGGTTTAAGCTTCAGTGTGACCAGGGGATAACCGTTAATAAACCCCTGCTTCAAGAAAAAGCTACCTTTTTTGAATATTCCTAACTTCAGTTGTTCAATAAGTTGGATAAACCGCTTTAAAGTATGCCACAACATCAACAAGAGGAAGACGAAGAGGAAAATGAAGAGGAAGACGAAGATAAGATTGCTGGTGAGTCTTTGTCGGTTCAAGTTTGGCATACTCTGCGCGCGCAATTTATAAATTCTCCCCAGACAAGATGTTGAAACTTAAAGGTGAAAAATTCGCGGGAGGAAAATTATCATAGAATAGAAAATCTGTGACAATGGCAGCCAACATGAGTGACGTTAAAAAGACTTCTCGTAATCAGAAAATCTCAAAATTCTAGGTGTTTAAAAAATGTACAACACTTGCCATTGGATTAAGAGAGAATGAAAATGACTACTGATATTTTTATCAAATGGATATGCGCACGGGATCGTGAGCTTACTAAAAACAAAAAAATCCAGCTGCTAGTTGACAACCGTTCTCCACATAGCCATATTGCTGACCTGAGAAGCGTAACACTGGTGTTTTTGCCTCCAAATACGATCTCAGTATTGACCCCAATGGATCAAGGAATTATTCGGGCCTTTAAATAACACTTTCAGAAAAACCTTGTCCTGAAAATTATCCGGAGTCTTGACAGCTGTGGAAGCAGTAGCGCTGAGTACCCAAAAATTACTGTTCTCAATGCTATTCTAATGATTCACGATGTCTGGACCAAACTTATGCAAGGGACCATTTTCAACTGTTGTAAACTCACTGGGTTTGTTCGAAGCAATGTAGAATTTACAATAACTCGAAACACAGATAATTTTGACGAAGAAGTTGACGTACCGCTGAGCTTTTGGACAAGGGCTATTGATAATCAGCTATTCATAACAAACAAGGACTTAGAGCAATATACGTTTGTTGATGATGCTGTCTCCACTTAACCGTGTGATGAAACCATACTGGAAGATATCGCTAAAGACGCCAATAATAAAGATAGGGGTGATAATAACGAGCCGGAGGAGACTTATCCGACTTCCAGTGTTTCTGAAGCTTTGAAGGCAGCGGAAACGCTCAATGTGTCATGGAAACTATGATGTCGCAAATTCACAATGCTGTACGAAGTTCTTACTATCGAACAAAATTCGTCAAAAACAAACTCAAATTACAGACTTTCTACATTATTAACTCTGTACATATTTACGTGCATCGAATGTGGGTGCATACATTGTATCTCCTCATAATATCATATGTATTATGTATGTTTGTAATACGAAATGCTTTATTTACCTAAGCAGAAACTTATCTAAATATGTATACTATTACATATGTACGTAGATATTGAAAATTAAACTTAAATCGGCCGTTTTGTGCGTCGTTCGGTTAGTACAGCGGCGGTCGTCGGTCCGTTGAGGGTCGTCATATCCGAATTCTGCTGTACTTCATTTTTCTATTATTTCTTACGATTTAGCGTTTAAAGTTTTGAATGGAAACTTCAGTAAATTGTGGAATTTGATTAAAAACTAACCGAACTTTATTTATAAAATAAAAAACATATCGATCCTTGCTTCCATCCAAGTACTCTTTACAGACGATTGTTTGACCAGTGTTTCATAGTAAGCATATTCTTTGTAAATATCCTCCAAATTTGTCACGCCAAGTTTATGACAATTGTCAAGCTGTGAACCAGTATCATTATGATGATTTTTTCCGGCGAAAATATAAAAGTTCGGCGAGTTCTGTTTAGTAACACGAAATTTTGGATAAATCTAGGATATCGATTTATCACTATATTAACCTACGTGTGGAGTTCTTCAAGGGCCGATTGAAAGACTTTTTAAAAGATTTTCCCAATGAACTTCTCTCTGCTATAAGTCAATACGGTGACAAAGCAAACGGTGAATTTTATCGGTTCGAATGTAATTTTGAGGGTCTTTTGAATATCTAGCTTTTTCCAGCAGAGAGTTGTCTTTTTGCCGTTCTGGTTGTGGAACTTCCAGTAGCGCAAAGCTGCTAGATTGCCTATTAAATATCTCACCTGTCCATGTGAAAGTTTTACCTGGCACCCTTTGACACATCACTTCGGACTGGCGCTCGTTTGACCACGCCTTTAGGCGGCATTGGCATACAGGCGTCGTTTCCCAGTCAGAAGGAAGGAGAGACGGATTTCTAAGACCCCTGACCCTGGACGCCTCCAGGCTAACAAAACTCACCGTTTTACTGTAAGGAGTGTATTGTACTAACTGGCGCTACATCAATTGATCTCAGCAGCTTCCCGATGAACCAATTCAGAGAGAGCTAACCTATTTTTTGAGGAGCTCATTACGCCTTTTGCTTGAAAAGAGTGTGCGGCTTGCGGCATCTTTTATTCCTACAGGAAAATAATTTATTCAGGGAACCGTGACATGCCAGCTGTGTGTTTGAAAACATCCAAGCTCGCTCAAAGCGATGAGTCAGGTAGAAATCAGTCTCAACATGCTTTCGGTTGGAAAATGAATCTCAACATGCTTTCGGTTGGGCAACAGCGTCAAATCATGGTTGAGCGGTGTGGACCAAATTTCTTTTGTTTTGTTCATCCAGGACTGTTGTCACTCGTTTAGTGAACCTTACCAATACTCTTGAGCAATTGTCTCTCTATCGTCTTCGTATCGAAGAAGGAAGAGTTTGCTGCGTTCTCTAGCAAGGAAGGCGCTGACCAGACCCTACTCGATATGCACTCTTTAGTGATCCTCTTCTCTGTACATGCGCCAGGCGTTTTCGGTAAGCTTCTTGCTTTCTATTGTTGATCCGTACAGTAGGACAGACTGTAAGGCACTTATAAAAAGTTGCCTTCCTGATAACTCATCCTCCAGTTAGCCATAAACTGGGGCCGATAAATTTTGTGTAGCCTTATCAGCCATTGAGATGATTTGCTTAGAGAAACTCATCTTTAAGTATATTGAGTAGCCCAGTTGCTGAATTGCTGGGGTGTACCAATAGGACTAGAAAACATTCCATTGAATATTTAGTATTATAAATTCATCTTCAAAGTATCAATTTTTAAGCGAATACTTTCGGCCCATACAAGAGGATACTTATAGTTTTTTTGATACTTTGCTAATGCTTTTGTTTGTAATGCTAAACTGAAAAATTGACCGCAGTATTTTAAAATATAATCAAAAATTTGATCATGCATGTTCTTGAGAAATAAGCTTTGGAGAGATGAAAATTTGTAAGAAATCTGATTGATTTCAAAACAACTCATGAGGCTTATAGGAAGCTTTATCATACAAGAGATGTGGGAATTTAACGGCCCTAGACGTTGCTAAAGTATAGGGGCCACATAAAAGTGATAAAGTTGATTAAACCACGCTAGATATGGTATTAGCCTCTTTAAAGCTTGCTTAGAAGCAGATAATGTGCTTGCAAATTAGTTTTATTCTGAAGGATACGGAGAAGGTTTTTCGCTGTAATTTTCGAAACCTGAAACTTATCAAAAAGCTCAGTTATCTCAAAATGTACAATCAACAAACATCACGCATCAGGAATTTAAACTGACCATTTTTCAAACAGAAAACAGAATTTGCAACAAGTGAGCGTACCAAACAATCATACTGCAAAATGATGGAGAGCTTTGAGGAAGTAAACTAATCTGAACGATTGGCCTTGAGATACCTAAAATTCTTCTTCTTTGTAGGACTACAGCCCCTCTCGGGCCTTCGCTTCCTGCAAATAGCGCCTCCAACTGTCTCGGTGGATTGACCACGTTGAGTAGCGATGAACTGTCTTCGTCAACCGAGTCAGACTAGCGTTTCATAGGTCTCCCCACTGGCCTGCGCCACGTAAAATTACTCTTATTGATTATGGTCGAACTCAATCTCATGCCTAAAGCTTATTTTGAACAAAACAAACAAGCTACATGAGTGATTCTTTCTAAGCAGCTACTTAACAAATGAATAAAAATGCCCAAAGAAACGCGCTTAGAGCGGGAAGTAAGCTACTCGTAGATGCGATACAAGCGTATTTTCGGTATATCTATATGCGGTGCCTCATGCTTTCGAATGTGAGCGCAGAAATATTTAGAAACCCCAAAACGGTAGCAGGCACACTCTGGAATAACGTACCATTTACACATCTATCTTTAAAGGCTACAATCAAAACCAGCCATTTAATTTTAGCATTTTTTGCTGAAGAATAACTCACACTAAGGGGCATCGGTAGCATGCATCGAGGGTGCAGACTCTATGCGCAAATCGGTTCGTTTCATTTTTTTAGTAATTTATTTGCCTCGAAAAACCATACAAAAACACACAGAAGATAGTCAATTTTACGTTTCAAATTTGGTTCATGCGAAATTTTAACAAGATTTAATGGCGGCGAAGGGTTCTATCAAAAGGAATGTGAGAAACGGTTGATTGTCAGATTAAAAATTTAGAACAAAGTTTTAAAATTTGTGCGCCGCGGACCTTGTGTGACCCCACCGGAGCCCGTTAAGAGTTTGAACGAGGTTTCTATCTTTTATATCGCGAAAATAGGATGTTAGAGAGAGGTGTAGGTAAGAAAAGACGCGTGATATGTGGAGTCTTATAACATCATTTTCATTTCATTGAAAAATTCAAAATGAAAAGAATTAATAAGGCTTTCTTTTTAGAAGAGGATAACATCAGCTTAAAATAAAAAAAAAGCAGAGCAAGCTTTTTGTCCCTTTAATTCATCTTAGCTTTGAAGAAATAAACGGCGGAGAAACCTTATATATATATATATATATATATATATATATATATATATATATATATATATATATATATATATATATATATATATATATATGTTATTATTATTGAAATTATGGTCAGTTTTTAGTATCCAGACTAATATATGTACTAATTAGTCCAGATGAGTGACGCACTACTTAAATTGTTGCAGCCAAGGTGCATAATTATAAAGGCCTAACCGGAAAAAATATGAAGCAGTTTCATGTTAAGATCATTTGACAGAGAGAGAAGGGGGGTTGTTAAGCACATATTCCAACAGGCTAGTGTTGCTGGGAGCTTGATGCTATTGGCTTAAATGTCTGTCTACAGCCACCAAAAATCTACCCTGCAAAAAAGTTGCGGAGATATTCCATTCATTCCAATTAATAAAAACCATTCACCTTCTTTATGCGCAGAGAGTCCTAATTATATATAAATTAGGAACATTCTGATCAGAAGAGGAATAGAGCGATAAAATTGAAAGGCTCAAATTAAGGAATTCCTGCACTGATCACCAACCAGAAATAACCGAAATCAACTCTGATGCAGGCTTCACACCACCAAGGAATCGGAGTGCAGCCACAGTGCAACAAATAAGAAAAAACATCATCCAGGGTTGCAGAGTTGAAGGACTACCTCTCCGGAAAAAGCGAAAATTAAGCTTTAAAGTTTTTGTTCCATCACATTACACTTGGCTTTTTTCGAACTTAAAGAATATCGGCGGACGCTTTGGTTGAAACGGCATGGTTGGTATTTAAACTGTGGAAGGGAAAAAACGGCGCTACAAGTTCCAGCAAGAGCGAAAAATTTGGTATTTTTTAGAATGTCTGCAATGGTTTAAACTCCACAAACTTCCATTTAAGCTCTAAAAAACGTTCTCAATCCACTCCATACAGCTTTTGCCACTAAATTGTTGAAAGATAATGATGTAATAGCAACAGTGTCCGCAAATAAAGTGAGTGAACAATCTCTAGCATCGGTTTACTTAGTGACTAACAAACCATCGCATACCATACCATCTTTGTACGTGTCGAAGACCAAATGCCATTACTTCTGGGGTCAAAAGAGTTGCCAAACTCACCAACTTCTCTTAATCAACGCCACTCCTATTTAGATCCCATATTTCTATCCACAATCAAGGCCACTATCAACTCTACTAATGATCTCGAGACTACGTTTCTTACTTCCAGGCTCAGAGATCACAAAATATACAAATATGTCCCTCTCTACCTTTCATATATGCATGAAGCTCCAGACACTACTTGCATGGATGGAAAAACGAAGACAAGCCTTAAAGTTATCATACAAAGGGAAGGCCTCCCAATATATCTTGATGCTCTTCGAGCTATTTATTTTCACTATCATGAGGAGCTAGGTGTTACCCCAGATCAAGCCAAGAAGATCTTGAAACATATGCCACGCATGTTAGTTCCAACTACATCTCTTCTCTGCAAATGGTACGGGTACAACATCACAATTTTTTTCGTCCCTAATAAAAACCCTGTTCAGCTTAACCTTAAACTATTTTACCATAACGGTAATGGAGTCCGCAGTAGAGTAAATCAATTATACCTTGAAGCAAATACTTGCCAATTCAATATCCTCATTACAGAAACCTTATCCTCATTACAGAAACCTGGTTGAACGAATCTCATAAAAATGAAGAAGTTCTAGACAGTAATTGGAACATTTTCAGAGACGATAGGGATTGTCGCAGCACTGGGAAGACATGAGGAGGTGGCGTACTGGTGGCAGTGCACAATTCCCTTTTGAGCGAGGTCGTAAGCACTACGTCAAAGAAATCATTCCAACACAAGGTGGTGCAAATAAAGCTGGAAAAATATGCTTTATATATCGGTGCTTTCTACGTCCCTCCGAATTGTTTCGAGGCTGTTTAAAATGCGGTCAGCGATGCAATCACTAAAACGACTGCAAATGTTCATGAAGAAGATAGAATAATTGTTGCTGGAGACTTTAATCGGCCGAATTTAAGCTTTGTGGTGGATAATCAGGACAATCTTCTTCTCCCGGTTAACCTTCGTGACTGTAATGATTTTACTCTTATGAGCACGTTTTATGGCAACGAATTACAGCAAATTGCTCCTGTACCCAACCAAAATGGAAATTGGTTGGATATTATCTTAACCAATGCATATGACGACGTAGTGGTTAATCCAACTGATAACAACGAGCATCTCTTTTTAATACGCTTTATTTTCTATTGAATTTTCTATTACTGATACATTCAACCCCATCTCATACTATAATAAAATTGTATTTGACTATCGAAATGCTAATTACGAAAGCATTAACAAGCTTTTATCTAATTTCAATTGGACTGGTCCTCTTTCAACGTTAGATATAAATGCTGCTCTGTCTACTTTTTACCAATTAGTTCTTGACGCAGTTGAAAAATTTGTACCTTAAATCAGAAAAACAAATAAATTCTCCGAGCCGTGGCTAGATAGGACTTTCAGATCCTTACGAAATCAAAGAAACAAATTATACAAAATTAAGAAAAGATGGAATAATAATAGCCACGAAAACAGAAGAATATACGAGGAGCTTGCCAGGGAATTTAAATCCAAATCAAAAGCAGCGTAAGAATCATATGTCAGTGATATCGGAGAAAAGATTATTCACGATCCTAAGAAGTTCTTTGATTTCCTAAATGTCGAACGTAAGGCCCATGGTTATCCTTCAACAATGTTACATAAGGGCTCTATATCGGCTCTTTCAGAACAGATCTGCGAATTTTTCGCAGACCATTTTCAAGAGATTTATCAAGATCCATTAAGCTCAGCAAATGAAGCACTCACAGAATCAACTTCAAAACCTCTTGTTGACAATATTTCAATATCGGATGATGATTCTTCAGGCAATTGAGGATCTTGATTTGAAAAAGGGACCTGGTCCTGATCAAATTCCACCTATTTTCCTAGGAATATGTAAACATGAACTAATTCAGCCCCTCTCTATTATTTTCAATAAGTCTCTTTCGAGTGGTATTTTCCCCTCGTACACAAAATCGGTTATAAATTACAGAGGAATTGCTATACTCTCCACCACTTCAAAGTTTGTTGAATAAATCATCTACAACAAAATATCTCCAATCGCCGATTCCTATCTAAATGAAGAGCAACATGGTTTTTGGAAAAATAGGTCCACTACTACAAATCTTATGGTAATGACTTCAGACGTTCATTGTAACATAGAAAAGGGCAAACAGATCGACGCTGTTAACACCGACTCTAGGAAAGCGTTTGATCATGTGAATCATGTAATATTAATAAAGAAACTTCGCAGCTTCGGAGTTATCGGTTTACTGCGTAGTTGGATGTTCTCTTATCTGAAGGACCGTACGCAATTAGTCAAGTTCCAAGGACACTCATCCTGGGAAATTCAGATCTTTTCTGGGGTTCCTCAAGGTAGTCACCTTGGTCCACTTCTATTCAACATCTTCATATCAGATCTTTCATCGTTGTTACCTGGTATTCAGCACCTTTTTAGGGTTTTGTAAAATAATTTTACAAAACCCTTCTAAAATCGCGTCCTGTCTGTCCGTCTGTCTGTCTGTCCGACCGTCCGTCCGTGTGTCACAGCAGTTTTTCTCGGAAACTACTTAAGCTAGAAGCATCAAATTTTGTATGTAGGTGTAAAGTGGTGATCTCTTCAAAGTTCAACTACTAAAAAATTTTATAAGGTATTTAAGGGGGGTCTCCCCATGTAGGGGAGTGACCCCCCGAAAAAAAATTTCATTGAAGGTAGCCGATATGGGTATCAAATGAAAGGTCTTGATGAGAACTTTTCAAAACAGGTCTTAGTTTGGCAAAGTTTGCTTCGAGGGGCGCACAGGGAGGGGAAATACACGAAAAATTTGTGTCCCCCCCCCCCCTCGCGATTGGACACATTCCATCCGAAAAATCTGAAAAAAATCAAGAATGTAGGCCTTCATGAGTACAACAACAACAAATACGTGAGAAGTCGCAATTCACTCAACTTTGTTAGTAATAGTATGATTTATCGATTTTATGTTTTCTTGAATAAAATCTTAACGGTACCCTTAAATTCAATGAAATTCAGTACACAGATGTTTATTCATAAGATTAATTAACCCTGCAAGTTTCATAAAGATTAAAGCATATTTAGCGAAGTTATAGCGGTTTGAATTTTCCTGTATGACTATGGAACAATATGCGCTGCATGTATTACTATGGCAACATACGAGTATGGCTATGGAACAACATGCGCTTTTTACCGACTCAGACACTACAGTTTTGCTAGGATTTGCATGAAAATTTCAGGAATGATAGGTGTCATGAATAACTTTGAGAATCAGTTCAGCTAGTGGTATCAGTAATCGTAAAACAAAATAGTGGCTGTTTTGAATGCGAAGATTGAATAATTTTGAGTTATTTTTTCCCAACTTCAACGTTTAAGATGCATGCTTTGAACACTTGATTCAATTTAATGAATGACTGAAGCTGAGTCCCTACAATTAATGCTCATAAGTGAAACAAGTCAAGGAGGCGGGAGGGAGCTTCTAACAAAAGGGCTTTGTAACAACTCTAGGATTCGAAAAAATTGGCTATTAATCGATGATAACAGTACAGGAGAGTGGCCCCTGAAAAAAAATTCATCAAACGTAGTCGATATGAGTATGAAATGAAAGTTTTCATGGGAGCTTTTCAAAACAGTTCTTAAACTGTCAGTTTTTGCTTCAGTGGGGGCACAGGGGGGAAATAAATGAAAAATGTGTTTCCTCCCTCGCGAATGGGCATCTGAAATAATTATCAAGGGAGATATTTATAAGTATAACAATAACAACAACCTCAGAAGTCTAAATTCTTTCAACTTTGTTAATAATAGTATGATCTTCGAATTTCATAGTTTCTCCAATAAAATCGTCATTGACATGCTTCTTGACTTTATTCAATCTGGTGACTGCATTTTGAAAATTGAATACAAAAAAAAATCAAAAAGTGTGCAACACGGGGTAAATGAAAGGTGTGGGTACTAGTTGAGTATACTATGTTATGAATGGCCGACAATGAGCTGCAACAAATAAGCGGGTAATACAATGAAAAACCAAGGGAGAAGGTTATGGGTGAAATTCTTGAGGATTGTAGGTTGGAAGAAAGAATTGACAGTGATGATACAAGTGGAGTTGAATGGTACCAGTGGGCTTGCGCAAGCGTAGGTCACTTTGGTGCGCTTTTCTATTCAGCTGTCTAGATTGAATTGAAATTAAACAAAATAAGTACGTAATATAATGTTCTGAATGTATTTTTTTTACAACAAGAATATTGTAAGCAATTTTGTGCGGACATATAGCCATAAGAAAAACATTGTTAGTTGATGAGCAGGACTTTCAAAAAGTTTGAGAAAACAATTATTTGGTATCAACCGAGCTGGTTGTGAGGTTTATTAAAAGTAATACGTAAATTTTATAGGTTGATTGTGATAATAATGAGAACAGTTTTTAATATATGCGTCGAATAACGGCACTGTATGCTTAAACGATGTGTATAGATACTAGATGCAGTTCATAGAGGTTCTAAGATATTGAAGACATACCTTAAAAAATTATTAGAAAGCACTCGACGCGAAATTTGGTGTTTCTTCGGTGCGAAAAATTTGAATTGTGTGTAGTCAGATGGAAGAAAGAACGGTTGGTAAAATGATCTAAAACCGAAAGCAGTCCATTACCATGATCATCGATGGCATAATTTGTTAAATTCAGAGCTTTGCCTCCACCTAGAATTGGGAATTACTGATTCCTTTTATTATTCATTACCTATTTCATGCCCATTACAAGTAATTTTAATTGAGTAGTTGAAAATTTCAATTTCGGAGTAATGAGAATAATAATTTTTCCCATTTCGATTGCAGTAGTTTTAATGGGTAATGGCTTTTCTTCCAATTACTCTGAGGAATTGAAAAATAATGGGAATCGAATATTTGCGATATCAAATTACTTTCAAATTTTAATGGAAGTTGCGATTTGCCTTTGATGTTGCAGTTGAACGCCTTTGCAAACATGAAATGTTTGGCGAGTGTCAAGACTTTAAGAAGACCATTTTATACAGATGCGACAGCAGCAAGTTGGCTACTTTGTCGTACATGTTACGATGGATGCTTTTCATAGATATTAGACATTTTGATGCTTGTGCATATCACTTATATAATATGTTACATGCAGGCATTGTTCATATGAATTTTCGCTTATAAGAAAATTATGAATTTTAAAAATTAAAAGTAAACGTTTATTTATTTATTGGTTACATTTATGGATAATCCATTTCTTAAGTTTCGTATCAAACAATATGAACAAGCATATAAACAAATTGAACCAGCATATAAGTTCAATTAATGTTGAAAGGAAGAGGATTTTAAGTCGTTAATACACATCATCCGAACTATTGTTTCGTAATATAGGGGGCGTTCAAGTATTACGTAATGCAATTTGGGGGGAGGGGGTCTCGTAAAGCGTTTTGATGCGTTACAGGGGCGGGAGGGGGTCTTTCTTACAACACGTTACGTAACATTGTTTTTTTTTTTTTAATAAAAAATTAGGGAATAAAAACTCCCAAATTGGCAACCCTTTTCATTCACGTTTTACGGGGGATTCGTCGATTGTGTAGTCTGGTCGTCATCACGGGGAACCCCTAGATTGTGTTTTACGGCATTTAATGTTGTTTTCGTTGTCAGTATTCGTCAGTGTTTATGCAGAAGCACATTGCTGTAGTCGGTGTTATTAGATTGTGTTGTACGGCATTTAATGTTGTTTTCGTTGTCAGTATTCGTCAGTGTTTATGCAGAAGCACATTGCTGTAGTCGGTGTTATTAAAGTTCATAGTGTTCATACTGTAATGAGTGAGTTCATAGTGTTTATACTGTAGTGTCTTCAAAAGAAGGAGATTTGTATTATCAGCTGTTGGCCTATAAAGGCTCTCATGCTGAATTGACAGCGCAACTGTGTCAAAAAAATGCCGACGCAATTTGGAAAACAGCTAATGAAAAACTAAAAAATAAAGAAAAGTTTAAAGAACATATAAATGATGTTATACGAGATTTGAAGGTGAAGGCTACGAAGAAGAAAGCAACAATGCTTAGTTATTTCACACAGGTAAGTTTACTGCTTAAATGTAATAATGACATAAGTATTATAATATGTAATCCCAACCTTGATTTTTCATTAAAGAACTGGTCATAAGTATTATATATTTCTAGCTACCTATGCAAACATCAAGAACGCCAGCAACACTAAGGCCCAATGTTCTCTCGACTTCGCGTGCTCTTCAACAAAAACAGGTGCATCTGCTTGTATATTATGTTCTTTTTTATCGCATGTGTCAATAACACCTATTCTTAATTTATTTTCTCTTGGTCTATAGGACTCGGATGTTGTAGCTTCATCCACGTGTTCATCTTTTAGGGAATCGATTGTCGCAGTCGCTGGACAAGTAAGCACTGCTGTCAAACGAAAGATGAGCGATACCCACGATGAGCAAAGTCAGAATACTGATGAGGAAACTGTGGACACTGTCTACGGAACCACACACGACTTTGATTGATTCAGGCATCACTAAAAATGTTCCAAGCAAACCGGCTCAAGAAACTCTTATGAAGAAAATTGGTCTACTGCAACAGAGAATAAATGTTCTTACTGAAGCAAGGGACACTGGTATAGCCAAAGATGATGTTCACGACGAAATAAAAAAGCTTCGCAAAGAGTTGAAACAAGAAGAGAAATGTTTAAAGGAAAAAAGGGACTCTGCTAAGCGTGCAAAAAAATTCCGAGCCAAAGAAAAACTGGAGAAAACTGAACGTCAGAGAAACAATCCTGCTGCAACACAACCTCGAACTGGCACTGGACAGCCCCCTTTAGTTGACTCGCAACCTGCTCTCCTAGGGACCATAGTTAATATTGCCATTCATGGCAGCGCTGCTGATGAACGCCACCGAACCGAGATGATTAGGAGTTGTCTCACTCTGTCTGACCTGCATGAGAGGCTGTTGTTAATGGGATTCCAAATTTCTCGAAGCGGCACATATCTTCATTTACTCCCACGCGTTTCTAACACTCAAGAGAGAAGGAGGCACGTACGTAAAGTTAGCAAGACCACAGACCGAGATGCATAAAAAGCACGAGGACGGGGAATTTCGCACTGCTACAATCAGGTCATTAGAATCTCTCGCGTCGCTTCTGGGACCGCAGCAAGTATTCGCTCTCTCACAAGACGATAAGGCACGTGTACCAATAGGTTTACCAGCAGTGAAAAGTCAGAGCCCTCTTTTAATGCATATGGAATACACAATACTTTTACCTGATCATGACTGGGTCGTGGCAGAGCGGCACAAACTTATTCCTTCTGTATACGCCGGTGTCAACGTGGAACCTAACAGTTTTGGTAAGGAAGAAACTGTTGGGTACAGCGGGCCGACACACATATCCATAAGGAGAGCGGGAAACACCCATCCTCCACAGCGAACACCCATGCTTATGGTTTCGAATCACTTTTATCAATACCGTCATTCAAACCCTTAATTGAACAGAATCGAACACCGTGAAGCCAGTGATCATCATCTTTGTAGATGGTGGGCCAGACGAAAACCCGCGTTATCGCAAAGTCAAGAACTTTGCGATTGAAGACTTTAAAAAATACAACCTGGACGACCTGTTTATAGCGACTAATGCTCCTGGGCGGAGCGCATATAACCGAGTTGAGCGTCGGATGGCTCCCCTCAGCAAACGACTGGCAGGCGTCATTCTGCCTCATGAACATTTTGGTTCTCATCTCGACGGCAAAGGAATGCCTACGGATGATGATTTGGAAAAACGCAATTTTCAGCACGCTGGAGAAACACTTGCAGAATTGTGGAGAGAAATGAAAATTGATAATTACGACGTTTCGGCGGAGTATAGACAGCCCGAAGATAGCATGCAGGATCCAGCAGAACCAAATCTGGCGTGGTATAGCGTTTACGTCCGTGAATTGCAATATTTCTTACAGGTTATAAAATGCGCGGATGAATCCTGCTGTTCATCACCAAGAAGTGCATTGAAATCTGTGTTTGCGGATACTTTCATGCCGCCACCTTGCCCAATACTTCAAACCCCAAGCAAGCTCGTAGTACCCAGCTTGCTAGACAAAGGAACATCCAAGTTTTCGCCACTTCTTGTGAGGTTGTCCGTTGATCTGTCACCTCCTCTAGAAGGGTTCAAGCAGATGCCTTACGATTTCTTTTGTCCATCTGTACAATCCGACCTAAAGAAAAAAGTATGTCCAACCTGTGGGATCTATTTTACATCTCACAAAAGTGTTCAAATGCACTGCCGTTACGTGCATGGCAAGACTGTCCCAGACCATTGTGAAACTAGAGTACGGCCACAGCGCCTTGCTGCCAGAAGGGTAAATGAGCTTCTCTGCATTGTGCGTCGTTATGAAACATCGTCTGAGGATGCTGACTGGGTCGACGAAGACGAAGTTGATGCAAGTGGCTTAACAATTCCAGAACCGTCTTCGTCTGCACTCCAGGTGCCAGTGATGAAAGAATCTGAGTGGCTAGCGAACCCGTGGACAGAGGAGCAGTAGTTTCGATCGAATTGTTTTTATAGACCTACTTAGATACTTGGTTAATAGTTGAATATTTTTTAATTTTTTTAAGAATACGATTTTATTTCGAGTAAAATGCTTAGTTTCAGTTGAATTTCTGTTTATAATTCCATTGCCAAAGGGTAAAATAAAAAGGTTATTTTATTTTAAGAGTTTATTATTAAAAAAAGCTAAAATAGGAGAATGAAGGACGAAAAAAATTGTGTGTAAAGCCAAAAATTTATAAAAAATAAACAAAATACGCAGGTGTTGCGGATTAAAAATCTCTTGCTTTATTTAGTATTATTACCGCAAAGGCAATTAAAAGTATACCAAGGATAAAAACCATAACATAATTTTTTGCGATGGTCACTTGAGTGTGACGTAACGTTTAGAGAGGGGGAGGGGGGAGGGGTGCAGAAAAACGTTACGGTGTGTTACAAGGGGAGGAGGGGGCGGGGGGGTCAAAAATCTTCAAAAATTGCGTTACGTAATACTTGAACGCTCCCATATCCAACTTTTTTTTCATTGAATACCTTATTTTAAGAAATATCTACAGATTGCTCTGGGAATAGTATTTTAATTTTCTAAATAACGAATTAATTCAGTAAGCTATTATGAGAAAAATGAACTGAATTTGTGAAAAACTTCGTTTCACTTTCAAATTTTCATAGCCCTCCTCGGTGAGTATTGGTTTGGTATGAAATTTCACGTACCAAAACTTATGATACAAACAAAGATCATGTTTCGAAACATAAAATTAAAAAAAAAATATTCTGGAGTTATTTCATGGCTTAGGTTCATATTGGACATCTATTAATTACTAGTTATTATTTGCTTCCCATTAATTTGTACTTAAATAGAGAAAGCCCGAATAATAGGAGATTGTAGAAAAGGCCAGGCTACCTTCTCCAACATCTGTAAACAGATTCATCTAAAAATCATTTTTCCTCTATTCAAATCGCATATCAATGGCGTCAACCTGACATGCTCATTAGCTGACCCTAACTTTTCCAACATACTTAATGACTATACTAATTATAAACCACATCAGAGAGAGAATATTAATTTTAGACCAACCACATCACACTCTTTGCCAGAACTTAATTCACACCTTGTGCAAGAAGAAACAACATCAATCCAAGTCACTATTCCTCATCGATATTTCTCATCCCAAAAAAAAATTTCAACGCCAACTTCTTAAAATAAATCATGTTCCACCCAATCATATCAATCATGCACCGCTACCCTGATATAAATCGACACCCCTTTCGCTAATAGCAATGTGTTAACTATTAATCATTTACTGCACATTCCAACAAATAAAAATTTAAAAAAAAAGAGAAGTTAAAAACGTTCACAGTCCCTCTCTCCGTCTCTTCACCACTGCTGACATAATCAATTCAAGCAAATTGATGTCGATAGCTTATTTCCTAATTATCTTGTGTAAACGAAGCAGATACATTCCTAACTTTATAAGCGCAAATATATACGAGTATGGAGGCTATCTGCGAATTTAGAATTGCAAAATGGAAGTCGCGCCGGATAGCTGTAGAAACACTGACATTTTTTCGTAATTGGATTCAATTTTCATTCGCATCATCTTCATCAGACCATTTGGTTGAGAATCTCGTCTATGACCTCTCTCTCTCTGCACATTAGATTGCGCTAACACTATCACCGTCAATTGTTTAACCCTAAATGCATCTATCAGCCACTCTACCGTACAGTGGCTAATATATGCGCGTACAATAGTGCAGCCGCGATGACTGCCGATATAAGTTTCAACCTGCTGTGAGAGTGTGTTTTTATTAGCACAATCAAAGTCATATGTTAGAAAAAATAAATGTTCAATGGGAGCTTTGACTGAAATATCTCGAAATCAATTAACCTCGGCCTCTAACTATTTTATAACTGCACATGAGCGAGCGCAGTAGCGAACGTCAACTTATTATGGTTTGAATTTGTAATGCTAATAGCCTTAAGGTGACTTTTACACTATCTATTTTATGAATGTTAGACAATGTGATTACCGTCCGCGATATGTGCTTTGTTTGTTTGTCGGTTAGAACGACAACTAAACACTAAACCGCGACGTCCTTGCTAATTTGACGAATTCATGAAAATCATCGTTGTCGGTCAAATTGTTAAGCTATTTCGAACAAATCGCTGTTGTCTTTGAGTATTAGACACTGCAACAAGAGTTGAGCTCACTTGAGGTATTATAGTGTGTATAGTACGGATAGAGTGAGTTGGGGTCACAATGGATGAAGTTGATAAACAACGTGTCAATACTACCTTACCACGCAACACTAGCTTTCAGTTCAAGCAGCCGAGAATTCCTGTCGGACTAAATAAATACATCGATTTAGTCAGTTTTTTTTTACCTGAAAAGATAAAGGAAATAATTATGATTAATAATAATTATAGAAACATTAAACTAGGTATTTATGTAAATTTTTAACGAATTTTTCAGGAGAAATCAGAGGACAGTCAAAATCTACAGATTTTAAAGAATATCATTAATTTTCAACGTTGATTTTTTTATGTATGAATTATCTTTACAAGAAAAAACTGAAACATTAAATAGACAATTTTCATTTTTTTCCTTGAAAAGCCGCCGGGCTCTGCTTTGTTGTACGAACAGAAGCGTATCGGTTCCTTTGAGTCATCTTCAGTTTTTAAGGGGTGTACATATTGAAGAGAATGACTTTATACAGTCGCAGGATGGTTAAGCAGGTAGTACTTAATTCGGTCAGGTACTAAATTAGGAAAGGTAGAGAGATACTAGCAGCGTTGTTCCCCAATAAAAGCAAACCGAAGCGGAATTAAAAAAAAAGTGAAGTATAGTTTACGATTTTTTGAAGCAGATTTATTTCAACTATATAATTAAACTAGAATTATTATTTAGGTCATAACTAAAGTAAAGGAAAGTAAGGGTTTATAATTTTGAACTTGAAAAATCGGTTCTATTATTTTTGGTCAAAATAACAAAATCAAGCAACTTCTTATTCCTTTTCATCATTCTACTCAATGGTAAAGATGTTGTTTACTAAGTTCTATTGTGGTCGCAACTGCACAAGTGACACCGAACGTCCAGGTCTTCCTCTTTTGGGTCACAGCCACAAACAGTTGGTGAAACCAAAGTATAGGGAGTAACACTGTAAATTAACTTTGACGTGACTTCTTGTAGTGAAATATGTAGATAATAATGTTCGCAAAAGACTGCAGCGATGGCCTGCTGCCTAGGCGAAAAAAGGTGGTAGAATCCGCCGTGATTGGGCCTTGTCTAGGGACGCGTGAATGCGCTGGCAGGCTAGCGTTGCGGTGTCATGGGGCGGGTTTTTCCTCAGCACAGGACCCACTACAAAAAATATTTTTTTTCGCATCCAGGAATTTCAGAAAAACGTTCAATAATTATCGACCGGAGTCGAGAAAGGAGGTAATCTGCTAAGGGCTATGAAATTGCTGGTTCCGAGGACCAATTGGGCCTGGAAAAAACGGACGACCAACGATACTTATGGAACACAAATAAGAGCGGGGCATCCAGGTGGAAGCGGTTCCCCCTCGCACCCTTCCAACCGTATCAAGATCCAAATGTAGACGTGGCCATATATTTCCCATTTGAGTGCAAAACATATACAAACATAATTTGCATGAATTTTTCCATCAAATGAGAAATACATAGGTATAAACGTGACCGATTTATGTTATAGTATTATGTGATGGAATCACATAACACTATACCATACGAAGGTGGTCCCAAAAGTACTCGACGCGACAAAAAAAAAAAAACAGTTAAAAAATTAAGAAAATGATTTTTATTTTTCAACATATTCTTCTTTCAGCTCGATACACTTTTCTCAACGATGTTCAATAGCTTCGATACCCGCTTTAAAGTAGGAACCGTCAAGCTCCTCAAAATAGCTACTAACCGCAAACTCTACCTCTTTATTGTTGGTAAATCTTTTGCCGCCGAGCCATTTTTTTCAAATTCGAAGAAAGAAAATAATCCGAGGGAGCCAGATCTGGCGAATAGGTTTCTGGATTTCATCACTCAAATGCTGCAATTAGGCTGCATAATATGCCCCGTTGATTGTTTTTCCTTTTTCGCGATAATCAATAAATATTATTCCACGCGCATCCCAGAAAACGGATGCCATGACCTTGCCAGCTGACTGAACTGTCTTTGCTTTCTTTGAAGCCGGTTCTCCCTTTTCAGTCCACTGCTTTGACTGATCTTTGGTCTCAGGTGTAAAATGATGGGCCCATGTTTCGTCCATGGTTATGAATCGACGCAAAAACTCGGCTTTATTGCTGCGAAACATTGTCAAACACTCGATGGAAACATCCTCACGTTGCTGTTTGTGCTCCATTGTGCATTGTAGCTTTCTCGAGTCCAAATTTTCGGTCGAAATGCGATGCACAGCACTTTTTGAAACGTCTGCCAGGTCTGCTATCTCGCGCACTTTTAGTCGACGGACATCCAATACCATTTTGTGGATTTCTTCACATTTTCTGACGTAGTGACCTCACTTGGTCGACCACTCCGGTGTTCATTTTGGCAGCTCGTACGACCTCGCTTAAACTCAGCTACCCAATATTTGACAGTTGTAAACGAAGGAGCACACTGCCCAGAGTAGAACCCAACTCGACTTTGATATCGGTTGGACTTAGACCTTTCAATTGAAAGTATTGTATCAATAACGATGCCCGATTTTTTCCATATTTAGAAACTCATGTCTGTTAAAAAATAATAATAATTGTACCGTTATGAGTTTTTCACATTAAGTTGTTGAAAGGTGGTATTGTCAATCACAGTAATTGTTATTTTAAAACTACTAGTATTCATCAGTCAGGTCGGGTACTTTTGGGACTACTCTCGTAAAAGGGCACGTGGGCGGAAGGCCACTCTACCCGGGCAAGAGCCACTATAACGCAATAAAAGGGAGAGCTCGCCCGATGGTTAGCTCATTTTAGTGGAGGGGCCTGTCATCGTTGGGGGTCCCATACCCGGTGCTGTTTAATCAGACTATTTTTATTTTTCATCTTCAAATCGCTCAAAATATAGGGGAATTCTATGAATTTAAAGATATGAAATTATTTGATCTATATTTTAAAATATATTTATTTCCAATTACCAAGAAGTTAATTGTTTAGATTTTAATTTGGTCTCTAAACCTACCGCTTTTACATTTTAAACTAGCATTAGAAATATATTAATTAATTTTAAATACTAGACTCTGATGAATAACTTTTCAATGGTATAAAGCAATTTCATAATTTCCGGAATTCGACCAACATTTAAGTAATTTTTTTAATTGCCTGATCAATTTAAGAACTCATTAACCTGTGGAAGGTTTTCAGTAAAGAAATATTAAAAAATAATATTGCAGTGGCGGTGTTGGCCGACAAACAGCGCCAATTTTCTTTAACTAGAAGTAACGTCTTAATTTATTGAGGATTATTAATATGAATTTGATAACTGGAAAATAGTTCCATTATATAGATTTCTGGTTGTTTATCATTTTATTTTATGTGATTTGTTCCTCATCTTCGACATCGGTAAAATATTCGAGCTTCTCGGAAAATTTTAAATAGCTATGCAATAAATTTTAAATCTTAGATCGTTAATCCAACAAGCTCAAAACGTATATAATTTAATAGATGAGGATAAGCAAATAAAAGAAAGGATACTTACCCACATCCTCGCCGGGCACCCGCTGATGATGTGGATGATCTTACTGAAACTGATTTTGAAGATTGAAAGCAGATTATTCTTGCTTTGCTGATTTCAAGGTGTTGACGCGATCAACTTATAGAAATTAAGTTGAAAGATTCTATGACTCAAATATTGCCTATGTGAATTCATACACGACCTAGCTAACTTCCTTCTTATCGGTAGAGACAAATGGGCTCTTTGGAGTACGGGCGTTCTGCTGATTCTGTCAAAAGCCATATAAAATCTCGTTCCCGTCCGGGGTGCAGTAAATTCCTATAGAAAGATAAGAAACGCGACAATTCAATGAGCCAATCGGCGGAAAACTGCCACTATGAAAGCGGGAGCGAATCGTGCACCGCACGCAAACTGTCGCGAGTTTCCTTCACTTATGTCTGGAGAAAGGTGCTCGGTGGCTAATTGAGGAGTCTTGCACTGCTTGCGATTTCCCGGCTGTTACCCTGAACTTTCATTTAACACTCAATGATTGGTAAAACGAAGTGTCATCCAATTTCACAACTTTGTCACGAAAAATTTAGTAATAATTTCACAGGGGTCTAAATTATCTGATTAAACAAGCCGAACGAAACGTCAACTTTGCATTGACCAGCTCTTCATTATGGCGCTTATCTTCACATTTTTCTCGTGAGGTCCTGGCAGTTGCGATCAGATAACCCACACCAACGGTCGTGACAGGGCCCCAAAACGGTTACTGGGCACACAACTAGGCCCGCACATAGGCCGAATGCGTTTCCCAATTAGGAAATCCCAGAAGCAATTTGCGAAAACACACAATTATGTCAGAATAAATGCAATTCCACGCGAAAATCGCTTCACTGATTTCCCATTTCCATTTTTTGCAACGCCCGACGGAAAAACTTGAATGCAAAATTCTCACAAAGAACTTCAATTTTCGCGAATGTATCGTACTCTCTGCAGTTTGCAGACACATTCCCATGAGCCTCGAGAACTTTTCAAATCTTTTCACGCACAAATATGATAATGCTTCAGTAGGAGCACTTAACAGGCAACAAACGAGTAAATGCGCTTAGTAAATCACGAAAAATCGCAATTTACCAAACTTATGGCGCAACAGGTTCGATTACCGGTTCTTTTCTTGGGCGTCGCGACGTGTCCGCCGTAGACATTGATTACAGACTCCACGATCCGTCCAAAACTTCCTATCATTTAGCTGTCGTACCAGTAAATCTAAAACCGCCGCTAGCTCAGCTGAGTAAGATTGCATTCGCCAATGCAATACATGGAGGTGATGCATTTCAATTTGCAGATATGTATAATTAACTCAATAAAATTAATAATGAAAATGAGTGGAAATTTAAATTATAATAAAAGGATAAATATTATAACGAATATCAATGCAAAGAAAAAATTTACGAGTAATGGAATAAAGAAAGAAACAATAAAAATTCATGTTTAAATTAAAAAAATTAAAATTTTATAATTTACCAAAAAGTTAAATAAGTGTAACTAAATTTTTCAAATCTTCAGTTGAAATTTCGGAACAATTTTATGCGGTTTTCGGGCAGTTGGCTTGTGTGACTACTCGATTACTACATTCTGACTACAGCGCTTCAATTGCAGACTGATTTATGGAGCTTAAGAGAGTTTATCTACTCCGTATGCTTATACTACAATATATGATAAAACTGTGGAATGATAATGGACGGTTGGAGATTGTCTCATGTGGCTATATGAACATTATAACATGAAAAACTATACGCACGATGAACAACGCGTTTGCTTAAACTCGAACAGACTGCTTCAAGTATATTCTCTAGAAATAGATCCAGCCCCCACGGCTATTTCCTGTTACCAAACCTGATTTGGATCCAACGAAAAGATTATCATTGAGGCAAACGCATATTTGCACCTATTTCAAGAAATACAAAAATTCTTGAACTTAATAAATCGACATTAAAGGAGACTATGTTGTGAAATAAAACGATTTTCGCTGGAAAAATAATATTTTATTCAAAAATTTTGAGTGTTTTTTAACAAAAATTATGAGCATATAGGATAAAATTTTCACAAAAACAGATGTTATAATTTTGTACATATTTCTTTAGATATGAGTGTTTAAAAATAGTGATAGTTTTCTAAATTCCAGATGAAAATTTACTTAGGTTACATTGCGTGCCGCATTGCACGTCCAAAAAATAACTACTTTCTTAAAAATGGCTGTGATTTAAATGATGAAAAATGTGAAATAATTATTTTTCACAAAATGCTTAAGGGGTATGGCCACTGTAAAATTTTCAAAAAATTACAATAATTTTTTTTATTGGTTCAAACAGTCCTCCAATATCATAAAAATAAACTCCTATTCGATTTATGAAGAAACACGGAGTTTGAAGGGCCGCAGTGAGCCTACCTGTGGCGCGGTCGGATCGCCTGATGTGTACTCGAGCCCCTAGCGCTACTTAAACTAGTTTCGGCGCTAAACCATTGAAAATGAATAGCTGTCGACGAATAAATATAGAAAGGCATGTAGAGGAGATCTATTTCGTCATCCATACAAAAATATAGCTATAGAGCAGCTGTTAATGTCAGTATAGCCTTTAAAAGGACGCGCTTCGGTTGCTTTCTCTTTCCCATGCTCGATTTCATTTCATGTTATATTTTACATAATTAGTGTAATAGTTCGCTGCTTTTTTAAATATTCGAAATGAGTGACTGTAAAAAAGTGTAGAGGCAAAAAGGAACAAAAAAGTTCTTGGTATTCACATAGAAGCAATATTTCGAAGCGCAAACCGCCAAATCCAGCATCACGTGAGTCGATTACAGAAGATGTGAGCGCGTCGGCTAAGAAACTTCGAATGTCAACAGCCGCTAGCAATTATGTTTATGCTAATGAATTTTGTTGCTGTCATGAGTGCAATCGAACAAGTAGTTGTTTGTAAAACTTGCGGTGAAGACATAAAAATTTCTGAAGCGGCTCCACGTGGTTTGGGTTTCAAGATCATTATTTCTTGTAATCAATGTTGAAAAACAGAAATACCTACTTGCCCGTATGCGAAAAATGGATATGAAATCAGCCGCAGAATTGTGTTAACGATTCGACTATTAGATGTAGGTTTAAATGGAATAAAAAAGTTTTATGCCTTCATGGAGCTGCCGCGACCAATATTCCATTCTTTTTACGACAGAGTTGTTGAATCAATATCCATAGCAACGAAGGTCTTTTCATACTATAAGCAAGCAAAAGGCAGCTACTGAAAGGAAAGCGAGATCATTTCTAGGACAGAGCGAGTGTATTACAGTTTCGGGTGATGCATCTTGGCGGAAGAGAGGATTTTTTTCCCTCTTTGACACTCTTACTCTCATCGGTTGGCTCGCGGGCAAGGGTATCGATATAGCGGTGAAATCTAAATTATGTAAAGCATAGAATAAAAGGAAGTATATATGTAAGTTTAGCAAGCAATAACACAAGACAAGCATACAAAGTAGTGAAAAGCCTGAAACGTGGTTATCAGCCCAAAACCACGCTCTGTCGTGATGACATCGGCAATATCATCGCTGAAGAAATCAAGATTAAGGAAAGATAGGCGTCATATTTCAAGAACCTCCTTAATCCTCCACACAGATCCAGAACATCGGAGCCTATAGATATCTGCGGAGAGCTTCCATTGGCCCCACAAACTCCGGATGAAATTTGTTCCATCATCAAAGCCCAAAAGGATAAAAAAGCGCCGGGCAACGAAGAGATTCAAGTGGAGCTCATCAAATATGGTGGCAGTAGTGTTCATTAAGCTATTCACAAACCCATTCCGCACATTTGCTAACAAGAACATATGCCGAAAGAGTGGAGCCAATCACAAACCACAAAAAAAGGTGACAAGCTACAGTCCGAAAATAATAGAGGCATAGACGTACACAAAATTTTCGTTGACTTTAACAAAGCATACGACAGTATTGATCGTAACGTACTGTACCAAATAATGCTTTGCTTTCGCATTACAGCCAAATTAGTCCGTCTTACCAAAATGACAATGACGTCGACAACCTCCCAAGTCCGCATCAATAACCAACTCACCGATGCCTTTGACACAAATATCAGAGTGACGCAGGGAGATGGGCTGGCCCCATTGCTATTCAATTTGGCTCTCGTACGTCATACGGAAGCTACCTGTCGATACGCGAGGTAAATTACTATACAAGTCAAAGCAAGTGTATCCTATGCGGACGATATCGACATTTTGTCACGGTTATAAACAACTGCTCTTCCTAAAACCCGACAGCGAGGCAAAACTAGTAGGGCTATAAATCAATGAAAACAAAACAAAGCTCATGACGCAGCCGAGGAAAAATATCTCAAATACACAAAATATCACACTTGGCGAATACAGTATCGAGAATGTTAGCAAATTTGTGTATTTAGGCGCCAAAATAACAAAAACGGGGAATGAAAAAGACAAAATACACCGAAGAATACAGCTCGCAAATAAAATATTTTATTCAGTTTTGACGATCTTGAAGACCTGCTGCATACACAGGAAAACAAAGCTCAAAGTATACAAATCTGTGATAAGACCTGTGTTATGCTATGGGTGTGAAACATGGACCCTAACCCAAGCATCCGCAAATATACTGAACGCCTTTGAGCGACGGGTCCTGAGGCGAATAATCGAGCGTAGCTAGACGCGGACCAATGGCAAATTCGATACAACCATGAGCTGTATGAAATTTTTAGTGAGCCGGAGGTCTCAACAATGGTAAGACTGCGGAAGCTGCAATCGACTGGCCACATGAATCGTATGGACGAACAACAGATACCCAAGAAGGTATTCATTGGGTGAACTGAAGGCCGGAGACCGGTGAGGAAACCGAGGAAACGCTGGTTTGACTCGGTCAACGAACCGAGACAGTTGGAGGCGCTATTTACAAGAAGCGAAGGTCCAAGAGGGGCTGTAGTGCTAAGAAGAAGAATGAACTTATTTATTTCTGCGGTGGACTTCCGTGCCTTTTCCAATGTTACAGGGAAACTGCTTTTTTAGTGGAACTACAGAATCAAAGATATAGTAAAAAAATGTTTTTTATTGTAATTAAAATGTGGTCAGGTAATTACTCGTAGCTTTGGAAAAACGTTTGTGTATATAAAGATCGGTTTTAAGGCGTATAGAAATTAGGACTGAAGAAGTTTCCAAGTAGGAAACGAAACAAGTGTATACTTGAAATACAAATATATTTTTTTAATATATCTTTGATTGTGCAGTTACACTAAAAAAGCGGTTTCTCTGTAATATTAAAAATATGGGAGATTGAGTCAAACTGACATGCGTTTGAAAGGTCACATTCCAGTCGACACTTTTTATACGGACAGTTTTGTATGTCGTCATTCGTGTCAAAAGTTGTATTCATTTAAAAATGAGTGAAATTTCTGTAAAAAATCGTTATATTTTACAATATCACTACCATCAAGGTGAGAATGCATCGCAGGCTCGTGAAAAAATTTGCGGTGTCTACAGTCAACATACTTTATCACAAGCCACAGCCAAGAGATGGTTTGCTCGCTTTCATTCTGGAAATTTTGATGTCAAAGATGCACCTCGCTCAGGGCCACCAATCACTGAAAAAGTCGAAATCTTACAAAAAATTGAAGTAGATCTACACATAAATTGCTAAGGAACTGAATATCCATCATCAAACAGTTTTGAACCATTTGCGTAAGGCTGGATACACAAAGAAGCTCGACGTTTGGGTGCCGCATGAATTAACTCAAAAAAATCTTATGTCGTTCGCAAAAGATCATGGTCAAAAAAAGGTGAATCATCACAAACGACTTCAAAGCCAGAATTAACACCAAATAAAGTCATGCTGTGTGAATGGTGCGATTGGAAGGGCATTGTTTATCATGAGGTGTTAGAACCTGGCCAAACACTCAATTCGGCTCTGTACTATCAGCAATTAACCAGATTGGAATAAACAATTCAAAAAACCGGCCAGAATTGATCAATAGAAAGGGCGTTGTCGTCCATCAGACAATGCCAGACCAGATACATTTTTGATCACCCGGCAAAAATTGACAGAGCTAGGCTGGGAAGTTTTGATGCATCTACTGTACAGTCCAGACCTTGCACCATCAGACTACCATTTGTTTCGGTTTCTGCAAAACTTCCTTAATGAAAAGAAATTCACTTCAAAAAGGGACTGTGAAAATCACTTGGCCCAGTTTTTCGCCGATAAACCACAGAAGTTCTACACAGATGGAATAATGACTTTACCCAAAAAATGGCAAAAGGTCATAGATAATAATGGACAATATGTACTTAAATAAAATCCATTTTAAATAAAAGAAATATTCAATGGAAAAAAGACAAAAAAGGCACAATACTTTTTAGACTTACCAGTTTTATGTGTGTCTAATTATAAAAGCGATTTGAAACCAGAGGTCACCCAGACATCATGTCGGCGACAAAAACTACATCGGTGGCTAAAGGTTAGAACACTCCAGGATGTTATAAGCAGAAATCATAATTTAAATGATTACGAGATACAGTATTCGTAGTTACATTGCACATTTTTCTATAGTCGCAATAGAGCCAAACTCCCCCCGATTCCTCTAAAATCGTATCTAACTACGTGCACTGACCATTGTATTTTCCCGCTGCATTGCCAAGAAAAAAAATGTTTATTTCATTAAAACAAAAACTGCTTTATGACTTTGTCGCTTGAACCTGTCCTCACCATTTCTTCGAAGAGATTTTTATTCGCTGGCTAGTCACCTGCTTGCGCTGCTCATTCATATGCACTTCATTATCGCATGTGAGGTGATCGATAAACTGTGACGGGCGACCGGCACGAATAGTACCAGCACTACCTGTCCGATCCGGTTTGATGCGGTCATATGTGCATTTTATGTAATCGCTCGTGTGTTTCCCCAAAACATCTTAAGATTGTGCACTGTTTTTAGTGCTGTGGCGGCGTCTGTACGAGTACACTTGTTATTATTAACAATTATTGTTAGCCACGCTGGAAGCAGTTTCTTACTCAAGACCAACAAATCCGAACGAACCGACAAGCCAACAAGAGTTTTTCCTTGCATCTTAACTGGCCGTCCATCTACTTAAGCTGTTTATATTAACTTCCAACAATTATTCGCTTTCACTTTTTTCGTGCAAGTTTAAAGACAATAATTATCTGTTTTGGGGAGGACGATATTTTTTAAAGATTTTTTTCCCCCTCACTGTTGTTTGGCTGTCTCTTCTGTTTTTGTTAATTTAGGCCAAATATTAAAACAGTTGCAAAGTGAATTGACTTTGTGTGTTACGTCCCTGACTGGCGGTGTTGTGTCTTACGCAACAAGACCGCTCCGCATTCATTGCGACGCGACTTTTTAAGTACTCCACGCGTACATTGTTTAACGAGATTTTCTGGAAAGCGAAAATACAACAAACTATCGAGCACAGTACAATAGACGAAAATAGCTGCTAAAATTAGGTGAATTTCCTCATCACTATCGATGCCATCATTTCGTTTTCACGATAGAATTGAGGATAAAGTAATGGAAATATTTTCCCTTTGGTAAAATTCGATTTGAAATTGAATTGACGCTTTGCTGTTGTTAATATTGATGACGCAGGAATTTTCAGCTGAAAATTGTGTTTATTGTACGAGTAAATTCGTTTAGCAAAGCGCCAGCAAGCAAGCAGTTGTGAAAACCCTGCGGAATTTAGCAAGAACAATGACTGAACTGAAACTGACTTCAACATACGATCAGATGATGCCGAAACAATGGACGCAGCAGCTTTCCTGCATTGTACGTACAATGCTGGGGTAATTGTGCTACATTCATGCATCAGTCTTTTGGGATATATTTAGTTGGACAGCAAAATGGAAGTTTTCAGAATGATTTTCAATTTTTTTTGCAAGCTTCAGAATACTGAGAATATTGATGAATTTACGAGGCTGATTAAATAAACGATTATTAATTTTGGCAATGTTCGCTATGCTGAATCATATTCTGGTAGATTCTAGTGAAAAATTATCTAATTTCTGGAATGAATTTCATGGAAATTTCTTCTTATTTTAATGTGGATATTAACTTTGGCGTAATAATATAATTTGAAATGCAGATGAAATTTTAGAGGCCTGTATTAAATGGAATACGTTTAAATGTTGTCTTCAAGCATGAATTAATTGGTAAAAGTGAAAGACGCACAAAATAAGAGCAAGGTCAAAGCCAATGCTATTTAATTAGTCCACATTGATGCTGAAAGCGATCACAGTTATGTAAGAGATGGTTTTAAGTTGGATCGTTAATTGAGAATTGAATTTGTGAATATACAATAAACTGAACTGAATAAACAATCAGTTTTTTCTCCTGTGAAAAATCACAAAGGGTTGTAAAGGATGTGATTTAAGTCATCGTCTACACCGAGGTTTGTTAAAAAATTGAAATCAGTCATCTTGATGGTAGACTTGACGGTATAAAGAAAAATTAATTCAAACAAAATTTACCATACACATATTCGCAGGTGGTGAGGTCCTTGAAATAGAACGGACAGTGTTCGGTGTGCCTGGCTGACGGGACTGGACGCATCGCTTTGAATAGGTGAAGTAAGTCTGGGACGAAACCCGGTGGGCAATTGGTTGTTGTTGTTTGAGGGGCGACGAATTTGCCTGGGATTCGCTGCGACGTGCCGAAAACCATCTCTGCTAGGGAAGCTTGCACCCAAGGGGTTTCGGCAACGCACTTCAAAGCGCTCTTGAGCGTTCGATGCATCCGTTCTACCATGCCATTGGCTTGTGGATGATATGGTGTAGTATGGACGTGGTTGGCTCCCAGCAGACGACCGAGTTTATTAAGGAGGTTGGCTTCAAACTGACGGCATTGGTCCGAGGTGATCTCGCGTGGCATACCGAATATGGCGATACAGTGGTCAAACAACACTCTGGCGAAGGTGCTGGCCGCGTACTGGTATTGCTTGAGGCCAGCGCATATACCGTAGCCGCCAACTGCAGGAGTTTAATACGGCCGACGTGGATGGGGTCGAAACGCCCATCCGGCGACTTGAAGCTACCTAGCTCGATGTGGTTGTGGCGATGGACGTTTGAACGCTGGCATGGTACACACTGGTTGGGGCAGCGATAGACATCCTGTTGAGATTTAATCCACTGAAAGCTGGCCCGACCTAACTCAACCGAACCTTGACCCTATCCTTACCTTGCATTTGCTGACATAAAAAAACTACCAGTCGGGAAATCATTTTGAATTGGATTTAGCTACATAAAGTAAAAAATAATCAGTCCGTCTGCTTTCCTCGTGCATAAAAGTTGTGTCGGTTAATTGCAAAGACATCTCTGGTTAATTGAATATATTGATGTATAGTTGTGTGTCGATATAATAATATTTATTCAGAAGTCTAGTCCGTGGTGCTTTTCGAAACCCAGTTCAATAAATTGAACATTTTGTCAACTTGGACTGGAGTTTTTCTCAACTGAAAAACCCGAACCCACTGAAATTAACAACTGGTTATGGGCCCAGGGCAGCTTTAAAAGGGTTTCTTCAAAAGTCTGGAAAGGAAATTGTCAGGCAATTCGAGAAATCAGTCCAAGACGTCAGAACCGGCAAGGACAACATAACCGACAAATCAGCGACAATGGAGCAGCCATCGGACAGCAAGTCAACGTTGAGCAACGAACACGCAAGTCGCTTTAAATCAGAAAATCGCCACGAAAGATTAACAAGTTGATTAAGCAGGAGAGTGCTCCTACCAGGAGGTCTTTGTAACATCCTAGGGAAAACTTTGATATGAAGTCGTTCAAATTTATACAAAAGATGCACATTGCCATTTTAATCTAGCTTAAATGATTTTTCTGAATGCTCGGCCGATTGAACATCTTCAAGTTAAACAATATTCCTTAAATTTTCATGAAAATTGAAAGAAAATAAAAGTGCCTAAGTCAATTTTAAATATATATAGGGTTTTCCAATAAGAGGTGCTATTTTGAATAGATCTTGTGATTTAACACCTTGCGACTTCTTCCTTTGGAGCTACGTGATAGAAAAGGCCTACGCCAATAGCCCAGCGTCGATTCAAGATATCAAAGATGAAATTCGTGAGGCTATTGAGCACATACGGCAGCCACTTTGCGATTTGGTTATGGAAAATTTCATGAAGAGGATATGGTCCTGTAAGAGTGTCGCAGTGGTTATTTGCCTGATGTTAGTTTTTGCTATTAACGGCATATCTTCTTCTTTATAATGAAATAAACATCCGATCATTTACATTAAAAAATGGCACTTTTCTTTTAATATCAAAATAACACCTCTTATTGGAAGACCCTATATCAACCATAAACACGTGTTATTGTTGTTGTAATTCCATATAATTGAAATGGCTATAACTCACTTGATTATGATTCATCTCAATTAAATTTTGTAATCATATATATCTTATGTTAGTCTATATAATTGCAAAATTTCAAGAAGTTTGAAGGTACCGTTTTGATTTTATGGGCAAAAATGTAAAATCTACATATACTATTATTAACAAAGTTGAGCGAATTTCGATTTCTAAGGTATTTGTGCCCTTATACTCATTAAGGCCCACGTTCGTGATAATTTTCAGATTTTTCGGCTCAAAGGTGTCCAATCGCGAAGGGGGTGGGGGGAACACAAATTTTGGGTACATTTTGCCTTCCCCTGGACCCCCTAATTCATTAAATGATTTTTTTATTCCAGATTCTAAAAGTTCTAATCAAGACCTTTCATTTGATACCTCACTCGACTACCTTTGATTAAAAAAAAATTTTAAGGGCCAATACGTTATTAGGGGGGACCCCCCTTAAAAATTTTTTAAATTTTTGTTAAGGCCTTAAATTTTGAGAGACCATCACTTCTGACCTTTTCACAAAGTTTGAGCATTCTAGCTTCTATAGTTTCTGAGGAAATCAGCTGTGACGCACGGACAGACGGACGGACGGACAGACGGACAGACAGGTCGCGAAACTAGTAGGTCTTTGTAAAAAAAATTTTTACAAAGACCTAAAAATGGGTACTATAAAGTCTCAATTGGAAATGTTAAGTGAGGATAGTCACGGAAATGTCAATTTCATTTCATGGCGATTTAAATTAAACCTAGCACTTAAGAACCAAGATGTGTATGATATGATAACGGTTGCAAAGCCCAGACCAGCAGGTGCTGCGTCAACTGATACAGTCGCCGCTTGGTTAAAGAAAGATGTTGAGGGTCAAACATTGATAGGTTTAAATTAAACAGTAAGATTGCGAACAAAATTGCAAATTGTAAAACTGCCAAAGAAATGATAGACAAATTAGTTAGTTTATATGGTACAAACACTGATGTAACTTTAGAAACGTCCCGAATTAAACTCTTTACCTATGAGTATGATGAAAGCAAGTCAGCTGTTGAGAACTGTATGGAGATTTTGGATCTCGCGGATGAAGTGTCAACTGAAAATGATCCTGTGAAGGAAAGTTGGATCATGACGAGGATCATGAGTGCTACCGCCAAAATTGGCACATTTCAAGACATCCTGGGACAACGTGACCGGAGCAGCAAAGAACGTGGAAACTTTCATGGAACGCTTGAGACTTGAGGACGAGCGACTCAAAGAAACTACGACAAATGCAGAGGGCAGCTCCAACAACGCTCTCATGGCCAGACGCAGGAAACAAGGACAGTCGTCAAACAGCAAGCAGGAAAAGTCGCAGTTCGCATGCTACAAATGTGGGAAGAAAGGTCACGTGCTCAAGGAGTGCAGAGGTAAACCGTGTGATGAATACATTGCCAATCGCAAGAAGACGTCTTCATGTAATATCTGTAAGAAGAAGGGACACTTCGCAAAAGACTGCGAGCCTCGAGAAGAAGCGAATAAGTCAACAAACGGGAAACCAAATAGGAAGGCATTTTTGACCACGGCACTCTCGATGGTGGACACCCACTGACTTTTTGACGAATGTACACACACCAGAGCAGAACGGAAGGATTGAGAGAGAAATGAGAACGATTGTCGAGGCAATCAGAACAGATGTGCTATGTTTGGGTGTATTCGCTTACACCAAAATATAGCACATCGGTTGAAAAATCAAGCCACAGCAATGCAATGAAGGGAAAAAGTTTCCATAACCTGCCCCCAAAAATGTAAAGAACCTTTTAAAAATTAGTATTCTTATGAAAAGTACTACAAATTTGTATTTGCCGTAAACAACAGACTGGCAGCTACAAAATGAGACCAAAATTTTGATAATCGAATAGAAATTGTGGCTACAGTGAACGATTCAAGCCAGAGGTCTGACAAGGAAATTGACGTATTTTAGACAAATACATGTCTATGCCTCCTAAGCGTCATGAAAATTGGTATTTTCATGCATATTGCTACATATTTACACTTGACCCAAACTAAACAAACGCAACTGTAAGATAAGGCCGAAATTTTAACAATCGGATTAAAATTACGGGCACAGTAAGCAATCAAAGCTGAAAATCTGAACAGAAACTGCACGTGTTCTAGAAACAGCCATTTCTAGATATTTTGCCTAAAACATGTTCCGACCACCAAAACCTTAGTTTGGGCTAAGCTTTTAAATCAAAACCTTAAAAACGCGAAATTCGCACGTTTAAGGGGAGAAAAAGCGATTTAACATTTTGGCTGGTTGACACGTGAAAAATTGGGATTTTATTGGCTTTCAACCACCAAACCCGCCCTTCAACTTTTGCAAAATACCACAAATTTATTTTTTTTGGAAAATTCAGACGCTGATCTATTCACTAACACCAAAACAAAGCACATCGGTTGAAAACTCAAGCCACAGCAATGGCATGAAGGGAAAAAGTATCCATAACCTGCCCCCAAAAATATAAAGAACCTTATAAAAATTAGTATTCTTATGAAAAGTACTACAAATTGCTAGCAGCTACAAAATGAGACCAAAGTTTTAATAATCGAATAGAAATTGTGGCTACAGTGAACGATTCAAGCCAGAGGCCTGATAAGGAAATTGATGTATTTTAGACAAGTACATGTCTATGCTTCCTAAGCGTCATAACAATTGGTATTTTCATGCAATACACATGAACGAGTTGGACGAGAAACTGTGGGCAGAACAATGAACCATGCGATCTTCACGATCAACCAGACTGAAACTAGCAACGTACCAGGGAAAAGCCCAGTAGAACTTTGGTTCGGAAGAAAAATGAAGATTTATGCGACCCTTTGGATGCTTACGTGCTGACACAAAAACAGAAAAGAGGCAAGATGGAAAGAAAATCAGAAAAGGGAATTCTGGTTGGCTATGATATTGATTCACACTGCTACCGGGTTTATCCGAAAGAGAAAAGAGAAATTATCAGCGCAAGCAATGTGTTCTTCGACGAGGAAAAGATGAGATTGAGGCAAGGAACTGAACTTGAGACACACGCACCAGAGGGCACACCTGAGAAGCGAGAAGAAAGCAGCAGGGAGACAGACGAAGAAGACGAGAACTGGGGAACTGGAGAAAGTGCTGAGGAGCCAAGCGACAATGAGAATGAGACACCAGCGCCAGAGGAAGAGTCAGGAAGCAGAGTTCTGCCAGACCGTCGGACTCTGCAACCACTACCGAGACTGAGAGGCTGCGTACTTGACTCCCGTCGTGGAGGAAAGAGCGCCAAAGTAGCCATGATTGGTGAAACGGAGGACATCCCGGTGAGTGAGGCACTTAGATATGTGAAGTGGAGACGAGCGATTCAGGAGGAGTACGACTCGCTGATGGAGATGAAAACTTGGAAACTGGTGGACTGTCCAGAAGGAGCGAAACCTATTCCTTGCCGCTGGGTACTTCGAGAGAAGGCGGACGGGAGACTTAAGGCCAGACTACTGGCAAGGGGATTGGAACAGAAGGAGGGAGTGGACTACACGGAAACTTTCAGCCTAGTAGCTCGCCATGCATCCATTCGCCAAGTTGGTATCGTTCGGTTCGAAAACGGCTTTCTTGTATGGGAACCTGGAGCAGGACATCTATATGCACCAGCCTGAAGGGTTCGACGATGGAACTAGGAAAGTTTGTAGGTTGAACAAGAGTCTCTACCGACTTAAACAAGCTCCCAAGATGTGGAACGAGAGGGTCAGCACCCACAGTGACAAGTAGATAGGCTTGATCAACACAGACGACGACCCGTGTATATACTATAACAAGGACAAGAGCATTGTGCTCTCACTCTTCGTAGATGATGGATTGGTAGCCGGCAAAGATGAAGAAGAAATATATAAACAAGGAATTCGAGATAACATTCAGCAAGAAAGTACAAAACAAGTTAACGTATTTGGGCATGGAAATCTAGATCGACCAGGACGGTATCTTCGTGAGTCAGCCTCGCTACACGGAGATCTTGAGAAAGATGAAACTCGAGCAGTGCAATTTAGCATCTACACCCACTGAGCCAGGAATGATCGACCGTAAGATAGACTTCCAGAACGACGAGGCACTTCCAGCGAACAACTATTGCGAGGCGATAGGAAGTTTGTTGTACTTAGCCATTATAACTAGGTCACACATAAGCTTCGCCGTGAACTACCTCAGTCGATTCTGCAACAAGCCCATGAAGAGCCATCAGGTGATGGTGAAACGTGTTTTCCAGTACTTGAGAGGGACCACGACAGCCGGAATTCATTTCGGAGGAGACAAGACACTCGTGGCCTACACCGATTCAGACTTTGGAGGAGACTCTGAGACAGGACAGCAACGAGTGGTATGTTAGTGATGAGAGGTGGGCCAGTGATCTGGTATTCACGAAAGCAGCGTCTGGCAGCGACTTCAACTGCAGAAGCCGAGTACCGAGCAGCAGTGTCAGTGATTGGCGATGTGTGCTGGATCAAACGAATCGCACTGGAACTTGGTATTCTAGGAGCTGAGCTGCCGATCACTCTGTACGTCGACAACA
This sequence comes from Odontomyia ornata, assembly GCA_963969285.1. Lineage (NCBI taxonomy): Eukaryota > Metazoa > Arthropoda > Insecta > Diptera > Stratiomyidae > Odontomyia > Odontomyia ornata. Next base: position 289,040,530 of record OZ017740.1, on the reverse strand, counting down.
TGTCAGCGGTACACATGTTACAAAATGCACACGAAGGAAAGACGACCAGAGGTAGGAAGCACATCGAAATACCACGAAAGTACATCCAGCAACACATCAGCAACACTGTGGCACTGCAAGATCAAGAGCAGCAAGCAGATCGCAGACATACTCACCAAGCCACACAACAGAAGAATTTTGCGGACGGTCCGCTTTAAATTGATCAAGGAGGAGTGTTGAGATTTGATCGACTGACAGCTGACCCGACCTAACTCAAACCAACCTTGACCCTGTCCTTACCTTGCATTTACTGACACAAGAAAACTAGTAGTCGGGAAATCATTTTGAATTGGATTAAGCTACATAAAATAAAAAATAATCAGTCCGTCTGCTTTCCTCGTGCATAAAAGTTGTGTCGGTTAATCGCAGACATCTCTGGTTAATTGAATATATTGATGTATAGTTGTGTGTCGATATAATATTTATTCAGAAGTTTAGTCCGTGGTACTTTTTGAAACCCAGTTTAATAAATTGAACATTTTGTCAACTTGGACTCGACTTTTTTTCAACTTAAAAACCCAAACCCACTGAAAATAACAACATTTCGTAGACTCGGCCGGAAGAATTTCAGTGTTCGCGCTTTGCGGTGGCCCGCCCGCTAGGGTGCGAATGCTGGTGGACTTGGCGGCGAAGCACTGCTGGCAAGTAGGCTTTAATAGCACCGTTGAACTCGATGTAGTGCGCAGTAGCCGTCCAAAACCAACTGAAGCATCTTGAAGCGGGGCTCGCCAAGAGGTGCGACAACTGTTCACCTGTGGCCTGGACCTCACTGATGGCTCGAGCAGTAAGTGTGGGGAGTACCGCGACCGTCTTTACGCGAGAGAGTAGTCTTTTCCTGGTATATACTCCAATCATGTGTCGAATTGGCCGATGAAATCTGTCTGCTTTGGCGGAGCGAGGATTTGTCCGAGCGTTGTGTCAGGGCAAAGTTGAGTGGTCGATGGTCGGTGTAGACCGTGAAGTGTCTCTCCTCCAGAAAACTGTCAAAAGCTCTCGGTCGTAGGTGAAGTAGCGCTGCTCGGTCTCGGGTAACTTCCTTGAGAAAAATCCCAGGGGTATCCAAGTACCGTCGTCCCGTTCCTGGTCCAAGGCTGCCCCAATGGCGGTGTTGGATGCGTCGGTGCGTAGCTCCAACTGGTGCGAGGGTGATAGGAATGTTGATGTAGTTGCTGTGGCGATACTTTGCATGCAGCATCCAAAAGCGGCTTCATCGTCGGGTGTCCAAGTGTTTTGCGATCTCTTGGTGTTAAAACCTTTCAGCAGCTCTGAAAGTGGTGCTTGTAACTCGGCGACGTATGTGATGCAGCGGCGATAGAAGTTGAGCATCCCAAGGAAACGTCTCAACTGTAAGGAGTCACCAGGTTTGGGAAAGTCTGCGATGGCTTTCGTCTTGGGAGCTGGTGGTCGGAAATCTGTCTCACAGATGTAGTACCCGGCAAAGATGATATTGGGTAGGCCGACCTGGCATTTATTCCAGTTGGGCTGGAGCTTTGCAACTTGCAGTATGGGAAGAAGTTGCTCGAGGTGACGGTCGTGGCTAGCCGAGAATACTAGGATGTCATCCTGGTAAATGTATACGAAGTCGAGTTTCCTCAACAGGTGGTCGAGTGTCCGCTGTATGCTTAAACTGCCGTTTCGCAGGTCTTTTGGTGCTACCGGGATTTGATAAAAGGCCCGCTGAAGAATACTGAACTGCTGGCCTCCTGCATCAGATCCTCGATGATGGGCGATGGGTAGCGGTCCGGGCGGGTGTGGTTATTGAGTTGGCGGTAATCCCCAGTAGCTCGCCAACGGCTACCGTCCTTGGGCCACCATGTGCAGGGGACTGGCCAATTGGTTTGATGAAGGTCGAATTATCCCTCGTTCCAATAGGAAGTCGAACTCTGCATCCGCTGCAAAGATGCGCTCTCCCGCGAGGCGACATAGTCTTGCGAAGACGGGTAGACCGTGCGTGATTATCGAAGCCAACCCCGGTGGTGCCTTCCAAAGGCGATGGCTTGGCCACGGCGCTGATGCTATGCACCGGTGGAGCTGGGGCAAGGACGCAGACTGTAGAGAGGCTGGTGCGGTCGTACAAGAGGCGCCGATTTCGTAGGTCGATAAGCAAGCCATGATAAGTGTGTGAGTGCGTCGGCTCCCAGGACGTCTGCAATAACAAAAGGCCAGGGAAATGCGCGGCGTAACCTAAAGTCCAGCGTAATTTCCTGGGTGCCGAAGGCAACGAAAGGCGTACCATTGGCTGCCTGTAACTCGAAGCTCTGATTCTGAAGAGGCTTGGCCACGAGGTGCCTCGAAATGATGGAGAGGGCAGAGCCGGAATCCACCAGAAATCGAGCTGTTATGGTGCAGTCCGAGACATAAAGGCGCTTTTCCGGATTGTTCCCGGCGATTTCCGCTGAGTACAGTGCCGGCAATCTTAGTTTACCGAACGTCCGGTAGCGGTGCTCTGAGCTGCAAAATTGTAGGGCTGTTTGCATCGTATCGCTACGACTCCGTGTTTGATGTAATACCAGCAATATCCCATATGTGGTTCGGCACCTGGATTGGCGCGGCGTGCCCTTTCTTGGCGGCCATCTCGTGATGAGGAGCGGCCGCGCTGCATCCTGGAACCGGCGAATGGTTGCTGGTGTGCCTCGCGGGTCAAACCAGTCAACTGTGCAATTGCTAAGCTCTGGGCGGCTAGCTCGACTGCGACCTGGTCCGGGGAACTGCATGTTGAGGAGAAACTGGATGAGGGTGTTGTGGGGCGCGTGATTGCTTCCATGGACGTGGCCATTACTGCTGGGCCCATGTAGTGTACCTCGTGTGCGACCGCGATGATTTCCTCCAGCGTCTGGTTCTTGATCAAAAGCAGCATGCACCGCGTCTGCTGTGGTAAAAGGTCGAGCCATTTGATCTGCAGTACATCGTCGCTTACTCTCGTCCCAGCAAGGGAGCGCATGTGATGCAGCAGCAGCTGTGACGGCTGTCTGTCTCCGAGTTCCACACCTGTGAAGAGCTTGTGTAGCTGGGGGTTGGAGGAATCTGTCAAGCGGGAGACGATGGCCACAGACGAGAAGAAGAAAAAGTGAACTAATATTAATTTTTCTAAGGACTATTTGTGAGGGTTTTGGAAAATAATTTTACAAAACCTTACTAAAATCTCGTCCTGTCTGTCCGTCGGTGTGTCACACCTATTTTTCTCGCAAATGATACAAGCTAGAAACATAAAATTTTGTACGTAGGTGTTAAGCGGTGCCTTCTTCAGAGTTGAACTAAAAAAATGTTTTATAAGATATTTAAAGGGAGTCTCTCCATATAGGGGAGAGGCCCCCGAAAAAAAAGTTTCATCAAAAGTAGCTGATATGGGTATCAAATGAAAAGCCTTTTCAAAACAGGTCTTGAAGTGGAATTTCTTGCTTCTGGGGACACACAGGAAGGGGAAATACACCAAAAAATTTGTGCTCCTCCTCCTTGCGATTGAACATTTGTGATCTGAGAAATCTGAAAAAAACTATGAATGTAGGAGTTTATGAGCACAATAACAACAAATACCTTAGAAGTCAAAATTCGCTGAACTTTGTTAATAATAGTATGATCTTCGAATTTCACATTTTCCTGAATGAAATCGTATGGATAGCCTTAAACTCAATGAATTTCGATATTTACATAGTCTTATAAAGGGTCCTGATACTCTGCGAGTTTGATGAATATCGAATCATATTCACGGACGTTATAGCCATTTGAAATGTCTCCAAAAACAACAACCAATAACACACGATTTTGGTATTTTATGGACTTTCCATCGAATCAGACACTGCAGTTTTGATTTGATCTTCTTAAAATTTTCCAATAAGATCAATAACATGAATATTTTTGATAATTCATGATTTGAGTAGTTTTTGTTAGTTTGCAACAAAATGGCGACCGTTGAATATAGAGAAACAATGGATTTTCTTTTAAACGTGCACATCTGTTTGACATGTTTCTTGATTTTATTCGTTGCTGGTGACTGCGGCGTGGGTCTATCCACCCAACTTCTTTATTATTGAGTTATTGTTAAAAAAAGTAAAAGACTGTAGTTAATCGTTTCTTAAGTGATCGGACTATCAAAGGAAAAATAAAGGTTGCATTACCTTGTGAATTCGGATGATTTCGAGGCGCTGGAACGCGGTTAGTGATCGTTCGATATTTTTTGAGCTTACCCTTTCGGTTCTAGATTGAGGCAAGTATAAGTAGCAGGAGATGGCTCAATTTGTATGCAATTTTCAGAACACATGCGTTTTCAGGAAATTCAGATAAAAACTTCTGGCATATTTAAGGGTCACATGTCGATTTTTTGAATGAAAACGTAAAATCGTTAATGAAAACATAAAATTCGTAAGATGTACTTGTTGCGTATTACTTACACACCCGCACTTGTAAAGGTCATTGTATAGCCATTGCGTTATATACTGAATAAAATAGTCAGTTGATCACTGACAGTCTAAGCAAATAGTTCGCACCTTGTTCAAACATAAAACTTGGCGACGGGCTGGCTTTAAACCAAAATGGTGCTCATAATAGAATTCATGGAGCAGTTCGACCCTGCGGGTGGTGTAATCGAGTCGTATTTAGAAAGATTTGATCAGTTTTTGGCGATTAATATGATTGATGACGAAGAAAAATTTCGATGATAGTCATATATATTGGGCCGGTTGGGTACGGAGTGTTGAAAATTTTATTTGCGCCAGACATTGTGAACACCAAGACATACGACCAGATAAAGCTCAAGTTAATCGAAAATTACGGCAAAAAGAAGCGTCTATAATTGCTGAGAGATTTCACTTTTACGAATGAAATTAAACACCTGGAGAAAATTTACGTGATTATTTGCTGGAGTTAGCAGCGAAATGCGAATTCAATTCATTTTTGTTGGAGGCGTTACGAAACAGCCTAGTTTGTGGTGTGTTGAACAAAAATATACAGCAGCGTCTATTGTCGGAGTAGGATTTAACGTGGGACTCAGCAACAAAAAGAGCGTTGTCAATTTAGACCGCATCCAGTCAATCCGAGTTGATGCATCCGCCAAATACATCTGTGGACACATTATAGATGTCAAATCGAAACAAAAAGTATGGTTCATGCAAACATTGTGGTGGTTAAAATCACGAAGAGCCAAAATTCAAAGTGAGGTTCTATACATGTTATAAGTATGGTAAGCGAGGGCATCTTGCAAAAATTTGCACACAGAATCGGAAGAAAATAGACGCCGTTGTCGAAGAACAAAGTAGTAGTAAATGGGAAGCGATTAATAGGTATTGGCATCTGACAGAGGGATACTTTGAAGGTTTGCGTGTGTATAAACGATGTCACTATCATCGATGGTGGCGCATGTGTATCGGTGTTGAGTAAAGACGTACACGTAAAATATTTTTGACAAATGGGTCTCATGCGGTGCAATACGGTCTTGAAATCCGTTAGTGGAGCTAATTTAAACGTTTGCGTTGAAGCATTTGTACGTGTATATCACAATGGGAAAACATACAAACTTAAGTTGATTGTTTTTGAGTCGAGCAAGGGATTTAAATTATTCATCGGTAGAAATTGGATGGATGTGTTGCGACCACATTGGCTAAGATTATTGTGAAAGAGGTGCCTATGAAAACCAATACGTCAACAATATCAGCGCTGATATCAGAACTATTGATCAACGAATTGAAATGTGTTTACAGGCGACGAAACGTGCATTAATAATTATGTGGGGAGCTTAGAATTTAAATCGAATGCAATACTAGTCTATAAGAAGGTATACTCGTATTCGGTTCCATACACATTGCGCGAGACTGTCGAAAATGAATTAAAAGATATGCTACGAAAGAGCATATCGGAGCCTATAGACCATAGTGATTGGGCGAGCCCAATAGTAGTCGGACCAAAGAAGGAAGGTGGGATTCGTGTGTGCACCGATTTTAAGCAAACACTAAACAAAGTTATTGATCTCAACATGTATCCGTTGCCGATGGCAGAATATGTTTTCGCAACATTAGCAGGTGGGAATTTCTTCGCAAAAATCGATTTGTAAGAGCATTCTAGCAATTAAAAATTGGTGAGAAGTCATTGCCATATTTTACACAGAATACCCATATGGGACTTTTCCGGTATAACGTTTTGACATCCGGAATATCAGCTGCACCAGCCCTCTTCTAGAAGACTATGGACAGTATACTAAACGGATTGGAACACATCGCTTGTTACTTTGACGACATATTGATGGCTGGACGAGATGAATAACACTGCCGTGATATCGTGAATGCTTTTTTTCTAAAGGTTGGCCAAATTCAGTTTGAAAGTGAATTCCGATAAATGCATTTTCTTGGAAAAGAGTGTTGAGTTTTTGGGACATCGAATGGAAGCGTTCTTTTTTGGGATTAGTAAATTTTTACGATCGATTTTTACCAATGTTGGTGACGGAATTGAAGCCAACTCTACATCAACTTCGCAAGGGCAATCAATTCGAATGGTCCAGCGATTGCAGTAAGGCTTTTCAGATAGGCAAACAAATGTTGTCTGATAATCAAGTAATAGTGCCTTACGACCCGTCTAAAGAAGTTATTGTGATGGCAGATGCGAGTTCATATGAAGTTGGAGCAGTTTTAATGCAACGTTCAGACGGAACCAATAGACTTGCGTTATTCGCTTCAAGTAAGTTGTCAGAGACACAACGAAAATACAGTCACTTAGAAAAAGAAGTGCTGGCGATAGTTTTTGTAGCACGAAGATTTCACAAATACCTTTATGGGCGTATGTTTACATTGGTCACTGATATCCGGCCAATTCAAATTAGTTTGTCACCGAATAAGGCTATTCCAACGTTAGTGCCAAGTCGCATACAAAGGTGGGCACTAATTTTAACTGTATACCGGTACAAAATGGTACACAAAAAAGGTCCATTATTAGCTGTGGCTGAGGCATTCTCGAGACTGCCAATGAATGTAAATTTGGAGGAAGATTGTAATGTGCCAGCGATTGAAGGAGACGATGACTCGGAGGTCGATGCGTTTTATGACGCGGACTACATAGCATTAGATTTTTATCGAATATCGAAGGCTACGGATGAGTATCTTGTCTTGTCAAAAGACAGAGTGATTGCAAAAAAAAAAAAAATGCGCAGAGGAGACACTATGTCCGTATTTTCTACGAAGGAACTAACTGTCCATTGAACGCAAAAGTGAGTTATGGGGCATGCGCGCAATAATCCCTAGCGTTTTACAATAAGAGGTTTTGAAACTGTTGCACGATCAACATATCGGAGCGGTACGTAGGAAAATGCTCGCAAGGAGTATTTGTTGGTAGCTTGGGATCGATTCAGATATTCAAGAATTCTGCAGAAAGTGTTTAACATGTCAACAACTAGGTAAAATGGAGCCGTCAAAGACGTCAACTTGGCCGAACTCAAACCGGAATTGATATCGTATACATGCAGACTTTTTTCATTGTCGAGGACCAAGTTTTTTGTTGTTAATTGATAGTCATACCAAATGGATGGAAATAATACATATACATCGGACGTGGGCTGCAACATTAATCGGAGAACTGAGAAAGATTTTTCAGTTTGGGGCTTACAAGTGGAATTCGTCACGGATAATGGACCCCCTTACAATTCAGCAGAATTAATGGGGTTTCTAAAAGCTAATGGCGTTCGGCCGATAAAAAGTCCTCCATATCCCAGCAACGGCCACATCCCATATCAAAGCAACGGCCAGGCAGAGCGAGCAGTTCAGCCAGCTAAGACAATGCTTGGAAAAGCACAAATTCACTCAGGTGTGTGTTCGTTTCAATTGCAAAAATTTAGAGATCAGTTTCGATTCAAACATCGGAATACACCATGTACTGCAACAGAAAAGGCACCAGCTGAAATGATGCTGAATATAAAGCCAAGGAATTCATTACAAATGCTGAAGCCTCCTGTTGAATGGAATGAGTCTGAAACGAATGAAAGGGAATCATCTACGGCAAAACAGTTTAAAAATGGAGAAGAGATATGGGTGCGATTAAATAAGAACGAGAGATGGTAGCCAGACATAGTCGTGAGAGCATTATCAAGAAATTAGAAATCAGTCCTAGTGTATTTGGTTAACGTCTACGGCATCTACAAATCAGCTCATATTGTTCAAATGAGGATGTATTATTATTGGCGAAGCCTCCACACATCGATCAAGGAGAGTGGTCTTGGTCAACACTCCAGGATAAGCCAAGTGAACCAGTATCACAACTATTAGTGTTAACAAAAGATGTAGACCCACATTGTAACCCGGACGCATCCCCAGCTGAGCAGCCTACGCCTGTTCGATGTTAAGATGCTCAGGAAGAAAGATGTTCACGAAGACAACCTAACCGAGAAAGAAGGCAACCTGATCGACTGACGTAACGATAGTTAAAAAAATGTATATTGCTATTGAATTAAAATAGCGAAGGTTTTTGTGTGTTACTTACACACCCACACTTGTAAAGATCATTGCATCGCCATTGCGTTCTAGGCTGAATAAAATAGTCAGTTGGTCACTGACAGTCTAACCAAACAGTTCGTACCTTGTTCAAACATAAAAGTACTATTATTAACAAATTTGATGGAGTTTTGACTTCTGAGGTGTTTTCCGCGCTTATAATCTTAAAGACCTACTTTGAGGATTTTTTCAGATTTTCTGTCCAAAGGTGCCCAATTGCGAGGGGGGACACATTTTTCATACATTTCCTCTCCCCTGTACCCTCTGAAGTGAACAGCGTCAGCCTAAGACCTGTTTTAGAAAGGCCTCATCAAGACGTTTGATTTGATATCCATATCAACAACCTTTGGTACCTATAAAAATTATTTTATACTGCAACTTTCAAGAGGGCATCACTTTTATGATTTGCATTTCGGCAGTAATAGCACCTGTAATGGTACTGAAAAAATAAAAAAATAAAATTTCCTTTTTTAGCGCTATTTATTATTAAATTTCTTAACCAGATACCGGTATTTCGGAAACAATTTATCCTCTTCATCAGTGGCGGTATTCTGAAGCTCTTCTTACAATCATCCGAATATTTAAACCTTTCACATTTGATGGCAGAAAAGATACATCAAGTAATAAACATAAATATCCTTAAGTAGTACTACGGGAAATAACTTACAATTAAGGGTTAGCAGAGGCAGGTATACAATTAACAAAGAGCTTAAAAGTAAATTTATTATCGGGAATTACAAAAAGTTGTAATGCAATTGCGAGTTAGCTATGGCAAGTAAAATAATTGTGGAGATTTTATTACAAAAAATTAGTTATTTGATAATTTTAATTAGGTCACTATATCCATTCCCTAGATCCGTATTTAAACGTTGTTCACTCTGGACTCTCGCGATCCATAAGGATTCACAAGCATCCAACTTTTTCCAATCCCGGACTTCCTGTACCATGTCTATATTAGCCCATTGAATAGTATGAGATTCCTCAATAATATGTCTGGCTAATGATGATCTTGCTCTTTCTATTCCACCTCTTCTGATGATCTGTTCAACCTCCTTAATATGTTCTTGGAATCTTGTTTTTTGTCCAATATATACTTTATTGCATTTCGGGCAGCTGATTTTATAGATTCCACTCTTTTCCTCCTTTTTTGCCATCCTTAGTCGATCTAAGAATTGTTTCAACGCTGTATTTTCTGCTGGTGCTAGCCGTATTGCATCCTGTCGTTTTCAAAATGCGTTCCAATCTTTTTGTAGCTGATGAATGAGTAATTGGCATCCATTTTCGTACTTGTCGTCGTTCTGGTAGAAATAGTGAGGTGAGCCCATTTTTTCTGTTTCTCCATTTTTCGAATACTTTGCTCGATTAAATTCCTCCTGTACCCATTTTTGCTAGCCGTGTCCACAATGTATTATTTTTCTCGTTCCAGACGCTGGTTATTCAACGGTACTGTTAACAATTGGTGGATCATACAATTGTATGCAGCCATTTTCTGTGCATAAGAATGGTTCTCTGGGTACTTGTGCTCTTCCTGCAGATGTCAATTTCTAATACACCTTGGGTCTTTATGATCAAAAGATCCAGGAACGGTAATTGGCCCTGACTGTGTTTTTCCATTGTGAATATTATTTTAGGGTGTATCCCATTGAGTACATGTAGTATGTTAACTCTTCAGCCCCATTTGCTTTAACCATCGTGAAAATGTCGTCCACATATCTGGCCCATAGCTTAGGCATCATTACTTTTTTCTCCACCTCGATCTCCAGCCAATCCATGAAAATATCACTCAACAGAGGTGAAAGAGGGTTATCCATAGCTGCTCCTATCGTCCCTTTGAAGAAGTTGTCCCTGAAAATAAAATAGTTTTCATTCATACATACAGCTGCTAATTTACTATAGCATTTCACACGTCTTCTCCATTCCCTTGAATCACTGTGTTTCAACAGCCAGCCTTCAAACAGTGCCAAGGACTGCTTAACTGGCAGGCTGGGAAACAGTGATTTGCCATTATAGGAAATCAATAAATAGCCCTCCTCAACCTTCACATTTTGAAGCTTCTCCATCAGTTCGTCCCTAATCTTCACTGATCGCGTGCTAGGTTTATACGGAAGTTGTGCGCATTCTTTTAAAAGCCATTGGGCTATATTCCTTGTAAATGCATTAGTGGCTGCGATAATTTCCATTAATTTGTAGTGAAATTATGGTGTTCAATAAGTCCGTAAAGGACTGCAGCGATGTTCTGCTGCCTCGGCAGAAGAAGGTGTCGGTATCTGCCGAGAATGCCCTCGTCTGGAGACGCGTGAATGCGCTGGCAGGCTAGCATTGCGGTGTCGTGGGGCGGGTTCATTTCCCCAGCACGAGGACCCACTACAAAAAAAACTCACGAATTTGACTGCTGGAGATCCAGGGGCAACCGAAGTCGCAAAAAGTGTAGGTAACTACTTCGAGGGAGATAGTGCTTGTTTCGAGAACAAGAGGTACCTGAGAAGAAAGGCGGACTTGGGGTAACCTCGTCATTACCCGACGAAGTTCATGGCCCACAAATGAAAGAGGGGCAAACGGGTGATGGTGGAGCCCCTTCGCACCCACCCAACCGGAATAAATCCATATATATTCTGTTGCAGTGGCCAGGTATTCCTCTTCTCAGTGGAAAACTCATACAACTTGAATTGCATGAACTTTCTCATCAGAAGGGGAGTACCCCGGTGACCAATTTATGCCACAGAATTATACAATTTGATTGCATAACTCTATGCTATAAAGAGGCACTCTGCTTGGGCCACTCAACCCGCGACGTCACCTGAAACGAGAAGGATTAATTTGTACCCGGCGGCTGGCTCATGGTTTTAGGGGCGGCCTGCCACCGTACCGAGTCCTATACCCGGTCAGAGCCGGAAGAAAAGAAAGACCAAAGGGTATGGTATTACTTCATTGTTTCAATTCGTACAGAAAAATCCCAAAAAAATATAATAAACAAGAACCATAAATTATATTAAAATGGAAAAAAAACAATCAATTTTTCCTTCTTTACAAATATGCTCAATTCATTCCAGATGGTTCGTTCATACTTTAAATTTGTTCAATTTGTACCCCACACACTTGCGTAGCAAAAGTACGTTAAGAGCACCGTTCAAATCAAAATTACAGGTTAATTTCGTTATCGTCAGCACGTATAGAAATTTGATCTAATATACTTTCATTCGTTATATTTATTAGTCATTATGCAACGATACATCGTATTCTTGTACCTCATGGATTTGTTCAGTCTCAAATCGATTCATCAAACAAACTGTACTAATGTCAACGATGCCTGACGGTCGCAAAGCAACTTACGCTAGGCCCATCTGACATATCAACTAATTAACATGGTTCAGTGGTTCCCCAAAATTATTTCAAACAAGAAATATCGGATAAAAATTGTGCACCTGCAACTCGAACCTAACAAATCGAAAACAACTCTCTCATTTCTATCAACTCATCTGGAATCAATTACATCGCATGCTTTTATATCAACTTTTCTCCTTTTGCTACTATTGTTATCAAAAGTTCTAAATATTTAGTATTTTTTTCTTTTTTTTTTGTTATCTTCAGTTATCCGTTGAAGTCTTATCTACGTTACTTTCAGCGAAAATAAATCTCAAGGAATATTTTTCTTATTGTTTGCTTTCATTACATAGCGCCTTAAATAAGTTTGCTATAATGTGTATGTAGTAATTGTAATGAAAACGTAGTAAACAATTAAAATGTTATTTCTTTTCAAATTTTTTTTTTATAACATCGTCAAATTAGCTAAATAACATATAGTATAAATAAATTTTATAATAAAAATATTTTAATAATATATTTAAATTAAATTAAAAGGGTACTCACCCGCATGGTCTTCCGAGCGCTCGATGACGATGCAGGTGGTCCGGAAATCTCGATTCTGGAAGATTGTAACAGAGTAGAAAAGTGTGATATAAATTCCACTGTATTGTTGGATTAAAAACAGCCAAAATAAAATGATCAATGGTTTATAACCACCAGGCCGGAAGAATCCAGCATATTTACAATTTCTCCACGATGATTTGTTTTCAGTTTGGAAATCGGCTTTCGATGCGTTTTTCATGCGATTCATTAATTTTGTTTCATGTTCACGTTGCAATGCATTCAAGTGCATATCAGCGAGACTTTGTCTGTTTTAGGTTTTACATGACTGTGGAGAACAAAACTGCACTAAGGTGATAACCACGACGTGACAGCCGTTTTTCTTTTACACCGCACTTTCCGTTTCTGAAACTTCACACGGGGGCGTTCAGGTAAGCCCGAAGACTCTTGTCGAGGCGGAGAGGACGCAAGCCACTAGGAAGTTCAACGATGGCAATATTGTGTTCAAACGAATTTCCTTGCATCAGTCGACAACGAGCTACTGCAACTGTGCCATAAAAGTAATTGTCGCGTTTGATCCACTGGAACTACACTTTCCTTGTCGTAGGTGAATGTCACTTCCCGCTGTAATTTGCCTGCCTTGCAGAGAAACAATCGTCTTGGTCGGTGGGATTTTGGTTGAAAATATCGATTTTGCTCGTGATCGGGCCTATTTTATTCTTATTCCTTTGTCTTGTCTTTGTCAATCTCGCTATCGATTTCTTGTTCCTTTCGATTATACGCAACGTAGAGACAAGAGATTCAGTCTGTTGATGGTGTTAAGACTATCTTCCCAATTACGGCACTTTCCGTTCCCGTTCATAGGAGTGCAATCTACTGGCTCTATAATTTCACGTTAGCCCCCGCGTGAATAACAGTTGTATGGTAACAGGTTGATGGGAGTGGGACACTTTGTTGTAGGAATATGCGAAAAGATAGATTCGATCGCCTTCGACTTCTTTTTCTCTTGACGTGCTCTAACGGTGGATCTTTTTTCCAGTTATCCGAAAGTGAGGCGCCACCAATAATCCAAGGGGATATCATAACCTAGTCACACATATTTCCGATTTGCTGGCCTGTACAGGGGTAAACAAGATATTCCTATGGATTTCCAATTATGGGGAACTCGATCCGACGTGATCACTGTAGCGATTAAAGCAGACTCCTCCATCCGCCCAAGCAAAACTGTTCGCTTCTTCTCTTCCTCTCCTACTTGACGTGGGTTTTTATACCGTTCCTGTCTGGGTGTTGCAGAGATGTGAGCGTTAGTGTAATTTAATTATCAAAATCAATACCTGAACTCTAGTCAGCACAGCAACAATTCCCACCCGTGTGTTCCTCGCCAGTCTCCTTCACTCCAAATGACAACTGCCATGTCCAAGGTATTTCGTCGTACCAGATCAATCTCAAACCGGTTCGACTGCAAATTGTGCTAGATCAATCGGAAATTGTTCCGATTCAATCTGCAATCGTACCGGTTCGATCGTTTCGATTGATCTGGGACATTTTAGGGTTTTCTTTAACCCTTTAACTGCTCGATTATTACATTCATTCATTCCCCTCCTTATAGATTTTGGGCAAACACTTTATTCTAGGTAGACAGGTGTTAGACACTCTAAGTTTTTTAATGTCACCAATTACTGGTTTTGATTCTTTAAGGACGTTTTCCACTCTGTTTATCAAGTCCGGTAGGGGATCTGCTCTTAATTGGTGGTAATCTCCGCTATCCAATTTTTTAAGCACCATATCATCATACTGCTTCTTGTCTATTATTACCACAGAATTCCCTTTGTCTACCCTTACATATTACACTGGTTTTTCTTTTAGTTCTTTTAACAGCTTCCATTCGGCATTTTCGTTCACTCCTCCTACTCGACTTGCTCCATTATCTCCGCCGTTCTCTTCCGTAAAAATTGCTTTTCATCAGAATCCATGAATCGTATCCATGACAATGTCCTCCGCTGGAAAACTGTTGCTAGTGACCGGGTATTTTAAGCCTGTATTTATTTGGTCCTGTGTGAAGGTTTCTGATGATTTATTTATGACAAAGTTGTGGATAAAATCAATCTTTTTCCGTTGATCGCGTTTCATATGAATTTTATTCTACAAAGTAGCCAACTTTTTGTCTAAAATCTTCCTTTTTCTCGCCTTTTCACACTCCTTGGCCCATTGTATTTTGTCTATGATATCCAATATATCACCTTTTCTTCCAATTAGGCTTTTAGCAATCTTCAGATGCAGTGAGTAGTTTTCCAAACTAGCAGACTCCAGTTTTGAAAACAACGGGTTTATACTTTTTTTAACTAGAATTCTTTCAATGACTAAAGTATCCCGTTCCGTTTCAAATATTGATGATTTCAAAAAAAACTTATGACTCTTTGGTGTCACGTTAAACTTAAGGCACAGTCTCAGAAACCTGATGGGTAATTATTTAGTTTAGGTGCCATACTCCCGATTTTTTGAAATTTCAGTATGTTACACAGTTTTTCATGCTGAAAAAGAACAGCAGTAGAAGGGCATCCTTCTATTCTCTAGGGAAGCATTCTTGTACTCTTCCTTCGACTCTATAGAAGGGAACCCTTCTATACTTTATGATAACCTTCTATTCATTTGAAGATTACCCTTCTATAGAATGGACAGGTGCTCCTCTTGAGAATAGAAGGGTGCCCTTCTATTTTTTAGACGGGCACCCTTCTTCCCACACACCACTCTCAACCCCCTCCAACATCAAGTATGTGCAAAATACCAACTTTTCACGATAGTGTACATTTCCAATTTTCAAACCTTAAAAACTATGTAAAGGAATGTTTTCCGCGCCCAACATATATATACAGTGATTCCCAAAAAGGTCCGCACAAGTAAGAAATGTTTCTTCTTTTTCAATTTATGCTTCAATCCATGACACAAAAAGAAAAAGGAAATATTATTAATTGAACAAGCATCAGCTCGATAATTTTACTCAAAAAAATAGAAAATGTACCGCAAAATGAGAAGTAAAACGAAGGATTAAAAAAGAAGCACAAAAATATGACGCCCCAAAAAGATCCGCACAACAACGAAACTTCGGCAAACATGTGCATTTTTTTATGTAAAAGGAACACATTTGAGTGACCTCTTTATAGCATATCGCCTTCAGTGATAAAGTCGTAATAGATCCGGGCAGATCATATCTAATATTGATCACAAACCGCGTGTTGTTCGTAGCTTAAAAAAAAAAAGTTGTGCTTTTTAAATTAAAATGGGCCAATACACGTCTCCAGAGAAGATTCAGTTGGTGGTTTCTAACCATATGGAAGGTAAAAATGTGGCAGAAATATGTTCGAGCCTCAACATGAAACGTAGAACTGTTTACGACATTCTCCGGAAGTATAAAGAGGAAGGCAGAATAGACCTGAAGCATAGTCCTGGTCGCCCAAAGGTTCTAACGACGCTTGAAGAACGCTCTATCGTCCGGAAAATAAAAAAAAAATCCAAAACTGACTGCTCCAAAATTGTGAGTGAAGTGTTCGCAAAATTTAAGAAAAAAGTAGGATGTGAATCAGTTCGACGAGTTTTGAGAAATGCTCAATACAATGGACGTGTTGCACGGAAGAAACCAAAGCGTTTAAATTTCGCTAAAGAATTTATATTAAAGGAAGTCAATTACTGGTAGGATATGATTTTTGCCGATGAAAGCAAATTCAATGTTTTTGGCTCGGATGGACGTGTTATGATGTAGCGCAAGCCCATTGAAGAATTGAGTCTAATTAACCTCAGGCTTACAGTGAAACACGGAGGTGGCGTGGTGTTGGCGAATTAGTATTTATAGATAGTAGATATCATGGGTTCCCGTCGATATTTAGACATTTTGAAGGAAAATTTGCGAAAAAGCGCTGCTAAAATGTGCATTTTGGATTCGTTTAAATATTTCGAAGACAATGATCCCAAACATAAGGCACGCATTGTTCAAGAATGGCAGCTGTATAATTGTCCAAAAGTGGTTCATCCTCCTCCTCAGTCACCGGATTGTAATCCCATTGAATATCTCTGGGACGAATTGGACCGTAGAGTTCATAGCACGCCAATTTGTTCAAAAACAGAGCTCGAGAAAAGGCTTCGCGAAGAAAGGGTGAAAATGGATGTGGAATACCTGCGGGAAATCATCTCCAGTATGCCAAATCGATTAAAATGTGTCATTGAACAAAACGCACATGCAACAAACTACTAGCTTACTAAAATTTTTGTTTATTTTTACAATTTAGCTTTTGTGCAGATCTTTTTGAGGGATGATATTTTCTGTTTTTTCATGGAATTTCCTTTTTTTTGGTATATTTAAAGTGAGAAACTATTTTATTTATGTGATCTGTAAGACTGTTATGTTCTGATAATAATAAAATGTTTAAAAAAATTTTCCCGTTTTTAATTGGCTTATAAAATGAGAAAGGAGGAAAATTTCTTACTTGTGCGGATCTTTTTGGGAGTCACCGATATATATTCTTTTTCAGCATGAAAATCTGTATAACATACTGAAATTTCAAAAAAAAAATCGGGAGTATGGCACCTAAACTAAATAATTGCCACCTGATGTTTTCTGTCAACCCTCCTTTCGAATTATTGAGCTTCAAAAATCTATTGAATTCCGAATTGGACCTGGTCGTATCATCTACGATTTGCATTTCGGCAGTAATAGCACCTGTAATGTTACTGAAAAAATAAAATTTCCCTTTTTAAGCGCTAAGCTACTGATGAAGAGGATAACTTGCCTTCGAAATACCGGTATCTGGTTAAGAAATTTAATAACAAATAGCGCTTAAAAAAGGAAGTTTTTTTTTTAGTATCACTTTTATATTTTTAGTTTAGTGGCTTGCGAGAAAACTTGCTGTGGCACACGGATGGACTGACAAACAGGATGCGATTTTAGTAGGGTATTGTAACAAAATTATTTTACAATACAAAGCAAATAAGGAGAAATTATTTAACTCAGTTATAATTTGTGAAGCGCTAAGGGGGCAAAGACTGTTTACCTTTCTTCGAAACACATAAATATATACTAACAAATATTATCGCGAATTTATCAACTAATAGCTTCCATCCGTAGCAAGTTTGATGACCTTCTACAATTTAGCGTAAAACATAGGAAAACAATTACTTTACAACCAGCAGCAAAACGAAAAGGCAACAAAAATACTTCAAGTGGAAGTCACGGAAATGAAACTTCCTAAATTGCACAGATTCGAGATTTTGATAAGCGAGCAAACAAAAATACATCAAAAGAAAATAAGTAAAGTAAATGCCTACTTCCAGCTACGCACAGTCAGATCTAAAATTATCGATTTCCTTATGTTTACAAATAGAAAAACTTTAATTTCTCGCATCATCGCGATAAGGGAACAAAAAGCAACGTGAAATAAATATCGATTTCTTGGTCCAATGAAATTGATTAGGTAGAAAAATAATAAAAACCAACAAGAAATATATTTTACAATTCAATTACACCACATTGAAATACTTTCGATCATATCACGCAAACTTGCACTTGAAAATAGCTTTGACTCGGCACATTTTATCAATTAAATACTTACACAATCCTTCTTGGTATTACAATAAGTAATAATAACAATTGAACTGATATCTTATCGAACAAACAAATACGTAACATTACAAACGACCTTTACTATCAAGTTCACGCGTACAAGCAGCGCCCGTTGAGTGCCAATTGTTACAATTGGTATCGCGGGGATGGTTATTGTCCGTGGAAGTCAACCTGAATATTGCAATCTTAATCTGTTGGCGCTAATCGAAACCTGAATACAAATTACATGAAACTCTTCTTGATTGCTCTTTGCTGCTGCCGCTGGTGGTTGGTTCCTTTGTACCAAAGTTTGCATTACGTGTTTTTAACGCTATTTGCATTGCTAAAATGAATTTTATTCCGTCTCGCGGATTCGGTTCGTAACTTTATTCCTCGTCTTGTCTTGAGTGGCTTTTATTACAATTCACGAGTGCCGTTGAGCCTTGACCTCAACACTTTAAAAAGATTTAAATTATGTTTGCAACAAGTTTGGATGTTAGGCATACCGCGTGCTGTCTAAGACAGACATACTCGTATTTGAAAGAAGCAACGGAAAAAGAAGATGAGCAAAAATAAAAACCCAATTGAAAATTAAGAGTGGAAAATATGCTCATAAAGGTCACTTTTCGCTATCTGTGATAAATTTAAATGAATTGCAAACGAGTGTGTGTTATGTTACGTGGGAATAGATCTTAAAAATTAATTCGCCTTCTGTAATATATTTGGTGTTAAACGAGAAAGACCCCTTAGAGACTACAAAAGGATTTCTTCAACCTAACTCATTAATTTATATTCCTAATTCACTAATCAAGAAGGATTTGCTTCATTACGCCTACACATAACCATGGCAAACACATTTGTTTCACCTGCAAAAAGAGCTAAGAATAATTAACGGTGATTGTGTGGGATCTTAAATTTCATAGTAATTGCGATATCAAATGCAGAGCACAGTACTGAGAGTGTTTGGCAGTATTTTTCACATTAAAGACGTTTTATATTCTAATCACATTACCTGGAGGTTTCTTCGATTTGAAATTATTTGCGTGACTAAAGAACTAATGTCGTATAATTAGCATGAAAGGATATCAGCGGAAGAAATATACCTGTAACGAAAAGAAAGTAAGAATTAGTACATTAGCTGCGGAAATTTCACAGGGCAAGTAAAATAACGACTTTATTTTTGTTTAAAATAAAATGAGGGTAAAAATATTTTTATTTCAAGACGAACCAAAAATCCGTTCTATCGTGTTATGCAATTTGATTGAATATCAATGATATTTAATTACTTAAACACCGAGAGAAAATACTGGTTTAAAATCACCTACTTGGGTAGATGTTTGTCAAATGATGCTAAGCTAGTAAAGCAATCAGCATTACGCATAATAATCACCACGAATGCGAGTGCCTTATATTGATGATTTAAAGTCAAAGTCAAAAGCGCTTTATTCAATACTAATCGGTATAAATTTTCAAAGAATATAAAGCAAATTCCAAACAATAACAATACAAAAACTTTATGGCCTAAATGACTCTAAATTTATACGTTATCATTAAACACATTTCATCAAAAAAACTATAGCAAATTCAATTAATTAAGATTATTACATATTTTGAAATACGATTGGAAATAGGAGAAAAAACCAACCAACACTATCTTAAAATTATTTATAATTTAAACACTACAGTGAACTTTGATTCTACACCTAATATGTTTTAACTTAATTCTAATGAAATTCAATCAAAAACTTTATCTTATACTTAAAAATTCTATCAAAATATTCCTTACCAACGCGTTTAATCTTATCTCTAACCTAATATAATAAGCATAACATACCTGTATACTTCACCTATCCCTAATTTTTAACACAATTAAGCAACAATAAATGTAGCAATGATGAGCTGAAACTCAAAAACTAAGTAACGAAAAACACAAAAATTGGAATTAAACATGAATTATTTAGACATTGTCATTCAGACACCAATACCTAGATTGCCCCATCTTAGCTCAATCAGCTTCAACGAATCTAGCAAATGAGTATCTCCTTTGGAATTGTTGGTCTCGTGAACTCAAACTCGGAGGATATGTTATCTTCTTATCGGTGGCCCGTCTATATATGTGATATATGACTGGGACGCTGTCAGAATTAAAAACATATCTATTCATGTCCAAATACACGAATGCTTCTGGAGGAACGAAGCCAGTAGCGAGGCAAGTCGCAATAAAAACCGTCTGTAGGGTGGAACGGCTGTGAAATCCAAAGGTTTTCACTCACAGTTACAGATCTTGCGATATGATTCCGAAGAAGTTTCAAAATGAAGATATCGACTCTTGTCACTTGAGCAGTTTAATAAATTCTTCTATTTCAATTACGTTTCAAGTCTTGGCTGACCCCCTGCAGCGTTGTCCGAAACAAAATTGTTTCTTCTGCGCATTGATTTTCATTCGCCAATTTTCGGTGTATAGCTGCACATCATTGAACATTTTTTGGAGATTGCTCTGAACTATTGTAGCTTTTCGGTCTGCCGTATAGATCATCAGCAAACGCTACCAATGATCGCGTTGGCGAGACGTTAAAATCAAAGCCGATCAATAGCTTGCGAGTGAAGATTGAGAAGAGCAGAGGCGCGGTAACAGTTCCCTGCTGAATCCGCGCATTGTTGTCAGATTTCCATCAGTTACAACAAACAATTTCCCGTATAACATATTGCACATCATGGCGACAAGGTGTCTGGGGAACTTGTCCTGAAGGAGTTTAAAAACTAGTCCATCTAACCACATCGTATCGAAGGCTTTCTCCATATCAATGAGGCATGCTCTAACACATTGTCTATCATTTAGTTTCCAACAGATGTCTGAGGTTACTTTCGTTATTGCATGTGTGGTCGAATGCCTGGCACCAAAACCAAATTGGTAATTCGGCATCAACTCATTTTCCTCAATGTGGGCGTTTAATGCTCTATTGAGTATCACTTTAAACACCTTGCTGATGTTAGGCAGCAAGCTGATTGGGGGATAGCTTTTAAGGCATGAAGATTCTTTTCCTTTCTTCAAGATCGGAAATACCTTAGCCTTTTTCCACTCATTTGGGAAATGTGAATTGCTCAACATGTTGTTGAACAATATGCAATAATTCCTAATAGCAACCTCAGGCAAATGTCGGAAAACTACATTTGGATACCATCAGTACCACATGATTTCTTGTTGTTTATCCTGCGAAATATGAAACACAAGTCTTCATAGCTGACAAAATAATCAATAAGATTCAAGCTCGGTATGAGGTCAGATGTTAATGTTTCATTGAAAGAAGAATTGATTGGCCGTTCAGGCTTGATTTGAAGTCGGACACTTTTGCTTCGACGACCTCTGAAAATATTTCATTCCCTCTCTCAGGGTTTGGTAGATGAACCAATTCAAAATGAGTTCCAATCAGGGTAAGTTTATGCAATCCCTCACAAATAATCCTGTTTCCATTTCTATCTGGAGTCGTACTATCAATTTCGATACCACCCTATCGAGAAGATTTATCTCATCACTAGTGACTTCAAGATTCGATACTTTCACTCGAGACTTCTTGCCGAATATGCTATTCACTTACGCGAAAACGCCAGCTGTGTCCTGTGGGCTAATATCTCTCAATTTTTCCGCCCATTGATTGCTGACCTCACTCCTGAAGTATGAACGGATTAAGTTCCGGACATTCTTCAGATGTAATTTCAACAAAGCCAACTAAGGATGGTTGGAGTCCAAATATCATCGATAAATATTATTGACGCGTGTGAGAAGAAGGCTTTTCAATCTTTTCAACCTTGCGATGGTTGGTGTTTCATATACTTCCATATTGTTTCGATGTTTAATCTTGGGAACTACTTTCTCAATCGTTTCCAATGTCAGCTTCTCTAACTTCGACAAATAGACATCTATTTCATCGTTAGTTAGATTCCTGTCATTAGAAACCATTGAGCAAGAGTTGTCATCATCAGAAGGGGGACATTGCTTCTGATACTCCCGATTAAACTTCTTTTGAAACTTTCCCCAGTCTGTTTTTTTGAAATCCAGCCAATGATTTTCGTGTTGAACTGGAATGAGGAAGAAATCATCCCTTTGATGATTGATTTCCATTACGATTGCGTTATGGTCGCTATCGTAAGGAAGCACCTGCAGTTTCCGTTGAGGACTATTAAAGCTGAATTCATGTCGTGCGTCTGCAATGCAAAGGTCCAAATATGAATTTGCCCTGGGGTAAGTTGGAAGCTCCGACCCATATAGAATAGGTTGCACCTGTATTCAATTTGGTTCTCTGTTACCCACGATTTCAGGAATACACCTCTTGGATTATTGGTGGCGTTCAGCCATGATGTATGCTTGGCGTTCAGGTCACCAGCAAGAATATAATAACCATACAGCCTATTCAATTCGAGTATTTCAAACAAGGAATTGATTTCCTCCTTGAGCTTGAGAACAGTTCCACCAGTTGCATAGGCAGAGATAACGAAGAGGTTATCCCCACCTGGCAGTGAAATGTTGATAACGGACACTTCAAGAGATTCAAAGCTTTTGAATTCGACTTTTTCAATATTTTGGAAATAATAGGGTCTTCGAACCAATATCCCGGTGCCACCTCCCCCATCACCTATAACCCTATCGTTTCTTACGAATTCAAAATCCTTGAATGTTATGGAGTGCCATGAATTGAAGTGGATTTCAGTAAGAAGCATGATGTCAGGCTTTTGCTTGACAAGGAACTCCAGGAGACAGTCCCGTCAATGTAGACTCACAATGGAGTTGACGTTGATCGAGATGAGACGAATCCTATCCGTGGAAATGTAACTGGATGACAACTTATTTTGAGTCATTTGAGAGCCCTAAACGCTGAAAAACAATGTTAATTTTAGAATCTTGTTTATCGATTCTCTCCGATAAGGAATTTAATAGCTGAAAAATTTTAAGGAGCAGCTCATTATTGCCACTTACATTATTTATTTCATTTACATTGTCTGCTGGTCCTCTCGCAGCAAGTGCAAATGACACCCCGGGCTTGACGAAGTTGGTAGGTATCACACTGCGGTGTGCTTGACTTTGTTTTGGAGTGAATTTTACCTTTACATCTTGATACCGGGGGCATCCTCGATATGATGCTGGATGACCAAAGACACCGCAGTTCACACAATATAATTTTTTTTTTTGGCTCCGTCTGGGCCAATTTGCAGTCCCCGGGAGCATGGATATCTTTGCATTTAACACACCTATATTTCATGGTGCAATTGGCAGCTGAATACCCGAATCTTTGGCACCTGTAGCACTGGTTGACCTCACTTTTTTGGAGGCGTTCCCACTTCACCACACGGAAGTTCAAGTACCTAATTTTTTGCAGGGCACTTAAACTGCTTTTGTTAGAAATCTGGGCTAAGTAATAAGGCAAGTTTTTACGCTTGACAATCAATCTCCTTGTTGCAAAGTCTTTAACGGAAATAAATTGTATATCTGATGCAACTTCTTGGAGCACTTGAAGGAGATCGACTGTGTCCTCTCCGCAGTCCAGACCCTTCAATAAAAAGGTTTGGTTTCTTTCGCTCTTGGGGGTGTATGTACTGCTAAGCCAGATAATGGATTTATTGAATACTTAAAAATTAAAAATAGGGAGAAAAAACCAAAAGTTTTGTCTGCTGGTTCGTCCGTCAAGATTAATCAAAAGAAAGAAAAAGTCCCACCAATCAATGTATTTGGGCAAACGGGCAAAGATATGGTTTGGCTTTTGGTAGCTGAAAATAAGCTAAACGATTTTGAGATCAAAAGAGTCAATGCCGATAAACTGACAATTTGAACTAAGTCGCTGGTTGATATTGATGATTTAGTGTAGGGTATTGTGGTGTACACATACGTTCAATAGCTTATTTCTATGAACTCATTGTTTTTAATAAAACTTTCCTTGTATGGGGTTGTTTGATCATTAATGTCGTTTTTTTTATGTTTTTCAAAGTAAATTTATTTATATTAACAACAAACATTGATCAATGATATGTTGGC
Source organism: Odontomyia ornata (assembly GCA_963969285.1). Classification (NCBI taxonomy): domain Eukaryota; kingdom Metazoa; phylum Arthropoda; class Insecta; order Diptera; family Stratiomyidae; genus Odontomyia; species Odontomyia ornata. The sequence continues at coordinate 289,016,547 of OZ017740.1, read as the reverse complement.
CATTTCAGTAAGTTGAAGAATTCCACGTTCGAAGGTGCCTTGTTCAGAGCTTATATACTAAGAACGTAGCGCACTTAGAACAATGTGCTCGCCTAACGGTAGTTTGCATTGGGGCCGCGGCCGCGAGTTAGTATTGGTGTACGCGCGTATTTGCGAGAAAGCCCGCGAGAAACTAGATCAGACAAGGACAAGAATATCGTATGTATTTCACCCCATAAGAGCGAAAGAGATATAAAATGGAATTTAATTTCACGATTTCGTTAAAATGAGATGAGTACATTTAACGAAGCAAAATGTCTCTCTATATTTAACTGTTAATCTGACAATCGTCAATGCAGTTAACAACTTTTATTGTTGACCACGCGGTATCGCTTTTATTTACGTGTCATAATTGTCGGTAGGCATAAATTTCGGGCCAATAATCTTAAGAAAGTACGTTCATTTAGTGTTCATATTGTTAATTGTAGCATGCCTTGTCGACGGCGCACAATATCCGGGTAAAAAAGGCAAAAGTAAAAAGAAACGATCCATAGATATCAAGACGGGCCCTGTCGATAAAAAAGCTTCGATCGAGAGTTGGTGGCCCACCAAAATACTCTTTCACAACTCGCTGATGAATGTGGAAGGATCAAAACATTCAAAACAAACTGAGCTAGCTCTTTGAACTCGTACTCTCTATTGTAGATTTTTGTCTCCAAAACGTTTGCCCAAAAAAATTTTAGGACTTGAGTTCTGAGTCATTTCCTCCGGGATAGAAACTGCTAATTTCCGCCATTGATCATCTATTTGCTGATGATTCTTACTATCACAGCATCTTGGCAAACGTCTCATTAGGGGCAATAAGGATGTTAATCTTGTCGTTTTGTTTGATTGTGCATACTTTGCATTTAGAATGTGGAGCTTGGAAAAAAACAGGGTCTTTGAAGTCGTATCTTTTTTTAATTTCTTGGCGCGCTATAACTAAAAACGATCTACATCTTGCAAAGAAGTCATTCACCTTTTGCTTTTCGTTTATAATGATTTTATCTTGCAGTGCATTGAGGACATTTACACCCAAGTACATTACTGAAGGTGATAAAAACTGAGATCCATTTCCGGGCCATTTATCTGGCCCAAAAAACTTTTCATGACATAATCTCGATTCAGATAGCAGTACAAGAGATCTTTATAATCTCTTTCCATACGCTAGTGCATGTAGGTTATCAACACTTTTTCGCCCTGGAAAAGTTTGTTCGTCATTAAACTTTGGAAGCACCCAGCTTAAAAAGAAATAAAACATTTTCATAAATGGGTCCTGTAGTGATACATAAATAAGCCCAGGCGTTTAATTTTTCTTCAACTCAAATCTTGCTAAGAAACAACTTTGGGGCATCCTATTGTTCAAGAATTCGTTCAACTACAGACTGCAGGCTCAGCTATCTTGTTTGAGAAAGACGAAGTATTTTGTGTGGATCGACTTCGCAGAACTGTTGAAACTCTTTAAGAACTGCAATCATTAAATTTGAATGTTTGAAAACGCCATAAATGTTCCTAGCCAGGTCTTCACATATTCTTGGTAAGGCACAACATACAGCACTGGCGCAAAGGTGAATGGAATGGCAGATACATTTTTGAATTATAGTTCCAGGGATCTTTTAAGCTAGTTTCTGTTGAACGGAGTTGAACTATACCATCGCTGTCCCGGCACTGCGGCAAATCTTATCAACAAAGTGTACAATGGAGTTCATTGGTACTGTGCAACATGTAGGCGTTACTCAGTATCTGCGTATGTCTCTCGACTCCAAACTGCAAGGAAGATGATCGCTTCCTTAACCGATGAGCTAAAATCCCTGCTAGGCAAGTGCTCTTCTGCTTGTTCTGAAGTCGACTCCTTGTTACAATTTTCCTCATCTTCCAATCCATCATCTAGTTCGATCGAAAAGGCTGTGCGTTCAGTGTCGGATCCAGCTTCATCAATACCGATAAAAAGTAAACCGCAGGTAAAATTATCCAATGTCTCCTCTCAAGGAGAACTATCCACCTTGTGCTTAAGTGACAGCCTGAACGTAAATTCTCAACATGATATGCAGCATCAACCAGCGTTGGTATTGCAGCCAGATTACCACAATTCTGCAGAATCGATTGAACCTAGTCTCTCAATTATTACTAGAAGTAAGTTGCTGTTGAAGCCGCTATCTATTAACCAACAACCAACGGTTTCGGAAACGGACAATTTAAATTTACATGTACCTGATACATCACTAGCTACTCAACAAGATATGCAGATACAGCCAGCGTTCGTACTACAGCCGGATAGCTGCAATTATGTAGAAACAGCGGAATCTGGTCAATCAATCGTCACTGGAGCAACTCGCTGTTGAGGCCGCTTTCTATTAATCAACAATCTGATTTACTTATCATCAGCCCACCTGGTTCTTCGTCAAACTGCCGGGGAGCGATTTCAAAGAAAATACCACCTCCAATTCAACATCAGAAATCGAGTGACCTCGTTCCCTCAACAGATCTCGATTCTCCTGTCATTCGTGCTTCTATACCTTTGAAGAATATCTTCATATCTAGAGTGGCGTACGAAACTTCTGTTGAGGACCTAAAGCGTTATGTCAACAAAAAGTTTGGAACATCCGTTAAAGTCTTTAGTTGTCATAAGTTGACTAAGGAAAATTTAACGGACAAGTAGTTGCTTCATTTAAATTGGTGATTTCTGCAAATACTGATATTGTCCTGAATTCGAATTACTGCCCTGCTGGTGTACTTGTTAAGCCGTTTGAATCGAGACGAAGAAATTTTCGTCGGGTAATAAACGAAATCCCAAAGCTCTAGTCACAAGTAATCTTGATGAATATTTTGATAATCATAATGTTTTTTCCACTTTATCACCTCAATGAATCTCTTTCAACTTTAAACCTCAATGAATCTCTTTCAAACCTTAATACTCTTCATTCTCCATTGTTTCTCTATTTTTCACTAAAATGTACGAGGATTAAGGACCAAGCTTGAAGAACTCTTTATCTCTTATCAAGTTAGTAATGATTCTATTATTTGCCTCTCCGAGACCTGGCTGAATGGAAACATTTTGAGCAGTGAAATGTTTCCTGATCATATTATATATAGATGTGACCGTGACCTGATTGCTAATAATAAGGCTGACGGTGGTGGAGTTTTGGTTGCAGTTAGCAAAGCTCTACCTGGTTCTCTTTGTTCTGATTTCTGTTTTTCTCCTACTTTGGAATGTGTTATTATCAAAATCTCTCTCCCTCATAATACAGAGTTCTTGATTTTGTCTATTTATATTCCTTGTAGTTCTTCTTTAACTGTTTACGAGACGTTTTTTGATGATCTGTCCTCTTATCTAGTATTGCGACACCCTCACGCCAAAATATTAGTTTGCGGGGATTTTAACTTACCATACATAGAGTGGAAAAATTATCCTACTCCTTCTATCTCGTCAGTTGACCCTTTTACTATAACCCTGTCATCTTTCCTATCTCATTGCTCCTTCTCTCAATTTAACCATATCCGCAATCCTAATGGTCGTCTCCTTGACCTTGTTCTATCAAATGTTCCAGTTAGCTACTTATCTGTATCTCGATCCTTACATCCATATGTTCCTCCTGATCAGCACCATCCTCCTTTATCTATAGATCTTATAGTCGATGAAATTAAATTTAACAAACCTCATCCTACTCCAAAATTTAACTTTTTTAAAGCTAATTACGAAGCTATTAATGCATAATTACTTACAGTCAACTGACTAGATTTCTTTAGGGGCCTAAATTGTGAGGCTGCCTTGGATAAATTTTACATATATATTTATAATCTTATACGCTGTTATACGCCTTTTCAGATATTCCGTAAAGCAAATCAAAAGCCTTGGTTTACAAAGCGAGTCCGTAGTGCCCTACGAGCAAAAGATAAGGCACATAGTGTCTTTAAAACACTCGGCAGTATTGAAACAAGATGTAATTTTAGCAGGCTGCGTCCTATTGCCAAAAAAGAGATCAGATATGCTCTAAAGACTTATTTCAGTAGTCTGAATAGCTCTCTAATAATACAAAGCCTTTTTGGTCTTATATTAGGTCGCTGAAATCCTCTTCTTCCATTTCTAGTGAGGTCCGTTGGAATGTTGCAGAGGTTTCTTCTCCTCAAGAAGTTACTGACTCATTTGCCCAATTTTTCTATTCAACTTTTTCTCCTACCGCTGCAGCTGTGCATCCTGTTGTCTTACCTAATCATCTTTCCTTCCCAATTTCCTTTATTTGTACAGATGCATCTGAAGTCGAAGCTTTGATCAATGCTCTTGATCCTATTATCAGCCCTGGGCCGGATGGTTTGCCAAACATATTTGTAAAATCGTTAGCTTCGTCGCTTAGTTTTCCTTTATCTCTCCTCTTCAATCTAAGTTTGAGTACTGGTACTTCCCCTATCCCTTGGAAAACAGTTAATATTGTGCCTATTTTTAAAAGTGGTGATCCTACGTCAGTTTCCAATTATCGCCCTTTTTCCTTACTTCCCTGCTTTCCAAAGTTACTTGAACGGTTGGTTCATAATCGACTCTCAAACTCATTAGCTCCTATTATTGCTCCAGAGCAGCATGGCTTTCTCAAAGGATACTCCACTACCTCAAATTTAATGAAGTTCGCAAAAAGCATTGCAAGACTTTTGGATAACCAACTGCAAGTTGATGTGATCTTCACAGATTTCTCCAAAGTCTTTGACACTGTGAATCATTTACTTCTTTGTCGTAAGCTTGAAGCTCTTGGCATTTCGGGTGCCCTTCTATCTTGAATGTCATCTTATCTATCGTGTCATCCCTGTCGAGTAAGTCTCTCTGGTACTACGTCTAGTTTTTCTATCCTTCATCTGGCGTTCAACAAGATTCAATTCTTGGACCTCTTCTCTTTCTGTTATTCATAAATGATCTTCCCTCTGTAATTAATTCCTCTTGCCTCTTGTATGCAGATGACTTCAAAGTATTTCGAGCAGTCAAATCCCATTTAGACTGTCAGCTCCTCCAAACTGATCTGGATGCTCTAAGTAAATGGTGTGCTTCAAACTATTTATGTCTTAACACTACTAAATGTCATACAATGACTTTTTCTCTCAAGGACTCTCCTTTTAATTTTAATTATATATTAAATGATGCTTTGCTCTCTGAAGTGTTCAGTCATAAAGACCTTGGAGTAACTTTTGATCCAAAACTCAAATTTGATGCACATATTTTAAATTTGATTACTCTCTTCTTCTGTCCGCCTATTTGTTTGTCTTGTTCGCCCTTTGCTTGAATACTGTTCTGTCATCTGGTCTCCCCGATATGCCTATCTCATGTCTTCTTTAGAAACTGTCCAAAGAAAGTTCACGCGTTTTCTTTTCCATAAGTTTAATTTGCCGTTCCAGCCCTATGAAAGTCGTTTATCTTTCCTATCTCTTCCAGCTCTTTCCTTTCCCCTCTTCTTACATAGCATTTAAGAAAAAAATATTCCTGCAATTATCCTTTGCGTTCAATTTTGTAATTGGATTATTTAGTCTGTAAGATGGAATAAATAAATAAATAAATAAATAAATAAACCTTCTGTATACTGCTTTTCAGAAAACAGCGATCTAGCTTGGCATTGTAATGCCTAGAAGCATCGCTTTGGCAGAAGTTGCGACAAAAAACCTCATCCCCTTCTTTAAAATCGGAAGGTCGGGACTTCATGTTGTAGTGCGTCTCATTTGCACGTCCCGCGGCCTTTATTTTCCGTCCGATTTGTTGGCGGAGGTCACCTAAACGTTCATGGAATTCCAGTGCAACGACAGAATCTCCTAAACATTTTAACTGCCGTAGTAGCCTGTATGATTTGCCATGGCAAATCATGTCCTGTTCGAAGGCGGCAAAATAAGGCAAGACACCGATGACGGAATAAGACGACCGCAGAGCGGTCGTTCTGAGTTGGATGGACATAAGAACGGAACGGAATGTTCGGATGCGTTAGATTTAGGAGAGTATATTGGCGTCAGTTGGCGCTCGTTGAGTAGACCCTTAAACTGCCGAGATCGGAACTATACTCCGTTTTCCGAGTACACGCTTTTTGGTACACCAAACACGGTAGGTGGGGTCGTTAACTTGCTCCAATGTGTCCCATACAAGAACGAGGGTATGGGCCGAGTAGATTTATATACAAACGTTGAAATACGCGCTCCGGTACGTTGAGTTGACTCATGGGAGGTTGACGAGGCTGGTAAGGAGCTTTAGTGCCTTTACAAGTCTCACAGGCGCTTACATAGTCTCTTACCTGAGATGACATTTTAGGCCAAAAGACTACTTTTGCACCGAAGCGTCCGACCGTAGCCGCCGTGAGCACTTACAGGATGGTCGTATGCGCGGAGGATCAGATTGTGAGTCATTTCCTCCGGCACCCAGAGATTTCATGACTCTCCTTCCTGCAATGGATCATTGGTTGCGTATTCATTACGACGATAAATATAGCCGTGTATCACTTTCAAATCAGGCAACTGTGTGTTTGTCGGGTTAAGATGGTTTGCCTCAACTCGTTGTAGCTGTCTGAATTAAAATGCAGGCTTTCTAAGTCTATCTCGATTGTATCATCGTTATTTACTGTCAATTTTGCTCCCTCGGGTGAAAACATTCGCGAGAGTGTATCGGGCAAGATGTTCTGGATCCCTTTTCGATTTTTGAAGGAAAACTTGAACCCTTGCAGTTTAAGAGCCCATCGGGCCAGACGTCCGTGTTGGTTCATCAACCATTTCAAAGAAGCGTGGCCCGTGATGATTTCAAACTGGTGGCCTTTGATGTACGCTCGGAATTTCTTGACAGCCATCGCCGCTGCCAGACATTCTTGTTCGGATACGGTTCTTTTGGGCCGAGTTCAGTTTACTGGACATGAAATCAATGGGAGCTTCCTCTCCTTTTTCCGTCGATTGCACTAGCACGGCCCCAACTCCATGTTGACTTGCGTCTCAGTGAATGGAGAAGGGTTTCTGAAAGTCAGGGCTGTGCAAGACTGGAGCAGATGTCAAGGCTTGTTTGAGCTCTTCCAATGCCTTTCGACCTAGTTCGGTCCAAATGAACTTACCTTTCCGGAGTATGTGCGACAGAGGCGCTGAAGCTTTTGCGTAATTCCGAACGAACCTTCAGTACCAACCGCACACTCCAAGGAAACGTTTTAGCTGCTTAAAGGTCTTCGGTAAGGGAAACTCATCAATCGCCCGAGTTTTGTCCGGATCCGTTTTGATAGTACCATGTCCGATGACATGATCTAGGTATCGGACTATATTCATAACAAACTTGCTTTTCTGGACATTGATGGTGAGTCCCGCCTTACTGATATGCAGAGCTACTTCTTGCAACAGTAGAAGATGTTGGTCAAACGTTTCTGTGATGAGTAGAAGGCCATCCAGGTACACGAATACTTAGTGTTTCAGATGAGGTAGAATATCTTTATCCATCAGCCGGGTCTTCATTTGCGAAGCGTTAAACAGGCCAAAAGGCATTGTGTTTTATCCCTCGACCCTTCATTGAGTGGAATTTGCCAGAATGCATCTTTCAAGTTAAGAATTGTCATGTAGTTTGCTTTCGGCATTCTTCCCAATATTCCATCGATGAGCGGAAGAGGATAAGCGTATTTAACGGTCACTGCGTTGACTTTCCGGGCATCTAGACAAAGGCGGACTTTACCTGGCTTCATCACCAAGGTTACCGGTGAGGACCAGGCACTATGGGACTCCTCTATAACCCCCAACTCTAGCATCTTGTCCAACTCTGCGTACATTAGCTTTTCCAAGGCCGGCGAGATGGCGTAGTGTCTCTACTTTATTGGTTTACTATCGCCAACATCGAGGACATGTGAGATCAGAGTCGTGCGGCTAACGCCTTGCGTAGCGTAAGATGGAAAAGTAGCGATGGATGCTTCCAAACGTTGACGTTGGTTAGGCGTAAATCGTGTCTGTTGGGTATAGAAGCGAGTTCGTTGACATACCAACATAGCATTTAGAGGTGAGTCTGTGCATAGGTCTAGGGCCAAACCAAATTGAAGTACGAAATCGACGTCAAGGTACACGTTCTGAGTCAGTGAAAGGATAATGAAGAAAGTATTATCCTTAGTTTGACCTCTGAACGTCACGGGCGTTGTCAATCTACCCTGGATAGGATGTTTGGTACCATCAGCTGTGCTGATTTCAAAGCGCCAGGGTTTTATCACCGTAGGATTTTGACGGAGTACCTTTGAGGCAGCTAATACTTGCACCCGTTCACTCAGTACAACTGCGATTTCGCCCAACACTTTGATTGGTGCATAAGGTCGACTGTCATTCTCAGAAACCTTCGAGATGTTACATACGTTTAAAGTTTGGCAGCAGATGCGCACTCTCCTCCAACGATGAGTTGACGACTTAGTCTTATGCTGGCGTGGGATGACCTCTCCTGCGGCAAAAATCCAGTAGCAGTATACTCCTTCAACCTAATGCGGTATGGTTTCAAGACACGAGTCTGTGGCTGCCGGGGTTCTTCAGGCAGTACCTGGGGTGGTGGCTTCAAAAATGTCTTTGGAGAGGCCCCCGGAGAAGATGTGGCATTTGCAGCATCGTAGACCAGCAAAGGTCTCGGGGTGCTCGTATCTAGTGGGTTTTTCGGCGAGGAACTTGTCGTAGTGGAACTGGCAGTAGACGGAACGAAATACTGTTCCGTTACTGGGTCTGTTTCGAGTGCTGCTGGCTGTTGTGAGCACTCACTGGCAAGTTTTTTGGCTTCTTGCAATTGGTACAATTTGGGGCATGTGGACCTGGCTTCCCACAATAGAAACAAAAGATGTTAGCCTTTGCCTGGCATGTGGTAAAATGGTGTCCCGTCCACCGGCAGTTCCAACACGTGGTAATTCGTATCCTAGGATCCAGTTCGTGTACTTTGGTTTGATGTTCTTGGTCTAGTTCTGTGGATGATGGAGAGATGGTCTCCGGCGTGCTGTCTACTATGGGTGGAATGAGACAAGCTACCGCGGGTAGAGCTGGCACGCTTGTTCGAGCTCAGATACTGAGCGCCATTCCGTCGGCTAAAGAAATTACCTTGTTGGTGTGGACCGCTGGAAGTATTGCACGGCTTCAAGCTCCTTTGCTGACGCGCGGATCAAGTGTACATTGTGGCGCTGAGCAAAAAACAATCGCTCTTGCGATACCTTGATCCCCTCCCAAAAGAGACTTTGGAACTCAGACTTCGGCATGGGGCTCATCAGAAGTTCCAACAGGCAGCACAGGGCTTCGTAGTAGTCGTCTACGGTCTCCTTCGCTTGTTGGTGTCTGTTTCGTATTCGCTGTTCCAGAATTTCATCCCCGTCGACTGGTGTGAACTACCGCACTATGGCATGCTTCATCGTTTCCCAGTCAAATTTTGGAAACGTGTCTACAAACCGCCAATACCAACGGAGAGGTCTCCCAGTAAGTAACATTTGGGCGCAGCGTGTGACGGCTCTCATGGTTTCTCCCACGTTCAACGTCCATATTTTCGACCCTTCTTAGAAAGGCACCGATGGTCGTAGCGTCATCCTGGTCCATGAACACCAACTTCCAGCTAGCCACTATGTGTGCTACTTTAGATGGTGGAAGATCTCCTGGCTGGATTGCTGGTAGAAGATCCCAGGTGTCCCCAGGTATTCGTCGAGATGGTGGACCCGGAGTTTGTGGGCCAGACAATTGCTCTACTTGCTACTTCATCTGTTCCATGCTGGAAGCCATTGCCTGCATGGCGTCTAGCAGCTGGGACATTTCAATGTGTAGATGCTGAAGAGGGTTCGGTGTTGGGTCTGGAAAAAAGACTAGTTTAAAATAAAGAGTGGCCGTCAGTGGCGAACTATAAAATAACACCTCAGAAAAAAAATATAGACAGATAAATAAATATAAATAAAGAAATATGAAAATTCGTAATTACAAATAGATTTAGAAGGTTGGTCAGTTTATTTTTAAATTTACAAAAGCGATTAGCGGTATCAGTATCTAGCTCAGTCTTTCCATTTCGTTTTCCCCTTCACCGGCAAGGACACCAATGGTGAGCTCTTCCTTTGCGTTACGGGCACTACTCTCTTGAGGCACCATAAGTATCAGGGGTCGAAAGTGATCTATTGTTTGAAAGTTCTACTAAGGTCCATTTTGTCAGCCCGGGGTTGATTCTGACTCGCAGGCAGCACGTGTCTTATCATGGAAAGCCACAGATTAGCTAAGCACCCAATCACGTGAAATCAAGATCCATGTAGCGTAAGACACTTAGGCACCGCTTGGTTTGAGGTGCAGATCAGAATCCGCCGCAAAAATGATGTTGAGTAACAACTTCCCAATACATATAAGGACTCTAATGTCATTTGGCCTTGCTAGTCATACAACGATGGCAACCCCACCAATGTATAAATCAAAAGCAGGTCCAAATGATACTGATGTCCGAGGACAATACACGTCCGGAAGTTGTTAAGCTGCTGGGGTACGATTAGTGCAATATTCCTTAGTAGTTACCTACCCGCCAAAAATCTGGATACCTTGTAGGGTACGCTAGAGACGATGGACTGTCTCGTGCTCGATATAGCCGGGCTTTTCGGGTCCCACGTTGGGCGCCATTTTGTAGTGAAATGGGTGTGTATAAAAGTCCGTAGGGGACTGCAGCGATGGTCTGCTGCCTCAGCGAAAGAGGATGGTAGGATTCGCCGAGATTGGCCTTATCTGAGGACGCGTGAATGTGCTGGCAGACTAGCGTTGCGATGTCGTGGGGCGGGATCTTTTCCTCAGCACAAAGGGTGCCTACGAGAAATACGCCTTTCCGGCTGATGGTGCCAACGGGATTTTTGATTGTGTATGGAATGCGACGATTCAATGGTGTAGATCACAATATCAATGTATTGCATAAGCGAAGATAGAGATACGATGTGGAGAAAGATAGTTAATATTTAAGATGGAAATGAGAATGACGGTACAATGAATGAAAGCGTGGTTTATAATATTGGTTAGATAAACCCAGGATTTTTTCCTATTTTCTCAAATTTCTAAACGTATTCCCAACATTATTACAATTTATTTGCATATTTTTGTTATCAACAATTGTGTTTCCTAGCGCAAAATGCTATAATTTGCTTATCATTAATTTGAGATTGTATCGTGGATAAATATAGAAAGAGGAAAACAAATTGTAAAAATTATAAACACATAAAATCTTATCACAAAGATCGCGAAATCAGATTAAACTCATTCGAAATATAAAAAAAATGCAAGAAAGAATAAAGCGGTTGTTCCCACTCTGCATCTCGTCTAATACCACCACCATGCAGACTGCTGATAACCCAAATATTTTTTTTTCCAAGAAAGGCGATAATAACTAAACTTCACCGGTACATCTTACCCGACCTCAGCAACCTAACAAGTGCATAAACTTGATAGCAGCAATCAAATAATCTCAAAAATTTGACAGGAAATTGTATTTGAAAGCTTTACATGGAATATCTGCATTTCTGTATAAACACCGCCGAAATATCACTCAAAGTCATTATCAATAACGAGCCATAATAAAATAACAATATTTAATAAGAGCCAATTTCCTGAAAGTACATACTTGTCTTATATGATTATGAAATTTGAAAAACATTTCTCTTCCGCCCTCCCCCTTCTACCACCCATGACGAGCTAGACAAGCTTCAGGAATGTCCGCACTTATCTTCAGGTTTTTTTTCGAATTCCTGTTTGAGCATGCCGCACCACCTTAAGACGCACATAGCGAGAAAAGTGCAAAAACTTGCGAAGAAAACCACCCACTCATCTTAATCGGAGATTTGGACAGATGCAGCAGCGTTAATGATGTCGCGTACAATGACGTGTGTTACGGCCAGTGCAACCTTTTCTGTTGTATCTGTTGATCATTTTGCGGGCAAGAAAACGAGGAAAACTTTTTTTGCTCTGCCTTGGTTGGAAGAAGCAGAAGAAGAAAAAGGAACTGGTTTGTGTTGCGTCTTCTCAATTTGCCTTTGAAACTTCTTGAACCACTGCTTTCGTGGTGATATTGACTTTTGGAATTGATACGTTCGTAACGTAACATACGGCGTCCCAAAGTCCGGCATGATCTCAAATTTCAAGCGATTTGTGGTTGAGCGTGAGGTGAACTCACCGTGCAATGATGATTATTATATTATCACTGTTATTTTTGTTATTATTGTCTGGTTCAGCTGAATGACCTTTTTTCATACACTTGACGGTGGTCATCGCAATTTGAAGAAGAAAATTAGCGTGAAGTTAACACACGCTTTTAAAACAATGTGATAATGCGGTAATTTTGGTAGGTTGGGAGGATTGGACTTTTAAGGATTTGAAAAAAGGATTAAATATTTTATAATAAAATCTAAATTAAGCTTATAATTCATTGTTTAAAAATGCTTCTCTAAAATGTTGTTTCTCTGCTGACTCCGTCGTTGTCCTGGTGTTTCAGGCTCCCATTCTATTTAAACTATTATTGTATTACGAGGGTCATTTGAAAAGTTTCCGACCTTACCGGGAAAAAGTCATGGTACATTCTAGTTCTCTTGCCAACCAATAGATGACTTTTACATATGTATGCCATACAACTTTCCAGTCATTCCGATCAGTACAAAACACATGGTCCCCTTCCAAAGTTGACAGGTGACGTTTGTTAAGAACAATGGATAAACTAGAGTATCGCGCGATGATGAAGTACCTCAATTTGAAAGGGGAAAAAACTCGGGAAGTGAAAGAAGAGTTAGACTCCGTCATGGTGAATCGTCGCCCTTATTTGCAACCGTGAAGCACTATGTGGCCGAGTTCAACCGCGGTCGTACTTGCACAAACATTTTTGACGATGAATGATCTGGACGTCCAAAAACTGTTTCAACGGAAGATATCGTCAGTTTAGTGTACACAACCGTGATGGACGATCGGCGATTAACCATTAAGGAAATTGCTAAGCCTTGTGGGGTATCAATTGAATGGGTGCATAAGATTTTACATGAAGATTTATGCATGAGAAAATTATCCGCGCGATGGGAGCCGCGCTTGTTGACGATCGATTAAAAACACGTACGAATGGACAAGTCACGCAAAACTCTTCAGCTGTTCCAAAAGAATCCTACCGAGTTTTTGCGCCGATTAATTACTGTCGACGAAACGTGAATCCATCACCATACTCCGGAGACTAAACAACAGTCAATGCAGTAGATTGTGGTGGGGGAATCAGCTCCGAAGAAAGCGAAGGTCGTTTTTTCTCCCGGAAAAGTGACGGGGACAGTTTTTTGGGACATTCGTGGAGTAATTATGGTTAATTACCTGGGTTAGCTCACAATATGACAAACCTGCTACGACCTTTTGATTGTATACAAGTTTGATAGTTTTACTATACTTATGCCTTAAGATTCACCACGATTTTATTTTTACAGTTGGTGAAGTTAGAATCCTGTTGGTGTTGTATTCAATTTCGAAGATTTCAAATTCCAACAAAGTGCATATGTTTTATCGCTTTCTGTGCAGATCAGTGACAGCTCTCTTCATCAAATTTTTTCCTGGTTGGGAGGTGAAGGTTAATTACGCCCTGAGTATGAGACTTCTAAGCGCGTGATGCTTCTGGACTACCAACTAGACACCTCCCATTTTAGTCTGCGAACCTAGCCTGGAATCGGGCTTGGTCCCGTTTTCCTATACCTAGACGCACCTGCAAGTTAGGGGACTTCCTCTTCTAGTTGGAAGGGAATGGATTACTAGAAAAGAAATCCTCCTCCCTTGTCGCTTCTTGACGCTCCAGTATGCCTTTTTTAACGGTCAGGATTGCCCGATTATAGTGTGCCATGCAGTTCCATTTGTCAACGGATGTAAGCATCTTTCCGATTATTGTCTCAGGGGAGAACTTCCCGATTTATCTGGAAAGGTCATCACACTGCCTGTCCCATCTTTTGCAGACAAAAAATATGTGGCAGGCGCTGACCAAGTCTTATGTGCAAAACACGAAGTTGAGAGACCGTGACTCATTAATCTTGTGCAAGTAAGACCGAAAATATTCATGCGCACTTAAAAGCTGCATCAGGTAGAAATCAGAAATTAACAAGGAGCGCGATAGGTATCACTCCTATAATCACCAACACCGCCGGCCCGGAGACTATGTGGAATGCGTGGATTTTGTTGTTAATCGACCGAGCAAGTAAAAAAAATAATAGAAAACAGTGCTCCGCACACTCAAGTGTTCATGCATAAGATTCTATTTATTGGAGAAACCTAATCATAACGTGATTTCTGAATTATGTAAAATAACTGCTGACGCGATTGGATGTGCCGCCGTGCAAATTGCTTACCGATTAGGCACATGGCATTTCCGGTTCAGAATCGTTGTATTTGGATAAACGCAACGTTTGCAGTAATTGTTCTATTAAAATGTTATTTTTATTAGAATTTCGGAAAACCATATACATTACTCGGTTGGCATTCGCAGCGCTTCTTGTCTCTACACGTGTGCCAACCGCTTTCGGTACAACTCCTTGTTGTCGTCCCATAGTTCTGACCCGTAGAGTAATACAGACTGCACAGCGCTTATCAGGAGTATTCTCTTTGATAAGTCAGAATCAAAGCCATATAAAGTAATGGACGCGAAATGAGCTTATTTTCATCCATACGTGAGTGAAGGACTTTTACTGCATACATGCCTTCCTCTCCCATACGAATTGAAATCCCCCCGTCTTTCATGCCGCTAGAGCATCCACACACTCAAGTGGCTCTCTAGTTGCTCTCATGAAAATCCCACGCCTCCTGCACTTTAACCCCCGAATTGTCAATGAAATATCAACCATACTCTTGAAAACATATGATTCGTGAAAATTCAACAATGATGTGAATCGTCTAATCAAGTTGAATTTGAAATTATACACAAAACAATTTTTTAAAGATAAACCGTGTTGAATCTAGTGCAAAAGCGTTGCAAAAGTGATAATTAATCTAACTGAAAAGTTTGTTACGGATCGCGAGTGTTGTTTTGTTGGAAAACGAAAAATGTAGTGATGTGTGTGGGATTGTAAAAACAGCTATAGGATGCATGTCAGGGAAAGTATCCTTCGTAGGGTGTCATATTGAATCTTTTATATCGTTTAAGTTAGAATACCCGCACGGAAAATTGATTTAGTTTAAGATGAAAAACTAGTGGGAGACGTCACGTCAAATTTATTTGAAATTCGAATCAACAGCTGATAACGCGCCAACTTCACGCTACATCATAAAGTGCTTCAATTCTCGCGATGCATTTCGTATCTATTCTCTCTGACATCTTTGCCGTTACACGTGCTGCAGTTTTATCTTTTCTTGCCAATCCAAAGGCTAATTCAGACTGCTGGTATGGAGGAGCCCGACCGCTTCCCACCGTTGGGGGAACCCGGGACAAGCAATACAAAATTGGCGGCAATCGTCAATAAAAGGAGACATAACCAGGAAAGCTCCGCAGCTGGCGGACGTAAAACCCAAATAGTTGAAAACTAACAAGACTTCGACTGCGACATGAAAATCAAGAATTAAAATCCCTCGAAGATCTGTTCAAGAGAGGAACGAAGACTCAAGATGCAGAACCGCTAAAGCAAATCAATAAGGAAACTAAGGCGAAGAAAGCTGTTAAACAAGCTACGAGTATCCCAGAAGAAATGGTAAGTGTTGAAGGCGATAACGGCAGCCAAAACTATTATGCAGCCCTGGACGGACTACAACAAGAAATGGACGTTGAAGAATGTATTGAAGGTAATTCTAATTAATATAACGATGCTAATTTTATTCAGTAATTAAAAATAAAAATTAGTAGAAAAAACCAGCTCGCAGTGCTGCTGGTTCTTCTCAAAAAGCTTCCGAAAATGCAGGAAAAATTCGGCCAATTAACGTGTCCGGTCAAAGCGGAAAAGATATGGTTAGGCTATTGGCAGCCGAAATAAACTAACCAGGTTCGAGATCAAAAAAGTTAATGCTGAAAAATTAACAATTAGAACGAAAACACTGGTTGATTTCAAGTCAGTTAAGAATGCGCTGAATTCTGGGGAGGTTCCACACTGCACCTATACCTCAAAAAGTGAAAAGAATCAGATCTTTTTGTTGAAGGGATTGGACTGCAGAGAGTATACCGTCGATCTTCTTCAGGTGCTCAAGGAAGCTGCAGTTGAAATTGAATTTATTTCCGTTAAAATCTTCGCGAAAAGAAGATCAATGGTGGAAAAGAAGAATTTAAAACTTTACTCGGTACAGATTTCAAATAAGAGCAGTCCAAGTGCCCATTAATAAATAAGGTACTTGAATTTCAGAGTGGTGAGGTGGGAACGCCTCCAGAAAAGGGAAGTCAACCAGAGTTATCAGTGTCAAAGATTCGAACATTCGGCAGTCAACTGCGCCATGCACTATCGGTGCGTCAAATGCAAAGACGTTCATGGTCCCGGTGAGTGCAAATTGGTTCAGACTGAGCCGAAAGAAAAATTATACTGTGTTATCTGCGGTGTTTCAGGTCATCCGCCATCATATCGAGGATGCTCGCGATATCAAGATGCGAAAGTAAAATTTGTTGTTGTACATCGCAGTGTCTTACTTCCCAACCTCGTCAAGTCTGGAGTATCATTTGCATTCGCCGCTAGAGGACCAGCAGAAAATGCTGTAAATAATGTAAGTGGCAATAATGATCTGCTTCTCAAAATTTACCAGCAATTGAATTCAAGATACAAAAATTAACTTTGTTTTTCAGCGTTTAGGCCTTTCTTATGCTTCAAAATAACTTGTCATCTAGTCACATTCAAATAGATAGGATTCGTCTTATCTCGATCAACGTCAACTCTATTGTTACTCTACATCGACGTGACCATCTCCTTGAATTCATTGTTAAGCAAAAGCCTAACATCATGCTTTTCACTGAAACCCACCTCAATTCCTGGCACTCCATTACATTCAAGAATTTGGAATTCTTAATTAACTATCGGGTGAACGGTGATGGCGAAGGTGGCACCGGGATGTTGGTTAGAAGACCCTATAGTTTCAAAAATATAGATAGTCCAATTCAAAAAATTTGAATCGCTTGAAGTGACCTTTATCAAGATTTCACAAAACCTCTTCGTTCTCTATATGAAACTGGTCGAAATGTTCTCAAGTTCAAGAAGGAGCTCAATTCCTTGTTTGAAACACTCGAATGGAACAGGCTGCATAGTTATTATATTCTTGCCGGTGACCTGAATGCCAAGTATACATCATGCCTGAACGCCAACCATAACCCAAGTAGTTCCAAACATCGAAATAATATGGAAGTATATGAAACTTATTGCTCATTTTGTCAGCTATGAAGATTTGTGTTTCATATTTGGCAGGACCAACAACAAGAAATCTTGCGATATTCCCAATATAGTTCTCCGACATTTGCCTGAGGTTGGTAAAGAATTATTGCATATTGTTCAACAACATGTTGAACAATTCATATTTCCCAAATCAGTGGAAAAAGGCCAAGGTATTTCCGATCTTGAAGAAAGGGAAAGAATCGCCTAACATCAGCAAGGTGTATGAAATAATACTATACAAAGCATTAAACAGCTACATTGAGAGATACGAGTTGATGCCGAAGTGCCAATTTGGTTTCGTGCCAGGCATTCGACCATACACGCGATAACGAAAGTAACCTCAGCCATCTGTTGAAACCAAACAATAGAGAATGCGTTGGAGCCTGATATGGAGAAATCATTCGATACGGTGTGGTTAGATGGACTAATTTTTCAACTCCTTCAGGATAGATTCCCCAGATACCCCGTCGCTATGATTTACAATATGTCGTACGAGAAATCATTTGTTGTAACAGATGAAAATATAACGACAATGCACGACTTCAAGGTTTTGAATGGTTTACAGCACACAAAAGTTACTGTGCTTCTGCTCTCCTCAATATTCATTCGCAAGCTATTGAACGGTTTGATTTTAACGTCTCGCATACGCGATCATTGATAGCGTTTGCTAATGATCTGATAATTAATACGAACGACCGAAAAGCTACAATAGTTGAGAGAAATCTTCAAAAAATATTTAATGATGTGCAGCTCAACACTAGCGATTGGCGTATGAAAATCAGAGCGAAGAAGTGCGAAACAATTTTGTTTCGGACAACTGCAACTTAACTGGAAGGATTTTTACATTATGGCTGGTGAGGACGGTTCAGAACGGGTTTCACATAAGTTCTGTGTTCGATGTCTCTGTCTTCATCTCGATGAGTATCTGTACTATACTGAACATGTCAAAATCGTGCTCAGTAAAGCACAAAAGGCAGCCATGATGATTCTGCCGGTGTTCTAATTATACATCACACATGTAGGCGGGTCACCGATAAGATAAAATAACCTTTAAATTTGAATTTACGAGACCAACAATTTCAAAGGAGATACTCATTTGCTAGATTCGTTGAGGCTGGTCGAGCTAGGATGGAGCAATAACAACAAATACCTTAGAAGTCAAAATTCGCTCAACTTTGTTAATAATAGTATGATATTCGAATTTCTCATTTACGTAGTCCTACTAAGGGTTCTTAAACTTGGTAAGTTTGATGAAAATCGAATGATATATACGGAAGTTAAAGCCGTTTGAAATTTCTCCAATTACAACAACAATAACACATGATTTTGGTATTTTATGCACTTTCCATCCAATCAGTCACTGCAGTTTTGACTTGATTCTCTTGAAATTTTCCAATAAGGTCAATAACATTAATATTTTCGAGAGTTCATGATTTGAGTGATTTTTGTCGGTTTGCAACAAAATGGCGACCGTTGAAAGTAGAAAAACAATGGATTTTCCTTTGATCGTGCACATCTCTTTGACATATTTCTTGACGTTATTCATTGCTGGTGACTGCATTTCTGAGAAGTTGGGTACAAAACCCTTCTGACATGAGCGTAGGTCTGTTTACCCAACTTGTTTATATGTTCAATGAATTCATAATTTAAGTGATCGGTTCATATCATCAGAAAAGTTGGTTTAAAATATAGAATGGTTACAAAGTCTTTCTACAAGGAGCAATCTCCCGCCTACTCAAATTGTTTGCATCAAAGATTTGGACCTCTTTGAGTAAAACGTTAATACATTGAATTTATAATGTACATATTAATTAAATCGTCAACTCCCAGTGTCACATTAGAGAAATCATTTAATATATTAAATAATATATTTAGATAAAAATCATATTGTTAATCAAAAGTCAATACTTAGTAGTATTTATAATTTTATTTTGGCAACACTGACCATATGTTTTCTGTCAAATTAATGCATTCGTTTCAAACGGTTTTTTCATTTTCTTACGTGAGTGGGCTTTAGTGAATTTATTTGGTTATAAAAATGTAAAAAGGGTAAGTACTGTAATAATTTTTATTGGAAATTGTTGTTACATAATTAAACTTGTAATGTGAATAGTTTTATTTAAAGAAACAATTCAAAATGAGCAAATGTCACCTGCAAGTGACACTGGATATTATTATAACTAAATTGCTGTTCGGGCTGCATGCATGAGAGCTTCTTTGTTTTTCTTTAGATTGACGTTGAACGAGATACTTGAGGCATTAGAACTTGAAGATGACGTTGATGCCGACATCATTTTATTTTCCCTTGAGGATGGTGACGTCACTGATGAAGACAGTGGGGATAAAAATGGAGCCGACTTCCTTCACCTTCCGAGTAGAATGCTACGTTCTGAACTAGAAGTGCAAGCCAAACCTACCGATGCTTATAATAAAGAAGATTATATAGAAGAGCAAATAGAAGAAGAACAACAACAAATTCAAGAACTAGCTCGAAGAACAAAAAGAAAAAGGAGTTTAAAGTAAAAAGATGGCCGAATAATGCATCTCTTTTTTCTTCTTGTGGAAAAGGCGATTGTGAGGAAGATATTCTAGATACCTTCGAAGAGAACCGAGTGTCACCGAATGTTTTGAATTATTGGTCAGGAAGACATCGTAAATTTCATATCAGATATGAGTAATTTGTATGCCCTCCAGAGAAATCACACCCTGAATGTTACACCTGAAGAAATTAGGCTATATATTGCAATATTATTACTGACTGGATATTTGACGCCCACACAAATGAGGATTTTATGGGAAAAAGGCGGATACTTACAATGAACTTGTATCTTCTAGCATGAGGCGGAAGCGATTCTTCCAAATACAACAGTATTCACATTTGTGCGATGGTTCGACATTACCGCAAAATGATAAATTTGCTAAGGTCTCTACACTCAAAATTTTACCGGCAATTTCGAAAAAGCAAGATCATCCGACATTTCGATTGACGAAACCATTGTGCCGTATTTTGGGAGACACCGCAAAGCAACACATCCTTGGGAAGCCCGTCAGATTTGGGTACAAAGTTTGGTCGACGGCTATACTACATGGGTATCTCGTTAACTGCGAATTGTATCGAGATGCTACTGGTCCGACACTGAAGCAAAAGTTCGATTATGGTTTAGGTGCCGCTGTCATTTTTGAGCTGCGCTCCAGGCTACCAAAGAAACTTGGTCCATATAATCTTCATTTTGATAATTTTTTCACTGAGTTACCTTTACTGAAGTATTTACACGAACACAATATTGGGGGAACTGCAACTATAAGAGAAAGCCGCTTAGAAAACGGTATTCTTATCAACACCAAAGAGATGAAAAACAAACCCAGGGGTGAGCTGATTTACAGGGTCTCAAAAGAACTAATTGTAGTGAAGTGGCATGACAATAGTGTCATGAATATCGATTCCAGTTGTCACGGATTGTTACGAATAACAAAACTTGATCGGATTGGTGTAGTAAATCAAAAACGAACAAAAATACAAGTTGATTATCCATCCCTAATAAAAATGTACAATAAGTATATGGGTGGCGTGGACCGCTCCAATGAGAATGTCGACTCCATGAGGGTAGGTCTACGAGGCAAAAAATTGTGGTTTCCACTTTTTGCTTTCGGGCTGGATGCATCTTGCCAAAATGCTCGGCTAATCAAAAGAAATTGTGACACTAACTGGACAAACTGCGAGTTTCGCAGAGCTGTGTTGATATCCTATTTACAAAAATACGTGAAACCCCCAACTAAAGACACCGATTGCGGAGTACCTATTGAATCAAGCATTTCAAACGAAACCAGACTAGGAGGTAGTTCAGCTGACCATACAGAGAAGGATTGTTCACAACGCCGCTGCGGGCTATGCTATGAACGTAAAAGAAAAATTTTTTCTGAGTGCAATATAGGTTTACATCTCAAATGCTGGTATAAATTCCACAACAAATAAGAAGTAAAATGAACACTCCTAACAGAAGTAAATTCGTATTTTTTTTTACAATAATATTACAATAAAAATAGCTATACCAGTAGAGAAGAAAATAAATTGTTATATAATATTATGTTCAATGTTTATCAGTTACGTCCAGTGTCACCTATGAGTTGTAGTAATCGAGCAGTCACACAAGCAAATTGCCCGAAAACCTTTCTATCTCCTATTCAAAATGTTAAGGGCAGATTTAGAAAAATAATTAATGATTTCCATTCATAATCGTCAAATAGTTTTCTTTCTTATTATTTTTATTATTATTTAGATAAATTTTCCTCTATATTAAATTTAAACGTTTTCCTTTAATTATATTCTTCATGAGATTTAACTTTTATTACTATTTAACATTTTTTTTTCGTTTTTCTTTAATTCAGTTAATTTTTCCTAAAACAATTTTAAATCTGCCAATTAAAATTTTGAGCATAGGAACACTGATTTAGTACATTCCAACGGTGTATTACATTACCGAAGGCAAGCTAACTAGGCTGAGCTCAGCTGATGCGATACTGTATACACGGGATGAGAAACAGGGAAAGACAAGTTTTGGGGACAGATCGCGGGGTGTTACTTTGACCGCGCCACGCGGATGACGCGAGGAGAACTGGATATTTTTCTTGGCCGCGTTTAAAGTCGGGAATATTGGAGAAGAGATAAAATTAGATTCCCAAATGGTTCTAAAATTTATAAAACGTTCATTTAACTTTTCCCCATTGAATTCTTTGCAAACCAAAATTTATCAAACGTACCTTTGACTTTTCCCCATTGAATTCTTTGCATAATCGCGGAGATTTTTCGTTCGACGCCTTTACGCGAGGATTCAATTTGAAAATTGTGAAAAAAATAAAGTGCAAAGTGTTGTGCTACTTCGACCTAAATCCACCGTTCTCGGTGAACCACGTCTCTAATTCAATTTGCGTGAACGCCGAGACTGGGGGGCAAACGATGACTTCCCCATTAAAATCTCAAGTAAAGTAATCATTAAAATACATCATATAAATTCAGTGGAGAATACATTCGTTGTCTTAACATTGTTTTCTTTATTCGAGCCGTATTCTCAAGCGCATGTTTTCCCGCGAGAGCCCTCCCGATGATGCATTGAAATGAGTGCAGTCCCAAAAATACCCGACCCAACAAAGAAAATGTTTCTCGAGCGCCTTCCATAAGTGTGTGCGTAGAGGGTGACTATCGTGCCGTCATTATTTATTGGAATTGTTGAATTTGTTCTGTGAACACGGGCAGTGCATTAACAAAGCAAATCGAAGTTAATTTCTTAGTGAACCTGAAAAGTAAATTTTCCCTTTTAATGAACGGAGTGCCGTACTGTGGTTGCTGCGATTAAGACCGGGATACCGAAATTGAAGAGTCCGAATATACAGCACTGCGGGGCAACTCATTAGAAACATTGGACAGAATCCAATTAAGTTCCTTTATAAATAGCTCTTCAAATTCGGTGAGTCTTGACGTAAATTGGGACATGATGTAAAGCATTGTGGTCACAGTTGCGCTTTCAATGAGAACTGGCGAGTGGCCGCTTTTGATTCAATTTTGCTGTAGAAGGTCATTGGTAGAAGTCCTTAGCGAAGGCGGTCAGCTTTGAAGCCGTCGATTCGGAGGGTGAAGCGCACTTATTGAGGTCCACAGGATTGGATTGGCAAACTTGGCTAAGGAAATTAATCGATATCAACGTCTCGCGGATTTTTCACGTCCATAGCCCTAAACTCGCTTCAGTTTCTTGTATTACGATGAATGGTTCGTACTGTGGTTTTGGCTGAGGATAGGGACTTCTCAAAATCAAGCATGGTACAGCAACACAATTCATGCGAAGGTAGCAGTCAACCATAATTGTATAACCTTGCCGATGTTTAAGAAACAAAGGAAGACGATATTTTTGATCAAAAATTGTACGACGTTCAAAACAATGTGCACTGGCAATTGAACGATCGCAGTCAACGTATCTTCCACGTCACGATAAAGTAATGCAATATCGGAAACTTTGCTGAGAAGATTGAACCATCTATGCAAACGAAGAATTCAGTAAGCGCGTACTGTTATTTGTTACCTTGTTTCTCATTCATGATATTACACTATCACTTGATGTGATATTTATGTTTAAATTCATAGACAACTATTCTTGTAAATGTTCAACAATTTTTTGAAACATGATTATAATAATACACGAAATTTAAGTAAAAACGATTAAAATGGATAGTTAAATATTAAAACTCGGTCTTTCCATTTCGTTTTACCTGACCGGGTATAGGACCCGCAACTATGGCGGGCTCCTCCTATATCATGGGCTAGCCATCGGGCGCGCTCCTACGTTCTTCGTTGTTTAACAGGGGCTCTTGCCGGATAGAGTGGCCTTCCACGCGAGCTACTCTACCCGGTAAGAGCCCTTTTATGGTATAGAGTTATGTGATTCCATCACATAATTCTATAACATAAATTGGCCACGTCTATGTTTCTCATTTGATGGGAAAATTCATGCAAATTATGTTTGTATGAGTTTTCCACTCAAATGGGAAATATATGGCCGCGTCTACGTTTGGATTTTGATCCGGTTGGGAGGGTTCGAGGGATGCCCAACTCTTGTTTGTGGGCCATAAGAATCGTCGGTAATGACGAAGTCCTCCTTAAGTCCGTCTGTCTTCCCCAGGTCCAGTTTGCCCTTTGCGTCGGCAATTTCCGACTCTTAGTTGGTTACCTCCTTTTCGACTTCGGTCGACATTTATTTGACCCCAGAAATTCGTGAATACGAAATTCTTTTGTAGTGAGACCTTGTGCTGGGGGAAAGAACCCGCCCCACGACACCGCAACGCTAGCCTCCCAGCGCATTCACGCGTCCCCAGACAAGGCCAATCTCGGCGGATCTTAACATCCTCTTCCACTGAGGCAGCAGACCATCGCTGCAGTCCTTCACGGACATTAATATACCTACTTTCACTACAGGGTGACACCCTCTTAACAAAAGAAACTATGGGACATTTTTTTTATATTTCATTTTCGATATTTTAAATGCGCGAACACGTTAATTAACCCAAAATAAAGAAACTATCTTTTTCACACAAATAGAAGCATGGGAATTGACAAGTTAAATACAAAAGGCCAAAATCGCAGCGCTTTAAAGTGCTAATAACTAATTAATCAGAAAAAGGTTTTGCGAATTTCAAACAATCCTTAACGTCCATACCCTACGCACTCTAATTACTGTCGCCTCCCGCTAGAATTACTCATGCTTGCATCAACTTCTAAACTGACACATTGTTAACGTAAGCGCCCGATAACTTCTGCAAACAATCAACATAAAAAATAGCAGAAAGCAAAAAGAACTTTTTATTCAAACGATAACGAATGATGACGGACAACGACAAGGAGAATAAAGTAAAGTATTGATAAAACTTTACTAAAATGTAAAACCACAATTTCTGTCGACTCGCGGGACTTGTGTTTGTTTTTTGATAGCTGTTGCATTTATAACAAAACAAAAGTGACATCGAGTCAGTCCACAGAAGTAGCCTTGTCCTCATTTCGCCTTGCGAAACTTCTGAAGGGAAATTACGAAGCACAATTTCATGAATGGATGATGGCAGGGAATGAATGATGGAGCATTTTAGGATTTTATCGGTTGGACGAACGAAAATTAGGTCCTGCCGAGAGAGAAAGTGCTTGGATGCATTAAGATCGAGGCGATAATGAGGCCTTGGAAAGTACTTCTAGGGATTTATGGTTTTTTTTCTTTTCTCTTCATGGGAATTACATTTTTTAGGACAATTCTTAGAATCTCTCAGACTGCTGATCACTTTATTCTACTTTTTCCTTGTTGGCGGTCACATTGGCGTGAAAATTTAATTAAATTTCGCAGAACTGTTTTTTCGCACCATTGAATCCTCCTCACTTGAAATTATCACAGCGACCAAGTCAAAGCACATCGCGAAAAAGACGAAGCGGAAAAGCGACACAAAGCTCAAGTGATTTCGGCGGATGAGTCACGGCCTTTGAATCCATTCTAAGCGCAAGCTGAGTGGGAATAATAGCGAACAACAAAAACAGCAGATGAACAACTTCTTGTCGTAGCTGGTGTTGTTGTCGATTCAGATGGGAATCCACCCCTTCATTGAGTGCGTGGGTGCAACGACCAGGGATGGTGGCGCAACTTCCGTGAGACAAGCAAAGCCAGCGAACAAGCGACAAAGCCTTGACGGGGTGGGCGGGATTCGGATGCCAAAGGATGCTCTGTAAATCGATCATCATCCTGCTGTTTGCGTGCCACCGAGAGGAGCTCCAAGGATGTAGCAACAGCATCGAGGAAATGCAAAATGGATGCCCGGGGAAAATAGAAATGGCGAGGATGTGAGGAGCATGTGTGTGAGAGGTGTTTATTGTTACGAGGAGCGCCTGGAAATTGTTCGCAGCTCTGCCAGATTTTGGCAAGGATGTGTCGAAATTCTGGTGGTCCTATTAAGGATAAAAAATTGTCTTTTGATGTGCACAGTCACGAAATCGCAATCAAAGGCTTATCGAGCAAGACAGGAGATAAGCATCGCACTAATTCCTTTACGTCCGTTACATAAAGACTTGTCCTTATGCCATAGACCATTCTCCCAACCCTCTGAGGTGGATCTCATTTCTGATAACGAGCAAACAGTGTGCCACGGCCTTGCATGGCATTTGCGAGATTGAATGACGATGACAAGATAAGAACTGTAGTCTGCGACGTACCTTTTCAATTCAGGAGCGCGACATTGAGTCTCAAAGCTGTTGACACTCCCTCGTTGACAAGAAAGGATCCTCCGTCGCCGACAGATGATTTCCAATCACCCACAGCTGTCAGACGCCGCCGTCACTCGGCAAAACACCTTTGGAGCGAGCACAATTATTGTCACTATGCCACGGCCACGACGATGCGACTCCGCTGATGCAGTGCAAGTGCGGTTTAGTGGATGCCAATCAAGGCCACAACAGACAAAAAAGAAAACGAAAATCACTTTTTCCACAATCGGCAAGCAATCACGCGAAAACCACTCTGCTCGCTTTTCCCCCGTCGATTTTCACTTTTCACGTTTACACGGAACGCCGAACGTCTGCAATGCAAGCGGTGGACACTTTTTCCGTACTTTATCGCGATTTGCTATCAGATTTTCCCTTTCGCACTTGACACAACGATAGGCCCACCGAGGAAAAGTTGGAAATGGTTTTTCCTTCTTGGCTACAATGGAGAGCTGACAAGGTCTGCTGCACCAGTTGCAAGGACGTTCGGAGATGCAGCCGCGTCAAGGATGGGGTATTCCCGGAATAGTACACTTGTCCGCAGCGGACGATGAAGGGTTAAAATGACGACCGAATAAAAACACTTTGCTGCGATAAAATCCTCCGCACATACTCATCTAAAACACATCACTAGCTACGACTCGCACATAATTCCCGCATAGTGACAAAGAAATCACTTAGAGTGCCGCAAATTCATTCGCGACGGCGACAACGACAATTCGGACAAATCGATCCGCCATTTGACGTTTCGGCAGCTTCGCAAGCAAGTTCGCGACGACAAACACTAAGTGCCTTCGAACAATTTGAAATTCCAAATTAAATTGTGGTCGAATGAAGAGGAATTGTTTCACGAGTGATAAACGGATGGTTCCGATGACTGTGCAAAATGTCTTGGGATGAAGTCGAATCTAGTCCGTGGCAGCTGCTGGAAATTCACAACGCGATAAACTCAAAGACAACACAACGAAGCGAAGAAAACGACGAATAGCAGACAACTGACCGAATTGGCACTGACGTTCGATGACGGGTTGACGTGTATTGATGACAGTTTTGTTGTTGTTGATTGTGTTTTGGGAAGCCAACGGGAGATATCGCGTGCAAACGTATAGGAACGTACTGTCATTCCCAATGAAGTTGCTTAGGATTGTAGATGACATGACTGCGAATGAACTGCATTATCTGACACTAAACTTAAAGTTTTATCAGCACTTCCGGTTCCTAAGAACTAGAATAGCAATGATTTTTAAGTAATTCTTAAGAAAAGATAATCTTATAATTTAGTTTAGAGGTTAAAACTCACTCACATGTGGAATTCATAGTACTTAAACCGATAGCACCAGGCATGATTCGGGTTTTGTTTTCCGGAAATATTTAATAGTGATCTATTATTGACCTCACCAAATTGATGAAATTTAAAGACAGATGTCTAAAGGGAAAGACTATCCTAGAAGAAAAATACCAAATATATATGCTTAGCCCGTAAAAAATGTTTGTGAAAGCATACGATCTAGTTCACGGGCTTTAGTCGCCATATCTTTCCAACTGGTCGTCATTTGGGCGTGTTATATTAAGGCGCAGCCCCCAGTGAAACTGAAAATTTGGGTAAACTTTACAGGCGTTCACCTCAGAAACGTTACAAATATTTGCAAAAATTTTTTTGCAAGAAGTCGGAATGAACCTTTGGCTATCGAATCAATTCATTACATTTTGCAAAAAGTTTGTTGCAAAAGTTATTAAATTCAAACAAAATAGCATGTTTTCGTTAAAAAATGTAGTAGATCTCGGAAACGACTTAAAGTACCGAGTTGATTTAAGCTACGGTTGTTAGATCTAAATTATTTGCAGAGAATTAACTCATCAAAAAATTAAAAAAGTTTTTTGCAAAAAATTTCCTAGAACAAAATGTGGAAATTTGACACAAATCAATGTGCATGCATGATATTTGTTCAGTGTGTGCAAATTACACATTTTGTTCTAGAAATTTTTTCGCAAAAACTTTTTTAAATTTTTGATGAGTTAATTCACTTGAAATATCTTAGATTTAACAACCGTAGCTTAAATCAACTCGGTACGTTAAGTAGTTTCCGAGATCTACTACATTTTTTAACGAAAACATGCTATTTTGTTTGAATTTAATAACTTTTGCAACAAACTTTTTGCAAAATGTAGATAATGAGTTGATTCAATAGCCAAAGGTTCATTCCGACTTCTTGCTAAAAAAATTTTGCAAATATTTGTAACGTTTCTGAGGTGAACGCCTGTAAAGTTTACCCAAATTTTCAGCTTCACTGGGGGCTGCGCCTTAAGTGTCACTATTACAATTAGCTGATATTTTGGGTGATTTGAACATACTCGTAGTTAGTTTTCTTGCTATTTGATTTGCATGATATCCGGTACCTTGCAATTCTCAACAGATTGATGTTTGGACGATGAAACTTTCAAAACGTGTGTGAATTCGTCAATATCGAAATTATACAAAATATATTAGAAAACGAAAATTTATAAGTATATCCTATCAAACAAGATCAGATACATAAAGTTTGAAAATTGAAGACCGGTAGAAAGCAGAAACTTCATCTTGGGGGAGCGCCCATCGCATACACCGTGGACGGAAAAATGGACTAGTTATGGTCAGCAAGCAAACACGATGGCGGAGCAAGCAAACACGATGGCAGAGTAACCAAAGACCAAAGCCGCCCGCAATAAAATGCCTTCAAAAATGATGTATGCGGACAATACGACAGCGAAGAATTCAAGCTTTAACCAAGGTGTTAACCTAATTAACTGTAAGATTAATGAGTTTATATTAGCGAAGGGTAAATTAGTCGTAAAACATAAAACCCCGGCTCCTTTGCTAATTCCATGCTGTAATAAACATA
Source organism: Odontomyia ornata (assembly GCA_963969285.1). Taxonomy (NCBI): domain Eukaryota; kingdom Metazoa; phylum Arthropoda; class Insecta; order Diptera; family Stratiomyidae; genus Odontomyia; species Odontomyia ornata. The sequence continues at coordinate 288,987,592 of OZ017740.1, read as the reverse complement.
AGCAGTCGAGCAGCCCCGTGGTGATCAGGAGTGGCTGCTCCTGAAGAGATACGGTGGTCACCCCGTCGAAACTGCTTAGTTTGTTGTTTTAGTAGTGTAAAGTAAACTGCATCCGTCAAGTTTCCACCCTTTAGGCAGAGATGAGTGGTTCACTTCAGCCACTTTAACATCTTTAGGTTTGACATTCCCCTTGTAATGCAACGACCTTCTTCTGTGAAAGTAACGGTTGCTTTTTGTGTAATGTTTGCGTTTGTCTCAAGCCTCCGTGTCCGCTAACTTTAACGAGGCAAAAAAATATTGAATTACTGTAGAGTAGCTTAATTGACACCTAATAGAACTTTTCTAAAGACAATAAAAATTGATCGGTGCGTCTTGTAGAGTAGAGTACGCGTGATAAGTATATCGTAGCTGAGCTCGGTGTTGTTTATAGCTCGCTGACACTTATGCCAGACCATCGGCACCCGTGTCCTACACGGGCATAAAAAAAATCATTACAATGGCGCCCAACGTGGGGCATTGTAATGATTTTTTTTAATGCCCGTGTAGGTGCCGATGGTCTGGCATAAGTGTCAGCGAGCTATAAACAACACCGAGCTCAGCTACGATATACTTATCACGCGTACTCTACTCTACAAGACGCACCGATCAATTTTTATTGTCTTTAGAAAAGTTCTATTAAGAGTCAATTAAGCTACTCTACAGTAATTCAATATTTTTTTGCCTCGTTAAAGTTAGTGGACATGGAGGCTTGAGACAAACGCAAACATTACACAAAAAGCAACCGTTACTTTCACAGAAGAAGGTCGTTGCATTACAAGGGGAATGTCAAACCTAAAGATGTTAAAGTGGCTGAAGTGAACCACTCATCTCTGCCTAAAGGGTGGAAACTTGACGGATGCAGTTTACTTTACACTAGTAAAACAACAAACTAAGCAGTTTCGACGGGGTGACCACCTTATCTCTTCAGGAGCAGCCACTCCTGATCACCACGGGGCTGCTCGACTGCTTATGTTTATTACAGGACAGTCTCTTCGATGCCGACCCAGACATGGAGAGACTGAAGGGTTTCGCTCTTCACAAGTAAAGAAACAATTGTTTCCGCAGTGGAGAGATGGTTGTTATAATTTTAGGCCCCTCTCCTTGAATACAAGTCCCTGTCTTCAACGAAAGTATGCTAATTAAAACCGCTAATCAATCGTAAAAACAAATCGGCTGTCGGTCAGGACTAATTGATGATGCGGATTTTATCACTGCCGGTCATCAGATTAGCTCCCAGCAAAAACTGACGCAACTCCAAGCAGTGTATTTGAAAACCCCTGGCACCATCAGTTTGTTCAAAATTAGAACTGTCCGACTACAAACTTTATAAAAATGTGCAAACCTTTCTTTTGGTAACATTAAGGGACGAACTACTCTATAACATCATCGGCATGTTCAGGCGGCAGAGCCACCACGAACGAAGAACTCCAGAAGATGCTATAGACCTTATTATACCGAAGACAAGACAAACAACACCAAAAGAAAGTTTATCGGTGACTCTATCTTTACTTTACGGAACCCTCCAAAGTATGCTACGTTAATATCAAATGGTGAGGGCGACAATAAAAATTGAATCGGTTCATCTGCCGACAGCAAAATTAAAAATGTGAGACCTCGAAGGAGAGTGATGTTGTTTCCCCTTCGGGCCCCACGTTGGGCGCCATTTGTAATGATTTTACGTCTACGCGCGATCGCGGAACCGACCTCTCAACGGTTCTAGACGTTAAGTCTGAGTAGTGCCAACGGACGGTACCAACCGGTCAACCAATCCGTGCACCGTAACCCATTCCGCGGTGGCTGCTTGTCGGCCAGCTAGATCAGAGAGGATTTCGGTCGCGGGTCTCCGAATGGGTTACGCTCATTTACAATATTCAGCCACCTATACATGCCCGTTTTCAAACGCGTTATAAAACAAAACCATACGGAGAGGAAACCTACTTTACGTTACTCCGTATTTCTTCCTATAACCAGTCAAAAGACAAAGATCTAATCTTTACTTCGCGTTCCCGAATTTCCGACGCGGTACCTTAGTTGATTTTGATTTTTCTTTAGCGTAGCTTTTTTTGGAATTACGTTAACGTAGTGTATTTTTCGGTACCGTGTCGGAAATTTGGGAACGCGAAGTAAAGATTAGATCTTTGTCTTTTGACTGGTTATAGGAAGAAATACGGAGTAACGTAAAGTAGGTTTCCTCTCCGTATGGTTTTCTTTTGTAACGCGTTTGAAAACGGGCATGTATAGGTGGCTGAATATTGTAAGTGAGCGTAACCCATTCGGAGACCCGTGACCGAAATCCTCTCTGATCTAGCTGGCCGACAAGCAGCCACCGCGTGAATGGGTTACGGTGCACGGATTGGTTGACCGGTTGGTACCATCCGTTGGCACTACTCAGACTTAACGTCTAGAACCGTTGAGAGGTCGGTTCCGCGATCGCACGTAGACGTAAAATCATTACAATGCACACCTAGCGATAACCAAAATAATAAAACAACCGCGACCAACAATCGACTGAAGAAAGTCTGGTTCCCAGCAATTTTCATGGAAAATATGAAGGCAACAGTACTTAAAGGCATGGTGGATAGTGTAGTAATATTGTGTGGATATTGAATGTCCATGAAGGACTGCAGCGATGGTCTGTAGCCTCAGCGAGCGAGGATGTTGGTGCTCGCCGAGATTGGCCTTGTCTGAGGACGCGTCAATGCGCTAACAGGCTAGCATTGCAGTATCGTGGGGCGGGTCTTTTCCCCAGCACACGGGCCCACTACGAAAAAAAATTTACATTCACGAATTTATGGATGACACGACTCGGTCCGATGGTATCGAGGCCGAGGTAATCTGCTAAGCGAGAAGATTGCCAAAGCAAACAACAAACTGGGCCTGGCGAAAACAGATGAGACTGGAGAATATTTCATCCTTACTGACAATACTTATGGCCCCCAGATAAGAGTGGGGTATACAGGTGGAAGCGGTGCACCCCCACACCCGTCCATCTGGATCAAAATCCATTGTTGACGTAGCCAGGTGTTTTTCATTTCAACGAGAAGCTCATGCAAACGTAATTCGCATGATTTTTTCCCTCAAATGAAAACCATCAACGTTGCAGATTTATGTTATAGTCTTATATGATGGAATCACATAATACTGTTGCATGTACAAATAATTCTGCGAGCTACTGTCGCAATTGTTTTTACAACCATTAACAACATCATGATCAACAAGCGAATGTTCTCGAAAGCAAGAGAAAAGTGACGTCACTGCGCCATTCAGTATTGCTCGAATATTCCACGTAGTTCGCCAATGTACGAGAAATGGATTGAGTGACTAAAGACTCTATATAAAGACGAGCTTAATGAATGGGGGATTATTACGCGATAGTAAAACAACAAAGTAAAGGCGATATTGACTAATAGTGAAGTGATATACACAGCTGAATTAAAAATTCATAGACAAATTGAAAAGTAAAATAGTGAAATTGTTGAATTAATGATTGTGCATTTTTTAGTAGATAAACTCTTCTAACTTAATTTAAAAGACAGTGCGTTTTCACTTTCCCGGAACATTAAAATTATTGGCCGCGAACCATACTATAACATAAATAAGCACGCAAGTGGAAGGCCACTCTACTCTGCAAGAGCACCTGCAACGTCATAATAAGGGGTGAGCTCATCCAAGTATTGCGAGCGAAAATACAACATACTCGTGTATACTTACGCTTCATCAGTGAAGTTGTTGCGAGCGAGCAAACACTATCTATGTACTCGCCCTTCACCAATGAAATTAGTCAAGCAAGCACATACGTCCATTGCTGTCGAACCATGTCGTCCAATGATCAAGCGTAAAAGTAAATAAGCGAGCGGAAAAGTAAATAAAAAAGACTAACCCACAATGCGCTTCACACGATTATCACATCGTGAACGACAAGCTTTGTGTGTGCTTTGAGGAGAGTTAAGCTCAAAGGAAAACCGCAAGCTCCGGCGGAAACGCTTTCTTGTTTAATGTCCCCAGTTTCTTTAATTCACCTCAAAACATCGTGGGAAAGCCGAAAGCTACACGTAGTTATAAGGTGCTCCCTGTAAATGACGCCATTTCGGGACTTATCAGTTGCTAGCGGTATTGGTGAAATCTGCTGGCTCACCTCCCCAGTATGGATCTGCAAGGCAATACCAGGGTTCGACACCTCTGTAGAGCCTCGATTGTTCGATTTCGTCTGACAACGCCCCTTAATGAGCCTGATCAAAAAATATATCCCGATAATTAATATCAAGACTGCCGCTATGCTGGTCGATGCCGTGGATGGGTGCACATGCCTTCTGACCGTCTCATTAAATTTGATCCTCTCGAGGTGCGAATAAATTTTATTGAGGCCGTGGGTGCTGGCTGCGACATGAATGCCTGCATTTTTAGCCGTTATTAGCTTCATTCGTGGCATACTGTGGTTGTCCGCTAAATCAGCAACGTCTAGCTCTAAAATTTTGGGGTCTACTTTGGAGAAATACTGCGGTTGAATAATACTGACCAAATGAGTACTTTCCGCTTCATAATCTATGGTCATCTCGTTAATCTGAATTGTGCAGGGGAGATAGGGGGCTAGGATTCCTTAACCGATCAGTTAGTGTGTTGTGATGCTAGTATCACAGTGGATATGGATGGGCGTTTCACTCTGTAGAAAATATATCCAACTGTTGGGTTTGCTCAGCTTGATCAAAGAGTCGGTTATCGATGTACTAACTGGAAGGGGAAGCAACGACTTCAGTTTGAGTGGGTTGTACAGGAGTAATATAATTTCATATGTGGAGGGTGGTCACTGAACAATCGGCGTAGTTAATGGTGCTACATAAACGTCACCCGGTTCCGGATGTTTTATTTTCTTGTGACTTGCATTGCCCGTAAGGAGCAGAAATTGCTGAGTGGTAATTTCAGCTGCTATTACTGAGTATTCCACAGAGGGTATGAGAAAAAGTGTCCCGTTGGTTCTACTAGCAAACAAGTGTATTTGATATAATTTCTTTAGGGATAATTGGAAAATAGGTGGCGTGATTAGTACCACTAGTTTGATTTTCCTCCTGAAATGCTGCAATTCCGCCACTTGCGCCAAGATTTGCTCGCAGAATTCAGGACATCTATTGCCCCGTTTGATATAGATTTCATGCAACCTTTTGCTGAAAATCAGAAGAGGATGAATTATATTGTTCTGCACCAACACAGCAATGTCAATGATGGTGCGTTGCCTGGTCTCAATCTCTAGTAGTTGAGCTAGCAATGAAGTCAGTACCACGTCCCTTCGTTCCGCTGCGAGTAATTTATCGGTCATAAGAAAGACGTCCTTAATTTGCAAGCCAAGTTCCGCTTGTTTGCTGATCACATCCGACAGTGGTTTATGGATTTCCTCCAAGGATATGTTTACAACACTTATCCTATTTGACTAATTCCCTGTCCTTGTCCTCCAGATTATCTAACCGACAGTATAGCTCCATTTCATTCTCGTCGTCCATGGTACCAAATAACGAATGTAGCCCTCTCCCGACCCCATCAATGAATGAACTTTTAGCCCTTTAAGGTTTTCTAATAGGCTATGGACGTGCCTTAACTGATCTGCCCATCCAAAGCCCTAACCTGCACAAAGCACCTTAATGAGGTCTTCAGCTCGTTCGGCTACTCCTATTCGCTCCTGGAATTCTCCTAGATTTAGCTCCATCAAGACACCCCAGGTGTTGTGGTAGCTCAACAGACTACCAACATCTTCAAATAGTATTCCTGTGTTCACTATGCTCTCCAGTGAATATGGTTTCAGATCCTTGTTCGGGACTGCCAAAACACCAACGCTGAGCTAGCCTAACATGATGATACCGATAGCCACTACTAGAAATATAGGAAAAAAAGAAAAAAAGGGGAAGGAGTTAGAACTACAGGGTTTTCCAATAAGAGGTATTATTTTGATATTAAAAGAAAAATACCATTTTTTAATATAAATGATCAGATGTAAATTTCATTATAAAGAAAAAAGTATGTCGTTAACAGCAAAAAATAACATCAGGCAAATGAACACCACGACCACGCTTACAGGACCATATCATTTTCATGAAATTTTCCATAACCAAGTCGCAAAGTGCCTGCCCTATGTCCTCGATAGCCTCACGAATTCCATCTCTGAGGTCTTGAATCGACACTGGGCTATTGGCGTAGACCCCTTCTTTTACGTGGCCTCAAAGGAAGAAGTTGCAAGGTGTTAAATCATAAGATCTTGGTGGCCAATTTAGACCACGGTCCGGAGACTTTTCCTGTAGAAGATCAATGGTTTCGTTGCTTGTGTGGCATGTTGCGCCGTCTTGTTGAAAGCAAACGTTGTCCAATACCTTCCAATTCCAGCCATAAAAAAACATTAATCATTTCTCGATAGCGCAATCCATTCACCGTAACTGTTGCTTCGGCCTTATTTTTGAGAAAGTTACGTCCAATGACTCCGCCGGTCCATAAACTGCTCCAAACAGTAGTCACACGTTGAGGGTAGAGAGGCTTTGGAACAATAAGTATTGGGTTTTTCGAGCCCCAGATGTGACAATTTTGAAGCCACCAAATTGGAAATGGGCCTCATCACTCAAGATGATTTTTCGATGGAGCTCCAGATCATTTTCATGTATTGGAAGGACCCAATCAGCAAAGACACGACGTTGTTGATGATCGACCATCTTGCGTTCTTGTATTAACTGAACTTTATAAGCCTTAGGACCCAAATTTTTATGTAAAATACGGTGTAATGACGTTTGTGGAATGCCTCATTCCAAAGAACGACGAGGAATGGAGAAACCTGGGTTTTCTTCAACACTTTCGGCTACAGTAGCAATATTCTCGTCTGTTTTTGAGTGACGTGCACGGGTTTTATTCTTAACATCACTAAATTGTCCCAACATCTCGAATTTTGCCACCAATTCCTGTATTGCGCTCCGACAAGGTGCTTCACGACGATCAAAAAATGTTCGAGTTTTACGGACCGTCTCTGCCAAATTTTCACCATTTTTATAGTGAATTTTAATAATTTCAATGCATTGTTAAAGCGTGTATTATTCCGTTTTTATTAATGGCGTAGTTTTTACTTGTCAAAAAATGACAGCTTCAAAAGTGACATCTACCGAAATAGTGGCCTATTCAAAATAACACCTCTTATTGGAAAACCCTTTATTTATTCATAGTATGGTTTAAGTCGATTGTTATGAACATTGACCAGTTTTTTCTTATCGCAATTGTGCTGTTGACAGGGAAAGTACCGACTTTGACCTCATATGGCCCAACTCATACCTGCACGAGCTTGTGGTTACGATTCTCGTTTTTTAGCAAAACTTTATCCCCTATATGGAAAGTAAGTGGTCTGACGTTGTTATCATAATAGGCCTTGGATTCTAACTTACTCTCCATTATATTTTTACGTGCCAAGGTGTACATCTTTTGTAACTTGTGCTTTAATAAAAGATAATAGTTCCCAGGGCCATAGAGAGGGGCTGGCTCTCTCTCTTCAGGTTCAACGGAACGTCCACCGTGAACCCATAGAGACAATCGATTGGAGTGAGTTTTGTGCAACCGTCTTCACTTTTATTGTACATGAACCCAGCCCTACGCAGAAATTGATCCCAAACCTGCGGGTTGTCGTCCACCATGGATCTCAAATATTCAACAAGGGGTCTATGGGCTCGTTTCAACGCTCCATTGGATTGTGGATGATAGGCGGTAGTTTGCATTTTCTTTATATTCAATAGCCTACATGCTTGCTTGAATAGTTTTCCTACAAAATTAGTCCCCTGATTGGTAACTAGCTGCTTGGGTATTCTATATCTAGCCATAATTTCGTCAAAGAATACTTTGGCTACTGTCTCCGCCTCAGCGTTCTACAAATTTTATTAAATTATCCTGAAAGGTCAAAATACATATATTTCCAGAAGTTGTTTCAATGCGGGCCCCACGATGTCCAGATATACATACTTTATTAAATGGCCTCTCCGCTATGTCTGAGACAACCATTGGCATGCGGTGTTGGGGAGAAGCCTTCATAACTTGGCATTTCTTACACTTCTTCATATACTTTTTAATGCCTGATAGCATGTTCCTCCATTAATACTTCCTGCGAATCTTTTTGTAGGTTTTCATAACCCCTTGATGTCCTCCGAAAGGGGAGTCATGAAACTCCAATAAGGCTGCTCTCATCTCCTCCGGGGTATTGAGAGTCTAGGTCTCAGGTTGTACCTCGGTCTGGGGAGATTTAATCTTAATTGTCTCCTCTCAATCAGCTGCGTAGTTTCCACTATCCACGTGGGGACCTCCCAATATTGAATCTACACAGGGCCCCTTGGAGGAAAAGTTGGGTAAATTCCGTTGCTCCGGCGCGGTTCGCAAAGATCCGGTATTAGTCGTTCCATCAGTACCGACGGCAGTTCCATCAGTACCGACGGCAGTTCCATCATATCAACTCATACTTTGCTATTTTTTCTACTGTTCTCATACATAAAAAGAATGTTTTACAATAAAATTTAAATTTTGATAAAACTATATAAATAAACATGAAAGAAGAAAACAAAGGGTATCTACCCAATTTTCCTCCGACGAGAGCTCGTGCTTGGGGTGGGCAAGGCCTGCATAACGTGTATCACAAAAAATTAAACCTCTGCAAAAAGACTAATGTTAATCCAATTCATGCTGTTTGTGGTGCTGAAACTACTTCTACTGCTGTTTACCATTATTTTAGACTTGTTGTTGCTGTCGTTTTTAAATTTACCTGGTTATTATTTATGACTTATGATGATTATGATTTTTTCTTTTTCCGCGCGATTTGCCGTATTTGGTATTTTTGATTTTAACAACGACGATAACGACAGCGGAGAGTAGATTAAGTATGAAATTTATTTATCGCGCGATCGTGTAAATGAGAGAAAATATGGGATTAATTTCTATCTTTTATCACCTCAAGTTTCTATTTCGTTGATTATTTTTGTACAACAAAAGCAAAAATCTAAAAGTAGATTTTAGATATTCTCACCACTGAGGGGCATCAACAGAGTGTGACTATGAGTGGTTGTCGCCTTCACTTGAAAAGCTACTACACAATACGAAAATCCGTAGTTGGTGCAGATGAGAGGTAAAAAATTGAATCTGTGGACCCCAATTCTCATAATATATATATATATATATATATATATATATATATATATATATATATATATATATATATATATATATATATATATTATGGAGCCACTTGAACACTTTTTGTCGTGACAGTTTATTTGTGTAAATTTCACTGCACTTTGCAAGCACTGAATCCAGCCTGCACGGAACTAAAGTCTTCTTCCCGTATTCACTCCGTCGAGTAAACAGCGACCACCCAAATCCAGTGCATTTTCTCTACTCTGTTCCAAGCAAAAACTCACACACAGAATCACTCACTTACACCCGACAGTCTCCACCATTGCCGCATTCCACGAGCATTCGCTGTACGTTTTATCTTAAGCTTCCAATAAACTTAAATTTGGATAAACACTAATTGGCACAAAACACAGTAAATACTATTGCGATAGAAATGCATTGGGGGTCATCACAGCGAGCGACAAAAAAGGCGGAAAGCGGAGATATATCTACACTATCTGTCAGTATCCTTTCATACGCACTCATAACGCATACACTATCTTTTAAGAAACATTATTCCCACATGCAAAGATGTTCACCTCAACGGAGTTCACGCCAAACGCAGTTCCCCTGCACAAAATTTGCAAAACTTCACTTCTCAGACTCTATTTAACACCAAACTAAGAATCAAAAGATTTCTTCATATATTTTTATAAAATATCCACAAAGATTTTCATTGCTCAGCTCATCACTAAAATAAGCCGATAGTAGTGCGCAATGGCCAAAATACAATCCAACTCACGGCTTTGACACGACTCGGATAGTGTCCGTCGCACGAACCAAACCCGGTTGCAGGGCCTTTCACACCATTTGCAGGGCCGCAAAACATGCCGCACGACAAGACCTCGACGTGAACATTCTTCGTGAAAACCTTTCATGTGCGAAAATTAGATCGGAACGCGCTTCAAAGGGAAAAACTAGAAGTTGCGATGCACAAAATCAAAAGTGAACTTGTCAAATACTGACTGCCCTCTCCAAACAGAACTCTCTACTTGCGGCGATCAGCAACTGAACTCGTTCTTGTGTCGCAATGGGGGTCCTGGTGAGCCCACTCACTTCATCTATTGTAGTTTGCATTGCGGGACAATGCAATTCGTTGGTAAGTTGCGTTGCAAAGGGGTTGTTGTGATAGAATTTTAGTTATAAATTTAAATATTTGTTTTTTAAAATTTACTATTAAAATTGGATCAAGCATTATGTTGGTTTTCGAGCAGTTTACCTAGGCGACTGTTCAATTACTTATATAGGTACACCCCTACCGATGGTACTCGTCTAGAGTACAGAATTACAAACTTGTCGTACTTCCGACTGAAAATCCCAGTAGACGGGCTCGAGGCCCAAGACTACATAATGAACCTGCCTAAAAATACTGAAGCAATGAGGCACTCGTTCACCCCAAAAGAAAGAAAAAGTTTGTCGTGATCCTAAGTGGTGTTAGTTCAGACTTTGGAGCTGAGGTGGCTCGAGAGGACATAGCCAGCCAAATTCCGACTTTAGGCCTCGAGCCTGTCAGCCCACTTACCACTGCATGGTCAAGAGCAAATAAGATCGACTTGGACTTATTTAGGCTAACAGTAGAATCGAAAGTAGATAAGAACGACGTAATAAAACTGTGCTACATTTTAAACCAACGAGCCGTATGGAAACGCCCCAAAAGGAGCGGTCTGCTTCAATGCTATTATTGTCAGAGGTTCGGGCACGTACCAACCAGTTGTGGATTCAACATGCGATGTGTAGTACGTGGGGAGGAGCATACTTCAGAAAGTTGCCCCAGAAAAAATATGGACTAGCCGGAAACCGCTCAATTCTGCACTATGTGTAAGACACCGGTTTTTCCGGCTGCTCGGAACGAAAAAGATTGTTGGACAGAGCAACCGAAGCTAAAGTCGAACGGATGGCGCCTCAGATCATATACTCACCGCTCCCCAGCTATTAAAATAGTTCACCAACCCCTAAAACCCCACACCACTTTGCTCTTCTTTCCAACCAGACCTCATATTCAGAAGTTTTAAGAAACCGAAATCCACACCATAGTTTGATTTCACCGACTCTTAATCCCGTCAAGCACCTACAACAGATAACCATGGAGTGGCTGGGAGTCTGTCCCAGTGAACTCCTTTTCCAAGGTGAGCGCTTTCCTCCCATCCTTCGATTCTGCTCATAGCCAAGAGAAGCCAATGACTCTCCTCAATTTCTATTTTAATCTTTATGGTTACAAATAGACTAACCATTCTTTCCCTAGATTTCAACTCCCTAGTTTCACATGATAAGAGGCTCTACATTGCTGATTTAGTCAAATCCTCCCAACATGACATCCTCCTTCAACACAGAGTCCGTGAGGAGAACTACCATGTGCTTCGCAATGACAGAGGCAGAGGTACTGCGATACTGTTTCGGGATGATTAAGACATCTATTAAATCCTTTTTGAACAAAATAATTCCTCATGTACGCTAGAAACCCTCAACACCAAGCGACCCACAGGAAACCCCGCCAAAATTCTTATGGGCTCCCTATACCTCCCGTGCAATCTAGGTCCCCAGATCCCATTTACACTTAATCAAATCTGCCTCATCCCACGATCCATTTATACTCGGAGGAGACCTTAATGCCAGACACGAACACTGGGGAACTCAACAAGGAACCCCAACGGGAACTACCTATACGAATGGCTCCATGCGGACGCCCTCCTCTCAGCATCCATAGGAAATACTGGGGTCCCAACTTTTCCCAGAGGGAATTCATTTTTAGATAACCTCATAATATTCTCTGACCTCAAGGATCCCACAATTCCTTTTACTTACTCCACATTCAGCTAATTATCGGAACATCATTGCCTCTATCTCAACATAACTCACTACAGACCATTTAATTCCATAGTCTGGCTTAAAAACCTCAAAGGTTTCCTTCCAAACTTCCCACCGGCACGAACATCCATCATAGAGTCTCTAGACCAGCATGCCCCCTTCCTGAAACCACGCAGCCCGCTTTATAGATATTTAACTCAGAAGATTCTTCAATTAATCAAAACTCGGAAGCATATGCTCTAACGGCTTAGTTGGATTTATCATCGAAGCTTTAACCGATTTATATAAATGAGGAACGTTTGGAACTAAAAACGCAAATAAAAAGCATTTTCCGTGAAATCCAAAAACGCATCAAATCCGAAGTCAACAGCTTCTCAAAAGCAGACTGGTATCACTGCGACCATCTTCAGATGTATTTAAAACTATAGATCAACTTACAGGCCGTAAAAATTCCAAATCCGATATTGAGAAAGACCGTATAAATCAAAGGAATGAAGTCTTCACTGCACAATCTGACAAGACCGTTGCATGTGAGGGATAATTCAAACAACTATATCGTTGCCGTGAGTCGTCAAATACAGCTCTGAATAACAACGCTAAGCCAGAGGTTTTAATAACGACGGAAGGATACGAGGGATCTTATTTAACTGTATTCTTCAGTTATAATAAAGCATCCTCTCCACAACATCCAGTCTTCGCCGGTGTTTCCACCTCAAAAATGGAATTAGAAGATCTCCTGAATGCCTTAAGTAGCAAGCTATCTCACGGCCTTGATGGTACCCCAAATATAATACTCAAGAAGTGCAGGAAGACCATCTGCTTCTTCTTGACGATACTATACAATAAATGTATTAATAATGGATGTTTTCCAAAACCTTGGAAAGTCAGTAAACTAATCCCAATTCCAAAATCAGGCTGCAAAAGTAACATTTTTGGCCGATTTTTTTCCCCCTAACATGGGTAAACCCCTTGAAAAGATTATTCTGCAATGCTTTAACAATTTTACAAACCCCCTGATCCTCGATATTCAGTTTAGATTTGAACGCGAATGATCTATGAAGCAAGCAATAATGCTATTGCTATCACCTGCTGACTTTGGTGGAAAGAGTGCACAGTGGTCTGTGATCTAGACCTGAAAAAAACGTTTGACTCAGTTTCGATCAACGGTCTCAAGTACAAATTGAAAATGTCAGAATCCTATATAGCTTTCTCTCGGATATAACATCCCAAATTAAACTGGTGAATCTGATTTCAAATCCTATCCCTATCAACTCAGGAGTCCCACAAGGCACTATCCTCGGTCCCGCCCTCTTCAACTTTTTCCTTCACGATATCCCATGCCGGAACTGCTCGACTATCCATATAGCAATGTATACAGACCACTGTCCACAACATCGTTCAATATATAAAGGATTGGGGGCTCGTAATAAATGCCAGCAAATCGGAACTGAACTGCTTTAGAAATGCCAGCCTTGCTGTGTCTCAAAGTAGGAATGTACAAGCATATATTCCCAAGGAAAATATCAAATACCTTGGAGTCCATTTTAACAATTGACTTAAGGTGAATAGACATGCCAGGAAAACCCTCAATAAAGCAAAAGCAGCTTCCGCAATTATCTCGTTCCTCTTTTCCTCGAAATCAGTCTGCCCAAAAGTTAAGGTTTTAAGGTACAAAACTCTTATTAGGCCGATCATTACTTATGCGTTTCCAGCATGGCAAACAATCTCGCCTACTGCCGCCGAAGAAATCCAAATCTTCGAGAAGAAGATCCTTAAGAAATGCCTGTCCAAATACATACGGGCTAGTAAGAAGTACTACAGGAACTCCATCCTTTACAGAGATATGGGGATAGAACTATTTTTCCACTATATTTTAGCAACTATTGAAAAACGCCTAGAGAAGTTTCGATGCATTCGCTCATATTTATATTTTAGCAACTATTGGAAAACGCCTAGAGAAGTTTCGATGCATTCGCTCACTTTTCGAGCCTGCCACTGCAAATAATCCCTACTACCTCTGTCCCTTTAAAATCTTTGAACAATACCACCACGATCCCAATAATTCCGTAACTACTAATAAGCCGGCGTTTTACGTTTCATGCGAGGCAATCACATACCGTGGTTGAACAAAACATGTAAATTTGACTAGTTCATAAGCCTTAAAATAAAAAAAGTGCACTCAAGAACAAATCTAAGTATAGGTTCGAGTGCTGTACTAAGCAGCTTATAGTTTTAGGTTAGATGTAGGAATAGATTTAATTTATATTAGGATTAGATTTAGATAAAGTTTTAATGTATTTATTTATCTCCCGCAGAGAGAATGCTGGCCGACAGGAAAACTGTTGGAAGCTAGCATTCTTTGGGGAGTTCCACCCGCACATACCCAAGGAAATTCCCGCAGGGGGAATGCCGGTCGACGTGAGTACTCTTGGAGGCTAGCATTCTTTGAGGAGCGCCGCCCTTACGGACCCGAGGATATGGCGGGTGCCGCGAGGATGACAGGGAACGACCCTGATTGGATCTGGACTACACTTTGGACAACGAGCTGGAATTCATACTTTGGGCTGGCGGATATGATGGTTTGGACCTAGTTGCTTTACACAGTAGCGCCGAGGTGACATTCGTCTGTGAACGGCTCCAATTTAACTATCACACCATCTCCGTCCTGGTACATCCTTGGCAGGCCTTAGGGTACGTTCGAAGTTCACACCATTGAGCTGGTGGTGTAGGTTCGGTTGAGACGGATTCCCGATTAGCGCTGGTCTGGCTCTGAGCACTTGTCCCCATAAGGGCTTGTACCAACCCTCGCATAGCCTCCCTGCTCAGCAAAGATAACCATGGGACCAAAAAGGCGACTCCACACACGAACGGAGATAGTGACTCCGAGCGGGGCCCATAAAACTGGAGCAACCAAAAACACTTAAAAAGATAAAAAACCCAAAAAAAGAAATCAGAAATAATAACAACGAAGACGCAACCAGCGGTTGCAGCCACGATGTTAGCAGTACATCGAGAGCGGTACTAACCATGGCAAAAACGACGAATAATACAATGACAGTGAAGACGGACGAAAAATGAAGATTAGCAGACAGCCTGGTCCAGGCTGAGATTCCTGCCGCGCTCGGGCGCAGCAAAAAAATAATGTGAACGCCAGAGCGTCTTATAAATGCAAAGCGGGAAACTCTGCAGGACGCTTCAGGTGTTCGAGCGGTGGAAGAAAATATAAAAAAAAATGAGAATTCGATGGTCACTGCTGCGATCGTTACCGAAGCAACCGATGCAGGGGTCGTAAATCCCGACATAATGAAAAACCCTCCTGAAGTCAACGATGAGACTACGGCAGGAAAGGAAACCTGTGACAAGGCAAATAAAGCGACGTTGTGTATTGTATAGCCAACGTCGAAAAGTATTCGGAAACAGAAAGCGATAAAGTACAATTGCTGCCCCGCGACACGAAGAAGAAAGGCTATTCCAAAAAGCGGGAGCTATTCTGAAAAGAATACAATCTGCATGCGACTCCCAAAAAATCAGCAAAGCAGTAAAGATTGGGCTCCTTGAACTAGAGGAGCTCCTAGACCACATAGGGCATTATCGGAGGAGCTGGTTAAAGGCCGAAGACAAGCAAAAGGCGAAAAAAGCGCTGGTGATGATGGATTCTAGCGCAATCGAAGGAGATCGCGATAAAAGAAGGAAGAAAGAGGCACTTGATGGGCGTGGAGCACCAGATCACGGGTCGCAAAGAAACTCATTCAAAAAGTGCCAGAAAGTAAACTTCGCACGGACGCCCAAAAAGATAAAAGACTTGATGCAAAACCGGAGAAATAGAAGCCCCGCCAAGACCCCGGCAGCAGGCACTGCTCGTAAAACCCCAAAATGGTGGATCCTATGCGAAGGTGCTACGGAACATCAGGGGAAACTTAAGGCCCAAAGAAACCAACACTAACATTAAAGCAGTACGACCAACGCGTTTGGGCCACATACTGGTCAGATTCGGAGCAAAGGCCGACAATAAGGAAGCATTCTGCGACGCAGTAAAGAAAGTCCTCGGCAGAAGCGCACTATATCCTTGCTTGAGCCGATGGCAACGATCAAAATAAGAGACATGACTGCATCACGGATCAAAAGGGAGTTTCCTAGCGTGGGAAGGATCAAAGCGAGACTGACACCAGAAAACCATAGGGGACAACGCATGACCATAATTGACTTGACCGAAAAGGACGCCGAACAATTCCTGAACAAGGGCAAAGTACGAATGAGTTGTCTTTAGGATACGGCGAAGAGCAACGCCTCTTCAAGATTTCCTTGGTTATGGTCACACCGAATGGGCCATAAAAGAAAACAGTGTACGAAGGAGGCACACTGTATTCTTTTCAAAGATGCTGATCCAAGACCTGACGTTGGACACGTCTTGGGATCAGGAAAATGCCGGGTTTTCCAGGAAGCCCTAGCCAAGGCAAAATCAGAACTTCAATGACCCGTATCCTGCAACTAAACCTACACCGCAGTTCTTCCGCCCAACCTTGCTGGAGCAGTTTGCGAGAGAAATGAAAGCCAACGTTTTGCTGCTGAGTGAACAACAACATGATAAAAGTACTGCATCATGGTATCCTGATGAAACTGGTACTGCTGTCATCTGGGTTCAAAACGGTGATTTCCAGGCAGAGAGCTGTGGATGGGATGATTTCATGTAGGTTTGCTGCTCAGGGAACACCTTCTTTAGTGTATATCTAACGCCAAACGAATTGATATCATCTTCCTAAGCCAAGCTTAATGCTTTGGAGGGAGTTGTCTTGAAAGCAGATGACAACGTACTCGTTGGGGGTTACCAATGCCAGAGCAATGCAATGGGACATACCTTTAACAGATTCACTGGGAAAATGAATCCTAGATTAGTGATCAGGACGGCGTTCATCGTACTAAACACCGGAAATACTCCGACTTTCCACCATATTGGCTGCAAAGACACCATACCAGATGTAACATTCGCCTCAGAGTCTTTAGTATGCAGGAAACACGATTGGAGAGTATCAGAGAACTACTCAGCCAGTGATCGGCAGTGCATTTTGCTTGAGGTCCGTGATGTTGCCTCCCGATATCTATGCTCTCGACTTTCTAGAATTGAGTGGAACATCAGCAGGATGGACGTCAAGAGGTTCGTTGAGCTGCTCACAGCAGGTGCTCCGCTGCAGGTTAACTCGCAGGGGACAAAGATCTAGCAGCTCAAGAGGTGGTGAACTCAACTATGAGCATCATCACGACTGCTAGCAGTGCTTCTATGTCCCATTGAAAACCCCGGCGCGGCAAGCCCCCAGTGTACTGGTGGTCGACTGAAATCAATGAAAAGCGAAGGGAGTGTCACAAGCTTTGGCGTGAGGCTCAACGGGCGTGGAACCGTGACGAGGCAAGTCGGCCAGAAAATGCATTCGCAAACTAATTAACAACAGTTAGGTTCACTGCTGGACAATGTGAATAAGGATTCGTGCCACAAACCAGTTATGCGGAAGCTTGGTGCCCTACGGAGGCCTTGTATGCATGATGCGAAAAAGATGGATGAAATATTCTGGGGACATATCCCCGCCCATCCCGTTCGTCTTGATGCTGTACATGGTGAAACAGTAATCAAGAGTCCACTCTCCAGAATGCCGGAACTAGAAGAGGCAGTCCTTTTATTAAAAGTAAAGGAGGCTCCAGGTCCAGATTGTGTTCCAGCTGAGGTGTTGTAACTAGTTTATCACCATTGTTCTAATCTGCTACTCAGCACATTCAAACCTTGTCAACGGGACGGGGTTTTCCCGGTACGATGGAAGGCGGCAAGGCTCGTGCTGATCAGCAAGGGAAAGGGAAATTCTGGATCGCCATCTGCATACCGCCCGTTATGCATGCTAGACACTGCTGGGAAAGTGCTAGTGAAACTCATCAAGGGAAGACTTACTGACACGATTTGTGCTGCTGGGGACCTATCTCTTCAGTAGTACGTTCCACCATTGATGCGATTGCAGAGGTTGTGAGTGCGATCCAAAGCCCAAGGACATATAGCCACGCCAAGTGATGGATCGTCCTTTTGGAGGCACTCAACGTTAGGAATGCCTTCAACTTCGGTAGATGGATGGATATCCTGAATACGCTGGAAAACTCTTTTCAATGTCCAGAATATCTAATGTGGCATCTGAGGTTCTACCTGAAGGACTGAGGCCCACTTTATGATACGACACAGGGTCAACGAAGGTTGGAAGTTACATCGGACGTTTTCCAGGGATCTATGCATTCAACGTGTCTTACGTCAGTTTGCTGAAACTGAAGATGCCAGATGAGTCACGCTTGATCAGCTATGCAGATGATGTTGCGGCTCTAGTCGCTAGACGCACCATTGAACGAGCGTATTTTAGCCTAGCTATGCTGATGCACCGAGTGAGTAACTTAGCCAGGTATGCTAATGCGCTGAATGAGAGGCTGGATGATAGCCCTTGAGTTCGGTCTAGCACTGCAAGAAACCGAAGTGGTCATCTTGACAAAAAAGAGAATCCCTAGGGTAAAGGTGATCAGTATTGGAGACATATTAGTCAAATTGACGGGAGCGCTGATGTACTTGGGGCTATTGATCGACCCGAAGATGAGTTTCTCTGAGCGAATCAGGGCTACGTTACCCACCTTGTTAGAGAGCACTGGGCTATTTACTTGCATCGAAGCGAGGACGCGAAGGAGTTAGTTTCCCACGAGGAGAAACAGCGCTCACTTAACGATTGGGAGCAGTCTTGGGCGAATTGCGCGAAGGGAAGGTGGACTGCGCACTTTATCCCGGATGTGAGGCCGTGGTTAAATTGAAGGCATAGTGAGACTGAATTCTATCTGACCTAGCTTTCAAGCAGGCATGCGTGTTTACAGTTTTAACTGCACAAGAATGGTAAGTCACGGTCCCCTGAATGTCGGTATTGCCCAGGAGAGGAAGACGATACCTGTCACACTTTTTGCGTGTAAAAAATGGGACAGGCTGTGATGGGACCTCTATACGGAGACAGGAGAGCTTCCCTCGGATAGTACAAGTTGCTTGAATCAGCTGACAACTGGAACCATGTGGCACATTATGTTCAGGCAGTTCTAAAAGATAAAGGGGACTCATAGCAGCTGGGGAAGTCGCGGCAGGGGCCCGAAGTAATGTGTGAAATTGTTCCAGGTTGGGTTTTTTGGTTAACAGGGTGGATGTTTAGTGCATAGTTCAGTTGTTTCCGAGCATGGGAGTCCCACACTTCTTTAATCCGTTTGAAAAATACGTTTCCTTGAGGTCTGAAAAGTAAGCATCCGTGGCGGCGATGACCTCCTCATTCGACTCAAATTTCTGCCCGGTGAGTGACTTTTTCAAGTTTGGAAACAATACCGCCAAATCTGTAGAATGCGGTGGATGGGGTAGCAGTTCGTAGCTCACTTTGACCAGTTTGGCCATGGCGATGGCAGAGGTGTGAGCCGGTACGTTGTCATGGTGGAAGAGCACGTTTTTTGGCCAAATTAGGCCTTTTTTCTCCAATTTGGCGTCGATTTGCCCAACGATTCGGCATAGTAGAGCCTTGCGGCCATTTTACCCTTCTCCAGGTAGTCGATGCAGATCACACTTTGTGAATCCTAGAAAACGATGGCTATCACTATCATTTTGTCTGTTCTTTGATTTCTGGTATATACCAGAGAAGCCATGTTTTGTCGATGATAACAAAACGACGCAGAAACTCTCACGGTTGTGTTTGTTGTCCAGAGCGAGCAAACGCAGCCCTTGTCATGCCGATAGCTTTTTCATCCCCAAAATTTCATGCAGCTCAGCTATCTCACGCAACTTCAATCGGTGGTCTGCTAGTACAAGCTTGTGGTTTTTTGTCTGTTTATCCTCCAGGGCAGCCATTTTTGGGGCAAATGGGCGTGGCTCATTAAAAATCGATGTGTGACCAGGTTGAAACTCGTTAAACCAATATTTTATGGTCATCGTCACAGGAGCGGAGTCACCTTACACAACATCCAAGCGCTCATTGATTTCGCTGCGTGATTTCCCGTCCAAAAATAAGAATCAGATCATTAATCAATATTGCTCTTTGTCTATTTTTCTAAAACCCGTGGACACGCCCGCTTCCACATACGATCAAAACAAATGTACGAGCCCGATCCGGCTAAAATTTGGCAGTAGCCATCTACAAGAATGTACTACACGATATTGAATCTCACTTGTGATAGTGGCGCCATTGGGCGGTGAGGCTGAGTATTTATTGGACCACCCACCTCTTACTTATGTACACTCACCTTTAAACTTCATTGATTCATCCTCAAATATCCTATTCAATACAATACCAATATTTTTTTACATTGAAAAGCTCACGTTTGGAACGTGTCTTGAATAGGGTCAAGCTACTTGCTCGAAATTCAACGACAGAAAACTTAACGAAAGCTTTCTCAAGAAGCATGCGATAAAATCCACAGTAAAGCATTTCAACGTTCATGCAAGGGCTATTATACACATATGTTCCACGAAATTCGAATTTACCCAGCTTTCAAAGGACACGTGGAATCTATACTAAAATTACATGCTCCGTTACCAGGCAATAATAAAAGAGATGCACAAAAAGAGCTGATATAAAAGAGGATACTCAATTTCAACGTGAGAATTGCGTTCCATGCTGGAATTTCTATCAAACATACACTCAGTTTTCTAACTTGTGCTCTCCCTGGCAGAAACGTGACTGTTTGGCTAGGAGTCGAACTTTTGGAATAAAACGTTGGAATCCTTCATACCGTTTGGAGCCTTTCCGTCGGAATTCTCTTTCAGTCATGGAGTTCCAGTCTTTCGGTTCTATCGCGAGCTCTTCCGTGTTTGTAGGCGGCCGGGATCGGTATTACAACTAATGTAGTGAAGAAAATTGCAGAAATAGTTCAAAAAAGGTCCTAAGAAAGAATTTTTGCAATTATTGGATCCACTTTCAATTGTTTAAAGTGAAAAAATCGCAAGCTCTGCAATAGCAGTTTCGGGATCGACGTGGTCGGGTGTAGCCCGGACTCGTGTCGCTGGGCAGGCAGTGGTTTGCGTCAGGCTTAGGTCTCCTCACCGTTGAGTGAGAAGTCGGGGAATATTTATTGGCTTGTGATACGTTCGTGGCTGCGAATAATTTGACAAAAATTAACGTATTCGTAATCATCTTGCTGATTTATTAGCTCCTGAAAATTCGTATTGGTGAAGTGTAATCTCAGACGTCCTGTTAACCCAAACCAGCTTTATCGCGTGTGTCTAAAAATACTCTGGTTCTGTGTTTTCCCCGAATTACGTTTCCATTTCGCACGTTTTATCTTTTGCCTGGCGAAAATTTGGTGCTCTGAGCAGTGAACGTCATTGAATTTTTCTCGCTTCTCGTCCTGATTTGTCGGTGAATTTAATCTCAGAAACTTAAAGTGGAATTCAAGTTGAAAAACAAATAATCTGCGCTTTTGGCGCGTTTCTGGGTTCCAAGTGCATTTGTGTGTCAAGAGTGAGATGTGAAATGAAGTGAAGTTATTTAGTGTTTGTCCCAGTTTCCTTTCGCCAGACGCCAGAAC
The DNA here is from genome assembly GCA_963969285.1 of Odontomyia ornata. Lineage (NCBI taxonomy): Eukaryota > Metazoa > Arthropoda > Insecta > Diptera > Stratiomyidae > Odontomyia > Odontomyia ornata. The sequence continues at coordinate 288,966,019 of OZ017740.1, read as the reverse complement.
ATCCTCGTTAAAGTTTCAGCCTAGAACCACGAAAATTACAGCAGCTATAGGTCACATACGAGGAAAACACATCAAAAAAGTAACTACCACCTTAATGTTGTTCGTTTCGAAAGGGATTTCGACATTTTCATTTGGTTGTTTGCGTCCCACAGGACTATAAAATCAGAACTTTGAAGTTTTATGAATTTAATCCCTCCTCCGCAGCAGGCAAGGTCAGGTAGTGTCTTTGACCAGGTTGCGTTTGTAGATGAAATGGGCAGCGCGGGGTGGTGAAGAACAATTGAAATCGGCAACGAATCCTTTACCGTAAAGTTTTGTCGGATTCAAAACACACAACCCCTGAAAGAAACAAAAGTGAATTTGGAAAACATATAGACATTGCCTTTCGTCGTACGAAAATGTGCGGGTAGTTAGGTCTCAACCCTCTCCTCCCTCATCCCCAGTTCGAGCCTTTACCGAGAAAAATAGAACAACTTTGCCATCCGAGAAAAACATGTCTTGAGTTTTTTACATCCTTTGGAGTGGGCTAGATCCGAAGAAAATTTCTACCGAGAACAACCGACACAACACGATTTATGGTGAAAGTGGAACAAGAAGAAAGCTCTTCGTTTACAAGAGCAAAGAAGCTGTGCTACAAGCATCTGATATGAGATTTCCCGGAAAATATACAACGGAGGAGGGTGACGGGATGAGAGTGGAAAATCAGTGGGACAGCGAAAGTTTCGCATATATATTGGCCAGGCGAAATTATTGTACAGTGGGTGGATAAGATAGGAAAAGAGAGGCAGAGCGTGCGAGAGGAAGTGAGAGCGCAAGAAGAGTCTTGTCTGGGTGCGCACAGTTGCCGGGGTTTTCTCTTGCCTCTCATGGGAAACTTATCTGAAATATGATAACCAGAGATTTATCTCCGGCTGGAAGGTGCACACATGGCGTGCTGGAGCTATGATAGGAGAAAAACGTCCGGGCGTAGAGCGGGAGTCCTTATGTAAACTCTTGCACTCACACGGTTATTGTAGAAAAACGATTGACTTTAAGATTTGTCTGGTTTCATTAGTAGCATTTTCTCTTTGAGATATTGCATGAATGTTGTAGTTATACATCGAAGGGCTTATGGCAAAAATACCTTGATTTTTGGTAGTTGCCACGTATCCTTAAAACCCTGCACCTTTAATTGTTTTTCTAATAAAAATAAGGGAGAGTTTGCCGATTTGTCAATAATGCTAAAATGTACATTCTGCGTTTCATCTTGAGTTTGACTTCACCTAATTCTGACAGGTGCCTTAACTTGAGTTTTCATTTTGATAATACTCCTTTGCAACTCCCTAATCTCACCTCAAAACATTTCCCAGAAATTCAAACCTCTCCAGATCCACTCTGACTTTGATATTTTGCGCTCTTATCAGCCTCAATCAGGGTGAAATGTAACGGTTAATTATGAGAGAGCGTGCTCACTTGAAAATATACGATATTGCCTCTCTATATCACTGTGCTATTCTAAGCAGGAGATTCGCTTGTCTGACGTACTGGCATCAGTCTCAAAGGGACCGAACCCAGGAGAGACAAACGATAGACCGTGGGAAAATGTCCGATGGATGATAGACTTCTGGCGCTAAAGTTTTCGCTTTTGGGTGGCTTCAACATCATCGGGCTGAGCCGTGTCGTTGCTAATTGTTAAAAACTAAAAAACATGGGCAGTGGAGAGGGGTAGGAGAGGTAGGTAGAATAGCTTTTCCAGGATATTTTTTCCCTGCCTAAACTAGCACCTTGCTCAGCTGCACTTTGGTGATAGTGACGGAGGTAACGGTGGCGGCTAAATGATAAACGGTTGACAGTTGTAGAGTGTAGTGAGAGATAAGGAAGAAAAAGGTTTGCCTATACATTTTCGCCGGTTGGTCGGTCAAGGATTGTGTAATCCTGGTATTGTTGCGGTGTACGCTTTGTAAGGGTATTTGAGTTTATGGATGTTGAATTTGTGATGCTCTCTTTCATATGTATGGGATATTTATTCTATAAGGTCTTCATGAGTTGGAAGACATAGTGAACTTTAATGTCCTGCTGTTTCCGTGATGTTTGACAGGTGTCGAAGCTAAAATGATATGTTGATTTAAAATGAATCAGGATATTAATATTGAAATTCTGTCAGAGTAGTTTTGATTGTGGATAACTTTTTATGCAGGATAGGGTTTGGACTGTTCACACTGAGCTGCATTCGCAAAAATTCGTTTTGGCAAAATTATTGTACTTTGATCGGTGGAATTTTATTTTATAATAATGAAAAATAATTTTTCAGAATATGATTTCAGCTCAATTAGTTCCGTGGTGATGAGAAGACTGTTAAAATGTTACGCTTTCCACTAAATAAAACGTTGTCTCAATCGAAGAATAATATTAGTTTATATATTTCGTTATGTGGCGCACAATAATTTTACCGCCGACCGACTTTACGTTACGATCAAGACTCGCTATTTTGGCTCTTATATTACGTACATTTACATAGAAAAGATAGCAGTAACGACAGTGGATTACAAAAAGTTACTTATTTTTAACATCCTCCGGGCGCCGGCTTAATAGATCGTCAGTTACCTGTAGCGGATACAAGAGCTACACGGGTCGTCTCATTTTTTCTCCATTTGGCATCTTTAGATCACAGGAATGAATTTTACCATCGCGTCCAAGAAAAATAGTTTTAACTAACGCCAGTTTCCATAAAACTTGAGGGCAAGATGAATCGTGCACTAGGACAACATATCTCATTGCCAAGTTTGAAGAACTTGCATTCTTGTAAACATGAGCAGACCTTAGCTGCAGCTAATATTCTTCTCTCCAACATTTCCAAAAGAAGTTTATAGAACGTTGTCGAGAAATCGATTTTTGACGGATATCATCGTTTATAGAACCACTACGATGATCTTGCGATGGAAGAATAGCAACAGACTCAGTTAAAAAATGAGATGGGGTTAGTGGTATCAAATCCGCTCGGTCATCCGTAATGTTTGTTAAAGGTCTTGAGCTTATGACACTCTTAACCTCGCACAATAAAGTCTGCATCTGCTGCACATCCAGCACTGCACATATGATAGTAAAGGGTGATTCATAACAAGTGTACACATTTTTGTCGAAAAAAAACATAGTTTTTGTGTAGATTGAGCTGCAATGTTTATTTATTATAAAAATTACAATTGAATATGAAACAATACTTCGGGCATATGTGCACCTCGTGCTGCTTTACAGACTATCAAACGATGATTATAATTTTCGATGACTTTTTCACACATTTTCGGCGTTATTAGGCGTATGTTGGCTCGAATATTGTTTCTTAATGCTTCAATAGTCTAGGGAGCATCAGCGTAAACACGATCCTTCAGAAATCCCCAAAGGAAGAAGTCACAAGGAGTCAAATCACACGATCTCGCCGGCCAATTTATGGGTCCATTTCGTGAAATTATTCGATTTCACGTAGAGCGCAAAATGTTTGTACTGGCGATTCATTATTTTTGCAAAAAGTTTTAACAATAATAAAACATTCGGCTGATGTGTATGATGCCATGGTTAGAATTGTAAAAGATCAAACTGTCATAATCTGTCAATATATGGACCCGAAGTTGGTGATAAATAAGACGTAAGGCCCATTTACATGTGTACACTTGTTATGCATCACCCTTTAGCTTTGAGAGCAATTTTTACAGACCGTACAAGCCGCTCCCAAAACCCCCCATTAGAGAGCTTGCTCTACGATGAATTGCCACCATATGTTTTTGAAGCTAAGATAGTCCTTTAGCACCTCCGATGAAATAAATACTGCAAGTCGTGCTAGTTCCAATGAAGCACGTTTAAATATTTTGGCGTTATCCGATATGATAAGATGAAGAACTCCTTTACTCCGCTTCCATTGGCCCCACCAACTCTGGATGAAGTTTGTTCCATCATCAAGGCCCAAAAGAATAATAAAGCGCCGGGCATTGATGAGATTCCAGTGGAGATTATCAAATATGGTGGCAGTAGTGTTCATCAAGCTATTCACAAAGTCATCCAGTACATTTGGCAACAAGAACATATGCCAAAAGAGTGGAGCCAATCAATTATATTCCCTATCCACAAAAAAGGCGACAAGCTACAGTGCGAAAATTATAGAGGCATATCACTACTTTGTACGGCGTATAAAATATTTTCCAAAATCTTAGAAAATAAAATCGGATCATACGCCAACAGTATTATTGGGGAGTATCAAGGTGGTTTTAGGGCACGTAGATCGACAACAGACCAATTGTTCACAGTCAAGCAGGTTTTTGAAAAATGCTGGGAGTTCAACATAGACGTACACCAAATATTCGTTGACTTCAAGCAAGCATACGACAGTATTGATCATAACGTACTGTACCAAATAATGCTTGGTTTTGGCATCCCAGCCAAATTGGTCCATGTTACCAAAATGACAATGACGTCAACAACCTCCCAAGTCCGCATTAATAACCAACTCACCGATACCTTTGACACAAATATCGGACTAAAGCAGGGAGATTGGCTGGCCTCATTGCTATTCAATTTGGTTTTGGAGTACGTCATACGGAAGCTACCTGTCGATACGCGAGATACATTACTATACAAGTCGAGCCAGGTAGTGGCCTATGCGGACGACATCAACATTCTCTCACGGTGACTAACAACTGCCAGAGAACTCTTCCTGAAACTCGGCAGCGAAGCAAAACTAGTAAGGCTACAAATCAATGAAAATAAAACGAAGCTCATGACGCAGTCGAGGAAAAATACCCCAAATACACAAAATATCACACTTGGTGAATGCAGTATCGAAAATGTTAGCGAATTCGTGTAAATAACGAAAACGGGCAATGAAAAAGACGAAACACGCCGAAGAATACAGCTCGCAAATAAAATATTTTATTCAGTATTGATGATCTTGAAGACCAGCTGCATAGACAGGAAAACAAAGCTCCAAGTATACAAATCTGTGATAAGACCTGTGTCATGCTATGGGTGTGAAACATGGACCCTAACCCAAGCATCCGCAAATATATTGAACGCCTTTGAGCGACGGGTCCTGAGGAGAATAATCGGAGCGAAGCTAGACGGAGACCAATAGCGAATTCGATACAACCATGAGCTGTATGAAATTTTTGACGAACCGGGGGTCTCAACGATTGTAAGACTGCGGAAGCTGCAGTGGGCTGGCCACATGAATCGTATGGATGAACAACGGATACCCAAAAAGGTATTCGTTGGTAGAACTGAAGGCCGGCGGCCAGTGGGGAAACCGAGGAAACGCTGGTCTGACTCGGTCGAAGAAGACAGTTCATCGCTGCTCGGATTTCGGAATTGGATGACGCGGTCAACAGACCGAGACAGTAGGAGGCGCTGTGTGCAGGAAGCGAAGGCCCGAAAGGGGCTGTAGTGCTAAGAAGAAGATGAAGAACCCCACGCCTAGCAATGAAGCGTCGTAAACCAAGCATATATCTTTCAGCGGACATATTCGGAAGAAGCTCGAGATGAACACCCCTGATAACAGTGCAGGTCAACAGCATTATATATATTTTTTGAGTAGATTCAGCTTCGCGATAAGACTTGACGTAAAGTGGACCGGCAAAATCAACTCCCGTTGTCTCGAAAGGTCTGGTTACGTGCAATCTACTGCACGGTAACGGCGCGAAGGGATGTGAGGCAGACTTTCCTGTCTCACTTTATTAACTAACGAGCCTATGGAACCCAAAATCGATTTCTTAGATGTGTTAAACCTAAGTTAACTCCTACATGGAGTACACGCGTTATATATGATGACTTTGCTAAAGTTATCGGAAGAATGAAATCGGTTTCATCTGGTAGCATCTGCAGTCTTTAATACAGGATTCAAATTACGAAGTTTTGATAAAAAAGGAACGCTGAGACCGTTTTGACAAGCGGTGTTCACTTAAAGAACTTAAAATTCGCGTGGATAAAATTAAACACTGTACTGCACTTGATAAACTGACAATTTTATTATGTTCTGATTACAATTTATACAATTTTCTTGCTTATGCAAGTAAATCAACTTTATCATGCGTAGATCGTTGCCGGAAATGTTTGTATGTGCATTATTTCGGCAATTACCTATGCATGTTACATTACCTAAGCAATAACATGATCTATGTACTGGACGGAAATCATCCATAGAACATTGTCTGGAAAATGAGGAATTGTATTTATGCTACTCAGGCAAAAACCTATGGATGTTAGAATTTAATGAATGAATGAATAAAAATATTGCAATTGATTATTTAAGTAAATGAATTGATTGATTATTGGTAGGTATGTACATGTTCCCGGCCTCTGAAACAATTATTTCAGCATGATCTACTTCTTCGATTTTTATGATGCCTTGGATCTGATGAAGACTCAGGAGTTTTGGTTGTGATGAGCCAGGAATGTCGTTTGAAATACAGGATAGTACCGATGATCAAAATTATGAAAAATGAGGAAAAGCCAGCAGTGTCAGCAATGATGCGATGTGGTTTAATTGATTGAAAGGTTTGTTGGGTTTTGATGTTCTGCAGATCGTCTTTTAGTCTAAGAATGTCGTCAGAGTTGTTCAGTGTCAACATTCGCTGTAGTTCAGGTGGAGCGTGGTGAGATAATTTGTCTTCGATGGTCGTCACGTTAAATGTTATTGAGAGGTTGTATGCTGAGTTTATTCTATTTTGGTAGTAATGATGTGCTGTGGTTGTGTATGGTCCGTCCTTCAGAGCACAATCCTTTTGAAAGTCCTGTTTGCGAAAGTTTTATCTGTTACGTTTGGGTATTACAAACAATCATGACTTGTGTATTATCTTTGTGTATATAAAGCCAGGAGTTAGGGTTGTGCAGTTGAATTCAGTTAAGGTTACGGTATCCAGCTTGCAGGGCTCGGGAAGGGTGACCGCTTGGCTCATTGGCTGTAGTTCACATTGTGCTGGACCGGTTTCCTTAGTGTACAGTGCGTGTTTTTGATTGCAAATGTAGTTTCCTTCGTAGTTGAGAGAACATCAATTTATGTCTTCTTGCGACAGCTGGTAGTAGTAGTCTCTGTGAAGGGTTAACGCCAAAAATTCCGATTTAAATTGAGTTTGAACGAGTCTTGAGTGTAATTTGAAGGTGATTGGAATTATTTTAAAAAGTTTAAATACTTTTGCCTTTATTAGTGGAACCGCAATCTTGAAGATTATTCTTTCAGTGGATATCCTAGCTTCAATGCTCATCAACATGTAGAGTAGAATTAAACTCTTAGGTGTGATTGTCCGGGGATGGTCAAGGAGGTAGGTAGGTGTTCCTTGATGATTCGTATTTCATTCATTAGCTGGTTCGGTGACAGAACCGATGATCGTTTTTGCCGAATGATACCGCTGCCTCGATTAAGTAGTAGGTCATTCTCCGTTTGAAGTTTGTCGACTCTAAATTGAAGCTGGATGCTAAGTAGCAAACACTTCTTGTGCCTTTCAAGAATATGTCCATCGCAAATTTCCTTGATCCTTTTCACCTGGCCTTGAATGTTCAAGAGATCAATCCAATAGTTCTTCATTTCATAGTAAACGATGATATTCCAGTGGTCGGTGATCATAGACATTTGTGATATGGCTTCGAAATAGGCGATTGTTCCTGATGCAAATGGAGTAATTTTGAAGGCGTCATCTGTAGTGTGCAAGGTTGGTGCTCCCATGATGGATGCGATAAATAGTACGAGTAATGCCATTGTTATATGAGATATTGAGAACGATGAACTTCCTTTGGTTTTCTATGGCTCAAGTTTTGGAAGGGAATAAGGTTTTCGGGGTGGTTCTGGATGAAAGGATTCAAGAAAGGTGGAAAGGTTTTTAAGGCGTTCTTGATGGTTGTATAGAGCTGGACTAAAAAGCCAATTTGTGTTAATTGGCTGTATTTTTAGTTTCCTACTTTTTTTGTTACAGTAGTACTTGCGAATAGCACTGATAGGTTAGTACTGCTAGTTGTTGGCTGGAGGCTTGATGAGGGTTCCGGTTCATTTGATTTTTCATTCGGGTTGTTTTTATCAAATGGGTGAGGACAAAGATTGTAAATAGCTCTTCGAAAAATGCCAGTTCCAGATTTAGCGTCGAAAACTCTAATGCGACCCTCAGGGCCTTTATGAAGCGTGGTAACTCTGCCGAAAGGCCATTCTAGAGGGGGAGTATTGTCCTCCTCGAGTAAAACTAAAGTTCCGGGTGAGAGCGAAGATGAAGAACTTCTCCATTTAGATGTTATCTGCAAGTGCTACAGATATTCTTTGCTCCACCGATTCCAAAATTCTATTTGGCAGTCTTCGATTAACTCTCTTCTCTTCAAAAATGAGACGTTCTTTTGGTGAAGCGATGGGTGTGGAATAGTTGTTAGAAGCTCTCCTATCAGAAAATGACCTGGTGTTTAGGCTTGAAGGTCGTTAGATAATGGAGTGAGTGATCTGGAGTTCAGGATTGCATCTACTTCGGTTATTATGGGGTTTAATTCCTTGTACGTTAGCGATACGCTACCAATCATTCTCTTCAAATGATATTTTGCTGCCTTCACTGCTGCCTCCAAAAGTCTCCCAAAGTAAGGGGATCTGCGTGGACTAAAAAACACTATTCGATTTGCTCATCTGTGCAATACTAGATAATTTCTGATTGTATGTTTGTATTGGAGAAGAGCACGTGAAGCTCGTGCAATTCATTTTTTGTGCCAACAAAGTTGGTGGCATTGTCGCAAAATATGTTGTTTTGTTCGTTTGCCTCTTCTGGCAATAAACCTTTTCAAAGCACCTAGGAATGCATTTTTCGTTAAGTCTGAGACTAGTTCTAAGTGTATGGCTTTCGTGCAAAAGCATACGAAAACAGATATATAAGTTTAAGTAGGCTTCTTTCCGCGGATTCTGTAGTGAATGAAGGTAGGACCACAAAGGTCAATACCAACATTTTTGAATGGACGAGATGGTTGGATGCGTTCCGCTGGAAGATCACCCATGACTTGTTCTATAAGCTTTGGATTTGTCTTATAGCACCGAATACATTTGTGTACAATACTTGTGGCTAATTGTCTGCCTTTGAGAGGCCAAAATCGTTGTCTTACAATAGCCAAAAGCTCTTGAGGGCCAACATGTAAGTGTTTTTCATGTAGGTCTTGTACTAGCATTTTAGCGATACTATTGGAATGTGGCAGTAGGATTTGATGTTTTTCGTCGTAGTCTACGTTTGCCTTCTCAATCCTTCCACTAACTCGGATAAGACCGTATTCATGAAGAAAGGATTTCAGAGCGCTTGATGAATTTCCTTGAGGCAAAATCCGGTTCTTCTTTAATTGCTTCAGCTCATCACTGAAGGCGGATGCTTGGATTATTTGGAGTATACTAGACAGAGAATTCTGAAGTTTTACTGGCTTATGAGTGCCTACTCTACGCTCAGACAGCGGTTTCTGGAGATTCGCTGCAAATCTGTGTATGTAAACCAGGGTGTGGGTTAGGAATTTAAATGAATTTCTGTGATTTATGGCTATCAAAATTGATGGAGATGTTTGAACAATAAGAGTTGCCTTTGCCTTTCGAGTCTCTGAGTCATGTTGAAGTTGTTTGGTTGGGATTTTCTGCCATCCGCTTTGTGGACCGAGAACCATATTTTGGATGCGAGAAGTTCATTTAGAGTAGCACCTCTTGACAGGATGTCTGCTGGATTAAACTCTGAGGGAACATGCCTCAATTGTGAATTTCGTGTGTGCTCTTGAATGTAAGTGACTCTGTTTGCAACGAACGTTTTTTAATTAGAGGGGGAAGCGTTATCGAACTAGAGTTATTGTTGAGTCCGTCCAATGATACGTCTGTTCAAAATGAATCCACACAGATTTTCTTACTTTTTCCATTAATGTTACTAGTAGTTGAGCTGCACACAATTCTTGCCGAGGAGTGCTTAACTTTTTCAATGGGGCTACGCGTGACTTTGCGCATAGAATACACAGTTATTGGAATGCATGCCAGATGAGTCGCGTTTGGTCGGCTATGCGGATGATGTTGCGGCTCTGGTCGCTGGACGCACCGTTGAACAAGCGCAACTTAGGCTAGGTATGCTAATGCGCCGAGTGAGGGACTGGATGGCTGCTCGCGGGCTGAGTTTAGCACTGGAGAAAACCGAAGTGGTCATCTTGACAAAAAAGAGAATCCCTAGAGTAAGGATGATCAGTATTGGAGACATACAAATCTAATCGAAGCCAGCGGTGAAGTACCTGGGGCTACTGATCGACTCGAAGATGAGTTTCTCTGAGTAAATCAGGGCAACGGCTGAGAAAGCTGCTTCGGGAATATTGGCTCTGGGTCGACTTATGGCCAACGTAGGGGGGCCCAGTCCATCAAGAAGACGCCTCTTGATGAGTGCTGTAGGGTCAGTGCTACTGTACGGAGCAGAGGTGTGGGGCGACGTTCTCAGCAAGGAGATATACCGGAAACGTTTGGCACGGGTACAGAGAAGAGGAGCACTGAGAATTGCATCGTCATATCCAACAGTCTCCAACTCGGCCATGAGAGTTATTGCAGGCGTGATACCTATCGCCCTCCTTGCTAGGGAGCGCTGCGCTATTTACCTGCGCTGAAACGAGAATGCAAGGGAGATGGTTGTCCGCGAAGAGAGACAGCGCTGGCTCAACGATTGGCAGCATTCTTGAGTGAATTGCACGAAGGGAAGGTGGACTGCGCGCCTCATCCCGGATGTGAGACCGGGGCTAAATCGAAGGCATGGTGGGATTGACTTCTATCTGACCCAGCTTTTGAGCGATCACGTGTGTTTTCAGTCTTACCTGCACAAGATCGGTGAGTCACGGTCTGCCGATTGTCGGTTTTGCCCAGGAGAGGAGGACAATGCCTGTCACACATTTTTTGCGTGTACAAAATGGGTCAGGCTGCGAAGGGAACTCTACAGGGAGACGGGAGAGCTCACCCCGGATAGTATAGTTGCGGTGATGCTCAAATCGGTTGACAAATGGAACCAGGTGGCACATTATGCTCGGGCAGTCCTAAAATATAAAAGGGACTCACAGAAGCCGGGGGCGCTAGGGCTGGGGGATCGCTCTACTGGCAATTCCTCTTCTCCTCTCCGCTGGGTTCTCAGATTGGCAGGGGAGGTGTTTAGTGGGTAGTCCAGTCGCGCATGGGAGTCCCACACTCTGTGCATAAATAGCATTCACCTCCCTACCACAAAAAAAAAAAAACCAAGCATCCGCAAATATATTGAACGCCTTTGAGCGACGCGTCCTGAGGCAAATAATCGGAGCGAAGCTAGACGGGGACAAATGGCGAATTCGATACAACCATGAGCTGTATGAAATTTTTGACGAACCGGAGGTCTTAAGGATTGTAAGACTAGGGAAGCACACATGAATCGTATGGATAAACAACGGATACCCAAGAAGGTATTCGTTGGGAGAACTGAAGGCCGGCGGCCAGTGGGGAAACTGAGGAAACGCTGGTCTGACTCGGTCGACGAAGATAGTTCATCGCTGCTTGGATTTCGAAATTGGAAGACGTGGTCAACGGACCGAGACAGTTGTAGGCGCTATTTACCTGAAAGGGGCTGTAGTGCTGAGAAGAAGAAGAAGAAGAAGGAATAGTGAAAGAGTTTGACTGATGTAGCTGTTGTCTAAATTTAAGCCGTTTCGATTGAAGCTCATGTGGGAGCTTTGAGTTCAATCTATTTTCTTTTGCCACAACTCTTGCAGGAAAATCTTCCCCAAAGCTACGATAGGATTAATTAGTCCTACTGGATCATACATAAGGGCAATATCACGGAGAATAGGGTATTTAGTCACCTCGGTTTCACTTGATAGATTGACTCGAATTGAGTAAACATCTGTTTCAGGATACCAGATGAGTCCAAGTGCCTTTGTACGGAGTTCTTCTTCTGCATCAAATGACGCCATTGTCTCCCGTTGGTCTATAGGAATCGACTCAAGCAGTGTTGGGTGGTTTGCAGACCATTTACGTAATTGAAAATCTCCTTCTGCCAGTATCTTTCTTAGCTGGCCTTGTATTTGAAGAGCCTCTTCGAGATTGTTTTAGCCGGTAATAATGTCATTCACGTAAAAACCTCGAAGTGCTGAGTTTGAACCAAGTGGGTATCTCTGACTTTACTCCTTTGCAATGTGTTGAAGTACTTTTGTGGCCAGGTATGGAGCGCAAGATGTACCATAAGTCACTGCCCGCAGGCAATAGTATTTTAACTCTTGGGTAGGATCATCCCTCCAGACAATAAGTTGAAAATTCCGATATTCTCCAGCAACCAAAATTGAACGGTACATCTTCGCTATATCTGCGGTGAACACGTACTTATGAAGACAAAAACGTAAAAGAATGAGAAAAGTTCATCTTGGATCTTTGGCCCGACCATAAGGATGTCGTTAAGAGATTTATTATTGGAGGTCTTGCACGATCCATCAAGGACAACCCTTAATTTAGTTGTTGTGCTTTCTGGCTTGAGCATACAATGATGGGGGAGGAAGTAATGTTCTTTTGGAATCGAATTAGGTTTAACTAGCTCCCTGTGACGGAATTGAATTAATCCATGATAGAAAATTGGGGATGATAACGTGACGGCCGAAAATGTAGCGAATATCGGATGGAAACTGACTTATGTAGTCTAATTGCCGAGCTTGTCGAGGTGATGTTCTATCACTTTTTTGACGAAAGGCAAAAATAAGTGGCTTATGATCAGTACATATGGCAAACTCTTTTTCCTCCAACATGTGCCGACAATATTTAATTGCTTCATAGACTCCTTGCAGCTCTCGATCGTATGTGCTATATTTTTTCTGAGTACTATTTAATTTTCTCGAGAAAAAGGCAAAATGTTTACATCCTTCGTCTTCAATTTGGTGCAGAACGGCACCGATTGCTGCGCCTGATGCATCAGCTTCTAATGCAATGGGTGCTGATTTGGATGGATGAACTAGCAGTGTTGCATTGGCTAGCGTTTTCTTGTATTCTTCGAATGCATTAGATGCGTCTTCTGTCCAAGCGATAACTGAATTGTCATTTTCAACATTACATTTGATAAGACATTGGAGTATGTCTTGAATAGTTGCGGCGATTGGAATGAAACGCCTATAAATCTCCAGAGTTGTTTTGCAACAAGAGGCTTTTCGAAATGGATAATGGCTTCTACTTTACAAGGTAATGGTTTAATACCTTGGGGTGTGACTAAGTGACCCAAGAACACCAGTTCATTTTGTGCGAATTGGCACTTGTCCGGATTTATTCTTAGTCCATGCTGAGAAAGACGATCCAAAACAATTCTAGCATTCTCTTGATATTGCTCGATATTCTGACTTGCGATGAAAATATCATCTATGCATACTATGACAAAATCAACTCCACGAAACACTTCATCGATTAGCCGTTGAAATGTCTGAGCGGCATTTCTGAGACCAAATGTCATAAACGCAAACTCATAAAGGCCAAGGGGCGTGATGATAGCAGTTTTTGGTATATCGCACGGTTCAACCAGAACCTGGTTAAAAGCCTTTTTTAAATCAATACTGCTGAAAATATTTTTGCCAAGTAAAATACATACAAAATCTTGTATGTGCGGTATCGGGTACATGTCTGGTACCGTAATAGAATTGAGTTGGCGATAATTCCCACATGGTTGCCATATACCATTAGGTTTTTTTGACCATATGAAGAGGTGTTGCCGAATTGCGCTTTGAGGAACGGCATATACTCCTCGATAGCAAGTCATTAGACTCCGTTTTAGCCGCCGCAAGTTTGTCGGGAGACAATCTTCTTGCTCTTGATGCGACTGGTGGACCTTTGGTAACAATGCAATGTGTGACCATGGTTGTAATTTTTTCCATCGGTACCACATGTTAATGTAACATTTGCTTTTAGTCTCGTAATATTAAATTAGTAAGCATTACTTCAGGTGTTGAAGATTTGATGACGATGCCCATGCTGTTAAGTTTAGTTGATGTGCTCGTATCTACTAGTGCTCGTTTTTGTAAGTCTACTCCAAGGCCGTGACACTTCAAAAAATCTGCCTCTACAAATGGTGTGTTGACATCAGTGACAATAAAGTCCATTCAAAAGTGCGGCGTAAGTTGAGTGAAACGGTAAGCTTTCTCTGGCCGTATGTATTTATCACTTTTCCATTAGCAGCATATAGTCGTTTATAATTGGCATTACTGGCATCGTACTGTTTTGATTCTAGTATTGATGGGATGATGGTTACATCTGCACCTGTATCTATAAGAAATCTACAATTAGTAAGGGTATCGCATATAAAAAGGCGTGGTGTGGATGCGCCAAGTTCGTCCGTCTCAAAACAAACTTGGTGCTTTATTTTTCCGAACTCCTGAATTGGCAAGGTGACACACATTGGGTTGAATTCTGCCCGAACTTATGATGATACCAACAGTTCTTGTATTTGGGCTTGCTACCGCTGCAGCAAAGTTTATCCGAACTTTACGATGGTTGATTACGCTGTCTCGCGTTACGCAGCTTCTGAACTTCTGCTTTTAGTTTCTCAATTTGGCTTTGAAATGATCTAGTGTTTTCGCCAAAGGTTGTACGGTTTGCAATTGCATAAACCTGATGGACGTCAGTTGATTCCCAAGTTTTGTCTTCGCTAAACCAAATAATGGTTCCGATGATACAGATAGAATTGCACGTATAGTTTCGGGCTAGTTCTGTAGCCACAGAGTTTTCGGGATATCGTTTGAAATGATCTAGTGTTTTCGTCAAAGGTTGTACGGTTTGCAATCGCATAAACTTGATGGACGTCAGTTGATTCCCAAATTTTGTCTTCGCTAAACCAAATAATGGTTCCGATGATACAGATAAAATTGCACGTATAGTTTCGGGCTAGTTCTGTAGCCGCAGACTTTTTGGGATATCGTCGCTGGCAGCTACTGATGCTAATTGTCTCGTTTCAGACAGTAAAAATGAAGGTTTTCTAACACCCAATTTTATTTGTGACAATAATTTCCTTAGCTTGATCTGTTCGCTATTAGCAAATTCTTCAATGATTCTTGCCCTCAAGACGAGAAATTTATCATCTGTTGGCGGATTTGTAATGATATCGAAAGCTTTGCATGCTATGTTCGCCGGCAGTTGACTAACTGCATGATGAAATTTGAGCCGATCCGATGTAATTTTAGTTTCTGTGAATTGTGACTCAATTTGATAAAACTACAGCTCAGGATTAGCCGTGAAAAATTACGGAGCTTTAAATGCAAAGTGTTACATACAGGCTGCTGGAGCTCCACTGGTGTATCACTCCTTGGATCGTTAGAATGATTTTCTGACGTTTCATCTGCCTCGTTGTGTATTTTTGGTAGCATACTTAATTATGCAGTACAACACGAGTGTTTTTATTATAGTTTTTCTTTTTAATTATGAAAATCGATATTCAGGGGTCACCACTATGTAGCGCACTCTTCGTTTTGTAAAATAAAGACTCACAATGATGTTTTCTAATTTAGATGTAATTTGATTTTATTCTCGCGTGTACGTTCTGACTGCGCACATCAACTTCTCTTTTCTTTATTCAAAGCGGATTTTTCGTCACTGCTGTTAGTGCAGTGGTTTGGTTATTATTGATTTTAGCGCGGTGAATAAACTGTAAAATTTAGTAAAGTCTACTAATAACCTTTCTAGCAAATATTGACACGTAGAAATAAAAATGTATAAAATGAATTAAAATTTTAAAAAATGAAATTAATTTGTAGTCACTACACAATAATTGACGAGCCGAAAGTCTCGAAGTTTATAAAACTGCGGAGGTTGCAATGGGGTGAATCGTTTGGACGAACAAAGAGTACCCAAAAAGTTATTTTTTTGGGAGAACTGAAGAGCGGAGACCAGTTGGGAAGCCAAGGAAATGCTGGTCCGACTCCATCGACGAAGAAGATGGACCGAGACAGTTGGAGGCACTGTCCGCAGAAAGCAAATGCCCGAGAGGGGCTGTAGTGCTACGAAGAAGAAGAAGGAACATTGCCTTATTGTTAATCTCTTGTGTTATTTTTACTTTTTTGATCTTTCATTTTGTCGGTATTTGTTGTTAAGGACACGATCGGACGCCAGTTAACCACCGCAAATAAAGCCTATTTATCCGTCCTTCCCATTTTAAGATCCAGAGATGTACGCAAGAAAATATGCTTCGTATTTATAAATCTCTAGTCAAACCTGTGCTGTAATAGAGAAGCGAAAAGTGAACCTTTACGGCTGACTCCGGAAAGGCAGTGGACATCTTTAAATGCAAAGTACTATGAAAGAAGGAACAGAGTGACAACGAGTTGCATGAATTGTTTGACGAACCACCTTTGTCCAAGTGCCCAAAGTGACGCAAATTACGATGCGCGGGCCATGTAGAAAGAGTGGAAGGATACTGGCTATCCAGAAGAACAGTAAAGGGTAAAGCGCAAGGCAGACGTCCAGCGGGAAGACCAAGGACTCGATGGGAGGACACAATAGCAGCTGATAGCAGATCCTAGTTAGGAGACTTCGATTGGCGAACGACGTTGCAGAACTGATGATTGGAGGAGTTTAATCCTGACGGCCAAGGCCAGACTTGGTCTGTCGCGCCATAGACGTTGATGATGTTGATAAATGAAGATTATAAAGAAGCCTCTTTACATCTTTTACATGATCAAACCCTGTAACTCAATAGTAAAATGCTCTAGCAATGAATATTCAGATAGCGGGCAGTAGATGTTTTAAAGTGAAATTCTCATATATTTGACTTACGAGTATTTCACATTATGGCTTGGCCCTGTCCACTTATATACGTGGTTTTCCTTACTGCAACCCTAACTTAGGGTGACAAAAATTCTCTTGATCTAGAGAAAATATTTATTATTCAGTATTATAGAACAGAAATTGCACTTACCCAATCGTAATGCAAAATCTCGTAGCTTACGGGCAACAGAGGGTTACACAATCGAGAGGGTTATGGAGCACTAAACTTCAAACAATACACGCGGTTATCACAATCAAAATGACAACTGAGAAAGATAAAAAGTTTGATTTTTTGTCGGTAGAGCGCAGCATGTGTATGTTTGATTCTGTTCGGTTGTCGAGTAATGTGAGAAACGAGCTTTTCCATCTAATAATGTATAAAAGTTAGTTCAGGTTTTTTTTTGAGGTACGAGGTTTTCATCCTAGGCATCGGCAAATTTAGAATATTTGCTGGTATAATTGGTGTTATTTTGCAGGGATGTTAGTAAGCTTTAACTTTAATCCTAACAAATTTGTCGATGTGACAACTGTTCAGTTTCTGAACAAAGTGCTCGTATCGATTAAAGTTCATCAACCGATGCACATTCCAATGTGTTTCATTTGTTCTGCAGTTTTAAAAATTTATCAATGTTGAAGTACTTTATTTTACACCGTTCATAAATTTCCACATTCATACTAATGCTTATGCACTATATTTTACAATGCTTGCAAATCTCTACTTGATATTAATAGTAATGTACTTTGTTTTGCTATCTTCATCAATTTCTGGTTCATATTAATGTTAATGTACTTTATTTCACTAGCTTGCAATATTTCCTTAATCCACATAATATTACCTTCCGATAAATTCTTTCAATGTTAAATGCTGTCTTGCATTTTTAATTCAATGAACTTTGTTTTGCTTGGTTTTAACCTATCTTCCAATATAGCTGGTGTGGAGGTAGTTGTCCGCGAGGAGAGACAGCGCTCACTCAACGATTGGCAGCAGTCTTGGGTGAATTGCACGAAGGGAAGGTGTACTGCGCGCCTCATCCCGGATGTGAGACCGTGGCTGAATCGAAGGCATGGTGAGACTGACTTCTATCTGACCCAGCTTTTGAGCGGGCACGGGTGTTTTCAGTCTTACCTGCACAAGATCGGTAAGTCACGGTCTCCCGATTGTCGGTTTTGCCCAGGAGAGGAGAACAATGCCTGTCACACATTTTTTGCGTGTACAAAATGGGTCAGGCTGCGAAGGGAACTCTACAGGGAGACGGGAGAGCTCACCCTGGATAATAAAGTTGCGGTGATGCTCGAATCGGTTGACAAATGGAACCAGGTGGCAAAAATATAAAAGGGACTCACAGCAGCCGGGGGCGCTGGGGCTGGGGGATCGCTCTTCTGGCATTTCCTCTTTCCCTCTCCCCTCCCGCTAGGAAAGGGACTCCCCAGCTTGAAGGCGCCCCACGGCGTAACAAAACGAGACCTGGCCCGAAGTAATGTGTCAAACAGTTCCAGGCTGGGTTCTCAGATTGACAGGGGAGATGTTTAGTGGGTAGTCCAGTCACGCATGGGAGTCTCACACTCTGTGCATAAATAGCATTCACCTCCCTACCAAAAATATATATATACATATATATATATATATATATATATATATATATATAAATATATAGCGAGTGTGGCTATTCATTTGAAGATTCTTTCCTGTTTCGGCAAACGGATGCACTATTCGTTGGTCCGTTGAGCCTTGAAGAATCAGATTACTCGTTGGACACGTCAATCAGGTTCTGGATACATTGTTCCTGACTGCGGTCCCTGCAAACAATTGGAATGCTTGCTGGATTTGACACTCAGGTTCTGGATACATTGTTCGTGACTGCGATGCTTTGCAAATAATCAGCATAGACTTTCTAGGTCCTAGAATTTCGATTACTAACTGAGATTCTTGGCAACCATCGTCATTGAAAAGCACTCAGGTTCGGATTAAATTGTTCCTGACTGCACCTCTTGAGCACCTTTGGGGTTTACCGCCAAATGAAATTACGCTTACTTTCAATCAACTCTAGAAAAGGAGGTAAATTAGCTTCTGGAAGATCGACAGCGCATAGCTGGCTGTCTAGTAAGTCTAGAGGGGAATTAGAAAATAGACGGTGCATGCTGAAAGGATGCGGCATACTTCGAAACCTCTGGGATAAGTTTGAAATGAATCACGCCGTTTTAAAATCTACACTCAACTCCCCTCATAAATATTTTATGGATCATTTGTATGTAGCCACCAGGGATCAATACGAGAAAGTAAGAATCATCTATACTGACGCCCAAAAGCATATTGCTCCACCTTCGAAACCTACCGAGGATTTATCTAAAGCTGCAATACCAGCACCCAAAAATTCCTGAAAGTACAATGCTCTCGACAATAGCTTCTACTGATTAGACTTTCACTTCGAATAACCAAACCATGAATCAAAATATGGCAGGGTTTGCTTCGGGCAATCCAAACCAATCGACACAAAAAGCAGCGACTAGTATCATTGGCATCCAAGTTATATGCCGAAGTGCCAGTATTGCCTTGCGGAAGCTCGATTCCGCAAGCATTCGCATGTTTGAAGACACCATAGGCAACAACAAAGAAATGCCATCCTTGCAATAACTCTACAACTTCCTTTTGAAAAGACATAAGATCTTAACAACGATTAACTCACATCCTTATGAAGAAACCCTTCACTACAATGGTGAAACTGACGTGCACATTTTGTAAGGAGCAATATTCAATATTTCGCTGCAAAAAATTTAAGAAATTATCTGTGGAAGATCGCCATAAGTTCATATCTTCAAACAAATTATGTAATAATTGTTTGAATCATGCGAACACCATAAAATATAAAAGCCTACACAGATGTTTTGAGTGCAACAAACCACATCACATGCTACTGCATTTCCTAAAACCTAAAACGGTACGGTCCAATGTGGCTATTAACGAGTTCTACCGGTAATCAGCAACAAAAACACATACCAAAGAGGTCAGCACCAAAGTTCTACTCCCAACAACCTTGATAAATGTGACATCAAGCACGGGCCAACAAGCTCCACTACGAGCTCTCATTGACCAAGGCTTCCAGTCATCCTTTATAACTTCAAGGGCAGCGAAACGGTTGGGAATAAAGAAATAAGATGTTTTAGCGACTATTACCGGTATCGGTGAGACGAAAACCTCAACTGTACCTCGAAAAGTTTACTTGACAATGGCGCCTCACTTCCAATCGATATTTACCCTCGTAGTCGAAGTACTAATCAAACCGAAGCTTACAGCAATGTTGCCAGAAGAGCAACTTGAGCTGCCCAAGCAAAGCAAGCCTCTGGACGTAAAGCTAGTGGATCCGGAGTTTGCTTCCCCGAGCAGAGTATACGTAATACTTGGAGCAAAGGTCTTTGAAGAACTAATTGAAGAAGGCTTGAGAAAAGCAGACCAATTATTAGCCCAAAAAACCCAGCTTGGCTGGATTTATCTGGTTAAAACCATATCCAAGGCTAAAAAAGGCACTACTAAAATGATATCTTGCATCTCAATGACTAAATTCCACAGAACTGCGGAAAAGTTCTTTGAGATGGACAATGATGGTGACGAATGAGAGCCCACAATGGCTGAAGTCAGATGCGAAGAAGACTTTCAAATAACTCATGAGAGAGATAGTCGTGGAAGGTATATAGTCCAACCTCCATTCAAAGATGAAACAATTGTAAAATCGCTAGGAAAATCTAAGGTTAAGGCTTTGATACGATTTAGGCAAGTCGAGTAAAGACTGGAAAAGAATTCTAGATTGAAAAATGAATACCAAATGTTCCTTCAAGAATACGTTGAGCTTAGCCACATGGAGAAGGTAGTTCCCTATGTTGGCGACACCAGGAACGTCTTCTACTTATCTCACCATTCGGTTTTGAAAGACAGCACAACAACGAAAGTCCGAGCAGTGTTTGATGCTTCAGCAAAGACATTACAAGTACCTAGCCTGTATGGTTTACTCTATACTGGGGCAAAATTGCAACAAGACCTAGCCCAGATTTTACTCAAATCGAGAAATTATGAGTACGCCTACACTGCCGACATCAAAAATAAGTTTCGGCAAATCACTGTAGCAGTTCCAGACAGAAACTACCAACAAATCCTTTGGAGAGACCAACAAACCCAAGTAATAAATAAATATCATCTCAACACAGTTACATATGGTACGGCCTGTGCTACCTTTTTAGCCTTTAGGTGTCTCATTCAGCTAGCGAAAGATGAAAGCCAAGGCTATCTATTTGCGAAAAAGGCCCTTCAAAATAATTTTTATATCGGTGATACTCGTATGCTCAGTGGAGCAGATTTGTAGGAAGAGGCAACAAAGCTATAAAAAGAAATTACATGCCTGCTGAAAAAGGGCGGATTCAATCTAAGAAAATGGGCCAATATTGATCTGGAATTATTGGCAACTATTTCTGAAGAGGCAAAAGAAAAAAGACTGCTCCAAATAACTGAATATGCATCCCTTAAAACATTAGGAGTTCACTGGAAACCAGTTCAAGGTGAGTTCCAGTTCAAAATCCTAAAATTTGAAAACAATCAAAAGCTAACAAAATGACCGCTATTGTCAAACATTGCTACCATTTACGATCTACTGCAATGGTTAGCACCGGTAACCATACGTGCCAATATATTGATGCAGGACGTGTGGAAATCTGAAGTAGGTTGGGATGAACAGCCAGCTGAAGATCGTTATAGATCGTTTAGTGAATCTAGAGAATATAAAAATTTCTCGCTGGGCTCATTACACACCTAAAACTAAGATAGAATGTCATGGGTTTTGCGATACCTCAGAAGCAGCATACGCCGTTGTTATGTACAGTAGATCAATTGATGAATCTGATGCAATCAAAACAACTCCATTCTGTGCGAAGACGAAAGTCACTCCTTTGAAGTCAAAAATATCGCTTCTGAAGTTCAAGCTGAACGCAGCGATACTTCTCTTGAATCTTCTACATCAAACGGTAATCTCAATGAATTTGGCAGATTCTCCAGTTTCCACCTGGAGTGATTCAATGATCATCTTGGGATGGGTAAAGAAAGTACCTGGTTCTTTGGAAACCTACATTGCTAACAGAGTATCTAAAGCACAGAGATTAGATGACGGAAAATGGCAGTGGAATTATGTGAAATCTAATGAGAATCCTGCTGACTGCACTTCCAGCGGAATAAGCTCCAAAGAGCTTCAGAAACATAACTTGCGATGGAACGGCCCAACCTGGCTACTACAAATGAGAAAATTTCAAGACACCACCAAGATCGTATCGATAATCTCAATAAAAAAGAAGCAAGGATATTAGGACGTTACTTCAATTTACAGCAGCTGATAAGAGGCGACAGTCTCTGCCTTAAATTCGCCCATAACTGTAGCCGGCCTGAGAAGAGAATTGGTTTTTGAGAAACCACGAACTCAACAATGCACACTTAAGAATTCTATTCATCATACAGGAATTTTCTCAGGACATCGCAGATTTAAGAACAAATAAGGGAGTCAACTCCAATTCACGACCCCTCAATCCATTCCTAGATCAATAAGGAATTCTTCGAGTTGGACGAATGCTCCGAAATGCAAATATTTCAATGAAAGCCAAATTTCCTACCCTGCTGCCACGACGTCATCATGTCATTTATCTGATCGTAAGAGATGCCCATATAAAAACCAACCACGGTGCCCTTCAACTCGTCAGGAGCTACCTACGGATGAGATATTGGATAGTGAACAACCAAAAGCTTATCCGATACGAGATCCACCACTGTATAATGTGTTATAAGTTTGCGAATAGACCTAACGATCAAATTATTGGCAATCTACCTGCTGTACGCATCATACCATCAAGCGCATTCACATATTGTGGCGTTGATTACGCAGGCCCCTTTAGTACAAGAATGTCAAAAGGACGAGGTTCCCCCGTCCTGAAAGGATATATTGCATTATTTATATATATGGGTGCCATGGCTGTCCACTTAGACCTCGTAAGTGACCTTTCAACAGAAGCCTTTTTAGCTGCTTTTAAGCGATCCATCGGCCGAAGAGGACTTTGCAAAGAAATATTCAGTGATAATGGAACTAATTTCGTTGGAGCAAAAAACAAGATGGACAGGGATCGCCAAGAAACTATTGAAAGATCCACGAACGACTTAGCAAGAATCACAGCAAAAGTGGTGTCTCCTGAAAATTCATACTGGTTGCTACACCCCACTTTGGAGGTCTATGGGAAGCTGGAGTGAAGTCAGCCAAAGGACATATAAAACGGGTTTTCGATGAGACCAAAATAGTTCCAACTTTTGAAGAGTTTTAAGCTATACTGTACCAAAAAGAGGCCTGCCTCAACTCCAGACCACTCACGCCGTTGTCTAGTGATCCAAATGACCTAGAAGCACTGACACCAGGCCATCTTCTAATTGGCCGTCCACTACTAGCTCTTCCAGAACCCGACGAAACATGAACGATGGCAAACCCTCACCGCAATGCATCGAGCATTCTGGGACAGATGGACTACCGAATATTTACACACCCTACAAAGACGGTCAAAATGGACTAAATCCAAAGAAAATATAAAGGTCGGAGAACTAGTGCTTATAAAGGAGCGAGACTTCAGCAAAGTAAATGGCCACTAGCGTGTATCCACGAAGTACAACCCGGTTCAGACGGTTAAGTTCGAACGGTAACAGTCAAGCACAGTGGCAATAAGCTCAAGAAAGTTGCAACCATTAATCTGTGTCGTCTCCCAGTCGAGGTTCCTGAAGAACAAGCACCAGAAGAAATACAGCCAGCCGAGGAAAAAAGATCTCACGTTGCACCAACCTATCAAGAAGCCAAAATTCCAAAGCCGAGCCAAACAATAATTCCAAGGCTAAGGAAACCTGAACCTCAGAAACTGAGAATATAGAGAGTCGATTACATCAATGCAACAAACATTTTTCTCTACCCGCAATTCTAAATTTAACCACATCTAACTGGTTCCTCAAATGCTAATTTAAAGTCAATTCATTTAACCTTTTGACATTCTTCGAATTTTCATCTCATAAAGGACTTTCTCAAAAGCTTTATTCCTACTCACCTTTCAGCATCATGTAAAGTTAAAAGTGCGCAATAAAGAAAATTCCGCTGTAATCTTCGTTTTTCATGATTGCTTTGAGCGCAAATTCGAGGAAAGCAAATAATTATTTAAAAGTCACTCATGAGATGGAAAACAAATGTTTGTGTGCACACTTCCATAAAAACTCTCAATTTCAAATATTTTGTTATTTAATTCAATTTTGTTTTTCATATTTTATGCAAAATACCGGGAAAAGTATTTCGTCGTATCAATTTTGAAGACGATAAGATGAAAAACACTTGCTGAGGTTTCTTCCAAAGTCATACCATTTTTTCTTTCCCTTAAAGCTTAAATGACTTCTTGGGAAGCTTTGAACAGCATTGATGAAAATGAAAATTGATTCCATCACTTGGTAAAAAAAACAATTCAAATTAATTGCTGGGATATAAATGCAACATAAGCAATTATTCTAAGACAATTTTCTTGAGCATGTCAAATGACAAGAAAAAAAAAACGTTTTCATGTAATTTAATATTGATTCTCCATAAAGCAAGGACGTGACCTCTTTATAGCATCTATGAAATTAGATAGCGCACCCATTTGCATCAACACATCTTCCGAAGTCGGTCGTGATCGACCCTCATCCCCTTGAAATAGCCACAAAAGAAACATAATGAATGGAAGTGCTCCGTTATTTGAGTGTTTTTCTGTTTGCATATCCTTCGAAAACAGACTGCATATGTACAAGCTCATAAAAAGCCAACCATTTTGTCCTTTTCTTCCTTTTCTCCGTTGTCTTCGACGTCTGCTTTTCTTAGTTTTCCCTTTGTGTTATTTGTGTGTGATTCGATTCTACTTTTTGGTCTGACATTTTTTCTGATGAAAATGCAAAAACTTTCCTTTTTATCCTGTGCAAATTAGAACAATCGTCATCGTTGTCGCAGTCGTTCGACCCCAAAATGGAAAATCCTTCAACTGATCCAATCAGTTATCTTTTGCGATGAACGTAAGCTTCAGTTCATCGATTGACTTCATCGTAAAATCCCATAGTAAGTCGGTTGCAGCAAAGTCCTCTTATCCTTGCTACCCCACCCACATCAGCTGTTTCCGAGTCCTTTCATGGCTTTGTAAGTGTTATGTGTCTTATGCTTCTCTGCTCCTTCCAAGGCGGAAGTGGGAGAGTATAGTATGATGCAGGAGGGATAAAGGAAAGAGTCCTTTTTCGTATGAATCGTAACGAAATTCTTTAATGAAATAAAGTCCGACAAGGTTGGAGTCGCCTAATAGAAAAGAATCCAATTCGAATTGTATCAATTCGTCCTGTATGTACGGCGGTGACATGCGAACGCTTCCGTTTTAATATGTGACGGCGTTTTGATTGAATATGTGGTGTTTGTTAGCTTCAACATGTCCGGAGGTGGATCATTGCCTGAGAAACTCAGTAACGAGAGAATCACTGGATGAATGAACGATGATGATGATGAAGGAAATGATTGTGGCTTAGCAACGTGATTGTGTGCGTGTGTGTAGGTTTGTGTTATTTTATGTAGCACTTGCAGTAAGAGGACTCTGGAGGACATAATCTGGTGGTGAGAAGTGGAGTCTTTTATGCTGTATTTTGAGTGATAATCAAAAAAATCGATAAAATCTCCAAGTAGTGTGAGGACACGGTTGAATGCTATTGTACTCGTATGATACTTAACATGATTAGATACATATCACTAAGGACGACGGAAAATTACTACCTTAAATTTGATAGCGCATTCGTTCAGGATCAAGGAAAAACTCTGTGATATAACCTCAACGAAGCAAATTAACCTTTCAAATGTATGCTCCCTGTTGGGAATTGACATAAAACAAAATATAACCTTTAACCTTTAAAACAATCCACACAGCAGGACGAAATTCCTTACCTTTATTGCTGTAACGTGTCTTTTCCTTTTGTATTGTCTCGGATCCAATTAGGGATTTCGACAACGCAAGCAATCTTCATTATATCATCATTTATATGTGAATCATTTTCATTTTGTACGTGTGTTCGTTGAGCAGTTTGTTTGCTCATTTGAATCAGGTACGAATCTCTCCAATTTCATTCTGATTATCGTTTGCCAAAAAATTCAGATTGCGTTGGCAAAAACTTAAAGCCGATATTGAAGACAAACATATGTATGGAAATTTTTTAAAGATGATTTTGTTTTTGTTTCTCTTGTTTCTTTTTGCTTACTGCTGAGATTTGAAAACATGAAAATACTCGTGATTACTGCAACCTTGGATTGGAAACATAATTTGCTTTGAGCGTACTAAAATCGTTCAGTCCGAAAAGCTATACAAATCATATCTCCCGGAATAAATATAATCGTTGTAATGCTCAAGATCACAGAATACACACACCCAGAAGGTAACCTTTGCGGGTATTGTAAATTAACTCACTTTGGTGGTTAATTATTCGTTTAAAAAAACCTTTTTGTATGGACCGCGTAAGATCTCCAAGTGATTTCTACAACTTAGCTTATAATTGCAATCTTTTACTCATATGTTGCATGGTTTCATTATTAACAACAAATTATCATTTATATGATTGTATTCAACCAATAAAGAGCGTTGAGAAGATTGAGTACAATTCAGCGACATATATCCAGATAAGTGGTGAATTCACAAATAAATATTATCATGGCTCTGAGAGCACTACAACATTTCTATGCTAAAGACCTACGCTAGGTCAAAGGCATAATTGTTAACTCGCCAAAATAGTAGGTAAACAAGATGCTGGGGAAAACGTAAACAAAACCAAAAGTTGGCATTCTAATACCCTTTAGAAATAAAACACTCCTTATCGAGGTCAGACTTAGCATACCTGAGAGAGCTTTAAAGGAGGTAATATTCGAGCACTTTTTGTCACTATTGCACAAAGTATGGGACTCCCATGCGCGCAAGCGACTGAATCACCTACTAAACACCTCCCCTGTCAACCCGGAAACCCAGCCTGGAACCGTTTGCCACATAACTTTGGGCCAGATTTCGTTTTGTTATGCCGCGAGGCGTCTTCAAGCTGGGGTACTCCTTTTCTAGCGGAAGGGGAGAGGAGAAGAGGAAAGCCCAGACAATCAATACCCCAGCCCCAACGCCCCCTGCTGCTGTGAGTCCCAATTCACTCCTGCGATAACTTTCATCACCGAATCAGAGAGTGACGGATATGAAAATGCAATCCTCAGGGCTCCTTTTCTCTGTACTTGTGCCAGGCGTTTTCGGAATACCTCGTTACTGAGAGCGTCGCCCCATTACTCTGTTCTGTACAGTAGTACTGCCCCTACAGCACGCATCAAGAGCTATCTTCTTGATGGGGTGGGTTCCCCTACATTAGCCGTAAGTTAACTCAGAACCAATACTCCCAAAGCAGTCTCCCCAGCCGTTGCCCTACTCAGAAAAACTCATCTTGGAGCCGATCAGTAGCCCCAGGTATTTCACCGCTGGTTTCGATTCGATTAGTACGTCTCAAATACTGACCATTCTTACTATTCGGATTCTCTTTTGTCAAGATAATCATCTCGGTTTTCTGCAGTACTAAATCGAATCAGGAGTCATTCAGCCTCTCAATCCATGCATTAGCATACCTAGCCTAAGTCATGTTTGTTTAACGGTGTGTCCAGTGACCAGATCAGCAGCATAATCAGCATAGCCGATCAAGCGCGACTCATCTGGCATTTTTCAGTCTCAGAAGCACGTCGTAAGACACGTTCCACAGGTCTGGGTCAAGGTTGGATCCTTGGGCAATTCCGGATGTAACTTCCATGTGTCGTGTCGTAAAACAGGCTTCAATCCTCCAGGTAGTCCCTCAAAAGCCGCATCAGATATTTTGGAACTTGAAAAGGGTTTTCCAGCATATCCAGAATATCCACTCATCTAGCGGAGTTGAAGGCATTCCTAATGTCGGGTGCCACGAACAAGACGATCCGTCACTTGGTACTGCTATATGTCTCTGCCTTTTCGACCGCGCTCACCACCTCTGCAATCGCATCAACGGTGGAGTGTTCTGCTGAGGAGATAAGTCCCCAGTATCACGAATCGCGTCAGTGAGTTTTCGCTTAATAAGTGTCTCTAGCACTTTCCCAGCAGTATATGGCATGCATAACGGGCGGTATGCAGATGGTGATCCGGGATTTCTTTTCCTCTCGCTGATCAGCATGAGCCTCACCACATTCCATCGTACTGGGAAAACCCCGTCCCGTAGGCAAGTGTTGAATGTGATAAACAGAAAGTTAAGAGAATGATGATAGACAAGTTGCAACAACTCAGCTGGAACGCCATCTGGACCTGGAGCCTTGCTTGATTTCAATGAAAGGACTGCCTCTTCCAGTTCCGGTTGTGTGAAGAGTGGACATTCGACTACTGTTTCACCATGATAGCGACAACATGGACGCAATAGGTGGGGAAGAGCGCCTGCACTATCTCGTCCATCTTTTCCGCATCCTGTATGCATGGTTTTCATAGGGCACCAAGCTTCCACATAACTGGCTTGTAGCCAAGGACCCACGGATCGTTGTTCACTAGACTTTGCCAACAGCCAGCCTTGTTGTTCTTAATCAATTCGTGAAGGTATTTCCTGGCCAAATTATATGCTGCTACCCAGTCGCATGCCTCGTCACGGTTCCGTGCTCGTTGAGCCTCACACCGAAGCTTTTGACACTCCCTTCACTTTTCACCAATTTTGGCCAGCCTACAGTACACTGGGGTTTTTGCTGGGGCATAGAAGCATTAAAAGAAGTCGTGCTGCTGCTCATAGTTGAGTTCATCACGCCTTGAGCTGCCAGTTCTTCCATCCCTAGCAAATCTTCCTGCAGTAGAGCACCTGCTGTGAGTTTCTTGACGAACTCCTCGGCGTACATCCTTCCGATGTTTCACCCAATCGTAGAAAATCGAGAGCGCGGATGTTGGCAGACAACATCACTGATCCCAAGTAGAATGCACTGATAACCACTGGCTGAGTAGTCCTCAAATACTCTCAAACTGTGTATCCTCCAAACTGAGGACTCCGAGGCGATTGCCACGTCCGGTATGGTTCCTTCCTTCACAGCCAATATGGCGAAAAGTTGGCATATTTTCGATGTTCAGTACGACGAACATCGTCCTGGTTGCCATTTGTAGGATCTTCCCCAATGAGCATGTTGCTGTTTGCGTCCGAGACAGTGCCCTCCAAAGCATTAAGCTTGGCTTGGAGAGATGACGTCGATTCCTTCGGCGTTATGCACACGCTAAAGAAGGTGATCCCTGAGCACCGAACTCACATAAAACCATCTCCCCATCCACAAATCTGTTCCGAACCCAGATGGCAGTAGTACCAGTTTTATTAGAGTCCCATGATACAGAACTTTTACCATGGTGTTGCTCACTCAGTAGCATAAAGTCAGCTTTCATGTCCCTTGCAAACTGCTCAAGCAGATTTTGGGTGATTGAGCTGCAGTATAGCTGAGCTGCAGGATGCGGGTCATTGATGCTCTGATTTTGCCTTGGCTAGCGCTTCCTAAAAATCCCGACATTTCCCTGATACCAAGACGGGCTCAAGATCTGGTTTTCTGTGTGCCTCCTTTGTAAACTATTTTCTTTTATGTCCAATTTCACTGTATTTGTAACTTAGGGAGCTTGTATCGTTTCGTTTGCATACTTGTGTGGTGTGACCATTGCCAAGCCACAGAAGAGGCACTGCTCTTTGCTGTATCCTGCAGATAACCTACCCTATTCTTACTTTGCCCTTATTCGGAATTCGTTCGGCACCATTCAGTCAAGTGAATAATGGGCATGTATTGTCCCCTATAGTTTTCTGGTGCCACCTTCTCCTAGATTCTGCCCATGCTAGGGAACTCCCTTTTGATGGCCTCTTACACCTTGGCCAGGTCCGTGGCGTAGTCAATGTCTCTTATTTCGATCGTTGACATCGGCTCGAGCAAAGCTATAGTTGCGCTTTTGCCGAGGACTTTCTTTACTACGTCACAAAATGCTTCTTTACTGTCAGCCCCTGCTTCAAATTCAACCAGCATGTGGTCCGACCACGTTCGTTGTACCGATTTGATGACAATGAATCTTCAGGCCGTACATATATCCCCTGATATCCTCCAGCAATTCTGCATAGTATCAGCTATCTTGGGGATTTACGAGTACTGGGGTCTTCTTTCTCTCCTGTTTCGCATCAGGTCTTTTTATTTTGCTTGACATTCTTCTTATTCTTAGCACAACAGCCCCTCTCGAGCCTTCACTTCCTGCAAATAGCGCCTCCAACCTTCTCGGTCCATTGACCGCGTCCTCCAATCCCAAAATCCGAGCAGCGATGAACTGTCTTCGTCGAGCGAGTCAGACCAGTGTTTCCTCGGTTTCCCCACTGGCCCCTGCCCTTCAGATCTCCCAACGATACCTTTTTGGGTATCCGTTGTTCGTCCATACGATTCATGTCACCAGCCCATGGCAGCTTCCGCAGTCTTGCAAACGTTGAGGACTCCGATTCATCAAAAATTTCATACAGCTCATGGTTGTATCGAATTCGCCATTGGCCCCCGTCTAGCTTCGCTCCGATTATTCACCTCAGAACCCGTCGCTCAAAGGAGTTCAATATATTTGCGGATGCTTGGGTTAGGATCCATGTTTCACACCCATAGCATAACACAGGTCTTATCACAGATTTGTCTACTTGGAGCTTTGTTTTCCTGTGTATGCAGCTGATCTTCAAGATCGTCAAAACTAAATAAAATATTTTATTTGCGAGTTGTATAATTCGGCGGATTTCATCTCTTTCATTATTTTGGCGCCTAAATATACAAATTTTTCCCAACTGCGTCATGAGCTTTGTTTTATTTTCATTGATTTGTAGCCCTGCTAGTTTTGCTTTGCTGTCGAGTTTTAGAAAACGTTCTTTGGCAGTCGTTAATGACCGCGAAAAAATGTTGATGTAATGTACCTCGTGTATCGATAGGTAGCTTCCGTATGACGTACTCCAGAGCTAAATTGAATAGCAGTGGGGCCAGCCCATCTCCCAGCCTTAGTCCGATATTTGTGCCAAAGGCATCGGTGAGTTGGTTATTGATGCGGACTTGGGAGGTCGTCGACGTCATTGTCATTTTGGTAAGACGGAATAATTTGGCTGGGATGCCAAAGCAAAGCATTATTTGGTGAAGTACGTTACGATCAATACTGTCGTATGCTTGCTTGAAGTCAACGAATATTTGGTGTACGTCTACGTTGAACTTCCAGCAGTTTTCAAGTTTCTGCTTGACTGTGAACAATTGGTTAATTGTTGATCTACCTGCTCTTAAGCCACCTTGGTACTCCCGAATGATACTGTTGGCGTATGATCCGATTTTATTTTCTAAGATTTTAGAAAATATTTTGTACGCCGTACAAAGTAGTGATATGCCTCTATAATTTTCGTACTGTAGCTTATCACCTTTTTTGTGGATAGGGAATATAATTGATTGGCTCCACTCTTTCGGCATATGTTCTTGTTGCCAAATGTGCTGAATGACTTTGTGAATAGCTTTATGAACACTATTGCCACCATATTCGGTGAGCTCCACTGGAATCTCATCGGAGCCCGGCGCTTTATTATTTTTTTGGGCTTTGATGATGGAACAAACTTCAACCAGAGTTGGATGGGCATATGGAAGCTCTCCACAGACATCTATAGGCTCCGATTCTCTGGAGCTGTGCAGAGGATCAAAGAGGTTCTTGAAATATGATGCCCATCTTTCCTTAATCTTGGTTTCATCAGTGATGATATTGCCGATGTCATCACGACAGAGCGTGGTATTGGGCAAATAACCACGTTTCAGGCTTTTTACTACCTTGTATACTTGTCTTTTGTTGTTGCTCGATAAACTTACATCTATACTTCTCAATTGGTCCTCATAGTATTTTCTTTTCTTAATCCTAATAATCTTATTCGCTACGCTTTTGAGATTTTCATATTGTTCTCTCTTCGTCTTGGTTTTCCTACCTACATATTCTTTGTACGCCTGATTCTTTTTAACCTAACGCATTCTGGCACTCTTCATAGAACCAATCATTCCTCTTGCGCCGGGCTTGATGTCCGATCGTCTGTTCTGCCACGGTCTTAATAGCCGCTTTCACTTCCACCTAGAGCTAGTTACTCATCTTTTACGATGCGTCTGATAAGATAGGAGCCAGCTGGTTGTCGAGGGTCTCCGTGAAATGTTTGCCTACAGACGCCGTTTGGAGCCTTTCGATGTAAAATTTTTGTAGCGGGCCGGTCTTCGCTGAATATGCCTTTGACATACGACATTGATAGGTTAATTTGATCAAGTAATGATCTGAGTTACAATTGGCTGCTCGGTATATACGGACGTCAAGTATGTTCGAGGCCCAACGTTGTTTGATTAGAACATGATCGATCTGGTTTGGTGGGTTGCCATCCGGTGATGCCCAGGTCATTTCATGAATGCGTTGATCTGGGAAGCAAGTCAAACGTATGACTAAATTTCTGCTACATGCAAAGTCAATCAGGCGCTGGCCGTTGTCATTTGTTTCATCGTGGAGGCTATATCCTCCAGTCGTTCCCCTATGAGATAGCTCATTGCCAACTTTAGCATTGAAATCAACCAGAACTATTTTTGTGTCGTTTGTAGGCAATGAGTCGATCAGCCTTTCCAGGTGATTGTAGAACGTTTCCTTCGTTTTTTCGTCAAGGTTCTACTGTATCTTAATATACACCTCAGCTAAGAAATGTTTAGATAAAAATGTCCAACAGAAATTAATAAGAGAATATCCCATCTCACCCTATGGAGGTCATTTAGGAATTAGAAAAACATTATTAAAGCTAAAACAGAAATACTGTTGGCAAAAGATGAGCGTTATGGTCACAAAGTTTTTTACCAATGTGAAGTTTGTGCCACTAGCAAATTATACAGGCATACTAAAGAAAAATTTGTACATAAGTTACCATCAAAAACTTTTGAGACAATTCAAATTGACAGGGTAGGCTGAGACTCTTTAATCATTTTCGTTATATTCTTACAATTAAATGTGAATTATCGAAATTTTTTGTTGCCATCCCATTTAAATCTAAGGATGCGAAAACTATAGCGGCAACCTTAGTGAAAGATTCTATTCTTAAAGATGGTCAATTTAAAAGTTTTGAAATTAGATAGAGGTACGGAATTTTTAAATGAGCTAATGAAAGAGGTTTGTAACTTATTGCAAATAGAATAATTATTTTCAACACCATACCATCATGAGACTCTAGGTGTAGTTGAGAGAAACCACAGGGTTCTCAATGAGTTCTTACTCTCAGTCACAGAAGACTCTGAATGGGATGTTTGGCTTCCGTGTTATACCTTTGTTTATAGAACATCACCTAATGTAGATACTGGTTATACACCATATGAATTAGTTTTCGGAAAATTAACATACTTACCAAATGATGAGAAGTTGTCTGCAGAACCATACAATTTTGACCACTTTGGTAATGAATTACAACTAAGAATCAAGACAACTGTAAATAAAACAAAAGAAGAGAAAGTTAAGAAACAAAGATTAGAAAAACAGGTAGATGTTAATCCATTAGATATTGAAATAGAAGATAAGGGATTAATTAAGAATAATCATCGTAAGAAAAACCAAAAACCATATATGGGTCCATTTGTTGTTAAAGAAAGAAAAGATGTAGACTCTATAGTCGATGTTAACGGAGTATTAAAGGAGTTACATTACTTACTTACCACCAAAGCATTTGCAATATTACTCAATAAATATTGTACTTAACTGTAATGCTATGCTTACCTTTAACCAACACTCAATTCTTCACTTTCACTTTCTTCCGCATTTGGAAGAAATAAGCAAAAATATTTCCATGTGAATATGAGCATTCTTATGATCAATGCACATGCACTTGAAACCATACGAATTTATGACCTAGAGAAAGGGAAAATTGAGCCGGCGTGCAGTGTCATCAGCGCGCATTTGTTTTGTTTACTAATAGTTTTTGCTAGCTAACGTGATTAAGTTTGATTGCATTCCAGTATTTTTTTGGTTATTTATGCAAAAAAAAGTTTCTTCTGTGATTTACCAGTGGAATGACGAACGATGTCGGCAAATATCGTTTATAAAGACTATGAGAGTGTGTCGGAAGTATAGACAAAATTTTTAAGAGCGGAAAATGGATTGAGTGCTAAATGCAAACTTTATAAGAAGATTCTTAAAACCAAAGATCGGTCTCCGCGTGGATTACATATGCATTTAAAATCGACTCATAAAATTGACACGAAAAGGAAGAATGTCATATCACCCCCGCCGTTACCGCTACCGTCAGCAAATACTGGGGCTACTAATCAAAACATGGAATTAGTAATAGCATTCGCATCTGCGCCGCATATTAGTCCAGAATCGCCAGGATCGTCGGCACCAGTGTCACCAGCAAGAAAGGAGAGGCAAAAAATTACTGATCATTTCCTCCCGGTTGAAGTATCAAGAATGGTAGCCAAAGATGGACTACCTTTCCGTGTTTTCTGTTCTTCCAAAGATATGAGAGATCTCTTCAATTCTTCGGGACATAAACTACCTATGTCCCCAAACACAATTCAACTTATAGTTATGAATTATGGCATGACGTTGAAAATGAAAATAGTGCGTGAATTGGCTCAACTGAATGAGAATAATCACACATTTACGCTAACATTTGATGAGTGGACTTCTTCTATGAACAAGCGATACATGAATGTAAACATACAGACATTTTTGAACGGCAATGCTCTGTTTTAGAACTTGGGGCTGGTTCATGTCTTTGGAAGTATGCCTGCTGAAAGTGG
The DNA here is from genome assembly GCA_963969285.1 of Odontomyia ornata. Lineage (NCBI taxonomy): Eukaryota > Metazoa > Arthropoda > Insecta > Diptera > Stratiomyidae > Odontomyia > Odontomyia ornata. The sequence goes on along the minus strand of OZ017740.1, from coordinate 288,931,408 downwards.
TGTCAGTATTTTCAAAACAAAGTAAATCGAATTTGGCCTTATTCTGGAAAAAGATATCAATATTACTAAAGATGGGGCAAATATGATGAAAAAGATGGGTCGATTGATATCACTTTCACATCAGCTCTGTTATGCCCATGTAGTCCAACTTGGCATAATAGATACTATTTATAAAAAATAAACTCAGGTTGAGGACACTGTGACAGAATCGGAAAATGCGGAAACGGAAAACGACGATGAGATTGCTTTGGAAATGGACGAAATTTCTGATGCAGGCTCAGACTCAGAAGATGATGTTTTTCATTGCTCTATGCTCAGGATAGAGGTTGACTTAGATGCAGAATATGCGGGTATTATTGAAAAAGTTAGGAAATTGGTAAAACTTTTTTAAAGATCAACTACTAAAAATGATACTCTGCAAATATATGTTAAGCAAGAATTTGGAAAATTTATTAAGTTACAACTTGATTGTAAAACTCGATGGTCGAGCCTAGCAGATATGATTTCTACATTTATTAGAATCAAGCTGTGTGTCAGTAAAGCTTTGATCGACCTCAGCCTGGAAGCTGATCCGAGCTACTCTTTGGATGCGGAAGAACATGCAGTTTTAGCCAACTTAGACAAGGCATTTCAACCTGTGAAACTGGCTGTGGAGGGTTTATGGCGTCAAGATACAGACTTGGTTATCGCAGAAACAACACTTAGGCTTATGAGTCGCAAACTGGAAGAGCTAAAAACTCCATAGGCAGAAAAACTAGCTGGCTCCTTGAGAAAGCGCATTGTTGAGCGTTGGACGAGTTTGACTGCAATCTTGTTGTACATTAGAGATCCAGTTACATACCAAGCAGATAAAGAAGGGTTTGCAAAAGACGAAACATTAAAGTTGCCTCCGAAAAACGTTATTCAAACTGCAATTATACCGCTTATAGAGCTTTTGCATCCACAACACAGTCTGACCAATTCACAGACACAGAAAAATTAAGATCCATTTTGGTCGATCAACATCAGCTGCTGATGATAGAGCTGAATTTGATGATGACGACAATGAACCGCTTTCATCTCTTTCTGAGAGATGCAATAGTATTTCATTGCAAGAAGGTCTTCAGGAAACATTGACTGCTGCGTTCAAAGAACTTAGAGACAGGTAACTAACTACGAATTCTCAGGAGGTATTAATCAAAAACGAAATGAATTTATATGAGTCCGGGGGTCTGAAGTCAAACTTTTACAGTTCATGGATAACTGTCCAAGATCTGTGGTTCCAACTAGCGTTGAATCCGAAAGGGCCTTCTCAGCAGCTGGTTATCTGGCCAACAAAATAAGAAGTCATTTAGCAGACGATTCTTTGGACATTTTGAACTTCTTAAGGAGCAACTTTCAAAATAATTCGTAATAATGGCTTGTGATTTGAACTGAACAAATCGTTCATTTGATTGGTAGATTTTGTTAATTAATCTGTAATATCTAATGAAACTACTGAGTGGATATAGTTTTATTTAATTGATAATAATATCTCGGTTTAATAGTCAACTCAACTTCGGTAATAAGTTTAATTTTTTTTTTTTGACTTCTCGTTGTTTTGTTTGTTATAAAAGAACTGTTTTATTACTAAACGATTTTTATTTGATATTAGAAGAGAAAACTAGATGTTTCTTTCGTTTGTTATTTGATAGATATGTACGTCAAAGTTTACTACTTAAAAGTTTATTAAAAAATGATGTACAGATATGCCAAACAATGTTTGATGCATAAAAGTCTATTGAAAAAATTCGTGAAAGTAAATATTTATCTTATAATACTTATCATTTTATTATTTTTTTTTTTAATTTATTCAAATATTGTGACTATTTCCAAAAAGACACACAAAACTGCCAATCTCCCGAGATCTCGCAGGATTGTTATTCATAAACTCGCGGGATCTCGCTTGAGTCCCAATCTCGCGAGATTTGCATTCCCTACTAATTAGGGCATGAGAAATAAATTATGTGATGTACATTTTAGAATAGTCTAAATAGTTTTGGAATATGTTAATTCAGGATTAGAAGTTCTGACCCATCACTATATAAAGATTCGGCCATTAGCTTAACTTGGGCTGGATAGTCAAGACGAATAAGGACTTTTCCGTTCAATACTTACTGTGGCTGCATCAACTTGTCGAAGTTAGTTAACTGTGCTGCAGAGGAGATTTTACTTCGGTGCTCGTCACAATTAGGCCAAAGTTGAACTCAGGCTAGATGACAAAAAGATATTTCTTTTGACTATAATTAAAATACAAATAAAGGATTTGTAGTGAATTAGAACTTTCAAATGTCCGTAAAGGAAGAAGATGAAAATATCTGCCGAGAATGCCCTCGTCTGGGGACGCGTGAATGCGCTGGCAGGCTAGCATTGCGATGTCGTGGGGCGGGTTCGTTTCCCCAGCACGAGGACCCACTACAAAAAAATTTTGCACTCACGAATTTGGTGGTCAATCTATCACGAGGCGACCGAAGTCGCTAAAAGTGTAGATAACTACACCGAGAAGGAAAGTACTTGTTCCGAGAACAAGTGGAACCTGAAAAAAAAGGCGGACTTGGGGTAACCTCGTCGTTACCCGACGAAGCTCATGGCCCACAAATGAAAGAAGGGCAATCGGGTGGTGATGGAGCCCCTTCGCACCCACCCAACCGGAATTAAATCCATATTTTTGTTGCAGTGGCCAGGTATTCCTCTTCTGAGTGGAAAACTCATACAACTTGACTTGTATAAGTTTTCCCATCAGAAGGGGAGTACCCCGGTGACCAATTTATGCCATAGAATTATACAATTCGATTGCATAACGCTATGCCATAAAGAGGCACTCTGCTTGGGCCACTCTACCCACGATGTCACCTGAAAAAAAGAAAAAAGGATTAAATTGCATCCGGCGGCTGGCTCATGGTTTTAGGGGGCAGCCTGCCACCATGCCGAGTCCTATACCCGGTCAGAGTTATCGGAAAGGAAAGACCAAAATTGGAATTTACTCAAACATTATTATTTCTATATAATCAAAAATTCTATGAACATAACTCGACGATAAACAAATTCTTCATTATTATTCCATCTTTACTTAATAATTTCAGTATTCAGCATACGTCGCAGTTAAGTAATTGCGTCGTTCTCTTGTGTAAGATTTATTTACTCTAACATGAATTCAAATTTCCTTTTTTTTTTCAAAAATAATAATTTATAATAGAACCTTATCGTACAAATGGGATTATTACAAACCGAATTTTATTTGCTTTTTCAATTGCTTAGCGCAAGAGACCAATTGAAATTTAGGTAGTTTAGTAAATAACGAACAACATGTGTTTAATAACATTTAAATACTAATATATAAAAAAATACAGTTAATTCAAAACAAAGGGCGTACTCACCTACATGTCCGCGAACGCTCGAGGAGATAGGTTATACGGTGTTGCCTTCATCTGGTTGGAGATTATTCATGTTAATAACGATAGATATTTACATTCAGAAAAAAAGTTACAATTATTATTATTAATGAAAACTTCGAGTATCATTAATGAAAACATGAAATGAAATTAATAGCACTTAAAAAGGTCCTATCGGTTCGGCAAGAATCACACTGCTTGAATTTGTGCCCACCTTCAACTTATTGAACATAACTTTGAAGCCCCACAATGGAGGTATTAATGTACTGATTGATTAAGATGGAGTCCTGTCCTAATCTTCCGTATTGTATAAATTTGTCCAATGTTAGGAATAAGGAATCGCCAATCATCACACTAAGATTGTTTCTATATACTCTCATCATTTTTCTAGTGAAATCTTCTGTTCCCTTCGTTTAAACCTATTCCCACACATACAAGGTATCAATAATTCATTTTGCGTATCACAATTACCATCCAACTCGTTACGCTCGCTGTGTTAGTTGGCTTCTCTCTTCCATTGCTGAAGCCCACCTCGAAAAACATTAAATCACCGTCAGCCACATTACAGTTACAAACAGAATGCAACCTGATCTAGTTCAACTGTTCGCGGAAGTCTATAACTCATTACCACCTGAGCTGAAAAGCGCAAAATCTTTGCTCATATTTAAAACACTGAATTTGATGCGTTTGTGTCTATATTATGGCTAAATTCTATTTTCTTAGTAAAACACTTCGAGTTTGAAATAGCGAAATTAGATGTTTCCTTTAAATCAGCACTTTTGGGCAGTCTACAAAGTTTTTACATTTGATTTCTTTTAAACAAACGCACTAAATGAGCTTCAATATAACTGAAAGCCCCTTTCATGCAATACAGACCGCTAACGCTTTTACAAGCCACTATCTTCCAAATTTGACTCACGTTTACAAGCTAAACACGTTCGAATAATTAGCATAGTCTTCACTATTTTCATATTCCTCAATCAATCCGACATCGTTTAAATGAAGCCTGTTTTCGCTGCCGATCCATTCTGGCCAATACATGTGAACTTTGATTTATTTCTTCTGTAGTAATTTATTGCGCAGGACAATTGCTTTTGAGTTTTATTCCCAACTTATCTACCCAAAAATGTCCAACTGTTTCTCTTAACGGTCCGTGTGTTGAAATAGGTTTGCATTGATGTAATCAACATTTGCGCGATGGATAATTATTCGAGAATGATTGTACGGCTTAACATCTCTGTAGTGATTAAATACACGATTTAGATTTTTATTCGATGTACTCAGGAAACCTGATTTTCTTTTTCTCTTTTTCGAATTCCTCTTTGATTTTACAAGCCTATATCCATATTGCAAAACCTTCCCCCCCCCTTCCGTTATATTCCTCTAGCACACCTTTATTCCAATGATCGCATAATTCATGTTACGATTCCGCCTTACAGTTTGACATTCTATCCTAACACTGGTTTTAGTTTCTCAACATTCATTTTTGCCTATATTCGAAATCAACGACAACCGGGACGAACCCAAAACTGTTTTCCACGGGGATGGCTATAAGTGTTCAGACAAAATAAATAAAATCCGCTCATTTTTGCGGATTTCACTATTTCCTTTGCACTATGAGAAAGCTGTCATGATTCCACATCAAATGTAACAAATAATTCGCCTTCAAGCGCTTCTTACGATGACGACCGCCTGAATTGGGAACAAATTGAAATCTCTCCGCACGAAAAGATCACTCCCGTATTCAACACAAATTAAATTTTTCTCAAAGTAACGTGAAATTGGGCGGAAAGAAAAGGTTACTAAGCGATTTTGCAACGAAGTGATTTAAATCTTTCATGAAACGCTTAAGGAATAATGAATAACGATACCGAAAACACAATACAACTGAACGACCGCGAGCTGTTTGGTAAAAAAGGCAATATTCTCGTGCCTTCTGCACAATTTTCCGTGACGATGAATGGCGAATTGTGAAAAAAAAACGTTTTGCGATTTAAATAAAAATATCGGTGGCAACTACAAGTTAGAGGTGATGGAAGAAGAAAAATATATAATTTTGAGTCATTTGGCAGATGCCGCACGCACGTAGATCGCACAAGATTTTTCCTCTCGTCACGGAGGTTTCTTCGCGACCTTCCAATCCATTCTTCTCTTCATTTCCATCTTGACGAGATCCGTTTAATGCAATGTAATAACCAGTTCTGCGTCGATATCGGTCAGCTTAAATTTTCCGTTTCAACCACACTCCGCGAGCATTATCTTGATCCATTTCTTGTTTGTGATGTATTTTTGTAGGTAAATTCAATATTCGTGGCATCGTCATAAATAGAGTGATAAAACTTATTTTTTTTTGGAGCTGACGAAATGATTACCACTGGAAATGAAATATTTTCACGAAGAAACGATTGAGCGGATGTAGGAGGTAGATTTAATGTTTGTTGTTCTGAGATATTCAATCCCAGACTGAACTTGCTATTATAATCATGAAGAGAATCGATAAAATTTTTCTTGTATGGGAAATCACCAACTGAAAATATTGTTATGTTTTGAAGATCATCTAATGTTCCTATATCAATCATGAACTCAATATTATCTAAAGTGATGATATATGTATGTGTGTTTTTCGATGGAAAGCTTTTCGTTTGAAGATCATATTCGAAGCGTTGTGATCCGATGTAGTCATACGACTCGCCGTTGAACAGCATAAATAAAACGTTTTTCTGACCTCCTTTGGGCCATTAATGATTTGGATAATAAATTTGCTATGCTCACTACAACTGAAAATGAAACGAGAGAATCCATTGCTCCGAGTCCTATTCCATCGAAAAAATGAAGCAGTATCTAATCGTGCAGAAACTACAATAAACTTTTCGGAATTATCCACTTTTCTTTCAGCAGGGTCTACAATCTTTCGTGGGAAAAGAGGTGTGTAAATATTTCTACCGCTTAGGGGATCGCAAAATTTTGTAGGAGCTAAGTTATTTGTCACAGTTGTTCGACGCATGCAGACTTCTGAGGTCACAGCTGACGACATCAGCGCATTCACTTGAATGCTGCATAATGATCGATATTTCTGATTTGGCATATCAAAATTATTGAATTTTTCATAACAATCACTAATTTTTGTAATCTTTTCATCATCACCGACGTAGTAAATAGGAAATGGAAAGTCCTCATGAAGTAAACCTGTTCCGGCTGGATTGTAACGAGACAAACTCTCGCACGCTGGCTTTTTGAGCCATACCTACTCGATTACTACAGAATAACACAACAATATGATACAGCTGAAAGTTACGTTTCAAAATCTGATAGTGAGGTAGATGATGTTGTATCACCAATTCTTCCAGCTGAAGTGCAACCAGAAGCTGAAGGTGGTCGTCTAAGACGCCCTCCCAAAAGATACGGATGGGATTAAAATTAGTATTTAAGATGGTCTATAAAAACAATTAAATAATATTAATTTCGGTAAAAAAAAGCATGTAATAAGTGTGTGCGTTCATTTATCCTACACTTAACAGCAACGTATATGTTTAGATATTACTGAATAAGCAGACATGTGTACATTAGCCACCAAATTAGCAACATCAGGTTTATAATAAAAGACACATTACCCCAAGATAATTTACTTCAAATTTTTATTAATTTCTGTCTTTTAAAGATATGGCGTCAAAATATTCGAAAGTGCTTGCAGTTAACGTATAAATTCCAGTTTTATCCAAAATCGCAAAATTAATTACCAATGGTCGCTAATGAAGACGCATGACGAATATATTCGGGACAGCGCAATTTTTTAAAAGTTTTTCGTGAAGAACATCTTCCTCATAAACAGTTAACTGGTTAAGAATCTTTGAAAGTTTTTTGATACGCAAACTTTCAACAGGCCATCATTTTACATCAACCTAACATGTTTCATGCCCAAAATTATAGCACATAGTTTCGGAGAAAAAATGCTATGACACCCAGATGGACCATTGAACGGACGGACAGACGGGTCATGTTTTCAATTGGGGTGTGTAATGCAGTACAAATCTTTAAAAATAATCAGTTTTATTTGATGAAACAATCAAAATATTAATGCACTGCGTTAGGGTACATGAGCAGTATAATGACGCGGATAAGAGGGATTAAAGGTGCTAAATTGCATTAACTTCATACACCCCCACATTCCAAGAGAGCCCGTTCTGATAGATTTCGTCAAACTTCACTCCCAAGTCCGTTATAGGTTCTATCTACCTGGAGAACAAGGCTCGATGAAAAAAAGTAGTTCATTCACATTAATATCTCCAGAAAATATATGCAGCCTTCCTACCAAAAAAAAAAGAACAAAATCTATAACTATATCAATAAAATCAAGTCCCTAGTTTGCTGACCACAATATACTGGAATTTTGGCGTTTCGAAAGTCCAACTGGAATTGATGGCACACTCTAGAGTGATTAGATTTGAAATGGTCAGCAAAGTCATCATTTTCCTTTTGATGTGGTCATTTTAGCCTTGTTCGATTGGTTCTTCTGTTGGCTTTGCTCTACTCTACACGGGTGTTCAGTCAAATGAATGAATTGACAGACTGATAGACAACTAGGCCTGTACTCTATCTATTCCACACTTTTTTGTCGGTCTAATCCGTTCATCTTGGCTATTGCGTTTATTGATTGCGTTCGCTTTAGTCCTTTCTATTTCTAAATTTTTTTCCTGGTTTCAACGGGATGGACATTTTCAATTTGCTGGGTTATTAGACACGAAGAGTGAAATGGATAGAAATGACTGGTGTTGGGTTCACGGTTTGCTGATTTGGCTTTTAAAGCTACCACAAGGATTTAAGTTCATGCAGCTTCCGATTTCTTAGTAAGGTTGTTTTAGTGTTTAGAATCTTCTATTTGGAAAATTTCACTTTTCACAGTTGAGTCGGGAGATTCTTAATCTAAATATAGCTCCTTTTGTGCGCGATCCTTACATTCAAACTTTATCGACTGTATCTTTGTGTTAAATAAATCTTCCTATTGTTTTTGTGTGACGTCAAAGACTACAGACGGAATAAAGTTTTCAGAAATAAATTCGCTGAATTCTCCTATCGTCAAGCTTTAGGCAATTCCATAAACTCTTAACACAAAATTTCAAAACAAATAACTATATTCATGCTATTTTATTTCCGTATCTTTAAGCGAGAAGAACAAAGAAACGGATGCCAAACAGTTCCCACAAATCTAAACAAACTCAAAATATATTGGAATCACAACCACGACCATAGATACTTAATGTGTGTATATTCTTCGAAAAAATATCCTTTGCTAAGGAGTTTATATTACAAATAGACTTCCATTCACACTCCAAGCTCTTCATCCTCGACTGTCACATTTCGAACGTTACGCCATGAGTGTTTTTCCCAGTATTTCGAGTAACATTTCAACCTAAGCACGTCTCAGAATAGCCACAGAGATGTCCTCCAAACAGTCGTTAAAACTTATTTACAGGACGAAAATGCCAACATAAATCAAAAAGTTGGTGGCATTTCATCGAAATTTTCCAACTGCTTCGTTTCTGCGTTGTTTTCATGTTATGTTCAAATTCATTTTGTACATGTTCGGATATTCAGTTGTGAGGATTTAACGAAAATCTGGTGCGTTTGCAAGGATAACAAGGGGTTTTTTTCATGGCAATGTATTAGGAAGAATAATCGTCGATTGCTGAAAGCAAGACTAGTTCTTATTTAACTCTAAAATAATATGTATGTAATGTGCTGATTTGAGGCTAGACAGGATTTGTTTGAGAGTTAAAACTCTTTTAGTAGTAAACAAGTTGAGTAGAACTACGATCATGTCAGAAGGGTTTTGTATTCAACATATGATATGCAAAAGTTAATAATGAACAAATATATGTATGTAATGATTTAATACGTCTCGTTCGTTCGAAATTTCCCGAGGGAAATATAAGCCGACCTCTCTTCGGGTCTTGATGTGAATTCTCGAAACGTGGCAATGGACTGTACCCATCAGGTCAACAAGTCCGGAGACTCTTAGTCTACTCCGACGTGGTTGCTGGCTAGCTAGCTAGTTAGGAGAGGAGTTTCGGTCGCAGGTCTTACGCGAGCAGACTAAGTCCGAATTACAACACTCAGCCACCGGTTATACGCAGACATTTTTCTGCGTTTTAAAACGCGTCGAACAACTTACAATGACTCTACGTTAAGCTACGCAACTTCCTTCAGCAGAAAAGGAAACAAGACAACCGCTGAGAAAAATACGCGCTCCTGAATATTACCGACTCGGTGCCCGAAATACACTACTCGAATTCAAAACCGAAAAAAATCTACTCTTATACAAACACGCAAATACAAACTATGGCACCGCGTACCGACCGCAACGTGAAATCAACCATTACTGGAACCCTACCCTCTCGGTGGCATACTCAGCTCTCGCTCGCATTATCCTGCGAAAAGAGAACGCGTTTGCTGGAACACGTGAATCTCAAAATTTATTTGAAGGGAAACAAAAAGGGGTGCAAGGTTGTTCATATATTGTACTTGTAAATCATTTAACTCCAAGAAATATTTGAAAAAATACTTAAAAAAAGTTCTCGTCAATACTTTGTTAATATGTGCTTTTTCCAACTCTACTTGTTATATTTCCGACCAACATACTTCCTCTTCAATTTACTTAACTCATGCTCATGCTCCTGACTGGGGTATCATTTGTAAATTGTATATATGTATATTAAACATCTCTTACTACTCTAGTTAACCGAGCTTGTTGAGTCATCTTAGCATGAATATCATCATTAACACTTAGAGCTGCTATCAGCACATTATCCTTAATTTTTATCTTCTATTTGCTAGTGTTTTCTTAATTTTCAGAACTCGTAGTTGTGTTGCTTAATTTTACTACCAACATCCTTTCGATTGCTGAAAATAAAATATACCGTTTAACTCCTTTATTACTAAACCAAAAAGAAAGAATCGTACCAAGGTAGCAAAAAAATCGTTCTAACCTGGAATTCTACTGTGATCGCTCAAAAGTGCAAACTGAAGTATCAAGATTAAATATAGCGAAACTAAAAGTTTATTTTTGAACATCAATCTTGCATGTGGGAAGGTACATACCCAATATCAACCACATATCTCAGAGCTATTTACAACTGTGTTTTCTTCTATCATCAAATGCAAATCAATATAACGTAACCCTAAATTATTCGAAAGCTTCGGTACTCATAGAACAAATTCGATACCTGACGATGACGTGATTTTCCGATTGAAAAGTCGGAGCTGCGGTTCCCATCCAATGAAATTCACGTTGAGCAGGCCAGTCATTGCAATTGCTGGCGAAGAAGTCTTACAGCACGGCAGCAAGTATGATATTGCTGCCACAAATTACGCCAGAAGCACCGCTAATTAACCACTGTTGTGGCACCATCGATTTCTTGACTAGCTGTTGAAATTAGAGAGATGCCCAATGTCCAGCAGAAACGTTTCGGGCTTAGGTTACCTTGAATGCCTAAACAGCCGTCTCCTCTAAATTTTTGTGTGGAAATTTCGATCCTTTTTCTCAAGCTGGTTGTTGTTGTTTGTTTGCCCCCAGCAATAGGCCAATTGTTTGCTGCAAACACATTATGTAATTGAACAGCAATAAACCCCATGCGTAGTATCTCACCTTGTTCCTTTAAGGACGTTTTGGGCCCCATGTTGGGCTCGGTATTTTGCGGGCAGGTTTTGGGGACAGTTGGAAGGAAACTACTGTATTTGCACCCCCAAAGTACGCCACGTGTCAACCAGCTAGGTCTTCAAATTTGGGGCTAGGTGCTCCACCCGTTTCCCACTGATTGCGTTTGACACGTCACTTCACACCTTTGTTCCCGACACTCACAGTGGCGTTAGCGAGAGATTTTCCCTCGGGCAATGGGTCTTATCTTTTCCGCGACAATTTAATTTTCCACCCGATTTAAGACTCACACAAGTTTCAATCGACAAACGTCAAGTGGCGGTTCAGTGGCAGCGATTCAAGATTTAATTAGCTCACCACCTGTCGACGTCAGTGGCGTAGGGTATAGCGATCGGCTGGTCGGCGTCAGTGGCGCAGAGTGTAGGGATCTGCTGGTGGGTGTCAGTGGCGTATGGTACCAAGATCAAGGTTATCACATATATACTTGTTCTTAGAGAAAAATCATAGCTACTTCATTTTAACCGACGCCATTTTATTGCAATATTACTAACATCATTGACTGAATGGAATTTTGGGATATTTTTTTTATTAATCTGATATGAAAATTTGGAGAAGATCCAATTAAATGTGCAGTGTCTGGTTTGATGCATAGCCCAAGTAGTACTTACCGGAGAAAAATCATATGTCTACAACTTTCGCCAATACGATTGGATTGTACTGAAACTTACAGAGTATGAGGACTTCTTATTTGACTACTTAACATGTTGGCAGTCTTCGTACTAGCAATTTAGATCATGCTACTGGTCTGCATGCGTTTTTACATTCGTTAGTCATTATTGGGGGGTGTGTGGACTTATAAAATAAAATTAACGTGTACCAATAGTATGTACCATGGACTTAAGAGTGGGTTTATAAATAAAGTTTAGTTTATTGGCCACAGGCAATAAATTTGGCATCATAAATAAATACTGTGGTTAGGGTTGCCAACTTATTTTAAGAAGAGTAAGATATTCACACATCAGAGACGAAAAAAATAAAGCATTTGGAAAGTAGGAAGTACATTATTTTTTAATTTTTTGTCACTTTACCAAATTGACCCTGGTTTTTGAGATAAGGTGTTACAAAAAACCTGAGCAGAGCCAGAGTCTCTCACTATTTTCGAGTGAGAGCTTGAAAAATTGATTTCACGTTTAGCATTTGTAATGATTTTGAAAGAATCAGGCGTACAAAGATTACGTAAGTAGGAATACCGTACGAGGAGAGAACACTATTAAAATCTCAGAAGAGTATCGAATAAGATAATTAGAATTAAGAAAAGAAAAAAAAATGACGACCAATTGAGAAGTATAGATGTAAGTTTAGCGAGTAACAACACAAGACAAGCATATAAAGTAGTGAAAAGCCTAGAGCGTGGTTATCACCCCAAAACCACGCTCTGTCGTGATGACATCGGTAACATCATCGCTGATGAAACCAAAATTAAGAAAAGATGGGCATCATATTTCAAGAATCTCCTTAATCCTCCACACACCTCCAGAACATTGGAGTCTATGCCTGCGGAGAGCTTCCAGGGCACCAACAACTCTGGATGAAGTTTGTTCCACCATCAAAGCCCAAAAGAATAATAAAGCGTCGGGCATCGATAAGATTCCAGTGGAGCTCATCAAATATGGAGGCAGCAGTGTTCATAAAGCTCTTCACAAAGTCATCCAGCACATTTGCAAACAAGAACATATGCCGAAAGAGTGGAGCCAATCAATTATATTCCCTACCCACAAAAAGGTGACAAGCTATAGTGTGAAAATTATAGTGGCATATCACTAAGTTGTACGGCGTACAGAATATTTTCTAAAATCTTAGAAAATAAAACCGGATCATACACCAACAGTATTATTGGGGACTATCAAAGTAGTTTTAGAGCAGGTAGATCGACAATAGAGCAATTGTTCATAGTCAGCCAGGTACTTTAAAAATGCTGGGAGTTCAAGATAGACGCACACCAAATTTTCGTTGACGTTAAGCAAGCATACGACAGTATTGATCGTAACGTACTGTACCAAATAATGCTTTGCTTTGGCATCCCAGCCAAATAAGTCCGTCTTACCAAAACGACAATGACGTCGATGACCTCCCAAGTCCGCATCAATAACCAACTCACCGATGCCTTTGACACAAATATCGGACTAAAACAGGGAGATGGACTGGCCCGAATGCTATTCAATTTGGCTTTCGAGTACGTCATAAGGAAGCTTCGATACGCGAGGTAAATTACTATTCAAGTCGAGCCAAGTAGTAGCCTATGCAGATGAGATCAACATTTTGTCACGCTCATTAACAACCGCCAAAGAACTCTTCCTGAAACTCAACAGCGAAGCAAACATAGTAGGGCTACAAATCAACGAGAATAAAACAAAGCTCACCACGCAATCGAGGAAAAATACCCCAAATACGAGTATACAAAAAATCACACTTGGCGAATACAGTATGGAAAATGTTGGCAAATTTGTGTATTTATGCGCCAAAATAACGAAAACATGTAATGAAAAAGACGAAATACGCTGAAGAATAAAGCTCACAAATAAAATATTTTATTCAGTTTTGACGATCTTGAAGAACAGCTGCATACACAGGAAAACACAGCTCCAAGTATAAAAATCTGTGATACGACCTGTGTCATGCTATGGGTGTGAAACATGGACCCTAACGCAAGCTCCCGCAAATATATTGAACGCCTTTGAGCGACGGGTCCTGAGGCGAATAATCGGAGCGAAGCTGGACGCGGACCAATGGCGAATTCGATACAATCATGAGCTGTATGAAATTTTTGACGAACCGGAGGTCTCAACGATTGTAAGACTGGGGAAGCTGCAATGGACTAGACACGTGAATCGTATGGAAGAACAACGAAGGTATTCGTTGGGAGAACTGAAGGCCGGAAACCAATGGGGAAACCGAGGAAATGGTGATCTGACTCGGTCGAAGAAGACAGCTTATCGCTGCTTGGATTTCAAAATTGGAGGATGTGGCTATTTGCAAGAAGTGAAGGCCCAAGAGGGGCTGTAGTGCTGCAAAGAAGGAAAATACAAACCTCTGTATTCGAGGCATAAGTATTGGCTATACTAAACGTATTGTCATGGATAATGGACAATAAGTGCAGCAAAAGCCAAATAAACATTGAGTCATAGCCAAGGAGTACTACTTTCCCGTCCTGAGCAGAAGGCTACATAAAAAATCCACCAACGTCCGATACACCCCGCATTGGGAATGCTGGTTGACAGGAATACACTTGGAGGCTAGCATTGGGGGTTGCCCTGAGGTTCCCCTAGAGATGACAGGTAATGACCCTGACTGAGTCTGGACTAGACTTTGGACAACAAACTGGAATTGATGCTTTAGGCTGGCGGATATGATGGTTTAGACCTAGTTGCTTTGTACAGTAGTGCCAAGGTGACACATGTCATTCAATTCAACTATCATATTGTCTTCATCCCGATAAAACCTTGAAAGGTCTCGGGGTACGTTCGAAGCTTGCACTATTGGGTTGGTGGTGTATGTTCGGTTGAGACTGACTTCCGATTAGCGCTCGTCTGGCTCTGAGCGTTTATCCCCAAAAGGGCTTGTGCCAACCCTCAAATTGCCCACTGTTCCACAAAGATAACCTTAGGACCCAAAGGTGACTGCACATGCGTTGACGAAGATAGCGACTCCAAGTGTAACTCAATCAAACTGGAGCAATTTAGACTAAAAATACCAAAAACAGATTGAAAATCTTCGACGCAATCAGCGGTCACAGCCACGATGTTCACAACACATCGAGAGCGGTACTAACAACGACAAAAATGACGATGAATACAATGATAGTAAAGATGGACAAAAAAGGGAGATTCACGGGCAGCGTTAACTAGGCTCAGCAACAAATTATTTGAACGCCAGAACATCCTAAAAAGGTAGAGCGGGAAATTCTGCAGGACGCGCCAGATGTTTGAGCAGTTGGGGAAAATATAAAGAATATCGAGAATTCAATGGTTACTGCTGCGACCACTACCAAAGTGACCGAAGCAAGGGTAAGACCCCGAAATAATAATAAACAATCCCAAAGTCCACAAAGTTATCATGGCTAGAAAAGAATGGAGGGACCAAATGAATAAAGTGCCATTGTATAATTTCATCGCCACTGCCGGAAATGTAGCGCAAGTAATATGCTCGAGAATGAAAGCCGATAACCTCTTCCAGGAAAGGATGTTGCATAGTTCAATTGCCGTCCAGTGACATGAAGAAGAAAGGCTAATCCGAAGAGTGAGATATCTTCTAAAATGAATAAAATCTGTATGTGACTTGCCAAAAATCAGCTAAGGGGCTCCTGGAATTAGAGAGGCTCCTAGATCGCACAGAGAATCAGATAAAAGTAGAGCAGATAGTTTAATTCGCACTGAGGGTTAAGCCTAAGGAGCAAGTGCAGTCTAGCCCAATTCAAAGAGATCGAGACAAAATATGTTAAAGAAAGAAGAGTTATTTGAGGGACGTAGAATGCTAGATCAGGAATTTCAGACAGTGCTAGCAACAGGACCGAAGAAAACTGCAAAGAAATTTCTACAAAAAGTGCCAGGTAATAAACCTCACATGAACGCCAAACAAGAAGAATGACCTGATGCGAAACAAGAGAGAAAAGAAGACTCCGCTCTGCTCGTAAAACCTCAAGATGGCCCATACTACACAAAAGTACTGCGGGATATCAGGCAAATTGTAAGGCCTGAAGATACCCACATTACCATTAAAGTGGTACAACCAACACGGTCGAGTCACATAGTAATCGAATTCTGTGCAGAGGCTGACAATAAAGAAGCATTTTGCGACGCAGTAAAGAAAGTATATAGCCTCGCTTGAGTAGATGGCAATGATCAAAACAAGAGACATTGACTGCGTCACGGACCTGGTCAAGATAGAAGAGGCTATCAAAAGAGAGCTGCCTAGTGTGGGCAGAATCAAAGCGAGGCTGACCCCAGAAAACCATAGGGGATGATGCATGGCCATCATTGACTTGACCGAAAAAGACGCCCAGCAATTTCTGAATGAGGGGAAAATAGGAATAGGGTAGGTTGTTTGCAGCATACGGTGAAAAGCAGCATCTGTTCAATGTTTCAAATGCCTTGGCGGTGGTCAAATCGCATAAGTACGCAGAGAATCTGATAGGAGTTCCCTATGATACAAATGTGGTGGAATAGGACATAAAAGAAAAGAGTGTACAAAGGAGGCACATAGTATCCTTGCAAAGAAGCTGATCAGGAGCCGTAGCCTGCAGTTCACCGCAGTTCAACCGTCCAAAATCTGCTTGAGCAGTTTGCGAGACACATGAAAGCCAACCTTTTGTTGCTGAGTGAGCAACACCACACTAGGAATTTTACATCATGGTATCCTGATGAAGCTGCCACTACCGCCATTGGGCTTGGAACAGTGATTTTAAGGGGGAAAGCTGTTGATGGGGGGAAAGTTTCGTGTAGACTTGGTGGCCAGGGACCACCTTCTTTAGTATGTACCTAATGCCGAATGAACCGATATCATCTTTCCAAGCCAAGCTTAGTGCTTTGGAGGGTGCGGTCTCGAAAGCAGATAGCAGGGTGCTTTTTGGGGAAGATATCAATGCCAAAGCAATCGAATGGGGCATGCCTCAAATAGATCCGCAGGGAAAATGAGTTCTAGAAACAGCAATCGTACTAAATACCGGAAATGCTTTCCATTCGACCTCGGAGTGCTTAGTATGGAGTTACACAATAGGAGAGCATTAGAGGACTACTCAGTCAGTAATGATCAGTGCATTTTATTGTGTTCTTGACCTTCTACAATTGAGTGGACCATCGGAAGCATGGATGCCGAGAGGTTTATCGAGGTGCCCACGCGCAAATTGATTAACAACAGCAAGGGTCGTCACTGGTAAGATCTAGTGGACAATGAGACCAAGGATCCGTGGGGCCTTGGCTGCAAGCTAGTTATGCGGAAGCTTGGTGCCCTACGGATACCATGAATACAAGATGTTGGAAATAAGGACGAGGTAGTGTAGACATCTTCCCCGCCCATCCCGTCCGTGTTGACTCAGCTTACGGCGAAGGAGCAATCGAGTGCCCACCCTTCACGCAACTGGAACTGGAATTAAGGCTGTAGTTCCAGCTAGTTCTCCAGTTGAAGTATTACAACTTTCCTGACATGCTGCTTAGCATATTCAACACTTGCCTACGGGACGGGGTTTTCCCAGTACAATGGAATGGGCGAGTTTCCTATTGATCAACAAGCGCAATATAAATCTAGGATCACCGTTCACATACCGATTATTATGCATGCTAGACACAACTGGGAAAGTGCTAGAGAAACTCAGCAAGTGAAGCCTTATTAACACAATACGTGCTGCTGGGGACCTATCTCCTCTGCAGCACGCCTTTAAAACAGTTCGTTCTACCATTGATGTGGTTACAGAGGTGGTGAGTGTGGTTGAAAAAGCAGAAGCACATACTCGTATCACACCAAGTGCCGGATCGTCCTGCTGGTAACACTCGACGTTTTGAGTGCCTTCAACTGGTGTAGGATATCCTGGATACGCTGGAAAACCCTTTTCAATTTCCAGAATATCTGATGCGGCTTTTGAGGGGCTGCCTGAAGGACCAAAGCTTACTTTACACATGACACAGGGCCAATGAAGGACGAAAGTTACATCAGATGTGGCCCAGGAGTCTGGCTTTGGTCCAAACCCGTGGAATTTGTCTTACCATGAGCAACTGAAACTGGCACTTGATCGGCCATGCGGATGATATTACAGCCCTAGTCATCGGACGCCCCGTCAAAAAGCGCAACTTGGGCTATGCATGCTAGTGCGCTGAGTGGGAGACTGTATGTTTGTTTGTGGGCTCAGTTTAGTATTGGAGAAAACTGAAGTGGTCATCTTGGCAAAAAAGAGAGTTCCTAGAGTAAGGATGAACAGTTTCGAGGACATGCTTATTAAATTGAAGCCAGCGGTGAAGTACCTGAGGCTAATGATCGACTCAAAGATGAGTTTCTCTGAGCAATCATGGTAATAGCTGAGAAGGCTGTTTCAGGCATACCAGCTCTAATTCAACTTATGGCCAACCTAGAGGACCCAATTCATTAAAAAGACGGCTCTTGATAAGTGCATTAGGGTCGGTGCTTTGGTACGGAGCAGAAATATGGGACAATGCTCTCAGTAAGGAGGTATACTGAAAACGTTGGCCCATGTTTCGAGAAGCGGAGCGTTGAGGATTGTTTCTTCATATCCAAAAGTTTCTAATGCAGCGGTGAAAGTTATAACAGACGTGATATCTGTTGCCCTCCTTGGTAAGGAGCCCCACGCTATTTACCTGCGTCGAAGTGGGGACGTGAGGAAACGGTTGCCTATGAAGGGAGACGACATTCACTCAACGATTGGCAGTAGACTTGGGTGAGTTGCACGAAGGGAAGGTGGACTGCGCACCGCATCGCGGATATGGGAGCGTGGCAAATTAAAAGGCGTGATGAGACTGACTTATATCTGATCCAGCTTTTGAGCGGGCATGATTTCTTTCAGTGTTACATGCATAAAATTGGTAAGTCAGAGATCCACAATTGTCGGTTTTGCTTTTATTGTTAAAAAATGAGACAACCTGTTAAGGGGCCTCTGCAGGGGGACGGGTGAGTTCACCTTGGATAGTATAGTTGCGGTGATGCTTGGATCGGTTGACATATGGAACCAGATGGCACATATATTTGGGCACTGCTACAAGTCAAAATGGACTAACAGCAATCGGGGCTACGGAATCGCTAATATTTCAAACCTTTAGCTGTTTTATCAGGGTGACATCTTTTCAGATGACCTTTCAGTTTAGATGGCTTCATAGTGTCATTGCTAAAAACTTTGTTGCATGAAAGGCGTTTGTTTATCAGACAATGATGGGACGAAGCTAAATTTTAAATAATCAACATTGTACTGTCTATGCTTCTTTTTCCATTCGGTTATGTTTAGTGTCGGCTATCTGTGGACAAAATTAATCTATTTAAATAAGCTAGAGCAATGCTCACAACTCAAAACTATGTGGAGAAAATGCACGACGCGTAAAATACTCCGAGACTTAGGCCGCGACTCATAAATTTTGTGTTTTACAATGTAAACCCTGTAATCCGTACATGTTAGTCTTAGGCCTCAATCAGATTGTTCGAGTTGTTTCGATTAACGCAGACACAGAAATTGTATGTCATATGATTGTATGTTATGAAATATATAGGGTGGTCCAACCACAATGATCGATGTCAACTGTGAGTCACACCTTAATGTTAAGTTTTCGCCCAACTTAATTTGACATTTCTTTGTTTCAGTGTTTGACAAATTCACCCATGGAGAGGTATACAATTTAGTAGCACGTTAAGGTTGTTGAAGCCTTTTACGAAAATTGGCGTTCAAATCAAAATGCATTTCGCGCACCTCGTAATTTTTTTAGTCAGCATAATCGACCAAATGTGTTCACAATCGGAAGAATTGTGCGCAAATTTCAGCAAACCGGGTCTGTAGGAAATGTAAAATCACCTGCGCCTGGTTGCCCAGTTCGATCTGAGGAAAACATTGCTGTCATTCGCGATAATGTGGCAGAAGAGCCGTCAACCTCGACTCGTCGTCGTGCCAAACAACTGAACATCTCACGAACATCACTGATGTGAGTTTTGAATAAAGATTTGAATTGACATGCTCAAAAGGTTCAATTGACTCAAGAGCTGAAGCCTACTGGCCATTGCAAGCGTCGGCAATACGCCGAATGGCTGGTTGAACAGATAGAAGGGAATGGTGACTTTATAAAGAAAATCATCTTCAGCGACGAGGCACACTTTCAACCCAGTGTTGGAAGGACGGTGTATCCACAAAAAGTAGTTTGGTGCGGCTTATGGGCTGGTGACGTCATCCGGCCGTACTTCTTCGAAAATGGGGGCGGCCAAGCAGTTACCGTGAATGGTGTTCGCTATTGCGAGGTGATAACGGACTTCTTGGGGTCAAAAATTGTGGTTATGGACCTGGAAGATATGTGGTTCCAACAGAGTGGTGCCACTTGCCACACAGCCAACGAAACAATGGCTCTTTTGGGCAAAACATTCAATGGCCGTGTTATCTCACGTTGTGGCGATGTTAATTGGCCACCACGATCATGTGATTTGACACCGTTGGACTTCTTTCTTTGGGGATATTTAAAAGAAAAAGTGTACGTCAATAAGCCAAGAACAATTCAAGTGCTAAAGAATGAGTTAATTCAGCACATTAACGACATTGAACCTCAATTATGTCTCAGAGTCATTGATTGACGTTTGGAAGTTGAAACGGTCAACACGCGTGTGAATTGGTCAATATCGAAATTATAAAAAAACCTATTAGAAAACGAACATTTATAAGTATATTTCATCACACAAGATCATATACATAAAGTTTGAAGGTTGAAGACCGAAAGAAAGCAGAAACTTCATCTTGGGCGAGCGCCCATAAAATACACCGTGGCTAGTATTATCAAGGCGGCAAAATGGAGTAGTTATTGTCAACAAGCAAACACGATGGCGAATCAAGCGAACACGACAGCGGAGCAAGCGAACACGATGGCAGAGCAACCAAAGACCAAAGCCGCCCGCAAGGAAATGCCTTCGGACATGATGGATGCGGACGTTACAACAGCAAAGAATTCAAGTTTCAACGAAGATATTAACCTCATTAACTGTAAGGTAAATGAATTTATAGTAGCAAAGGGTAAATTAGTTACCAAACGTAAAACCCCGGTTCCTATACCAATCCCACCCACACCTAATACTAACCCTTTCAGCGCACTTGCGAACGATAATAATAACTCAAACGCGGCTAACAGTCGAGTAAAGAAGGTATGGTGCCCACCAATATTCATTGA
This sequence comes from Odontomyia ornata, assembly GCA_963969285.1. Classification (NCBI taxonomy): domain Eukaryota; kingdom Metazoa; phylum Arthropoda; class Insecta; order Diptera; family Stratiomyidae; genus Odontomyia; species Odontomyia ornata. The sequence continues at coordinate 288,910,436 of OZ017740.1, read as the reverse complement.
AAATTTAAAGGCAACGGTACTTAAAGGTATCATGGACAGTTACACCCTTAGAGATGGTCCCGTGTAGAGTACCGAATCACTAAATTGTCGAGCTCCCGACTTAAAGTCATAGTGGACAGACTCGAGGCGCACGACTACATTATGAACCTGCTTAAAAACACGGAAGCAGTGGGATATTCATTCACTCCCAAAGAAAAGAAGAAATGTGTCGTTATTCTAAGGGGTATTAGTTCTGAATTTGGAGTGGAGGCTGTTCAAGAGGACATAGCCAGACAAATCCCGAATTTAGGCCTCCAGACTGTCAGTCCACTTACAACTGCATGGTCGAGAGCGAATAAAATCGACCTAGATTTATTTAGAATAACAGTGGGATCGCAAGCTGATAAGAATGAGATGATAAAGCTGCGCTACATTTTGAACCAGAGAGCCGTATGGGAACGCCCCAAAAGGAGTGATCTGGTGCAATGCTATCGGTGTCAACGATTCGGGCACGTATCCACCAATTGTGGATTCCACATGAGATGTGTTGCATGTGGGGAGGAGCATAATTCCGAAAGCTGCCCCAGAAAAAATATGGACAAGCCGGAAACCGCGCCATTCTGCACCATGTGCAAGACCCATGTGCATCCAGCCAATTTTTCCGGCTGTCCCGAACGGAAAAGATTGTTAGACAGGGCAATCGAAAATAAAGCCAAACGGATGGCACCTCAGAAAAGATTCTCACCGCTCCCCAGCTACCCAAATACTACACCAACCCCTACAACCCCACACCACTTTGCCCCTCCCTCCAATGGGACCTCATATTCAGAGGTTCTAAGGAGTGGAACTCCGACCCATAATTTTATTTCACCAACTCCTAATCCCGTCGAACGCTTACAACAAATAACCGTGGAGTGGCTGGGAGTCTCTCCCAGTGAACTCCTGTCCAAGGTCAGGGCTTTTCTCCCATACTTTGACACCACTCCTGACCAAGAGAAGCCAATGGTGCTCCTCAATTTCTATTTCAACCTCTATGGTTGCAAATAGACTAACCATTATATCCTTTAATATAAACTCCCTAATCTCACATGATAAGAGGCTTTACATTGCTGATTTGGTCAAATCCTCCCAACCCGACATCCTTCTTCTGAACGAAACAGTTCTTAACCATCACCACAAAGTCCGCTTGGAGAACTACCATGTGCTTCGAAATGACAGTGGCAGAGGTACCGCGATACTGTTTCGGGATGATTTAGATATCCATCAAATCCCTTTTGAACAAAATTATTCCTCATGTACGTTAGCAACGCTCAACACCAGGCGACCCAATGGAAACCCAGCCAAAATCCTTGTTGGCTCCCTATACCTCCCGTGCAATCTAGGTCCCCAGATCCCATTTACACTTAACCAAATCCTCGCAACAGCCTCATCCCACGACTCATTTATTCTAGGAGGAGACCTTAATGCCAGACACCAACACTGGGGGGACTCCACAAGAAATACCAACGGGAACTATCTATTTGAATGGCTCCATGCGGACGCCCTCCTCTCAGCATCCATAGCAAATGCTGGGGTCCCAACATTTCCCAGAGGGAACTCATTTTTAGACAACTTCATAATATCCTCTGACCTCAACGATCCCAGAATTCCCTTCACTTGCTCCACATTTACCTCATTATCGGACCATCATGGCCTCCATCTCAATATAACCCTTAGATCACACATACCTGTTCCTACTTGCCCACCTCACTATAGACCGTTTAATTCCATAGACTGGCCAAACTTCAGAAAAGACCTCAAAGACCTCCTTCCGAACCTCCCACCGGAAAATATCATTCTCTCGAACGCAGAAATAGACTCGCATATATCAGCACTAACATCTGCCATTATAGAGTGTCTAGACCAGCATGCCCCTTTCCAGAAACCACGCAGCCCGCTTTATAGATGTCTAACTCAGGAGACTCTTCAATTAATAAAAACTCGGAAGCATATGCTCCAACGGCTTAAGCGTATTTACCATCGAAGCTTTAACCGGTACAATGAGGAGTATTTGGAACTTAAAACGCAAATAACGAGCATTTCCCGTGAAATCCAAAAACGCATCAGATCAGAAGTCAACAACTTCTATAAAAGCAGACTGATATCACTGCGACCATCTTCAGATGTTTTTAAAACGATAAATCAATTCACGGGCCGTAAAAGTTCCAAATTCAACATTGAAAAAGACCCTATAAAGCGAGGGAACGAAGTCTTCACTGCACAATCTGAAAAGATCGTTGCATGTGAGGAATACTTCAAACAACTATATTGTCGCCGTGAGTCATCCAACATAGCTTTGAACAACAACGTTAAAGCAGAGGTTCTACTAACGACGGAAGGGTACGAGGGATCTTATTTAACTATATTCTCTAGTTATAATAAAGCATCCTCTCCACAACATCCAATCTTCGCCGGATTTTTCACCTCGAAAACGGAAGTAGAAGACCTTCTAAATGCTTTAAATAGCAAGCTATCTCACGGCCTTGATGGTATCCCGAGCAGAATACTCAAGAAGTGCAGAAAGACCATCTCCTCCTTCTTGACGATATTATACAATAATTGTATTAATAATGGATACTTTCCAAAACCTTGGAAAGTTAGCAAACTAATACCAATACCAAAACCAGGCTGCGAAGGTAGCATTAATAATTTCCGGCCAATTTCCCTTTTGCCTAACATGGGTAAACCCCTTGAAAAAGTTATTCTGCGAAACTTGAACGAATTTACTAATCCCCTGATCCCCGATTTTCAGTTTGGGTTTGAACGTGAACGATCCACGGAGCATGCAATAATGCTATTGCACAATAGAGTCACCCGCAATCTTCGGCGGAAAGAGTGCACAGTGTGCTGTGTTCTAGACCTGAAAAAAGCGTTCGACTCAGTTTGTATTAACGGGCTCAAATACAAATTGAAAATGGCATCCTGTCCGGTTGCAATCCTCAGAATCCTATACAGCTTCCTTTCGGATAGAACATCCCAAATTAAACTGGGGAACCTCATTTCAAATCCTATCCCTATCAACTCGGGAGTCCCACAAGGCTCTATCCTCGGTCCCGCCCTGTTCAACTTTTTCCTTCATGATATCCCACGTCCAAACTGCTCGACTATCGATATAGCAATGTATGCAGACGATATCCTCCTCACGGTCACCCATAGCCTCCCAGAGATGGCCCAAATAAAGCTGCAGCGCTCTGTCCTCAACATCTTTCAATATCTGAAGTACTGGGGGCTCGAAATAAATGCCAGCAAATCGGAACTGATCTGCTTCAGAAATGCCAGCGGGAGAGAGCACCGTCTTGCCGTGTCTCAAAGTAGGAATGTGCAAGCATATATTGCTGGTGAAATCATCCCTCTTAAGGAAAATATCAAATACCTTGGAGTCCATTTTAACAATCGACTTAAGGTGAATAGACACGCAAGGAAAATTCTCAATAAAGCGAAAGCAGCGTCCGCAATTATTTCGTCTCTCCTTTCTTCGAAATCAGTCTGCCCAAAAGTTAAGGTGTTAATGTACAAAACTCTTATTAGGCCGATCATTACCTACGCGTTTCCGGCATGGCTAACAATCTCGCCTACTGCGGCCGAAGAAATCCAAATCTTCGAGAGGAAGATCCTTCGGAAATGCCTATCCAAATACAGACGGCCTAATAAGAAGTACTACAGGAATTCTATCCTTTGCGAAGATACGGAGATAGAACCGATTCTCCATTACATGTTGGCAATGTCTAAAAAACGCCTAGAGAAGTGGCGGGAGCACCCCCTTCAATGTATTCGCGCACTTTTTGAGCCTACCACCGCAAATAATAATCCCTACTACCTATGTCCCTTTAAAATCCTTGACCAATGCCACCACGATCCCATTGATTCCGTAACTACCAATAAACCGGCGTTTTACGTTTTATCTGAACCGAACACATACCGTGGTTAAACAAAATACTTGCAAATTTAGTTAGAACACAAGTGTAATAAAATAAAACCACAAGATAAATATACATAAATGTAAATAAATTCGAGTGCTGTACTAAGCAGCTTATAGTTTTAGGTTAGATGTAGGAATAGATTTAAGTTATATTAGGGTTAGATTTAGATTAAGTTTTAACGTATTTATTTGTCAAACTACTCATGTCGTAAGCCATATGAGCAAATGGCAAAGTCTATATATCTTAAAAACACTGATGTAAAATAAGTATACATATTTTCTAACCGTCAAAGTTTATTTGACATCCATATACTGTCAAATGTCACATAGTCATTAAGCATACTCTGTAATGTCAAGTTATAAAAAGACTCAATAAAGTTTACTTACTTCTCAGAGTCATTGAATATATGGACCATCGGATAGAAATATGCCACCGCAGCCATGGCGAGCATTTGGGCAATATTTTGTTTTACGCATAATTGTCGTAGATCCTTCTATTAAAGTAAAAAAGGTTAACATAATTCTCTGAAAACTTTTTGTTTTATTTACAATCAACATCGTGCGTTTTGGTTGGACCACCCTTTACTTCAATACAACACAAGTATACAATAACTGTTTCTTCATAAATCCAAACAACTCGAACAATCTGAATGAGGCCTGAGAATAAGATGTACGGATTACAGGGGTTACACTAATATAAAGGGTTTTCCAATAAGAGGTGCTTTTTTGGTGAATGTCACTTTTGAAACTGTCATTTTTTAACATTTGAAAAGTAGAAACTACGTCATTAATAAAAATGGAAAGATAAATGCTTCAACGACGCATTGAAATTATTTAAGTTCACTACAAAAATGGTGAAAATTTGGCAGAGACGGATCGTAAGATTAGAACATTTTTGGGTCGTCGTGAAGCACCTTGTCGGACCGCAATACAGAAATTGGTGGAAAAATTCGAGCTGTTGGGACAGCTTAGTGATATGAAGAATGAAATCCGTGTACGTCACTCAAGAACGACCGAGAATATTGCTACTGTAGCCGAAAGTGTTGAAGAAACCCCAGGCTTGCCCATTCCTCATCGGTCTTTGGAATCAGGCATTCCACAAACGTCATTACACAATATTTTGCATAAAAATTTGGGTCTTAAGGCTTATAAAGTTCAGTTAACACAAGAAATGTAGCCGGTCGATCATCAACAACGTCGTGTCTTTGCTGATTGGGTCCTTGAAATGTATGAAAATCATCCGGAATTCCATAGAAAAAATCATCTTGAGTGATGAGGTCCATTTCCACCTCGGTAGTTGCGTCAACAAGCAAAATTCTCGTATCTGGGGCTCAAAAAACCCAAGAGTTATTGTTGAAAAGCTTCTCTATCCTCAACGTGTGACTGTTCGGTGCGATTTATGGCCCGGCGGAGTCATTGGATCTTACTTTTTCGAAAATAAGGCTGAAGCAACAGTTACGGTGAATGGATTGCGCTATTGAGAGATGATTAATGATTTTTTATGGCCAAAATTTATGATGTGGATCTGGATAACGTTTACTTTTAACAAGACGGTGCTACGTGCCACACAAGCAACGAAACCATTGATCTTTTATGGGAAAAGTTTCCGGACCGTGCTATCTCTCGAAGAGGTGATCACAATTGGCCACTGTGATCTTGTGATTTAACACCTTGTGGCTTCTCCCTTTGCGGCTACGTGTAAGAAAAGGTCTACGCCAAAGATGGAATTCGTGAGGTTATCGAGGGCATAGGGCAGCCACTTTGCGATTTGGTTATGGAAAATTTCATGAAAAGGATATGGTCTTGTAAGCGTGGTCATTTGCCTGATGTTATTTTTCACTATTAACGGCATACTTTTTTCTTTATAATGAAATAAACATTCGATCATTTATGTTAAAAAATGGTAATTTTCTTTTAATATCACAATAACACCTCTTATTGGAAAACCCTGTACATAAAAATACACAAAATTTATGAGTCGATGCGAAGTATGGCTACTTTTGCGTGGCCTTAGTGAAAGGCACCGATCGTTGGTTCTCTTTAAGAAGACTCGCAGCTCTGTGAAGTGAGGGAAACGCACACTGTAGAGCGAGTGAGATGCTAAGTTGGGCGCGTACTAAGGAGCGAGTGAGACGCGTATAAAATGCTCCGAAATCAAGTGATAGTAGTTTAGAGTGACGACATTAATTATATTAATAATATTAAGTTTTTCACATTTTTTTTAATGTCAAAATAATATCAATTATACTGTTTTTTGCAATTTTTGAAATTTCTTACCCTTGAACCCAATTTTCATTTCATAGACCTCCAATTTTTTTCGCCCACGTAGACCACTTGCAGGTCTTCATTGACCCCTGGGGGTCGATATGGACCACGTTGGGAATCACTGGTATGGACGAACAACGGATACCCAAAAAGATATTCCTTGGGGGAAATGTAGGGCGAACACCAATGAGGAAACCGAAGAATCGCTGGTCTTACTCTGTTGATGAAGACAGTTCATCGCTGCTGGGATTTCGACTTTGGAGGATGCGGCCAACGCTGTTGCGGGAAGAGAAGACATAAGAAGGGCTGTAGTGCTGCGTAGAAGAAAAAGAATAAAGTGTAGCGACTACAACTTAATTTCATTTTTTAAATTTTAATACATTTTATGCATGTTTATTTCTACATATCAATATTTGCCAGAAACATTATAAGTACACTTTACAAAATTGTACAATTTAGTCCACTGCACTAAAAGTAATGATAACCAAACCACTGCACTAACAGCAGTGACAAAAAAATTCAGCTTGAATAAAAAAAGAGAAGTTAATGTGCGCAGTCACAACGTACACGCGAGAATAAAATCAAATTACATCTAAATTGGAAAGCATAATGGTGAGTGTTTATTTTAAAAACGAAGAGTGCGCTACAAAAGTAATCCTGCTTAAATCATAACATATATTTTCAAATCCTTTTAAATTCTACCAAAAATAAAATAAAATGTTTTCATGAGGAATTCTCTAATTAGCGAAAAGTTAAAAGTATAAAAAAACTTCGAGGCAAAGCTACCTTGATAACACAGAAATCCAAAAATACTTCATACTTTATGAATCGAAAATGATTTTAGTACCTAGAAGCCTCGGGATCTTTATCACTCAAACGCAGTGGCATCATTCCAACTCAAAGCCACCTACACGCAAAATTCTTTAGCTTTTCACCAAACGCCTTCGACTCCTTCATAAAATCCATCATAATAAAGAAAAGCCACGAAATTGTGCCACATCATTGCCGTAACCACCAATTGATTTTCAGATGCTTTCATTTATGCAGGATTTCACCGCAAGAAGCAGTTTAGCCCACATCCTTCGAAGCCAGCAATTTCTTACTTCACAAACACCGAACCAGCATCAAGTAGCATCGTTTTTCGGAACTTATGAATATTTCCACACTGGCCCTGCGGAAATTACTTTCAAGTAAAGTAACAGCGACTTTGCATGAGAATATTTTCATTTTCCATTTTCCGAAGAGCAAAGCCAAAGAGAGATTTTATATACGACTTGAATTTATGTTGACTGATGTCTAGTGAAATATTCATGATCCAAGTTCGTGACCAATACTCAGGCAGACAGTGCCAGTTGGAGTTCCAGTTCCAATTCCAGGAGCATCACCAAGGCAGCGACTGACACACGATACAGCTGGCTATTGTTCTCATCATCCAAGCTTCGTTTTATTGTGCACTCTCCATCATTCAAGAGTGTTTTTACGTCCCGATTGAATGGTTATTGTATGTAATTTTAAAATCAATGAATTCTCGACCCCAAGAATAGTTTGGCTCGTAAAAATTTTATTTGCATCCTTTAAATAGCTTTGCTGAGTGCTCCGTACTTAGAGCAGTGAATGCGCAATATGTATTGGGCCTGTAACCGTTGAAATTGGAATTCAAAGTGCTCTCCATCCCCGCACCCTGCATCACACGCCACCCTCGCCTTGGGTCGTCTGTCTCCGTGCGCACTTGACATGCTTTTCCCCAATCGGTCTCAGAAAATTCCTTAGCGTATGCTTTCACACGTGTCCCATTTCATTTGAATACACGAGAACACGAATGTCATCTAGAGCCTACCGCGCTCCCACCTGTATCGCCGTGAAATTTCTACTGTCTTCCTATTCGGAATGTCGCGTGCTTTTACTACCTGTCATTATCCTTCCCATCCCCCATGTACTGGTGAGTGACTGAGTGGTTTTGTATCTCTGACGTCGTTATTTCGCTTGTCTCCCTGGCGGTGGAGGAGGGGGTTTCAGCTTGATTAGAGGGAGGCTATTCAGAATGATGTACCGTTAATGAAACATTGTTCTTCGGTAATAGTACGTAGTGGCAAAAAGCAGGATATGTTTCTGGTGTAGTTGCCAGATAAGGATGATGAATGCTACAGATAATGATGGATGTGCTTTAACGCATCCTTCATTTTATCAAGATTTCCAAGGCTTAGTTGCCTTTCACGACAAAGCTTGATTTTAATTATTAAAGCTACAACCACTCCCGTTCACTTCATTGACTGCGTGTAGCACGTTAATGACCACTCCTACAGCATCCTTCTCGTTTACAGAGAAAACTTGTAGCATGGATGTAAAAGCAAAAGCACGTCCTTTGTCTATTTAATTACATGCTTCAAATGTCCTTTTCGCTTCTAGTCTCCTACCTTGCATTTAGAGCTTCCACTTTGCCATGTTCATCCGAATCTTCTGTGTCCTTTCTCATTTCATCTTAATTCTATTCTAATTGTACAACTCCGATTCTCACCCGCTATGGAAATGTTCAGTGGATTTGTCCTTTGGGTGCGAAAATTTCGACCCTTTCTCTTGTCTTACTCTATCTTCCTTCCTGGGACACAGCAACTCAGTTGATTTAGTCCAAGAGTTCAGCATTATAGTGTGATTGTGATCGTAATATCATAATGTTGGTAGAAGGTTTCGTGACAAAGGAATGGTTGCTGATTCTTGAGGAATAATAAGGTAGTTCGTGTACCAGAAGTAGAAAGGAATCAGCCGAGGGCGTGAAGGAGCACATTTCAATCAGGAAAATCATGTTGTGACCGAATTCTATGTAAACACACCAATCAAGCTTAATTAGATGAACATTTGATTAGGACTATTAAATTTAAGGATCGGCAAATTAAAGATCCCACCCTATAACATTTTTGAAATGAATTATGTCCGGAGGCCAGTTCAAAGAAAGATATTTGCTGTCAACATTTTTATGATGAACTTTATTTTCAATTAAGCAAATTGTACTTCAGATAGTCGAAGCCTCAAAAAAGTTCCTTTTGCAATTTTTCCCCCTTTCTTCAATAAAGCAAAATTCTAGGACTCCTTTCATTTTGCCTCATAAAAATTTGGCTAATAGAAAAGGTTGGACTCAGACTAGGTACAACCAACAAAAGCATTACTCATCCGTGAGCATCCTTCAGATAATACACTTTTACGAGTAGTTATCCAGCACAATAAGACTTCCTTGATAAAGTGGAGATTACATCGTAAATCTTTATTATGATGTAAGATTGCAAGCATTTGGTTTTTATGTTGCTAAGAAATTGAGGTAGGCAATTATAATGGAGTTGTGGGTTTCATTAATTCGATTAAGGATCATGTAACAGTATACTATGAAATGCAATCAATTTATTGATGAGATATATATGTCTAACAGTAAAAGGTTAATACTCGATTATATTGTAGGGAGTAGTACTCCTACATAATTTCAAGCATATGCCAGAGTAAAAATAATCGGGGCCTAAATATAAACGAATTATCGTTTTTCTGCCATTTTTGGCCTAAGTTTTGTCCCAAAACAAAAACACCCAAAAAGGACCCAACAACAAGATAAATGAGAATGTGCGTTCAATGTTGGCCTTAGCTTATCCCGAAATTAGCCTAAATCTATATCATTTTGTTTTTTCGACAGCAAAGCTTAAGAAAAAAATAAGTATGGCCTTAAAAGGGCCCAAAACTGGATCAAAATAGGAACAATATGAATACAAAAATGGGAAAAATAATCAAAGTCCCCTGCAGCGGGAGTGCCGTTCAACAAGAATACTCTTGGACGTTGGAATTCTGTAGGAAGTGCCACCCCCAGGGACGCGAGGATATGTAGGTCACCTTGAGATTTCTCCTGGAATGAAAGATAATGACCCTGACTGAATCTGGACTACGATTGGACAATGAACTGGAATTGATGCTTTGGGCTGCTAGATATGATGGTTTGGACCAAGTTGGTCTGCACGGTGGTGCTGTGGTAACACTCGTATATGAGCGGCTTCAATTCAACTGTCATACCGTCTCCACCCCAAGCCATATCAGGCCTCGAAGTACGTTCGATATTCATACCATTAGGTCGGTGGCGTAGGTTCAGTTGAGATTGACTGCCGACGCGCGCTGGTCTGGCTCTGAGCACGATGACCGTTTTTACAAGGGGTGCTCCGGTCAGGCTCTTTTCGGCCCGGATAGCTCCATTGGAGATGGCGCAGATGCCACTCATCCACCCTTAGAGCCCGATTGGAGCCACTGAACGAGGTTATGGCTCTCCGGAGAACAAAGAGTAGAATCCTACCTACCTCAGATCCAATTCTACCAAATCGTAATCCCCTACAGCACCTGAATAAAACGTGGGAAAAGCCAGGAAGAAAACTTGAGGGCAACCTGACCACGACGGGCGCTTGGCAATCCCGTGACTTCAAAACGATGCCAGTAAATTCCCTTCTTGGGAAAAAAAAGATATCTTCCCGCTCACGAGCAGAAAATTCACAATACGAGTAGCTAAATCAGAAATAAAAGCATGTTACGAAATATAAATTAAACCCGAAAACTGTTCCTAGAAGGGAAGGATTCCTTGCACTCTAACATTTTATTCGGACGATTACCAAGGAACCACTCCACGCGCTGAAGTACTGGTGGGAAGGATTAAAGTAAGGTTAGGATAAACGATGTAAATCATTAGCATTAAGTAATGTTAGGTATTAAGTGTTAAGCGGGGAAAAAAAAACAACAACTGTAATGTTCAATTGAAATTTAACATAGCAGCAATTAAAGCCGAAAGAAATTTATACCGAAATAAGCACGATTGGTTTCAGAGAACAATCAAAAAAGAAAATGAGGAACGTATCATTCTATTAACACCTTTTAAAATCTGCACTCGCAAATCTTATAATCTGACTGCAGCAGCTAGCCAAAATGCTGGCTTTTGGGAACGCTTTATTGGGAAACAAATGAACACAAGAGTGGCGTGTCTGCAGCAACTAAAAGCGTATTTACTTTTGGAGATCAAACAGTTAAGTCGGGCACGTCAAATCAACTCTCCAGTCTTTCTAACAATAACAGTACTGTGCTTACGAAGAAACCAGATATCCTGTCAGATGGAGGTTATGCATTTATGTTTCAGGCTCCTATGCAGGTAACCTCATCGACACTTTTGGCAACCACTTTTGGCAACTCCAAATTTAGTGACCTCGTTCTTGTTGAAGAGACAAGGAAAGTACCTAGTCCGGCTAATAATTTTGTGTTTCAAGCTACTGGAGTAATAAATAAGCAGAAATCGTCATCCACAGCCAATTCTCAATATAGTTTTGCAAATGTCAGTAATATACAGGCCACTGCTCTACAACTCAAGACTACTGGAAGCGTGTTAGATGTGTTTAAAAAGCCAATGGCAGCGGAAGCTATGTCAACGATTGTATCGTCTTCATCTTCAACTGCAGGCTTTGGTGCTTAGTTTAAAATGTCCAACAACAAGTGGGAGTGCTCTGTTTGCATAGTTTGTAATGAACATTCAGCCGCTAAATGCGTGTCGTGTACAACTCCGAAGAGTACATCTGACCCTGTACAACCTCCGGTGGAAACCGCAGCAAAACCACTTAAACCACTGAAAAGTTCTTTCGTTGACAAGTTCAAACCAAATTCATACACATGGGCATGTTCGACTTGTATGATAAGAAATAAGACAGATTTAAAACAATGTGAAGCCTGCAACACTGCAAAGCCAGGGGCAACACAATCTACAGCAACACCTTCCTTAGTGCCTTCATCTTCATCATCAGTGCCAAACATTTCATCAGACTCTGGCTCTAAAAGCAGAGTAGCATGGAAAGAGTGCGAGAAATCACTAGAATGAATCAATCAAAGTGTTTAGCTGGTGTTCAACTTCAAAACGATAAGAAAGAATATAAATTACCGCCAGTACATGACGTAGACAATGATGGAAACGCTTCATCCAAGCATGTAAATAAAATTAAAAATAAATTAACAAGTACAAGAAATAGTTCAAAGGCAGTCGTTAAAGATGCTTTAGTGCAACCTGCAGCTTTGCCCGATGTATGATTGCCTATAAAAGATTCGGCAGTTCCTAAAATTGACATAGATATTACAAAATCTACTCCTAAAAGTACTTCAGACATTAAATCCATTATTCCCGGAATCACGAACAAAACATTAGAGCAGGTAAATGGCTGAATGGTGAATGAAACTTCCTTCTCAGTGCCACGCTGCCGCCCTTCCAATTAAATAAATAACCAAACTTTGATGGATCAACATACAAACCTCGATTTCGTCATCATTTCCATCGCAGACAAATTTGGGCGATAAGCAGGTTATACTGTCGGTACACAGAAACCATTCTGGGACTGATCATACTCACTCGTCGCAATTCTCTTCATTCGAATGATCGAGGCAATAGTTGGGGCTATTCCATTAATATCTGGCATCGATGCAAGTTTCCATCTTCACATCGAAATCCATCCTCACGACCAAACACCCGTGCTAAAAGCTTGCGACGCTGTAGAATAGCTAAAATCAGAAGTGAAGTAGAATACCCTACGTCAATTGAGTGTGGGAAAAGAGTATTTATCGAAGTATGATATAATTACGAGATTCTTGGGCTGATCACCCAACACATGCCTTTGTGGACACAACTACAGCGGACACAATCACTTTAAATTAACTCGCGTCGAACGTAAACACACGCGCACAGAATCACAAGTATCAACACAACTGACATTTCAATCAAAACAATCGGTAAGGTTGTTATTGATAATACAGTACAGTGCGCGAAAGGAAGATGGTCACCAAGTAAAAAACTGGGTTCGCACCCAAGATAAACGCTGCAAGGTTGAGTAGCCGTGATGAATGTTGTGGCCTTGAACTTGGGTTCTTCAACTCAAGTAAAAGAGCCGTTGGGCTAAGTCGATAAAAGAGCCAGCGACGATGAAAACGGGCTCTTTTTCACGGTTTTCTAGCCAACGAAGGAGGTCTAGCGAACCAACAGGCAGCGATCAACCTATTGTCAGGAGGAGAAAGTAAACATCGTGCACAACTGGCGAATCATCAAATAAAAGATCAACCCATTGGGAGAAGGAAAAGAAAAACTGCTCGAGGCAACCGACGAATTAAATTGGATCAGGCATATTGAGTTGAAAAGCGAGGACTTCGATCATCGGCGGGGCCCCCAACTTAGCAAGTAAGAAACTGTGGAAGTGTTAAAAATTTCATAAATTCCATTGAATATTAATTTGCATTAAACTACTGCTGAATAATAATTTGCACTAACTACTTTTGAATTATAATTGGATTTTTTTAAATAAAATTTTTTGTCGTGTGTTTCAGCAGTGCTTTTCCGCGTGGAGCGCGCAGTGTTGACGGAAGGCTTAGATTTGGCCTGGAGTGCGCAAGGATCCTTCCGTATAGGACCTCAATCTGCGTTAGCTCTCTTCAGGTTTTTTTTTCTTGTTGTAAGTCAGTGATTATCCTGGTGTAAGTTAGTGGTGTTAGGAGAACTCTGCGGAAGTGGTGATACGCGGCTCGACGAGCCGAATAAGGGCCACCAGTGATTATACTGGTGAAGGAGCCGTTCCGGGGAGCCTCGAGCCCGGCAATTGGCTCCTGGGGGCGATTCTAGGGTTGGCGAGTGGCGCTATCTACCCCGTCTCCACGGGCTAGTCGGGGCCCCAAGGTCTCCAACCGGAATTGCTTGTTGTGACGTAGTGCCCATTTTTTTTAACGTAACAAACAGTAAAAAAAACAACCGAAAAAATTCACTTCAATTAATTTTAACTTTAAACTTTGAAATTTCACAAAAAACATGAAATAAAATATTGAGAAAAAAAAGAAAAAGGGTTGGCCAACACTTACGACGGTGATTCCGCTGACGCTGATGTTCTTCACTGATTGATCTATTTCCAGATCTCTCTAGATAATTGGTTTTTGCTTTCTTCACTGATTGATTTATTTCCAGATCTCCATTGCCAATTTCCTCGATCACGTTTCTCCAGTAGATTCCTGTCTCCACTCGCACTCTTCACCAGATGATTTTTTCTGTTTGAAAGAAGAACAGGACACCCTTCTGTCCCCCTTTTATTGGATTCTCGGCCACCGGCTCATTCGGGTAGGTCGAGGACCTTAAAAACCCCACTACATGCCGTCGGCTTTGTAGTTTCCCACCACGAGAATCAATGCTTTTGGGTGTTCACGGAATCTCACTCCTGCTAAACAAGTTTGGAGAAGTGTCAGTAAGACAAATAACTGACAGTTCGGGTTTATTGCTGTTGTCGCTGAATAACAACATTAGCGGCGGCATTCGAGATTTGCTGTTGATTTTGATTTGCTGAACGGACTAGCGATTGCGGATGTTGCGATTGAGCGCGATTGTTTATTGTTGGAATTTGCATCCCTCGTGGGTTGTAATTTGTGTATTGCTGGTGTGCCGTCATTAAATTTTGAAAGGTTTGTATGTTTTGTACGTTTGCATTATTATAAGTTTTTCGGACTTGCTGTTAAGCATCGTTTTGTGCAATAATTTCACCAGCTCGCATGGCTCCTTAGCATATGCTAAACACCAAGCCTTAACAGCTGCTGGCGTTAGAGAGCTCTGAGAAATAGCCATGGAAGCGGCAGCTGCTATTTGGTGCGTTCTTTGGACATTATTTTGATTTTGCGTCCCCACCTGATAAGCATTCTTTCTGTTTTGTTGCTGCTGTTGCTGCTGCTGGCCTCCTTTTGGTACAGTATTCAAAATTTTCGGAGTTACTGGTGGCGCTGTTGGTTGCCTCGTCCAATGGACCGAATTATTGATATTCTTCGACGCTATCAGAAAGTAACTTTTGATATCAGTCAAACTAAACGCAGCCACAGATTCACTGGAGAACAATTCATTACGAATGGCTTGAACCTTGCAACAAAATTTCAGGTAGGTTAGATCCCATCTTGATAACAGTTCCACCTTTTGCCTCAGATTTTCAGTCTCACCCTCAAAGCAAAAGAGCGGCACAACTTGCCCGTTCCCTTGTACTGTATATAGCACGACCGACTCCTTGTTATCCTTATGAATCCACATCCGAGGGGCTTTTACTGCCTATTACCGGCTTTCTGTGGCATATATCCAACAACAGGTAGAACTTGTTTGCGTCATTCAATCGCACCACAAGGTCCTTCAAAGTGAAGATTTCTCACCCAAACTGGGCATCACAGTGCTTACGGTTGATCTCATTAAAGAGCCGACAATCCGCCTCCGTGATGTAGTGAGTGGCTCCTCTTCTAGAACAACTGGCTTTTGATCAACGATTAATTCATTGGGTTGATCCTTATCCTCGTCGTTTGCATCTTGTTCTTCACACGGGGTAGCTCGATCGATAGATGGTGGCTTTTCAATTAATGGTGGTGGGTATTCTTCACGTTTAACTTGTGTTAGAACGTGACTTCGACTGCCGTACGTTATTTGGCCATCTAAGATGGATGCAATGAAACGTCGTGGATGTTAGGCACGTTCCGATCGGTCCCTTTTAATTTGTTGTGGATATTTATTGCAATTATTTGATGTTGGCTTCTAAGGCTCCTCAGTTGTTGTAAATGTTTCTCCATTCAACTTTTGGTGTGTGGGTCCGCCAGCACGATGATCCGCATAGCCATGGCTCGGGCCAGCCACTCTAAGAATTTATTGAGTTCACCTAATACAAATTATAATACCTAATTCATTTTCATGTACGTTACCTTACGCTTTCCTTTATGTATACAAATTCATAATATCTAAGACATTCCTGTGTACATTACTTTACGCTTTCTGCTCGTGGGGTTTGCGTTTATTCGCGGCTGATTGCGTAAAGTCGTGCCAAGATCCCGTCATGGTAGTCGCAAAGTTAACCTATATGGCGTTACCCCGTAAGAGTATTTGTTCCCATAAGGGCTTGTGCTAGACCTTATATGGCCTCTCTGCTCTGCAGAGATAACTATGAGACCGAAATGGCGACTACACACGCGATCGAAAATAGCGTAAAAATATCAACAATGACGATGCAACCAGAGGCTGCAGCCATGATTTTAACAGCATATCGGGAGTAGTATCAACGACGACAACGCCGAATACAATGACACTAAAGAAGACAAAAAATGGAGATTAGTGGACAGCCTTGTCCAGACTGAGATTCTTGCGGCATTTGAGCGCAGTAAAAAAACCCTGCAAATGCAAGCATTGATCGCAAAACTCCAAGATGGCCGATTCTTTGCAGAAGTGCTGCGGGATATCAGAGGACTTGAAGGTACGATCGCCACTATTAAAGCAGAACGACTAACGTAGTGGAGCCATATGCTGGTCAAATTTGTAGCAAAGGCCGACAATGAAGAAGCATTCTGCGACGTAGTAAAAACAAGTCCACAAGTTGATGGTAACGACTAAAATAAGAAACATTGATTGCGCCACGGACCTTGCAGAGAAAGAAGAGGGCATCAAAGGGGAACCCCCTATCTTGGGCAGGATCAAAGTGATGCTGACACCAGATGACCATCGAAGAAAACCCATCGCCATCATTGAGATAGCCGAAACGGACGCTGAATAATTTTCGGTGTTTGCGGGATAGTGTAAAAAGCCGCGCCTTTTCTGTGCTTCAAATGCCTTCGCAATGGTCACACCGCAAAGTATGCAAAGGACCCGATAAGAGCTGCCTATATTGCAAATACGATCAATCGGGACATACCAGAAAGTAAAAGGAGGTACACTATATGCTTTGCAAGCATGCCGATACAAGACTGGATCTTGGGAACGTCTTCATCATCATCTATGACATGACAGCCCTAGCTGGACCTTTGCCTTTAGGATTAATTCTTCCAATCATCACGGATCTGTGACCTTGTCCACCAGTTGATCACTCCCAGCAAGGATCTGCCGTCAGCTTCTATCATGTTCTCTCATCGACTCCTCGGTCTTTCCGCTGGACGCATACCTCTGGCTCTACCCTTAAATGTTCTTTTGGGTAGCCGGCTTACATTCATTCTTTCTGCGTATTCCACATATTGCAATTTACGTAATTTTAGGCAAGAGGAAACAAGTGGATCGTCAAATGGTTCATAAAACTCATCATTGTAATGTAGTCTCTATGTTGTTTCTTGTTTCACTGGACCAAAGGTTTTTCGGAGGACATTGCGTTCAAACACATTCACTGCCTTTTTGGATTCGTTCATCAGGGTCCATGTTTCACTTTCATACAACAACAGAACAGCACAGGCTTGCCTAGTGTTTGGTAGCCAAGGCAAAATCAGAAATTCAATGATAAGTATTTTGTAGATAAACCGACACCGTAGTTTACCGCCCAATACCTAATGGAGCAGTTTGCGAGGGACATGAAAGCCGATTTTGTGTGGCTGAGTGAGCGACACCATGATAAAACTTCTGCATCATGATATTCTGAGATAACTGGCGCTGCCACCATCTGGGTCCGGAACAATGATTTCCAGGAGAAGGGCTGCGAACGGTGGGGTAGTTTCATGCGGTTTCAGTGGACAGGAACTACCTTCTTGAGTATGTATCTAAAGCCGCATTCTTTGGGGAACGCCGCATTCTTCGGAGAGCGCCACCCCCATTCATCCGAGGAAATTCCCATTGGAGGAATGCTGGTTGGCAGAAGTACTATTGGATACTAGCATTATTTGGGCAACACCACACAATGCATCCATCAGTGGACAAAAATCAAAATTTCCAGTTTATTGAAATGAATTATTTTTCACTGGATATTCTATAATAGTCTCTAAACTACCGATTAACACAGTTATTACATTGTTTACAGCTATTTGTGAGTCAACATAATAGCGAAATTTTAGGAATACATTCTCTTTGATGCAATCGCTGTGTCAGTTGCAACTTACTTCTCGTTGTTAGTGTGTTATTTTCCTGTTCAAAAAAGAAATTATCAATAATGGAATTTATTGGCCAAGGTACGTTGTTTACAATTTAAAATTCGAATAAGAAAGATTTGGACATTCTATCATTTCGCGCGGTTCTTAAGTGTGTTCTTTTGATTTTATTTAAATTTGTAACTTTGAGGAAGCTTTCAAAAAATCTTCGAATATGTTTTCATATTTTATAATTGCCTGTTGGATTAACTTTAATTTGCAATATAGTTTTGCTGCAGTTATATGACTTTATTTGTAGGAGTCGCGAGCGTAAAAACGGACAGCCTGCTAATGTATGTTTTTTGCATAAGAAAAGTGACCGGATCCCTTTTGTTTTCGATAAATTGCGTTCACTTTGAAGAATCAAACGAGAATCAGCGAAGAGAATTTTCCAACATAAGCAGACTATTTTTTCTTTACTTCAATGAAAAATTGGAAAGTATCTTTAGGACTTGTCGAAAATTTTGTGAGCGCTAAGCTCATTATGTCAATAAAAACCAAAAGAAGACGGGTACAGGAACTTGTGGCTATTAGAGTTGAGATTTGGCGCAGATCTAGCTGAGAAATCATCCACCAATGAACGAAAGTCCTCTTCAAGCCCTCATCAAGTACAGGCTTTATATTTAGACCTTGACTTATCGGAACTAAAATATAAATTATTAAGATCTGTGGTAAATAGGTTGCACAAGGATTGCTTCCCTCCTACCGACTAAAATTACCGTAGATGATATTTCAGCTAGTGTAGCTTTAAAAGAACTTCTGGAATATACATTTAAAAGCATAATGAAAATTGTTGGTTTGGTAGAGAGCAACAAATTAAAACTGGTCTGCAAATGGGGCTTCGACGGCAGTTCCGGTCATAGCCAGTATAAGCAAATGTTTACCAATACAATAAGAATAGCACTGATGAATATTTGTTTCTTATTGCTATGGTGCCGTTAAAATTCATAGATATGGATACAGGAAAAGAAATGTGGGTTAATCCACGCCCATCGTGCACCCATTACTGCAGACCCATAAAATTTATATTCCACAAAGAAACTGCTGATCTTATTCGTTACAAGGAAAAAATGATGAGCGATGCTATGAGTCAATTCAAGTTTAAGGAAACTGATCTGGAAAAAAATATGAAGTGAATTTTGACATGCTATTCACTATGTTAGATGGCAATTCAACATCCAAGTGTTTCATTAGCAGGGCTAGTCCAAAAGAAATGAATACAGAAAATGTGATTAACCGTACACCTGCTGAAGAACAGTATCGCTTTGGCTTGTCAACCCTTTATTTGATGCCTCCTACATATAGCCCACCGGCAAATTGTGGAGAACAACAAAAAACGAATTGAATCCTAATTTTAAAACAAAATGGGTCTATTGATTTCCAAACCAAAGCCAGGATATGACGGAAATACGGCAAGACACCTTTTTACAAACCTCGATCTAAGTTCAAAAATTACTGGTGTCAATAAGAACTAATAACGTATTTTCTGTTATTTCTAGAGGGTTGGCATGCGGCTTTTCTATAAATATCAAAAGATTTAAAATATTATTAGAAGAAACAAGAGGACTTTATATAAATTTATATAACCTGTGTTATATGACTAGCGATGTGCACATGGATTTCACCGTGAGGTTCCTCCTGAGATCGTAGGTAACGACCCTAACTGAATTTGAACTACGCTTTGGACAATGAAATTGAATTGATGCTTTTGGCCGGCGGATATGATTGTTTGGATCTAGTTACCTTGCACGGTAGCGCCAAGGTGACGCTCGTGCGTGAATGGCGCCAATTCATAACGATGGGACCAAAAAGGCGACTACACACACGAACGGAGGTAGGGACCTAATCAAACAGGAGTAACTTCAACTATAACCCATAAAAAATTATAAAAAAATAATTAAAAAAAAAATGAGGCAAACATAATAATAACAGCCGCAGCCGCAATGTTTGGTACCAATAATGAAAAAATGACGATGAATACAATGACAGTAAAGGCGGATAAAAAACGGAGATTAACAGATAGTTTTGCCAGACTGAAATTTCTGCGGTGCTTGGGCACAATACCACCGTCAAAAATGTGGTAAAAGTACTGTACTTGGCCGATAACCCCTGCCATGAAAGGTGGTCACAAAGTACAATTACCGTCCAGTGACATCAGGAAGAAAGGCTAATCTGAAAAGCACGAGATGTTCTAAAAAGGACAAAACATGCATGCGATACCAAAAGTTAACCAAGTCCAGGCCACATACTGGTTGCCAGACGACATACTGGTCGGATTTGGAGCAAAGGCCAACAATAAAGAAGCATTCTGCGACGCAGTAAAGAAATTCCTTGGCAAACGCACAACTGACCTTAAGCACTTCTTGGGATCAGGAAAATGTCAGGTTTTTCAGGAAGCTCTAGCCCAGGCAAAACAAAAACTCCGATGACCCGCATCTTGTAGGTAAACCGACGTCGCAGTTCAACTGCTGAAAACCTGCTTGAGCAGCTTGCTAGGAATATGAAAGCCAACGTTTTGCTCCTGAGTGAGCAACACCACGATAAAAGTACTGCATCATGGTATCCTGACCAAATTGGTATTGCTGACATTTGGGCTCAGAACAGTACTGTGGCCAGGGGAATGGTTTCATGTAAAGTCGGTGCTCAAGGACCACCTTCTTTAGTGGGTACCTAATGCCAAACGAACCCATATCATCTTTCCAAGCCAAACTTAACGCTTTTGAGGGTGCTGTTTTGTTGGAGGAGACGTCAACGATAAAGCAATCGAATGGGGCATGCCTTTAATAGATCCACGGGGAAAGCGAATCCTAGTAATGGTGGCCAGGATGATGTTTGTCATACTACCCATAGGAAATACGCCAACTTTTTGCCGTATTGGCTGCGAAGGAAACATACGGGAAGTGACATTTGCCTCGGAAACCTTAGTATGGAGGAAACACAATTGGAGAGTATTAAAGGACTTCTCAGCGAGTGCTTATTAGTACATTCTGCTCGAGATATGTGACTTTGTGACTACAATTGGATTGAACATCGGAATGATGGACGTCGGGTGGTTTGCCGAGGTGCTTACGACAGATACTCCATTGTAGGGAGATTCGCAGAAAACAGAAGAATTTGCAGCTCAAGATGGGGTGAACTCAATTACAAGCATCATCACGACAGCTTGCAATGCTTCTATATCCCTGCTTGCAATGCTTCTATATCCCGTCGTATAAGTTGGCCCGGAAATGCTTTCGAAAATTGATTAAAAACAGCAAGAGTCATCACTGGCAGGATCTAGTGGACAATGTGAACAAGAAACTGTGAGGCCTTGCGTACATTCTAGTTATGTGGAAAGTTGGTGTCCTACGGATGCCTTGCATACATGATACGGGAAAGATGGATGAGATAGTGCAGGCACTCTTCCTCGCCCAACCCGTCCGTGTTGACGCTTTCTACGGTGAAGTAGCAATCGAATGCCCACTTATCATACAGCCGGAATTGAAAGAGGCACTCCTATCACTGAGGGCAAGGAAGGCTCTAAGCCCAGATGGAGTTTCAGCAGAGGTTTTGCAGCTTGTCCATGACCATTGTCCTGACTTGCAGCTCAATTCATTCAACGCTTGCGTACGGGACGGGGTTATCCCAGTATGATGGAATGTGGCGTGCTTACCAGCAAGGAAAAAGGATTTTCGGATCAGCATCTGCATGCTGCCATTTATGCATGTTAGACATGGCTGGGAAAGTGCTAGAGATAATCACCAAGGGAAGAATCACAGATTTGATTCATGCGGCAACGGATCTATCTCCACGGCAGTACAGCTTTAGAGCAGTACGATTCACTATTGATTCAATTGTAGAGGGGGTGAACGTAGCCCAGAATGCAGAGGCATGTAGCCACGGATCGTTCTGTTGGTAACACTTAATTTTAGGAGTGCCTCCAACTACGTTAGATAGTTGGATATTCTGGATACGTTGAAAACGCCTTTTCAGCTTCCAGAATACCAGATGCGGGACTGTCTGAAAGACCGAAGCCTGCTTTACAGCACGAAACAGCGCCAACGAAGGATGGAAGTTATATCGGGTGTTGCCTATGGATTTATCCTTGTTGGAGACCTATGTAACGTTTCTTACGATGGGGTACTGAGATTGAAGATGCCAATTAAGTGGCGCTCAAATGGCTATGTGGATGATATTACGGCTCTAGTCACTGGATGTTCTATTGAACAAGCAAAACTTAGGCCAAGTATGATAATATGTCGAGTAAGAGACTGAATGACAGCTCGTGGGTTCACCCTAGCATTAGAGAAAATCGAAGTGGTCATGACAAAAAAATCCTTAGATTAGGGACGATCAGTATTGGAGACATACTAATTGAATTGAAGCCAGTGGAGGTACCTGGGGGTCCTGATCGGTTCGAAGATTAGTTTGTCTGAGCGAATAAGGGCAACGACAGAGAAGATTACTTCAGGCGCGTCGGCTCTTACGTCGAATTATGGGCAACGTAGGGGAACCCATTCCATCAAGAAGACATCTCTTGATGAGTGTTGTAGCATCAGTGCTACTGTGCAGAGATGCTCTCAGAAAGGAGATACACTGAAAACGCGTGGCACAGGTACAGAGAAGAGGAGCACTGAGGATTTGGCGGTGAGAGTTATTGCAGGAGTGGTAGCTGTCGCCCTCCTTGCTAGAGAGCGCTGCGCTATTCAGCTGCGTCGAAGTGAGGGTGTGAGGGAGACGGCTGCCCATGAGGAAAGGCAGTGCTTACTCAACAATTGGAATCAGTCTTGGATCTGAGACCATGGATTAATCGAAGGCATGATGAGACTGACTTCTGTCTGGCTCAACTTTTGGGTGGCATGGGTATTTTCAGTCTTACCTGCGCAAGATTGGTAATTCATGTTCCTATAAATGTAGATTTTGTCTGGGAGAGGTAGACGATGCTTGCTGCACATTTTTGCATGAAAAAAATGGGACAGGGTGCGACTGGACCTCTACAGGGAGTCGGGAGGCTCATCCCAGATAAGGTGCTCGCATCGATGCTTTGATCGGTAGACAAATGGAACCATGAGAAAGATAAAAGGAAATCACAGCAACTGGGGGAGTTGGTAGGTTTTGGAGATTCGCTTATGTGGCTGTTCCTCATCTTCTCTCTCTGTCTGCTTGAGGAGGGATCTCCAGCTTGAAGGCGTCTCATGGCGTAGCAGGATGAGACCTGGACTGAAGTAATGTGTCAAGCGGTTCGAAACTAGGTTCTCAGGTTGGCAGAGAAGGTGTTTAGTGGGTAGTCCGGTTGGTTTCAAGCATGGGGGCCGACACTCAGTGCTTAAATGGCATTCTCCTCTCAACCGCAAAGAAAAGCTTAAAACTAGCCCAAATTTTTGTTGATTTTGAGTAGGCATGCGATTGTAACATATTGGCCGTACGGTACGTTACCAAATAATGCTTCGCTTCGGTATCGTAGCCTAATTAGTCCCTCTCAACAAAATGACAACGACAATGACGGCTCCCCAAGTCTGCATGAATAGCGGTTATTCACCGATGCCTTTGATACAATTATCGGGTAAAAGCAGGGAGATGAGCTGGTTTGACTCTAAAAAGTTAGCTATTGATACAAGAAGCACGTTTTTATACAAGCCAAGCCAAATGGAAGCTTCTTTATAAGACATCAAAATTTTGTCAGGGTAGTTAACAATCGCCAAAGAACTTTTCCTGAAACTCGACTGTGAAGCAAAACATGTAGAGATTGAAATCAATAAGAAAACATAAAACACAACTGATGACACACTCGAGGAAAATACCTCAAACGCACAAAATATTACCCTTGGGAAATTCAGTATCGAAAATGTTGGTGAATTTGTCCATTTTGGGGCCAAAATAACAAGAACTGGTAATAAACGAGACGGAATACGCCAAAGAATGCAGCTCACAAATAAAATATATCATTCATTTTTTATCTTAAAGACTAGCTGCATACAAAGAGAAGCAAAGCTTCAAGTGCAAAAATCTGAGATGAAACCTGTGCTATACTACGAGGACCCTAACCAATGCATCCGCAAACATATTGAATGCCGTTGAAAGACGGGTCCTAAGGCGAATAATTGGAGCGAAGCTAGATGGTGAATAATGATGAATTCTATACAACCATGAGTCGTATGAAATTTCTGACCAGTCGGAGTGCAGCATTCGGATTGCCTGGTTTGACATCTTCCGAAATAAAACATGCAGGGTCGTCTACCAGAATGGCAAGTAAATTTAGTGGATACGAAGGTTTTGAAGCCTCTCTCTGGACTTAGACCCTGTAATGTATGGATGTATTGAGTCGTTGAATAATTAATGTCGTTTTTTACATGTTTTTCAGAGTAAATTTTTAGGTCTTTGTAAAAAATTTTTTTTTACAAAGACCTACTAGTTTCGCGACCTGCCTGTCCATCTGTCCGTGCGTCACTGCAAGTAGCCTCAGAAACTATAAGAGCTATAATATCAGAAATGATAGTCTCTCCAAAGTTTAGGTCCTACCAAAAATTTGAAAAATTTTTAAAAATTTTTCAATCAAAGTTGGATGAGTTGGGCATCAAATTAATCTGAAAGAAAAAGGGCTATGAATTAGGGGGTCCACGGGTAGGCAAAATGTACCAAATGTTTATGTCCACCCCTTCCTCGCGATTGGACACCTTTGAGCCGAAAAATCTGAAAATAATCACAATGGTGGGTCTTAATGAGTTCAAGGGCAATAAATATCTCAGAAGTCAAAATTCGCTCAACTTTGTTGATAATAGTATGATTTGTAGATTCCACATTTTCGCCTATAAAATCAAAACGGTACTCATGTTATCATATAGATTGGTATAAGATCTTAATGCTCACGAAATTTCATGGAAATCGAATCATAACTGAGTGAGTTATAGCCATCTCGATTGAATGGAATTACAACAACAATAATACTTGTTTATGGCTTATACATATTTCAAATTGGCCTAGGCGCTTTTATTTTCTTCCAATTTTTATGAAAATTTAAGGGTGTCTAATTTAAATATGTTCAATCGGCTGAGCATTCAGAAAAATTATTTAAGCTCCATCAAAATGGTGGCTGCAATGTGCTTATGAAAGAAACTCTGCATCTTTTGCATAAATTGGAACGATTTCTTCTCAAAGTATTGGAGGAAGAATTCAAACTATCGATTCACACTACTAAAAAATTTGTTTCGAACCCTAGGATGGTTACAAAGACCTTCTGGTAGTAGCACTCTCCTGCTTACTCAACTTAATTTATATTAACAACGAAGATGAAGCGATGATATATTGACTGTTTGTTGGATAATTTTTTGCCATCTTTTGGTGAGTTGAAAAATTCCACATTCGAATAAGCCTTGGTTTTTAGAAGCGAAGAACTGGTCCGACTCATTTTTGATAGCCTGGTCGGAATCGAAAGTTTTCCCATTCAAATGGTTTTGAATGTAGCGAAACCAATGATAGTGATGGTGCTAAGTCAGGACTATAGGGTGAACGTGGCATCAGTTCCTAACTGAGCTCCATTAATTTTTTGACGGATTATCAAAGAGGTGTGGGGTCTGGCGTTATCATGATGGATGGTTATCGATTATCGATAGTGCCCCCCAGACCGGGGAAACCAACGCGTCCCCAGGGTTGCGGATAGGGGCAGACCTTTCTCGAAAGGTTCGCTGCGAATAACCAATAAGCAGGCGCGGACAACGGTCGGCAGTGAAGGGAGAGTCTCAGGACAAATACCTGAGTGTCAATGATCTTCACTGTGACATGACGAAATATATGGCGTCATCAATTATCCATATATCTTGGCAGTAGGTAAAATGCTATGGGAACGGAAACCCAGGCAGAAAACCAAACCATGTAGGTCCACAAGGGGAACCAAATTACGGTGCAGGGGGTCGGATCCCCAGTACCGGCGGCAGAGGATAGTGAGCGAGCAGGCTCCCGGCCGTCGTCATCCACCGACGGCAATGTTAAAGAAGTGGTGAGCTTGGCTTCTGTAACAGATATAACTACAAGCAAACAGGACGCTAGCACGGAGAACCCTTTCAGGCAAAAACCGCTGTTGGCAAGAACACCGATAAAACAAGTCACCGATTGCGGGGGGAGGCAGCAAACCCCAGAAATACTGTCAAAGTCAACATCACAGGTTAAATCATCGGAGACAGATGACAGACGGACTAACGAACGAAAGAAGGCAGAGTGCGTTGTGCAACCTGGCATCATTGCGGCCTTTGGGCGCAGTAGAAGGACTATGCGCACCCCGGAGCGTCCAGTGCAAGACGTACACAATCCGGATCAAGCTGCGACACCAACAGAGGCCAGTGTAAGACTGGGGGAGGGAGAAGTTTTGCCGTTGGCCGACGCCACTTCAAACGTCACCCAAGCGATAGAAGCAAAAGGGCTAGGAAACGGGGGCCTCTCCCAAGAGGTGGTGCCAAATAACACAATCGCCCTTGACCGCGCCGAAGAGGAGCGGCTTACTCGGAAAGCGGGGACTATCGTCAAACAACTGAGGGCTGCCTGCGAAGTGCAGAAAAACATAGGCAAGAGTGTCAGGAATGGCATTCTTGAACTGGAGGAGCTTTTGGGCCGCATACCGCACTACAGGCGGAGGTGGCTTGCAACTGAAAAGCACCAAAAAGACACGCTCTCCCTCGACGCATCAGTGGGTCCTAGCAGCAGCAAAAGAATGGCCGGTAGCCCAATTGAAGGTGACCGTGAGAAAAGGAGAAAAAATATACAAAGAGCTCAACCACGAAAAGAAAAACAAAGAACCCCCCGATATACCGCAGAAAACAAATTAAATCCACTAAGGGCCGAACCTACGCAGATGTCCTCCGTGAAATTAAAGGAGCGGTCAAGCCAGACGACACCAAAACTGCCATCAAAGCAGTTCGACCAACCCGGACCGGTGGCCTGCTGGTGGAATTCGGGCCAGAGGCCACAAACAAGGTTGCGTTCTGTGACGCGGTGCAAAAGGTTCTTGGAGATGCGGCGACGGTTGCCTCGCTCAAACCAATGGCCACCCTGGAAATCAGGGACCTCGACTGCGTCACGGACAAAGCTGAAGTAGAGGATGCCATTAGGAGGGAGTTCCCCAGCTTAAGTGAAGTCAAGGCAAGATTGACACGTGAAAACACAAGGGGGCAACGCATGGTTATTGTCGAACTAACTGATAAAGACGCCCAGCAAATCCTGGCGAAGGGCAAAATTAAGATAGGTTGGGTGATCTGCAGGATACGGAGAAGAGCGATCCCTATACGCTGCTTCAGATGCCTCGAATACGGACACACCGCGTATGGCTGTAGGGGACCCGACAGGAGATCTTTGTGCTACAAATGTGGTGAAACGGGGCACAAGAGGAAGGAGTGCACGAACGAGGCAAAATGCATTTTTTGCAAGGATGCTGAGCTAGCACCCGGCGACCTCGAACATGAACCGGGGACAGGGAGATGCTGAGTTTTCAAGGAGGCCCTAACTAAAGCCAAATCGATACTCAAATGATCCGTATCCTGCAGGTCAATTTGCATCGAAGCACAAACGCCCAGGACCCACTTGAGCAGTTTGCGAGGGATAAGAAAGCTGACCTCCTGTTGCTGAGCGAGCAACATCATAACAAGGACTCGCAAGCGTGGTACCCTGACGAATCTAGTACCTCGGCCATCTGGGTTCGAGACAGCGCCCGCCTTCAGGTGCAGGGCCATGGACGCGGGGATGGTTTTGTGTGGGTGCGGTGTTCAGGGATAACATATTTCAGTGTTTATCTGATGCCTAACGAGGCAATGCCATCTTTTTGAACCAAACTCGATGCCCTGGAGGACGCTGTCTCGAACACAGAGGGCCACATGCTGGTCGGGGGAGACTCCAACGCTAGAACCATTGAATGGGGTATGCCACAATCCGACCCAAGGGGAAACCAAATCTTGGACATGGCGGCCAGAACAGCGCTTTTTGTCCTAAATACTGGTAACACCCCTACTTTCCGCCGCTGGGGTTGCGTAGAAACCATACCCGATGTGACACTCGCTTCGGAGTCCCTGGTACCTAGAGTACACAACTGGCGAGTACTAGAGGACTACTCGGCTAGTGATCACCAGTATATAGCGGTTGAGATTCACGACGGTGCCACTCTGCGTGCATATGCCCAAACTTCAATCCTCGGATGGAGGACTGGGAGGATGGACGTTGAGAGGCTCACTGACGTGCTTACGGCAGGCGCACCGTTGCTGAGAGCTCCACAAGGGAGTGGAGGGCCTACAGCCAAGGACTTGGTGAACTCAACTATGAGTACCATCACAACTGCTTGCGAGTCTTGCATGCCCCGTCGGAAACCCCGACACGGTAAGCCTCCAGTATACTGGTGGTCAAACGAGATCGACGAACAAAGAAGCGAGTGTCACAAACTTCAGCGAGAGGCCCAGCGGGCGCGAACACGGGAGGAGGCAGACACTAGGCTAGCAGCATACAGGTCCGGCAGGAAATATCTTCGCAGGCTTATTAACAAGAGCAAGGCCCGATGCTGGCAAGACCTCGTGGATGATGTAAATAGGGATCCGTGGGGCCTAGGTTACAAGCTGGTCATGCGAAAGCTTGGTGCCCAACGGAAGCCCTGCTTACATGAAGCAGAGAAGATGGACGAGATCGTACGGGCACTATTCCCCACGCACCCTGTCCGTGTCGATTCAGCTCATGCACAAACACCATTAGAATGCTCACCTTTCACAATGATGGAACTGGAGCAGGCAATTCCATCCATGAAAGCAAGGAAGGCACCGGGACCAGATGGCGTTCCTGCTGAGGTTTTGCAGCTTGTCTACAAGCTTTGTCCTGACTTGTTGCTCAGTATGTTCAACGCTTGCCTTTACGAAGGTGATCAGCAAGGGGAAGGGAAATTCCGAGTCGGCGTCTGCATACCGCCCGTTATGTATGCTAGACACGGCTGGGAAAGTGCTCGAGAAACTCACCAAGGGAAGACTCACTGACGCGGTCCATTCTGCCAGGACCTATCGCCACGGCAGTATGGTTTTAGAGCAGGCCGCTCCACTATTGACGCGATAGCGGAAGTAGTGAGCGCGGTCCAAAGAGCGGAGGCTCACTGCCAGTCAAACAAAAGGGTTGTGTTGCTCGTGACGCTTGACGTCAGAAACGCTTTCAATTCCGCTAGATGGGCGGATATTCTGGAAGCACTGGAAAACTCTTTTCAAGTTCCAGAATATCTGATGCGGATTTTGAAGAACTGCCTGACAGACCGGAGCCTGCTCTATGAGACGAAGGAGGGTCGGCGGAGGATGGAAGTTACATCGGGTGTTGCACAAGGCTCCATCCTTGGCCCAGACCTGTGGAACATCACGTACGACGGGCTACTGAGAATCGAGCTGCCGGATTAGTCGCGCTTGATCGGCTATGCAGATGATGTCACGGCGCTAGTTGCGGGACGCACTGTTGAACAAGCGCAACTCAGACTGGGTATGCTAATGCGCCGAGTGAGGGACTGGATGACTGCTCGCGGGTTCAGCCTAGCTTTGGAGAAAACCGAAGTAGTCAGCTTGACAAAGAAGAGAATCCCTAGAGTAAGGATGATCAACATTGGGAAGCACTCGTTGAGACTAAACTAGCAGTGAAGTACCTGGGCATTTTGATCGACTCGAAGATGCGTTTCTCCGAGCAAATCAGGGCAATTGCCGACAAGGCTGCAGCGAGTGTTTCGGCTCTCAGTCGACTAATGGCCAACATAGGGGGTCCCACCTCATCAAGAAGAAGACTTCTGATGAGTGCAGTACAATCTGTGCTGTTGTATGGATCGGAAATATTGTGTGAGGCTCTCAACAAGGAGCTGTATTGAAAGCGCTTGGCACAGGTGCAGCGACGAGGAGCGCTGCGGATTGCACCTGCATATCGGACTGTCGCGGAGTCGGCAGCGCTGGTCATCGCAGGAGTGATACTCATTGCCTTCCTTGCCAAGGAGCGCCGCAGAATCTACCTGCGGAGGAACGAATGCGACAGAGATGCTGTCGCCCACGAAGAACGAGAACGCTCACTCAGCGATTGGCAACAGTCCTGGGTGAGCGATACAAAAGGTAGGTGGACCGCACGCCTTATTGGTGACTTGAGGCCGTGGCTCAATCGAAGGCATGGTGAGATTGACTTCTATCTAACTCAGCTACTAAGTGGACATGGATACTTTCGGTCTTACCTGCACAAGATTGGTAAGTCACGGTCTCCTGACTGCATATTCTGTGCTGGAGAGGTCAATGATGCCTACCACACATTTTTTGTATGCAAGAGGTAGGAAAGGCAGCGCGGTGACCTCATTGAAGAAATGGGAGATCTCTCTCCGGATGAACTCACTGGAGAGATGCTCACATCCGTCGAAAAATGGAACTGTGTGACACATTACGCTCGGGCAGTCCTTAAGATAAAAAGGAACATATTTGAGCGCCTGGAGGTGTCCAGGGCGGAGGGGTCTCTTTTCTAGAAATCCCTCTCCCTTCCCCTCCTTCCGCTGGAAAAGGGATCCCTGTAGCCCGATGGCGCCTAAACGCGTAGAGAAATGAGGCTTAGCCCGAAGTAATGTGTCAAACGGTTCCAGGCTAGGTTCTCAGATTGACAGGGGAGGTGTTTAGTGGGTAGTCCAAGGGTATTCTCCATGGGAGTCCCACACTTCCAGACTCCTTATCGTAAACAATCTACCTTATCGTAAACAATCCATTTTTCATAGCCTGTTATGGTTCTTTTTAGAAATGGGTTGTTTTGGTCACAATTCAGCAAAGAGTCTCATATGTCAATGCGTTTGGTGAGTTCGATTTCCTTTAATTCGTGAAAAACCCAAAAATCCAGTTTGCTGACGTAACCAAGCTGTTGTAAGTGCAAGTAAACGGTTGAATTTGATATGTCAAGCTTCTCTGCTATCTCTCGAGTTGTCTCACGCCGGTTGGTTTCGATTAATGCCTTTATTTTGTCATCCTCAGTAGTGGTTGGACGACCAGTATGTGATACATCTTGCACATTAAAATTTCCAGAACGAAAGCTAGGTAATCAACGCTGACACTGATTTATTTCGAGCTTGCACCGTATTTTTGCTCTTTCAGAAGTAAAACAATCAAATATGCGCTCTTTGATTGGCCATTTTTAAATTTATTTCAACCAACTTATTGTTTACTAATGACGCTCAGTTTTTGCCTGAAGATAGTCGCAAGTCTAATCTTTTATTCCGATTGTAAAATCTCAAATAATTAAAAAAGAAAATTGGTACAAATCGGCATATCAAAGTTTAGACTCTTCAAAGTCATTTTGAATTTTTAAAAGCATCTCAAAGCTTTTAATAAATTTCTACAGAATTGTTGGCCTGATCCAATGAGCTTACACAGGTTGAAGTTGAAATTGCTGGAATTTTTACCACTCTCTTACAGAAAACTAGCTTTCAAAAATTTTGGATCTTTCAACCAAATTGTAGAGAAATATGCCGGCCACCCTTATAATATTTCTAAGCATTTGTTATGGCCAATTTCAACCATATCATAATTACCCAAAGCCTAAATACATCTACAATATTTTTCTCTGTAAATGGGTCCATAACAGTCAGCTTAATTTCAGAAAAGATTTATGTCCTCATCTATTATTTGTAGATACCCAAGCCCCCAAATGGGATTTATTTGCGGTGATTTTATTACCGAAATTCACACAATCAACGCAACGCAGCGAATACTAGGAAAATACGATGAGCAGGAAAAATTGTGACAATGTGCGAAAAAGGGACTTTCTCATCTAATAAGAGGACCAATTCAGTCGAAATAATTATTGTTATGAGATAAATTCGTTGAATAATCGATACTCTAGTATTTTAGTTAATAGAAATATTTCCGCAACGTTGTGATAATGAGATGAAAATTCAAAATCCTTCTAAAAGGACTATATTCATTAATTTTGTGAATACGTTGTAAATTTAATTCCTTTATGTTGGCTAATAAAACAATTCAATGTTGGAAAATGTACAAACTTTATAGGTCATATGCATATAGAAACCGTATCCTTTTTGTTTTTTTCCAGGACACTTAAATTTCAATTTTATTTCTTTGGAAAATGTAGGCACATGTTGTACATATTGTATATTCCAAAAACATTTTTTTCCAGTGAAACAAAAAAGGATGTTTCATTTATTTGAAAATTTATTATCCAATTGGGTCCCACTACTGCGCATTTGTTGGCTTTCATCCCCCAATCTACGATTTAAATTCCTCTGCGTGATGTATACTTAAAATATTACAACGACGAATGACATGAATCTTTTTATGGGAAAAATATTTTTCATTTTTACTGTGGTATGTTTTGAGTCGGCCGTTAAATTGAAGTTTCTTTTTTTCGCTTTATTCTTTACAGCCAGTCCACCCCCAAACCTTTAACAGAAAGTATTCCTTATTGATTTCGTACGAATGCGATGAGCCGATAAAAAATGATCCAAGGATGACGATGGCTCGAGATGGAGCGGAAGGGTGGGGACTGTTTTCACTGTTTCATTTTGTTGTTTATGTTTAACTATCAAAATTATGAGACAGTAAAGAGATGTAGTCATTTTTCAGAGGAATAAAACAAAAGGAAATAAATGGAGGCAGTATTACGGCTAAAGTTCAATGAAGAGGGCGAGAGGGTGGTGGAGACAGTAAAATACCCAGAACAAATGACCAGTGGAGTGATTTGTTTATGCAAAATGCCTACAAGGCAGGATATTGGATTCATAAGCCATAAATGTTTGTTTTGCGTCCCTAACGACGCTTGCTGATTTGTTCGGCCTACATTCGGAGTAACAATATCCGTTTTGCAATTATCCTACAAAACAAAAGACTTACCCCGAAAACAAGCAAACATTCAAACATCGAACGCAATTATCCTTAATTGCACACTAAATAATTCTTAACAAATACAAACTCTTAACCTGGCGTAACATTAACCAAAATCGTTATTATCCTTTCATTTCTCGTTTCTCATTTGTCTGTCTTTCTCTTTCGTTACAGGATATGACATGTGGTGGTGTTGTGACATTTTGGATATTATTAATTTTAGTTTTTAGTTTGGAAACTGATTTAACAACTGGTCGTCCGGATGAACTACACATTGGTGGAATATTCCCGTTAGCCGGCAAAGGTGGATGGCAGGGTGGACAAGCATGTATGCCAGCTGCAAAATTGGCATTGGATGATGTGAATAAGGAGGAGAATCTATTGCCAGGATTTAAACTCATTTTGCACAGCAATGATAGTGAGGTGAGTTTGTGTTGAATTTTGTCAATTGTTTTTTTAAATGAAAGTTTGCATTAATTTAAATTTTATTAAATGCACAAATTTGAGTCAGGGAGGACATGAAAAAAATTATGGAAATGTCATGAGCAGACGGCATTCCAATTGAGATCATTTGATGAATGTTCGCCAAATCATAATAATTAAAATCGGTTTTTAGAATTGAATAATGTATAGTTCGTGAGTTTAAGCATCGTAGGGGCTGCCAAAATCATTCCAGGGTGGAAAAAATAATCTTGGCAAACGCTACAGGAAGCATGATTTGAACTGCAATTTCATTTATTGCATTCTGTAAGGGATATGATATAATTTTGTGGAAAACGTATTCGTGCGGAATGGCATTTTTTAATCCTTGACTACATCAGTCGCGGTGGTACCATATTCGAAAAGTGATTTGATGAATTTCAGCAGAATCTAATTTTTCTTCACATACTTACTAAGACTTATCATGCTCTGTTTTATTTTATCAACCAATAGAAGTTTCACATTGGAATACAGTATTCCCTTAACATCAAGGGGATTTCGTAGTAACCGAGGTGCTAGTCGAAATGTTTGTGAGTCAATACACCCCGTACCAAAATGGCTTGGGATATTCAATAAAACCTACGCCACTGATCAAAAACTCCGCAAGGGCCAAATTTCTTAACACTACCGTCAATACCGTGAAATGAACTTACTCGTAGACAGGTTGTTTACATTCTGTGGGAGCTATAAAGAGATTAAATTCGCTCCAATGGATATTTGCTTTTGAGACGATGGAGCTTGCACTGCTAAAGTCGAAAAACCGTCACATGACTCCCCTCAGTTGACTCGAAACTGCATAATGAAGCAAAATCTGAACGAAGGTGAGATCCACCGAGATTG
Organism: Odontomyia ornata; assembly: GCA_963969285.1. Classification (NCBI taxonomy): domain Eukaryota; kingdom Metazoa; phylum Arthropoda; class Insecta; order Diptera; family Stratiomyidae; genus Odontomyia; species Odontomyia ornata. The sequence goes on along the minus strand of OZ017740.1, from coordinate 288,876,176 downwards.
GCCCTGTCTGGGGACGTGTGAATGCGCTGGAAGGCTAGCGTTACGGTGTCATGGGCGGGTTCTTTTCCCCAGCGCAAGACCCACTATAAAAATATTTTTCGCATCCACGAATTTCGTGGTCAAAGGAGTATCAACCAGAGTTGAGAAAGGAGGTGACCTACTGATGGCTATCAAATTATTCAGAGGGCGAATGGGGTCTAGAGAAAACGGACAAACTTAAAGGGACTTCGTCATTACCGAAGATACTTATGGTTCACAAATAAGAGTGGGCATCCAGATGGAAGCGGTGCCCCTCGCACCCTCCCAACCAGATCAAGATCCAAATGTAGATGTGCCCATATATTTCCCATTTAAGTGAAAAACATGAATATCCATTAAATGAGAAATATAAACGTGGCCAATTTATGTTATAATATTATGTGGTGGGATTACATAGCACTATACCATAAAAGGGCACGTGAGCGGAAGGCCTCTCTATCCGGGCAAGAGCACCTGAAACGCATCACAAGGAGAAAGCTCGCCCGACGGCTAGATCATTATAGTGGAGGGTCCTATACCCGGTCAGGTGTTACGAACACCGGATGGAAAGACTGAATTTTAAATTTTTTACTTATAAAACATTATTTTGTTTCATATGTTTAAATTTATTTCTCATTTGGGGGGCACTTATCTATACAACAACAAATAAAAGTGATCCCAAATATTTTTCTATTGGAAATCAGATCGAGATTTTAAAAGCCTTACGAAATTCGATTGAAATACATTCGCAGTAGACTATTTTCCAACTGAACTTTAGAGATCTTTACGTTAGGCATGTCCATATCCAAAGTGGGTTAAATTTAATTCTATATTTCTGTAGTGACCCAATATTGATTTTAAAAAATATCATATACTATATATAATAGGGAACCAATAAATACATAAAAAATGATATACACAAAAAACAATAGGACCCAAGAGAGTATTTACCCGACATCCTCACCGGGCGCTCGCTGGTGATGTGGGTGTATTCCCATGATGCCTGAAGCCAAGTCCAACAATAATAAATTTACCAAACTAAGCAGTCACGTGGGCACCCTCGCTACACACTCCACTATGCACAGTTCAGCCAGCAAGCTTGGGAATACGTACCGCAGCTAAAAGTTCAAGTCATCGACCGGACTCATACACTACTGGTATCTTCGAATCCACTCATCAACTCGAAATCCGTGCTTAATGCTTGCGGACTCGCTACTTCAACCGAAGACAATTTTTCGCTTTTCACTAGTCTGCTCGGTACGAGCTTTGTCGATTTTTCGTTTTCCCCAACGCTATGACTTGCTGAGCCAGCTTATTTAAAGGAACCTTTGCAGCGAAATTGATGACTTCAATCGCAGTTATGCAATTTCAATGCACTTTGACCGAAACGATGCGCATTTCTGCGAAGAAATGCGCACCGTTCCCTTCGTCTCCTTTCCGCGAGTCACCATATCTCTAATAGGTTGGTGTTTCGCGTATTGCACAAATGAATGTCTTGTTGTGATTAATCGCTCATTCACTGTTTCAACTGTTAGTATTAACTGCATATACAAACCCGTTATATCCAAAAGATATATCTCTTCTGCTTTTAACACCTTCGACCTTGCAGCACTTTTAAACAAACCTTAAGGGAACACCACTCATTATCTCGCACATCGGAAGATCCTCGTATATCATTTGCATCTAATACCCGCGTTATCTTTATCCTCCTTCACTCCACATTCTTTGATCACCCTTCGATTTTCAACTAGACCACTCAACTATTCCGCTAATATATCGCTTGCCGGCGTGGTTCTCCCGACGTGTCTCATTGACGATCAAAAGCAGACTTTCCGATCTCGGTCCCGCTAGCATTGCTCACTTGTAGTAGGAAAGTGGAAGACTACTTGGGCGTCACGACAACTTTGCAGTGACGTTTAATAACATACTCCCCGCCTCCTTTCCAATCCCAGCCGAACCTTCATGCTACAACGGTGGTTTTCTAGCGCCCAAGCAGATTTTCCTCTTCGCTTGTCCGTCATCGACCACATTGTCATGCCGCTACGGTGGACCAAAAGGAGCCCCTTGCTAAGCCACCGAGGAATGCTGTATTATATCAGTGTTCTCATGTTAGAAACTTCAATTGCAGATTTGAGTTATAAAGTTAATAGATAAAAAAAAATAATATATAGAAAAGTTAAGTCATAATGAAAAGGTAAATCTCATGAAGAATATCCATGCAGAGACAATTTGCAGCTTTGCAATATATTTCCGCTCCTAAATTCCCCAACACACTCGCAGCGACAAAAGAAGCTACAATGTATTATAAAGACTTTACATGAACGCGATGAAGTACCTCCACCAAAAAATTTCTATCTCCCATCATGGAGTAATGAAGGTTTCACAATGACCACCTACTGGTACCTGAACGATACGCAAATGAGCGATCAGTACCTGTTCCTGCTATGCATGGCACATTTTCAAACAATTCGCAATGTCACGTTCTTGTGTTCGATATTAGTCATAAATTTTCCTTATGCCACGAGCATGCGTGGAAGCATAACAACTACAATCGAATAAAATGTAATGAATGCTTCTTCTCTCGTTCGTTCGATAGAGATTTCCCAAAAGGAAATCCAAGTCGATCTTTCATCGGTTACAGACATGAAGTCAGGAAAATTCCAACGGACTGTACCCATCATGTCAACAACACATTCTTAGTCCACTTCAAGGTGACTGCTGTTCCAGTCGAAGGTCTTCCATGAACAGATTAAGTTCAAAATACAAAAATCAGTCACCTGTTCAAATGCCTGATCTAAAACGCTTCGAACAACTTCCACCGACTTGACTTTAATTTACTCTACTTTATTCCCGTTTCCTTTTTCTTTCGAATGAAGAAAAAGGACAACCCTTAACCGTTAAAAAACACGCGCTCCTGAATATTCACCGACGCGATGGCCAGAATAAATTAATTGGGCTCAAACCGAATCTAACTACTCTAATAAAAAAAACAGAAAATCAAACTACAATATGAAACCAGCCCCTACCCTCTTGGCGGCATACTCACCCTCACCGTCGCTTCCCTCTGAAAAAGAACGGGCTTGCTAAAAAGGAAAGAATATTTATATTACCATCCGCTCGATATATTTTAAATGAATATGAACATTATTCCAATATTGTCAAAATTTTTCAAGTGCATGAAGTTATTCGTGCCAAATGGACAAATTTACAAATAAGGATTTAGAATATTCTAACCAAGTTATTTCTAACGATTACATCTTAATATGCATTTACAATATAACATATATCTGGAATAGTACCTGATCATTGCTTTTCAACTAGCATAAAACTAATCGTCCGGAAAATACTGTTTCATTTAGTTTTTTTTGTATAAGTTGAACGTGTAAGGAAGTAAAACAAACAAACAAACACAAAACACAAAACCTCATTTGCTATGAGAAAGCAATTAAATTTAAATGCAACAATCAAACCTAGTCTATCTTTATTTCATACATTAGCATTTCACTAGTTGAAATTGACTCGGTCAATGAAGACAATTCATTGCTGCTCAGATTTCGAAATTGGAGAACGCGGTCAATGGACCGAGACTGTTGGAGGCACTATTTGCAGGAAGCGAAGGCCCGAGGGGGATTAGCTAATGAAATATAATTACTCATTTAGATATGCTATTACCAATTCCCTTGCAGCCCCACCGATATATTGGGGCTACTCCGGCTGAGGCTCCACCAACCCAACTAATTCACCCGAAAGCGGGCGTGGGTGCCACTCGTTCGATTCACCGAGCCGTCCGAATTAGAAAACGACCGTCCGGAGCGAAATTAACAACTGTACACGTTTTGGTGCTCGCCGCCACCTAGCCGCGAAGATCACCTTCCAAGAACCCTACCACACAGAACGAGTTAGAATATTACACCACCACACAAAACTCGTAGTTTGCCACACCAGGGCAACCGAAATTAACGCCCCCCTTATCTCCTAAACGCCGACAACACGAGATAGAACTGAAACGACACTAACGACTTCCTGCCTGGTCACCGTCTCGAAAAAGGAGTTCCCGGGCCACACGGCTGAAAACGAATGTATTTATATGATCGCAAGGAAAGAAAAATCCCCCTGATAACTTTGCTCGACTTCTGAGTAATATCTTATATTTTATAACAAACTCGTCCAACATAAATTTTCCTCGGATAAAATAAATTCAAGCCACTTACATTTGTTTATTCGCTACTCTAGCAGGGGGCCCCATTCTTTTTTCCTTAATAATAATAATAATAATAATGCTTTATTCCATTCTATCAATATTTACTAATTTGTACAATTCTAAATTCAATTTATTTAAGTTAATTTGAATTCAATCAAATTGAAAATTCATTGTAATTTTGCAAAGTTAATAATTCAAGACAAATAAAAATGAAATAGTGAATCAAAATGAAATAAATTATGTAATATAATTTGGCAATAGAATGTTAATTTATTCCTTCACTTTTCGTACGATAATATTTAGTTAGGCGCTAATCGAAAATCGTCATATTTCGGGCAGAAGTTAAATGTTGTGGGAGCCTGTTGTATAGTTGTAGGCTTCTTATTATAGTTGCTTTTAGGGATGCATCAGACTACGACTATTTAGCCGCACTTCTGTCGCAAGTTATACATGGTTAAATGGAAGCTCGCACACTGCGATTTTCGACAATTTCGTCCAGGTCGGCAGTCGCAGGAATTCGCGATTTTTCCTAAAACCAGTTTAGCAGGTAGTTTCTATGATACTCGCGCAGGCGCACATCATTTGGACATTTGACGCTGACGTGCATGGAAGTTTCTTGCATAGCGCAGAAATGAGTTAGCGCATGTGTTCCTGGCAAAGACATACCTTCAAATGAGCATTTTAGTTCTAAGCATGCCTGAAGTTCCTTCGGAGATCTTGTCGCAGTGTGTTCATTTTTGCGTCTAAAAATCGCTGGTTACGACAGGAAAATCGCAATGTGGCCGAACCCTTAATCTTCAGTTCGTCCTAGAAGTTTCGTATGTAAAATTGTTTTTATTTCTCGTATTATAGTTGTGCTTGTTTAAGTTTTATATTAAAACGTATTCAGTAGTCAAGTCGTTATTTATGATTTTGTGTATAATTTCTAGCTTTTCCATGTCCAATATTTCGTAGATATTAAACTTATTAGTCAAAATATATACTTGTTTAGTAGATGTCATCCAAATAATGTCTTTAGACTACGCGTCATTAATTTTCCAATATCCCCAAGCAATCCTTCCGTGCACTGTCCCCAAGTTTTCATATTATATTTGATTCTTGATAGTATATATGCGGTATAAATCAAATTTGCAATGTTGGCGTTGATACGACCATTTTGTTTAATTGCCAGTTGCAGACCATATATTTTTTTGCTTTATTGCCTGAAAGTGTTTATCCCATTTCAAATTTTCGCCAATTAATAATCCAAAGTTGTCAATTCTAATATTTATATCGTAGTCATTTCTTTGTGATGTGTTGAATATCATATACATTGTTTGCTTCAAATCAATTATTAATTCTCTCTCTTTTGTCCATTCGTTATCCTTTTTTATATCTCTGTTCATACTTTCTTCTAGTACACAGTTGGTCTTTGCATGATATATTATGCTTGTGCAGACATATAAATAAATGGACAAGCAACGAGAATCTGTGTTCTCGTCCATTTGAGAAGCAAATTTGCCACAAAAATAAGTTATAAATAACTTACGCTCTCGAAACTGTATGATTCCCTCTGCTTCTCCTTCCCCTTTGTATGCAGTCAGGTTTTTCTTTCCTCTCTTCAGAAGAATCACTTCCCCCACTGACACCCGCACACACCGACAAAATTTCATTTCACGTGCACACGATCGCGCCTTCGTTATCATTCGTAAAACAGTTTGAGTACAACACAACAAACGACTCTCACAGAAAACTCGAACGTCAACTCAAAAAAAAGAAAGAAGCGCAAAACACGCGGGAAAACTCATGTGTCAAAGTGGATGGAAAATTCGAAAATTTAAAAAAAGAACAGTGAACTGAAATGCCGATTTCGTACACGCGATCTTCCAAATTGCAAACTTTTTAAACGTGAACGTGTTTCGGAGTGGATAAAGTGCAAAAACAAAAGCATATCACTTCAAACCTCAACTTCACACAACTTTAGCGAAGGTTGCTAATTGCTTTGGCTCTCACGACCGGTTGCGGATCCAGTACTCTCTATATCTATGTGCTTGTGTCATTGGCATAAATTGTATACTTTCCTTGGGCTAAGAAATCTTGTCCTAAATTTTGAATAAAATGGATGTATGGCTTTGGTTCTAATATAGAACCTTGCGGCACTCCAATATTAATAATTTTTTCTTCACTTAAATGTCCATTGCATCTTGTTTGTATTATTTTATTTTTAAGGTACGTTTAAATCAAAATTCCGGCCTGTCCTCTTATACCTAATTTGTCTAGAGAGTCTAACAATATTGCGTGGTTTATCGTGTCAAATACTCGATAAAAATCGCAGCAAAGGTCAGTCCTTGGTCCATGAGTGGAGTTATTTATTCCATCATATTCAAAATTGCTGAATGAGTACATCTTTTGTCAATAAAACCATGCTGGTGTTTGTCAAATCCGATTATAGTCCCTATAAATGCTGTGATTCTTTTGTCAATGATTCTCTCGTAAACTTTGCTAATTGCGTTGAGAATTGATATTGGTCTATAATTATTCGCGTTATCACGGTCCCCATGCTTAAAAAGTAGTATAACAAAAGTCTTCTTCAAACAGTCTGGAAAAATTCCTATAGACGACATCTTATTGATATCTCTGAACAAAATATCTTTGATTTCATTCGCGATTGACTGCAGGTTTTTTACATTTATCGCATCATATCCCGCAGCTGCGTCCTTATTGAGTGAATTGATCACAGTCAGTACCACCATTGGATTTGTCGGGTTAAGAAATATTGTTCTATTGTTGTAATTAGTTAGTCTAGTTACGTTTTTTGTTGGGCTTATTCCTATATTGGTAAAATGGTCACGAAGAAATTTCCAGTATTCGTAATATCATCTCCATCTAGTTTCAAGTTGATTGTTGATTCCGCCTTGTCATTTATTTTTTAAGTAAAAGATGATTTCAATTGCCCCCAGAAATTTTTTGAGTCTTTTCCAGCATTTTCTATGCCTGAATTAAAGTGCCTACCTTCAGCTTCACTTACAAATGAGATTACGTCCTTTTCTAGGGTTTTGTAAGAGCATTTTACTATAAAAAAATTTATAAGGTTTTAAGGCGGGTCTCTTCATATAGGGGAGTGGTCCTTGAAAATAAAAATTTCATCGCACGTTGGCAATATGGGTATCAAATGAATGGTCTTATTGAGATCTTTTCAAAACAGGTCTTAAGATGACAAGTTCTGCTTTGAGGAGTGCAGACGAATGGGAACTGTACGAAAATGTTGCAACAGTCTCACGTGCCAAATTAACCGAAAAGCATCAACCCAAGCATGCCACCGAAGGAAATTATATGATCATAATGAGGAGAACCTTGTACTTTAAATATTTTTTACTTTACATTTATAATGCGTTACCTTTTGTATAACGAGTGGAATTCACACACAATATAGATCTATTTCATAACCATATCCGAAGTGGGACTGTCTCCATTACTAAAAATGTTTTGCATAAGAGGAGCTGAAGGGATCCAGCTTTGAATTTCAAGCCTGCTTAAATGATGTTTATGTAGCCGACGGTTCTTTCTTTTTTGATTTCGCAGAAGTATTTCGCTTCCTTGAGTCATTGAAGATAACTCAAAGGACTCAAAACGTGTCTGCTCACTCAAAAAGTTGATGTTTTTGAAATATTGCGCCCATTTTTCCTTAATCCTGTTTTTGTTAGTGATGTTGTTGCCGATGTCATCGCGGGAAAGCATTGTCTTGGGCTGGTAGCCTCCTTTCAGGCTTTGCATTAATTTGTACGTTTGTCTTGTAGAGTTGTTCGCTAGACGTACATCGATGTTTCGTCAAATTATTTTCTTGTCTGATTCTTCATTTACTGTTTAACAATTCATTGTATTGAATTTGATCAAAATTGGCGGTCTACCTCGGCCAGAATCGATTTCCGGTTATGTTTTTACTTAGTCGATTTGGTTGGTTAACGAGCTTGGCTGAGATCATTACTCTTCACTTTGAACTGAAAATTTGGTACAAATCAAACTGAAATTGTGACTTTCAACGCGGTCACAAATTTCGTTATTATATGTGGGAAACGAAAACGAAATCCTCTTCGCAATTGATAAATTTACCTCTAGAATCCACCTAAACGATACTCAACACTATTCGACGAACTTAAATAATCTTCAACCTCCTGTTCACATACAAATTCACGATTTGAATTCATGAACTTAAAATTGCGTTTAAATTTTTCGGACGATTGCCAGTCGTTTTCTACAGTGTGATAATTTATAGTTTAACAAAAGCAACATCCGATTTCATGTTAGAATTCTGGTACGAAGTGAGATTCTCGTCATCTTCTTTACTATGGTGAAGTAGTGACAGTCGTCATTGCGCATTCGTACCGTGATAAGTGTGGTTGTGTTTCATGTATGTGTTTCTTCTTGTTTTGCTTCTGCGCAAGTTTCCGCGGGTTTGTTGTGCGTCCTTTATGAGTGGTAGAGAAATCATTCTGAATTGATTCATATGGTAAGCATATTATTTATTACTGACATTTTCACTTGATTTCCATTGTGGATTGTATTTTATCCTTCTGCTAATAAAACTGTTCATATTAGAATTCGACCACTATTCGCTAAATCTGCGAGTGTCATTGTATTGTACAATTTAAGCTTTGAACGATTTTTAGAAAATGTCGGACGTCGAAGTTGGTTTGTTGTGATTGAAAACTGACCAGATGTTTGTGGTTGATAAATTTAAATGGGGCATTTAGTGCACTTGTGACCAACGTAATGGAAGTTTAGAAAATTTTTCTGTATATTGCATTTTTTTTATACTTTAGTGTTCTTATTTGTGTATCATATTAGTATGTTGGCATTTTGAAGAACACATATCGAAATACCCTATTCAAATCAGTACCTATCTGTCCGTCAAAAATCAAAAGCGCTTTATTCAATACTGATTGTTATAAATTTTAAAAGAATATAAAACAAATTCTAAACAATAAAAATACTAAAACATAATGGTCCAAATGGCTCTCTAAATTCATACGGTATCAATAAAAAAAATATAGTCAAAAAACAAAATCAAATTAACTAAAATTATTACATATTTTTCGATTCAATTAGAAAAAAGGAGACAGAAAACAATCAACACAGTTCAAAAATCATCTATAATTTCAACATAACAGTGAACTTTTATCCTATATTCTATTTTAGCACAAACATTATTTTTTATTTTTATACTATGTTTCCTATAATTTTGAGATATTTGTGACCCTAAGTATCTAGGAAAAATAGGGAAATAAATACCTCGTATCCTGATTTCCTAGAAACCTCCCCGCACGCACATGCGTTGTCGTTTTGAAGTGTGCCAGCGCACGATCGTGCATTTTGTATGTATATGTTAGTAAAAAAATTCGTATATTCTGTTTATTTCAAATATTTATTAATCTCGACATTTATTTAATCAATCATAGCACTGTGAGATCTATAATGATAAGAAAACTACTCAGTTTCGTTAGAAACTCTTAGATCAATCAATCTAAATCTTCAAATTATAAGATCTTGTAAATCTTCAACCAAAATTAAACTAAAGTAATAATTAAAAATAGCAAATTCAAGTAAAATGTAGGGAAAAAAACATCAATCAAGCACAACATAGCTTTAAAGCTCACGTGCAGTGGTAAGCTTTTAAGCAGTTCTGGTTTCTTAGCATGCACAAATAAACGTCACATTTTTGGCAGCGTATTTTTCTGGACGAGGAACAATTTTCAAATCTGTTTTTCCTGCCTCTTGAAAGATGGTCAAGTACAGGGAAGTGCCCGGCTTGGTCAAATCGTTTTTCGAAGCTCGGCGCCACTGCTGGTTTGTACCTTTTGAGCGGCCTCTCAGAGAGTAACCGAGGCTGCTCCTCTTCCACTGTAGCATTAACACTATTCATAAGAGCGTTGGCTAAGTCAATCCTGAACAACAGTAAATCTTTAGCTTTTGCCTTACGAGATTCACAATTTTACTGGCCACTGCTTGGCTTTCTGGTATGTTCGGTAATATTCAAGAAGCTCATCAAGCACGTCCACACCTTCCATGTTTTTGTTGTAATTCATTACCACGAACGGGACCGTCACCTGAATGTATGTTTGTTGAGGTTTTGTCACCATCAGTGCAACTAGAAGCAAAACTGATGTAAGATAGGAAGCCATATAGCAGCAGCCGTTACTACCACACACATGACTATTAGTAGGCCGACTTTGCTGGCTAACTTACATGGCGGTATATGAAGAATTATGGAGGTGCCAACGAAAATTCGAAGTTTGTACGGTTTTGAGGCGGATTTCTACAGTGAAATCCTGATGGCCCGCGGAGAACACAATAGCGCTCCTAGTGAAGTGAAAATTATTTCAGTTCTTATACCCGTTTAGTTTTTATCGCCTTCCAAAGTGAATTCATAGGAGTTTGTTTACATCTCAAGGCTGAGCTATCAGTCGAAGGTGCAAAACGTGTGCTTCATTTGCTCGTCTAGAAAAGTTTAGGAGTACAGTGGGCTATACAAGGTGAATTTATAGCATGCACGGAATGCGTTCCGCACGTTTTTTATTGGGAAAATAGTATATGTCACGGAATATAAGCATTTGCTAACGCCACGGTCGGGTGACAGCTAACGGAAGCTTGTCCATAGTAGTCCGACTAATGCATATGCAAATTGCTACCATATGGCTTCCTACCTAACGTCAGTTTTGATAAGAAGCAATCAATACGCCTTTGCTATCCTTCCATTTAACCACAGTAACGCCATTAGAAGTAAATTGTATTATATCGCCACCTTTTACTGCTTTGTCTTGCTTCCAATTGAATTTCTTATCCTAAACTCGATTGAGCATAATTGTTTCCGTGCCATGCGAATGCATTTGTTTAACACGGTCCAGTAGACCTACTGTAGTAAAGTAACGATCAAAATACAAGCAACTATTTGGAGGAATACTCTGTACTAGACAAAGAACAACAGCTAGACCTTCACCGAGGGATTTTTCAGTAAAAGCAGGGTTTTTTTAAAAGTAAATTTCAAAAGCTAGCATCATGCCGTCACTAGTTGTGATAACATAGTTTTTTAGCCCTGATGGCCTTGGTTTATTGTTAGCAACGACACGCATCTCCCAGTAAAGTAAATCATTTGTTCATCTATTGAGTAGTTGTTGCCAGGGATTCCTTCAACAGCTTTACATGCTTTTTTCACAGCATCAAGTGCCGGTTGTTCTTTCCAAAGTTGGTCAGTATTCCCTATGGGAGGCTCGTCGGATTCGACGACATGAATGTTATTTCTTAAAAGGAAAAAGCGATCCCTTGGCATCTTATTAGCGATAACTTCGAGTCTCATTCCAGCACGCCAAAACATGTGAATGCGAGGATAGGGAATGCGGCCCATTACCAGGAACATGCCAAACAACCTGCGCATTTCTTGGCTATTCGTGTTTAAAATGTTACCTGTTTTACGTAGAAAATACAAATTTGTGCAGTTCGCAAGGTTCTGAAAGTACTCCTCATTGTAATATTTATCTAGATACTGCATAAGTTTTTTACTCTGACAGATTGTGGGTAAATGTCGTGGCTTTCCATAATCTTGGTCTTTTCTTCTGCAGACGTCTGCCACTGTTCTCGGTAGTGCTTCTATTGTTAACAGCGTTATATTCCTGGGTTTCATGACGTATCTCTGCCAAAGAGACATTGAAGCAAGGATCATTGCCATTGTGACTGCCACTGTCACTTGGTAGCTCTGGTCTAGGTATTTCCTCATCCAGCAACCGAGGATCGTTAGCAGCTGGTTCCACCTCTTCATCAGAAATGTCGAACTCGGATTCGCAGCTATCTCTGAGTAACAGCTCAATCAATTCTTCATCTAAATGCTTCTTCGTAGCAATACAGCCCCTCTAGGGCCTTCGTTTCCTGCAAAAAGCGCCTTCTACTGTCACGTTCCATTGACCGCGTCCTCCAATTTCGAAATCCGAGCAGTAATGAACTGTCTTCGTCGAGCAGTCAGACCAGCGTTTCCTCGGCTTACCCATCGGTCTCCGTCCTTCAGTTCTCCTAACGAAAACCTTTTCAAGTATTCGTTGTTCATCCGTACGATTCATGTGGCCAGCCCATTGCAGCTTCCGCAGTCTTACAATCATTGAGAACTCCGGCTCGTCAAACATTTCATACAGCTCATGGCTGTATCGGATTCCCCATCGGTCCCCGTCGCTCCAATTATTCGCCTCAGGACCCGTCTCTCAAAGGCGTTCAATATATTTGCGGATGCTTGGGTTAGGGTCCATGTTTCACAGCCATAGCATAGCACATGTCTTACCAGAGATTTTTATACTTGGAGCTTTCTTTTCCTGTGTATGCAGCTGGTCTTCAAGATGGTCAAAACTGAATAAAATATTTTATTTGCGAGCTGTTCGGTGTATTTCGTCTCTTCCATTACTGGTTCACCAAGGTGCACAAATTCGCTCCAAGGTGCACAAATTCGCTCACATTTTTGATACTGTATTCGCCAAGTGTGATTTTTTGTGTGCATAAGGTATTTTTCCTCGACTGCGTCATGAAACACCATAATCTTAAATCGTGACTAATGTATTACTATATAAAAACAATTTAAAGATAATATAAAAATAATTTAAAGATTAAAAAACAATTTAAAGATTAAAAAACACTGCCTATTAATTTAGTCCTTATATATAAATGAAGATTAACGTTAGCTTGAATACTTATCTGTACTTCATTGTTCATCTTAAGGTGAGTGTTAATGTTAATGCTTATTTGTACTTTGGCTTATCTTAAGATGCTTTGGCTTATCTTAAGATGATTTGGCTTATCTTAAATGCGTCATAATGCAATGTCTGTGCTTTGACCTATCTTAAGGTGAACGCTAATGTAAAATTCTTATCATTGGCTTAAATAGGCAGCATTTGTTTAGTGAATTTCATATTTTTAATAATTTGTTTACATAATTTGCTTAAAATTATTAATGGATTATATTCCTCGCATTCTAGACCCTTCCACAAAAACGACTGATTTTTTCATTTTTTGGGGTATTTTTTTTTTTTTTTTTTTTTTTTTTTTTTTTTTTTTGTGGTAGGGAGGTGAAGGCATTTATGCCCGCCGAGTCTGGCAGTGTGGGACTCCCATGGAGGATACCTTTGGACTACCCACTTAACACCTCCCCTGTCAATCTGAGAACCTAGCCTGGAACCGTTTGACACATTACTTCGGGCCAGGTCTCGTTTTGTTACGCCGTGGGGCGCCTTCAAGCTGGGGAGTCCCTTTCCTAGCGGGAGGGGAGGGGGGAAGAGGAATTGCCAGAAGAGCGATCCCCCAGCCCCAGCGCCTCCGGCTGCTGTGAGTCCCTTTTATATTTTAGGACTGCCCGAGCATAATGTGCCACCTGGTTCCATTTGTCAACCGATTCGAGCATCACCGCAACTATATTATCCGGGGTGAGCTCTCCCGTCTCCCTGTAGAGTTCCCTTCGCAGCCTGGCCCATTTCGTACACGCAAAAAATGTGTGACAGGCATTGTCCTCCTCTCCTGGGCAAAACCGACAATCGGGAGACCGTGACTTGCCGATCTTGTGCAGGTAAGACTGAAAACACCCGTGCCCGCTCAAAAGCTGGGTCAGATAGAAGTCAGTCTCACCATGCCTTCGATTTAGCCACGGTCTCACATCCGGGATGAGGCGCGCAGTCCACCTTCCCTTCGTGCAATTCCTCCAAGACTGCTGCCAATCGTTGAGCGAGCGTTGTCTCTCCTCGCGGATAACGATCTCCCTCGCATCCTCGTTTCGGCGCAGGTAAATAGCGCGGCGCTCTCTAGCAAGGAGGGCGACAGGTATCACGCCTGCAATCACTCTCACCGCCGAGTCGGAGACTGTTGGATACGAAGATGCAATTCTCAGTGCTCCTCTTCTCTGTACCTGTGCCAATCGTTTTCGGTATACCTCCTTGCTGAGAGCGTCGCCCCATACCTCTGCTCCGTACAGTAGCACTGACCCTACAGCACTCATCAAGAGGCGTCTTCTTGATGGGCTGGGTCCCCCTACGTTGGCCATAAGTCGACTCAGGGCCGATATTCCCGAAGCAGCCTTCTCAGCCGTTGCCCTGATTTGCTCAGAGAAACTCATCTTCGAGTCGATCAGTAGCCCCAGGTACTTCACCGCTGGCTTCGATTCGATCTGTATATCTCCAATACTGATCATCCTTACTCTAGGGATTCTCTTTTTTGTCAAGATGACCACTTCGGTTTTCTCCAGTGCTAGACTGAGCCCGCGAGCAATCATCCAGTCCCTCACTCGGCGCATTAGCATACCTAGCCTAAGTTGCGCTTGTTCAACGGTGCGTCCGGCGACCAGAGCCGCAACATCATCCGCATAGCCGACCAAGCGCGACTCATCTGGCATCTCAAGTCTCAGTAGCCCGTCGTAAGACACGTTCCACAGGTCCGGACCAAGGATAGATCCCTGGGCAACACCCGATGTAACCGCCATCCTTCGTTGGCCCTGTGTCGTGTCGTAGAGCAGGCTTCGGTCCTTTAGGTAGTTCCTCAAAAGCCGCATTAGATATTCTGGAACTTGAAAAGAGTTTTCCAGCGTATCCAGAATATCCACCCATCTAGCGGAGTTGAAGGCATTCCTGACGTCGAGTGTCACCAACAGGACGATCCGTCGCTTGGTGCGACTATATGCCTCTGCCTTTTGGACCGCGTTCACCACCTCTGCAATCGCATCAATGGTAGAACGTCCTGCTCTAAAGCCGTACTGCCGAGGAGATAGGTCCCCAGCAGCACGAATCGCGTCAGTGAGTCTTCCCTTGATGAGTTTCTCTAGCACTTTCCCAGCCGTGTCTAGCATGCATAACGGGCGGTATGCAGACGGCGATTCGGGATTTCCCTTCCCCTTGCTGACCAGCACGAGCCTCGCCACCTTCCATCGTACCGGGAAAACCCCGTCCCGTAGGCAAGCGTTGAATGTGCTGAGCAGCAAGTCAGGACAATGGTGATAGACGAGCTGCAAAACCTCAGCTGGTACACCATCTGGACCTGGAGCCTTCCTTGCCTTCAGGGAGAGGACTGCCTCCTCCAGTTCCAGCTGTGTGAAGAGTGGGCACTCGACTGCTGTTTCACCATGGACAGCGTCAACACGGACGGGATGTGCGGGGAAGAGTCCCCGCACTATCGCGTCCATCTTTTCCGCGTCATGTATACAAGGCTTCCGTAGGGCACCAAGTTTCCCCATGACCAGCTTGTAACCTAGGCCCCACGGATCCCTATTTACATCGTCCACGAGGTCTTGCCAGCATCGGGCCTTGCTCTTGTTAATAAGCCTGCGAAGATATTTCCTGCCGGACCTGTATGCTGCTAGCCTAGTGTCTGCCTCCTCCCGTGTTCGCGCCCGCTGGGCCTCTCGCCGAAGTTTGTGACACTCGCTTCTTTGTTCGGCGATCTCGTTTGACCACCAGTATACTGGAGGCTTACCATGTCGGGGTCTTCGGCGGGGCATGGAAGACTCGCAAGCAGCTATGATGGTACTCATAGTTGAGTTCACCAAGTCCTTGGCTGTAGGCCCTCCACTCCCTGGCGGAGCTCCCAGCAACGGTGCGCCTGCCGTAAGCGCGTCAGTGAACTTCTCGACGTCCATCCTCCCAGTCCTCCATCCGAGGATTGAAGTTTGGGCATATGCACGCAGAGTGGCACCGTCGTGAATCTCAACAGCTATATACTGGTGATCACTAGCCGAGTAGTCCTCTAGTACTCGCCAGTTGTGTACTCTAGGTACCAGGGACTCCGAAGCGAGTGTCACATCGGGTATGGTTCCTACGCAACCCCAGCGGCGGAAAGTAGGGGTGTTACCAGTATTTAGGACAAAAAGCGCTGTTCTGGCCGCCATGTCCAATATTTGCTTTCCCCTTGGGTCGGATTGTGGCATACCCCATTCGATGGCTCTAGCGTTGAAGTCTCCCCCGACCAGCATGTGGCCCTCTGTGTTCGAGACAGCGTCCTCCAGGGCATCGAGTTTGGTTCGAAAGGATCGCATTGCCTCGTTAGGCGTCAGATAAACACTGAAATATGTTATCCCTGAACACCGCACCCACACAAAACCATCCCCGCGTCCATGGCCCTGCACCTGAAGGCGGGCGCTGTCTCGAACCCAGATAGCCGAGGTACCAGTTTTGTCAGGGTACCACGCTTGCGAGTCCTTGTTATGATGTTGCTCGCTCAGCAACAGGAGGTCAGCTTTCTTATCCCTCGCAAACTGCTCAAGTAGGTCCTGGGCGTTTGTGCTTCGGTGCAAATTGACCTGCAGGATACGGATCATTTGAGTATCGATTTGGCTTTAGTTAGGGCCTCCTTGAAAACCCAGCATCTCCCTGTCCCCGGCTCATGTTTGAGGTCGCCGGGTGCTAGCTTAGCGTCCTTGCAAAGAATGCATTTTGCCTCGTTCGTGCACTCCTTCCTTTTGTGCCCCGTTTCACCACATTTGTAGCACAGAGATCTCCTGTCGTGTCCCCTACAGCCATACGCGGTGTGTCCGTATTCGAGGCATCTGAAGCAGCGGATAGGGATCGCTCTTCTCCGTATCCTGCAGATCACCCAACCTATCTTAATTTTGCCCTTCGCCAGGATTTGCTGGGCGTCTTTATCAGCTAGTTCGACAATAGCCATGCGTTGCCCCCTTGTGTTTTCACGCGTCAATCTTGCCTTGACTTCACTTATGCTGGGGAACTCCCTCCTAATGGCATCCTCTACTTCAGCTTTGTCCGTGACGCAGTCGAGGTCCCTGATTTCCAGGGTGGCCATTGGTTCGAGCGAGGCAACCGTTGCCGCATCTCCAAGAACCTTTTGAACCGCGTCACGGAATGCATCTTTGTTTGTGGCCTCTGGCCCGAATTCCACCAGCAAGCCGCCGGTCCGGGTTGGTCGAACTGCTTTGATGGCAGTTTTGGTGTCGTCTGGCTTGACCGCTCCTTTAATTTCACGGAGGACATCTGCGTAGGTTCGGCCCTTAGTGGGTTTAATAAGCAGTGCTTCTCGCAAGGGTTTGTGCCGCGGTTTGCTTTTTGTTTTCTGCGGTATAGCGGGGGGCTCCTTGTTCTCTTCGTGGTTGAGCTCTTTGTCTTTTTTTTCTAGGAGTAGCTTTTTGGCCGCTTTTTTCGCTACCTTGTTTCGCACCACATGAAACTCCTCGCCTGGAGTGTCAACTTGGTTTATGGTCTCATCCTTCCTCCTTTTCTCACAGTCGCCTTCAATTGGGCTACCGGCCATTCTTTTGCTGCTGCTAGGACCCACTGATGCCTCGAGGGAGAGCGTGTCTTTTTGGTGCTTCTCGGCTGCAAGCCACCTCCGCCTATAGTGCGTTATGCGGCCAAAAAGCTCCTCCAGTTCAAGAATGCCATTCTTGACACTCTTGCCTATGTTTTTCTGCACTTCGCAGGCAGCCCTCAGTTGTTTGACGATATTCCCCGCTTTCCGAGTAAGCCGCTCCTCTTCGGCGCGGTCAAGGGCGATTGTGTTATTTGGCGCCACCTCTTGGGAGAGGCCCCCGTTTCCTAGCCCTTTTGCTTCTATCGCTTGGATCGCGTTTGAAGTGGCGTCGGCCAACGGCAAAACTTCTCCCTCCCCCAGTCTTACACTGGCCTCCGTTGGTGTCGCAACTTGATCCGGATTGTGTACGTCTTGCACTGGGCGCTCCGGGGTGCGCATAGTCCTTCTACTGCGCCCAAAGGCTGCAATGATGCCAGGTTGCACAACGCACTCTGCCTTCTTTCGTTCGTTAGTCCGTCTGTGGTCTGTCTCCGATGATTTAACCTGTGGTGTTGACTTTAACAGTGTTTCTGGGGTTTGCTGCCTCCCCCCGCAATCGGTGACTTGTTTTATCGGTGTTCTTGCCAACAGCGGTTTTTGCCTGAAAGGGTTCTCCGTGCTAGCGTCCTGTTTGCTTGTGGTTTCATTTGTTTGCTCCATTTTATTGGGTCCCCCCTCGGAGCCGCTATCTCCGTTCGTGTGTGTAGTCGCCTTTTTGGTCCCATGGTTATCTTTGCAGAGCAGGGAGGCCATGCGAGGGTTGGCACAAGCCCTTATGGGGACAAGTGCTCAGAGCCAGACCAGCGCTAATCGGGAGTCCGTCTCAACCGAACCTACACCACCAACCCAATGGTGCGAACTTCGAACGTACTCCGAGGCCTGCCAAGGTTTTACCGGGACGGGTATAGGTGAAGTGTGGAACCTCCCCAAAATTCAGAGCATCTTTGGCTGACTTTAAATCAACCATTAATTTTGTTTTAATAGTTATTTTTCCTGCATCAACTCTTTTATTTTCGAAACTACTTAATTTATTTTCGGCTGCCAATAGGCGAACCTTATATTTCCGCTGTGTCCGAATACATTGATTGGCGGACCGTTTCTGCCCTGTTGGTGGCTTTTTTAGAGAAACCAGCAGGATCACGAGCTGGTTTCTTCTCCTTATTTTTTGAATACTGATTGAAATTTCTGGTAGTCTCAATATGCTCTCGATTTAGGGAATCAGGCGCGTAGGGCATTTTGCTTTGTGTCACTCTCACAGGTCTATTGCTTATCGGTGAGACAGTGCTGTCTCTCCTCCTAAGTGACCCCCACTCGTTTACCTTCATTTATGCGTAGATAGATATTTTTGCGCTCTCTAGCAAGGCGGGCGATAGGTATCACTGCTGACCTGGAGACTAAATGGTATGCGCGTGCGATCCGCAGTGCTCCTTGGCTCTGCATCTATGCTTACTGCTTTCGGCGCGGCTCCTTACTAAAAGTCTTAACTAAAAGTTCTGAGCCGTAGAGTAGCACAAACGAAACGGCGCTCATCACGAGTGATCTTTTTGATGAGGTGCTATCCCTATGTTGGCGATGAATCGAGTAAGTGCCGTTACATGTGCTGCAGCCTTATCATCTGTTGCACTAATTTGCTCTGAAAAGATAATATTCAAGTCTATTAGTACGCTCATGTATTTCACTGCTGATTTCAATTTGATCAGCGCTTCCCGAATATTCATAGTTCTTACTTTGAGGGCTCTCTTCTTTGTTAAGACTACCACTTTGGGTTTCTCTAGTGCTACTTGTAAGTTTTGGATGTTTGACTCTGCGTCCGGCGACTATCATCGCAACATCATCCCCATAGCTGATCAAGTGTGACTCATTCGACGGCTCAAGTCTCATTTGCCCGCCATAAAAAATGTTCCATAAATCATGGCTGATCTAAATACCATCTTTCGGCTCCCTTCGTTACTGTCATAGAGCGGGCTGCGGTCCTTGGATAGCCCCTCATGGCCTGCATGAGATATTTTGGTACTTGGCAATGATTTCCTATTACTCATAGGATATTCGCGCATCTAACGGAGTTAGAAGCATTTCTGACGTCGAGAGCAACTAGCAAAATATCCCGTCGGGTAAAACTGCTTTAAGCATCGATAGTTGAGCAGCCTGCTCGGAAGTCATAATACCGCGGAAATAAGTCCTCAGCAGCATACATCGCGTCAGCAGGTCTTCCCGCATATAGGTTTTTCGAGAAGCTTTTTTATCGTGTTTATCAGGCATAGTAGGCGGCAAGTAGGTGGACCGCAAATTGCTGATCAGCACAAGTTTCGCTACCTACGAGCACTCTGAAAATATCTCTTCACGCAAGCCACATTAAACCTACTAAGCAGCAAGTCAAGGCAAAAGTTATAGACCATCTGCCTCACTTCAGCTGGTAATCCCATCAACAAAACTTCTTTCTGTAGTTTCACCTTTGTGTAAAGCTGACATTTCACTGGTGTATCATAGGAGACGGCCTCAATAAAAATTGGATGAACAGGAAAAAGAGCATGACCTCCTATATCTTTTACGCGTCCTATGAGCAGGTTAGCCCTTGGGCGCCAAGCTTCCGCATGATTAACTTGTAGCCTAAGTCTCATGGGTCTTGATTCACCTCGTCCACCAAGTCTTGCCAACAAATAACCTTACGTTTCCTAGCCGACTTCTAAGCTTCTCATCTGGCGCGTGTGTCTTTCCGAGCCCGTGCCCACTAGTCCCTTCGCTTTCAGAAATTTCAGGGAATCCCCAGTATACTGGGGACTATCGTGCCAGGATTTTCGGTTGGTCATTGAAGACTTTTAGGCAGACGTAATGATTCTCATAGTTGATTTTGCCACATCTGGAGCTACAAGCCTTTCTCTCTCTGATGAAGCGTCTGTCAGCGGTGATCATGCCGTTAGCGCCGCTAACTGCTCAGTGTCCGCCTCCTTAGTATTCCACCTAAATACTGAAGACTGAACATACGGTGTCAAGAATCACCGTCATGGATCTTGAGTGCTATGCACAGGTGGTCACTGCAGTTTTTTACCATTGGTACCAAGGAATCCGAAGTGAATGTCACGTTGGGTATGGTTCAAACGAAGCCCCAACGATGAAAAGTAGAGTTGTGGCCTATGTTTGATACGACGAGTCAAATTCTAACTACCATTTTCAGGATCCGTTTGCCCCGAGGATCTGATTGGCGCATGTGTCATTCAATTGCTCTATAGTTAAAGTTACCTCCAACGAGTACATGATCCTCTGTCTATGAGAAAGCGACCGTTAAAGTATTGAACATAGATTGAAAATATGCTAAAGGTTTGTTCGGCGCTAGGTATACACTAAAAAGTATAGTTCCTAGACGCTGAATCCAAACTAAATCATCTTCGCCCCTGGCTCTGCAATTGGAAGTGTGCAGTGTTCCGAATTCAGATGCGAGCAGTGCCACATTGAGGGTATGTTGCTCATTGAGTAGCAATTCAGCTTGCCTGTCTCTCGCAAACTGCTCGAGTAGATCTCGGGCAAGTGTGCTTCGATGTAGATTTATTTGTAAGATACCGTTTCTACAGGGTTTTACAATAGGAGGTGTTATTTTGATATTAAAAGAAAAATGCCATTTTTTTCATATAAATGATCGAATGTTTATTTCATTATGAAGAGGATGGTATGGCGTTAATAGTGTAAAATAACATCAGGCAAATTACCACCACGACCACGCTTACAGGACGATATCCTTTTCATGAAATATCCCATGACAAATTCGCAAAGTAGCTGCCCCATGTCCTCGATAACCTCACGAATTCCATCTTCGAGGCCTTGAATCGATGCTGGGCTGTTGGCGTAGACCTTCTCTTTCATGTGGCCCCAAAGGAAGAAGTCGCAAGGTGTTAAATCACAAGATCTCGGTGGCCAAGTGTGATCACCTCTTCGAGAGGTAACACGGTCCGGAAACTTTTCCCGTAAAATATTATTAGTTTCGTTGCTTCTGTGGCACGTAGCGCTGTCTTGTTGTAACTAAACGTTGTCCAGATCAATACCATCCAATTCCGGTCATAAAAATCACAAGTCTTCTCTCGATAGCGCAATCTATTCATCGGAACTGTTGCTCCAGCCTCATTTTCGAAAAAGAAAGGTCCAATGACTCCGCCGGACCATGAACCCCACCAAACAGTCACACGTTGTGGATAGAAAAACTTTTCAACAATAACTCTTGGGTTTTCCGAGCCGCAGATGCGACAATTTTGCTTGTTGACGAAGCCACCGAGGTGGAAATGGGCCTCACCACTCAATTCGATGGAATTCCGGATCATTTTCATGCATTTCAAGGATCCAATCAGCAATGACACGACGTTGTTGATGATCAACCGGCTTGAGTTCATGTGTTAACTGAACTTTATAAGCCTTAAGACCCAAATTTTTATGCGAAATACGGTGTAATGACGTTTGTGGAATGCCTAATTCCAAAGAACGACAAGGAATGGACAAAACTGGATTTTTTTCGACACTTTCGGCTACAGTTGCAATATCCTTGGCTGTTCTTGAGTGACGTGCACGGGTTTTATTCTTCACATCACTAAGTTGTCCCAACAGCTCGACTTTTTCCACCAATTTCTGTATTGCGGCCTGACAAGGTGGTTCACATCGACCCAAAAATGTTCGAGTCTTACGAACCGTCTCTGCCAAATTTTCACCATTTTTATAGTGAATTTTGATAATTTCAATGCGTTTTTGAAGCTTGTATCATTACATTTTTATTAAAGGCGTAGTTTTTACTTGCCAAATGTCAAAAAATGCTAGCTTCAAAAGTGACATCTACCGAAATAGGGGGTGTTCAAAAACACCTCTTATTGGAAAACCCTTTAGCAAAGGTACTTTGGCTTTGATTAAGCCTCCTGGAAAACCCGATATTTTTCTGTATTTGGAACGTGTTTCAGGTCTATTTATGAAAATTGTTTTTGCGTAGCTACTCAATTGAGTTGAATTAACAATTCTCCTGAAAAATTGTTAGAAAAGAAAAATGTTAGAAGAAGGTGGTTTGTTGTAATATGTTTTTGTAATAACTACGAATTATGTTCGAGTTAATTTGCTGCTGACAGACAAGTACTTACAGGAGAAAATTAACTGAACATAATTCGATAAAAACATATTGAGTTTACATAAGTAGGATTAATTATAATAATTTGCTCACATCTAAGCATGGTCGCCGTGTGTGTCTCAAAAGTGTGATGGCCTGAGGAGAAAAATTTTTAACGCAACTCAATGAAGTAGCTATGCAAAAACAAATTTCATAAGTAATTTGAAGCTATCGGAGCCAATCGAAAAACGAGTTCGATGCCGGCGCGATGCAAAAAGCTTAGTCTAGAGCAAATCGACGCATATATTTGCATTAAATTGATGTAAAACGGGTCCAATGATCAGTAAAAAAGTTTAGCCCTAACAAGTTTTTCAGATTGTCTGGACTTCTTGACAGAGATCACAGTGTGCCTCCTTTGTGCACTCCTTGCTCTTATGCCTTGTCTAGCCACAATTATAGTACAAATAGCTTCTATCGATCCCCCCTGTGTGATATGCTCGTATCCGAAGCACTTGATGCATCGGAAACGAATTGCTCTACGCCGAGTTCTACAAGTAACCCACCCTATTTTGATTTTCTCCCTTCCTATCAACTTTTCGGCTTCTTTCTATATGATTTCAATAATGGCCATGTGCTGACCCCTATTATTTGGTTTGCTCAACCACACTTTCGTCCCGCATAAGCTAGAGAAATGCTGTCAATGTCCCTAACTTCGACAGTAGCCATACACTCGAGTAAAGCAACGACTGCCTTTATTCCAAGGACTTTTTGACTGTGTCACGAAATACGTCTTTGTTTATTTCCTTTGGTCCCAGGTCACTAGAAAAAGTCAGCTGTAAAGCTTCGATAACAGTTTGTATGTTTCTCGGTTTCAGCAGTCCCTTAATTTCTTGCAGGATATCCGCTTAAGATTTACGGTCGGTAGACTTGATCATTAGTGCCTGCCTAATAAGTTTTCGGTATTCCTTATTCTTGCTTTCTTGAGCTGCATCCGATTATGCTTTGCATTTCAGTTCTTGTGGAGCTTTTATGGCTGCTTTAGATAGCGCTACTTGAACCCTCCCTCCAATGTAGCGTGATCTTTCGATGATTTGTCCTCGTCTTTTCTCCGTTTTTCCAAGCCAGTCTTTTGCTTTTAGTAGGCATTGAGAAGATTATCAATTTATCAAAGGGCTTAATCTTTTGCTCCTCCTCTGTCTTGAGCCATCTGCACCTGTAGTGACCTATTCAGGCTGAGCTCTTCTAGCTCCGAAACTCTAATTTCGTTTATACGTCGCATCAGGCTGTAATGGGTTTCAGATTAATTTCCGCTTTACGGTAGAGCCACTTATAGGGTTATTGGTCTTTTCACTTTCGTCTATCGTATATTTGTCTGGCAGGGCCCACAAGAGTCTGTACTCTTTTTTTGCAGAACGCATTGTTTTCTTGCTTTGCCCGAACGCCACAAAAACTTTCAGCTGGACAAGATTTGCCAATGTTTCCCATTTATTCAATCGCTTTACTTCTACCTTTTTGTCTAAGTCATTGTTTTTGTTTTTGTTGCCTTAGTCATTTTTGTTGTTGCCGTTGGTGCAGTTATGGTTGCTGTTTTCAGCAGATCTAGGTTGATTGGGTACCCCTCGGAGCCGCTATATCCGTTCGTGAGTGCAGTCACCTGCTTGGCCCTATGGTTATCTTTGTGAAGTAGGGAGGCCATGCGAGGGTTGGTACAAGCCCTGATGGCGACAGTGGCTTAGAGTCATATCGGCGCCATTTGGGAGCCCGCCTCAACCGGATTAAATGAACGTAGTGGTGATCGTATCTGCATCAAAGAAGGGGTAACACGTGCAAAATTTTCACTCGCTGTACTTCATCAAACAAAAGAAAACAGAAATGCAAAGCGAATGAGATAGCTAATAATGCTCGGATAACAGTGACTGCAAAAGATGATATTTATACGTTTAAGTCCGGAGGTTTTATTTTTAAATTTACAATCGATTGCTATTAAGCTGAAGTGTCGCTAGAGGTCTTAACGGTCTGATCAATTCCCAAATAATTTTACAGTCTAGAAAATATTTATGAAATGAATAAAAAAAAATAGTTTTTTTTCAAAAAGAGGCAAAAGGAAAAATCACGAACTGATATAGATACCATAAATTGGATCATTCGAAACAATAACTATATTTAAAAAATAGCAACATCTACAACAATCATTATGAACAACAACCATCACGAAATCTCTCGAGCTAGTCATGACGTCATCATCATCAACAAAAAACGACAACAAGCACTGATGAGTCATCTTCGATCGAGACTATAACAAAATTTAATATATAATCAGATGATGAATGAGGTGGCGGATAGGTTCACTCATAATACGTGAATGCAATACGTGTAACAGTGCACGAAGCAAGCTATCAAGCGATTTTTGAAATGATATTAAGGCTAAGTAAAAGTAAACAAAGCAAAAAATTGGATTGACTAATAGGTAAAATTTTTAATGAAATTAGTTTTATTTTTATGAAGCCGTGTTTTGTTTTCGTAGAAAATCTATATTATACACCGCGCAACAATACTATCTGAATTATAATAAATGCAGTAGGGTTTGTGGCGCCGTAGTTTGATTTTAACATTTTTTATTGACAGAGTTTGTATGGAGGTTGAACTACTGTAGTTTCTTTTGGGCACTGCAAAGTTTTGGTAGGCGGATACGTGGTTTAGTTTCGGTTGTTTGGTTTGCTGGAAAGAATAAACAATTAGAGTAGAGAAAGTTGCAATTGCTGCACAACAAGTTATAAAAACTGTATTCCGGTGGATGGTCTAAGCAATCAAACCGAAGGGAAAATATTCCGAAACCGACCAAAACTTGACATCTGCACCCAACAAACCTTACAGGACTTTCGTTTGGCCGAACAGTTGACACTGAGGATATATTTTGTTTTGACGCTTTCGACTAAGGTTCTGGAGGAAAATTACTGTGAGCGAATGAATGTATCATTAAACCATCAAGTCTGCAGTTATAGGTTGAGAGCGAACCTTTCTTGCTGCAGTGCTGTTCAATTTGCTGATACTTTTTTCGGCAAGCTTCATTTTTTCGTGACATGTGATCCTACTATATAATTTCCAACAAAAACACTAGGCCCTAATTATAATCAACGTGTACATTTTAAAATACATCCTCAGTCTATTCTCTAAACTAACCCAGTGACTTCTGGCATTGCAGCATTAATTACATAATCAGCTCAACACACGCCCCAATAGTTGGACAACATTAGAAAATCCACTCCCAAATATTCAGTTGTGTAGTCCAGGGAATAAATCTAATTACTGTAGCACGTACATGCTCCAAAGCTAAATAGAATTTACATTGACAAAAGCAACAACATAACGAAAACATCCCCAAACACTAACACATTGTTAATTGTATGTGTCGGTATATATTCGACAAATTGATGATGAAAGCATGTACCGAGTGATTCGTGCAATTATCAGACAAGCCTGAGAGAGTCCTGTTTACTTTCTTTACACCAAAGGGTCTTATCTTTCGTCAGGATACATGTTACCAAAAGTATTTGTTCGATCTACGACTCCTTTTCTCATGCAAGTCCTTTTATTTGATGCCAACCCACAGCTTTCGGTTCGGTTTTAACATTAGCACATATCCCTGATGCGTATGTAAAGGATACCGAAAACTGATTACTATCACAAAGTGTTTGTGTACGAGTGTGTCTGCATTAGTACCATTCAATTAAGATAAGAACCGAAGACACTGCTGTGTCTTATGTACTCGCACTGCTGCTGGCAAGTATATAGAATGATGCCTAAATTTGATCATATCAACCGTGATGATAAAATCTATGAACGTCTTAACCAAAAACAGGCATATAAATAAGGACTTCATTAAGTTTAGGGAGCAATATTGCTGGGGAGCAGCGAGCTTGTAACTGTTCCGTATCGTTGGAGGGAATTTCCGACAGAGTAAAGCCATTACGACTAAATGGGAAGGATGTAAAGTAAAGCGGACAGACAAGTCTATAAGTCCGTGACCTTCCGTTTAAGGCATGATTGTTGTTATTAACTTTAGATTTTACGGATGTTTTTAAGATGAAATATAAACATTACGACTGAGGAAGTGTGTTAAGGTAGAGATAAATGAGGGTTGTAAAATCTAAGCGTGAGCAAATATGTCAAGTTTGAGAAATAGTCTCAACGTGGAAGTATCTTTTCCGAACCTTAGATAGATACCCTATAATTAACACTTATAAAAATCATCTTAATACTATATTTCCTTGAATCAAACCCTACATCATCATTAGTTCAATTTCCTAATCAAAAATTATTGCAAATTGCTTCAACAGCAAGAATTTCAAACAACCGCAATCAAATACTTCCTAAGATAATCGAAAACTTCTCCAATCCTCGGAAACTTCATAGGAATCAAGAAGCATCGAGCGAAAGAACCATTTCAACCAATAAAATGTCACATTGGCTTTGCCATTCCCATTCGTTCTCTACGCCGACTATTAAAACCCATAATACTCTGAAAATCTTCCTCACAATTCCAGCCAAAGTAATACGACAAAGAATTTTAAGTAAAATCAAAAGCTTCAATTGCAAATGAATAATCCCCCATTCAATTTGATTTCCGTTCAATGAAATGTTTGCAATTCAGTTGAGTTCGGTTCTGTTCAATTCTGGAGTAGTGTGGATTGGAGAAATTTTCCTGGCTTTTGATTTTTCAATGATGATGACAATTCACCACTTTGGAGGTTTTTCCAAAATGATGATTGCATTGATTTGAAATTACTGAAATGGGAAAATTTTACATTGGGGTTGTAATATGGCTTTGGTATAGCATTTAGATGAGAGTTCACTTGGATTGGATAAAGTGCCCGCCATTATGTTGACAATATGAATTTTCTTAATCAAAGCTCAATTGGCTGGAAAATTAAAATTATTCTTTTGCTGGTGATATGAATAGCACTTTGGAGTGCAGCCAAGAAAAAAAAATCAGACGAGTAGGTTTATTCAAAATTGTATGATCTGTGAGTGTTTGCTTTTAAATGCTTTTTAGGGTTGACGTCCGCTTAAGGTTTCGTAATATTTTGAAAAGTTGTAGTGGAAATTCGGTATCGTTAAATCCGTAAAGCACTGCAGCGGTGTTATGCTAGCCAACTATTGGTTTTTTTTTTTGTGGTAGGGAGGTGAAGGCATTTACGCCCGCCGAGTCTGGCAGTGTGGGACTCCCATGGAGGATATCCTTGGACTACCCACTAAACACCTCCCCTGTCAATCTGAGAACCTAGCCTGGAACCGTTTGACACATTACTTCGGGCCAGGTCTCGTTTTGTTACGCCGTGGGGCGCCTTCAAGCTGGGGAGTCCCTTTCCTAGCGGGAGGGGAGAGGGGAAGAGGAAATGCCAGAAGAGCGATCCCCCAGCCCCAGCACCTCCGGCTGCTGCGAGTCCCTTTTATCTTTAAGGACTGCCCGAGCATAATGTGCCACCTGGTTCCATTTGTCAACCGATTCGAGCATCACCGCAACTATATTATCCGGGGTGAGCTCTCCCGTCTCCCTGTAGAGATCCCTTCGCAGCCTGGCCCATTTGGTACACGCAAAAAATGTGTGACAGGCATTGTCCTCCTCACCTGGGCAAAACCGACAATCGGGAGACCGTGACTTACCGATCTTGTGCAGGTAAGACTGAAAACACCCGTGCCCGCTCAAAAGCTGGATCAGATAGCAGTCAGTCTCACCATGCTTTCAATTTAGCCACGGTCTCACATCCGGGATGAGGCGCGCAGTTCACCTTCCCTTCGTGCAATTCACCCAAGACTGCTGCCAATCGTTGAGCGAGCGTTGTCTCTCCTCGCGGACAACCATCTCCCTCGCATCCTCGTTTCGGCGCAGGTAAATGGCGCGGCGCTCTGTAGCAAGGAGGGCGACAGGTATCACGCCTGCAATCACTCTCACCGCCGAGTCGGAGACTGTTGGATACGAAGATGCAATTCTCAGTGCTCCTCTTCTCTGTACCTGTGCCAATCGTTTTCAGTATACCTCCTGCTGAGAGCGTCGCCCCATACCTCTGCTCCGTACAATAGCACTGACCCTACAGCACTCATCAAGAGGCGTCTTCTTGATGGGCTGGGTCCCCCTACGTTGGCCATAAGTCGACTCAGGGCCGATATTCCCGAAGCAGCCTTCTCAGCCGTTGCCCTGATTTGCTCAGAGAAACTCATCTTTGAGTCGATCAGTAGCCCCAGGTACTTCACCGCTGGCTTCGATTCGATCTGTATATCTCCAATACTGATCATCCTTACTCTAGGGATTCTCTTTTTTGTCAAGATGACCACTTCGGTTTTCTCCAGTGCTAAACTGAGCCCGCGAGCAGTCATCCAGTCCCTCACTCGGCGCATTAGCATACCTAGCCTAAGTTGCGCTTGTTCAACGGTGCGTCCGGCGACCAGAGCCACAACATCATCCGCATAGCCGACCAATCGCGACTCATCTGGCATCTCAAGTCTCAGTAGCCCGTCGTAAGACACGTTCCACAGGTCCGGACCAAGGATAGATCCCTGGGCAACACGCGATGTAATTTCCATCCTTCGTTGGCCCTGTGTCGTGTCGTAGAGCAGGCTTCGGTCCTTTAGGTAGTTCCTCAAAAGCCGCATTAGATATTCTGGAACTTGAAAAGAGTATTCCAGCGTGTCCAGAATATCCACCCATCTAGCGGAGTTGAAGGCGTTCCTGACGTCGAGTGTCACCAACAGGACGATCCGTCGCTTGGTGCGACTATATGCCTCTGCCTTTTGGACCGCGTTCACCACCTCTGCAATCGCATCAATGGTAGAACGTCCTGCTCTAAAGCCGTACTGCCGAGGAGATAGGTCCCCAGCAGCACGAATTGCGTCAGTAAGTCTTCCCTTGATGAGTTTCTCTAGCACTTTCCCAGCCGTGTCTAGCATGCATAACGGGTGGTATGCAGACGGCGATTCGGGATTTCCCTTCCCCTTGCTGATCAGCACGAGCCTCGCCACCTTCCATCGTACCGGGAAAACCCCGTCCCGTAGGCAAGCGTTGAATGTGCTGAGCAGCAAGTCAGGACAATGGTGATAGACGAGCCGCAACACCTCAGCTGGAACACCATCTGGACCTGGAGCCTTCCTTGCTTTCAAGGAGAGGACTGCCTCCTCCAGTTCCAGCTGTGTGAAGAGTGGGCACTCTACTGCTGTTTCACCACGGACAGCGTCAACACGGACGGGGTGGGGGGGGAAGAGTCCCCGCACTATCGCGTCCATCTTTTCCGCGTCATGTATACAAGGCTTCCGTAGGGCACCAAGTTTCCGCATGACCAGCTTGTAGCCAAGGCCCCACAGATCCCTATTTACATCATCCACGCGGTCTTGCCAGCATCGGGCTTTGCTCTTGTTAATAAGCCTGCGAAGATATTTCCTGCCGGACCTGTATGCTGCTAGCCTAGTGTCTGCCTCCTCCCGCGTTCGCGCCTGCTGGGCCTCTCGCCGAAGTTTGTGACACTCGCTTCTTTGTTCGGCGATCTCGTTTGACCACCAGTATACTGGAGGCTTACCGTGTCGGGGTCTCCGAAGGGGCATGGAAGACTCGCTAGCAGCTATAATGGTACTCATAGTTGAGTTCACCAAGTCCTTGGCTGTGGGCCCTCCACTCCCTGGCGGAGCTCCCAGCAACGGTGCGCCTGCCGCAAGCGCGTCAGCGAACCGATCAACGTCCATCCTCCCAGTCCTCCATCCGAGGATTGAAGTTTGGGCATATGCACGCAGAGTGGCACCGTCGTGAATCTCAACCGCTATATACTGGTGATCACTAGCCGAGTAGTCCTCTAGTACTCGCCAGTTGTGTACTCTAGGTACCAGCGACTCCGAAGCGAGTGTCACATCGGGTATGGTTCCTACGCAACCCCATCGTTGAAAAGTATGGGTGTTACCAGTATTTAGGACAAAAAGCGCTGTTCTGGCCGCCATGTCCAAGATTTGCTTTCCCCTTGGGTCGGATTGTGGCATACCCCATTCAATGGCTCTAGCGTTGAAGTCTCCCCCGACCAACATGTGGCCCTCTGTGTTCGAGACAGCGTCCTCCAGGGCATCGAGTTTGGTTCGAAAATATCGCATTGCCTCGTTAGGCGTGAGATAAACACTGAAATATGTTATCCCTGAACACCGCACCCACACAAAACCATCCCCGCGTCCATGGCCCCGCACCTGAAGGCGGGCGCTGTCTCGAACCCAGATGGCCGAGGTACTAGATTCGTCAGGGTACCACGCTTGCGAGTCCTTGTTATGATGTTGCTCGCTCAGCAACAGGAGGTCAGCTTTCTTATCCCTCGCAAACTACTCAAGTAGGTCCTGGGCGTTTGTGCTTCGGTGCAAATTGACCTGCAGGATACGGATCATTTGAGTATCGATTTGGCTTTAGTTAGGGCCTCCTTGAAAACCCAGCATCTCCCTGTCCCCGGCTCATGTTTGAGGTCGCCGGGTGCTAGCTTAGCATCCTTGCAAAGAATGCATTTTGCCTTGTTCGTGCACTCCTTCCTTTAGTGCCCCGTTTCACCACATTTATAGCACAGAGATCTCCTGTCGGGTCCCCTACAGCCATACGCGGTGTGTCCGTATTCGAAGCATCTGAAGCAGCGGATAGGGATCGCTCTTCTCCGTATCCTGCAGATCACCCAACCTATCTTAATATTGCCCTTCGCCAGGATTTGCTGGGCGTCTTTATCAGCTAGTTCGATAATAGCCATGCGTTGCCCCCTTGTGTTTTCACGTGTCAATCTTGCCTTGACTTCACTTAAGCTGGGGAACTCCCTCCTAATGGCATCCTCTACTTCAGCTTTGTCCGTGCCGCAGTCGAGGTCCCTGATTTCCAGAGTGGCCATTGGTTCGAGCGAGGCAACGGTTGCCGCATCTCCAAGAACCTTTTGAACCGCGTCACGGAATGCATCTTTGTTTGTGGCCTCTGGCCCGAACTACACCAGCAGGCCACCGGTCCGGGTTGGTCGAACTGCTTTGATGGCAGTTTTGGTGTCGTCTGGCTTGACCGCTCCTTTAATTTTACGGAGGACATCTGCGTAGGTTAGTGGGTTTAATAAGCAGTGCCTCTCGCAAGGGTTTGCGCCGCGGTTCGCTTTTTGTTTTCTGCGGTATATCGGGGGTTCTTCGTTCTTTTCGTGGTTGAGCTCTTTGTCTGTTTTTTCTAGGAGTAGCTATTTGGCCGCTTTTTTCGCTGCCTTGTTTCGCACCACATGAAACTCCTCGCCTGGAGTGTCAACTTCGTATATGGTCTCGTCCTTCCTCCTTTTCTCACAGTCGCCTTCAATTGGGCTACCGGCCATTCTTTTGCTGCTGCTAGGACCCACTGATGCCTTGAGGGAGAGCGTGTCTTTTTGGTGCTTTTCGATTGCAAGCCACCTCCGCCTGTAGTGCGTTATGCGGTCAAAAAGCTCCTCCAGTTCAAGTATGCCATTCTTGAAACTCTTGCCTATGTTTTTCTGCACTTCGCAACCGAGTTCAAGAAGTAGTCTAATGCTTGCGTGGTTGGAAAATCGGTTTAAGTTGAATGGATGTTTGTGTTTGGGTAGTGGGTAGGATGGATAGTGTAACGATGAGTTCAACACTCTCTTTTGTTGTGTGTTTTGTGTTACACTAGGCAATGACTAACAAAATAGTTATTACCGTAGGTGAAAAATAAAACAAACTATGATTCAGAAAAGAGTTAATTTTACTTGACTTTCAATTACAAACCATACGGTCAAAGTCTTGAGACACAATGAGATTTATACTTAATCCAGTAATCAGTTTTTTCAAGTTTAAGAAAAAATAAACTATCTATTAATTCATTATTACTCCGCAATAGGTAGGTATTTAACAGTATACATATTCAAAGTAAAATTAAAACAAGTTGGGTAAACAGACCTCCGCTCATGTCAGAAGGGTTTTGTATTCAATTTGCAAAATGCAGTCACCAGGTCGAATCAAATCAAGAAACATGTCAAAGACGATTTTATTGGAGAAAATATAAAATACGAAGATCAGACTATTTTTAACAAAGTTGAACGAATTTCGACTTCTGAGGTTTTTGGTATTGTTATACTCATGAATATCTCCCTTGATTATTATTTCAGATGTCCATCTGCGACGGAGGAAACACATTTTTCATGTATTTTCCCCCTGTGCCCCCACTGAAGCAAAAACTGACAGTTTAACAACTATTTTGAAAAGCTCCCATGAAAACGTTCATTTCATACTCATATCGGCTACGTTTGATGAATTTTTTTTTCAGGGGCCACTCTCCTGTACTGAAATCATCGATTCATGGTCAATTTTTTCGAATCCTAGAATGGTTACAAAACCCTTTTGCTAGGAGCTCTCTCCCACCTCCTTGACTTATTTCACTTATGAGCATTAATTGTAGGTACTCATCTTCAGTCATTCATTCAATTGAATCAAGTGTTCAAAGCATGCACCTTAAACGTTGAAGTTGGGAAAAAATAACTCAAAATTATTCAATCTTCGCATTTAAAACAGCCATTATATATTTTACGATTACTGATACCACTAGCTGAACCCATATACATGACACCTATCATTCCTGAAATTTTCATGCAAATCCTAGCAAAATTGTAGTGTCTGAGTCGGTAAAAAGCGCATGTTGTTCCATAGCCATATGTTGCCATAGTAATAAATGCAGCGCATATTGTTCCATAGTAATACAGGAAAATTCAAACCGCTATAACATTGCTAAATATGATTCAATCTTTATGAAACTTTCAGGATAGATCAATCTTATAAATAGTCATTTGTGTACTGAATCACATTGAATTTAAGGGCACCGTTAAGATTTTATTCAAGAAAACATAAAATCGATAAATCATACTATTACTAACAAAGTTGAGTGAATTGCGACTTCTCACGTATTTGTTGTTGTTGTACACACCGAGGCCTACATTCCTGATTTTTTTCAGATTTTTCGGATCACAGGTGTCTAATCGTGAGGGGGGGTTCACAAATTTTTCGTGTATTTCCCCTCTCTGTGCGCTCCTCGAAGCAAATTTTGCCAAACTAAGACCTGTTTTGAAAAGTTCTCATCAAGACCTTTCATTTGATACCCATACCGGCTACCTTCAATGAAATTTTTTTTCGGGGGGTCATTCTCCTATATGGGGAGACCCCCCTTAAATACCTTATAAAATTTTTTTGTATTTGAGCTTTGAAGAGATCACCACTCTACACCTACGCACAAAATTTGATGTTTCTAGCTCAAGTAGTTTCCGAGAAAAACTGCTGTGACACACGGACGGACGGACAGACGGACAGACTGGTAGCGAAACTAGAAGGGTTTTGTAAAATTATTTTACAAAACCCTAAAAAAGTAGTTAATTCTAAGTTAGAATTAGTGTTTTACATAAATAAGAATAGCATCAAAAAGTACATTCTTACGAACCTCCAGGATTTAACAATATCTACATCAGTTAGTAGATATTGTTAAATCCTGGATAGTACTCAGAAGTACACTAACCTAAGATTTTTCATATTCTAAATAGGAACGGTATAATTTTGAAATCCTGTAGATATTTTTAAGTACTCGATGGCAATATTATTGTATAGTATATACATAGGTACTGTTCTGGAGTTCTTAAACATTATATTTAATACAGTGCATTCAGGACAAGTATTTCATTGAGCTTTTTTGGTGCAAGTCGGTTTCTTCGATCATTACATAAAATGCCCGCTTTAGAAAACAGCCTTTCGGACGGCACCGAAGTAGCCGGTATACAGAGGTATTTATGCGCCATTTTAAATAACGACGGAAATAGAGCTTTTTTCTCAGCCCAAAATTGAAGTGGATCTTGCTTCCTATCTACGTACGGCAACTCAATATACAGTTTTATTATCGCAGCTGCTGTAGAAAATGTAGTCGAGTTTGATTGTCCGACGGCTTCCGATACTTTTCGGTCGATAACACCCCAAATTGCATCTTCTGTAGAAAAAGAAGCAGCATCCAAAGCAACAGGCATACAAGGTTGATCAAGTGAGGTCTCCATTGATAAGTAGTCTTGCAGTTCATTAAGTACCCACGTTTGCGCATTGTCAGCATTCGACTCTAAACTGAACGCTCTGTTTTTAAATCGTGGATCAAGAAAAGTCGCTATTGCTGCTACTCTGTTGATTTCATAAACCTTGAGGCGTTTTTCAACTGCGTTAGTAAGAGCTCTTTGCAAGCATTTGCCCGTTTCTGTTATTGGGGTTTTGGTATTGATAGTATTTTGTGGACCAAATACGAGCGGTATAACAGATGATAGTGATGGATATTTTTCACCGCATAAAATTGTGGTTACTTATTCAAATGGATTTAGGAGCATCACTATATCTTCGGCAATAGCCCAGCCTTGAGAATCCAAATTCGATGGTGGTGATTCCAGTGTTGGCAATGTCGCAGAAAGTGGATTCTTGAGCTTTAGTAAGCGATCGAGCATATAAAATGTACTATTCCAGCGTGTGCGAACGTCTTGTTTTAGTTTGATTACGTCCAAATTCATTTGCTTCTGCATGGCGGTCAATGCATATGTAGATTTTGTGCTGTGTTTGAAATGTGAAACGATCGCACGACATTTATTTATTACTTGCCATAACTGGCTATTATAAGCGGTGGTGTCTCTTGAACCAGTAATATCTTTTTCTATACAATCCTTCACAGCAAGATTGATCGTATGGGCGACACAGAAATGATTGCACTCATTTAAAACTTCACTTACTGCTTTTTTCATTGAAGCAGCATTATCTGTTACAATAGTAACTATTTTTGTTTTTATCTCCCAGTCCTCCAATATTTGACGAATAGCATTTGCTATATTTTTAGCTGTGTGACTGCCTTGTATTTCTGAAGCTGAAATAACCACTGATTCTAGTTTGGTGTCGTCTATAAAATGGGTGGTTACACTAATGAAACTTTTATTAGTATCTGACGTCCAAATATCTGACGTCAAAGCAATATTTTTAATTTTCTGCAATTTTTTCTTATATGCCGCCGCTTCAGTTTCATATTTTTCTTCTAACATCTGAGCTAATTTTTTTCTGGAAGGAAGTTCATAGTCAGAATTTAATGTGTTAGTATACCTTCGGAAACCTTCATTTTCAACTATTCGTAGAGGCTGATAATCTTGCACAATCATTTGAATCAGCGCAGCATCGCCAGATTTCTGCAAAACTTTTCGCGGCAAGGCCAAACGAGTCTGCTTAAATCGTTTTGTAGCGGGCTCACCATCTACAGATGATGAAGACGGCGTAGATATGCTGGCTGATGGCGGTTCTTTTGAAATTTCTTTTTGAATTTCACTCAACGATGATGAGCTTGAGGGTCGATTATTAATGGATGTAGCACTATTATTATCCGACGCTACCAATTCACAGTTTTGCTGGGATGCATTTTTTTAATATGGTTCATAAGTGAACTGCTATTGCCAGAGTATTTATAACTATTAGAACACATTTTGCACTTTACACTTCCTTGTGGAGGTAAGTCAAACACTTTCCGAACCGGGGAAGATTTTTTAGGCCCGGGCATTGTCCAATCACGAGGATTAAAATATGCAAGGAATGTAATCCAATAACACTTATCGGTTTAACTTGAAAAAATTACACAAACTTTGTTTGAAAACGATTACAGTTCAGAACAAACCACACAAAACAATGTTCCGCTCTCGGTCGCTTCTGGGGTCATGCAATGAACTTGAGTTAAGTCAGCAATACAGTTGCGCAGATTAACTCCTCAGTGGAAAATAGAGCGCTCAAAAAGTGTTTCTGAAGCGCTTTTCATAAAGCAATGAAGTGCTCCAAAGTCCCTTATACTTCATATGTATTTTAACATTAGATGTCCCCAGAACTAAGCACGCTATCAGATAGCTTACTTAAAAGCACGTTGGAAGCCCGTGCATGCATGCTTCAAATGTGCCTCATATGAAGCTGATATGATTTAATGTAGCTTAAAGTGAAGCGATTGTAAAGCACTTCTCTTTGGATATGGTAACAGAGTGCTTCAAAGGTGATTCTTTAGGAAGGGCTTCGCTGGGTACGAACGCGCATTAAACGAAGCAAAAATTATATGCAACGACTTCTCCCCAAAAATCAGAACGATAACGTAAACACAACTTTAGTTAGAGATAGCCTAACACGGGTTGACTCGATTTAACCGCAACTTGAGCTGTCTTGGTCCTAAATCATTTGGAACGAATTTGGCCAAAGTGCAGAGCGATGACTTCGAAATACAACTCGAGTTGGAAATAGCCTAACACGAGTTGACTCGATTTAACCGGAACTCGAGCTGTCTTGGTCACAAATCATACACTACGAATTTGCCCAGAGTTAGAGCGATGACTTAGAAACACAACTCGAGTTGGAAGTAGCCTAACTCGAGTTGACTCGATTTGAGTGCAACTCGAGTTAACTCGGTTTGTTAAATCGAGTTGACCCATCTTTCCTAATCAGTCGTGGGTTCTAAGGCAACGATGGGTTCTTCCAGGCTCTTGAACTGCTAGAGCAGTTTCTAAATATTGCCATGGAAAGTCATTGGCTGCCCGGACTGGGAGAAATATAGGGAGTTGTCTACAGCGGAGTAATACGACGAACGTAAAGCGCATTTAAATTGTGCATAACCTATGATTTTAGTCCCTTCAGCTTGAGCGATACTCAGTTCGGCAGTGATTTAGATGGTGAAGAAGTTGTAGTGAATTAGGTATGATTAATGTCCGTGGAGGACTGCAGCGATGGTCTGCTGCCTCAGCAGAAGAAGATGTTGGTATCCGCTGAGATTGGCCTTGTCTGAGGACGCGTGAATGCACTGGCAGGCTAGCGTTGCGGTGTTGTGGGGCGGGTTCTTTCACCCAGCACAAGGACCGATTACAAAAGAATTTCGCATCAATGAATTCCTGGGTCAAATAAAAGTCGACCGAGGTCGAAAAAAGGAGGTAACCAACTAAGGGTTGGCAATTGCTGACGAAAAAGGAAAAAGTGGACCTAGGGAAGATAGGCGGACTTAGGAGGATTTCGTCGTTACCCGACGATTCTTATGGCCCACAAATAAGAGTTGGGGCATCCAGATGGAGTTGCTGCCCCTTCGCACCCTCCCAACCGGATCAAGATCCAAACGTAGACGTGGCCATATATTTCCCATTTGAGTGGAAAACTCATACAAACATAATTTGCATGAATTTTCCCATCAAATGAGAAATATAGACGTGCCCAGTTTATGTTACAGAATTATGTGATCGAACCACATAACTCTATATCATAAAAGGGCATGCGAGCGGAAGGCAACTCTACGTTTGGATCTTGACCCGGTTGGGAGGGTGCAAGAGGGCATCACCTCCATCTGGATGCCCCACTTTTATTTGTGGGCCATAAGAATCGTCGGGTAACGACGAAGTCCTCCTAAGTCCGTCTGTCGTCCTTAGGTCCAGTTTGTCCTTTTTTGTTTGCAATCGCCAACGCTTAGTTGGTTACCTCCTTTTTTCGACTTCGGTCGACTTTTATTTGACCCCGGAATTCGTGGATGAAAAATTCTTTTATAGTGGGTCCTTGTGCCTGGGGGAAAGAACCCGCCCCACGACACCGCAATGCTAACCTGCCAGCGCATTCACGCGTCCCCAGACAAGGCCAATCTCGGCGGACCCCAACATCTTCTTCCGCTGAGGCAGCAGACCATCGCTGCAGTCCGTCACGGACATTAATCATGCCTAATTCACGACAAAATGGTGCCCAACGTGGGGCCCGAAAAGCCCGGCTGTATCATCAGTCATGTGCATGAGACAGTCCATCGTCTCTAGGCGATCGTACAAGGTGTCCAAATTTTTGGCCGGTAGGTAACCCCTAACGGATATTGCACTAATCGCGCCCCAGCAACTAATAACATCCGAACGTGAGTTGTCCTTGGGCATCAATATCGTTTGGACCTGCTTTTGATTCATACATTAGTGGTTTACCACCATTGTATGACTAGCGAGGCCAAATGATACTAGAGTCCTTTTGTGTATTCGGAAGTTGTTATCCCAATACCATTTTTGTGGTGACTTCTGATCTGCACCCCAAACCAAGCAGTGTCTAAGTATCTTCCATTACATGGATTTTGATTGTGGTGGCTTAGCTACTTCGTGACTATCCATGATAAGACACGCGCTGCTTGCGGATCAGAATTCACCCTGGGTAGACAAATTGTACCTGGTCGAAACTTGTGTATGAGAGTGCACTTCTGGAACCTGATTCTTATGGTGCCTCAAGAGAGTAGTACCATTGCTGACCTTACTTTGGAAAGTGAGCGATGAATGGAAAGATCGAGTTGATTATTGAGATTGCTAATCGTTTTCCTTGATTTTCAAAATAAATTCACTTCACTTTTTTTATGAAAACTAACTATATTTATCATTTTTGTTTTTTTGAGAGTTTCATTATAGTTCGCCAATTTTGGCCACTTTTTTTTCTTATACCCATATACATTTAATTTTAGATTCCTCGTAGAACTAAGCACATGCTTTTCTTTTGAGATGCCTACAAAAAGTACCCCGGAGAGGAGAAAGTTGAGGTCGGATGCCGGACCAGTGCTCTTGTACTCCATCTGCCACGAGGGCTTGGACGAGCCGACCAGCCAGAATTCGCCGTGCGGAGACAGGCTACACCAGCTGTGTCTAGCCCAACTAAGGCAAACCTGGTCAACGTGTCCTCTCTGACGGCAGCCTCTGGAGCAGACGCCCCGAGAGATAGGGCAAAATCTGCCTCTTGTCGTTAGTGGAGCAGTGCACAAAGATGGACTCCCTCCATCAACCACAATGAATACACCCAGTGATACCAGCAAAACCAGAGCCCTACCACCAGGCAGACCTGGTATCGAACCCTCATCTTCAGCTTCATTCGAGATGTCTCAGCTGCTGGTGGTCATGCAAACTATGGCCGCCAGTATGGAACAGATGAGACAACAATTAAATGTCTGTCTGTTGCACAACAACCTACCCAGCCTTCCACATCATCGGTCAGAGTGGGCAACGCAGAGAGTGCAGAGCCGCTCTTAACTGTAGCGGATGATCTATTACCTCCTAGGCTCAGCAGGGCCAGGAACCCCATGGCCCCAGAGTGGAGGCACCGGGAAGGTGTCCCGACTTCGTGACCGCATCAGCAGAATAATTCGAGTGCCTGGAGCCCTAAGCAACAACTGATCGAACAGGTAGCTCCGGACCGCGGCTAGATGCCCTGGTATAACTGGGACTTACCAACATCAGCCCAGTCAGGAGCTCGCCGAACGGACAGGCCTGCTCTTCCATGAAGAGGCCGCATCGGGACAGTCCAGCTACGAACGTAATTGTGTGCTATCCCACCATCCAAGATAGCACATACAGTGGCTAGCTGGAAGCTCGTGTTTACGGGCCAGGACGATTCTACAACAGTCAGGGCCTTTTTAAGAATGGTCGAGAACATGGTCTCGCTGAACTTAGGAGGAAACATGAGAGCCGTTATACGCTGCGCTCAGATGCTCTTTACTGGGAGAGTTCTTCGGTGGTTCTGGAGGTTTGTAGGCACGTTTCCCACCTTTGACTGGAAAACGTTGAGGCATGCCGCCTTGCGGGAGTTCACCCCAGTCGAGGGGGACGATATACTGAAGCAGCGGACCCAAAACAGACGCAAACAGGCACAGGAGACCGTAATGAGTACTACAAAGTTCCGTGTTGCCCGTTGGAACGTCTGATGAGCCCCATGCCAGAGTCTGAGTTTCTCAGCCTCTTCTAGGAGGGGATCAGGCCGGAGCTGTGAGAGTGACTGGTGTTCGCCCTGCACTACAACGTGCATGCGCTTCACGTGTCAGCGAAGGAGCTGGAAGCGGTGCAATATCCAAAGCGGTCCGCGCACCCAGGTAAATACTTTGGCCGACGAGAGCAGCCAGAATGATGCGCAATAGCTGAGCACCGCATGCCAGCTTAACCCGCACTAACTGATCTCATTCCACCCACCACAGACAACACGCTGGAGACTCTCCCTCCGTTATTCACTGATTTAGACCAAGAACATCAGTCCCAAGTACATGAATTGGCTCCTAGGATACGAGCTACTACGTGTTGTAACTGCCGGCAGACGGGATACCGTTTCACTGCGTGCCAGGCAGAGGCTAACATTTTTTGTTTTCGTTGTGGGAAGCCAGATACTTATGTGCCAAACTGCACTAATTGCAAGAAGCCAAAAAACTTGCAAGTGGGTGCTCCCGATAGCCCATAGCACTCGCGACAGACTCAGTAACGGAACGGTACTCCGTCCCGTCTCT
This sequence comes from Odontomyia ornata, assembly GCA_963969285.1. NCBI lineage: Eukaryota > Metazoa > Arthropoda > Insecta > Diptera > Stratiomyidae > Odontomyia > Odontomyia ornata. Next base: position 288,835,286 of record OZ017740.1, on the reverse strand, counting down.
TGACAGTTCCACCACGACAAGTTCCTCGCCAGCAAACCGACTAGAGTCAAACACCACGATACTTTTGCTGGTCCACGATGCAAGAGATGCCACATCTTCTCCGGAGGACTCTCCAAAGACAGTTTTGAAGTGACCACTTCATGTACTGCCTGAAGAATCTCGGCAGCCACAGAATCGTGTATTGAAACCATACTATATTAGGTTGCAGGAGTATATTGCTGCACGAGAGAGGATTTTTGCCACCGAAGATTTCACCCCACACCAGCACAAAACTAAGTGGTCAACTTGTCGTTGGAGGAGTTTCCGCAGGAAAGTGCGCATCTGTCGCCAAACCTTAAATTTTTGTAACATCTTGGAGGTTTCTGAGAATGACACTCGACCTTACGCACCAATCAAAGTGTTGGGTGAAATCGCTGTTGCACTGATTGACACGGGTGCAAGTATTAGCTGCCTTGCCTCGAGCCTCGGCTTAAAGGTTATCCATCAAAACCCTTCGGCAGTAAAACCCTGACGCTCTGAAATCAGTACAGCTGATAGTACCAAACATACTATCCAAGGTAGACTGACAACACCCGTGACATTCAGAGGTCAAACTGAGGATATTAATTTCTACATTATCCCATCACTGACTCGGAACGGGTACCTTGGCGTCGATACCGTCCTTCAATTTGGTCTGGCCCCAGACATTCATAGATTCATCTTTAAATACTAGATATGTCAACGAACTCGCTTCTATATCCGACAGGCATGAATTAACGCCTAACCAGCGACAACGTCTGGAAGCACCCATCGCTGCTTTTCCATCTTACGCTACGCAAGGCCTTGGCCGTACCTCTCTGGTCTCGTATGTCATCGATGTTGGCGATAGTAAGCCATTAAAGCAGAGACATTATGCCATCTCACCGGCCATGGGAAAGTTAGTGTATGCAGAGTTGGATAGGATGCTCGAGTTGGGGGTTATAGAGGAGTCTCAAAGTGCCTGGTGCTCACCGGTAACCTTGATGGTAAAGCCAAGTAATGTCCGTCTTTGTCTAGATGCCCGGCAAGTCAATGCAATGACCGTCAAAGACGATGATCGATGGAATATTGGGGAGACTGCCGAAAGCAAATTACATTACCCGTCTCGACCTAAATCACTACAAAGTTGTTATTAATTCGATTCATGCCGTGCGAATATCTTAATTTCTCGTTAGTATAAAAATCAGCTAAGTCAAATCCAACGACACTGTGCTTCAGTTTCAACGATGTCAGCAAATAAATTATTTTCTGTTAAGGACATAACAATTTTATCTATTAATAAAACACATAAATATTTAACATATTGAGTTCCAATTTATTGTGGGTGTAGTGCAAGCATTAAATTTTATGAGCGAATGACCATCACGAGCCCGTTTACAGCGGTCGATTCTTTGGACCCGATTTTCCACCACTCTGGCACACATTTCGACCGAAACGGTGGCGTTGGATGTTGTCTTTGAGCTCAGCTGAAGTTGCTAGCCTGTTAGCATAGGCCAGTGACGTGATATAGCTCCATAAAAAGAAACCTAATGACGTTAGATCGCATGAAAGAGGCGGCCATTTGACCGGATAATTTCTCAAGATAACACGTTCACCAAATTTGCCTTTAAATAAATCAATCGCGAGGCGTGCTGTTTGGTTAGTGCAACCAATTGCTGAAACCAAATATTGTTATGTCAAGTTCAACCAATTCAGGCCTCAAATAATCTTCCAACTTAACACGATAGCACTCTCCATTGACGGTAACATGACGGTAGTTTTCACCCACGAAAAAATACGACTAAATCACACCTCCGGCACGAAAACCGCACCAAACAATAAGTTTTTGCGGATACAACGGTGTCTCAAGAAGCATGTGTGGGTTTGCTGCTGACCAATAATGCATATTTTGTTTATTAACAAAGCCATTGAGCCAGAAATGAGCTTCATCGCTGAAGATTATTTTTAGATGAAATTCTTCATTTTCTTCAAGATTTGCCAGAGCCGAAATGGAGAAGTTCCGGCGTTTTGAATGATCAAGTCGCTTTAGTTCTTAAGTAAATTAGATCTTGTAACCATGTAGGCCAAGGTCTTTTCGCAAAATACGCCACCGTGTCGGTTGAGCGGTGCCCAATTCTTGAGAACGACGCGGAATCGACTGATTTGCCTCATTTTTAATCGATACACTTACGGCTGTGATGTTTCCTTTGCTTCCAGCGGTACGACATCTTTTTGGCACCGAAACGTACAAATGTGAAAATTTGTACTCGAACTTATCGACTATAGCACACACAGCCTGTCGGGTGGGATGATTATTACGGCCAATAATTGGATTAGGCGCTCTTAAAGTTGCGACCGCCGACGCAGAATTTTGGTAGTAATAATTTCTAATCATTGCTGGTTTATAAACCAACCCCATGGACCTGAGGGTATGAAATTTGCCATGAGGTTCCTCCTGGGAAGACAGGTAATGACCCTGACTGAATCTGGACTATGCTTTGGACAATGAACTTGAATTGATGTTTTGGGCTGGTGGATATGATGATTGGACCTAGTTCCTGTGCACGGTAGCGTCAAGGTGACACGTGCGTCAACGGCTCAATTCAACTATCATACCGTTTCCGTCCCGGTAATATCTTGCCAGGCCACAGAGTACGTTCAAAGTTCGCACCATTAAGTTGGTGGTGTAGGTTCAGTTGAGATGGGCTCCCGATTAGCGCTGGCTTGGCTCTGAGCACTTGTCGCCATAAAGGCTTGTGCCAACCATCGCATGGCCTCCCTGCTTTGCCAAGATAACCATGAGACCAAAAAGGCGACTACACACACAAACTGATATAGCGGCTCCGAAAGGAGACCCAATCGAACTGGAGTAATTTTGAGTAAAAACCCCAAATGCAGGTAAAAATAATTTTAAAAAAATACGTGAAAATATCACCAATAACGATGAAACCTTCCACGATGTTAACAGCACATTGAGAACGATACCAACAACAACAAAAACGATGACGAATACAATGACAGTAAAAACGGACCAAAAACCGAGATTAATGGGCAGTCTTGTCCAAACTGAAATCCACAATTCCACAAAAATGAGCAAGCCATTGGGTGTAGCTTTCTTTCTATTTGCTTCAGGGGCTCGTGCCAAGGATGATTGGCCTTCATCGTTGGATCTTTGATCTGGTTGGGAAGGGTGCGATGTGGCAACACTACCACCCAGAAGCCCCCCTGTTTTGTGGGCCGTGAATACCTGCGTCCATGACGGGTTCGTGCCCGACCTCGCAGGCGGTTAAGTCAAATCCAATGCCCTTCGGTCGGTTACCTCGGCCTTCGACACCTGTCAAATGTGTCCAGTTGCTACGTTACAGAAAGTCGTAAGCGTGAAATTTTTCTGTAGTGGATCCTTTAGCTGGCGGCAAGAACCCGCCCCACGACACCGCAACGCTAGCTGCCAGCACGCTTACGCGTCGCCAGGCAAGACCATTTCCAACTGAGCAAAAAATTTTCGCCCGCTAAGGCTGCAGTCCTAAACGGACTTTTGACACATATGTAAACACTAAAAGCTCCCCAGAGTGGACAGGATCAAAACAAGGCTGACACCGAGAACCCATAGGCGACAATGCATGGCCATCATTGACTTTCTGAATGAGGGCAAAGTAAGAATAGAGTAGGTTGTCTGCAGAATACGGCGAAGAGCAGCGCCTCTTCAATGTTTCAAATGCCTTGGCTATGGTCACACCACGCAAATGCGGTGAAGTGGGACATAAAAGAAAAGATTATACAAAGGAGGCACACTGTATCTTTTGCAAGGATGCTGATCTAAGACCTGATTTGGGGCACGTAGTCTGTGTAGTGTAGTGGTTAGAATACTCACCCCGTAAGCCGAAGGTCTCTGGCTCGACTCTCGTTGGTGACAATGAGATTTAGTTTGAGTCATTCTTTGGGCGGGCTTTAAGCCGTTCCAGTTATGATACATGCTGATTGAACATCAGAACGTACCATAGTAGGGTGGGCGGACACACGGCCAAGGCTTGATAATGACCATATCACCTTATGGATTGCCGATACGTTTGATCAAGACAATAGATACCTTAACTTTCTCTAAGTAAGGTTTTGCTAAAGCAAAAAATAATTCTTGGGCACGTCTTGGGATCAAGAAAATGTCTAATTTTCAACAAATTCCTCGCCAAAGCAAAGTTAGAACTTCGATGAGTCGTATCTTGCAAGTGGACCTACACTGCAGCTCAACAGCCCAAAACCTGCGTGAGCAGCTAATGAGGGATATGTAAGCCAATTTGTTGCTGCTGAGTTAGCGGCACCACGATAGAAGCTCTGCATCATGGTATCCTGATTAAACTGGTACTGCCGTCATCTGCGTTCGGAGCAATGATTTTGAAGTGGACTGTTATGAACGGGGGATGGTTTTGTATGGACTTGGTGTTTAGGGTACCACCTTCTGTAGTATGTACTTAAAGCAAAACGAGCCGACATTGTCTTTCCAAGCCAAGGTTAATGCTTTGGAGGGCGCTGTACCAAACGCAGATGGCAACGTGCTCGTTGCAGGAGACTTTAACGCTAAAGCAATAGAATTAACTGATACTTGAGGAAAACGAATCCTAGAATTGCCGGCCAGGACGGTGCTCGTCGTGCTGAACACCGGAAACATGCCGAATTTCCGCCATATTGGCTGTGAAGGAACCATATCGGACGTGACATTCGCCTCGGAGTCCTTACTACGGACCATACACAATTGAAGAGTACTAGAGGTCTACTCAGCCAGATCATAAGTAAATTCTGCTTGAGATCCGTGATGTTGCCTCTTGACGTCCTTGCTCGCGACCTTCTGCGATTGGGGGGACACCGGAAGGATGGACGTTGAAACGTTCGTCGAGGAGTCCATTGCCCTGACTTGTTGCTCAGCACATTCAACGCTTGCCTACGGGACGGGGTTCTCCCAGCAAGTTGGCAGGTGGCGAGGCTCCTGCTGACCAGCAAAAGAAGAGCAATACCGGATCGCCGTCTGGATACCGCCTGTTATGCATGCTAGACATGGATGGGAAAGTGCTAGAGAAACTCATTAAGGGAAGACTCACTGGTGTGGTTCATGCTGTTGTGCAGTTATCTCCTCGGCAGTACGGCTTGAGTGCAGATCGTTCTATCATTTTGGTGATTGTAGAGATGATGAGCGCTGTCCAAAGCCAGAGGCTTATTGCCGCACCGGGCAATGGATCGCTTTGTTGGTGAAATTCGACATTAATAACGCCTTCAACTCCGCTAGATAGGTGGATATTCTGGATAAGCTGGGAACCCCTGTTCGTCTTCCAGAATATCTAATACGGCTTCCGAGGAACTACCTGAAGGACCGAAGCTTGCTTTACGACACGACACAGGGCAAATGAAGGATGGAAGCTACATCGATTACTGTCCGGGGATCTGTCCTCGGTCCAGACATGTGCAACGTGCCTTACGATGGGCTACTGAGACTGGAGATGCCAGATGAGTCGCGCTTGATCGGCTATGCGGATGATGTTGCGGCTATGCTGGTGTACCGTTGAACAAGCGCAACTTAGGCTAGGTATGCTGATGTACTGAGTGAGAGACTGGATGACTGTTGGTGGATTCAGTCTAGCACTGGAGAAAACCTTAGTGGTCATTTTCACAAAAAAGAGAACCCATAGGTTAAAGATGATCAGTATCGCCAACATACTGGTTGAATCGAAGCCAGCTAATAATCGACTCGAAGATACGTTTTTCTGAGTAAATCAAGCCTAAGGCTGAGAAGGCTGCTACGGGAGTATTGGCTCTGAGTTGACTTATGGCTAACGTAGGGGGACCCAGCCCATCAAGAAGACGCCTCTTGATGAATGGTGTAGGGTCTGTGCTACTGTATGGAGGAAAAATAGGAGGCGACGCTCTTCGTTAGGAGGCATATCGAAAACGCTTGGCACAGGTACCGAGAAGAAGAGCACTAAGGATTGCATCTTCCTATCTAACAGTTTCTGGTTCGATGGTGAGAGTTATTGCAGGCGAGAAACCTGTTGTCCTCTTTGTTAGAGAACGCTGCACTATTTACCTGCGTCGAAAGAGCACGCGAGGGAGACGGTTGCTCGCGAGGAGATACAGAGCTCACTCAACGATTGGCAGCAGTCTTAGGTGAATTGCATGAAAGGAAGGTGGACTACATGCGTCATCCCGGATATGTCTGAATCGAAAGCATGGTGAGACTAACTTCTATCTGATCCGGTTTTTGATCGTGCATATGTGTTTTCGGTTTTACTTGGGCACGATTGTTAAGTCGCGGTCCCCGATTTTCGGCTTTTCCCACGAGAGGAAAATGATGCTTGCCACTGATGTTTTTCGTGCAAAAATGGGGCAGGCCGCAACGGGACTTCTACAAGGATATGGGAGAGCTCTTCGCGAATTCTAAAGTTGCGGTGATGCTTGGATCGTTTCACAAATAAAGGTTTTCCATGAAGGACATAACAATTTTATCTATCAATGAAACACGGAAGTATTTGAGATGTTGGGTTAATGCAAGCATTACATTTTTTGAATGAAATTGAATTTCTGTCGCATGGCAATCTCGAGCCCTTTTACAGCAGTCAATCCTTTGGACCATATTTTCCGTCACTCTGGCATAGATTTCGCCCGGAACGTTCGCAATTTCGCATTGGATGTTGTCTTTGAGCTCGTCTAAAGTTGCTGGCTGGTTGGCATAGACCAGTGACTTGATGTAGCTCCACAAAAAAAAAATCCAATGGCGTTAGATCACATGAACGAGGCGGCCATGTGACCGGACCATTTCTCGAGATAACACTTTCACCAAATATGCCTTTCAATAAGTTGATTATGAGGCATGCTGTGTGGCTATTGGCACCGTCTTGTTGGAACCACATATCGTTGATGTCAAGTTCATCCAATTCTGGCCACAAATAATCTTCCAACCTAGTGCGATAGCTCTCTCTATTGGCGATAACATGCGGCCCAATCACATGTAGTGCAACGCTGTCTCAAGATGCACATATGATTTTGTTGCAGACCAATAACGCATGTTTTGCTTATTGACAAAGCCATTGAGCCAGAAATGGACTTCATCGCAGAAGATAATTTTTCGATGAAGTTCTTAATTTTCTTCAAGCTTTGCCAGAGCCTAATTCGAGAAGTTTTGGCGTTTCGAATCTTCAAGTGGCTTTTGTTCTTGAGTCAATTTGATCCTGTAACCATGTAGGCCAAGATTTTCACGCAAATACGCCACAGTAGCGTTTGAGCGATGCCCAGTTCTTGAGAATGACGGAGAATTGACTGATTTGGCTCATTTTGAATCGTTGCACTTATGGCAGCGATATTTCCTTTGCTTTGAGCGGTATTACGTCTTTTTGGCCGCGGAACGTCCGATAGTGAAAATTTGGACTCGAACTTATCCACTATAGCACGCACCGCCTGTCGGGTAGGACGATTATTACGGCCGAAAATTGGAGTAAGTGCTCTTAATGTAGCGACCACTGACTCAGAATGTCGGTAATCGTTTTTAATAATTTCCAAACATTACTAGCTCGAGAACTTTACCTTGATGAAATTGTTGACTTTGTTTAACGTTTTGGCATTGACCGTTCATTAAAAGTGTTTTAGGGTGCGTCCATATAAAGATACGAAATTGTTATGCCCCTGATGGAAAACCCTATAGAACCATGTGGCACATTATGGCTGGGCAGTCCTAAAAGGTAAAAGAGACACACAGCAGCCCAGGACGTCGGGGCTGGAGAATCGCTTGTCTCGAAATTCCTCTGCTCCTCTCCGGCTGGTAGAGGGATATCCGATCTTTAAGGCGCCCCACGGTGTAGCAAAACGAGACCTGACACGAAATAATGTGTCAAACCGTTCCAGCCTAAGTTCTCGGGTTGACAGGGGAGGTGTTTAGTGGGTAGTCCAGGTGCTTGCAAGCATGTGAGCTTCACTCTCAGTGCCATCTCCCCACCATAAAAAGCTTCCGCGCGTCTGCACACAGTCGAAATTTATTGGGCTTGATGACAAAGGTAACTTGGGATGACCAAGTGCTTTGTGACTCCTCGATGACAATTAACTGTAGCATCCGATCGATCTTGAAATTTTGAAAGCTTCTTAACGCTGTAATTCTTATTGAATTTTTACGAAATCTAAAATCATGGTAGACGTTGAGGAGATCTTGGATTAAAATGTATCAGAACAGAATTCGAATGTTATGGAACCTGCAGATTTTAGTAGTTTTGGATTTTGTTTTCCAGTCAAGAACCTAAATTTTAATATACATGGTTCAAGAAACTGAATTTTAATAAATTTTAAATGCATGGTTCAAGAAACTGAATTTTAATAAATTTTAAATGAAAAAAATTGTTACTAGAAAGGGACAGGTATAAAGAAATTTTAGAAAAAAGAAGAAAACCGACTTCCAAGTGCCCTACAAGTGATGAAATACATTTTATAGAAGCGGTGCTCAATTAATCTTTCCGTTTGAATATAAAAATCGCCAACATTGGCACCATCATAAAAGAAACGGAAAAATTCATACAGCACTGCTTTCAAAAATTTGTTTTATTTTTTAGGGCATATTGAAGTCGGCTTTCTTATTTATTTTAAAAGTTTTTCTACTAAGTCTCCAGTATAGGACCCAATGTTTCTCAACAGAGGCTTACTAAAGATAATTGACCGAAAACATAAGCTTAGGAAATGCTCTAAATTAGATTTTGAAGACATATTTAAGACATATTTTTCGATATTTGTGATTTTTAAGTATTAAACCAGCACCCAAATTGAAAGTTTGACGGATTTCTGACACAAATCAAGCATTGAACTCATACAAAAGATACCAATATAATTTATTCTTAAACAACCCATATAGCTCTTTATTACATATTCAAGAATTGTTTACAAGCTAACCTTAATTGCCGAACAAATTGCTGCCTCACACATATCATAAATTACCTGCCAACATTCCTCTTGGCTTAAAACGTGTCGAATGCTTGTCAAACCATTTCTATTGACACCAACAATTGTTTTCTTAGCACCAAGTTTTTTGCTTAGCAAACTTGAAAGTGCAAAAAACTTTGCCTATTGTCTACATGTCTTCTTTACCTATTCAGAAAAGTCCTTGCTCCCTACACAGAGGCCATTCAGTAAACATCGTGTCATTCTCTATCGACATAAAGTATACCTTAGTATTACATAATAGGGGCATCGTCTACTATGAATGAACTAAGATAAATGATTTCTGGAACATAATAGTCCTGGTCTTAAGCGCCCGTGATGACTATGTAGCAACAAAGATATGGAGCAAGCAACGTAACGCAATGCTACGAGAAGAAATGTTGATGATTCTGATCACTATTGACTGACGTAGCCTATCGTTCAACTTCATTTCATTTTATAAGGCCGTTAGATTAATTAGGGACAAAGCGATTCGTCCTGCAAACAAGGATAGCATTCTATGGTTGATAGCCTGCATGGATGTGATTTTATATGAATATGTATATCGTCAGAACTATGGAAAAATGATAGTCGAGATTCATACACTGGAGTACTTAGTTGCCTTGTATCCTGTCTGGGGTGGCACTAGTGTCCTTTGTTGGAATGATTTAAAGCTTTTAGTTGGAACAATGCTTGAAATTAAATGCGCAGAACCGACGAACATTAAAGTTACTCGAGAAACTTCTCTAGTACAGTATTAAAGTCATCATGTTGTATAAGGATGTAAGACATTTGATTCCTATATGTTGAGAATTAAATTTTACTCAATTGATTAAAGAGTGCCACGTGTCTCAAAAAAGTAAGCCCCAGTAATTGGCACGTACTCAAAGTGCTTCCCGAGAAAATTAGTTTTTTCCTCGACAGTCTTAAAAATCAACGACCCAATTCCGACAAAAAGGAGCTTACCAACATTAATTTCGTCACTTCACTTCATTTCCTGAAACGAAACTCTAAGACCATTTCGAGTTCGCCCGAATCGAAAGTATGCGTTTATTGGAAAAAAGAGATTGAACTTCATCCCCCATTACAGTCAAGGCTTTATCACATTTCAGTATTCCGAATTCCAAATTATAGGAATACATTTTTGAATTTCCAAGTTGATCCTCGCGAGGGTTCTTGGCAACCGCAAACTTCTTTTATAAGACGTTGCTACGAAATTATATATTTTCTATACGTCTCCGCTTTCTTACCAATACTCTTGAATAATTTTTCCTGCTTCCACAATACACTGTATAAAAAAAAAATGAGAAAATGGAATCCTTAAAACATACGAATTTCAATTGATTCAATAACCGAAAACGAGTATCAAGTTTAAACAGGAAGCTATCGAACTTTTCATTCGAAATAATTGAGAGTATGATTTTCTTTGCGGTTGAAAATTGGTCGAAAAAGCAACGCACAATTGACTCTACTACTTAACATCCACTTCCCATTGTGTCAAGTGGGCGTTGGTCTTTACGTTGAATGAGAATAAAATGGAAACAAGGATATACTATATCTCCGGTTCTATGGAACGTGAGAGTTTTACTTCTTAATTTCATTGTTTCGAATAGGTCTCGTTGTTTTTCGTCCGAGGGTCAAAATGGTGAACGAGAGATGTTGTAGAAACTTTGCATTGTTATCAACTTAACCGTTCCAGTAAAATAGGATTTGAAAGTTTTTTTTTTGAAGCAGGACTCCTTGAGTCATAAGACGGAAGCATTCTCCCAGGTGTCAATTATTTGTTCGTGCGGAAATTATACAAGTTTACGAAAATTTTTTAGAAGTTTTAATAATATTTTCAACATTCATTGTTTAGGGGAACGTTTGAATTCAATTTAATTTATCATGATTGATTCAATTTTGAAGTTTTTGCTTAGTTTTATCAACTATTCTTTGAATTTATTATGACAATTTGAATGAAAATACTGCATTCCACTGACAATTGGTTGAATGTTAGTTTTAGGAAGTGATACGGAATTTCCACGTCTTTTCAAAAAATAACATAATTTTTTAAAACGTCACTTAGAAACTAATTTTTTAAAATTTCGTCGAATTGTCCGAAATATCAGAAGTTTTACTTTTACTTATGAAGAATTTTTGAAAAGGGGAAAGAAGACATTCAAGGGGCAGTCTTTTTTGATGAATATTGCCTCGTATCTCGCTACAAAAGCAACAAGATGAAGGAGCCCGGTGCCTTCAGCCATCAAATAGATGTATCATGTCCTTCATTAACAATGACGGGCGAGAAACAGTTAAAACGAGGGTTCGAAAGAGAGAAAAAAGTAAATTAAAAATTTTATCAATTGCTGAAATTGAACAAATAGTTAAAGCTGGTGACAACATGGAGAAGGTCGAGAGAGATAATGAAGCACTCAGACTAAGGATCCATTCGCTAGAGGATCTAGTTAGCACACTGATATTCAACAAAAAAAAGAAATTACTCAAAAAAAAAGGGAATGAAATTAAAAGCTGCCACTGAGACAAAATCAACAAAATTACAAGAGCAGCCTAATCAAAAAAATGTGCTCAGCGTAGGTCGAACAAATGCTGGTACAAATTACGAGCATTACGCAGCGCTAGCTGGGCTAGATAATCCAATCAACATCAAAGAGGGCCATTCTGAAAAAATTTATATTAAATTTGACAAATCTTCTTCTTCATCGTAGCACTACAGCTCCTCTTGGGCCTTCGCTTCCTGCAAAAAGCGCCTCCAACTGTCTCGGTCTATCGATCGCGTCCTCCAATTTCGAAACCCGAGCAGCGATGAACTGTCTTCGTCGACCGAGTCAGACCAACGTTTCCTCGGTTTCATCACTGGTCTACGGCCTTCAGTTGTCCCAACGAATACCTTTTTGGGTATTTGTTGCTCGTCCATACGATTCATGTGGCCAGCCCATTGCAGTTTCCGCAGTCTTATAATCGTTGAGAGATCCGGTTTGTCAATAATTTCATACAGCTCATGGTTGTTTCGAATTCGCCATTGGTCCCCACCTGGCTTCGCTACAATTATTCGCCTCAGGACCCGTCGCTAAAAGGCGTTCAAATTATTTCCAGATGCTTTGGTTAGGGTCCATGTTGCACACCCATAGCATAACACAGGTCTTATCACAGATTTGTATACTTAGAGCTTTGTTTTCCTGTGTATGCAGCTGGTCTTCAAGATGGGCAAAACTGAATAAAATATTTTATTTGCGAGCTGTATTCTTCAGCGTATTTCGTCTCTTCCATTACCTGTCTTCGTTATTTTGGTACCTAAATACACAAATACACCAACATTTTTCATACTGTATTCGCGAAGTGTCATATTTTGTGTATTTGGGGTATTTTTACTCGACTGCGTCATGAGCTTTGTTTTATTTTCATTGATTTGTAGCCCTACTAGTTTGCTTCGCTGTCGAGTTATGGAAGTGTTCTTTGGCAGTTGTTAATGACCGTGACAAAATTTTGATGTCATCCGCATAGGCTACTACTTGGCTCGACTCGAATAGTAATGCACCTCGCGTATCGACAGGTAGCTTCCTTATGACGTACTCTAGAGCCAAATTGTATAACAATGGGGCTAGCCCACCTCCCTGTTTTAGCCCGATATTTGTGTCAAAGGCATCGGTGAATTGGTTATTGATGCTGACTTGGGAGACTGTCGACGTCATTGTCATTTTCGTAAGACGAACTAATTTGGCTGGGATGCCAAAGAAAAGCATTTTTTGGTACAGCACGTTACGATCAATACTGTCGTATGCTTGCTTGAAGTCAACGAAAATTTGGTGTACGTCTTTGTTGAACTCCCAGCATTTTTCAAGTACTTGCTTGACTGTGAGCAATTGGTTCAAATCTGACAAATGATTTATTTAATATTCAACACTTAGAAAATGGGGTGAAAAAACCAATAGTCTTCTCTGCTAGTTCATATCTAAATGTAAATAAAAAAAGGAAAAATTCTCGCCTACAAATGTGTTTGGGCAAAGTGGTAAAGGTATGGTTCGGCTGTTGGCAGCAGTAAATAAATTAAATGATATTGAAATAATACTGGTTGACCTTCAGACAGCAATAATTGCTTCGATTTCTGTAGAGTTCCGGCACTTTACGAGAAAAACTAGACATTTTTGTTGATGGGTCTGGACACAGTTGATCTCCTACAGGTGCTCAAAGAAGTTGCACCAGGAAATGCATTTACTGCAGTTAAAAATTTTTCAAAAGGAAATCAATTGTCCAACATAAAATTTTGTCCAAATTTCGTGCGAAAACAGTCCAAGCGCCCTTCAAAAAATAAGGTACTTGAACTTCCGAGTGGTGAGGTGGGAGTGTCTCTAGAAAAGCGAGGTCAACAAGTGCTATAGGTGCTAAAGACTCGGCCATTTGGCTAACAATCGTGCCATGAAATACAGATGTGTGAAGTGTAAAGATGTCTATGCCCTCGGCGCACAGTGTATCGATCAGTGGACAAAAATTGAAATTTTCAAGTTTTTTCAAATGAATTATTTTTCACTGGATATTCTATAATAGTCTCTAAACTTACCGTTTAATACAGTTATTACATTGTTTACAGTCATCTGTGAGCGAAAGCTTAGGAATTCATTCTCTTTAATGCAATCGCTTTGTTAGTTGCAATTTACTTCTCGTTATTAGCGTGTTATTTTCCTGTTCAGAAGTGAAATTATCAATGATGGAGTTTATCGGCCAAGGAACGTTGTTTAGAATGTTAAATTCGAATTAGAAAGATATGACCTTTCTATCATTTCGCGCGGCTTGATTTTATTTAAAATTGTAACTTTGAGGAAGCTTTTAAAAAAATCTTCAAAAGCTTTCCATAGTTTTTATATTTTATAATTGCCTCTTGCATTAGCTTCTGAGGGCGTCAGAGGGCGACTTTGACAGTTATTTGACTTTATATGTAGGAAACCCGAACATAACAAACAAACAGCTTGCTGATATATGTTTTTTTTTGCATAAAAAAGGTGACCAGATACCTATTGTTTTCGATAAATTGTGTTCACTTGTACACGTTGAAGAATCAAATGAGTAGCAGGCAAGATAACTTTCCAACATATGAAGACTATTTGCCTTTCCTTCAATAAAAATTGGACAGTTTCTTAAGGAATCGTCGAAAATTTTATGAGTTCTACGCTTCTTGCCTCCAACATAATATTAAACTAGTAAATGCTCCTTCCACCTCAAATTACGCAGCCTGGGCCAAGCGACGCGAGAAAGGCCACAAACATCTTTTGATGAAACATCCATAAAAACCAAAAAAAGACGGGTACATGAACTTGTGGCTAGTAGAACGTTTACAAAGTTGGGATTTGCCGCGAATCTGGCTGAAAAATTGTCTGCTAATGAATGTAAGTCCTCTTTAAGCCCTCATCAAGCACTGGCTTTATATTTAGACCTTGACTTATCTGAACGAAAATATAAATTATTAAGATCTGTGGTTGTTTCAAACAGTCTTCTCCGACGGTCATTCAATGATGCTTTTGCTCCTTAGAAAAGTTCTTTGGAACCATCTTCGCGCGTAACTTTTTCATCCCAAAATCGTCGGTTACAATTTGCGTGACTGTTTCATGGTTCATATTCATTTCCGAGGCCAAAATTCGAACTGTTATACGCCGATCTTCACGGATTAGGGCGGGCATACGCTGTTCATTCGCGTTAGTCTGCACCTCGACCGGTCTTCCGCTCCGCGCCTCGTCTTCCACGCCCCTCCTTAAACTCTTTATGCCATCGAAACACCTGGGTACGACTTAGAGCACTATCACCATGCACTTTTACAATTTTAGCATACGTTTCCGAAGCTGTTTTGCCCAATCTGGCGCAAAATTTTATCGCGACGCGTTGCTCTTGATTTCGTTTCTCGATTATCGTGACGAGCACCACCAACACACGTCTACTCAGCACGACACAGCGGGCGAACTAAACAAGCTAGAGCGATGGTAAATATATCAATGGAGAGGGGAAGGATGCCGGGGAAGGGGAAGAGAACTTCAAGGTCGCAGGTTTACCACAAGCGCGGCAATAAAATCAGTCTCATTATTTAGCTGTCACAACTCATATTTCTGCTAGTGTAGATTTAGAAGGACTTCTGGAATATACATTTAAAAGCATAATGGAAATTGTAGGTTTGATAGAGAGCAACAAATTAAAACTGGGCTGCAAATAGGGCACTGATGAATATGTGTTTCTTATTGCTTTGGTGCCGTTAAAATTGATAGATATGGATACAGGAAAAGAATTGTGGGTTAATCCACGCCCATCGTCCCCCCATTACTGCAGACCCATAAAATTTATATTTCATACAGAATCTGCTGATCTTATTCTTTACGAAGAAAAATTGATTAGCGATACTTTAAGTCAACTCAAGTCTGAGGAAATTGATCTGGAAAAAAAATATGAAGTGAATTTTGACATGCCATTCAGTATGTCAAATGGCAGTGCTAGCAATATTTTCTCTAACACAAATTCAACATCCAAGTGTTTCATTTGCGGGGCTGGTCCAAATGAAATGAATACAATATCGCTTTGGCTTGTTAACTCTTCACTGCTGGGTAAGAATTTTTGAATTTCTCCTACATATAGCCTACCGGCTACGAGTTAAAAAATGGCAGCTTCCAGGATATGAACTGATACTAATTGTGGAGAACAACAAAAAACGAATTGATTCCTAATTTAAAAACAAAATGGGTCTATTAATTGACAAACCGAAGCCAGAATAAGGGTTAACAAACGACGGAAATACTACAAAATGTTTTTTTTTAAATAAGGAACTAATAACGAATTTTTCTGTTATTCTTAAAGTGTTGGCATGCGGCTATTCCATAAAGATTGAAAGATTTAAAATATTATTAGAAGAAACAAGAGGACGTTATATAAATTTATATAACTGGTACTCTTCGTATAGGCCTATCAATGTGCACAAAGTCTTAATACGTGGAACTGATATAATAGCCGCATTTTCGTTACGAATTTGACAATTTTCTGAAGACGCATTAGAGGCAAGGCATACGGAAGTAAGGAGGCATCGATTGCATCACACTCAAAAAATTTCAAGTGTGAGTTCCAATCCACATTGTTAAAAATTATCTCTAGTAGAAGAACCGAAGTTGATGCCGAGATTCAGAAGAACATCCAGGAACCAGATGATCGTTCATTGTTACTGAATCACCATCTTGATGTGAATGTAGACTATTTAAACCTAGATTTTGAAAGTAGTTACTTTTTTAAATGTAAAATAATTTGAGTAAGAAAGCTTATGCTTGTAAGTAGTTGGCAATGCTTTTGCTGTATGGAAAAATTTAAATTTTGTATTATACTTTTCAGGAGTGCACACAAAGTTCAAATAAAATACTATCAAGAACCCGTTTTTCTATATTTTTGGCTATAATTTGCAAGATATTAATTTCCGTTCCTTGTTATTGGGAATATTCATGATCAGAACGGCATTACCTATAAGGATCTATCAATATTAGATTTTTGTCCACCGCATCCATATATTCGAAGCACTGTGCGGCGAGTGCAAATTGGCTTCGACGGAGTCAAACGAAAACTATACTGTCTGAACTGCGGTATCTTTGATCATCCAGCATCAGATCGAGGATGCTCCCAATATCAAGATGCAAAAGTAAAATTTATTCCAAAACAAATAGAAGCACATCACAGTGTGATACTATCCAACTTCGTCAAGCCCAGAGTAGCATTTGCACTTGCTGCTAGAGGAACAGCCGACAAGAATGTAAATAATGTAAGTGGGAATATTGAGCTGCTTCTCGAAAACTTGTTCATACCGGCACTCTCCCATTAACAAATTTCAAATCGCCTACATACAGGGTTATCCACAAAACTGACGATAGATACAAGGCATATGGCAGCAGCGCTTACTACCACACACATGACCATTAGTAGGCCGACTTTGCTGGCTAACTTACATGGCGTTATATGAAGAATTGTGGAGGTGCCAACAAAAATTCGAGGTTTTGTACGGTTTAGAGACGGATTTCTACAGTGAAATCCAGATGATCCGCGGAAAACACAATAGCGCTCCTAGTGAAGTGAAAATTATTTCAGTTCTTATACCCGTTTAATTTTCATCGCCTTTCAAAGTGAATTTATAGGAGTTTGTTTACATCTCAACGCTGAGCTATCAGTCGAAGGTGCAAAACGTGTGCTTCATTTGCTCGTCTTGGAAAGTTTAGGAGCACAGTGGGCCATACAAGGTGAATTTATAGCATGCACGGAATGCGTTCGGCACGTTTTTTATTCGGAAAATAGTATATATGACGAAATATAAGCATTTGCTAATGCCGCAGTTGGGTGACAGCTACCGGAAGCTTGTCCATAGTAGGCCGACTAATACATATGCAAATTGCTACCATATGGCTTGTATCTATCGTCAGTTTTGGTTATCCATTTCGTGGTAGGAGAGTATAACCCTGCCATTTGACATCTGTCTAAATTAAATGTCATCCAAAGCATGTTTTTTTTTAGTTGAAGATTTGCCATTTAGAAATATGGATAGTCAAAGAACACGTTGGAATTATTAAATGTTATTATAAAAATGATGATTCTGCTGGATCAACATTTAGGGCTTTACGAGCCGATTACGGTCGACATAATCGACCTACACAGCAAACAATTTCGAACTCAGTGAGAAAGTTTGAAGAAACTGTATCGGTTATTGATATTGCAAGGCCTGTGTATCATCACAACATTCGTTCTGCTGAAAATTTCGCTGTCGTTGCTCAAAGTGTGGAGGAAGACCCGAATTTGTCGATTCCTCGACGTGCTCAACATTTGCGCTTGTCTTACGGCTCATTGTGGCGGATTTTGCATTTGGATTTGCATCTCCATCCGTACAAAATCCAACTCACTCAAGAACTTAAGCCTCAAGACCATACACAACGCAGAATGTATGCGGATTGGGTGATTGAACAACAAGCCATTGATAACGATTTTTCGAACAACATTTTCTTCAGTGATGAGGCTCATTTTTCGCTCAGTGGTTACGTAAATAAACAGAATCGCCGCATATGGGGCTCTCAAAATCCTCAGGTGATCGCAGAAAGGCCTTTGCATCCGGAAAAAGTGACCGTTTGGTGTGCATTAGGGTCTGGTGGCGTATTTTTTTGAAAACGATCAAGGAAGAGCCATTACAGTCAATTCTGACCGCTATGGACGGATGTTAACCGGTTATTTTTGGAGAGAAATTGAAGATTATGATCTGGAGAACATGTGGTTCCAACAGGACGAAGCCACAAGCCATACAACACAGGCTAATTGAGCACTTTTGCAAGAGAAATTTCCAGGACGCGTAATTTCGAGATTGAGTGATGTCAATTGGCCCGCAAGATCCTGCGACCTAACACCCTTG
The DNA here is from genome assembly GCA_963969285.1 of Odontomyia ornata. Taxonomy (NCBI): domain Eukaryota; kingdom Metazoa; phylum Arthropoda; class Insecta; order Diptera; family Stratiomyidae; genus Odontomyia; species Odontomyia ornata. Next base: position 288,816,952 of record OZ017740.1, on the reverse strand, counting down.
GATTACTTTTTATGGGGCTATGCGAAAGATCGTGTTTATGCGAACAATCCTCAAAATCTTGAGCAATTGAAAACCAATATTCGTGAAGTTATGGCCGAGATATTGCCGGAAATGTGCCGAAAAGTCATTGAAAATTACCTCAAAAGGATTGAGGCCTGTAAGAGGTCCCTTGGAAGAGATTTGAATGATGTTGTGTTTCACGTATAATGGCAACGTTCAATCTTTCCTTCTGAATATTTTTTGTGTTTTCTTTAGCTTTACTTTCCCAAGCGTAAAATTGATAACCCTATATGTTGTACTTTTCATTTATATTGTTTGAACCAATCTTGTAATTGGAGTTTAGTTTGTAAGCTGGTCGAAATTAATAAATAAAAAAAAAATAAATGTATTGTGTCCTTCGCCAACAATGACGTACGAGAAACAGTTATAACGAAGGTTCGAAAGAAGGAAAAAATGAAGAAAAAGCAAATTAAAAATTTTATCAGCTGCTGTAATTGAACAAATTGTTAAAGCTAGTGACAGCATGGAGACAATTGAGTGAAAAAATGAAGAACACAGACTAAGGATCCATTCGCTATAGGATCTAATTGGCAAACTGACATTCAACAAAGAAAAAAAAAATGACCAAGAAAAAAAAGGAAATCAAATTAAAAGCTCTCCAGTCGACGCTCCAAGGCAATGAATCCGTGCATGGCCACCGCTTGAAAATTACCTAACGTCTCGGGATCCTTGCTGAATGGGAGTTGAACCAAGAAATGGCCGTCGGGGCGTCTTGTCATTGTCTAGTAGAAATGTGCATCGCAAGACTTTTCAGTTAACGTAAGCTTGTGCTGCGGATACTGTACTTTCTAGACCTCCCAAAATCGCTTGATGAGCTGATTAAGCTGGTTATCTTCTGTGAGGACGCTGCATGTGACACTTGAGGTGTGATCACTCTTCCGGCTACAATCCACCCTAGGAGCGTATTCTGGAGCACCTGGCACTGTAGGCCCAACTTTATTTGCCCAATGGCTGGGACCTCGTGAAAGTGTTTGGCAATCAGCATGATGTCGATGCGCTCCGTTCTGTGGAAGTCTGGATCTGCCAGCCTTATACTTTTGGCAATGTCCATCCCGTTATGTTCAAGTTCTGAGACGACTGCGGTGATATCATTTTGTGTCTGGCGTAGGCTTTCAACTGCGCGGCATATCCAGATAATCTGGATCTTAGGCCGAGTTTCACCTTATGGAATGCCTTCTCAGTACTACCGCCCACCCTTTCAATGAGGGCAAGGTGTGGTGTTGATGACAAACCCAATTTTTTGATGATTCTTTTGGGAACTAGGTTTATTTGTGGGGCCGGATCCAGCACAGCTCGACAATCCGTCATCTTCCCATTGCTGGTGACCAGCCTGTCGACGGCTGTGCTCAGAAGTACATGTCCTTTGGGTCGGGGCTTCATCAGAGTCGTTAAAGCGAGCGATGGCGGTTCTGCATTTATTAGCGGTTTCGAGTCTTGTTTCGTGCGTCGTCCTGCTCGAGGATATCGTCTTGGTCCGTTTGGGCTTGTTGTCTACAGGCAGATGTAGCAGGGTGTTGTGATTCTTGGAACACTGCTTGCAACTTCTGGCCGCGCAGCCGGAAGCCTGATGTCTTTCTTGAAGGCAATTCAGGCACAGCTTCTTGGCACGCACGAAACTTAGTCTCTTTGCAGCAGTGATCCTGAGGAAGTCCTGGCAGTAGTAAAGCGGGTGATCCTGCTCACACATTAAGCACCGAGAAGCTGTCGTGGCGGTCACGGTCGACTTAGTGGCTTTCCTACGGTTGGGCTCCGGTTCCTTTGTTTTATGGCCGAGTGTCTCGAGAGCCTGGAAACGCGTTTCCATGAAGTACAACAAACTCTTCAAGAGTGGTAGCTCGCGCGGGTTGGATAACGATTGTTCGTATGATGCGTGAGTCGCTGGATCCTATTTTCGGGTTAGCACATGTAGCAGCAACGGATCTCAGTCCCTTGTGGATACTTGCAGGTTCTTCAGGCCTCTACGACACTCTTGTGTGGTGTCATGTAGAGCCTCTATTGCTGCCACTGTTGGCATGAGATGGCTGACTCATCCATGTGTTGATGAGCGTCGCTACCAATAGTCGCCGGTTGTCGTACCTTTTCTTCAAGGTTGTCCAAGCCGCGTCGCAGTTGTCATCCGACAATGTAAAATTTCGAATCAAAAGCTCCGCTTTCGCGGTGAGCCCGGCCTTGAGATACCATAGCTTCTGGCATTTGGACATCGGTTGGCTATGCACAATTTGCAGTAACAAGTCGTGGAATTGTTGCCAATGTAAATATTTCCCATCGAAGGTGGGGAGTTTTATGTTCGGCAGAGGCATGGTAAGAGCAGTCACAGGCAGAGTCGCTGAGGCAGATTTGATGCTGAGTTCAGCCATTTTCGATTCCAAATGTATGACCCAATCTTGGGTAAGCTCTTCCAAATGAATGTGCTGTTGCACGTTAAAACCATACGCTTAAGGATCGTCATGGCGCTCGACGATCTGCAGGTGATATTCATCCAGCTGTCGCCAACCTCGTTGGAGGGTCATGAGTTTACTCCTGCACCAGGTCCGAGTGACCTCCAAATGGTCGATGATCCTCCTCAACGATCCTGCCATGACTTTGTGGTGACGCAGCATCCTGACCACACTAGCATCTCTTGGTGCTGAGGCTACTGCAATGTAGTCCTTGTCCTCGCTGTCCTGAATTTTGAGCCCTTTTGGTGACTGTTCCCCGGATGGTTTGTCCACGTGTGTTTTGGCACGCATTTAATCGTGGAAGTGCTGCTGATAACGGAGGTAGTTGCCTTTGGTGGTGTCGAATATATGTTGAGTAAAATACTAGCGCTAGGAAGCGACGTCCGGTAGGGATCGGATGTAACTATCGCCTAGTTCAAAATCCTCCCACGCGGTGTCCAGTCGCCGCAGTCGCTCCGCATAATACCCGGCTCCCTGCTTCCTTGAGGGCGAATCCTTCTTGTAGTTTGAAATAACGCCTTCGAAGATTCGAGCCAATCCTTTTAGTTCTTTGATCAGTCGATCCACATTCGCCATCGCGTAGAAAGTCGGAAAGCGGCCGGAAACTGAAAGCGCGGATACACCACAACACTACAAAAAATAGTAAATACCAAGTGCATCTCGCCGGGGCCTCCAAATGTTTGCGCCGGGACTCTTTTGTCCCGAACTTTGCTTTATTATTTATATGTTCAGTATCAAATTTATTTGTTTTACATTTCTCTTAAAAAGTTAACAGCTATGATACAAACCAACCAACAATTGAAAAATAGTCTTTTATTTTAAAGTTTTGACAAATTAAAAAATTAATGGAAAATGGGTTACTCGACTGATTAAAATAAAAATGTGCTAGTTGAAATTAAAGTATTTTCGCTTTTTGGTGAATTGAATTTGGTGAGTTCAATTAAAATAATCGATCAATTGATAAATCAATCAAATAAATTGAATTAATTATGAATGGGCTAATTATTAAGTGCTAATTCACCTTAAATAACTATGTAAGTTGATTGAAGCGTTGATGTTGCCGGATCAGGCCGTGATGGGCGCTAAGGGGTGTCAGGAACTCAACACACTCCTTATTTGATTTCTTCTGGTTTATTATTATTTTGAATTTTGAACCAACACTGGGATTCAGCGTGGTAACGTATGCATTTATTCTCTTTTCCACAAATTTACACGGATTAACCACGGGCTTCACGTTTTTTTCTTTAATTTTACTTTCGGAAGTTTCTATATTTTTATCAAATGTTTATTTTGCTTACCATTTGCTCTAAACTTCTTAAATTATTATAAAGTCTTCAGTTTTCTTTAAACTATTCCTATCAATCTTATCTGCAATAAAATTCGGTAAGCCGGTGGCAATCAGATCAATTAGAGTGAGTTTATTTATGGACTTATTTATCTCTAATAGAAGTATCTCTTTCTTTAACGCATACTCTAGTAATGAGCTCCGGTCGGTGACCAACCCTTATACGCTTATGTTTCACAATAGTTCTTTTTCCACACTGCCCATTCTGAATTTACTGTATGCTTTGTAAGCATGGAACTATATGAATCTATACAAGAACTTTCTATAAATAACCTAGAAATTTAAATTTTTTTATATCTTCTTCTATTCCTATACGGACACATTCCACTGCAAAGGTAGACATCCACCGAGACACATCAGTAATCTTGATATTGAACTTTTCTGTAATACATTTTTCTACCATTTTCCCCATATTAAAAGGTTTTGATGAACCTTTCTTCATTTCAGCGAGGCTTTCCATCATTCTTGCTAGAGATTCTTCTGAACTTCCTGTTGTGGAAGCTTGTGGTTTTGTTTGTTCCTCCATAAATTATTTATTTCCATCTTCATCACAATAGACCGCCATAATCTCCAGGTTCATTGATATCCACAAATGTCGTTTCTAAGCCTTTACTTGTTGAAAGATTTGGGTCTGCTCTATTCTATCTTGTTATTTTACAGGTTGTAATTTATCTGGGATCGCAAAAGTCCGGCCATCTAAATCCATCATTGTTGTTACATAAATAATATTTGTTTTCACAGATTCACATACCCTCTATATTTATCATCCTTTATCAATCTTTTAATATGACAGATCGCTCCATAGAATCATACAAGTTCACGGATAAGTTATACATACAGCAAACTTATTACGTGGCAGATTCAAACTGTACCAACTAAATGAAGTGTCATGCACTTTGTTTACATACTAACATACCAAAATTATGCTCACCAAAGCAAAAAAAGCAGTCATGTCCCTTGGACGACTGTTTTATTCCAGATACATTCATCAAAAGGTCAAAGTTGTCTGTTACAAGACTCCGTTTGAACCAGTTTTGACGTAAGAATATTAGATCTGGTATAACTAGAGTGCTAGTACTATGGAAAGGTTAAGAGTTTTGGAAAAGATATTTCTTTGTGCACGTACTGGGTTGTACAGAAAACCAGTGATTATGCATCAAACAGAAAAATGGATCAAACTGCTAAAGTGATGAGAGTCAATGTCTTCATATTGAAACTTCATTGGAATCATATCGCAAGATCTGTAACTGTGAGCAAAATCTACTAGATTTCACAGCCGTTCCACCCTTCGGACGGGTGTTTTGAGACTTGTCTCACTACTGGCTTCGTTCCCCCAAAAGCATTCGTATAGTTGGACATGAATCGATATGATTTTGATTCTGACGGTTTCTCAATATATCAATATGTAGAATATATCATGTATATAGATGACCTCCGATAAGGAGATAAAATACCTTCCGAATTGGAGTTGATGAGACCAACAATGCTAATAGAGATACTCATTTTCTAGATTGGTTGAGGCTTCTCGAGCTGAGACGGAGCAATGTAGGTAGTGTTGTTGATTTTTTATGTTAAAAATAGGGATAGTTTTTAATATTTAGGATATTTATATGTGATATTTATTATATCAGGGTTAGAGATATGGTTTAACGTTTAGGATACGAATATTGTGATAGCATTGTATTAGTATAAAGTTAAAGCTTCTGATTGAATTTTATAAGAATTAGAATCAGATGTCGGATAAAAGTTCACTGTTCTGTTGTGCTAGTATTATGATAACTATTTGATTAGTGTTGGTTTTTTTTTCTCCTTTGATAATTTTAATTAAATTGAATTTAAAATTTTGTTTTGATTAAATGTTTTAGATTAATAATGTATTGTATAAATTTAGAGAGCCATTGGGGCCATTAAATTTTCAGTATTTTGATTGTGAGGATTTGCGTTATTTTCTTTGAACATTTATAACGATTAGTATTGAATAAAGCGCTTTTGACCTTGACGATATTCTGGAAATACCGATAGGAATATAAAAAAAAAATACATTGATAAGCAGAGCAACTTCCAGTTTCTCGGAAATATCTCACAAATAAATAAAAACATTAAAATTTAAAATTCGTACAAAACGCAAACTTAAATTTCTCGACAATATGCTTGATGAAAAGAACAAAAACATTGAATTCAAATTACACCTGCGTAGTTTTGTTTAAGTTGTTTAAAATATCTCAAGGATATTTACGCTACTCGTCCTTTACGTACATGCATAGTGCTTTCAACTAAAATATGTATACGTGTAAAGCTACAAAATACAAACAAAAACTTTCTCTTCGGTGTACATCAGAAATGATTTATATTGACATAGTTAAAAGTTTGTAAATACTCATCAGAACAGTCCTCAGGTCAATTGTAGGTAAAGGTAAGGCAAGATGAACGAAAAGGTTTGTAAATAGTGCAAATACTTGTGCAGATGATGTAAAGTTAAATATGCAAAACAACTTTATTCCACTCTGAGTGTGCACTGTAGTTATAGTAATATATAAAAAGAATTGAAAGTAGAATGCACGAATTTGCGATAATTGGCTTAAATTTATTATGTTGAATAAATTAGTTTTTGTCTTAACACATTCTTTTCGGGAAATGAGTAAACTCGTCATACCCCTTTGTATATTATAGCGCGGGAGACAAGTTTACTCGCTTTTCAGTAAGGTGTAAACAAGGGGTTCGATACGGGTGGGAGTCGTGCGTTATCTAAAATGAGTTTGAGGTTGAACAAAAGAATGATGAACAGCCAGAATATTCAAATAATTTTATTATCTGATATACCTGATAATTGCAACAAAGGATTTTGTTTTTGCATTTTCGTTCGTCTCTCCAATAACTGCTTTATACTGCTTTATTTTGGACGTCGTGTACTCGTGTTTCTGAGTTCATTTTGCTTTTATTTGTATTGGATGCTCTAAAAAATATTAAGCCTTTTTTGCCATTTTTCGAATGAATATTTCTTTTATTTAAAATGGATTTTATTTAAGCACACATTTGTTTAAATAAAATCACATATTTTGCCATTTTTTGGATAGAGCCATTATTCCATCTGTGTAGAACTTCTGTGGTTCATCGGCGAAAAACTTGACCAAGTGATTTTCACAGTCCCTTTTTGAAGTAAATTTCTTTTCATTGAGGAAGTTTCGCAGAGATCGAAACAAATGGTAGTCTGATGGTGCAAGGTCTGGACTATACGGTGAATGCATCAAAACTTCCCAGCCAAGCTCAAAGATGTGTGTGGTCTGGCATTATCATGATGGAAGACAAAGCCCTTTCTATTGATCAATTCTGGCCGGTTTTTTTTGAATTGCTTGTTGCAGTCTGGTTAATTGCTGACAGTACAGAGCCGAATTGAGTGTTTCGCCAGGTTCTAGCACCTCATGATAAACAGTTTCCTTCCAACCCCACCATACACACAGCATAACCTTATTTGGTGTCAATCCTGGCTTTGAAGTCGTTTGTGATGATTCACCTTTTTTTGACGATGATCTTTTTCGAACGACATTCTCGTATCTTACCTATTTTTCATCGCCCGTAATGATTTGCTTCAAAAATGGTTCAATTTCGTTGCGTTTCATTACCATTTCGCAAATGAAAATTCGGTCGATCAAATTTTTTTGTGTTAATTCATGCGGCACCCAAAGGTCAAGTTTCTTTGTGTATCCCGCCTTTCGCAAATGGTTCAAAACTGTTTGGCGATGGATATTCAGTTCCTTAGCAATGTCATGGCTGCTTATGTGTCGGTCTTCTACAATTTTAGGTAAGATTTCATCATTTTTTCAGTGATTGGTCGACCTGATCGAGGTGCACCTTTGACATCAAAATTTCCAGAACGAAAGTGAGCGAACCATCTCTTGGCTGTGGCTTTTGATAAAGTATCTTGACCGTAAATACCATACATTTTTCACGAGTCTGTGATGCATTCTCACCTTGATCGTTTTTTCACACATTTCATTGTTTTTAAATGAATACAACTTTTGACACGAATGACGAAACACCAAACTGTCCAATGAAAATTTTAGACTGGTATGTCACCTTTCAAACCATGTCAGTTTGACTCAATCTGATTAGTATTGCCCGATATATGACAATGAACACCATCTAGTGGCAAAAAAGGCTTAATACTTTCAGACTATCTAATATTTTTGGATAATGAAATTATTGAATTTTCGTACAAAATACCTTAGCACTATTGTGTGTTGGTGAAAAATCTTGTTTTGTTAACTGCCGCGTGCTTCTTGAGTAATATTATTTTTGATAAATATTATTTTCAAATGTTTTAACTTAATTTTTCTAAAGATTATAATTTTACATTCTCCGAAAATGAATCAAAATACATACAAGAGTGACGATGAATTGCTTGCTAGCAATTTATCTAGTTGTTCCCGCCAAAGTGACATCGAAAATTTATCCGATAACGATTCTAGTGAAGAGGATACTGTTCCTCTTTCGTCAACGTTTACCCAAAGAAGAATTTCAAGTTCATCATCTAGTTTTGATTTAAATCATGGCGACGAATGGTCATCGAGAGATAGTCCAACAGTTTTGGAGGAATTTTTAGGGCAGCCAGGAGTAAATATTATTGGCGATAATTTATTTGCGTTCTTGGTTGAAGAGTCAAATAGATATTACCGCCAAAACATAGACAACTTCAAAACGTATAAAAAATACCTTAAGTGGAAAGACATTGCTGTTAAAGAAATGGCGAAGTTTTTGGGGCTTATAATATTTATGAAACAGGCACTCAAGGATCGACGAGGTGCTTATTGGAGCACAGAACGGTGGTTCTGTCAAATATGGGGGGGCTGGCATTTGAATAATGATGAAAATGTTCAAGTCAATCCAGATAGACTTTGCAAAGTCAGACCACATTCTCAAAAAAACTTACCAGCCTATTCAAAGAAACTTACAAGCCTATTCAACAGTTGTCTTGAGATGAAGGCATAGTAACATGGAGAAGAAAACTATTCTTCAGAGCTTATAATGCTGGAAAAATTATAAATTATGGGATTCTGGTGCGTATGGTTTGTAAACCAAGAGTGGCGACATATGCAATTTTGAAATTTATTGCCGTCAAGGAAACAGATTGATCGAAACAATCTCTGTATGTGGATTAATAGCACCATGTTTATATATATAATTATTACAACAGTGTTCAAAACAGTCAGATACTTTTGAAGAAAAAACAGAGGTTCTGCGGTACCATACGGAAAAATAGAGGATTTCCATGTGAATGTTAGCTGCAGAGGGAACCGAGAGAGATGAGCTTGAGGGTCCGGGTGGCGACACTGCGTAAAACGCCAAAAGGCCGATTGGGGTTCACGGCTCAAGCCAACACCTCACCCTCACCATTTAGTTGAACACTAAACAACACATCCGTCTAAAACTTCAATCGCATAATTACTCGTACGTTTTAGTTAATGATTAGGTAGCAGCACGCTCCCGTCTAGACTCGAACACAAACTGACTTCCATAGTTCGCTCAAGAACTTCAAATATCGTTCACGTAAGCTTTTAGTCTCAATTCTTCTGAAAAGTTACGAGTAGTCGAACACGTGCATTCTCGTTCCACGGAACACCTTGCCTCTCCGCTCCGTTTCGCTTGCTCGGATGGTGAGAGTAAGTAGACGAATTTGCGAAACTGGGGAAATTGCGCGGAGTGCTTTTCGCTTAAGCTTTCGGCTTTCTCACGATCATTTGGGGCGAATTGACGAAACTGGGGACTTTGAGCCAGAGAGCGTTTTGCCTGAACTTTTAGCTTCCCCTTCAGCTTTACTTTGCTGGAAGCACACCCAAAGCTTGTCAATTATGTGATAGCTCGTGTGAAGCGCATTGCGGGTTAATCTTTTGCTTGGACGACAAGTACTTGCTTCGATGACAATGGTCGTATGTGCTTCCTTGCTTTATTTCATTGTGCGTAGCGCGAGTATATAGGCAGTGTTTGTTCGCTTGCAACCACTTCATTGTCGAAGCGTGAATACATAGGCGGTATTTGTTCGCTCGCAACATTCTGATCTGAGCCAAAATAGTTCAATAAAATGTGTTCAATAGCTAGGCATTAACCACATATATTCAAAACAGCCATGAATTTTGCAAACCAATTTGACGATTTTATGTTCGCAGTTAGGAATGCTAAAAAATCATTTTTTCTTGGCCTACAATCGTAAATTAACAGGCAGATTAACAGAGAGTCTTGTCCAGACTTAGATTCCTGCAGCGTTCGGGTGCAGCACAAAGATAATGCAATCGCCGGAGCGTCTTCAAAAGGAAGAGCGGGAAACTGTGCTGGGTGCGCCAGACATTTGAGCAGTAGAGGAAAATATAAAGAACACTGAGAGTTCAATGGTTACTGATGTGATCGCTACCGAAGCGATCAAAGCAAGGCTCTTAGATCCCAAAATGATAATGAGCTTCCCAGAAGTCCAAGGTGATCATGGCAGAAAAAGAAAGGAGTGATCAGACAAATAAAGCAGTGTTGTGTGATTTCATCACCACCGTCGGAAATGTGACGGAAGTACTGTAGTCGAAAATAGATAACCTTTCCCAAAGTACAACTGCCGCCCAGCGACATGAAGAAGGAAGGCTAATCCGGAAAGCGTTAAGTGTTCTGAAAAGAATAAAATCAGCATGCGTCTCGCCAGGAATCACCAAAGGTGTAAAGAATGGGCTCCTTGAATTGGAGGAGCTCCATGACCGCATAGGGTATTACCAGTGAAGCTGGTTAAAGGCCGAAGAGAACCAGAAGGCCGAGAAAGAGCAGAAGGCTAAAGAAGTGCCGAGGGCCAAGCGTAAAGGGCACGCGCAGATAGCTGCACCATCAAACATCGATAAAAGAATGGCGCCTAGCTCAATGGAAGGAGATCGGTATGAATGAGGGGTTCAATAGGAACTCAATGGCCCATTGTTGTTGATGGGTGTGGAACGTCAGACCAAAGGTTTCAGACTGTATTGACAAATGGAGTGAGGAAAGCCATGAATTAACTCCTTGAAAAAGTGCCGGCAAATAAAGTTTAGACGGACGCTCAAAAAGCCGCGACGAAGACCCCGCGAGCATGCACTGCTTGTGAAACATCGCGATGGCCGATCCTACGCAGAAGTGCTGCAGGATATCAGGGGAAATGTAAGGCCTGAAGACTAAACACTGCTTACAAAGCAGTACGACCAACGAGGCCGGGCCATATACTGATCGAATTTGGAGCAGAGGCCGACAATAAAGAAGCATTTTGTGACGCAGTGAAGAAAGTTTTGGGAAAAGGGCAACTATAGGCTCGCTCCAGCATATGGCAACGATCAATCTAGCCCAGGTAGTAGAGGCCATCAGAAGGGAAATCCCTAGCGTGGTCAAGGCACCAGAAAACTATGGCCATCATTGACTTGACCGAAAAGGATTCTGAAGGATTTCTGAATAAGGACAAAGTAAGAAGGTGGGTCATCTTTTGTATCCGGCGAAGAACAGCGCCTCTTCAATGTTTCAGATGCTCTGACTATGGTCACACCCTTTAAATATGCAAAGGACCTGATAGGAGTTCCCTATATTACAAATGTAGTAAAATAGGACCTAAAAGAAAAGAGTGTGCAAAGGAGGCACACTGTGTAATGATCTTCGGTACGGCTTAGCACTAGGTAAAAGTCAAGTTTTCCAGAAAGCCCCAGCCAAGGCAAAATCAGAGCATATCCTGTAGCGAAACCTACCCCGCAGCTCGACCTACATCGCAGCTCAACCGCTTAAAACCTGGTTGAGAGGTTTGCGAGGCATATGAAAGCCGACTTTTTGTTGCTGAGTGAGCCACCATGGTAAGAGTTCTGTATCATGGTATCCTGATGAAACTGGTACTACTACCATTTTGGTTCGGAACACTGATATCCGGGCGGAGAGCTGTTGACGAGGGGATGGTTTCGTGTGGGTTCGGTGCTCAGAGACTATCTTCTCTAGTATGTACCGAATGACGAACGAACCAATATCATCTTTCCAAGCCAAGCTTCATGCTTTGGAGGGTGCTGTCTCAAACGCAGGTAGTTTGGGGGATACCAATGTTAAAGCGATCGAATGGAGCATGCCTCAAACAGATCTGCGGAGAATGTGAATCCTTGAAATGGTAGCCAGGAGTGCGTTTGTCGTACAAAGTACCAGTAATACGCTGAGTTTTCGCCGTAATGACTTTGAAGGAACCATACATTCGTCTTCAAGTCCTTAGTACGGAGGATACACAATTGAAGGACTACTCAGCCAGTTATCATCAGTGCATTCTACATGAGATCAGTCATGTTGTCTCTCGACGTCCGTGCTCTCGAACTTCTACAGCAGAGTGGAACATCGGAAGGATGGGCGTCGAAAGGTTCGTCGAGGTGCTCAACGCAGGTCCTCCGCTGCAGGGTGATTCTTAGGGGATGGAAGAAATGGAAGCTCAAGACGTGGTGAACTCACCTATGAGTATCATCACGACTGCTTGCAACGATTCTATGCCCCATCGAAAACCTCGCAACGCAAGCCCCCAGTGTACTGGTGATCGATCGAAATCGCTGAGAAGCGAAGGGAGTGTCACAAGCTTTGGCGTGAGGCTCAACGGGGACGGAACCATGACGAGGCATACAACCGGGTCGCAGCATATAAGTCGGGCAGGGAATGCCCTCGCAAATTGATTAACAACAGCTAGGCTCGCTACTGGCAAGATCTAGTGGACAATGTGAACAAAAATCTGTGAGGCCTTGGCTACAATTTAGTTATGCGGGAGTTTGGCGCCCTACGGACGTCTTGCATTTATGGTGCAGAAAAGATGGACGAAATAATACGGGCACTCTTTCCCGCCCATCCCGTTCGTTTTGACGCTGTCCACGGTGAAACAGCAATCGAGTGTCCACTCTTCATGTAGCCGGAACTGGAAGAGGTAGTCCTATCTTTGAAAGCTAGGCAAGCTTCTCATTGAAAGCTAGGTAGGCTCCAGGTACAGATGGTGTTTGGACTGAGGTGTTGCAACTTGTCTATTGCCATTGTCCTGACTTGCTGCTCAGCACATTCAGCGCTTGCCTACGGGACGGGGCTTTCCCGGTACGATGGAAGGTAGTGTTTAGCGAGAAGAAGTGGAACCCCGGATTATGCATGCTAGACATAGCTGGTCAACCGCTAAAGAACCTCATCAAGGGAAAACTCACTGACGCGATTCGTCGGCAGTATGGACCTAGAGCAGATCGCTCCATCATTGGCATGATTGCAGAACTGATGAGCGCGGTCTAAACGGTGGAGGCATATAGCCTCTGCACACGCTAGAAATCCCTTTTAAAGTTCCAGAATATCTAGTTCAGCTTTTGAGGGACTAGCTGAAGGACAGAACCCTGCTTTGCGACACGGTACAGGGCCAACAAATTATGGAGATTACATCTGGCGTTGACCAGGGATCTATCCTTGGTCAAGACCTGTGGAACGTGTTTTCCGACGGGTTACTGAAACTGGAGATGCAAGATGAATCGCGCTTGACCGCTGGATATACCGTTGAACAACTGCAACTTAGGCTGGCTGTGTCAATGCACCGAGTGTGAAACTGGATGACCACTCGTAGGTTCAGTCTAGCACTGGAGAAAACCAAAGTGGTCGTTGTGACGAAAAAGAGAATCCCTAGAGTAAAGATAATCAGTATTGGAGACATAATAACCGAATCGAAGCCAGCGGTGAAGTACCTGGGGCTAGTGTTTGACTCAAAGATGAGTTTCTCTCAGCAAATCAGGGTAGCGGCCGAGAAGGTTGCTTCGGACGTATTGGCTCTGGGTCAACTTATAGCCAACGGAGGGGGACCTAACTCATGAAGAAGGCGCCTGTTGTTGTGCTGTAGGGTCAACCGAATATACCTCCTCGGTATGTATGGACGTCAAGTATGCTTGAGGCCCATCGTTGTTGGATCAGAACATGATCGATCTGGTTTTCTGTGTTGCCATTCGGTGATACCCAGGTCTATTTATGAATGCATCGATCTGGGAAGCAAATCGAACGTATGACTAGATTTCTCCTACATGCAAAGCCAATCAGGCGCTGGCAGTTGTCATTTGTTTCACCGTGGAGGCTGTATCCTCCAGTCGTTCCCCGATGATATAGCCCATTGCCAACCTTAGTGTTGAAATCACCCAGAATAATTTTTGTGTCCTTTTTGGGCAATGAGTCGACCGGTTTTTCCAGGTGATTGTAGAACATTTCCTTCATTTCTTCGTCTTTTTCTTCGGTCGGGGCGGGAACATTGGTCAGCCAGATTTTGAAGAATTTCGCTTTTATACGGATCGCACACAATCGTTCGTTCATTGCCATGAAATCAATAATGTGCGATTTAAACTCCCTATCCATAATGAAGGCCACTTCGAACTCTCGTTTTCCAGTAGGCATCCCACTTTTGAATATTGTGTAGGATCTCATGTCTTGCATATTATTTCGAGTCCAGTTTGTTTCCCGGATTGTCAGTGTTTTTAATTGATATTGACTGGCCTGTTGTAATTGCGCCAGGGTAATTGAGCTAGGTTCCAATGGCATAGCGAGGTCGTTGCCGTAAGTCCAATCCATTCCGAGTCCCATCTGCAGGTTTCGAAATATTTTAGAGTTTGCCAGGGACAGGGAGTTAGCCCGTCGACCATCCTCCATTCCGGCGGCATGATTATTACGTCGATTTCGTTATCAGGCGCGGAAGATTCGCCTTCGACCTCTTACGTCCCCACAAAAAAGGCATAAGTAGGATTTAGTAGCAGAGCTATAGATGTATTTACAGTTATTAGCATTTCTTGGCATTTAGTGTTATATTATTGAGAGACCAGTAAACCCAATGTGCGATCCCGAGAGCATTTGTTACCATTTAATTGGGGGGTTTGGGATAAGGGATCATTGAAGCAATGGTTTGTCGAAACAAGGGGTTCCCTCCTCCTTTCTCAAACGGGCTTGGGACCGTCTACGGCAGAGTAAGCGACACTCTCAGTAAGGAGGTATACCGAAAACGCTTGGCGCGGGCACAGAGAAGAGGAGCACTGAGGATTGCACCTTCATACCCGACAGCCTCTGATTCAGTGCTCAGAGTTATTGCAAGAGTTATTGCCCTCCTTGCTAGTGAGCTTCGCGGGGACTGATGCTGGCAAGGAGATACAGCAGTCTTTGGTGAATTGCATGAGGGAAGGTGGACTGCGCGCCTCATTCCGGATGTGAGGCCGTGGCGAAATCGAGGACATGGTGAGCGGGCATGGGTGTTTTCAGTTTTACCTGCGCAAGATTGGTAAGTCGAAGTCCCCCGATCGTCGGTTTTGGCCAGGAGAAGGATACAATTCTTGTCACAGATTCTTGCGGGCAAAAAGTAGGACAGGCTGTGATGGCCCCCTAAAGGGAGACGCGAGAGCTCACAAGGAATAGTGTAGTCGCGGTGATGCTTGAGTCGATTGATAAATGCAACCATGTGGACCATTATGTTCGGGCAGTCCTAAAAGATAAAAGGGACTCACAGCAGTCGGGGCGATGGGGCTGGGGGATCGCTTGTCTCGTAATTCTTCTTCCACTCTCCCCTCCCGCTAGATAAGGGATCCCCAGCCTGAGGGCGCCTCTAGTCGTAACAAAACGAGACCTGGCCCGAAGTAATGTGTCAAATGATTCTAGGCTGGGCTCGCGGGTTGATAGGGAGGTAACCGCAATAAAACAATTTTTTTGACCGACCCAAAACTCGGTTCTAGCAGATCTTCTCTGTCTTTTAGTGAAATGTTGTTTGTGGATTCTACTCTGAACAACGAAAAGGCTATCTGTTTCAGTTACTCATATCGTCTTCATTCTTGCATCCATAATTTTTGACTTCATATTGCTCCTAAATTTTTTAAGGTATTTCCACTTTTTGTCTTATTTGTTGGCTTTACAAAAATAACTTCACTGCGCACTGCACGCCTCAATTTTTCGTCATATGAAACTACTGCTACCTCGGCCTTTTCTGGCAATAGTTTCTTGGCGTTTTGTGCTTTCCAGCGCTGAGCCTTCTTTATTTTTTCCGCTTTCTAGTGGCCCAATTGAAAATCATCTCTCATTTTGGCTTGTCCTGTCTTTTGATCCAGTCCAAAAGCAGTTCGCTTAAGGAAGAGGTTATTCTAGTGCGGCTATATACTTGCACAGCTCATTAAATTCATCTTCCGCCTGAAGAATCTATTGTTCAACATCCTCGTTGACAATTGTTGGGTTATAACGGAGCTTCTAATCGCTTTGGAGACTGTCCTGATGCTTCATGACAATTATTCTCCTCCGCTTCTGCTGATCGATTTATTACCATCCAGCACAATTTTTGGCAAAGCGTGTAACCTACTATCAGTTGATGGATGTGGTAAGCGCTGAGCCTTATTATTCTGGTCAGCAATTTGTCCTATATCTGGCTGATTGAGGCTAGAATACGTGGTTCCATTCCTGGTACCTCAGTTATCGAAAAGTTTTGCTTGGTCGGCCATCTTTGGAACAGCCGGTGCAATCGGAGTCCTTTAAACCCTTGGCCAGCTCGCAAACGCTATGCACTAAATAGAGAATTGTGATACTGCACTCTTCTCAAAACTCTGTCTTGCTTTTCTGCCTTGCTATTAAGCTCACTATGGATTGTTGGTTTCTTTCTCTTAATTATAGGCTGTGAGCAAACGTTCCGACCACCAAAGATTTACCATTTTCAGCTGTAAACTCTTCAATGACCAAGTGTTTCACTGCTAAAGAGTGCCCTGGCAATTTATCTTTAGGCTGGTTTCTATACAGCATGGTCAATTCACATAGTATCCACACTCAGCCTAGCCTCCGGGAAAAACCGACCAAAAGCCGAAGAGTGAACCATAAATGTTCGGCAGCAGGTAGGTAGTTAACTAATGAGGCGAGGATTGGCGCGAATATAAACATATGCTTCGATGAGAGATTTCAGCATTACCAGATCTCAACAAATTGAAAGCTTTGCAGAAAAACGAATTCCTTCTATGCAATCTTTCAGTTTTTTATTAGGATCTAGCAATGCTCCCATGTTTTGAAATGCAAAAAAGAACACGTGCGTCGGAAATTTTATTTGCTTTTTATTTTGTTTTTTGATGACGACAGGCCCCGGCTCAGCTGACAGGCCCTGGCTCAGCTGACCAGCCCCCCTTTTTTTTGTGGTAGGGAGGTGAAGGCATTTACGCCCGCCGAGTCTGGCAGCGTGGGACTTCCATGGAGTATACCCTCGGACTACCCACTAAACACCTCCCCTGTCAATCTGAGAACCTAGCCTGGAACCGTTTGACACATTACTTCAGGCCAGGTCTCGTTTTGTTACGCCGTGGGGCGCCTTCAAGCTGGGGAGTCCCTTTCCTAGCGGGAGGGGAGAGAGGAAGAGGAAATGCCAGAAGAGCGATCCCCCAGCCCCAGCGCCTCCGGCTGCTGTGAGTCCCTTTTATCTTTTAGGACTGCCCGAGCATAATGTGCCACCTGGAGCATCACCGCAACTATCTTATCCGGGGTGAGCTCTCCCGTCTCCCTGTAGAGTTCCCTTCGCAGCCTGGCCCATTTGGTACACGCAGAAAATGTGTGACAGGCATCGTCCTCCTCTCCTGGGCAAAACCGACAATCGGGAGACCGTGACTTACCGATCTTGTGCAGGTAAGACTGGAAACACCCGTGCCCGCTCAAAAGCTGGGTTAGATAGAAGTCAGTCTCACCATGCCTTCGATTTAGCCACGGTCTCACATCCGGGATGAGGCGCGCAGGCCACCTTCCCTTCGTGCAATTCCTCCAAGACTGCTACCAATCGTTGAGCGAGCGTTGTCTCTCCTTTCGGCGCAGGTAAATAGCGCGGCGCTCTCTAGTAAGGAGGGCGACAGGTATCACGCCTGCAATCACTCTCACCGCCGAGTCGGAGACTGTTGGATACAAAGATGCAATTCTCAGTGCTCCTCTTCTCTGTACCTGTGCCAACCAGCCCCTTGGAAAATTCAGAAAGTGTGCGTGTGCGTAAACGGAAGGTGTAGATACACTAACATGTACGTTTGCGGTCGCAGCTTCCTCATACGTTGGGGTATATACTCCCACTCCTACTTCATGTTATTTTTGTGTACCTATTATTCCCTTTTACGGTACCTTAACTTTAGTGGCTACTTGAGTGATAGCTAGCCACGCCAAACTCTACCCCCCGCCTCCCATTTAAAGAAACCCCGATAATAATACATAACATAATGATCCTAGATACAGAGGAAGATAAACCACGTAGCCTTGGGTATTATAATTGAAAATTGACAATCCTTTCTTGCTTTGCTTTCGTTTAAAGCAAGTTTTTTTATGGGATCACGTGATCTCACGTTTCTCAAGATCATTGGGTCAATTTAATGATTTGGCTAGAACCTTTTCTTCTTAATCTTTTTTGGGGTAATACGAATTAAAAGTGATAAAATCCGTTGGTAACTAATTACTTATCCGGAAATACTCTGAACTCAATTTAAAATTTTAACACTGAAAATCCTTGAAAAATAATTCCATTACCCTAAAAATTCAAACAAAATGTGTCCTAATTCGCACATACTTATGAAACTTTTAATGGTCTTGGTAATTATCACCAACAAACCGCTTTTATATATCCTATTCAATAATTTCATTATTCACACGTTCGTACGCGTATCCTTGCACCTCAATTTTCACCCTCAACAAATATGCATAGCTAATTTATTACTCCTTAATCAAGTTCAAATTTAACTCTTCTCTCAGTCCTTCTACTCATATGGACGTTCATCCTTTCTTGGAGAGCTAATTCGACGGATGAAGCATCACCTCCTGTTGGCATGAGCTTTGAAAAGGGCAAAAAATAATCAGATATGAATGTTGCTTAAGAAACTTGAGGCAGTTAGGGATTAAAGAGGCCTTGCAAGATAAATCAATATTCTGATGGAGATTTTCTCTATCTCTACGCATTAAACTCTCTTTCCTTTTCGCTCTCTTTCTCTCACTTCTTTCAGTTTTGCTGCTTGTCTCATTCTTTCGATTTGTACTTGCCAGGACTGTTCCAATGTGTAGATTGAGGGAAAAGGAAATCTCCTCGAAAGGGTTCAAGATGAACATTTCTCGGTACATATAAACGTAACTTGAAAGCTGACAGATGATGGTTAGGTGTGCTTCCAGTTGAAAAGAAAGGATTTTCATTTGACGAGAGTATGTTTATCTGATGACTGTGAGCTTTATGTTGATTTGATTATTTTTTATGATTTTATTTATTATTATTGCAAACGAAGATCATTCTAAAGAGGATATTGAATGATTAAAATAAATATGTTAGCAAGAGATGGAAGGCTTTAGTTTATCACAATTAATACTTAATCTAAACCAAATGTATCAAATTTAATCCATACTTTGGAACTAAATTCCATTCTCCTTTCAACCATAGTTGCTGCACTTTAAATTATAAGCTGGGGAATACCAAAGCAACAAATACGATGCACGAATATTTAATAAATCCTACCACAAGTCGTTAGCAAACATTACGCATCCCATTCTGGTAATATCGACAATAATCAAACTAATCAAAATTTTCATTTATATTGAACATTTGCCAGCAACAAATATCGAAATTTCTGGGAATCTTATTGTCTGTGACTTAGTTGAAATTCATACGATGTCGTCAAGGGGGAATTACCATTGGCTTACGGTTTCCAATTATTGGAAAAGCATGGGGTATTAGGTATCTATCCCTTGATATTGGAGACTTTCAACAATATTTTGATGATTTTAAATCAATTGGAAATTATTAGGTTATAGACGATGGTACGTGATGATAATTGTTGAGCTTGGACAAATTTTGTTGTGTTGGAAAATTAAGGTAATATTTTGATGTATTGTTAAAATTTTTAATTGGGATAGAAACTGATACTGTTAATTTTCTGCAATCATATTGTAGCGTGTTTTGGTTCGCGGCCAATAATTTTAATGTTCCGGGAAAGTGAAAACACAATGTCTTTTAATTTAAGTTAAAAGAGTTTATTTAATTCGTCTAAAAATGCACAATCACTTCACTAACAATTTCACAACTACTATTAAAATTCTACCTTCCACTTGTCCATAAATTTCTATCGCTATTGTCTACTTAAAATCACTTCACCTCAAACAATCAATATCGCCTGTACTTCGCGTATCGCAGTTTTCTATCGCGGTTGTAATGAATGATCCCCCCATTCATTCAGCTCGCCTTTATATAGGGTGTCTAATCATTCAACTCAGTTCTCGTACATTCGTGAATTAGCGGGAACATTCCAGCATGAATGAATGGAGCAATGACTCACTTTCGGATGTTGTTCATGCTTGTTAGGTTCTCGTGGTTTCGAGTAAATTCGTTTTGTTGATGTTCTTAATTGTTGTGAAAACAATTGCGACAGTAGCTCGCAGAATTATTTGTACATGTAACAATATAAACATAATATAGACAAGCTGAATATCAATCACATTGATCACGCAGCGGACTTGACGTTTGGATTCGTAGCAAGAAACACATGCCAAGCCCGAGTCGGGCAAATCTCGAAAAACTTATTCCGAGTTACTGTTTTTGGCGCTTCGTTGATTCTTGCAACGAAATTAGCTATTCATCAAAACACGTTGACAAAAAGAAAAATAATAGCGGCTTGAGCAGGAGCCAAACCCTGAATCGGCGGCAACGTAAAATTCTATAGCTTTACAATAGTCCGATAACGCATGGTGGCTCCTCCAAAAATAAAAGTGGCGAGAAAAGAGATTCCAGTTGGAAGAGATTTTCAGACCGACGCAGTAAGCATAATATCAGGTGAATGTAATCAACGAAAATGTAAGTTTTATTTTAGCCAAATTTCATCTGTTAACCAAACGGAAAACCCCGCCTAGGATAATCAATACTTCGACTCTGAGCATAAATTCCCATAATTTGCTGACCAATAATAATACCCTCCAACAAAACTGCCCGGCAAACACCATAATGTAGTGATGAGGGTAGATGTAATTGTCCGTGCAGGACTGCAGCGATAGTCGGCTGCCTCGGCGAGAGGGGATTTTTTTTTGTGGTAGGGAGGTGAAGGCATTTACGCCCGCCGATTCTGGCAGTGTGGGACTCCCATGGAGGATACCCTTGGACTACCCACTAAACACCTCCCCTGTCAATCTGAGAACCTAAGCTGGAACCGTTTGACACATTACTTCGGGCTAAGCCTCGTTTCTCTACGCGTTTAGGCGCCACCGGGCTACAGGGATCCCTTTTCCAGCGGAAGGAGGGGAAGGGAGAGGGATTTCTAGAAAAGAGACCCCTCCGCCCTGGACGCCTCCAGGTGCTCATATATTTTCCTTTTTATCTTAAGGACTGCCCGAGCTTAATGTGCCACACAGTTCCATTTGTCAACGGATGTGAGCATCTCTCCAGTGAGTTCATCCGGAGAGAAATCTCCCATTTCTTCAATGAGGTCACCGCGCTGCCTTTCCCACCTCTTGCATACAAAATATGTGTGGTAGGCATCATCGACCTCTCCAGCATAGAATATGCAGTCAGGAGACCGTGACTTACCAATCTTGTGCAGGTAAGACCGAAAGTATCCATGTCCTCTCAGTAGCTGAGTTAGATAGAAGTCAGTCTCACCATGCCTTCGATTGAGCCACGGCCTCTGGTCACCAATAAGGCGTGCGGTCCACCTACCTTTTGTATCGCTCACCCAGGACTGTTGCCAATCACTGAGTGAGCGTTCTCGTTCTTCGTGGGCGACAGCATCTCTGTCGCATTCGTTCCTCTGCAGGTAGATTCTACGGCGCTCCTTGGCGAGGAGGGCAATGGGTATCACTCCTGCGATGACCAGCACTGCTGACTCCGCGACAGTCCGATATGCAGATGCAATCCGCAGCGCTCCTCGTCGCTGCACCTGTGCCAAGCGCTTTCGATACAGCTCCTTGTTGAGAGCCTCACACCATATTTCCGATCCGTACAACAGCACAGATTGTACTGCACTCATCAGAAGTCTCCTTCTTGATGAGGTGGGACCCCCTATGTTGGCCATTAGTCGGCTGAGAGCCGAAACACTCGCTGCAGCCTTGTCAGCTATTGCCCTGATTTGCTCGGAGAAACGCATCTTCGAGTCGATCAAAATGCCCAGGTACTTCACTGCTAGTTTAGTCTCAACGAGTGCTTCCCCAATGTTGATCACCCTTACTCAAGGGATTCTCTTTTTTGTCAAGATGACTACTTCGGTTTTTTCCAAAGCTAGGCTGAACCCGCGAGCAGTCATCCAGTCCCTCACTCGGCGCATTAGCATACCCAGTCTGAGAGAGGATTGCGATGTCGCCGAGATTGGCCTTGTCTGAGGACGTGTAGATGCGCTGGCAAGCTAGCACTGCGGTATCGTGTGGGGCGGGTCATTTATTTATTTATTTATTTATTCCACCTTACAGACTGAATAATCCAATAACAAAATGGAACGCGAAGAATAAATACAGCAATATTTAAGTGCAAAAAATATTAAAATGTCGATGATTGAAAGTTAAACTAGTAGCAAGTCTCTTAGCTTTTTAGGGTTTTGTACTAAAATACAAAACCCTATTGCAATCACGACCTGTGTCCGTCTGTCCGTCCGTCCGTCCGTCCGTCTGTATGTCACAGCACTTTTTCTCCGAAACTATAAGGACTACAGCCATGAAACTTTGTAGAAAGGTCAGAAGTGGTGACCTCTTAAAAGTTCAAGGGTGGAAAATTTTTTCAAAGGTGTTTAAGGGGGGTCTCCCCATGTAAGGGGGTGACCCCTCAAAAAAAAATTTTCACCATTGGTAGTCGAGTAGGGTGTCATTGGAAAGGTCTCAATGAGATCTTTTCAAAACAAGTCTTAACATTGTCTTATAAGTACCGAGGGGGGCAGGGAGAGGGGAAATGTACGTACTTTTCGCGTACCCCCCCCCCCTCGCGATTGGACACCTTCCATCCGAAAAATCTGAAAAAAAACATGAATGTAGGACTTAATGAGTACAAAAACAACAAATACATGAGAAGTCGAAATTCACTCAACTTTGTTAGTAATATTATGATCTATCGATTTTGTGTTTTCTTGAATAAAATCTAAACGGTACCCTTAAACTCAATAAAATTTAGCAAAGAGATGACTATTTATAAGATTGATCTTTTCGGAAAGTTTCATAAAGATCGAATAGTATTTACCGAAGTTATAGCGATTTGAATTTTCGTGTATTACTATGGAGCAATATGCCCTGTACTCGTATTACTATGGAAACATATTGCTATGGAGCCATATGCGCTTTTTACCGACTTAGACACTACAGCTTTGCTAGAATTTGCATGAAAATTTCAGGAGTGATAGGTATCATGAAGATGAGTACATGCAATTGAAACAAGACGAAGAGGCAGGAGAGAGCTCCTAGCAAAAGGGCTTTGTAACCATTCTAGGATTCGAAAAAATAGGCCATGAATCGATGATTACAGTACAGAGGAGTGGCCCCTGAAAAAAAATTTCATGAAAGGTAGCCGATATGAGTATCAACTGAAAGTTCTCTATGAGAGCTTTTCAAAACAGTTCTTAAACTGACAGTTTTTGCTTCAGTGGGAGCACAGGGAGGGGAAATACATGAAAAATGTGTTTCCTCCCTCGCGAATGGACACCAGTGATCTAAAAAACCTGAAAAAAATATCAAAGGAGATATTTATGGGTATAACTATAACAAATACCTCAGAAGTCAAAATTCGTTCAACTTTGTTAATAATAGTATGATCCTCGAATTTCACATTTTCTCCAATTAAATCGTCTTTGACATGTCTCTTGATTTTATTCGTTGCTGGTTACTGCATTTTGTAAGTTGAGTACAAAACCCTTCTGACATTAGCATAGGTCTGTCTACCCAACTTGTTCTTAAATGCTATGTAAGAAGAGGGGAAAGGACTAAGCCCAAGATTATATGATTTCGTACGATTCTTAATATAGGTGAATGGAAATATAAATCAGTTCTAGCATATGGGATAGCGGAATAAGAATTCATTCGAGATGAACGAGATGTTTGCCGGAAACGCAGCTCAGAAAAAAATATTTAACGGGACTTGATGGTAGCAGAGTTTATACAAAAAAAAACATTGGTCTAAATAAGTTCGTCGGGATATTCGAGATGGAAGAATAATAGTGGCAATAATATTGTGCTGCCTACCTTATTTAACATCTTCATAAATGCGCTCGAATCCTGACTACATTCAGTTTTGGGTCAACACAAAGTATCATATTACCAACATAACCATAAGAAAATTTTTAAGTCGGAAATTATCCATTCGCCGCTTGAGGAAAAATAGTTGCATTACCCATTTAAATAAATGACAATTTTGGTTTATGTACGAAGGTGCTTTTCACAACGAGCTACAAAGTAACATCTACACCACCCTAAAGGATCAAATATATAATATGCATTTATTTAAAGTAACAATTTGCATTTAGTTTGACCCCAAACTGAAATTCTTCGTTGTTTTAAAGATTTGGCTCTACTAAAGATCGAAACGATTTGTAGATTATTTAAGGGGTTCCTTACGATCAGTTCAGTTTCAGTTTCAGTTGAACTGTCAGTTAAACTTACGTGTGGACTGCAAAAACTGAAGAGAAAACTGAACTGAGGCTCCATGGAAATCCCATCAAGCTCAGTTCAGTTGTCAGTTGAAATTAAACGAAACTGAAGTCTAGTAAGACTTCTCCGTTTACGTTTCAGTTTTTTTATTGTCATAAGTTTGTTTACACATCGTTAATTAAAAATGTCGCGAAAAGATAACAAATTTATAACAGATTTCATTGAAATATATCAAAATTTTCCATGCTTATGGAAGAAATCTGATCCTCAATACCACAACCCAATCAAGAAAGAATCTTGCTACCAAGTTTTGCTTGAGAAGTTTAAAGAGCACAATAAACAAGCAACAGTTTTAATGGTAAAAAAAAATTAATAGTTTGCGCTCAGCTTACAATAAAGATTTGAAAATGGTAAGGATTCTGATAAAAGTAGAGCTGGAGCTGATTTCATTAATTTTACATGAGACAGCGAATTTCGTTTAAGGTACCATTCTCTACTCCACTTAGCTCTTTTTTTTTCTAGGCTTATCCAGTGATACACATAGCGCAACTGCAATAACACAATCTTCGTCCATGATAGCAATAAAACCGCGCGATGTTCAAGATTGAGAAATGACAACTGAACTGATATGAAACTGATCGTTTGGAAGCAAAGCAAAAATTTAACTGAACTGACAGTTCAACTGAAACTGAAACTGAACGGACAACTGAACTGATCGTGTAGAACCCCTTTTATAATTGTGTTTATTGTAGTTTTATTTTTGATAGTTTAATTAGAGTTACACTCGTATTTACACACTAACAGCAAACTTTACAATCTACATACTTATATAAAAATGAACATAAAAAACAAAGCAGAACCTTCACAATGGGTGCAAGCAACGCTTGGATGCCGCGAAGCACCGACATGATCTCTCTAGAAAAGATGATGAAATTCCCTTGCCGCTTGTCGTTCAGCGACGA
The DNA here is from genome assembly GCA_963969285.1 of Odontomyia ornata. Taxonomy (NCBI): domain Eukaryota; kingdom Metazoa; phylum Arthropoda; class Insecta; order Diptera; family Stratiomyidae; genus Odontomyia; species Odontomyia ornata. The sequence goes on along the minus strand of OZ017740.1, from coordinate 288,791,576 downwards.
TGATGAAATCGTCTCGCTGCTTGTCGTTACTTGTTTCTCTCATACATTCCGGTTTGCCGCGAATGGCTTTTTGCCTGTAATTTGTTACAGTCGTTTAAAAAATTACTTCGATGCGGGGAATCAGCAATTGCTCGTGAGGCTGCCACTTGGGGACGGAATTCACGTCCGCATCGCGCCAAATAGTTTGAGATTCCGAAAACCGCACAAGTACTCTTCTCCAGTGTCCTGAACCACAGCGGAAGGAAAGGATACTTGCTTTTAATTTGCGCAAGTACGCAGTGATGTACCCAGATTAGGAGATGAACAAGGATCCGAAAGAACCTGTACGTCATTGTTTTGTTGAATATCTGAGTCAGCTTTCACAGAAAAGACTGGTTTTAAACGATCAATTGAAATTGCTTTTTCCGTTCCATTCATTTCGATGATGAAGACACGGTCGCTAAACCTCCTGGTGACTTTATGAGGGCCAGAATAAGGGGAACTGAGAGGTCGTTTGACAGCATCAACCCGGGCAAAAACGTGAGAGCAGGTGTATTAGTCCTTGAGGATGGAGGGTTTCTGCTTATAGTGATGTACAGTAGGTGCAGGTCGTACTCTTCCGATGAATTCTCTGCATTGAGGTCCTCTTTGAAACATGATCGAAGGCCAAAAAGGACTGTTGGTAGCAATTGTGGCCAAAACGTAGGTGCACCGCGCATTAAAGCAGCTTTGACGGTCCTATGCCAACGCTCGATCAGTCCGTTGGCTTGTAGGTTATACGGTGTTGTGTGAATGCGTTGCGCACCTACCATCTGATCTAGAGCCGTAAAAAGTGCGGACTCAAACTGAGTGCCTTGATCTGTTGTAATTGTGAGTGGAGTGGCGAATTGCGCGATCTAATGATTGAAAAATGTAGTGGTAATAGTATCTGCTGTCATGTCAGCTAGAGGAACTGCAACCGGCCAGCGAAAAAAACGATCAATCATTATCAGGCGGTAGCAAAAACCGTTGACTGCTGGAATTGAATGATGTCCAGATGGATGTGATCAAAACGATTGTCCGGAATATCGATGTGTTTTGCGCCTATACTATTGTGCCTTTGCGCTTTAAGTCGTTGACATAAAATGCATTTTCTCGACCAGGTCAGAGCATCTGCTTGCACGCGAGGCCAAATAAATTTTTCTTTAACTGTCGAGCCGTTGAACGATTGCTAGTATGAGCAGGGCTGTGAATGATGTCAAACGCTTGTTTGCGAAGAGATTTTGGAAGATAAGGACGAATTCATCCCGTGGAAGTATCACAGTAAATTTGATGGCCTTGGTGATTTAGGAGTTGTAGCTTAAGAGATTGATTGTCGTTTAATAAATCTTGGAGCTCTTGGTCTGATTGTTGGGTATCTTGTATGGTTTGGAAGTCTAAAGCGGTAGACATGTTGATTACGGTGACTCTCGATAAGGCATCCGCAACTACATTATGTTCGCCTTTAACATAAACGATTTCTGTGGTGAACTCGGAAATAAAGCTGAGTTGGTTAAGCTGTCTAGGGGAAGCTTTGTACAATTTTTGTGCAAAAGCATGAACCAATGGGCGGTGGTCAGTCTTAACAATGCATGTTCGACCTTCCAGGATGTGTCCAAAGAATTTAATACCAGCAAAAATGGCAAGAAGTTCCCTGTCGTAGGTACTGTAACGTGTGATAAGTTGGTCCTTTTTATAAATTAAAATAAAATATTCAAAAATTACCTATAGTCGTCTAGCCCGAAGTAATCTGGCCAAATTTGAGTAAGCCTCGAAGTAAAAACTTCAATCATGGAAAATCTACTAAATCCGGCCGAATGGTCCAGCCAATGTAGTTGAACAAAAGATCTTTACTCGTGATATAATAATTTCACCAGCCAAAGTATTCCAATGGCCAAATCTTTATTACCGCACGGGGCAGAACCTTCTGATCTCGAATTCAAAATTTCACAAAGTATTTACACTAATTTTAAAAACGTAAATCACATACTTTATGACCTCATTAACCAATATTCAATTTGCGTGTGTGTGATAATTACATGTGTTTCAGCGGGGCTTACTTTCCCAGAATAAAATCCAAGTGGTTTCCTTGTTCCATTTTCGAATGGTATGGTCAGAAGCGTCCGTAGATAATGCAATAGATGCTGACGGTAATGAAAATGCAGTGACAACAGCTGATGAGATACTCGATTTGCACTCCTCCAGGGCAGTTTTACGTTCCGGTGTCCAGTTAATTTTTGTTTTGTCTCTCTTTTTGCGTTCTTTAGGAGCTCATTGAGAGGTGCCTGAATAGCAGAAGCCTTCGGAATGCAACGTCGGTAATAATTAAGCATACCTAGGAAACGTCGAAGATCAGACATTGTTTCAGGAATTGAATGGTTGATAATTGCTTCTACTTTTTCTGATAGAGCTGTGAATTCATCTATGTTGAGACGATAGCCAAGATACACAACTTCTTCCTTGCCAAATGAACATTTGCTGGGATTTATAACCAGGTTATTCACCCTTAGAATCTTGAAGATAGCCTGTAGATGCTCCATGTGCTCTTCTACTGATTCAGAAAAAATGATTCTATCACATGGCAAAGTTAATATTGCGAAGAAGGTTATCCATGTGACGTTAAAAGGTTTTTGTGGCATTTCGAAAACCTAGAGGCATAACTCAGAATTCAAACAGCCCAAATGTCATTGTAACCGCTGTTTTGGGGATGTCCTGCTCCGCACCTGGTATTAGATGGTAGGCCTTCGCAAGATCGATCGTTGAAAATATTGAACAGCCATGACAGCGATGAAGCAGGTCGTCAATCATAGGAATCGGATAGCTATCTGCTATTGTCTATTTATTGAGGCGGTGATGGTCACCCGTTGAACGCCAACCGCCATGCTTCTTTGTTAACATATGAATAGGGCTAGCACATTCACTGTTGGAAGCTCTAATTCCACTATGTTGAAGCAGAAGATCAAAATCAGCTTTAGCTGCTAAATATTTTTCCCTCGTGAGACGTCGAGAACTTTCTGATAAAGGAGGTACATTCTTGGCAATATGATGACGAGTTTTTGTGGATTCGAGGATAACTGGGAATGGTTTAGATACAGTGATATCACTAAAGTTTTGTAGAAGCCGTCTATAATGTGTTTCAAGTCTGTTGAAAGAAGAATCTTTTGATGATGCTATAGTTGAAATGCTTGGATTGGTGGTTCGGCAAGATAGCCTCGTGTGCTGAGTTTGGTGTTTTTGTCAATGAGACATTTACCTTGTAGATCAATAATTAGTCCGTAATAAGCCAAAAAATCCGCACCTATGATAGCGTGATTAGTATCCGCAACAACAAATGAGGTTGATTGTTGATATCGCTGTTGCCAACCACCGCTTCTGACGATAGCTTATTTCGTTTCCCTCAAATGAAGCTGATTACACTGCGGTGGGCTTGAACGTGCAGGGTTTAGCGAAGCTTCGTGCACGATCGCCATAATTATGGTGATAATAACAGTATCCTGCTGGAGAATTGTGTGGCTCTCTGGACATCGATTGCCCATGAAATTTATCTCTGTTATGCTCGGCATTTTGAGTTCGCTTTTTTAGCATGTTGCTCACCTCTTTTTGTTGCATGTATAATTTCTCCAGGGCCTTCCTAATTTCCTTAAGCCCAGTAACCACGGCGTCCTCAGTGGAATCCGGGGTTGGCAGGGCTGCTGATGGATAGCTGGAATGCGTGGCGGCAGCCATGAGGTGATTCGCCAGTTTCCATTAAGGTATCTGCACTGGTAGCCAGTTCATGAAGTGAGGCTGTGGCTTGGAAAACTCATAGCAATTTCTGAACTGTCGGAGGAAGTAGCGCTAGTCAGCGAACCCTTAACACATTTTCCAGGGCTTATGCGCCCACCATAGATCGCATAAGCTCGAGTTCAGCCAGAACCTTGTGTAACTGTTGATCAGCAGAATCTGCTAGGCAATTGATGAGCTGCATCTTTAGAAAGTTTTATTTGTCCTTGGCTGGTGGTGATTTAATTACATCTGTGATAGCTAACCATGCATCGGCAGTGAGGTTACTTATGATCAAGTGATATTTCACATTATCAGCTCATACATTGAACGATTAAAAAACTGATTCTGCTTGCAGAAACCAAATCTCTGGATTATCTTTCCAGAACGGTGAGAGCCTGCAGTTCTGAATTGAGGGCTCATCAACACTTTTGTTGCTTGCGAATTGGCCTGCATCTGGTGGTACAGCTTCGCTGTCAGTTGATGCATTCCGCGATGCTCTCGATTTTGGCATTGCTCACGATAATGCACAAAAAGCTTGATAATTGTTGCAATTATTACACTATTTAAACAGTTTATGACTATCGGACAATAATTATGACGTGACACAAATGGCACTTGCTGTCCGGCAAGGAATGAAATTTGCAAAGTCCCGCTAAACGCAGCACGGAGACATTTCACCGAGGAATCAGCAATTGCTTGCGAGGGTGCCACTTGGGGACGGAATTCACGTCCACGTCGTGCCGCATAGTTTGGGATTCCGAAAACCCGACAGATTCACCACTTCCTTTCGCTTAGTTGTAATGAAATTGAAATGTTTTAATTTTTTTTTCAATACAAAATACGATAGTTTTTTCTATAAAATTTAAAAAATCAAAATTTTAATGAAAGATTAAAATAATAATAATATCTATTTAATAGTATTTATAGATTAATATATAAAAAAATAAAGTTAATTAAAAACAAACGGGTACATTCTCGACGTGCGCTAGTAGATTGTGTGGGTGATTGATGATAATGTCGACTTGTGGCCAATGCTTTCGTGAATATTAGTATAATGGCATGCACATTGAATATATAAATTAAACTTTTACTTTATGTTAAAAATAGTTATATGTAGCAGATCTCTCTTTTCTGAAATGTTAAAATTTATCGTTCTTTAACAAAAAAATTTGAATTATACATGGTGCGCCAGAGAAACTTACTTATTTGAAAAAATTCCCGTGCGGTGAGTTAGGTGGGTAGAAGGGCGAGTGGGGGCGCATCTGAGGGGGGAAGTTCCCAAGTTTGTTTCTCCCTCCAGTCAGTTGCCATCATGCTCTGGTCTAGAGAGCCGCGAGCCTTCGCTGTCGAGAGCTTCTTTTCTAACGGTCGCTCACTTGTTGCTACGCAACGTGCCTTCCGCGCTCGCTTTGATATTCCTCCTCACAGACTCGTTCCTGGCCGTGATTTGATTCTGTCGTGGGTTAACTCATTTCGGGAGTGTGGAAGTGTCGCTAAACCCAGGATTGGACTTCAACGGACCATCAGAACCCCGGAAAATATCAAAAGAGTGAGGCAGTCAGTTGTGCGTTCTCCCCGGCGTTCGGCTCGCAGACACGCAGCTGCTATTGGAATTTCTGACACCACTGTTCGACGAATTCTCCATGAAGACCTGCACTTTCATCCCCATAAATTGGCTGTTGTGCAGGAATTAACTAAACGGGATTTTGTTGCCCGTTAAAATGCATGTGGAATGCTGATTGACAACCTGCCTGAAGACGCGGTCGTTTTTTTTCAGTGACGAGGCTCACTTCTACATTTCCGGTTGTGTTAACAAGCAAAACATGCGTTATTGGTGTGGTGTAAATCCGCGTGAGCTTCATCAGAAGCCATTTAATTGTGAGCGAGTTACTGTCTGGTGTGCAATGTCGGTAATGGGAATAATTAGTCCTTATTTTATTGAAAAAAACCAACGCGCAGTTACCGTGAATGGAGCTCGTTACAGGAACATGATCGAGGAATTTTTTCTTCCAAGAGTCGAAGTGATGACCGTTAGGAACGTGTGGTTTCAGCAAGATGGAGCCACAGCACACACAGCACGAGACTCAAAAAATTTGTTGCGACAACCTTTCCCCGACCCCATCTCTCTCAGAGGTGATCTCCAATGGCCGACACGCTCTCCAGATTTGACTCCATGCGATTTCTTTTTATGGGGTTATTTGAAATCCCTGGTTTATGTCGATCGACCACGGACCATAGCACACCTCAAGAACAACATTCGCGACGCCATTGCCAACATACCGATTGATATGCTGCAAAGAGTGGATATGAATTTCAAAAATCGACTTCATCAGTGTATGCGCAATGGGGGTCGCCATTTATCCGATATCATTTTCAAGACTGCATGGAAAAAAATTAGGACATTGTATTCTCAAATAAAAAAAAAATTAAAACAATATCTGAAGTACTTTTGTTTTTATTGACCTTTCAAATAAGTAAGTTTCTCTGGCGCACCCTGTACTTCCATGGAACTTTATATTTAGTATTTTCGTTATTAATGGACTTAGAAAAAGCACTAGCAGGGTTTATTGCATATTTCCGACTCGTTGGCTTGACAGTTGTCCTCTAATCTGGATTAGTGCAGCCCATAGCAAATTTCCTAAGGAAGTATTCATTTTTCGATTAATTTGCTATGGTTCAATTTAAATTCTGAGGACATCTAAACATCGGGAGAAAATAATGTTTAACGGATGGTACTTGTCTCCCCAACAAGTTGAGTTACAATTTCAAACCTCTTTCTTTGGTGCTTTGAAAAAAAAATTTCAGTCGTAGCCAATCTTTCGTCGGGAAAATACTAGAATCGCGATGAGTGCCATTTACGCAAAGCGCTTCGTGGCCGTGTTCCTTTGCACACACCCTAAAGGACCAAAAATGATCTATGTAGTGGCGGTTAAATACATTAAAAAGTCTGTATCGTTTGTTAAAAAGTGGGTTCAACGATTTAAAGAGTCAAAAACCGTCGATGACCTTCTAAATTGTGGTTCGGTAGGAACAGTGACCAATAAGGACGAAAAGCGAAATGTGGCTTTATTTTCGCGCAATCCTGTTTGTCCGTACGTCAAGGACAAGCGAAATTGAAGCAAAAAGGTCTCAAGTTATCACACGTCGCCATTCAGGAACATCTGTTCGCAAACAATGTAAAATGGCGGAGCACCGATAAAGATCCCAAACACCGGAGCCGGCTGTGCACTGAATGGAAACGGGAAAAATGCATTGTGGCACTTGATTGGCCTGATGCAAATCCTATCGAAAACCTCTGGGCCTACATCAAGCAGAAGCTCCATAGAAAACGTGTTTACACTTTGAAGCAGCTCTCCCGACAAATTCGACTCATTTGGAAGGCGCTTCCCCTCGAAAATGCCGAAAATTTAGTGGAAAGTATGCCTCGGAGATGCCAAGCAATAATTGTTGCTGGTGTTGATTGGACTCACTATTAAACTGAAAGCGCGTTACCTCAGAATGTATTTAATGTATTGTCACGTGTTTTGGTTCGCGGCCAATAATTTTAATGTTCCGGGAAAGTGAAAACGCAATGTCTTTTAAATTAAATTGAAAGAGTTTATTAAATTACTTAAAAATGCACAATAATCAATTTAACACTTTCACTAATTTTATTTTTCACTTAGTCTATAAATTTGTGATTCAACTCACTTCACAATCAACGAAAATCACTTTTCTATTACTCGAACAATATCGCTTTCCCCACACTATCGCAGTTTTTATCGCGGTCGAATGAATGATACCTCCATTCATTCAGCTCGCCTTTATATAGGGTCTCTTATCATTCAACTCAGTTCGCGTACATTGGTGAATTAGCGGGAACATTCCAGCAGCGTAATGAATGGAGCAGTGACTCACTTTCAGGTGTTGATCATGCTTGGTGGGTTCTCGTGGTTTCGAGTAAATTCATTTTGTTGATGTTCTTAATGGTTGTGAAAACAATTGCGACAGTAGCTCGCAGAATTATTTGTACATGTAACAGTATGTATAAGTCAAAAACTGTTGTTAAATAAACTATTTTAAAACTATGCTGGACACGCTCTTACTTACCAGACTGTAATGATAAAATTTAAATCAACAATTACTTGCACTTTAATTTATACCACATCGAATCGTGACACCACTTCAAGCAACTCTAATCGGGGCGACACCTATGCAAACAAGAATGCCATCGGCAACGAAAATCCGCCAACCGAACAATGGTAGCCCGCACCCTAATTAAGCCTGTTGTGACGTGGAACAATTGAAGAATAAACCCGTCCACCCACCTGCGCCGTGCCAATCACTTATTTTAACAAAGATTGTGTAGACGAACGTCCCAGAAATGAAAGGGAAAAAACCTCGAAGCATAATGTTTGAGCAGTGCACTTCTACGCACGTTTGAAAACTGAAGGTTGACACCAGTAATAAATTAAAATTTTGTTGCGATGCAACAATGCAATAAACAATTAGCACTCAATCAGAGCATCAAACCGTAGCAAAAGACTGTTCGGACTATGCGGTTTGTCTTATTTTAAAATTGATTCTTTTTCATCTTTTAGTCTGCTATATTCGTTTTCAGCTGGTGTATCTACAAATATTTCTTCACATCGCCTAATATACTTCTTGTTCATTTGAAACCTTCTTCTGGGCGAAATTCGAGCATGAAAGAATTGGGCCTTACATTTCAAGCTAATTGAGTTCTCTGTGAACTCTTGGCGGGATGTTGTGCAATCTCATATGGTCAAAGTGCCAAGGACAGAAGCATACACTATTTTAATCCTATACTGCACTAGTCTCTTTACCACGTCCTAAATAGTAACAGTAGATTAATTTTACTCTTCTATCTCTTTCCCACCTATCACGCAATCATTTCAGTACAAAGTCTAAGTGATCGCTCAGTCCATCCGAGTAGTCTCGTTGGAAAAAAATTTATTTAATAGATATCGTTGACAAATTTGAGGGAAAATAACCGCCCGAATAATGGGGGCATCTAAATAAAGCATACGTGTCGTCAATATGCAAATGAGCCGATCAGAAGCAGGCTATCAAAACTAAGCAACGAGCAAATAGGCGCACACTTGAAAGAGACTAGCAAACGTTCGTGACGCACTCACTTCTTTGAAGTACTTTTTCCTTATGTAAACCAGGCCCCAACTCTGCCGTAGACGGTCCCAAGCCCGTTTGAGAAGGGAGGAGGGAACTCCTTGTTTCCCCAACCCATAGCTTCCATGATTCCTCATCCCAAACCCCCCAATTAAATGGTAGTAAATGCTCTCGGGGTCGCACATTGGGTTTACTGGTTCCCCTATATTGAAACATTAAATGCCCAAGAAATTCGAATAACTACGAATACATCTACAGCTCTGCTACTAAATCCTACTTACACCTCCTTTGTGGAGACGTAAGAGGGTGAAGGCGAATCTTCCGCGCCTAATAATGGGATCGAAGTAATAACCATGCCACCAAAATGGAGGGAAAACCTTAAAATGTTTCGAAACCTGCAGATAGGCCTTGGAATGGATTGGACCCACGTCAACGACGTCGCAAACGAAAACAAGTTGGGTAGACAGACCTATGCTCATGTCAGAAGGGTTTTGTACTCAACTTACAAAATGCAGTAACCAGCAACGAATAAAATCAAGAAACATGTCAAAGACGATTTAATTGGAGAAAATGTGAAATTCGAGGATCATACTATTATTAACAAAGTTGAACGAATTTTGACTTCTGAGGTATTTGTTATAGTTATACCCATAAATATCTCCTTTGATATTTTTTTCAGGTTTTTTAGATCACTGGTGTCCATTCGCGAGGGAGGAAACACATTTTTCATGTATTTCCCCCCTGTGCTCCCACTGAAGCAAAAACTGTCAGTTTAAGAACTGTTTTGAAAAGCTCTCATAGATAACTTTCAGTTGATACTCATATCGGCTACCTTTCATGAAATTTTTTTTCAGGGGCCACGCCTCTGTACTGTAATCATCGATTCATGGCCTATTTTTTCGAATCCTAGAATGGTTACAAAGCCCTTTTGCTAGGAGCTCTCTCCTGCCTCTTCGACTTGTTTCAATTGTATGTACTCATCTTCATGATACCTATCATTCCTGAAATTTTCATGCAAATTCTAGCAAAGCTGTAGTGTCTAAGTCGGTAAAAAGCGCATATGGCTCCATAGCAATATGTTTCCATAGTAATACAGGGCATATTGCTCCATAGTAATACACGAAAATTCAAATCGCTATAACTTCGGTAAATACTATTCGATCTTTATGAAACTTTCCGAAAAAATCAATCTTATAAATAGTCATCTCCTTGCTAAATTTTATTGAGTGGTACCGTTTAGATTTTATTCAAGAAAACACAAAATCGATAAATCATACTATTACTAACAAAGTTGAGTGAATTTCGACTTCTCATGTATTTGTTGTTGTTGTACTCATAAAGGCCTACTACATTCATGATTTTTTTCAGATTTTTCGGATGGAAGGTGTCCAATCGCGAGGGGGGGTACGCGAAAAGTTCGTACATTTCCCCTTCCCCTGCCCCCCTCGGTACTTATAAGACAATTTTAAGGCTTGTTTTGAAAAGATCTCATTGAGACCTTTCCAATGACACCCTACTCGACTACCAATGGTGAAAATTTTTTTTGAGGGGTCATCCCCTTATATGGGGAGACCCGCCTTAAACGCCTTTGAAAAATTTTCCACCCTTGAACTTTCTAGAGGTCACCACTTCTGACCTTTCTACAAAGTTTCATGGCTGTAGCCCTTATAGTTTCGGAGAAAAAGTGCTTTGACATACAGACGGACGGACGGACGGACGGACGGACAGACGGACTGACGGACACAGGTCGTGATTGCAATACGGTTTTGTATTTTAGTACAAAACCCTAAAAAGGACTATGGCATTCGGTCCTGGAATGTCAGATCACTAAATTACCCTGGCGCTGTTAAGGACCTTTTACAACAGGCCTATTAATATAAATTAAAAGTGTTGGCAGTCCAGGAAACGAATTGGACTGGAAACGATATTCAAGACATGAGATCGCACACAATATTCAAAAGTGGGAAGCCTACCGCAAAACGAGAATTTGGAGTTGCCGTCATTGTAGATAGGGCATTCAAATCGCACGTTATTGTTTTTAATGCAGTCAATGAACGGTTGTGTGGGATCCGCATAAAATCGAAATTCTTCAAAACCTGGCTGATCAATGTTCACGCTCTGACCGAAGAAAAGGATGAAGAGACGCAGGAAACGTTCTATAACAACCTGGAAAGACTGGTCGCCTCACTGCCTACAAACGACACAAAAATAATTCTGGGTGATTTCAACGCTAAGGTTGGCATCTATCTTATCGGGGAACGACTGGAGGATAAAGCCTCTACGATGAAACAAATGACAACGGCCAGTGCCTGATTGACTTTGCATGTAGCAGAAATCTAGTCATACGTTCGACTTGCTTCCCATATCGACGCATTCATAAAATGACCTGGGTATCACTGGATGGCAACACACAAAACCAGATCGATCATGTTCTGATCCAACAACGTTGGGCCTCGAGCATACTTGACGTCCGTACATACCGAGGAGCCAATTGTAACTCAGATCATTACTTGATCAAATTAACCTATCGATGTCGTATGTCAAAGGCATATTCGGCGAAGACCAGCCCGCTGCAAAAATTTGACATCGAAAGGCTTGAAACGGGTATTAAGACCGTGGCAGAACAGACGATCGGACATCAAGCCCGGCGCAAGAGGAATGATTGGTTTGGCGATGAGTGCCAGAATGCGTTAGACAAAAAAAATCAGAGTACAAAGATTACGTAGATAAGAAAATCAGACGAAGAGAGAATACTATAAAAATCTCATAATAGGAGCGAATAAGAAAATTACGGGGGCGGTTCAAATATGATGGAGATAAATGCTGTAGATGGAGCCCATGTATGTTTCGAACTTCGTGGCTTGAGTTTGTGATAGCTACTAGTAACAATGTGGCATAATTTTCGTCGGGAGTACTTGTTCCATGCGCGTGCTACGACCATGAGTGAACGTCAAGTGCCGTCCGCCGTTCTGCAACGAGTTGTGTTTCGTTTATTTGTGAATGAATCTTTCACCTCCGAGGGCTTCTTTCAGTGGTCCAAACATGTGGTAGTCGCAGAGTGACAAATCCAGACTGTAGGGGGGGTGTTCCAGTACCTCGCACCACAATTCCGATATTGTATAGAGCGTGAGATGCGCGGTATGATGGCGCGCGTCACCCTGCAGAAGAATCACACTTCGTGCTGGAATGCTCCTTCGTTTCGAGCGATATGCGGGTTTCACATGTATTTTCAGAAGGTTAAAGTAGTATGCAGCATTGATGGAACGTTGGGTGCGCAGGAAATTGATGTACAACCCGCCGGTCCCGAATAACAGTACATATAACCTTACCCGCGGATCTGGTTGCCTTCGCTTTGACTGGCGCTTCTTCCTCTTACTTCCTCCAATCTTTAGACGACACCTTGCTTTCGGGAGTACAATAGTGTACCCGTGTCTCGACTGTAGTGAAGGTTTACGTGCCAGCAAGCGGTGACAAATTTCCAACCGCGTGAATTTTTACCCGAAGGTCGACAGTTTAGGAACCCATTATGCCGTTATTTGCGATATTGAAGGTGTTTGTGGATGATCGACTCTGCACTACCAATACTGATACCGAGTTCAGCCGAAATGTCTCGAACATTTATCCTACGGTCCTCTAAAATGAGTTGTTCTGCGCGGCAAGTGTTGTCTGGTGTAATATTGGTCCGCGGTCGACGATCATGCGGCTCATTCCCGACGGTTTCGCGACCATCCTTAAATGCACTGGCCCATTTAAACACAGCAACTCACTCACTACCGAACTGATTTCGCAAAGCCAAAAAAATTCCCTTATTTTTAACCCCTTCTTTCGCTAAAAAACGAATGACAATACGTGAACAACGGCGGTCAGCACTTGACGTTCACTCGTGGTCGTAGCACACGCGAGAAATATACACTCCCGACGAAAACTATGCCACACAGTTTATAAGGGACCCAGCTATCACATACTCAAGCCTCGACCTTCAAAACATACATGCGCGCCATCTACAGCGTTTGTCTCAATCAGATTTGAACCGCCCTCGTAGAATTAAGAAAAGAAAATACTACTTGTATGACAACCAATTAAGAAGTTTAGTTATAAGTTTAGCAAGCAAGAACACAAGACTTCCATACAAAGTAGTGAAAAGCCTGAAACGTGGTAATCAGCCCAAAAGCACGCTCTATGATGAAACCAAGATTAAGGAAAGATGGACATCATATTTCAAGAAGCTCCTGAATTCTCTGCACAGCTCGAGAAGATCGGAGTCTATAGATGTTTGCAGAGCGCCTCCATTGGCTCCAACAACTCTGGATGAAGTTTGCTCTTTCATCAAAGCCCATAAGAACAATAAAGAGGCGGGCATCAACGGGATTCAGTGGAGCTCATCGAATATGGTGGCAGCAGTGTTCATAAAGCTATTGACAAAGTCATCCAGCACATTTGGCAACAAGAACATATGCCGAGAGAGTGGAGCCAATCAATTATATTCCCTATCCACAAAAAAACGAGACAAGTTAAAGTGCGAAAATTATAGAGGCATATCACTACTATGTACGGCGTACGAAATGTTTTCAAAAATTCTAAAAATTGAAATCGGATCATACGCCAACAGTATTATTGGGGAGTATCAAGGTGGTTTTAGAGCAGGTAGATCAACGATAGACCAATTTCCCACTGTCAAGGAGGTACTTGAAAAATGCTGGGAGTTGAACATAGACCTACACCAAATTTTCGTTGACTCAAAACAAGCATACAACAGTATTGATCGTAACGTACTGTACCAAATAATGCTTTGCTTTGGCATCCCAGCCAAATTAGTCCGTCTTACCAAAATGACAATGACATCGAAGACCTCTCAAATCCGCATTAATAATTGACTTATCGATGCTTTTGCCAGAAATATCGGACTAAAGCAGGGAGATGGGCTGGCCTCATTGCTATTCAATGTGGCTCTGGAGTACGTCATAAGAAAGCTACCTGTCGATATACGAGGTACATTACTATACAAGTCGAGCCAAGTAATAGCCTATGCGGATGAAATCAACATTTTGTTACGGTCATTAACAACTGCCAAAGAACTCTTCCTGAAACTCGACAGCGAAGCAAAACTAGTAGGGTTGCAAATCAACCAGAATAAAACAAAGCCCATGACGAAATCGAGGAAAAATATCATATTTGGCGAGCGTTAGCGGGTTTGTGCATTTATGCGCCAAAAAAAAACGAGAGCCGGTAGTGAAAGAGACGAAAGACCCCGTAGAATACAGCTCGCAACTAAAATATTTTATTCTGTTTTGACGGTCTTGAATACCAGCTGTATACACAGGAAAACAAAGCTCCAAGTATACAAGTCTGTGATAAGACCTGTGTTTTGCTATGGGTGTAAAACATGGACCCTAACCCAATCATCCGCAAACATATTGAACGCTTTAGAGCATCGGGTCCTGAGGCGTATAATTAGAGTGAAGCTAGACGGGGACCAATGACGAATTCGATAGAACCATGAGCTGTATAAAATTTTTGACGACCCGGAGGTCTCAACGATTGTAAGACTGTGGAAGTTGCAATGGGTTGCGCACATGAATCGTATAAACGAACAACGAATATCCAAAAGGGTATTCGTTGGGAGAACAGCAGGCCGGAGACCAGTGGGGAAACCGAGGAAACGCTGATCTGACTCGGTCGATAAAGACAATTCATCGCTGCTCGAAATTCAAAATTCGAGGATGCGTTCAATGGCCCGAGATAGTTGCAGGCGATTGTTGCAGGAAGTGAAGGCCCGAAGAAGAAGAAGAATCTCGTGGGAAGCGATATCTCTCTTTATTTATTCTTTGATTTAAACGGACGTGAATAAAAAAATGTATTAAAACTTAAGACAATCGTTCTTTTTTTGATACCACGGTTAGTTAAAAACGTAACTTGCGCGAGTTTCACCTCGGTGGTCGGTGCTATGCAACTTGGTCCAAAATATCTCGTCCACTAGCCCAAAATGTCAACATAAATTCTTTGGTAAAATCAATGTTCAGTAATCAATACATTTTCTAGGTTACACCGCAAGGAAATGGCCTAAAATACACCAAACGTTTAAGCATTGAGTCACACTCTCCTGTCAGTAAGATCATAAATTAGACAAGAGTCAATGTATCTTAATTTATGAGTCGCCATTCTTTTAGCTAGATTTGTCAATTCTCGGGTAGTACAATGCAATGTTCCCCAGTTTTATTTAAAGTTTAACTCTTCCATCTATTATTGTATCTTGGAATAATATTTTATTGCATCAGCCCCATATAAAGCCAAAACTTTTGATTAAAATTAGCTTTGAGTGATTACTTTAATGCACTTACGCTCATTAAGTAAAACACACCTCAAACTTAAAAGAGTTTTTATTAAAAATTTCAACGGTGACACAAATAGAAAATATATATTTAACCTTCCATTTGCAGGACAATAAGCTCGCCAGTGACTTCATTCTATTTCCATTATCGTGGAGCGCACATTGACTATACGCTGCTTACAAAAACGACTCTCCAGTGTATCCAGTCTGGAATGAAAATACCTCTTCTCTCTGACCAAGCATCCTCATGGCTTGTTACGATGACATTCATTCTTTCATCATCCTCCCTGGAAGTGAAATTGTAAAGAAAATTTCAAGACGGACAGTTGAAAGAAAAAAGGAGGAAGCACTACATACCCATACATACATCCCTCTAGTTGCAGCCATTCATTCATCCTTTTGCGCTTTTCATGCCAAAGAGTCTCCTCTGGGTCCTCTTTTCAATGTCTTCCACCATCAGACTTTGAAATAAAAGGCAATATATCGTAATGGAAGAATACGTTGTATCTTAGTCTCACGTAAATGAAAGCTACCGGAATACGTTGGCTTGTAGGAAGGACTGTGACAAAATGTTTTATTTTTAAGAAAAAGGACAATAATGGTGGTATTCCCGTGTCTTTTTACAAATTTGAAAGAAATGAAAATTTCAGAATCATATCACGTTTGCGCTCAGTCATTTCAATCATATCCTGGTAGTTCCTTCCGCTGATTGCGCTTGGAGAAAAATTTGAGGCCAAGTGAAATTGGTTGTGTGATGTATCAGGAATAAAAATCATTTTGAGTTCTAGAAGTGTTGATACTATATTCTGTCCTAGAGTAAATGTTTAATGAGTTGAATCCCTCAACGTCTCGAGCCCTCAGATAAACTCATGAGTGCACTGAAAGCTCTTTACTCTTTCCTGAACAAGTAAAGTATACATAATTAAGTGAGCGCAAGATAATCAACGCGCTAGGATAATACTTTAACGTTAGTTTTACTACTTGAAGATTCTCCCAAGTGAAGCTTGGGAAAGTTTATTAGAAAGATAAAACCACGGAGCAACTTCCACTGATGAGGTCGTTATAGCGAAGAGCTTGGCTATAAAAGATTCAATGTGAAAACTGCAAACTCTTAACACGTGCTCACCCCGTAATAACATCCTTTCATGTGAATATTACAACCGTTGTTGCCAGCATTATCTACAATGTCTCATAACGTGACGGTAATTTCGTCTATATGAATGTCCTAGAAGCAGCCAAAGAAAAAAATTAAGTAAACCGTAACATTACAATGGCCGCCAGACACGTTGCCATAAACTCGGCATGCATTTTAATGTAACTCGTGTTCGACTCACACGTCACTCGCCTGTCCATTGCTTGGTGTCCTCCCAGCGCTCGCAAGAGGACAATAATACGTACCATTTTTCCATTTCTCAGAATGAAAACAGAAAAAAAAACAAGAAGAGAATTTAATTTGTCAGCCGTGTCCTTTTAGCAGTTCAGTCGGCCATGCATACAATTGTCCATTTCGTCCTTAAACTGAGACGAATATTCGGTTGTTAGAATGCTCCGGAAAAGTCATTCCGGTAATGCCTTTCCATTATTCCAGAAGTAATGAGACCTGCTACGTCAGGCAGGTGTTGTAGGTTTAAGGCAGACACACGTCGCGTCATGTTGGCTCGACTTGAAGGTGAATGTTGCTCTACAGCTAATTTGACTTTAATCCTTAGATTAGCGAGTAGAGTGGCTTTTCAACGAGTACACAAAGGATATGTGGGAATTTTAAATTTACACGTTTCTGACACGCAAACAGTGCCCTCCTTTGGGGGTCGAATGAGCGTATCCGTAAGGTGTATTTAATGTTGACACGAAGGTCTAGTATGCAGGCGAGTTCAGGGATATGTACTTTATTGTAAGGGCACAATTCCTGGGTAAAGTTTACATTTTTGTTGAACATGAACTTCGCGGATGTGTAATAAAGTGGAAAACATTACAGCGTGGTATATTTGGCTGACATTAAATGTAGACTCTGGGTTTATCTTGTCTCCTTTTGTACGTAATGGCAAAATTCAGAGCCAGTTTTGATGTTAAATGACGCAAAGGGACCACAGGGAATATTTTGATAAGGATGGTTTTATGAAAGTCGTGTGAAGCACACTGTTAAAGATTCCTGCAAAGAAATGAAAATTCTTATGGACTGGAGATTTTAATTTATTTATTTATTTATCTAAAATAGAGTACTTGAGTATATGACAGTTTTGAAACATATATTTCTGCGAAGGCGTGAATACTAAATTTCAGCTTATATGTTTAATATGTGAAGTGTTAAGGTGCAGGTACCAATAAGGCGAGTATCAACATCGAACTCATATTTAGGTGACTTTATTTCAGTTTGTCATGAAACCCGTTGAATTCATTCTGACACATAAATAACAGCAGCATTACGACCAATTGTACATTCAGATAAGTCTACGTCAGTCAAACTAAAATAATCAAAATCATTAGTTAGTCATTTTCTCAAGAGTTTAATGAAAACAACGTAGGAACTACTGCGGTTTCGTTGTGGATGATGGACACTCTTCAGGAGCTGCCGCACACCATCACCCACAGGGTAGCTCGACCGCGTGGTTCCAAGGTGGATGTTGGAACGTAGGAACTAGTTGATTAATTTGCTTTAAGATTTATGGAGTGATTTTATTAGTAACGATTGGCCCTGTGGGCACAGAAATTAATTGGTAGGTTTTTTCTGGTTGACTCTATGCTCATGCCGGACCACCTAGGATAATCCGAAAAGCGGGAGATGTTTTAAAAAGAATAGAATCTGCATGCGACTTGCCAAAAATAAGCAAGGAAGTCAATATTGAGCTCTTTGAACTAGAGGAGCTCCTTGATCGCATAGGGCATTATCGGAATGTAACGCTAAACGTAATTTAGTTGTCATTGAGGTTGCCTCCTACTCTGAGCCCACAGTATTCGGCTAGTCACTAGTGGCTGTAAACACCAAAGGAGTGCAGATACCAAACCAGAAAAAAGGAAAGACTTGTGAAGTACTTTTCAAAAAACGCTATGATTCGTACTAACAGTTCCCAAAGCTAACCAAGTTTGATAAATAGTTTCTTTGACATAACATGAGTCAGTGCATCCTCCGGTCGGCACCGCCCACCTCGTCACCAACAGGAGCATTCAGAGGCCCCTTACGCTGTTGCAACAAGGCCTGACGACCGCCATCCAGTTCAGTCAATACATCAGAAGAATCCTCCTTTGGAGGATCCTCCTTAGCAGCTAGCCCGCGAGCAGCACTCCGTCCTTTTACTATCGAAGAATACCGGGCGAAGGGTGGACTTGTAGAGTCTTCCCCGGCTAGACGTCCAACACCAGAACCTGAACCGGAGACAGATAATCACATCAGGGGTGGACTTCAGGTGCAGTTACGTCGGGAAGTAAGCGAGCTGATTCAACTAATCAAGGTCAGCGTTAGCGAAGACGAGAAGGCCAAATTCCAGGCGTCTCTGGAGTCGATCCACTTCGTTGGTCCTGGCACCCGGGTGCGTCTAGCGGGAAAGTGCACGGCGGTGGCAGATGGCTCATTTTTTCTCTCGAAAAGAGTGCACAAAACAGACACATTGTATTCTTAGCAAGGATGCTAATCCAAGGCCGGATCTTGAGCGCGTCCTGGGATCAAGGAAATGTCAGGTTTTCCAGAAATTCCCAGCCAAGGCAAAATCAAAACTTCGATGATCCGCATCTTGCAACTAAACCTATACTGCAGATAAACGGCCCAAAACCTGCTTGAACAGTATGTGAGCGACATGGAAGCCGACGTGCTGCTGCTGAGTGAGCAACACAATTATAAAAGTTCTGCTCCATGGTATCCTGATGCAACTGGTACTGCTGCCATCTGGGCTCGGAACAGTGATTTCCAGGTGGAGAGCAGTGGACATTGGGATGGTTTCGTGTGGATTCGGTGCTCAGGGACCACTTTCTTGAGTGTGTACCTACCTAACGCCAAACGAACCCATATCATCTTCCCAAGCCAAGCTTAATACTTTGGAGGGCGCTGTCTCAAATGCAGACGGTAACGTGCTCGTTGGGGGAGGCGGCCAAGTCAGTGCTCATCCTACTGAATGCCGGAGATACACCGAGTTTTCGTGGAATTGGCTTCGAAGAAACCATACCGAACGTGATATCCCCCTCGATGTCATTAGTAGGAGAAAACACGATTGGAGTGTTTTAAAGGACTACTCAGCCAGTGATCTCCAGTGCATTCAGCTTGAGATCAGTGATATTGTCTCCCGACGTCTGTTTTCTCGATTCGCTATAATTGTGCGAAACATCAAAAGAATGGGCGTCGAAAGGTTCGTCGAGATGCTCATGCCAGGTGTTTCGCTGCAGGGAGATTCGCAGGGGACGGAAGAAATGGCAGCTCAAGACGGGGTAAACTTAACTATGAGCATCATCACGACTGCTTTCAACGCTTCTATGCCCCGTCGAAAATCCCAGCACGGCAAGCCCCCAGTGTGCTGGTGGTGAACAGAAATCCCTGAAAAGCGAAGGGTCACATGCTTTGGCGTGAGGCTCAATGTGCACGGAACCGCGACAAGGCATGCAACCGGGTAGCGAAATGTAAATCAGCCAAGAAATGCCTTCGTAAATTGATTAACAACAGCAAGATTTACTACTGGCAAGATCTAGTAGGCAATGTGAACAAGAATCCGTGGGGCCTTGGGTACAAGTTTACTTAAATATTTGTACGCTCTCTAGTAAAGAAGGCAGTGGGTGTCACCCCTGAAAGCGCCAGAATCACTGACTGGGCTCTTATATACACGACGCGGAAAATATGGACAAGATAGTGCGGACACTCTTCCCCGCCCATCCCGTCTCCGTGCTGACGCTGTCCACGGTGAAACAGCAATAGATTATTCACTCTTCATACAGTGAGGAAGGCCCCACGTAAACGTTTGGCACAGGTACAGAAAAGGAAAGCACTGAGGATTGCATCTTCATATCCAACAGTCTCTGATTCGGTGGTGAGAGTTATTGCGGGGGTGATACCTGTTGCGCTCCTTACTAGAGAGCGCCATGCTGTTTACTTGCATCGAAACGAGGACGCAAGGGAGTTGGTTGTCGGCGGTGAGAGACAGCGCTTACTCAACGATGAATTGCATAAAGGGAAGGTGGACTGCGCCCTTTATCCCGGATGTGAGATCTAAACTAGGTCGAAGGCATAGTTAGACTGATTTCTATCTGACCCAGCTTTTGATCGGGCAAAGGTGTTTTCAGCATTTCCTGCACAAGATTGGCAGGTCACGATCTCTCCCGATTGTACGTTTTGCCCAGGAGAGAAAGACGATGCCTGCCACATATTTGTTGCGTGAAAAAAAATGGAACAGCCTACGACGAGACCTCTACAGGGAGACGAGAGAGCTTATTCCGGATAGTAAAGTTGCGATGATGCTAGATTCGGTTGACAAATGGAACCAGGTGGCACATTATGTTCGGCAGTCCTAAAAGATAAAAGGGACGCACAGCAGCCAGGCCATCGGGGCTCGGGGGTCGCTTGTCTCGCAATTTCTATTCCCGTCTCCCCTCGCGCTGGGGGAGGGATAGCCCAGTTTGAAGGCACCTCACGGTGTAAAAAACGAGACCTAGCTCGGAGTAATGTTCCAAGCTGGGGTTCCGGGTTGACAGGGGAGATGTTTAGTACGTTGTCCAGTCGCTTGCAAGCATGGGAGTCACACACTCAGTGCGTAAATTACGTTCACTTCCCATACACAAAAATCTCATCTTCCGATAGCGGAGTCCGCATACAAGGATTTCCCATTCCTGGCGAGAGTCCCTACAGTAACTACAATTACCACAACCCGATGGCTATGTTAAAGAGGCTCCTCACCAAAGTTGTGTATTCTCTATACGGTTCTTTCCAAAGCAAAAAAGAAGACCGATATTTGACCTTGACTAGTTCATGTATATTTATTGCACAATATGAAGAATATTACAAGATGAGTTTCCCAGGAAGGAATATGCTCTCGACCAGGGCCTTTATTCAGGTCCAGATCGTTAATGGCTTTATGGATTTCTTCTAAAGTAAGAGTTATTTCTGCAATACCACCATTATGAGGTATTTGCGTCTGATGATGTACCGGTGAGCTAGCAGGCAGAAAAACTTCCTGGAAGTATTCAGCAAACATACACCCAATTGTTTTACAATCAGAGGAAGTAGTTTCTCCCTTAGTCATTGTTGCTGGATACCCAGACGATTTTCTTTTAGTATTTAAAAAATCATAGAATTTCTTAGGGTCACGCATTATATTTTCTCCTGTTATATTAACGTGGAGATCGTATGCCTCTCGAGACTTTTGAGAAAATTCGTTGGCCAAGTTTTCATAACTTACCCTGATTTGTTCGTTTGGGTTTGGACTATTTTTTAAGATCTTGTAGAGTTTATTTCTATTTCTATTTCGTAATTGTCTAAGCTCTCTATCTAGCCATGGTTCAGATTCCTTTTTCTTTTCTTTATTTTAGGGACAAAATTTTCAACGGCGTCAAATAATATCTGATAGAATGATGACACTGCATCATCAACGTCTAACATTGAAAGAGTTTCTATCCATTCTATAGTTTCTAAATAGGCTCTAATACCTACATAGTCTGCATTTTTAAAGTCATATACAATTTCATCATTGTATAAATTCGATGTTTTCAGATCAGATGAAGAAAGTTCAACAGAAAAAGCTCTATGATGTTTAGTATTAGAAAACAGGTTTTCTTCGTCAGTCGTTGGACATACTACTACTTCGTCAACAAAATTCATGAAATTTAAATCTAACCAGTTGCCATTTGGGTTTGGGGCTGGAGCAGTTTGCTGCAAATCATTGCCATAAAATGTATCGACTAATTTATTGTCAACGGAGTCTTTAAGGTTCAAAGGAAGCAGATATTTTTCATTTTCGTCAACAACAAAGGATAAGTGAGGACGATTGAAGTCAGCTAAAATGATGATTCTATCATTTTCATTAAGGGATGACATGACTGAAGAAGCTCACCAAAAAAATCACGAAGTGTACGAAATGCATTTTGATTTGAACGCCAATTTTCATAAAAGGCTTCAACAACTTTAAAGCGCTGCTCAATTGTGTACCTCTCCATAGTTGAATTTTTCAAACAATGAAGCAAAGAAATGTCAAATTAAGTTGACTAACAATTAACATCGTGCACTATGGTTCGACCAGCCTTCATGTCTAACGTTATTATGCACTGTCGTAGAGGTGACCTTCGGAATTGCTTCAAAATAAACAGGTTGCTTCACCACGGTAGTAAAATTCGCGATCATTCCTCTCTTGGTCAATAATGGCCACTTACCAGAATCAACTTTTCTCTTTCCGCCGCTGCAGAATTTTCAATATCGCTTGCTATGCGCGTAGTATTACCCTCCTTTTCTTGTCTGACATCCCTTCGACACAGCTACGTTAGCTTAATTTCAGTTCAGAATAACATTTGCTCTCCCTTAGAAATATTTTTTTGACATTCTACTTAAATGTCATGATGGACATCGTGTTAAAATAAGAATAAAAGGCTAATGATTCCGGATCACCCCACGAGACGCCCTGATAACCATGAGGTTAGCTAATCTGAAACTTTCCAACTGTTACTACCTTTTGCTCAGCATAGTTGAGGCTCTCATTACCACGAACTATGTGCACATCATTTGCAAGCGTTTCGTGCATGAATTACCTGTACAAAAGATATGATGTATGCGCCCAGGAACCAATAGCCTTCGAATTTTGACGGCAAGTTGTTGCAACGATGTGGAATGTAGAAGTCTCCTATGTCCAACGTACGATCATCGTTATTCATCCTGAAAATTTAAAACAAAACGTAGAAAAATTTAAATTCTTCTACTTGAATTACAAAAAATTCCGTCGCCATAAACTCCCGGCTCTTCCCGCCGAAATTCGCTGTCAACTTATTTTTGGGTTTGGAGTTGACAGCTACAGGATTGGCTACCATTGCCACAACCCATGTTAAGTAAAAGCCTGTGGTTATGCTTTCTGCAATCTCTCCTAGGCAAAAGCCTGTTACTATAACCATTTTGGGTATCCGCTTTTCATCCATACGATTCATGTGGTCAGCTCATTGCAGCCTCCGCAATCTTACAATCGTTGAGAACTCCTGCTCGTCAAAAATTTCATACAGCTTATGGTTGCATCGAATTCGCCATTGGCCCCCGTCTAGCTTCGCTCCAATTATTTGCCTCACACCGAAGTGTGATATTTTAGGCACTCGAGGTTTTTTTTCTTGACCTGCGTCATGAGCTTTGGTCTTTTCTCATTGATTTATAGCCCTACTAGTTTTGCTTCACTGTCAAGTTTCAGGAAGAGTTCTTTGGTGGTTGTTAAGGGAACATTCACCTTTGAAATTTTGACAAAATCGATTTTGAGATTTTTACATATTTCGATTCTATATACGTGCAAAAGTTGCCTCCTAAAATTTCATCAAGAAATTCGTAATAGAAAAAAGTGACAGCTTTATTTGTAGCAGCGTATGCCCATGAGTAAAAACCGGTTTTTATTCATGCGTGTAGCGCGGCGCACCAGCTGCTTCTTCTCTTGGTGTGAACAGCTTTGGTATACATATATGTGATATTATACTACTCGGCAGTTGCTCTGTGTTATTCTTTGAGCAAGCACGCATTTTATTTTTTTGAAATTTGTTAAAAATTGGCTAAAAAGTTGTAAAAAATGTCTAAACCTGGTAGTCATTTCAAAGGTAATCGGAGTACTCCTCGTTTTGGACATAAAAACAAAAAAAGGAACTTTTACTGGCAATCAGTTTACTGCAGGAAAAATCCTAATTTACCAAGTTCCTCTGCTAAAAAATTAAGAACAAGTAGTGAATTGCAACTTCCTACGGACAGTTCTATCCAGTATGTGGCTTTGTGCTTTAATTTAGTCGTTTCGGCCATTTCTCAATACATATATAAAAAGCAAAGAATGTAATGGTGAAATTTCATTTACCAAACAAAAAGGCCTTGGATTTAAAATCTGTGTGGAATGTTCGTGTGGTAGAAAATTCATTCAATCTTCCCCACCTATATCTCGAATTTTGTACGAAATAAATCAGAGACTCATATTTGTCTTGAGAGTGTCGGCGTAGGTTATAATGGCGTGAATATTTTTTTGAGTTTGATGGATATTCCTGCAAAATTTTCGGACTCGCTTCATTATACTACAATTTCAAGAATAGATAAAGCTTGTGAACAATGTTTTGATTTTGTAATTGAAAAAGCAGTCAAAGAAGAAATGCAATTAAATGAGGAGGCTGGCAATAAACCTAACGTTTTGACTGTATCAGGCGACGGTACTTGGGCTAAGAGTGGTTTTACATCATTGGTGGGTGTTTTTTCAGTCATAGAAAAATTTACAGGCGAAATTTCGGATGTGAAGATTAAATCGTAATTTTTTCAAGCATATAATATAAATAAATCTCAGCTAAGTGGGGCACACTTTGCCATGTGGTACGAGGAACATAAATCTGAATGCCCAGCTTATCACGAAGGATCTGCTGGAAAAATAGAAACTGACCCAGCCGTAATCATTTTTCATAGATCAAAAGAAGTTTATGATGTCTTTTACGGTAATTATATTGGCGACGGTGACAGCAAAACTTACACGAATGTGGTAGATAGCAAACCTTATGGAGATGATATTCCAATAAATAAATAAGAGTGTGTTCTTCACGTAGGCGAACATATGTACTGTCGCTCAGTAGAAGTAAACAAAATTTGACAATTTTAGAAAGACAGAAGAAGAAGAAAAAAACCCAAAAAGCCAGTAAAACGAGGTAGAAAATCAAAAACTGAGATCAAAAATTCCTCACCTGTACAAGCCGTCCCCAAAACTTAAACGGCAAAATTAACTCTGAAATTGATTCGAGAATTGTCTATGTTTTATTGTCTTGCAATGCTATCCCGATTCCATCGACAACATGAAAAAATAAATTCTTGGCGGCTATTATCACAAAATTTCAACAGATGCAGAACCTCGTCACGAGTATTGCAAGAAGGATTGGTGTGGTTTTGCAAAGCGAGGAAAAAATGAGCCTTTTACTCCTAAGCCACCACTAGATCCAAGCATTTGTGGCTACATTTTGCCAGGGTACGAGTCACTTAGTAGTGATGAGTTGCTGCAAAGATGTCTTGGCAAAAAAAAAACTCAAAAGAGTAACGAAAGTTACAACAATTTGATTTGGAACATTTCTCCGAAAGCAAGTTTTCTGGCCAAGATGTCACTGAAATTGCAGCGTAGATCGCAGCATCTATTTTCAACGAAGACTCGAGAACTTAGCTAGCTATTATAGATCTCATGGGCATCAAAATTGGTGAAACTGCAACGGCTGTTACGCAAAAAGTTGACGAGGACCGTATCTCTCAAGCCAATAGCAGGAGCAGTGAGCAGTCAAAAGAAGGTCCAATTAAGAAGAAAAAAGCTATGGTCAGCCATTTACAGGAATTACTAGATAACGAGGGCCCTCATTATTTACCAGTAATGGCCGATTAATGGTAAAAAAAAGTTTAAACGCCTTTTTCTCGAAACTACCTTTTTCAAACAGGTAGGACATTTTTCTCCGAATCTACTCGACCGACTTTAAAAAGCCAAGGAGCATTTATTGAAAATAGTAAAAAAATAAGCCCCTAAAAGTTTAAAAAAATACCCCCCCCCCCCCTTATTTTTACGGGGGTGACTTACCCCCAAAAAATGCCTTTTTTTTCAGAAATATATACATACAAAAACTTCAAAATACGAAAAAGTATGAATTTTAGAGACTTATTAATATAGTTTTGAGTCTCAAAAATGGAATCCATTTTGAATTTATCAAAAATCTGTTACAGGAGGTCCACAATATGTCCTACCGTTTGAAAAGTAACTTTTGGATGACGCCCTCTATAGCAGCCAAAGGAAACTAAAAATAAAAAATAAAATTTTTTATTTTCTTTAAAGACTGTTGAACAATGTCCAAAAGCAATTTTGTCAATAAAGATAATAGTTTTTTTCAAAATAAAATTTTTAAATAGTTTTTTTTTCTTCAATTTCAAAGGCGAATGTCCCCTTAATGACCGTGAGAAAATGTTAATGTCGTCTGCATAGGCTACCATCTAGCTTGACTTTATAATAACGTTCTTCTTGTATCAAATAGCAGCTCTCTGATGGCATAGTCTAGAGCCAAATTGAATAGCAATGAGGCTAGCCCATCTCCCTGCTATAGTCCAATATTTGTGTCAAAGGCTTCGCTGAGTTGGTTATTGATGCGGACTTGGGAGGTTGTCTTTGTCATTTTGGTAAGACAAACTCATTTGGCTGGGATATCAAAGCGTACGTTACGATCAATACTGTTTAAAAAAATACCCCCCCCCCCCCTATTTTTACGGGGGTGACTTACCCCCAAAAAATGCCTTTTTTTTCAGAAATATATAAACATACAAAAACTTCAAAATACGAAAAAGTATGAATTTTAGAGACTTATTAATATAGTTTTGAGTCTCAAAAATGGAATCCATTTTGAATTTATCAAAAATCTGTTACAGGAGGTCCACAATATGTCCTACCGTTTGAAAAGTAACTTTTGGATGACGCCCTCTACAGCAGCCAAAGGAAACTAAAAATAAAAAATAAAATTTTTTATTTTCTTTAAAGACTGTTGAACAATGTCCAAAAGCTATTTCGTCAATAAATATAATTGTTTTTTTATAATAAAATTTTTAAATTGTTCTTTTTTTCTTCAATTTCAAAGGCGAATGTCCCCTTAATGACCGTGACAAAATGTTAATGTCTTCTGCATAGGCTACCATCTAGCTTGACTTTATAATAACGTTCTTCTTGTATCAAATAGCAGCTCTCTGATGGCATAGTCTAGAGCCAAAATGAATAGCGATGAGGCTAGCTCAACTCCCTGCTATCGTCCAATATTTGTGTCAAAGGCTTCGGTGAATTGGTTATTGATGCGGACTTGGGAGGTTGTCTTTGTCATTTTGGTAAGGCAGACTCATTTGGCTGGGATATCAAAGCGTACGTTACGATCAATACTGTCGTATGCTTGCTTAAAGTCAAGGAAAGTTTTGTGACCGCAAACAATTGTTCTATCGTCGATCTACCTGCTCTAAAGCCTCCTTGATGCGAGAGGGTCAGTTGCCCGCGATTAGAGGCAGTGCTCATCCAACGATTGGTAGCAGTCTTGGGTGAATTCAATGAAGGGAAGGTGGATTGCGCACCTCATCTCGGATCTGAGACCGTGGCTAAATCAAAGGAATTGTGAGACTAACTTCTATCTAACTCAGCTTTTGAGCGACTAACTTCTATCTGACTCAGCTTTTGAGCGAGCATGAGTATTTTCAGTCCTACCTGCACAAGATTGGCAAGTCAAAACGATCCTGCCACACATTTTTTGCGTACAGGCTAGGACGGGACCTCTATAGGGAGACAGGAGAACTCACCATGGATAGTATAGTGGCTGTGATGCTTGAATCGGTTGGAAAAAAGGAACCATGTGGCACATAATTTTCGGGCAGTCCTTCAAGATAAAAGGGACTCACAGCAGCCGGGGACGTTGAGGCTGGGGGATCGATTGTTTGGCAATTTCTCTTCCCCTCATCCCTCATCCAGCTTGAACAAAGTAGAGACCTGGCCCGAAGAAATGTTCCAGGCTGGGTTCTTGGGTTGACAGGGGAGGTATTTTGCGGGTAGTCCTGTCGCTTGCGAGAATAGGAGTCCCACATTCTGTGCATAAATGACATTCATTTCATTCACCTTACTTGAGATTTACCTTATATGCAATACGCTCCGATAAGGTGTGTGAAACTTAGCAACTGCAGTATACCTAACTAGTGGCTTCGTCATTGGCCACAGTCAACGATGCCATTGCTCACAATTTGGTTAGATATCAACCAGGTTAGCGAGCTTAGGTATTTACCTCTGCAAGAAAACAGGAGAGCTCACTCCTTACAGTATAGTCGCGGTGAAGCTTTGATCGGTTGGTAAATGGAACCATATGGTATATTATGTTTGGGCAGTCCTAAAAGATAAAAAGGGCTCACAGCAGCCGGGAATGTCGGGGCTGGGGTATCACTGATCTCCCCCCCTTCCTCCCGGTAGAGTAGGTATCCTCCAGCTTGAAGGTGCCTCAAGTCGTAGCCGAACGAGACCTGGCCCAAAATAATGTATCAAAAAGATCCAGGCTAGGTTCTCAGGGTGGTAGAGGAGGTATTTAGTGGGTTGTAGGAATGGCGTTTTTTAATAAAAGAAATGGTTCTTCGGTTTTGTTCATCATCGGTTTAACTTTGCGGTTTTTAAAAGCTTAAAAAACGGTTTTTAGAAGAACCGGGTTTTTTGGTTGTTTGTTAGCAAGTTTTTGAAATAAGAAAAACTCGAATCACAATTAAATGTGTATTTTTATGTGCATATATCAACTTTAGATATAAATGGTTCTTGGATTTTTAACTCCCAAAATTATTTAAATAAAAACAAACTGAAGGATATGTCATCGTTGTGCATTTATAATGTTTCGTGTTCTAAATTCACCACGCACTCTGTGTGAAGTCCCCTCCGGAAAAAAAACCAGTTTTTCGAACCAAAAAACCGGGTTTCGGTTAAAGCGATCCAGTTTTTTCCATCCCTGGTGGGTGGTCCAGTCGCTCGGAGACCCACAGTCACACATCTTGCGTTATGAGCTCTTTGTACTTTCTATTTTCATACTCAGCAATTGCTAGTGGCAAGAATTATCGAAAAATTCACTAGAATCTCGTCTCAAAGCTAAAGTATGAGAAACTAAGGTATTACTTCTTAGGAAGACTTGGCAAAGGAACTCTCATTTGAACGCAGCTTCAATTATCTTTCATTCAAGATAAGGTTAGCATGAAGTGATAATCCATTGAATACATCTAACAACAATGCAAAATCTTGAAATTATCGCTTGACATACATCCATTCATTCACTAATTCCAGCAATTCAGCCCCAGATCCTGCATCTTATCATTTGCACGTATCATTTTCTATTGAGCGATTTGAATTGATTCACAAGTGTCCACTTCATTTCACATCATCCAATTAATTATCAATAATACTCGACACGAGATACGAATCTCATTATTTCTAAAGATTATCCAGATGAAACCTCGAAACATGTCCTTCCATTTGATTTATAATTATTACTCCCAATTATTTCCACCATGAATAGGTAAAGTAATCGCATCACATACACTTCATCTTCTAAATCCAATAGCAAAGCTCTCGTCAAGTAGTCCCATCATAATTATCATCGTATTTCCATTTCTCGGAAAGTATCAAAGTAGTCATCGTAGGCCTTAACAACCTTATCGTTAACGCACCAACGCTGCCATCTACACCCATAATTCGAATTATCGATTTCTTTGTTGCTACCATCTTCGTCTATTTTATCATTATCCAAGAGAGTTCTCAACTTTCGTTCTTGTTATTCCGGCCCTGCATCCACTCCTCCCGCTCTTCGGGCGGAAACCCAAACCTCCGCGATCGTCGTTCCGCCGTGTCTAATCATTCATCCCTCATATCCTTACATCGGTCGTCATCAAAAAAGCTTAAGGCATTTTAAATATTCAAAGGAATATAAAATGACTTTGCTCGTTTGATAAATTAATGAACCATCAGTAAATGTGACCTCGTCTTTTGGGCAGTTTGTGTGTATATTCTTCAGTTCCGAAAGACTTGGCAATCGTGTCCTTGAAGCATTTTTCCCGGGATGGGTGGTTTACTGTTTGAGTGCTCCAACGTGTGGGTGATGGCTTTTGTTGTTTAATTAATTTCAAATCGAAAGGTCAGAAAACATCGAAGAAAGTTCCGGGGAAAAGGGCGAAATCATATACAGGACACTTGAAATTTGGCTACTGAAGCTATTACTATCGGTTCTGTTAAATGTACTGGAAATCGTGGTCCTTGGCAGACTAGAATAAACTAGTTTTTACGATTTTTTTCCTTCCTCTCGTATTGCTTGAAGTAAGGAGTGCGTAAGAACGGCAATAACTTTTGATTGCGCGATTTTATAGAACGATCGTTATATTGTTCTAGTTGATTGCAACGATGCGACTAAGCTATCAAACAAGCAAATTAATAGGCAAGAAATAAAAACAGGATCATTTGGTGAGGAAACAAACAAATCTGAGTTGCTTTGGAATTGCTGTAAAAATTGTCTAGACCTCGTTTGAGTTTATGTTTCGGAAAGGACTTTAAATTTTCCAATAAACATAGGCTAACGAGAATGAAATGGAAATAAGTCCTTGGTTATTGTTTTCTTTTGATTGAAGGCGAGAGCAATAAAATCCTTAAATGTTTGAATTCAATTCATCTTCTGCTAGAGGTCATCCTGACATTCGAAATTGCCGCTACATTTTCAACATCCTAAATTCATATTGCTACCACTAAATAGCCGCCACATCCTACCTCGTCAATTTCCCTCAAAATAACACTTTCAATTTGGCTGGCGAAACTGAAATGTTTATACAAAATCTAGTAGGTAGGACCGGGAGCAAAAAAAGAACACCTCTACAAAAGGAACGGAAAAATCCCGTCGAAACCCTCAACGTAAAACTTGAAACCCTTGACATTTTTGAGCTCGGCAAAGTTGAAATAAAGAATGTTGCTCCTACGTTGGCCTAGTGAAGGAATTTTAACCGGATGTCGTAAGGCAGTGCCTATTGCTACCCATATTTCCATATGAATTGTAATGATCCTCCTTGTCTGTACAAAACCGATGTTTCTAGTCCTTCCTCCTTTCGCCTTATGCCATTCTTCTGCCATGTCCTTCGTCAAGTCATCGCGAAGCATTTGTATACTTTGTCGTACATTTTATTTGCCAGGGAGAGTTATAGTTCACATAATGTGCAACCCACTCAACATATTTGTAGAAATGTTCCTTGCTGTTGTTTCAGTTGGTGCTTGCTGTTGTTGTTTACAAGGAGCAACAGTTTAAATGTTCCTTCCGGCATGCTACTGACAAGTACAGTATCCATGTACTTTGTAGAGTAGTTGGTAGTCCTTCAACGAATATATACTTTTGCCGATAGGAAGTATTTGTATGTGTTGCTCCTCAAACATGAACTATAAACGAAATCTCTCAAGGACTTGGTCTTTCAGTTTTTGGCCTCGAAACGGCTGAGGCCAGCAGTGAAAATAAAAGTAGGTTGCAATGTAACAAGGAAAATTGTTGTACATTTGAAGGGTAATGATGATCATAAATACCAAAATTGAAGGTGAAATTTCATCAAGGTTTGAATGATATTTTCTTATGTTGAGACTCTAGAGTCCTGTTTTATATATTGCTTGCTTAGCTGTTCACTTTAATGGCGTCATTGGCTATAAGTGGAGTTGCCACACATTCAACAGCTATCAGTCGAATTTTTTTTAAAAACTGCAGATAGAAGTTCATTTGAAAATTTATAACAAGATGATAAAATTATGTTTTTTTTATATAATAGTTTAATATCATTGATTAATTCTTCAGTTATAAATTAAAAATAGTTTACAAAACCTTGCTAAACCCTCGACTTATCTGCCCATCTGCCTGACCATCCGTCCATACGTCCCAGCAACTTTTCGCCGAAACTTTTGGTATAAACAAAGTTTTTATAACAGCTTAAGGAGAGAGGAGGTCTCCCCATCTATGGAAGTGACCCTTAACATTTTTTTTTGTTATGAAAGGTAGTCAATATGGATATCAAATGAAAGGTCAGGCATTAAAACTATATCATTAGTATTGTGGTGTTCTTGCTTGAGTCGCGATCAGGCATACTTGAGTTGTTAGGGCTGCCATTTCTAGAACAGCTCGAAAGTCGCCTGGCTTTGAGGTAAAAGCGCGCTAGCCTTGAGCTATACTCCTTCTAGATTGAGCCTCAATTTGTGTTTCAAAGGTCATAAGTGGCTCCGCCAAGTATGTAACCACCTCACGGTCTCCTCCCTAGACCACGACATTATCGTCGACGCAGCGGATATCGTCCGCGCCCCACTGAAGTACGAAAGATGCATAGGCCTCAAATCAACTACTGTCTCTCGCGTCACGAACTCTGTCGATGTAGGGCTGTATAAATAACTCAAAAGCGTTGAGCTTGGGTCCGTGATGATGTCTTACAGGTCAGATTGCTCAACCTCCTGCTACAACAAGCGCGGCGAGCTCAGGAACTGTAGTGGACAGCATAGGCCTGGCAGTGAAAGCCACGTCAACGCAACCAGTTACATGCTCAACAACATCCTAATCTGGCTGTTCGTCACCACACATTTCTTTGGACTATGTTGCCGTCAAGCTAGCTGCCTTGCGCCTAGTGGTTGTGCGGCTGATCAGTTTCACCCATGAGGTGCCCCTGCAACCACTCGTCACCAGACGGCTACCAAGGGGAAGCGCGTTCCGCCACTCCAAAATCATATCCGTGCACGGTATACTGTTGCTATCACAGCAAACATGGAACCTTAGCGATCTGGTGTAAGCAACTTGGTAGCTTTCATGCTGAAGATATCGTTTTTAAGCGCCCGAGAAACTAAGGTCACTGGCGCTGCACTCTGCGGACACTGCCAGCAACACTTTGAAGAAATGCCTTTACGTCTCCGACCGCATCACGAAAACTCGGTTCCTCGTCTACTGCGGCTCCGCTCTCCCCATCATTCCGAGGTACTCATCACCATGCTTTTTCAGAAGCAAAGCTTCATGCCGAATGCAGCCAATGGCCTGCCAATCATAACTTTCGGCACCGAGCAGCCCACCCTGACCTTCGGGTTGCGCTGCCCATTTCATTAGCTACTTATCATAACAGACGTGTAGACGGCTATCCTGAGAACTGACGCACTCAATTACTACGGCTTGCTAATTGACCTACGTAACCGAAGCCTCCTGGTTGATTGCACCAGCCTCTCAACCGTCTGGTCTTTGGCCCAGCTCCATCAATATATATCATTAGCAACGTGGCGAAGCCACCAACCTTGGGGTTCACTGTTAGAGAGCTGCACAAGCAAATCGTTGCCAAGCAAGCAAAGACAGCTTTACAATCCGGTGCTTTGGCCTCGATCGATTTTCCTCAGCAAGCCGACTCCTCGCAACTGCGACATTTCCTTGAAATTTTTAACTTTTACCGCCACTGTACGTCATACGCTGGAAGGTTGCTCGATAAAAAAAAAATGTCACTCACTTGGATACCCGATGATGGAACTGCTTATGAACGCTGCAAGCAGGGCATCTCCGTTGCGGCCACATCATGCCTTTCCTTCGCCCTTGCTCCTATTGACACTATTCACCGGCGTATTAGCTCTGCCATTGCACCACCTTGAAACAGCAGTAGAACGGTGGTACTTGTGTACCATTAGTGTTCTTCTCAATGAAGCTATCGGAGATCGAGCAGTGTCACTCCACCCACAACAACGAGCTTCTGGGGATCCTTGCCGCCATTAAGTTTTTCCAGCGCTTTTTGGAGAAGAGGCACTTTGTCGTCTACACCGACCATGGGCCACTCACCTTTGCTCTGACGTAACGCTCGGATAAAGCCTTGCCTCGCCAAAGCAGATAAAAAAACTTCATCGGCCAATTCGATACGGTGTTGGAAGACACATCAGGTGAAGACAACATCGTCGTAGAGATGGTTGCGGTACCCACCATATTCATTGATCGAGCTATTGGCGAGATCCAAGCTACAGATGAACCGCTGCCGCTCCTCCTGGCAAGCCTCCGCCACAAGCTGCATCAGTTGGTGTTGTACGGCTACTCAGTGCACTGCATCAAATTCAACGGTGGTACCAAGTCATACTTACCAGTCGGGTTTTGCCGCGAAGCCTTCGACACTGTCCACTAGCTCTCGTATCGCCGAGTTTCTGGAAGGATATGTAATGATTAAAGTTACACACGTCTCGAACGTCGAGGTTTTCAGAAGGTAATCTAAACCGACCTCTCATTGGTTCTAGACGTGAAGGCTTGAAACGTGACAATGGACTGTACTCATCACGTCAACAAGTCTGGACACCCTCTCAGTCTACTCCGAGGTGGCTGCTGGCTAGCTAGTTCGGAGAGGAGTTTCGGTCGTGGGTCTTACGCGAGCAGACTAAGTCTAAAATGCAAAAATTCAGCCACCGGTGCATCTAGTTGTTCTTGCCAATGGGCACGGAGGCGTAAGGCTTACACGGTGTATATTGGCATGTTGTCCTAATAGTTTCTACCAGTTCGTCCTCGGGCATAGGTGTTCGTAGCCGAGTTGTTAGGCGTAGTGTACTGGTGTAAAACTGGTCAAATGTTTTGTGGCAGCCTTGTTTGCGCTTCGATATTTGTTCGCGCAATTCCCGTTCAATGAGACCGTCATCAAAGTGGTTGCGGAAAGCTGCACGGAAGGAATTCCAATCAGGGCGTGCTATAGATGCTTTAAAACTCGAGTACCATTCGGCGGTATCCCAGCTGAATAAGAGGTGCGCGTGTTGAAGAAAGGCCGAGAAGTCTCCTTCCAGCGTGCTGGCTTCTAGTGCCTGAATTCGAAACAGAAACCTGTCCACTGGTGCTGCCGAATTAAAGGCGGTGAAGCTGAGTCGCCAACTCTCCATTATGCATGGTGTCGGGTCTCGGGCTTGCGTCGCAAAATTCACGGGGTGATTCGCTTCATTGGTCGGCCTGCCGTACGGAACTGAGTCGTGCGTTGCCGGTATCGGTGGGGTTACGGTACTGTCCCGAGGTTGATACTCTGGGTCTCTGAGATCCATTCCCGAGCTCCTCTGGGGGAGGTTCCAGTCCTTGACCAATCTAGAAGTGGGCAAAGTCACACTTGGATTCGTTTCCCAGCCCGGTGGAGTTCTTGCGCGACTGGAGTGCTGGCTGCTCCTGAGGTCTTGGAAATCACTATCCAATTGTCCTATTCTGTCGGACAGACCTTGCAATAAGGACAAAACCGTGTCATTGCCCGTGTTGTGTGAGGGCACTGTTGGGACATCTGCTGGTGCTCCTGCAACCGAAACTCCCCGCCTATGGCTCCTTGGTTGTTCGACAGTGGTTGTGTTTGGTCAGTTGTCCGGGGGTCTTTCGCCAGTGCTCCATGCATAGAGACTTGCGTTCCGAGGGGGCCGTCTAAGGCACTCTGCTCGATTGGGCGTCTGCATAGAGGACAGAGATTGGATGTTTGTAAGAGCTGCTGGACACACATACGATGGAACAGGTGTCTGCACTCCAACCTCACACTGGTTACTCCCTCAACGACGTACTCGTAGCAGATCCGACAGTTGGCTAGTTGTACAAGTTTGGAGCGAGTCCAGCATTTTTCCGGAGTCCGCTTCGTTGTTATCTTTGTCTGCAATTTGAAAAAAGTGTATAATATAAACGCCTACTAAATACGTACAAAAAACTGAGTTGTTATTTTTACTTGGCCGATATAAAATAATCTATCAAAAATAATTGTTTAGTGAACTCTTTCCTTTCCAGCAGCGCCGACTCTTCCATAAGGAAATGAGAGCGAATGGTGGTCTGCCGAAAAGATGGTGCTTCTAGCCGATTTTAGAATTTATCCCGAACCCCAAGTACATTACAAAAAACCGTCCCTAATCTACGTTAATTGACTCGACGAGATGAGTGAGAGCGTCACCGTAACAAGCTTTGTACGCGGTCAAAAATCCCGACTCGTGGAAGCATCCCGGGCTTCACAGTTCTAGCATACGCCACCGAAAGTCGAACCGAAACCACTCATCTATAACGCATAAAAAGATGGGTCGAAACCTTCCGCAACATAAAGGCAAGGTAAGCTTCTTTTTTCTTAAGAGTCCAGGCAGATAGGAGGAACCCATTTGGCTGACAGTTCCCATCGAGGAAATAGAAGGTCTATACAAGTTTTCTCCTGGGACGACACAACGGAAGGAATCTGTCGCGAAAAAAAAAACAAAAGAGAGCGGAAGCTACAACTCACGTAAAGTGACTGAACGGGTGTCTAGCACCATTCCACTACTCCTGTCCGTGGGGCTCTTGTACCAAGGTACCTTACCATTTGTAATAATTTTTTTTTCAAAATCCGTGTAGGAAACGAGTACCGATTGTATGGCACAAGTGTAAGCGAGCAATAAACAAGACCGAGCTGAGCTGACTAGCTTCACTTAATGATCGCGTACGCGTGCTTGTCGACTAGCTACTTGCGGGATCATATGAGGCTGGTTCTTGTCGAGTCACAAAGTTACACTACAAAATATTTAGTACGCGTACTCTACTCTACGAGACGTACCGATCAATTTTTATATTCTATCATGTGTCAATTAAGCTACTCTACAGCGATTCAAAATTTTTTTTGTCTCTTTAAAGTTAGCGGACACAGAGGCTTATGAAATTCGCAAATATTCTACAAAAAGCAACCATTACTTTCTCCGAAAAAGGTCGTTTTATTACAAGGGGAATGTCAAACCTAAAGATGTTATAGTGGCTAAAGTGAACCACTCATCTCTGCCTAAAGAATGGAAACTTGAAAGATGTAGTTAATTTTAATCTTGTAAAACAACAAAATAAGCAGTTACGACGGGTGGTCACCACGGGGCTGCTCGACTGCTTAGGTTTATTACAGAGGTGTATCATTGGACCAAGAAGCGCGTATCGTGTCAGTCCTCAAAGATCCTTCGCCACAACCGCGCCAAGCTTGGTAGTTTCCAGATGCCAAACAGGTGTTTTGACCACACTCACTTTGACCTGATTAAGCTTCTGCAGTGCGAGGGCTGTGAGTGCTCTCTCAACATCAGCGATCGCTATATTCGGCACGCCACATGAGGTCACTTCGTATTAAGTTCGTCAGGTTTAAGCCGATTTCGTAAACCAACTCTTGGCTGTGAGCACTTCCAGCATTGTTGGGCTTTTTTACAACGTTCATGGAAGACTTGCAAGCCTTCCCAGCGTAAATGGTCTCATCACTACGGATTCCGGGGGAATTTATCGCACCTCAGAAAACACCAGCCAGCTGCCTGCAGCATTTTGTGGCATACTTGTGTCGCTTGCTCACAGCGATTTGCCTGATTTTGCCAAGCAGATGCACCGCACAGCATCCGCTTGTGTTCAAAGACCCGTTCATTTGCGAGTTTGTATTTCGCAGCATCGACGCAATCAAGAGGCCCTTCGACTAACCGTAAACCGGACCACAACGACTTACCAAAAGGATCGACTACCACATCCACGTCATGAAACAAGTCTCCTTTGAGCAATCCGTTGTCCAGTCGACCCCGCATCAGCTACCATCGCCTTGGCAACTCTCGCTGCCATCGCAGCCTCTGGTGCCCCCACAAGTGGTTCAACCAGCTCACAGGAAGTGAGCGTTTGGCATCTTAGAAAAGGAGGAGAGGGGAGGGAGTTAGATTGTGAGTGACATTTGAATTAAGGGAGTTAATTACGGATCTGAGTTCAAAGGGATTGACAAATGGTTCCATAACTGGATTAAATATTTAAGGAGGGGTAAAGGACAAATCGACATAGCTTGTGATTTCAATAGAGTCTTGTATTTTGTACAAAACTCTTAAAATTCAAAAATTTATATAAAATTATGATATGTTTTTGTTAAGCTCTAATCATCTGTACTACGAAAGGATATTCTAGGAATACAGGAACATAACACATAAATCCAAAGAAAAACTATGTTGTAAACCTAAAAGAGGAAGCAGTACTTGTGAAACTAAAAAACACAAGATCTAATGCAGATGTTCTGCAGAAAATTAGAGGAGCTTTCAAACCGAAGGACACCAAAGCAGCCATCAGAGCAGTATGGCCTATCAAGCCCGGCAAATTACTGGTAGAGTTTCGAAAAGAGGCGGCAAACAGTAACTCATTTTGTAACGTGGTCAAGAGGTCTTCGGTGAGAAGGTGATAGTAACTTCTCTCGGGCCCATACCTACCCTCAAGATCAAGAACGTTGACTGCACTGCGGTACTTATTGCTGATGAAAAGGCTGCAAATAAGAGCTTTATGCTATGAGAAATAAGTGCAATTGATAGTTGACTTGACCAAAAAAATATTTAAAAAAAAACAGCGAAATGAAATTTGGCTAGCTGATTTGAAAGGTACAACGAAGAGCTGTTTTACTCCGCTGGTTCTGAGGCCTTCGATATGTCCACACAACACTGGACTGCAAAGCGATTGAACCAATCCTTTGGATTTCAGCCAAATTTAATGCTGTGAAGGACAGATGGCCGAGTTTTCATAGGGGGGATTGTGCGTCAATGCACAGTGAGTTTTAAAAGAGCACCACTTGTCGTGCTGAATATTAGCGATGTCCACTTTCTTTCGTTAGGGCAATATGGAAACCATACCGGAAGTGATTCGGAATCTTTAGCACATAGAGTACAGAATTGCTGAGGACTCAGCACTGCTCAGCTAGTGATCATAAACGATCTGTAACGATGTTTCTGAGCGGACATATGTGCAATGTCTCACTATTGGGTGTAATATCAGCAAGATGGACGCCAAAAGGATTCGCCGATATGCTCATGGCAGCCGTATCGCTGTAACAAGTTTTGCTGGGGAATAGAAGCTTCACAGCTGAAGATGTGATGGCCTCCGGTACCCTGGTGGTCAATTAAAATCTCAAAGGTTCGACGGGAGACTCAACGGGCACACACTCGGAATGATGCAGGTACCAGATTACCATTATGCAGGTCAGCCAGGAAATATCTTTGTAAACTTAGTAATATAAGTAAAGTTCGTGCTGAAAAAATATTGTGGAAGCCGTAAAGAGGAACTTACAGGGCCTTGGGTATTGGTCAGTGATCTAAAAGGTGGTCTTGCTACGGAAGATTTGATTGTATGATTTTAAAAAAAAGAAGGGCGCGAAAGTATCGTCACTTCACTCCATGTATACAGAACCTGTAAATTTTCTTCCTGAGGAAATACTAGACAATTGCCCATTCTTTAGCTGGTCTACCCAACTAGTTGTTTTGGCGGTGATGCTTGACGGCAAAACAGCCTTCTATTCTTTTACGCGGGAGAATGTGCTGGGAGATCCTTTCGAAGCTCGAGAATACCGGATGTGGATTCTGAAGAATTAGATACAAGCATTGAGGGTTGAGTGATACTTTTTCTAGCTACCCCCTCCTGCTTTTACCTCCTGGTAGAACAGACATTCCGTAAGCTTAATGGTGCCCTAAATTTTAGCAAAATGAAATCTCGTCCAAAGTAATTTCTCAAGCGATTCAAGACTAGGTTTCAGATTGACAGGAGAGCACTCCAGAATCCTCGCGCCTGGGAATCTTTGTGCGAGGCGTGAAACGTCTCCACCTCTCTACCCCGAAAAAATTAGTGGTCAATCAAAAAGCAGAGTAGGGAAGAAACGCACTCCTTGTATTGTAATTCATCCAAAAACTCTCAAGCGGGCAATTACTTTTGGTTTGTAGACATAAGCCACCAACGTCTACACTTTATTTTCATTCTGCTCATCTGATACTCGGATACTTTCTAAATGTTCTAATTTTAGTATCGCTTTGATGATGTGTTCTTTGTACTGGATTGTAGCGGCGCATCCGCATGGCTAATAAAGTGAGACTCATGTGGCAGCTCGAGACTCAGTAGTTCGTAATGCATGATGTTCCCCTATTTTGGATTGAGGATCCTGAGATACACCCGATGTGACTTTCACCCAACGAGAGCCTTCCTTCATGTTGTAGAGTAGACTAAAGGTCTTCAAATAGTGCATCAAAATCCGCATCAGGATATCCGTCCATTTAGTGCAGTTGAAAGTGATTCTAACATCAAGAGTAACCCACAGGGCAATCCATTGAGTGGTTTCGCTGTGTTCCTCTTCATGCTGGAATACACTTACCGTTTCCGCGAT
Source organism: Odontomyia ornata (assembly GCA_963969285.1). NCBI lineage: Eukaryota > Metazoa > Arthropoda > Insecta > Diptera > Stratiomyidae > Odontomyia > Odontomyia ornata. The sequence goes on along the minus strand of OZ017740.1, from coordinate 288,751,563 downwards.
GGTGCCGATCGTGGAGTGACCTGCTTTAAAGCCACACTGCTGAGGAGATAGTCCCCTGCAGCATATATGATATGATATGATAGTGAGTCTTCCTCCAAAGAATTTAACGAGTACTTTCTCGGCCGGGCCTAGCATCCATAACGCATGGCATACAGATAGATTCGCCTTCCTTTCCTGATCAGTGAGACCCTCGCCACCTTTCAACGCTCTAGGAATACTGCTTCTCGCAGGCAAGCGTTGAATATGCTGAGCAGTAGGTCAAAGCAAAAGTGAAGAACCATCTATACTATCCCAGCCGGGATCCAATCTGATCTATATATATATATATATATATATATATATATATATATATATATATATATATATATATATATATATATATATATATATAGCTTTTAGAGACAAAACTACTTATCCCATTCCACCTTTCTACACAGTGCGCACTCCACTGGGGTTTTATCATGCGTGGCCGAGATTGAGTGTGTAGTGAAAAAAGCCCGCACAATCTCGTACATCTTCTCCGCTTCGTAAGGACAGAGTAACCTTTGAGCGCCAAACCTTTGGATGACTAGCTTGTAGCTCAGGTCTCACGAATCATCTTTACGTCATCCACTAGCTCATGCCAAAAGCTCGCCTTGATGTTGTTGATCAGCTTTTTCTTTGGGCTGGAAGTTGAATACCAACGCATTGAATATGAGGCTCCCTTGCTCGTGATGGACGGGATTACCCACTAAACATCTCTCCGGTCAACCTGAAAATCTATTCTGGTCTCTTTTTGCTATGCAGTGGGTCACTTCTAAGCTGGCGGATCCCTCCTCCAGCGGGATGGAAGGGAGGAAGAGTAATTGCTAGATAAATGTAAGACTGAAATTACCCAAGCCCACTAAAAAGCTGGGTCAGATAGAAGTCAGGCTAAACATGCTTTCAATTATATCACGGTCTCAGAACCAGGATGAGCCGCACAATCCATCTTACCTTCGCGCAGTTAACCCGAGTCTATTGCCAATCGTTGTCGCACTGTATCTACTCGCCGGTAATTATCTCCCTCGCTCCGTCATTTTGACGCAGATTAATAGCGCGTCAATCTCTAGTTAGGAGGGTGACAAGTACCACGACTGCAATAACTCCCCCCACCGAACCAGAGACTGTCGGATATGAAAATGCAATCCTCAGTGCTCCACTTCTCTGCACCTGCGCCAAGCGTTTTTGGTACACCTCCTTAATGAGAGCCTCGCCCCATACTTCTTCTGCGAACAGTAGCACTGACCCTACGGCACTAATTGTCCTCTCGGTTGGTTGGCTCTGCCTGCTTTGGCCATAAGTCGACTCAGAGCTCATACGCCTAAAGCAGGCTGCTCAGCCGCTGACCTGATTTCTCAGAGAAAATTATCTTTGAGTCGATCAGCAGCCTCAAATACTTCGATATGTCGTTGAAGACCTACAAGCCGACGTAATGGTACTCATAATTGAGTGGTAATCCTCTGTTCTTCTGTGAGGCTCCATGCGATGATGTTCGTGTGATGAGCACATTGGTAAGCTTTTCGACGTAATTCTTTTCCGATGTTCCACCTGACATTGGACAGTAGAGCATATGTGCACCGAAAAGGATTATCGTTTATTTGAAGTCGTATGTACTGGTGGTCTCTGGCAAGTAGAGCTTCCCAGTTGCGTGCTTTTGCTACTAGGGACTCCAAAGCAAATGTCGCCACTGAGAATGTTTCGACGCAGCTCGAGCAGCGGAAAGTAGGGATTTTGCCAGTGTTTAGCACAATAAGCCTAAGTCTAGCGGTCATTCCTAGAACTTATTTTCATCTAGTATCTGGTTGGAGCATACTCTGTTCAATGGCGTTTGGATTGAAGCTTCCTCAATGAGAGCGTGTTTTTGTGTCTTCGAGACAGCGTTTTTGAGGGTGTCGAGTCTAGTCTGAAAGGAATCCTACGGCTCGTTCGGCGTTAGATGCACACTAAACACTGCTGTTCCCTGACACCGAACTCAAACGAAGCCGTTTTGTTGCCCATGGCTCTGCACCCACAAATGGGTGGTGGCTCAAAACCAGATGGCAGCAGTACCTGATTCTTAAGGGCACCATGCTGATAAACTCCTTTTATAATACAGCTCGCTGAATAGCAGCAAGTCAGCTTTTATCTTATTTGCGGATCGCTCCGGTAGATATTGGGCAATTGTACCGTGGTGCAAGTTTATCTGTAAGATATGGATCATTGCAATGTGGCTTTGACCTGACTACGGCCTCTTTGAAGACCCAATACATCCCTATCCCTAGAGCACACTTGAAGTCGTCAACAATAAGGCCAGCGTCTTGTTCAATGTGCATCCGCTGTGCATTATTTCATTTTGTTATTCACTTTACCACACTTGTAGCACAGTAACCTACTGTCAGGCCCCTTGAAAGTTGCTGCAGTATGGTGACAGCTAAGGCACTTAAAGTAGCGAAGAACTATTGCTCTTAGCCGTATTGTAGAGATAACCCTGCCAATTATTATTTTGCCCTTTCTAAGCATTAGTTATGGTTCTTTTCAGGGTGGTCAATGATAGTCATGCGTTGCCTCTTGCTGTTTTCTTTTGTCAGCCTAAGTTTAACTCCCGCTAAGCTAAGCAGCTCATGTTTAACCTTGCTCAATTCTGTGAAGCCGTCAATGTCTCTGATATCTAGCGCTGTCATGGGCTTGAGCGTCCTTCAGTAGCACTCGTTCCGAGAGCCTTTTTCATTTTAGCTTCAAGATTCCCTGTTCGTGCCTGTGAGCCGAATTCCACCCGACTCAGAGAGCGTTTTTGCTCTAATAGCGATTTGCACGTCATCTGTCTTAACTGCTGGCCTTATCTCTTTCTGGTCCTTGCGCAGGATCCACTTTTAGTAATTTTGACCAGCTAAACCTTTCTTAGAGTTGGTTGATTCGAACTAGTTATATGTATATGCTTCTGATTAATAACACGTTAAAAATCATTCTCACGCTTCTGCACCTTTTATCAAGATGCAGAAATCCTAGAATCGCAGAAAACTGACAGCGCTCGGGGAACATTGCAAACGTTTCTCAAAAACGCAAAAAAGCTAGACACTATGTTAGCACAATTTAACTCATGAAATTCTGAAAATCATGAACTTCTCGCTCAGTTGCGCGTTTCAGTTATTTATGAAAACACCATTTTAATTATTGATCCTTCTAATAAATTGCTTTCCTTGGACAAATTCGTGTTCTACTTTTTCAATTGCAGTAGAAAGTTTTGGCAATTTTTTTTATCATTGTCACTCGGTGGCCACGGCGTAAGTAGCTCAAATAATTTTTTTTTACCGTTTGACACATTACGTCGGGCCAGGTCTCGTTTTGTTACGCCTCTGGGGGATCCCTCATCTAGCGGGAGGGGGGTGGGGAAGAGGAAAAGCAAGACAAGCGATCCCCCAACCCCAACACCCCTGGCTGCTGTGAGTCCCTTTTTTCTCTTAGGACTGCCCGAATATAGTGTGCCACCTGGTTCCATTTGTCAACCGATTCGAACATCACCGCGCCTATATTATCCGCGGTGAGCTCAACAGTCTCCCTGTAAAGGGTCCTTCGCAACCTGTCCCATTTTATGCACGCAAAAAATGTGTGGCAGGTATTGTCCTCCTCTCCTGGGCAATATCGACAAACGGGGGACCGTGACTCACCAATTTTGTGGAGGTAAGACTGAAAACACCCATGCCCGTTCAAAAGCTTGGTTAGATAGAAGTCATTCTCACCATGCCTTCGATTTAGCCACGGTCTCACATCCGGGACGAAGCGCGCAGTCCACCTTCCCTTCGTGCGATTCACCCAAGACTGCTGCCAATCGTTGAGTGAGTGCTGTATCTCTTCACGGACAACCATCTCCCTTGCATCTTCAATTCGGCACAGATAAATAGAGTGGTGCTCTCTAGCAAGGAGGCCGACAGGTATCACGTTTGCAATGACTTTCGCCGCCGAATCAGAGACTGTCGGATATGAAGATGCATTCTGCTCCGTACAGTAGCACTGACCCTACAGCACTCATCAAGAGACATTTTCTTGATGGGCTGGGTCGCCCTACGTTGGCCATAAGTCGACTCAGAGCCAATGATTCCGAAGCAGCCTTTTCGGCCGTTGCCCTGATTTGCTCAGGGAAACTCATCTTCGAGTCAATCAGTAGCCCCAGGTACTTCTCCGCTGGCTTCGATTCAAGTCGTACGTCTCTTCTACTGATCATCCTTACTCTAGGGATTCTCTTTTTTGTCAAGAAGATCGCTTTGGGTTTCTCCAGTGGTAAGCTGAGCCCGCGAGCAGTCATCCAGTCCCTCACTCGGCGGATTAGCATACCTAGCCTAAGTTGCGCTTGTTCAGTGGTGCGGTCAGCGACCAGAGCCGCAACATCATCGGTATAGCTAATCAAGTGCCACTCATCTGGCATCTCAAGTCTCAGTAGCCCGTCGTAAGACACGTTCCACAGGTCCGGACCAAGGATAGATCCCTGGGCTACACCCGATGTAATTTCCATCCTTTGTTGGCCCTGTGTCGTATCTTAAAGCCGGTTTCGGTCCTTCAGGTAGTCCCTCAAAAACCACATTAGATATTCTGGAGGCTTTTCCAGCGTATCCAGAATATCCACCCATCTAGCGGAGTTGAAGGCGTTCCTGACGTCGAGTGTCACCAACAGAACGATTCGTTGCTTGGCCGGACTATATGCCTCCGCCTTTTGTACCGCGTTCACCACCTCTGCAATTGCATCAATGGTAGAGTGTCTTGCTCTGAAGCCATACTCGTACTACCGAGGAGATAGGTCCCCAGCAGCACGATTCGCGTCAGTGAGTATTCCCTTGATGAGTTTCTCCTCCACTTTCTCAGCCGTGTCTAGCATGCATTACGGGCAGTATGCAAACCTTGCTGATCAGCCCGAGCGTCGCCACCTTCCGTCGTACCGAGAAAACCCCGCCCCTGAGGCAAGCGTTAAATGTGCTGGGCAGCAAGTCAGGACAATGGTGATATACAAGCTGGAACACCATCTGGTCCTGGAGCCTTCCTCGCTTTCAATGAAAGGACTGGCTCCTCCAGTTCCAGCTGTGTGAAGAGTGGACACTCGACTGCTATTTCACCATAGACAGCGTCAACATGGACGAGATGGGCGGGGAAGAACGGATTACCTTGGATGCTCCTCCGCATCTTGCTATGCGAGAGGACTGCTTATTTTCATTAGCTGTTTAGAGAAGCGATTTGCCTATTTGCTTGCTGCCTTAGACAAAGTCATCTGGAACTCTTCACTAGCATTGGTGTGCATCTAAGGGACCTCATTCTTCGTCTTCCTTTCTCTTTCATCTTCAATTGGACTGTAGGCAATCCTTTTGCTGGTGATAAAGGTGAGGCTACTAGCACTTCGTCTAGTGGCTCGGCCTTATGCTCCTCTTCTGCCCTCAGCTACTGGGGTGCAAATTATCCGATCCTATTTAAGAGCCCTTTGAGGTTTATAGTTGTTTTTGAACCATTTCTGCTTTCTGCATAAGCCACCCTTCTTCAGAGCTGTCTAGAGTGATCGAGCTGTCAGTACTTACAACCTGCTCTCGTGTTCTTTGGTGGTGGGAGGAAGAAGATCATAAACCAGCACAATCTTGGTCTTCTTTGCTCCTTGACTCTCCTCTACTGCTTATACAGGCGTTGCAGGAGCTTCATTTTCTCCATTCCATAGTGTTTTACCTACTGAAAAAATATACGAATTTTTGATGGTGCCATATATTTTGTCATATCAAAAGAAAGATTATTGACCTCCTATATTTGTAGTGGCTTAAGCCTCCCCTGAGACTCTCTCTTCTCTGCTGGCCATCGTTGACAACTGCTGATTGGTTACTCACGGGAAATCCTCTAAGAAACGTCTTCCCCTTTCTGCAACCCAGAGAACGCGCTTGGGTTCCCCAGTCTGAGGTCTTTCTCGAAAAGCCAACAACCGAGGAATCTCTAGCTTGGGCGTATCACAATCAACGTTGGTTATAAATCTCCTTCCTTTCGTCTGTGCTTTGTGTGACTTTGACTGATGATAGACGGTTTTCAAACATCAGTTTTCTCGTAGTTTTGTATGCTTACCGTGACACATAGTCATAACACCTCTTCCTTTTTTTTCTCCCTCTCTCCATACTACTTTGCATTTATTTCAGGATTATTATAAAAGAAGCATAATCACACCTCTGAGAGCATTCCTCTTAGTAAGAAGGAACAATTCATTTATCTCGAAGAATTCAACATTTACTTTAAACTCCATAAAGACCCTTACCATCTTTGACATCATTCAAAGACCATCTCAACAGTTTTCTCTGTAATATCCGACTCGGTTAAACTATACAACGTCTTCCATTTCCTCACTTGTTAACCATCATCAGATTGTACCAAAGAGGTAGTTTTCCTCTATTTCCTCAAGCGACAGCGAAAAGAAAAGACAAAACAAGTGAAAATAAAAATTCTTTCATAATGTTGTCATGTCGCCCCTGTAAGAAAAGAAAGAAAAAGCTTTAAGACTTTTACACGACAGTTTTCATTTCAAAGAAATTTTTAACTTTTTCTCCAACCATCCACAACGACGATGTTGATTGTTTGTTCACGATACAGGGAATCCAATTTAAAAAGTCCTTACAACTAGACAAGGTTATGCTTTACCACTCAGTGTTTGCTGCTGCTCTTCCAATAGTTGAAGGTTTAAAATGTTTGGAGCAAAGCGCAGCAAGGATAGGATCCAACATTGAAGGAATTGCAAGAAGAAATTCTATTTGGATCGAATGTATGTAAGCCCCAGGATTTACTCGGTATCACATGAATATGTACAAACAGCATTCACAATATGTACAAACAGCATTCACAAGGCATCCACTCACAAAGCAGGACAACTGTAGCGTGATGAAACTATGAAGAAAATCAGAAGGTGAAGCGTGAAAACGAGCATCACACTCATATCCTTTCAGTTACTGTTGGAGTTGCCTTTAATTTCGTTTTCTGTGGTTTTTTACAGAGAAAGCGTTGAAAAACGGCAACCAATTAGGCGGGAAGCCGGTAATCGAATATGACAGCACGCTAACCATTTGCTTGGGAGTTAGTGCACACAGCATACTTGAATTCACTTTAATGCCACTTGTTGCTGTCAGAGTCCTATTGATTTTCCTTTTGCAAAGTCTTAGCTTCTTAACGAAACGAGAAATGTAGTAGTGGTAAAGGATTTTCGCAAGAAAGCGGGGGTTTGTCCGTGTGGTAGGAATAAGGAATGCAGGAAAATTGCATGAACAAAGCTATTAGTGAAGATGTCAACCATTTTACTTCCTTGATAGCTACCATTACTAAGTAAACTCAACTCTTGCGATGTTGTAAGCTCTTTACAAAGTTAAATTATTATTTGATTCAATTAAAATGTTATGAATGGGAAATAATGACGCTGTAAGAAAGGGTACTGTGTGGAATTATGTTAGAAGAGATTGATAATGAAGTTTATGATGATGATGTGAGTTTATTCATACTTGGTTTGAACAATTATTTTAAGGTTTCTTAGGAATAATATGTAAGGGTTTGTTGCAAAAAAATTGAATATTGAATGGAAGAACTAGTTGAACTAGCTGTTGCCTAGTAATGGATCCATTACAATCGCGTTAGCGTACTACTCACGACATAGAGTCCACTTCAATTGTCATCGCTTTCCTCCATAGTTCCTACTTACCCGTAGATGGGAGATGAACGCAGAAAGTTATTTGGCAACATATACATTGATGAAGCCTCTCAGTTCTGGAAAAGGCATAGGATTTTTTACTAAATCTTCCACACACAGCATGCTCTTGCCCTCCTTCCATATTTAACCAGCCATAAGTACGAGTACACCAAATTTTTGAGTGCAGGGGTGTACACTGGGTCTTCTAAGGAATGGTCGTGTTTTCAATGTTTTCTAGGCTTCCAAAATATCTTCAAAAATTCTGGGCTACTTTTTGAAGTTTCTATTATATGGCTCAGTAGTTGCCAAAGTCAAAAGTCTAAAACCGATTTTAATAAAAATTGAACAATAGCCCAAAAATTGGGGAAGTCCTAACGCTACAACGAACAAATATTTAAAGAAAATTCTTTTCGGTTTTTTTAGCTTAAACTAAAAAAAGTTGAACTATTCAACCACCTGAAAGTGGAGAATATTTTACGAATTCATTCAAGTCATAATAAACGGAACAGTAATTAGAGCAAAATGAGATTATATTCGTAAAACTAAAAAGAAATTAATTATTAAGAATCAGAGAAAAAAAGGAGTCGGGCCTTCCTATGTTGTGAGTAGATGCGATTCGCCTCCTTTGGGTCATCTTCAGTGTCACTGATACTGTCAAAACGCATCTGCTCACACAACAAAGCAAGGCCCGATGGGGTTTCACGGAAAAAGAGAATTGGCCTGCAGATATCAAATAAACAAAATAATTTATCATGCGCATTTATGACATAAAGTCGTTCAATTATCCTCGCAAACCGGCGTTTTGCGCTACACACTACACTACATCGCTTTTTAGGGTTTCGTACTAAAATTCAAAACCCTATTGCAATCACGACCTGTGTCCGTCTGTCCGTCCGTCCGTCTGTATGTCACAGCACTTTAGAACTATAGAAGCTACAGCAATGAAACTTTGTGAGAAGTTTAGAAATGGTGACTTCTTGAAAGTTCAAGGATGGAAAATTTTTTTGAAGGGGATTAAGGGGGGGTCTCCCCATATAGGGAGGTGACCCTTTAGAAAAAAATTTTCACCATTGGTAGTTGAGTAGGGTGTCGTTGGAAAGGTCCTAGTGAGATATTTTCAAAACAAGTCTTAAAATTGCCTTGTCAGTACCGATTTTACGTTTTCTTGAATAAAATCTTAAGGGTAACATTGAAATCAATAAAATTCAGTACAAAGATGACTATTTGTAAGATTGATTTGTCCTGAAAGTTTCACAAAGATCGAATGGTATTCAACGTAGTTATAGTGATTTGAATTTTCCTGTATAACTACGGAACATTATGCGCTGCATTACTATGTAAACATATGGCTATAGAACCATATGCGCTTTTTACTGACTCAGACACTACAGCTTTGCTAGGATTTGCATGAAAATTTCAGGAATTATAGGTTTCATGAATTTCTTTGAGAATTGGTTCAGCTAGTGGTATCAGTAATCGTAAAACAAAATAGTGGCTGTTTTTAAATGCGAAGATTGAATGATTTTGAGTTATTTTGCCCCAACTTCAACGTTAAAGGTGCATGCGTTTAACACTTGGTTCAATTTAATGAATGAATGAAGATGAGTACCTAAAATTAATACTATTCTTAGGTGAAACAAGTTGAGGAGGCAGGAGAGAGCTCCTAGTAAAAGGGCTTTGTAACCATTCTAGGATTCGAAAAAATTGGCCATGAATCGATGATTTCAGTACAGGGGAGTGGCCCCTGAAAAAAATTGCATCAAAGGTAGCCGATATTAGTATCAAATGAAAGCTCTCTATGGGCGCTTTTCAAAACAGTTCTTAAACTGACAATTTTTGCTTCAGTGAGGGCACAGGAGGGGAAAATACATGAAAAATGTGTTTCCTCTCTATCGAATCAAGGGAGATATTTATGGGTATAACAATAACAAATACCTCAGAAGTCAAAATTTGTTCAACTTTGTCAATAATAGTATGATCTTCGAATTTCATATTTTCTCTAATAAAATCGTCTTTGACATGTTTCTTGATTTTATTCGTTGCCGCTGGCTGCATTTTGTAAGTTGAGGACAAAACCCTTCTGACATGAGCGTAGGTTTGTCTACCCAACTTGTTTTGTTTTGTTTCCAATGGCAAACAGAGCATCGTTTCCTGTTTCCTAGTTTCCCCGGTTGTGAAGGGGTCACGTTCGTCTACCCAAGGAATTTCGCCCATCAGGATCCTGATGTCTCTGCGTAAGGTGGTTTTTAGCAGACGAGCTTCTAAAAGCGGCTTCAACATATTGTGAACCAATTCTTTTGAAAAATCGCGACAATTCAAGGGAGGGTTGGCATCTCTCAAATTATATAAAATAGCTCTATTCACTCCTGTCTGATCCAGCATCCCCAAAACAAACTCATTGGCCATTGCTTGCTGATTCGATTTGTATAATTCTAACAGAACTTGTCAAGTGTGTCTGCTGTACCTTTTTCGGAAGTGTAAAAAGCTATGATTTCTGGCTTGTCGATTATTTTGTCCATTTAGCTGGCTTTATGTAAGCTAGATAATAGCAAAACTATCTTGTTTTATTTTTCGAGTAGTGGGAACGTAAGGTCATTCCATCGGCTTAGTCGTACCGCACTGTGCCGACAGCAGCTGACTGTGTAAAAGTTGATAATACAATATTTCGGGCTTGTTTTTTCACAGGATGCCAATCATTGTCAGTGAGCAATTGTTCTTCATCTCTTGATCGATCTTCACGGACAAAAGCTAGTAGGTGACGTTGCGTTGTGTATTGTGTATCTACACAGTCAATTTCATGATGAGGTAACTCGGCCGTGTGTCTCCTCTGGCTGTTTCTACCTTTCGTATTTATACGACTTATTAGCAATGTAAATTCTTGCACCAAAATGGCCTAGAAATCCGAGAAGTTCTTCGTCCATCGTTAAATTAGTAGATGGCTAATTGCAAATAACACTTACAATTAATAACACAATAACACCACAGATCTGTTATGGAGGTTGAAGCGTGTTTCGTTCTTCTTTTATTTCGGGTATTTTTGTCGTCGAACCGAAGGTTTTGCAAAAGGTACTAAAACCGATGTTCCGAAATACCAGCTCCGTACAAATTATATCCAAACTCAGGGTTTCACAGATCTTATAAATTTGTATGATTTTTCTTTCCCAGACCGGTAAAATATAACAATCCGATGAAAGCTTTCAGCTCGACTGAATTAGTGTTTTTCCAAAGGTAGGACATTGTTAATGCTTGCCCCTGCTTATCGAAGGATTTCTTCATTGGCGTGCTCAACAATAATTTCGAGCATCTCTTGAGTAAATAATAGTGGTCCAAGCTTTCAAGGGTATTGCGATATTCTTCACTTCTTCATGCACTGACTGCAAGTTAGCTCAAAGCAAATAGCATCTTCTGTCTCAGATGGATTCAGCGAATACCGGAAATTATTTTGTCTTTCGATAAAATATTGTCGAGGGTCTGTCAGTCTTGGTTTTTTCTTCAGGTTCGTTGCTCTCCACCCTTTTGTTAATTCGTCTTCATTACAATCTTGCTGATCGGGCACTTCTTCATGAACCTCTTCTCTGTGGGCTTCGTTTGAACTTTCTTCATCGTATAACAGATCAGGGCGACGCGCAGAGGGGTATTTGTCTCAAAAAGCTGGCCAAATTATTTCGCTTGATTTTTTGATTTATTTTGATGAAAAAATATGATCTGGGATATTTTTTTAATTCTGACCGATCTCTGCTTGAATACATGAAAATAAACATTTATTTATTTAAATCCAGGGAACAAAAATACAAAAATTGGTCTAAAGCGGTATCTCATGCTTTTTCATCTGGCGTTTCGTCTGAATCACTTTGAACTGCCTGGGAATAGAGCACTGGTTCATTATTTCATCCATTTTTCCACAGCAGTAGCATTTGCAAAGCAGCTTGAGTCAAAGGCTCGCAAGTACCATTCACTCAAAACGAACCTTGACTCGAGTAGCATTCTTTTTAGCTTTTCGCAGGGTAGTATAAAAAAGATACAAATTTTTGGCACTTGCTCTTACAATTTCGTATTGTCGTCTTGTCAGAGATGTTTCCACAAAAATTGATAAGGCTTGAGTAGGCGTTAGAGGTGTGAATCCTGGTTTCCTGCTTTCTTGGAATGCATTTCTATATTGACCTCCTCTTTTGGGGGACTCTATTACATCTTAAACTACAGATGAACCGCCTGAGTTTTTTTGATTGACGGAGTATCATTTGACCAGCATATAACAGCTCAGTGGCTGCTTTTTCCTTCCTTAATTGCTCTGTTGTACGGCGTTTGCTGCGTTCCGGTAAATTCCCAAATTTTTTAAACGGATACCCATCGTGACTTCATCTGCTAATGAATTCTTGTTATTTTTCTTTAGGAAAATTGGATCTAGTTATGGGAGCATGCTCCAACTTATCCATTCTTTCAACAAAACTACCTTCACTGCAATCTTTGACCATCATAAAAATGCTGTGTTGCGACTAAATTATATTTCCAGAGGGACCTACAAGCACAAAATGCGATGTATGATATAGACCGCACATAAAACATAAGCCTAGTAAAAAAGTTGATGCAATAAAAACGTCACAATTTCTAAAGGGGCACTAAATGGGACCTAAATTCTTTTTAATCTTACTAACGACTAATGGAACTAATTATAGTCAAAAGAAAGAACGCTGGGGCTCATTGGAAAATATAACAAATATACTTCTTTTATTATAACAAAGGTAAATGATCAGTAAATTTAAGGTAGTCTAGAAAATTTTAATTTCTGCGGATACAAAACAATATAATCCCAAATCAACAAACAATATTTATTCTACGTACCTTGTTCGATAGCATTCATTTCAACAAATTTTAAGGTTTTCACTTATTTCCGTAATATGTTTTTCACAAAAAACTTTGAAGAACAATAGTCTAATCACCAACGTGTTCAAACAAAACTGACTCATAGTCTTAAAAAAGATAGCTGTAATTGAAATTCTTGTATATTATGCATGAGGCTCTTTTGTATGACTGGGTGGAAAAATTAAGCTTTCACGATTATAAAATTTATGAATTTTGGCCAGCTTTCGGACCCTCTGTGCGTCGGTTGCTTAAATTGTACATAACCTCTGATGGTTTCTATCACTTATATTCAAAATTTTCCCGAAAAAAAACCCGAAAAGGCAACAAAGTGAAAAGAAACAAAAAACATGGAGCAAAATTTATTTCCTGTAAAGAATATGGAAAAATAACGAAGTGATAGACCAAAAATTAAAAAAAAAATATTGCTATGAAAATTAAGCTCCGTCAAAAATAGCTGAAACGGCGACAAATTACATCAAAAATTTATTTTACTCATAAAAAAACCAAAAAACTACAAGAAAAATATAAGTAACACTATTCACTTACCTTCGAAAATACGCCGTGTGTACACTGACCCTTTGGAGTCTTCTAAACCCGGGTGTACGTTGGGCCTTTAGTTCCCACTAATGCCTATTTTTTTTCATGGGAGGCGACTCTATTCATGAGCGAGAAGTTTGAGTCTCAGATCTCGTCTGTTCGTTTAAAGACCCAATATATCCACGCCGGGTTACGCTTACTTTATGAAGGCATTCACTTATTTTGTCAGAAATTCTACAAGCTACTACCTTAATATTGACGTCATTAGCATATGCTATAAATTGTGTGGACTTGAACATTAGTATACTAGAGGTTCTAGCTGTTGAATTTCTGCTGACGCTCGCTCAATATCAAAGAGCATTGGGGCAAGTCTATCTGCTTGTTTTAAGTATGATTCAATTATGAAGCTTTCTGTTGGTTTACCGTTTACCTTGACCTGGAACTCTGTGTTTAGCATCATAACCTGCGGACTAGTTTCATTCGGACGCCAAAGTCAAGCATTATTTTGTACAGTGCATTTCTGTCGACACTGTCGTATGCTTGCTTTAGTTTCGTGCACATCGATGTTAAGTTCCCAGCACTTTTCGAGTACCTGCTTTACCGAGAATATTTGGTCTATTGTAGACGGTCCACTTCAAAAGCCTCCCTGATACTCTCCTATAAGACTTTCATGGTGTGGTTTCAATTTTCTTTTTATGATTTTGGAGAGCAATTTATAAGACTTATACAGCGGAGCGATTTCTATATAATATCCACACCTTAATTTGTCCTCCTTTTTGTGTGCAATACATATTTACCTTTCCATCAGTCCTCTGGTAACTGCTCATCTGACCATATTCTGCATATTGGTCAATGTGCAAGGCTATTTAGAGCTCTGGAGCAGTTCTGCTTATGTTTCATCTATTTCAGGAGCCTCATTTTCTCTGAGGTACCATACTATTGCCTGTATATCAATGAGACTTAGACTTTTCCCTCTGCTTCTGGAATGTTCACAGCGTCAGTCGTTGTTAGAAAATTGCAGCCATCTTTTTTTTTAATTTCGACTAGGTTGCCTATTTTCGCTTTTTGTGCACTTTCGCAAAAACTTGCTTGTGGATTGAAGTCGTCTCTTAGTTGTTTAACAGAGGCATACGCCGTTCTCACTTCATGTTTGGTCATGTTTTCATTTATCTGCTGGACCTTGGTGTTCATGGTCAATCATTTCATTCTTCGGTAAATTTTTTTAACGTGTCGTCGACGGGTTTTGTATTGTTCTTCTTTGGCCCAAGCTGGTCACTGTATGTTTTCTTTGTGTCCTTGGTTTTTTTTAATCGCTTCTTGGCACTCTTTTTCGTAGCAGTCGTTCCTACTTTTCTTTGTCTGGTACCCCAAAATCTGCTCGGCTGCTTCTGTTCTGGATCTCTTACTGTGTTCCACATGGTTTTGGTGTCATGGTCACTTTCTTCCGCCTGCGTGATTTCCCAGTGCTGACATGTATATGGACATTACTGAGCTATCATTAGGTGCATTTAGTACCTAAGAGTAACTGATGTTCTTTGTTTACAGCGCGTGAAGATGCGGTATTGAAACTTAACCCATATAAGTTAGAAGTCCAAATCACAGACATCGCCGCAGAACGAGCGCGTGTTGAAAATGCTAGTGTCGGCTCGTTTAAGAATGAAAACATAGTTGATCTGGTTGCAGGTGCGACTGTCTGGGGATGCCAACGCTCACTTATGAATGATTCGAAGTGTGCTTCTACTAGTAGCGAAGTCTATCAGGCGCTGTCCGCAGCCGCTGGTCTCTGCATGGAGGCTGTATCCTCTGGTTGTTCCTCTTTGTGCCATTTCTCGGCCGATTTTTGCTTTGACGTCACCCTGAACAATTTTAATGTCGTTTAATGGCAATGAATCACCAGTGCATTTCAAAGTGTTGTAAAGTTCGTGCTCGATTGCCTCTTTAACTTCCGTGGGAGCGTGGCAGTAAACCAGCTTGATGTTAAAGAATTTGGTCTTGATACGAATCGGACAGATCTTTTCGTTAATGGGCTTGAAGTCGGTGATAATTTGTTTGAATAAACTGTCAACAATGAAAGCTATTCCAAACTCATGGCTCCCTTGCAATATTTTCTTTTGAACTCGGTGTGTGTTCGCAAGTTAAATATGTCTTAACCATACCATCTGGTTTCTTGCTTTAGCTGGTACTTCTTTATTTCATCCTAAAGTTTTTGCAGTGTACCTGTTCTGTTCAATGATCTAACAATTCTAGTTCCAAAAGAATAGTCTTGTGGACTTTATAATAGTCGTTGCCATTTATCCAATCCGATTTGAGGCTGTTCTCCTGGATCCATGACAAGCATGTACTAAATAGAGCCATGCCAGAGCTTCGACTTAGTTGGTTTTTGGTCCACAAATAGTATTTCATTTTCCACATACCCGATGGCTAGCCAGTTAGGACACCCTCTATCCGCCACCTCCGGACGCGTGTGATGGGAAGCCGAAAGCCACATAGCAGAAGTACTTAAGGATAAGTTTAATGGTTAAATGTAATAGGCATAAGATTAACTAATATGCTGATCTATATATATGGAGAATATTTCGGATGGTAACAATTTCTGATGGATTGAGTTGTCTACAGGGTGAAAAAAAATCGATTCACAAATTTAGGTAGTTCTATACCTGCCTAATTACTACAACTTCTATAATTGTTCTAAATGCCAGTTGGCATGGTTTGGCGGTCTGCTGAGTACAGAACAGACATATCCTGAAAGTTGTCTTAGCATTTTTGTCAATTCAACAGCAAGACGTTGAGTTCATCTATATTTTTTGTTTCATTTTCGTTAAAAATAAATTCTTTGTAGGTATGGAACCACAAGATCTTATGTCTCTCAAGCCATTTATGAGATTTTTTCGGACGATTCCTTCCGGGTACATTTTGTGCTGCTAGGTCAAAGTCTGTTTTTTGTAATTGGGAGTTGAATGCCATTAACGTCCTCCCCTGTCGACGTGATAACCTAGCCTGGGACCGTATGATGCATTACTTTGGGTCAGGGCTCATTTGGCTAGGCTATGCGGTGCCTTCAGACAGGGGAATGCTTCCTGCAACCGGAGAAGAGGAATTGCCACACAAGGGATCCCCAGCCCTGACGTCCTTGGCTGCTGTGAATCCCTTTTATCTCTTAAGATTGAATCTACTTGAGTAATGTAGAAAACTAGTTGTAGTTTCGAGCAAGTACTCCATTAGGCATAGAGAAGATTTAGTAAGAAGACTAACAGACAGTCAGAAGATAAACGAAGGAGAACAATTGGTGTCATTTGACGTGAAGTCTCTTTTCCCTAGTGTTTCTGTGAAGCAAGCGTTGGCCCTTTTAGAAGACTCGCTGGCAAGAAAAGACCCATCAATCAACGGGAAAAAGAAAGCTAGAGCCATTACAAAATTAGCAACAGGCTGCATGGCAGAAAATTATTTTACCTTTAGGGGTCGGTTTTTCAAGCAAAATACCGGCGCACCTATGGGCAACCCGTTGTCACCTTTACTTAGCAAAGTATTTTTAGAATGGGTAGAGAGCAAAATTTAAGAGTCTGGTTAGATGCCCAGCATTTGGTATCGTTATGTGTACGACGTGATTGCCGTTATAAAACTCAACTGCGTATATAAAAACTTGACCTTCACAATGGAAGTCGAAACAAATGGCAGTATACCATTTCTAGATCTGAAAATAACAAGGACAACAGGCAGTTTTGAATTCGATATACACCGAAAAACACCAGCGCACAAAGAACGGTACCAGCTACGTCAAATCACAGCTTTTCGCCAAAAATGGCATCGTTCCGGACTTGGCTTCTTAAGCCAAGAAAACCGGAAAAAAGAGAAAGATTACATCATGGACACAGCTGTCAAAAATGGATACGACCCCATGTTAGTGAAACGGATGGGGAAAAAATGGAAAAAAAGAGCACAAAGACGCAAGCTCACAAAACTGAGTACACTCAAGGACGAACCAACGCAAAGAGCATTAATGATCATGTCGGAGGTTAGCGGTGCCATGAATAGAATGATAACGAAAAACGGTATCCAAGTGCGGACCAGAAGCTCACAGTTTCAGCTTAAAACCAACGTAGCGCAAATCAAAGACATGAGGAGCAAACATGAAAAGCGAGGGATCTACAAGATTAACTGCCAGCAATTCCAAAAAGTATATATTGGGCAGACAAAAGGTAGCGTGAAAGTCCGGTTCAACGAGCATGTTTGAGAAGCACAATCAGCACTAACGAAAAATAAAGTAAAAGACGTTCGATCATCGGTAGCCCGTCAATTGGGAGCAGTTGGAAGTTATCAAAGAAATACGAGATTTGAGGAAACTGGACGCGTACGAGACACTTTGGATTTTGCGGAAACCTATGGAAAAACGATTAAATGATGATGTTGGCAATGGAGATTCACCTCTTTTAAAATTACTTCTAAATAATTAAGTTCAGGTTACCAAATTTTTTAAAATAATTTAAAATACATTAATAGTTCCACTAAAATTCATTTGACCCACATTTAAAATATGCTTTTATGACATGTTATTTCATTGATATGCATCCTTTTGTTAAGCACGGTCATTAATAACTAATTAGCTTTAGCATATATATTGTACATCTTGAGGATTTCTCTTCGGAAAAAATTAAACACTGAAGAAGGGAGAACATTTACTCCCGAAATATATGTATTTGTCGAAAAAACAAATAAATAGCGTTGCTTTTTTCAAATTATATTTTTCTTTCTGTCTCAAGATTGCCCAAACATAATAAGCCACATGGTTCCATTTCTCAACCAACCCAAGGATCATCGCGACTATACTTTTCAGGATGAGCTTTCCCATCTATTTGTAGAGATTCTGTCATAGCCAATATGCGCAAATATCTGTGGAAGGCATCATCTCCCTCTTCTGAGTAAAACCGATAGTCGTGGGACCATGACCTACCAATCTTTTACAGGCAAGACTGAAACACCCATGCCCGCTCGAAGGCTGGGTCAGATAGAAGTCAGTCTCACCATGATTTCAATTTAGCCACGGTCTCAAATCCGGGACGAGGCAATTCATCCAAGACTGCTGCCAATTATTGAGTGAGCGCTGTCTTTTCTCGCAGACAACCGTCTCTCAAGTGTCCTCGTTTCGACGCAAATAAATAGTGTGGCTCTCTCTAGCAAGAAAGGCTACAGGTATGACGCCTACATAACTCTCACCGCCGAATCTGAGACTGTCGGTTGTGAAGTGCTCCTCTTCTCTGTAGCTGTAGCAAGTGTATTGGGCACTGCCCACACTAAGGAGCTCCCTTTTGATGGTATTTTCTACCTCAGCTAGGTCCGTGACGTAGTGAATGTATCTTATTTCTATCATTGCCATGGGCTTGAGCGAGGCTATAGTTGCGTTTTTGTCGAAGACCTTTTTGACTGCGTCTTCTTTATTGTCGGCCTCTGCTCTGAATTCGACCAGTATATGGCCCGACCGGGTTGGTGAAACTGCTCTAATACTAGTATTGGTGTCTTCGGCCCTTAAATTTTCCCCGATAACCCGCAGCACCTCTGCGTAGTATCGGCCACTTTGGGGTCTTACGAGCAGTGCCTGGTGTCGGGGTCTTCATCGTGGCTCTTTTCCCCCCAGTGTTGCATCAGGTCTGTTTCCCTGCTGGACATCCATGCAAACTTTATGTTCTGGCTCCGGTGTTAGTGTTCCACGCCCATCAAGTGCCTCTTCCTTCCTCCTTTTATCCCGTTCCCCTTTGCTTGGGCCAGATGCCATTCTTTTATCGATGCTTAATGGTTGAGCTATCTGCGCGTGTCCTTTAGCATTAGCCTTCTTCTGGAGCCTTCTGCTCTTCTTCGGCCTTCTGGTGTTCTTTGGCCGTTAACCAGCTCCTCCCGTAATGCCTTTTATGGTCTAGGAGTTCATCTAGGTAAAAGAACCCATTCTTTTCAATTTTGCTGATTTTTGATTAGTCGCCCAGAGATTTTACTAGTTTGAGAACTTCTCACGATTTTCAGTTTAGCATTTCTTTTTGACGTTGATGGACGGCAATTGTACTTTGCAACCTCCTCTCTAGGGATAGGTCATCGGCATTCGCTTCCGAGTACAGTACTTCGGCTACATATTTGACGGTGAAATTGCACAACGGCGCTCCATCTTTCTGGTTATTCCTTTTTTCGTGCCGTGATCACTTTGTGGGGTTCAGGATGATTCGCTATTATTTTGGGATTGAAGACCCTTGCTTCGGTTGCTTCAGTAGCGATCGTAGCAACAATAATCAAACTCTCGGCGTTCTTTATACTTGCCCCCACCGCGCAAACATCCGGCGCGTCCTGCAGAGTTTCTCGCTCTTTCTTATTAGGACGCTCTGGTGTTCGCATAATTTTAATGCTTCGCTCAAACGCCGCAGGAATCTCAGTCTGGATGAGGCATTCCGCTAGTCTCTATTTTTTGTCCGTCGTTTATGTCATTCTAGTCGTCGTCGTTTAGGTCGTGATTGGTACCGGTCCCGATGTGCTGTTTTTTTTTTTTTGTGGTAGGAAGGTGAAGGCATTTACGCCCGCCGAGTCTGGCAGTGTAGGACTCCCATGGAGGATACCCTTGGACTACCCACTAAACACCTCCCCTGTCAATCTGAGAACCTAGCCTGGAACCGTTTGACACATTACTTCGGGCCAGGTCTCGTTTTGTTACGCCGTGGGGCGCCTTCAAGCTGGGGAGTACCTTTCCTAGCGGGAGGGGAGAGGAGAAGAGGAGGTGCCAGAAGAGGGATCTCCCAGCCCCAGCGCCTCTGGCTGCTGTGAGTCCCTTTTATATTTTAGGACTGCCCGAGCGTAATGTGCAACCTGGTTCCATTTGCCAACCGATTCGAACATCACCGCAACTATATTATCCGGGGTGAGCTCTCCCGTCTCCCTGTAGAGTTCCCTTCGCAGCCTGACCCATTTAGTACACGCAAAAAATGTGTGACAGGCATTGTCCTCCTCTCCTGGGCAAAACCGACAGTCGGAAGACCGTGACTTACCGATCTTGTGCAGGTAAGACTGAAAATACCCGTGCCCGCTCAAAAGCTGGGTCAGATAGAAGTCAGTCTCACCATGCCTTCGATTTAGCCACGGTCTCACATCCGGGATGAAGCGCGCAGTCCACCTTCCCTTTGTGCGATTCCCCCAAGACTGCTGCCAATCGTTGAGCGAGCGTTGTCTTTCCTCGCGGGCAACCATCTCCCTCGCATCCTCGTTTCGGCGCAGGTAAATAGCGCGGCGCTCTCTAGCAAGGAGGGCGACAGGTATCACGCCTGCAATCACTCTCACCGCCGAGTCGGAGACTGTTGGGTACGAAGATGCAATCCTCAGTGCTCCTCTTCTCTGTACCTGTGCCAATCGTTTTCGGTATACCTCCTTGCTGAGAGCGTCGCCCCATACCTCTGCTCCGTACAGTAGCACTGACCGTCTTCTTGATGGGCTGGGTCCCCCTACGTTGGCCATAAGTCGACTCAGAGCCGATACTCCCGAAGCAGCCTTCTCATATTCCCGAAGCATGTGCTGTTAACATCATGGTTGCAGCTGCTGGTTGCGTCGTCGTTGCTGAAATTTTTAAATAATACAACTGGTACTATATACCAGGCTGCATATAAACTAACTTTATGTGGATATAATTTATGAAGCTAAATTTACGTGGTAAGTTCATGCTATTTATAAGGCTGTAGTTTAAAATAGAAAACAAATGCCACTTTAAACTAGTTTAGAATGTTTCTTTTACCCGAAAGCATGAGCGCTTACCTCGCAATATAATGGTGAAAATATATACCATCGATATGAGCTCTGAACTATTCTTGTTGATCCTTAGCAGTATTACAATGAAAGTGTTGAAATAACAAGCAAAAATAGCTGCAGTGCCGTTAACTAAACTTTATTCTATTTCAGTTCCGTCTGTGCTACAACTTTAAGAAAAACAAATAAACTTGCAATGCGCCATGTCGTTCTCCTTCCAAGAAAATCTTGTAAATCACGAGAAGTATATCCTCAGGAAACGTGATTTAATTAGTACAGAAGGAGCAAGCGACAACCACACCCAAACAGGATGTTACACAGATTTCAATTATAAACTTACCGCACCTTTAGACGACTCGACGTCTTGCTTGCTGTGTCCTTTACGATTCTGCTTCTATTTACTTTGCTATTCTTTGAACTACACCAATGTCCGGAAAGCTTAAATCAAAACTTGCAAGAACAATCTCTTCCAGCTGAGCACAATGGAATGAATGAATGAATGAGACTCAAGGAAATGTCGTTAAAATATCATAAGACGTAATGATTCATAGTTCATGATAATTACATTTCCACTGAAGGATTTGTGTTTACTTTATCGTTTTGTTTGTTTTTCTTAACTCCGTTTTTTGCTTTTCTTGGTTTGCGGAAATTTGAACGATTTTCATTGGGCTTTTTCAGACGCAGCGTTAAAAGTGAGCGTTAAACAGGTTATATGGGCAAGAAGAGTGAGAGGCATTGAGGGGACCTGATGGTAAAAACAAGCCAAAATTTTGTAGGGTGAACGAGCGTAACACACATACACAAACGCATTTTGTTGATCATTTGGTGGGGGAAATTTTATACAAACGCCGGTAATCATTCCGAATTGAACATTCGGTGAAGAAGGTAGTCGTCATGAAACGATTGCCTTTCTTTAATTTGCGTGCAAAAATGGATGCGTGGACGCGAGAAGCTACGCGTTATTCAATAAATTTATGAAAGCGGAGGCCATGTTCAATTTCTGGAAACAACACGACGAATATCTCGATTTCAATAAAGTTAAATTGCCTATTGTGAATCCATAGAAAATTAACAGTACGCATAATCTTTATAGAATCGCATTATAATATGCCAGTTGACAACACAACAAGAAAAATATGCGACTTAAAAGGATATTCAACTTTGGAATATATTTTTCAGAAAGCGGAAAAACACGGAGGTTCTAATAAATTCAATAGAAGTTTGAATCGACAAACTTCAACAATCAAAAAATACATTTTTCATTCCAGTTTTTGTTACCTCGTGCACAATTCAAGGCTAAAATATCAATTCTCAATCGCTTATCTCTCTGTCTTCGCTTTCATGTTGTCCGCACGACGTTTAACGATCAAATGATCCTTTTAACACATACACTCGCAAGACGTGTATCGTATACAAAAATAGGTTGGCTGAACTATGCAACGTGTAAACGTAAGGGCGTAAGCGCGAAACCTGTTTGGATATGGGTTTTTACCATTCCCGTGTGAAAGAGCCCATTGAACACCTTGAAGCAAATTGTTTTTATTTTCTTTTACGGAAATCGTTCCGTTTTCGATCAATTCATCTTGGATATTTTATGAATGATGATGTGAAAAGGTGTTTTAATTATCCTTGAAGGCTGCGAAAAGCTTTTATGAAGTGGCAACATTCTGAAGTAATGCTCGTATGTTGTGGATGGGCAGACTATTGTACTGTACTCATATGTTACGTTTGGTGGCGTCTTAAGCATTTTCCAACGGCGAACTTTTCCTAAAGAACTTCTCGTCGACTTTCTTAAGATGGGATAAGCAATGATGAATGTTGAGTTGATGCCTTGCTGCTTAGAGGAAGATGAGATTCGTGTGCGATATATATTGGAAAAGTTTGTCGGTAGCAAAAGTTTGAAGATGTGATGAAAAGTATAATCGGTTTTAATGAAATTTGTAATGTTGGAAAGGTGATTTCGGTTATGCAGATCCGATTGCGGGCTTTTGCTGAACATTGTGGGCTTGCTCTTTCTCTCTATGGAAATCAAACGCTAGGAAAATTACACAATATTTGAAATCCGAGACAAAACTGGATTCATCTTCACGTTAGTTGCAACTCATACCACTAAACCAATCCATCTTCAAACCGCAACACCATGAATATTGATCACTTAATTGACTCTTATCAGAACTCACAATACAAACATCATATTTGCCAAAAATATCCTTGGAAATCATATACACAACATACACGTTCGCCGGCTCTTCATAATTTTCACTCCAAACCCCCCAAGCAAAGGCAAACACAATGCCCTGTCTCCTGCTATCCACATCAATATTTCATCCTATTCAGACTGATAGTATCGTTGTTGTTAATAAATTAGTCCTTTCTTTCTATATTTCGCCATTATACAATCGATACACTTACAATATTGTCTGCTAAGACAATCTGCAACTTCAGGCGGAACGATGAGGAGAACCCTGACACTTGAATCGTTGGTTGTATAGTATGTTCCCGTGTATGTGTGTTCAAGCACGGATATGTCAGACATATAGTATGTATTTATGTATCTGGATTATACATACACGTAAATATGAATATGCAAAATAATATTATCAGAATAAACGAAACGAAAAATTGGCACAAAATAGGATGTTTTCTCTATTATTGTTGTTATGCCGTGGCTTTCGTTTCTATTGTCGACCATCGAGGCCAACTCATGAATGATATACAATAAGACAATTTCGATAACAAAAATATCGTATTTAAGGAGTTTGATGTCGACTCGTTCACTTTTACTTTTCCTGCTAATGTATACGTTAACTGTAGGGCAGAGAATAGAAGAAAAGAAGAAAATATGTCGCAAGTCAGCAGAGATTTGTGATTTGAAAATATTCTTTCAAGAGTCCGCTTGGCGCCGTCTAGAAACAATTTAGACGATCATAAATACATTGGATTCTTCCCTGGTTTTATATTTTGGTGATTTGAATGGATTTTATTTTCAGGTTGCTTAGGAGATGTCTTTTTACTTAAAGAAGTAAAGCCAGTAAGTGGTATTGTATCTTTTCTGAATCCAAATAACCAAGTTATGTAACTATTTGCAACAGAGAGTTCTGACCTTTTGAAGAGTTTAAGTAGAATGTTAAAAGTCCGTTTAGGATTGCAGTGGTGGACTGCTGCCCCAGCGAGCGTTTATTTGTGCTTAGCTAGGAATGGCCTTGCCTGGAGACGCGCAAGCGTGCTGGCAGCTAGCGTTCCCGGATTTGTTCTTACAGTATCAAATAGAACCATTCGACCGGCGGTCAGGTCACAAAAAACAAAATGGCGGCCAGTTGAAACTCGAAATTTCAAAGGCTTCTTAAGGTCGCAATTTTGATCCGACATATATGAAACTTGGTTTCAAAATAGGCATTACTTAGATCTACAGACTTTGATATTTTGGTGATCCTGCATGTGCGAATTTCAAAATGGCGGCGGTTTAAATATGCGGTTTTTTAGGTTTTTGTGACGCTCTAGCGTTCACATTTTCCAGTGGATTTTGATGAAACTTGAGATTATGGATCTCTATACTATGTTCTTTTTTTTGCAGAAAATCATTAAAATTGAATGAAAAATAAAAAAGTCGAGAATTTAAAACCTAATATTTTTAGCTGCCATTTTCACTAAAAATTGAATTATTTTGCCCTGTCTAGAGTGAAACTCCGATTTGAACGAGATTTGGCACATTGATTGATGAGGTCCTAGCCCACAAAGATTTAAAATAGGTCAAAATCAAATGCATGCATTCAAAATGGCGGCCCCCAAGGGTCAGGAGGCAAGCGCAATTCGTTATATTAGTAGCAACTGAAATAATGATTTTTTTTAATGGAAACGTTTTAAATGACATCTTGAAAGTATTTATAAATCTGAATATTTTTGAAATATTGTAAAGTATTTTCAACAATATTCTAAAAAATTATAAAATCGAGACTTGTTTGTCTGTCCGTCCGTACGTTTGTTCGTGCATCACCAGCTTTCTCGCAAACCACATACTGGAATGAGGACATTTTTTACGTAGGTCAAAAGTGGTGCCTCTTGAAATTTGCAGTGTAAGAAAATATTTTAAAGTGTTTAAGGTGTTCTCCCCATGCAGGGGGGTGACATAAACTTTTTTTTTATTTCTGTAGCCCTCTAGCAGCCAAGTTTCCCAACAGATTCCGATAAAACTTGAAATTGTAAGTTATTAAGGCAAGTTAATTTAATTTAATTATGCGAATCGGATGACAAATGAAAAATTCGAAAACTTACAGCTTGATATTTTTAGCAGCTGTTTTCATTAAAAATCCAAAATGACTGCTCCTGATGGTTTAGAAAAGAATCGAAAATGTATATTTTATTGGCAATGCAAGTGCTGATTATGGAAATCTTTTGAAATTAACTATTTGAGCTATTTAAGCCAAAAAGTTATCACCTTTGTGTAGTAACCACTGTGAAATGTATAAACAGCAAATGTGAGAAGGGCAAAACCAGTATAAATTTATTACCCGCCGATTTTCAATATGTGATCCATATGTTTGCAACTCAATTTAATTAGCAAAATATTTGCGCCTATGAAGGGTCTCCAAGTACGAACGGCGGCAGAATCTTTTTTGTTAATAAATACCCATGTAGTGCCACAGAAATTGCAGTAAGAAGTCCAGTAGTAGGCAAGCCAAATTCTTTTTCGATACCTTACGCTACATACGAGAAATTTACCTTTCCGACTGGTGCTGCCAACGGGAATTTTTTACAATAAAGTGTTTCTAACACAAATACAGAAGTCAAATTAATCATGAATAATTCAACTCCCTGTATGCTTAGTATTTATAAGTTAAGGTAACAATCTACGAATCTAAAAATGTAACGCGGTCCAGCCACATGCCAGTCAACAAACATCTCACCTGGCCATGAGACAAGAAATCATGATGACACCATGTCTAGAAACCTATCTCATATTCGACCATCAGGAATGTGCTAATCCCATGTCAACGTACCAGTGGCAGTTTCTAGCATAAGCTAGAATTTAGAATCTAGAATTCGTCTTTAGCCGAACCTCTGTTATTAACGGTCGAAAAATAAAATTTATTTTTTTGTAAAATAATTGTGAAGACTTCATTAATTGGCGCCGAACGTGGGGCCCTCACGCACAAAAGTAAAATATACACGGGTAATAAACGCGGTATGCAGTGAACAGATCTACGAAAGTATTCACGCGAAAATCAAACTAAACGCGGGATACGAAAGTGATTTGTAGCGGAAAAAAATTCGCGAGCGGGATACGAAAGTGCCGTGGTGTATGTGGGGTTCCAGACAACAGGGAGGAAACAAAGGCCTCAAGTAGTGAACGCGCAAAAAGTAGCGATTAAGGATTGCAGCCGCCTCCCTTAGTATGCACACTTTAGTAGTGTTGTTGTAAGTTCTTTAGAATAGCTAGTTTTGAATTAGAAAGCTGAGCCTTAGTCATATATATATTTCATTGTATTCGCATATACTTGTATTTCAATGCATATTATTTTCAGGGGAAATTTTTAAATAGATTTACAATTTTTTTTTTGATAAAGCTTTCCGAAAAATTGAAACTTTTGTTGCGATGTTAAAATCAAAATTTATATTGTGGTGTTAAAGTTAGAGTATAGTGTTGATTTATAGACTAAGAAAATTTTTGATAAACCTTCGTGAAAATCGAAACTCGTATTGTAGGTTTTATGTGTAATATTGATGAATAATGGCCCGGCAGGAGAACCTCATTCGACCAGCAATATTAGAGTTCGGAAACGATCCTGACGATCAGGATGTTCCGAGGCGTGCTCCTCCTGCAGTGGCTCCTCAAAGAGCAGCGGCACCTAACCCGAACGTACCGAGGCATTTTGAGGCCGTAATAGAAGGAGTAATTGCACGAGAGTGCCCTAGAATTCTACACGGATTGCTTTATCCCGATCTGGATCCTAGCTTGAAAATGGACCAGGGAATAGCGGAGAGATATAGAGGAAATCTTGAAATAATGAGCAAGATTTCTGATATAATGAAGAGCCTTAGCGAGTTCTCAGGGCGGCCTGGAGAATTCAGCACCTGGAGGAAAGGCGTAGAAAGGGTTCTGCCAATTTATGAAAATTTGCGTGTGACCCCAATATATTATGGAATTCTGAACGTAATTAGAGATAAAATTCTAGGACAAGCAGATATGGTGCTTGAGTCCTACAATACCCCATTGAATTGGGTAAAGATTTCCCGCTGCCTGACTCTCCATTATGCCGATAAACGGGATGTTAGCACGTTGGAGTACCAGATGAATGAATGAATGGAACAATACAGGTTAAGAATTTTACCATTTGGTATACCAGAACCTCTCCTTAATTCTAAATAGAGTTTTCAGTATGGAAATGGGGTCAGAAGCTAGGGATGTCTTTACTCGCTGCTATCGTGATAGAGCGCTCGATACCTTTATTAAGGAACTACGCAGTGACTTATCCGATCAATTAAGTATGAAGGAGTCAGCTACTTAACCGCAAGCTCTTCATCTATGCTTGCAGATGGAGAACATGAGATATCGCGAACAAGCTTCGCATAGCGGGCAACAAAGTCTGCAAAAATTTGATTAAAATATTCCTCCATAGGTTCCACCACATATAGAACGCAGCATCCACCTGTTCCTGCTCCTCGTAGCTATTTTTATCCAGATGCTAGGGTATATCCGCGGGAACCACTTTATGCAAACTTCAGACCATACTATCAACAACAATTTGGAAATCAAATGTGGCAGATGCATCCAACTCCACCACCTAGAGCCTTTCTGCCACCTAAACCTCTGCTTCCTCCAGAGCCTATGGACGTGGATCAATCAATGAGATCGCGGGCCGTTAGCTCTCAGAATCAATTTCGGATGAGAAATGAACCTGTTAAACGTCCTCCTCCGCGACAGGAGCAACGGGGTTACAAGGCGCAAAGGAATCCTATACACCGAAGGAGACCAGATGCCCAGCGGAAAGTTCTATGGAGGATTACGAACAGCAAATCAATGAATACGACGCGAATTTCAGCAAGCCTTTATCTGTGTATGATGGAAAACAGGATGAGGGTACATTTCTGCTATATGTTCCACCGAAAGAAGAAGTTCAATTTGCAGATGTAATTTTTTTAGATTAGCGAGCTCTTCGCTGCCTTACATAGAACATACGGCGAAGAGCGGAAAAACGTTTAGATTCCTGATCGATACAGGATCTAGCAAGAATTATGTAGAACCTAAATATATCAGAAATCCTGTTCAAAATGAAAAACCTTTTACGATTAGTTCTGTTAATGGAAATACCCAGATCATCCACCATTTGTTCATCGAGCTGTTCAATAACGAAAAATCCCTGAAATTATTCTTGCTAAAAGGCCTAAGCTGCTTTGATGGCATTATCGGTAATGACAGCCTCAGGGACTGGGCGCAATAATTCATACTGGCAGAGGGTTGTTGATAATAGATCCTGACGTGCGTATTTCAATGAAGGAAAAAATATTAGACTCCATCTTTCCTATTAACTTCAAACCATCGCATATGACGGAAAAGCAAAGAAGAAGATTGATGGACATATTCGGGAAGTGTCCTAAAGTATGTTATTGTTAGATCCCAATCAGAAGCTTACATATACAGCTGGAATCCAGGGAGAAATTCAAACTACAACTGATACCGTAGTTTATTCAAAATCTTATCCTTACCCCATGTGCTTAAAGGATTTGGTGGAAAAGGAAATGAAGCAGCTATTGGGCGATGGAATTATACAACCACCTTGATTACCATATAATTCACCTGTGTGAAGGACGACGCGTCTGGGGAGAAAAAATACTGCCTTGTTGTTGATTTCTGGAAACTAAATGAAGTGGTAATACCGGGTACATACCAGATTGCTGCAAATAATTATATACTGGCCAGCCTCTGCAAAAGCAAGCTCTTTACCGTCATCGATTTGAAGAGTAGATTTTACCGAATTCTATTAAGAGAGGGCGATATACACAAGACTGCTTTTCACGGGGGCATTGCTTAATTTCTGTTGGTGGACCATTAGCTCAAATGAATCATGGAATTGAGTCCGTTAGAGATAATTGCCATCAAATGTTGGTTTCAAAATGAGTTTCATTTGCGGTTTGATGCTGGTCACCTTTCGTGGTGAGGAAGCCGCGTCGATTTTCTCTTAAAGCAGGATTGTTGGTTCTCGTACCCTTATTTCGAGGTCGCAATATTCTTCCTCATCAAAGCCTGAGGTCACCGGTTCAACCAGTTCTACCCATAATTTGTGTCGCATTGTTTCAACCTTTATCCCTAGCCGCGCCATATTGTGCAGATTGACTTGACAAGTAGGTTGTAGGTTTCAGTCATTTGTGGAATTACAAAGCCTTTATTACTGTCTTCATTTGGCGTATGCATGGCTGTAATTGCGATAGCAAGGCGGACGACCGGATTTCGGACATATCTGGTTGGTTTAAGTCCACCTTTTTCAACTGCGGTCGTCTTTGTGCAACATCCTGAATGAACAAGTTGTATCCTACTTCAATATTATAGTAGTGTTTTTTCGCAAAATACGGGTTTCGTTTCTGCTCAGCGTATTTGCTATCGATTTCATAATCAACTTCCTGGACTCTTTTCCAATGTTGGGTTACTGCTTGCTTCCTGGCATTCAAATAAAACAATGCTTTCATATCTGGTGAGTCTTTCTTGTAATTTCGGATTAGCCGTTCGATTACGGCCCCACTTTCATTTTGTTGTTTTGTTAGTTCCTCCAAACTCATGTTGTGCTGCTATGATAACTAGCAAAAAAAGGAAAACCTGGAACTGGTTATGTCACACAAAATTCCAATTGATCGCGTTGAACCTTTTCTTAGTAAAAAGAGACGTTCGATCATATTTGAAATTCATGTAAACTGTATTATTTCGCTACTTCGATATATCACGTCGGGATCACCAATGTTTGATTCAAAACTGTTTTGTTTGAATTTGGTCACTTTTAATCATTTTATGTTAATCACCACTAACACTTATTTGTTTTTAGTTTAACACTCAGACGGAATTAATCCGGGTGTATCACCAGGATAACTTAAGGTGAATGTGCAGTGGTCTTAAACCAATACACTAAATATTTGGGAATGATAAATTAAAATGACCTTAACTCCAAAAGCACTTATTCATTACTTAGTTTTATTAAATGGGGATTAATCTTGGCGTATCACCAAGACTATTTTAAAGAATGTGCAAAGGTCTTAGACCAAAACACTAAAGATTTGTGTATATTAAAAACACGATGTGCACTCTGCAAATGATTGTTAACATCTGAGAGGAATTCTTTATTCACAAACAACATGTATAAACTGTACAAAATAATACTTACATTCTATCGTGGGAACTCACTACAATTCGGATTAACAAGCCGTTCAATGCAGAATAAGATGCCTTAGCTCAGGTGACGAGGGAGAAGACGCAATATGATGCGACAAGTGTACCAGGAGTGGACCTTGGGAACAGGATAGTTGTAGAGGGAAAACAATAAACTAACTCGCACCGTTTGTTAATAATCAATTTATTGTGTTCAAAATACAATGACTCGGTTGATGGTTCGGATGCGACTGACTCTTCTCAATTTCTTTCGTGGCCGGTACTCTTCAATTGGTGTTGCCATGACACTCGACCATCCTGACATTGAATCGTCTCGATTCATTACTCCGTGCCTAAGTCCGCAGCATCATCGCTGAAAAATGAGTTCGGGACTCACGACGATCCACGGTTTCAACTTTTCGCTCGAATACACCGAACAGAATTTCCGTTGATTGGGACGTGCAATTTCCACGTCTTCGACGAGATATTTTTCGTTTCGTAAAACCCTCGAAATGATGTAGGGCCCACGGTATTTGGGATTCTTCCGTAGCAGCAGGTACGTTCTCTAGAACGATGAGATCTCCTTCTTTGTAGATAAAAGATTTCTTGTGTTTCGCGTTGAACCTCAATCTCCATTTCTCTCGTTCGGTGCTAATTTGCTCTGCAGCCGATTGTCTTCGGTTAACCATATCGCATTCCGTTGGATCAGCTATCGCTTCATCTGATGTTAGAGCCATAACAAGCCGATTTGTGATGACGTCACGAAAGCGATAATCGAATATCAACTCGATCGGACTATACTGATTCACAGAGTGACATTGCGAACTCAGAGACCACTGAAGATTGCGGAATTGTAAATCCCAATCCTTATGATCAGTTGATGCCGTTCGTAGAAATGATTAGATGGACTGATTTGCACGTGCGATTTAGCCATTCGCTCGAGGTGTTCTGACGGCAACCTTAATATGTTGAATCTCATTAGATGCTCAGAATTCAGCGAATTCTCGTGATGTAAAAGCAGTGCCTCGATCGCTAATTATCCGCTTAGGTAGACCGAAGTACAACGTTTGATCCCTGAATGCGTCGATGACGGGCTTCGATTTCGCAGTTTTGACAGCTCTTAAAAATTAAATACTTACTAAACGAATCAGATATTCCAGTAATGTGTAAATTACTTCGACGCCTGCGTGGAAAAGAACCCAGGTGATCAAAGTGTAACGTCCAGAATAGAATAGGTGTCACCTCATCCGAATAGAGTTGACCCTCCGGTTCGCCTGCGATTCCCTTATTATAGCAGCACTCTAAGCTTGTTGCGATGTACGACTTGATGTTTTTTGGGGAGATTGTTGAACCAAAAATCTTGCCGAACTCGATTTATGGTTTACTCAAGACCAAAGTGGCCCATGTCCTCGTGGTTTGTGCGGATGATTTTCCACCTGACTGCAGACGAAACTATGAACTTGAGATCTTGGTCAATTTTACGGTATATCCGACCATTTTTGAGCTGATAATCTAACTTGTCTGTTTGGATTGAGCGGACTCTATATCGCCTCTCAGGACTTCGATTAACTCCTTCAACTTCACGTCTTCTCGTTGTAGGAGCAATAGCCAGTCTCCGTTTTCTTCCACTCGCATTATGTTCCCCGATGCTATGTCTGGCTCGTTCGGTGGTTTGTTTGGAGTCCTGCTTAGAGTATCTGCGTGACTCATGCGTTCAGCCGATCGATGTATGATACGAAAATCGTACTACTGTAGCTTCAGAAACAATCGACCAATGTGCGGTAGCAATGACTTAGGCGTTCTTGTAGTGTTAATTGCGGCGCAATCGGTGATTATCTCGAAATGCTTACCGAGCAAATAAATGCGGAATCTTTCTAACGACTCGACGATAGCCAAAACTTCAAGCTCATGACTATGGTCTCTGCTTTCGGATTCGCTACACTGGTGGCTGTATTAGATAGCCGGTCTGAAATTGCCACCGTCGTCTTGTTGCTTGAGCATTCCGGCAAGACACAGTTTGCTCGCGTCAGTGTGAACTTGATGTTCCTTCGTCGGATCATTTGCACTGAGCAATGAATCGCAGCAAAGTACGGATTTAAATTTTTCTAATGCGTCTTGCTGTTCGGTCGACGAACAACATTATGAATTGTCCTTCTGCTTCCAAAAAAGTGTAAGCGGCCTCGATATTAGAGAATAATCGCGAATGAATTCGCGGAAAACCCCGTTCAATCCCAGAAATCTTCGAACTTCTGTAATGTTGGTTGGTTCCGGAAACTCCCGAATTGCATTAGTCGTTTTATTCCGTCTTCGTTGACTCGATGACCCAAAACGTGATTTTTTTAGACAAAAACGTACACTTAGCGGGCCGAAGCGTCAAACCGGCATCTCGTAGTGTCATCGAAAATTCACGGAGTTTGATTAAACCCTCGGCGGTGGTTTGGCTGGGCAGAATTACTTCATCTACATAGCTAACTGCTCGATTTTCCATTTGTCGTACCAACTTGGTAATGACTTCATGAAAATATCTCGGTGCATGGCACAGGTCGAAAGGCATCCGCTTGAATTCGTATTGGCCTGCATGCGTGGCAAATGCAGTGCACTTCCTGTACACTTCTGCAATTGGTGTTTGATAATAGCCGGACATTAAATCGAGAGTCGTGTAAAATAAAATACCAGCGATCGATGGTAGCTGCTCCTCAACAGTTGGCATGAGAAATGGACGCTTTTCAGTGATAGCATTGAGCTCACGGAAATCAACACAGAGATGGTCCTCACCGATTTGTTTGCGAACGAGGACAGTTGGTGACGAATATTCTGATGATGATGCACGTATGATATCGATTTCGAGCAGTTCGTTTACTCTTTCTTGAACGCACTCACGCTTAGCGAACGGTATCCGGTATGGCTAGCGTCGGACAGGTTTTAAGGTCGTTAACCTTATCTTCATCGTTAGCAAGTTGCATTGACCTAACTGAGCAAGCGATTCAGATAATCATTCTTTAACATATGCTCTCTGATATGAGTTGATACAGTTGGTCCTTTTCTTTGACGGATAGCGTTGGCTCAAAGCTTGAAGCGTTTTGGAAAGCGTTTTCAAATCGACAGGCTAACGGTTCAATGATCAGTCGTTTGCTCGATGTGCAGAGTAGATCTGACTCCAATAAAACTAGCTCCGAGAGCAAGTCGTCATTTACCTCAAAAATCTTCGCATTTAGATTCTTACCATCCAACTGAATTTTAGCCTCGAGTATCTGGTTGCACGTTACGGAAGCTCCTCTGAGGACTAAGACTGCTGAATTTCGCATTTCTTCCATCCCTTTTCCCTATAATATCATCGGTCTAACGGAAACATGGCTGACAGATGACATCAGTAATAGTGAGCTACTTCCGAACCATTTAGTCTTCCGCAGGGATAGAGACCGTGTTGCAGTAGCATCACGGTAGGTAAGTCTGACAGTGGAGGCGTTCTAGTGGGTAAACATGTTTCCCTTACCAGCAAATCCCCTGATAATTTCACTCCATCTTCACCTGTTGAGTGTATAATTGTGCTAGTCTCTCTATCTGACTCTCTTTCCTTTCTCGTATCATCTGTGTATATCCCTTGTAACAGTCTTAATATTGTTTACGAACGATTCTTTGCAGAATCCTCAAGCTACATTAATGCTCGTTTCCCTTCTACTCTTATATTGGTTGTGGTAGCTTCAATTTGCCCTCTATTGTTTGGAATGATTTGTATGAGAGTTTCTGGCGGTAGCGTGTCTTTTGCTCTTTCTTCTTTTATTATCCTCTGTTCTTTCACCCAATACAACACTTTTCCCAATGCCAATAACAAATTGCTTGAACTTGTTCTTTCCAACTTGTTACCTTCTTCTCTGTCCGCATCGGTGGCACTCTCATCCTTTGTCAAACCTGATCCTCACCATCCACCGCTCTTTATTAAGCTTGCAATCACATCTTCTCGTTCTTTGAAGAATTCCTCACCTTCCCGCTTTAAATTTTTTAAAAGCCGGTTTATCGAGCATGGAAGCCGTAAATTGCTATTCCTTCTTCAGCAATCTCCCCACATCTACATCTTTGTTTGGCCCTTAATCTTGCAATCTACTCCTGTGTGTCCAGTAAGAAGACCTAAAGATGCTCCTTGGTTTAATTCAGATATTGCCATTTATTTTTTTGTGGTAGGGAGGTGAAGGCATTTACGCCCGCCGAGTCTGGCAGTGTGGGACTCCCATGGAGGATACCCTTGGACTACCCACTAAACACCTCCCCTGTCAATCTGAGAACCTAGCCTGGAACCGTTTGACACATTACTTCGGGCCAGGTCTCGTTTTGTTACGCCGTGGGGCGCCTTCAAGCTGGGGAGTCCCTTTCCTAGCGGGAGGGGAGAGGGGAAGAGGAAATGCCAGAAGAGCGATCCCCCAGCCCCAGCACATCCGGCTGCTGCGAGTCCTTTTTATCTTTTAGGACTGCCCGAGCATAATGTGCCACCTGGTTCCATTTGTCAACCGATTCGAGCATCACCGCAACTATATTATCCGGGGTGAGCTCTCCCGTCTCCCTGTAGAGTTCCCTTCGCAGCCTGGCCCATTTTGTACACGCAAAAAATGTGTGACAGGCATTGTCCTCCTCTCCTGGGCAAAACCGACCAACCGCGACTTACCGATCTTGTGCAGGTAAGACTGAAAACACCCGTACCCGCTCAAAAGCTGGGTCAGATAGAAGTCAGTCTCACCATGCCTTCGATTCAGCCACGGTCTTACATCCGGGATGAGGCGCGCAGTCCACCTTCCCTTCGTGCAATTCCTCCAAGACTGCTGCCAATCGTTGAGCGAGCGTTGTCTCTCCTCGCGGACAACCATCTCCCTCGCATCCTCGTTTCGGCGCAGGTAAATAGCGCGGCGCTCTCTAGCAAGGAGGGCGACAGGTATCACGCCTGCAATCACTCTCACCGCCGAGTCGGAGACTGTTGGATACGAAGATGCAATTCTCAGTGCTCCTCTTCTCTGTACCTGTGCCAATCGTTTTCGGAATACCTCCTTGCTGAGAGCGTCGCCCCATACCTCTGCTCCGTACAGTAGCACTGACCCTACAGCACTCATCAAGCGGCGTCTTCTTGATGGGCTGGGTCCCCGTACGTTGGCCATAAGTCGACTCAGGGCCGATATTCCCGAAGCAGCCTTCTCAGCCGTTGCTCTGATTTGCTCAGAGAAACTCATCTTCGAGTCGATCAGTAGCCCCAGGTACTTCACCGCTGGCTTCGATTCGATTTGTATACCTCCAATACTGATCATCCTGACTCTAGGGATTCTCTTTTTTGTCAAGATGACCACTTCGGTTTTGTCCAGTGCTAAACTGAGCCCGCGAGCAGTCATCCAGTCCCTCACTCGGCGCATTAGCATACCTAGCCTAAGTTGCACTTGTTCAACGGTGCGTCCGGCGACCAGAGCCGCAACATCATCCGCATAGCCGACCAAGCGCGACTCATCTGGCATCTCAAGTCTCAGTAGCCCGTCGTAAGACACGTTCCACAGGTCCGGACCAAGGATAGATCCCTGGGCAACACCCGATGTAATTTCCATCCTTCGTTGGCCCTGTGTCGTGTCGTAGAGCAGGCTTCGGTCCTTTAGGTAGTTCCTCAAAAGCCGCATTAGATATTCTGGAACTTGAAAAGAGTTTTCCAGCGTGTCCAGAATATCCACCCATCTAGCGGAGTTGAAGGCATTCCTGACGTTGAGTATCAACAACAGGACGATCCGTCGCTTGGTGCGACTATATGCCTCTGCCTTTTGGACCGCGTTCACCACCTCTGTAATCGCATCAATGGTAGAACGTCCTGCTCTAAAGCCGTACTGCCGAGGAGATAGGTCCCCAGCAGCACGAATCGCGTCAGTGAGTCTTCCCTTGATGAGTTTCTCTAGCACTTTCCCAGCCGTGTCTAGCATGCATAACGGGCGGTATGCAGACGGCGATTCGGGATTTCCCTTCCCCTTGCTGACCGGCACGAGCCTCGCCACCTTCCATCGTACCGGGAAAACCCCGTCCCGTAGGCAAGCGTTGAATGTGCTGAGCAGCAAGTCAGGACAATGATGATAGACGAGCTGCAAAACCTCAGCTGGAACACCATCTGGACCTGGAGCCATCCTCGCTTTCAATGAGAGGGCTGCCTCCTCCAGTTCTGGCTGTGTGGAGAGTGGACACTCGACTGCTGTTTCACCATAGACAGCGTCAACACGGACGGGATGGGTGGGGAAGAGTCCCCGCACTATCGCGTCCATCTTTTCCGCGTCATGTATACAAGGCTTCCGTAGGGCACCAAGTTTCCCCATGACCAGCTTGTAGCCAAGGCCCCACGGATCCCTATTTGCATCGTCCACGAGGTCTTGCCAGCATCGGGCCTTGCTCTTGTTAATAAGCCTGCGAAGATATTTCCTGCCGGACCTGTATGCTGCTAGCCTAGTGTCTGCCTCCTCCCGCGTTCGCGCCCGCTGGGCCTCTCGCCGAAGCTTGTGACACTCGCTTCTTTGTTCGGCGATCTCGTTTGACCACCAGTATACTGGAGGCTTACCGTGTCGGGGTCTTCGACGGGGCATGGAAGACTCGCGAGCAGCTATGATGGTACTCATAGTTGAGTTCACCAAGTCCTTGGCTGTAGGCCCTCCACTCCCTGTCGGAGCTCCCAGCTCCCAGCCTGCCGTAAGCGCGTCAGCGAACCTCTCAACGTCCATCCTCCCAGTCCTCCATCCGAGGATTGAAGTTTGGGCATATGCACGCAGAGTGGCACTGTCATGAATCTCAACCGCTATATACTGGTGATCACTAGCCGAGTAGTCCTCTAGTACTTGCCAGTTGTGTACTCTAGGCTCCGAAGCGAGTGTCACATCGGGTATGGTTCCTACGCAACCCCAGCGGCGCAAAGTAGGGGTGTTACCAGTATTTAGGACAAAAAGCGCTGTTCTGGCCGCCATGTCCAAGATTTGCTTTCCCCTTGCGTCGGATTGCGGCATACCCCATTCAATGGCTCTAGCGTTGAAGTCTCCCCCGACCAGCATGTGGCCCTCTGCGTTCGACATAGCGTGCTCCAGGGCATCGAGTTTGGTTCCAAAAGATCGCACTGCCTCGTTAGGCGTCAGATAAACACTGAAATATGTTATCCCTGAACACCGCACCCACACAAAACCATCCCCGCGTCCATGGCCCTGCACCTGAAGGCGGGCGCTGTCTCGAACCCAGATGGCCGAGGTACTAGATTTGTCAGGGTACCACGCTTGCGAGTCCTTGTTATGATGTTGCTCGCTCAGCAACAGGAGGTCAGCTTTCTTATCCCTCGCAAACTGCTCAAGTAGGTCCTGGGCGTTTGTGCTTCAGTGCAAATTGACCTGCAGGATACGGATTTTTTGAGTATCGATTTGGCTTTAGTTAGGGCCTCCTTGAAAACCCAGCATCTCCCTGTCCCCGGCTCATGTTTGAGGTCGCCGGGTGCTAGCTTAGCATCCTTGCAAAGAATGCATTTTGCCTCGTTCGTGCACTCCTTCCTTTTGTGCCCCGTTTCACCACATTTGTAGCACAGAGATCTCCTGTCGAGTCCCCTACAGCCATACGCGGTGTGTCCGTATTCGAAGCATCTGAAGCAGCGGATAGGGATCGCTCTTCTCCGTATCCTGCAGATCACCCAACCTATCTTAATTCTGCCCTTCGCCAGGATTTGCTGGGCGTCTTTACCAGCTAGTTCGACAATAGCCATGCGTTGCCCCCTTGTGTTTTCACGTGTCAATCTTGCCTTGACTTCACTTAAGCTGGGGAACTCCCTCCTAATGGCATCCTCTACTTCAGCTTTGTCCGTGACGCAATCGAGGTCCCTGATTTCCAGGGTGGCCATTGGTTCGAGCGAGGCAACCGTTGCCGCATCTCCAAGAACCTTTTGAACCGCGTCACGGAATGCATCTTTGTTTGTGGCCTCTGGCCCGAATTCCACCAGCACCCCACCGGTCCGGGTTGGTCGAACTGCTTTGATGGCAGTTTTGGTGTCGTCTGGCTTGACCACTCCTTTAATTTCACGGAGGACATCTGCGTAGGTTCGGCCCTTAGTGGGTTTAATAAGCAGTGCCTCTCGCAAGGGTTTGCGCCACGGTTTGCTTTTTGTTTTCTGCGGTATATCGGGGGGTTCTTTGTTCTTTTCGTGGTTGAGCTCTTTGTCTGTTTTTTCTAGGAGTAGCTTTTTGGCCGCTTTTTTCGCTGCCTTGTTTCGCACCACATGAAACTCCTCGCCTGGAGTGTCAACTTCGTTTATGGTCTCGTCCTTCGTCCTTTTCTCACGGTCGCCTTCAATTGGGCTACCGGCCATTCTTTTGCTGCTGCTAGGACCACTGATGCCTCGAGGGAGAGCGTGTCTTTTTGGTGGTTTTCGGTTGAAAGCCACCTCTGCCTGTAGTGCGTTATGCGGCCAAAAAGCTCCTCCAGTTCAAGAATGCCATTCTTGACACTCTTGCCTATGTTTTTCTGCACTTTGCAGGCAGCCCTCAGTTGTTTGACGATCCTCTTCGGCGCGGTCAAGGGCGATTGTGTTATTTGGCGCCACCTCTTGGAAGAGGCCCCCGTTTCCTAGCCCTTCTGCTTCTATCGCTTGGGTCGCGTTTGAAGTGGCATCGGCCAACGGCAAAACTTCTCTCTCCCCCAGTCTTACACTGGCCTCTGTTGGTGTCGCAGCTTGATCCGAATTGTGTACGTCTTGCACTGGACGCTCCGGGGTGCGCATAGTCCTTCTACTGCGCCCAAAGGCCGCAATGATGCCAGGTTGCACAACGCACTCTGCCTTCTTTCGTTCGTTAGTCCGTCTGTAGTCTGGCTCCGATGATTTAACCTGTGATGTTGACTTTGACAATGTTTCTGGGGTTTGCTGCCTCCCCCCGCAATCGGTGACTTATTTTATTGGTGTTCTTGCAAACAGCGGTTTTTGCCTGAAAGGGTTCTCCGTGCTAGCGTCCTGTTTGCTTGTAGTTATATCTGTTACAGAAGCCAAGTTCACCACTTCTATAACATTGCAGTCGCTGGATGACGACGGCCGGGAGCCTGCTCGCTCACTACCCTCTGCGGCCGGTATTGGGGATCCGACCCCCTGCACCGGAATTTGGTTCCCCTTCTGGACCTGCATGATTTGGTTTTCTGTCTGGGTTTCCGTTCCCATAGCATTTTACCTACTGCCAAGATATATGGATAATTGATGACGCCATATATTTCGTCATGTCACAGTGAAGGTCATTGACACTCAGGTATTTGTCCTGAGACTCTCCCTTCACTGCTGACCATTGTCCGCGGCTGCTTATTGGTTATTCGCAGCGAACCTTTCGAGAAAGGTCTTCCCCTATCCGCAACCCTGGGGACGCGTTTGGTTCCCCGGTCTGAGGGCACTATCGATAAATCGATAACCAAACAGATATTGCCATTGCA
Source organism: Odontomyia ornata (assembly GCA_963969285.1). Lineage (NCBI taxonomy): Eukaryota > Metazoa > Arthropoda > Insecta > Diptera > Stratiomyidae > Odontomyia > Odontomyia ornata. The sequence goes on along the minus strand of OZ017740.1, from coordinate 288,711,928 downwards.
ATTAAAGCTAAAGGCGCTGCCCACAGAAAATTCTTATCCAGTGGTCTTCCAATCGACCTCGTTCAAAGAGCGTCTGCGGCCAAGAAAATTGCCACCTCTGCACTTCATGCATATGTTAACCACATTGAAGCTACGTTTATATCGAATCAAACTCGTACGTTTTGGTCGTGCGTAAAACCTTTAAGGACCTCTCATCATGCCCCTGGTAATTTTTTTCTAGATGGCGTGACATCGTCTACTCCTCAAGAATCTTGTGAACTCTTCGCTTCTTACTTTTCTTCCTTTTTTGGCAGGGCTAAACATCCCCCCTCCTTCAACCAATCTTCTTGCGCTTGTTCCTCTACTAATTTTCGTAGAAACCCCTTGCAGGTTGAGCAACTCTTAAATAATCTTGACAAGAGCACGAGTGTGAGCCCTGATGGCATTCCAAATTTTCTAGCAAAATCTTTATTTTCTTCGCTTTGTGTCCCCTTTCAATTATTTTCAACTTGAGTTTATCCTGTGAGGTGTTCCCTACCCAATAGTAAATTGCCCACATTTTTCCTATTCAATATCGTCTCAAACTATCGTCCTATTTCCCTTCTTTCCTGTTTTGGTAAAATTCTTGAAAAGATAGTTTTTGATTTGCTGTGTCCACTTGTCCTCCCATCTTTAGCAGATCAACAGCATGGTTTTGTCAGAGGCAGATCTACCCTTACAAATTTAATTACTTTTACCCATAATATTGCAGCTGCCCTTTACAGATTTTTCTAAAGCCTTTGATTCAGTGGATCACTCTCTCCTATTTGCGAAACTTTTAGGGTTCAGTGCCCCTAGTTGCCTCTATTCCTGGTTTCTCTTCTATGTCCTGAATCGTCAATGTGTAGTCACTTTAAAATCTTGCTTATCTTCTTCATTTCACCCGAGCTCGGGAGTTACGTAAGGTTCAATACTTGGCCCCATACTATTTTTACTTTTTATCAATGATCTACCTTCTGTTATCGCATCTTCTGTCTCCTTTATGCTGATGACTTCAAGATTTTTCGAGTTATTGATTCCTTTTTAGATGTGGATATCCTTCAAACCGATCTTCAGCGTCTTAGTGACTGGTGTGAATCAAACAATCTCTCCTTAAATGTTTCCAAATGCCATCAGATGACATTCTCCTGTAAAAAAATGTCCTCTTCTTTCAACGCATAGGCTTGTTGGTATCCCTTTGAGCAATGTAACCTCCTTCAACGATCTTGGTGTGCTTTTCGATTGTAAACTGAAGTTTGATCTCTACATTGCTCTAATTATTAAGAAAGCCTCTCGCTTAACTGGATTTATTTTACGATCCGCTTCGTCATTTGAACATATCACATCCTGTATGTGTCTTTACTTCTCACTAGTACGTAGTCATTTGGAGTACTGCTCCCAAATTCGGAGTCTGTACCACAGGAAGCTCATTGATGCTGTCAGTTCAACGTAGATTCACACGGTCTCTTTTCTTCAAATTCAACCTTCCTTACTCCCCTTATGATGACCGACTTCATACTTTGAACTTTCCTGCTCTTGAGTCCAGATGATCTTTCCTTGAAGAATGTCTTTTGTTCAAGCTTCATTATTGCCTTTTACCCCAAAATTTGTGCAGGCAAATAAATACATTCGACGCGGCTCGCTCTAATAGATCCTCGCTTCAATTCCAGGTCCCGTATGCACGTACTAACTCTTTCTTCCACTCTCCTTTGCTACGCTTACCTCTACCAATCTCTTGAAGTTTATCAAATTGAACTCAATTGAAAAAGCGAACATCGAATTGCTGTTGTGACCTTTTCAGTAACAAGCAATTACAATATTCAATCGAAAGCAGTAGAACGAGTTCATCATACGTATGTATCTCAAAGCCTTAACATATGCTTCACTGATGAAGGTTAAATTACAAATAAATCAACTCCTTATCGCAAAATATCCATAATCCTCAAATCAATAAGTCTGTGTATTCGTTGTACCTTCGAAAGTATTGAATCCCAAAAAGGTGACATCCCAATAATAAAATCTCTTACTGGAAAAGTTTCTTTTCTTGCCTTGCCTGTACGAGTATGTCAAAAATATCAAGGCCATGTCTCCTAGCCCCTAAGGAATATTTATTCGCGTTCAAACTGCTCAACATTATAAATAATTGCTTGTTACAAGATTGCTCTCCTCTTGAGAGTCATGACGACTACTCGGTAGCCAAAAATATACATTGCTCCAATCAAAAATAACACTGGGAGGTATGCAGGAGTAGGTATGAGATGTGAAAGAGCAGGTAAAAAGATTTGAGTCAATCACAATTTGGTGATTATGAAAATATTTTGGTTATTTTCAGAGCACTCAAGTTAATACGGACTAGAATCTTAAACTCCTCATCTTACATACATAGGAGGCAATAAAAAAAGAACTGAGTATCCTGGAAACTTAGCAACGCATTGGAAACATCCTGCTTTCAATTATTTATATATCTTCATGCTCCACCTCCATGTCATAAGTGAGCATTAGACAATGAATTTATCCATTTGTCTTTTTCACTTGAACTGTCCTCTCCTGAAATGGCCCTGAATCAAGAATAGCAACTGTTTATGGTAAAAAGTCTTCATGCCAAAATCTTCACTGTCATAGATACAAATCCTGTCATTTTTTCTTTGTCTTTTACTCTACCCGACCGGAAAAGCGAAATGGGGCGAGTTAGCTACACCTGCTGAGCCTTTTTAAGATATTTTAGTCAGTCCGATGGCCATCATTTTCATTTCCTTCATGGTCGTGATGTGGGTTCGAAGCGTTTTTAGGCATTTATAAATTCATTCGTAAGCTCACTTAAGCAAGATTTTTTGGAGTTTTGCAAAAGGTCCTTTTGCCACCTAGACCAGCAGTTGACTCGACTCACTTGGCCGGGCGAAAATGCTCATGGGGCATACTTATGGAATTTATGTATGGGAAACATTACATACACCCATGTGTGCGAATGTCATGCCGTTAATGCTACTTATTTTTCGCTGTCTCAAAATTTATGCGATAAATGCAAGGACATCGTGAAAATGAAAATAATATCCGAGTCTACCCTTGGTGTGCCATCTTTTTTGTCGGGTGAATTCTTTTTGACCGTTTTGTGCTAGGATACTTTTTTTATGTGGTGAATTGGGTATGTTACTGGTTGTCAGTATCAATGACATGCTTACCAAAGGTTGGAAAAAAGGCATTAGAATAATTTGATGTTAACCAAGGTTCATATTTTTTACGAGTAATGCCACGAAAGGTTTGATATTTGACAGACATTTCTGAGGATATTTTGGTATTTGCACAAAGAAAATTGTTTAACTCAAAAAGATAGTTCGGCAAATGATGTCTGACCTTTTAGGGGCCAGGATGTTTAGGATAGAGTTATTTCACTTTGTTTAAATTATTTTACATGTGGTTTAGTGTGCGAAGGATCCTTTAAGTTATTGGATGTTACTGCGTAGTAAATTCAAGAGGACTATCAGCAAACCAACTCCAGGAATCATGTTGGGGCGCCCGCTTTCAAGCTTGAGATCTGGGGTCTAATATTAAGGTCGGTGAATGTTACGAGGGGGACCCTCTGCAATGTCGTATGAAAAAAGGTGTTGATGCAAACATCTCTCGAAGTGTCAGAATTATCCTTATACGTATGGAAATTGTCTGGTAGAGTTGGAGAAGGAATCTGGTAATTGTTAAATGGATTTCTTAGAATCGCAAAAGCTGGGGCGTCCTTAAAAATTAAGGCGGAAATCGATTTTTTTTTTAAGGAGGTGAAAGAATACTCATTGAGGGAAGGACAACCCTACGTGCGTGGTGGCTAAGTCAAAGAGCTTACTAATTATGATGATAAAGGAGTTCCTAAAGAAAGTCCATCGGATGATATAGGCCAAAGATGAAGGAAGGCTTCCACTTAATTACAATAAAAAATTAGGCTCTGAAGAGTCCGTTCGTATGCATGTGGTGGCAAGGAAGGGTTCGTTTAACACTTCGAACCAAAATTAGAGATTTTTCGAGGCAATTTTACCCCTTATTATCAAACCGAACTGTCCCTGAAGTCAATTGGGACCGTTTATAAAGTGGTGAAACTGAACTAGAAGTTGAAAACTACTCGAGTTTTTCTGGAGATTTATTATCTTTCCTGTTTTCCTTCGATAACGTTACAATTTAAATTGAACTTTAGTCTCCCGGGTACATTGTGCAGTATTCAAATCCTTTTGATAACATCTTTGATTTTGATTTATTAGAAGCTGTCTGCATCGATACAGTTCTGCCATGATATACTTGGTTTTCTTCGTCCTCTTATAACCTTCCTTAGCATTACTAAGCGTGGCCCGCCTCATTTACTCGTAGTATTGTTAGCTTAATGACGATGGGTACTTGTGGCTTGTTCTAAATACTATACAGATGATCTTATTATACCAGATTCATCACACTTCTCCATGTTTAATTTAGCTAAATATCTTTCGGACGACTCATTGTTCAAAAGCGTGAATTTTCTTCACCGAGACACTAGTAAATGTCTACGTTTCGTAAGCATAGTGGCCTCATCTTGTTATCAAATATGGCCAGCAACTACTGAAGCCCGATGTAGCCTTGTTACACCCCAAAAAGGTTGGGTGCTCCGGCGGGACTTGCGGACCAGGGTAAGCTCGTCTGGAGACGGGCTGGGGGATCGCTCTTCTAGCGGGAGGGGAAAGGGGAAGAGGAAGTGACAGACAAGCGATCCCCCAGCCCCAACACCGTCGGCTGCTGTGAGTCCCTTTTATCTTTTAGGACTATGTGCCACCTGGTTCCATTTGTCAACCAATTCGAGCACCACCGCGACTATATTATCTGGGGTGTGCTCTCCCGTCTTCATGTAGAGGCCTCCCTCGCATCCTCATTTCGACGCAGATAAATAGAGCGGCGCTCTCTAGCAAGGAGGTCGACAGGTATCACGTTTGCAATGACTTTCACCGCCGAATCAGAGACTGTCGGATACGAAGATGTAATCCTCAGTGCTTCTCTTCTCTGTACCTGTGCCAGGCGTTTCTGGTAAACCTCGTTACTGAGAGCGTCGCACCATACCTCTGCTCCGTACAGTAGCACTGACCCTACAGCACTCATCAAGAGGCGTCTTCTTGATGCGCTGGGTCTCCCTATGTTGGCCATAAGTCGACTCAGAGCCGATACTCCCGAAGCAGCTTTCTCAGCCGTTGCCCTGATTTGCTCAGAAAAACTCATCTTCGAGTCGATCAGTAGCCCCAGGTACTTCACCGATGGCTTTGATTCGATTTGCATACCTCCAATATTGATAATCCTTACTCTAGGGATTCTCTTTTTTGTCAAGATGACCACTTTGGTTTTCTCTAGTGCTAACTGAGCCCGCGAGCAGTCATCCAGTCCTTCACTCGGTGCATTAGGATACCTAGCTTAAGTTGCGCCTGTTCAACGGTGCGTCTAGCGACCAGAGTGGCAACATCATCCGCATAGCCGACCAAGCGCGACTCATCTGGCATTTCAAGTCTCAGTGGCCCGTCGTAAGACACCTTCCACAGGTCCGGACCAAGGATAGATCCCTGGGTAACACCGAATGTAATTTCCATCTTTCGTTCGCCCTGTGTCGTGTCGTAGATCAGGCTTCGGTCCTGTAGGTAGTTCCTCAAAAGTCGCATAAGATATTCTGGAACTTGAAAAGAGTTTTCTAGCGTATCCAGAATATCCACCCATCTAGCGGAGTTGAAGGCGTTCCTGACGTCAAGTGTCACCAACAGGACAATCCGTAGCTTGGTGCGACTATATGCCTCTGTCCTTTGGACCGCGTTCATCACCTCTGCAATCGATAGATCCCCAGTGGCAAGAATCGCGTCAGTGTGTCTTCCCTTGATGAGTTTCTCTAGCACTTTCCCAGCCGTGTCTAGCATGCATAATGGGCAGTATGCAGACGGCGATTCGGGATTTCCCTTTCCCTTGCTGATCAGCACGAGCCTCGCCACCTTCCATCGTACCGGGAAAATCTCGTCGCGTAAGCAAGCAAGTCAAGACAATGGTGGTAAATAAGCCGCAACACCTCAGCCGGAGCACCATCTGGACCTGGAGTCTTCCTCACTTTCAACGAAAGGACTGCCTCTTCCAGTTCCGGCTATGTGAAGAGTGGACACTCAAACGCTGTTTCACCATGGACAGCGTCAACACGGACGGGATGGGCGGGGGAAAGTGCCCGCACTATCTCGTCCATCTTTTCCGCATCATGTATACAAGGTTTCCGTAGGGCGCCAAGCTTCCGCATAACTAGCTTGTAGCCATGGCCCCACGGATCCTTGTTCACATTGTCCACTAGATCTTGCCAGCAGCAGGCGTTGCTATTGTTGATCAATTTACGAAGGCATTTCCTGGCCAACTTATATGCTATTGCCTCGTCACGGTTCCGCTCCCGTTGGCCTCACGTCGGAGTTTGTGACACTCCCTTCGTTTTTCAGCAGTTTCAGTTGACCACCAATACACTGGGGGCTTTCTATGCCGGGGTTTTTGACGGGCATAGAAGCATTGCAAGTAGTCGTGATGATGCTCATAGTAGAGTTCACCACGTCTTGAGTTGCTAGTTCTCCCGTCTCCTCCGGATCTCCCTGTTGTGGTGCACCTGCTGTGAGAACCTTGACGAGCCTTTCGACGTCCATCCTTCGGATGTCTCATCCAATTGTAGAAAGCCGTCGGGAGAAAACATCGCTTATCTCAAGCAGAATGCACTGATGATCACTGGCTGTATCCTCCGTACTAAGGACTCCGAGGCGAATGTCACGTCCGATATGGTTCCTTGTTCGCATATTTACGATGTTTAGTACGACGAGGGCCGTCCTGGCCGGCATTTCCAGGATTCCTTTTCCCCGCAGATCCGTTTGAGGCATGCCCATTCGATTGCTTTCGCGTTGAAGTCTCCACCAACGAGCACGTTCCCCTCTCTGTTCGAGACAGTACCCTCCAAAGCATTAAGCTTGGCTTGGAAAGATGAGATCGATTCGTTCGGCTTTAAGTACACACTAAAGAAGGTAGTCCCTGACCCCTGAACCCACACAAAACCATCCCCACGTCCACAGATCTCCGCCTGGATGTCACTTTTTCGAACCCAGATGGCGGCACTACCAGTTTCATGAGGATACCATGATGCAGAACTTCTCGCATGGTGTTGCTTACTCAGCAGCAAAAAATCGGCTTTCATGTCGCTTGCAAACTGCTCAAGCAGATTTTGGGTGGTTGAACTGCGGTGTAGGTTTAACTGCAGGATGCGAGTCATCGAAATTCTAATTTTGCTTTGGCTAGGGCTTCTTGGAAAACCCGGCATTTTCCTGATCCCAAGACGTGTCCAACATCAGGCCATGGATCAGCATCCTTGCAAAGAATACAACGTGCCTCCTTCGCACACTCTTTTCTTTTATGTCCCGTTTCACCACATTTCGAACATAGGGAACTCCTATCGGGTCCTTTGCATACTTGTGTGTTGTGACCATAGCCAAGGAATTTGAAACATTCAAGAGGCATTGCTCTTCGCCGTATCCTACGGACAACCCACCCTATTCGTACTTTGTCCTTGTTCAGGAATTGTTCGGCGTCCTTTTCGGTCAAGTCAACTATGGCCATGCGTTGTGCCCTGTTGTTTTCTGGTGTCAGTCTCGCTTTGATCCTTCCCACGCTAGGGAACTCCCCTTTGATGGCCTCTTCTACCTCGGCCAGATCCGTGACCCAGTCAATGTCTCTGATTTCGTGTGAAGCAGTTTAAGTACTTTTTCACGTACGTATATTTTGAAAGGTTCGATTCTGAGACCTTTTTATATATCCGTATTTCTAACATACCATTGGACTCCGAAGATTTGTCTGATGATGTTGTTTTGCATGGATTGTAGTGCATTTTTGATGGTCCGTGTCGTCTGGTAGAAGGCTGTACTGCCGTATAGGCGGTCGGTTGTATTATTTGTTTGTTGATCAGCAGACGTTTCTTGAATTTGAGTTTTTGGCCTTAAGGATTGGCTAAAGTTGGGATAGCACACTATAGCAATGTCCTCGTTTGTTAGGTATGTGGTCGGTCTAGGAGAGTTTGTATTCGAATGTCAGTCCTAGGTATTCGGCTGTTCTTGACCAGGCAATACTTTCATTGTCAACAGTCGGAATTTTCGGCTGTTGTTGTCTTTTTCTAGTTATAAATAATGCCTTGGTCTTGCTTATGTTCAACTTGATCTTCCACTTGCGGAAATACTTCATAAGTTTGTCGATTGATAGTTGCAGTTTGGTGGTGATGACTCTTGCTTGTCAGGATGAGTATAAAATACAGGTATCGTCTGCATATAGGGACTTGTGGACATTCAAAGACAGCCGAGGTAGGTCTGCAGTAAAGATATTGTATAGCATGGGGGAGGTGCGTGATCATTGTGGGACTCGAACTTGAATTTGCGGGATGTTTGAGAGGTGGTTATCAATTTTGACACAAAATGAGTTGCGTTCTAGAAAGAAGCCAATGATTTGGATGTGCTGCAGTGGTATTTGGGATTCATGCATTTTGTAAATAAGTCCTGCATGCCAGACTTTCTCGAAGGCTTTGGGTATATCAAACATAACCAAGCCCATTGATTTCCTGCAGTTAAGCCCTATTCTAATGTGTTGGACCACCCTAGTACGCTGGAGTTCTGTGGAATGTGCTGGCTTGAAGCCAAATTGTTCTTTTGGAACTATTTCTTTTCGATAACAACCTCAGGTAGTCGATTTAGCAGCAATTGCTCTACTTTTTTCGACAGAGAGGATGATAGGCTAATAGTTCACCGGTTTCGTGAAAACATGAGTTTTTACCAGGTTTTGGAAGAACAATAACAATTGCCGATTTCCATATTTTGGGGTATTTTCGCAAGCAGAAAATTTGGTTTATAATCGTTGTTATCGCATCGAGAATGGTATGATCGCATCGAGAATGGACATTAAATCAAATCCGTGTGCTTTCCGTCTGTTCAGTACTTTTACCTCTTGATGACGGGTGCTGTGTATTAGGTCGGAGTCTGTAATGCCTGACCCCGTGATCCTGTTGGTCAACCAATTGACGTGATCTTCATATTCGTCAAGGTCCTCCTCATCAGATAAATTTTCACAGAACTGTTCTTCTAGAGTATCTGCGAAGGCCTCCACCTTACCAGAACTGCCGAATTTGATACCGTAAGGGCCATGAATTAGTGGTATTATAAACTTGTTTCTAATACAAAAGTATTTGGAAACCCTCCAGAAACCGTTGCATCCAGGCTCTAGGCTTTGCAAGAAGCTCTCCCATGGTTCATTACGGAATTTTGATATCCGATCACGAATTTTGTTTGTAATTTGATTTGCTTCCTGGCGTAAACTAGGATCACCCGTGTTCCTAGCCGTTCTCCAAACTCGATTCCTCCTCCTTAATATTTTTTTGATTGCGCTAGGGAGTTGTCAGAGTTGTGACTGTGTTGTCCTCTTTTGCCTGTACTATTTTGTCTGTGATTTCTTCTATCATTTTTTCAGTGTCGCTGGCTGTTTCAGGTGTTTGAATAATGGTTTCTTTAGGCAGTCCGACTTGGAAAGCTTGCCAATCAGTTTTCTTCTTTACTTGTAGGGGTTCGTCTATGTAAATTCCTCCTATAAGCACCGGTTTGTGATCGGATGAAAGTTCGTCGAGGACGTCGATGCGAACATTGTATTCAAAGGTACGTGATATACAAATATCGAGAGGAGAGCTATTTCGGTAGCCGTGATGTGTTGGCTTGTTGGGGATATGCAGGCTTAGTGGATTATCTGTGATGAATCGATTTAACTCAGTCCCAGCACGGTTGCTTCTCACAGCTCCCCAACTTCGGTGATAGGCATTAAAGTTTCCGGCAAGTTGTATGGGACCCTGAAAGTTCAGAAGTTATTTAATATCTTCAATGAGCGCAAATGCATGCTGTATACCAAGACTACCATGAATTCAAAAGAATCCGTCCGCACTTGAATTGGAGTGGCTTCTAACGCTTGTAAGGTAGGTGACAATACGAGATTATGGTTCACATTCCTTCTCACAAAATGGCCGCGAGCGCAGGAGATTTCCGGGCTTCAGAAAGGTTTCTTGAATGAGAATGATGTGAAACTTGTAATCAAATATAAATTGAGTCAGCTCACCAGTCTTATAAAGCAGGGAATTTGCATTCCAAGTCAGAATGGTTAAATGATCCATAGAGGTCATTATTGTTTATTTGTCAGCATGTTGTTGACGCTGTTTTGTGATGCAAACATTCCCTGAATATTTTTGCCATTATGTCTTGCATCATCGTTTGGAATTGTGTCTGCATGGTGGCAAAGAGTCTGTTTATGTTATTATTTGTGTTTTGTGTTTTTGTATATTTTTATTTTGTTGTTGAGTAAATGTTGTGGTGGTTTTATTGCTATTTGCAGCTGAAACTTGTGCGAACGATTTCCTGACATTCACTGGGTTTCGAGGACATCCACCATAGTTGGCTAGATGTTCTCCACCGCAGTTAACACATTTTGGCTTTTCCTCTGCTTTTTACCGCATTTTGAAAAATTGTAGAGCCCATCGCATTCAACACAACGGGCCTGTGCGTGACAGTTTTTGGAGGAGTGTCCAAACTGCTGACAGTTGTGGCACATAACTTGTCCTGTACGAAGCATTGCGCTTCGATAGTGCATATGAGGTGACTTATTGCCTTAATTGTATATATCAGTCTCAGGTTTGGGAAGGAAGACCTTCACCAACCTGGATGGCCCATCTCTTAATTTTATGTAATGGTTTTCGATAGCGTGAAATCCTTGGCTCTCCAGATTTTTCTTGATGTCGTCAATTGATAGTCCATATAGACCCCTGATGAGCACATTCAGATTCCTTTCTTCAGGAAGGGTATACGTGTGGTATTGTATTTTCATTTCTGTCATGTAGTTTTTTTGTAGTCTTGCGATATCTTTGGAATTATCTGGATCCCTAAGTAGACGCTTTTGGTGGATACATGTCTAATTCCAAGTTTTTTCATGTCCTTAAAGGCTTGGGTCCATTTTTCAGGCACTCGAAGGATGACGCGTACCGTTATCCGTTTCTTGTTGTCGTGTGGGGATTTGGATACGGTAGGTGCCGTAGGAATGGTTTTCGGTGGGATGGCCAGCTCTGGTAAAGCCATTGAGGGACCCGGCGGTGGCAGAGCAGGAAATTCTTCATCCTCCTGAGCAGCGTCTTCCTGCATGGACTCATTTTCTTCGTCTTCTTCTTCTATGGCTTCCTCGTCCATAGCTTCTTCTTCTGAAGAAGGAGAAGAGGGCGGATAGCTCTCTGGTGAGGAAGATAAAGACTCCACTTTCCACTTTTTTTATTCTTCTTTTTTTGATTTGGCCAGAGCCAAATCCCTCAATTGCTCCATGAGCTCTTTATTGACTCATTGTTGTTCTGCCAACTCCAAGTTTACGTCATTAAGTTGCTGTTGAGCCTGCCTCAACTGCTGTAGTGCTTCGCTAAGCCTATACAGTTTACGAAGCTTTCAATTGGGCAATTAGCAAAGCAATATGCTGATCTTTGTCCATTGTGGATATATCCGTCATATCCGCAACCCACCCAAATCAAACTCAAATACTTGAAATCCATCCAACTATTTAAATACTTGTTATGCAAACCAAAAATAATGAAAATAATGTGGTGACGCAACCAAGGAAAGCAAAAATCACTCACCCAAAAGACTCCTTGCTTTTTTTGCCAGCTTGCTCTTCCTTCTCCTCTTTCTTCCTCTCGTTGGGATCTTCCCTCCTGCTCACACTTTTCACTTTGTTTTCATTACTATCACTGCCGCTATAACTTCTGAATTCAATCACTCACTATTCACCCTCCGTCAACACGTCGAGTTAATAACTTGACTTGACTTGACTGATTGGAGTTGTGGTGGGATGCTGGTGGAAGAGTTTTGACAGAGTGACTCTGTGTATATCATTGGTTGTATGGAATGATGTTGGTGGTTTAAAGTGAGTGTGTGTGATTGGCGTTTGAGTGTGGGTGATTGGCGTTTGAATGTTAGTTGAATGGATTTCTAATTGAATAAATTTGGAAAATTTTAGCAGATTGTAAGGGGTTTGAAGAGATCGCAAAATTTCACACTGCATACTTACGATTTCTGTAGTCAAACGAAGAAAAAAAAAGTAAATAAACGTGTATTGTAAGAAGCCCGAAAATTTGATTTAGCATTAAGTATAATTGTATGAAATTTAAGAATATTTCAGGGGAAAATAGTATCCAGCAAGAAGACTCTCGTTGACAAACTTAGCCGGGACGAGATGAGGTCCGAACTAAGGATTCGAGATCAACCTCTGGGTACTGTGGATGAGATGAAGAAGAGATTAAGAATAGCGCTCAAGGTGGAGCGAGCAATGGATTGCTCGATGGTTGAGGAGAATTTCTACCCAGTTTCGGCCAAGGAAGACACAAAAGCTGTTCGGGATAAGGCTGAGGAGCTCAAAAATCGTGTTAAAGATTTTAGAGGCAGAACAGATTGTGGCAACTTTTTAAAAATTAAGTTGATTATGGACTGAGCTGACTAGGCAATATACCTTCAGATGAACTGGACTTCCTCAAAGAAATGACCAGGTTAAGGCCCGTCTTAAGGAAGGAAATTGGCGAGTTGTTGATTAAGGCAGAAGGGGATGAAGAAGAGCCAGATGTAGTAACTCCGACAGAGCCGAAATCTGCTGCGATACCACAATTCTCAACACCACGGGTGGATGAGTCCAAGGGGAAGCAACAGGATGTCACTAAGTGGGGAATACAGTTCACTGGTGATTCAAACTCGGTGAGTTCACTCTTGGTAAGACTGGAAGAATTGCGGGAGTCAAAATGGTCGTCAAAAGAACATATAATTCGGTCAGCAGTGGTCTTTTTGAAGGTAAAGCTTTCACCTGGTTCAGGGCGATAAAGTACAAATGTAGCAATTGGGATGACGTGAAATAAGAGCTACGAACAGAATCTTTACCGCCAGATTACGATGACCACCTTTGAGAAGGGATCAAGCGCCGTACCTAAGGAAAAGAGAATCCATGAGAGTATATGTGGCTGTGATGGAGGGTGTCTTCAATCCACTAACCATATAGTGTACGGAGGCGGAGAAGCTTCGCCGGATCAGGTGAAGCATCTGCCCATTTTACCAAATGCAACTAAGTTTAGTATCGGTCTCCTCATAGCGCAACTCGTTGAACTTGGGAGGCAGCTGGAAGCAACAAGAGCAATCGTTGAATCCTTTGTACCACCGCGCAACCGTCGGACTCAGCGGCTGTTATAATCAGACTTTGAGGGGCAGTTGATGCACTCCCAGGGACGGCTAGTATCATTCGTTGCTGGAATTGTAGGGAAATGGGCCATACTTCAAGGGCTTGGAGCGAGCCTCTAATATGCTTTGTCTGTGGGAGGGTTGGAACAAAGAAAACTACCTGTCCAATTGTTCGACAGGTTCAGCCGCGAGACAGCGAGTTCCTGTAAGGAGTAACGTTATCATCCACCGGCATAGTCAAGCGTCGTCGGTAAGCGGGGATCGTGCTCATTAGGCGGCAGAATGAATACAAGGCAACAGGAGAAGCAAGCCACAACTACGGGTAGCGTTGACAATGGGTTGGAGAAGTCAACAAGAGATGGTCTGCCGCATATCGTCGTGGACATTTTTGGGAAGCAGCTGCGTGTATTATTGGACACATTCTATACTGGATGCTGAAGGATGGGAAGCACTAGGAGTGCGAGGAGTAGAATTGGTCAGCACGAGCGAAGCATCCATAAAATTGGCCAATAATGATCAAGTGAAGGTGGAGGATGAATTGAAGTGAGAGCAAAATGAGCTACAAATTGGATGAGCTTCTTGGTAGTAACATCTGTTCCGCAGGGTCTTATTTTAGGGATGGACTTCCTTAAGCAGTTTAGGGTCATTTGGACTTAAGAAATGAGTCCTGGAACTTTGCATCTATTCCCACCTATGAGGTGCTGACGGGAAGATTACGTCTATCAGAGATCGAAGGGGGGTTGCTGAACTCGTTTATGGAGGAGGAATCCGCTTTGTTGGGGAGGGCATTGGTTGTACCTCTATCGTCGAGCATGTAATTAAGACCTCCACAAGTCCAATCAAACAGGGGTCCTATCTTGTTTTCCCAGCGGTATAGCAGCACCTTTTCTGGCCCTTGGTCATCACCTGTTTTACTCGTTTAAAAGAAGGATGGGAAGCTCCGCTTCTGTGTGTACTTCCGGAAGCTCAGTTGAGTGTCTGAATGAGATGCGTATCCGATACCTTATGTTTCAGCAACCCTAGATTAATTACGTAATGCTAGATATTTATAACCGCTAGACATTAAGTCAGCGTACTCACAGTTCCGGGCTGAGGGTTATTTCAATTTAGACGCATGCCTTTGGGCCTTCATGATGCTCCGGCAACCTGGCAGTACTCATCGACAGGGTTTTGGGACAGGACTTGGAATCCTTTGTTTTTGTTCATTTGGAAGATGTTATAGTTGTGACAGGCGACTTCCGAAAGAATTTGGAGAATTTGCAGGAGATACTATGGAGATTGCGTGTAGCCGGCTTGCGAGTATCAAGAGAAAAATGTTAATTTTGTCGTCTCATGCTGAAATATCTTGGGTACAACGTGGATGTGTGGGGCCTACATTTGGATACCGAGAAGGTTGAGTGCATAGTGCGGATCCCTCCGCAGACAAATGTAAAGAAGGTCCGTCAATTTCTTGAGATGGTGTCCGGGTATAAAAGCTTCATTCCAATCCATGCAACACTGACAGCACCACTCACGGAAACTTGTGCACAGTATAAAGTTAAACTATTCACGGCCCCGATTCTCACCTGTCCAGACTTTACCTTACCATTCAACGTGCAGACGGATGCCTCCGAAATAGGGTTGGAAGCAGTTCTTAGTCAGAGGCAATCAGAGGGAGAGAAGGTTGTTTGCTACCTGAGCCACAGCTTTTCAAAAGTGGAGAAAAAATACTCAACTAGCGAGAAGAAGGAGTGTCTGGCAGTTCTACGGGCTGTAGAAAAACTTAGGCCTTAATTAGAGGGAACTCACTTTAGCGTGATAATCACCATTCTCTGGTTTGGCTTAACAACCTCCGGGACTTTAATGGGCGGTTGGCATGGTGCGCGGTCCGTTTGCAAAAATTTGACTTCGATGTCGTACATAGTAAAGGGAAAGAACATTGGGTCCCAGATTCGCTGTCGAGATCGGTACCGGAAGTCAACGCGGTAGGGGACGTAAGTGATCCGGAGAGTAAGTGGTTGCAGGGGATGCAAACCAAGCTGACAAAGATGCCCGACAATTGCGCGTGGACAGTAATACGCTGTGGAGAAACTTACCAGGCCGATATATGGAATTGGGTGGGCACTCTTGGAAACAGCTGGTGCCAAAATCGGAGTGCTTAAGAGTGCTTTGACAATGCCATAACGACGCCACGACACGCGCATGAGTGCCCGACGGACGGAGGACCAGGTGATGCAAAATTATTTCTGACCAGGCATGCGAATCGATATCAAGCTTTATGTCGTTAGATGTCAAATTGGTCAGTTCACAAAAGTGGAAAGGAAGTGTCCCTATGGCCCAATGGTTTCTAGGGCCAATTGGATGAACAAACCTTGCGAGATCGTTTGTGTTGACTTGGTGGGGCGTCTTCCTTGATAAACGCAGGTAACTGCTATATATTATCGGTGGTGGACTATTTTACGAAGGTGCCGTTAATATTTCCACTACAGCAAGCTACTGCTTCTGTGGTAGCGCGAATACTTGAACAACAGATATTTTTTGTTATTCGGAGTACCTGCTATACTGGTATGGTATAATGGAGCACAATCCCGATCGAAGAAGCTTCAAGACTTGGAAGTATCATACGATGCTACTATTCAATACACGGCATTATATCATCCAAAGGGGAATCCTGCAGAACGCATTTACCAAAATATCAAATGGATGCTGAGAGCATACGTGAAAGAAAATCAGCGGAAGTTGGATAAAGACCTCCCAAAGATCGGTTACGTGTTACGGACGTTCACTCACGAGACAATGGAAGTTATCCCTTATTTTTCGAAGGGTGGACGGGACATAGCTGCTTTGCGGGGGGGAGGGGGTTGACTTCGTGTAGTGACGGAAATGGACAGCAAGATCCTAAGGTGCGAGCCGAACTAATGGTGGAGATGCGGGCGGATATTAAACGACGCATGGAGAGGGCAGCTCAGCGAAGCTCTCAGAAGTATAACCTCCGGAAGCGGGAACGACCGTTTCATGTCAACCAGATGGTTTGGAGACGCAACTTGCCTATATCCGATGTGGCCCGATACTTTTCAGCTAAGCTAGCGCCAGAGCACGTGGGACCCTTCAGAATTTATGGCAAGGAGTCACCGTATACGTATAAACTGGCCCATGTGTATGGTCGCGACGCAGGAGTCTGGCATGCGAAGGACTTGAAACCGCACGTGGCTGGAGAGGAAATAAAAAGTCATTAGAATGTACGCGGTTTGGTCGGAAATTATCGGGCCGTGGGTGAGATATTTCTTATTGATAGCGCGCGTGTCGTGGGTTTCGGTTGCCTAACCGGTCCTTTCTTTAAATAGCTAAGCGGGTCTAGATATACGAAATTTATTAGGCTAACTCGGGCTGATTTGGCAAGTTGCGATATTTCAGGGAAAAGGCATTTGAAGTGGAATTGACCCAAGTCGTAGTAAGGTCAACTTGATTCGAAGAATACCGGAGTTTTAGGGGATGCAGAACTGCACAAAAATGAGAATCTGATTTTAATAGAAAACATTACCGTTATTGGTTTGTCAGTCCTGTGCAAAACTTTGGAGTCTTCTCTTTCCCCTTCCTTCTTTATTTTTTTTTATTTTCCGGGTCTTTTTTCCTTGGTGTTTGACTTCCTTTTGATTTTTTTCTTTTTTTTCCGTGTCTTCCATTTTTTTCAATCTTTAATCTTTCGCTTTGCGGCTACTTATAAAACTAGACATCATTTTCACTAGACCCAGGTTCCATGCACACTTTACCTGATATTCCTTTCCCATGCACACTTTACCTGCGCCACGCCAGCAAAATTTACGTTCTTTGCGCCATATTCCAGATGCTAAGCAAATAATTTAAATCTTCAAGTTGTAACGCGATCCTTGATAAAGAAATGCAAATGTGGCTCTGGTAAAACGCGTGCGTGGAAACGGAGCTAGCTCAGCAATTTCGATGGTGAGGATCGTGAAAATTAGAAAATTAAATCTTATTATGTTATCAGTTGAATTGTGTGTTTCATGGAAGTAAGCGGTATTAGGTAATAACGGGAAGTGATTTTGGTGAAGTCCTGGTGTTGAACCAGGATTTAATGTGCAAGTGTTTGAACTGGATTACATTTTTGTATTCAAGTCCTTGGCATTGAATCAGGACCAAACTTAAAGTGTTGTGGCATAGTCCTGGTATTGAACCAGGTCTCAGTTTAAAGACAAGGTGGTGCAAGTCCCAGTACTGAACTAGGAATTATCGTAGTATCTCCTAGTTAGTACTAGGAGACGCGAATCGTCGCGGAAAGGCCTACGAGAAATTATTGTGGTAGAAGTCGTAGTAGTGAACTAGGACTTGTCGAATTTTCTCCTAGTTGGTATTAGGAGATAACAAAAGTCGCGAAAAGGTCCTCGTCGAAACAAACCACTTCAATAAACGAAATCGATTAATTTAATGGAAAAACACTCTCTTTATTGATCTAGTTGACAAGAATGTGGTAGTAGCTTAGTGGTACGCAACGAGTTATTTTTTCGATAGTGCTGATTTATATATTGTTGTAGATATGCAGCACCTCAAGTAACTTGTTCACGCAAGTATATTTAGAGTATACTTGTATTGTGTCAGCTTTTAGAGAGACAGGTGTTCAGAACCACACAAGCGCTTATCGGGACTCTAACCGAACCATCTACACAACCCAACTCAATGGTTATCTGGCGTTGTCCATGTTTTACCATCTCTTTTCAACTTAAAAGGATAAAAAAATATTAAGTCATCTCCTATGGAACTCGATTTAAAATGAACACACTTTTTCCTGATACATATATATTAACATGCTTTATATTAAACGCGGTTGAAACTTCATGAACATATTGAACTATAGAAACTTATATGGTTTGTATCACGCTAGACCATGTGCGCATCACCTAGTTTTTAAAGTAATTGTATCCCATACCTGCTGGGCATGCTTATTGTTCGTCTGATAAGTCACTCGAAACGAGTGTCAATTCTGTATCAAAGCGTAATTGAGACTGAATTTTCGGCTAAACATAAATTCAATATGAATCCTTAATTCTTAATAATTCAAACTCAATTACAATTTGCATCCGGTGCAATATTTTACAATAACTAAGGCTTATCGACTACTTACACTTTTCCTCTAAGTTTTTCGCAGCCACATCACGACCATTTTTTAATTTCCCGTCAATCCAACTCACCAAAAACCTGTGAAACCATTAATTAATTTACCTCCTTGTAAGGTTTATAGTGTTCTCGTATTAAAGTAACTATCAATCTAAACAACATAAAAATGCCAAGAATAATTTTCCTACCGCTCAAACGAACCTTTTTCTCCCGCGAAAACCTCTAAAACCATCTATTATTGCTGGAGTCAAACCCTTTCGCAACCACAGTATAATTAAATCAAAAGTAAATTCATCAACGCAGTCATGAGCCAAATTTCAATATTGATTTTATTTCTTTTTTCCTCCTTTGTTGTTCCTTAACAAAACATACAAATCCTTTAGTCTCACTCATTCTTTTCCTCCCTTCCTTCCTGTCTTTGCGTCCTTATTCAAGGAGTGCCTTTCATTAGGCTTAGTCCGTCGTCTGCTTTGACAAACGTCCTATTGTCGTTGTTGCAGACGAGAAGAAATAAATTTTATTAATAGGTCACCAATTATCATAACCCACTTATCAGTTATTCAAAATCTCCAGATTGATGTTCGTCCTTTTCGTTCATTTAGTTTCATTCTGAAGGGATCAAAGTAGTGCTTTCTGGCGAGGCCGCAACGATGAATCCGAGGAGAATGAGTGGCGTCGACATAGAAAATCAGTTGCAAGATAAATTTGTACAATCTGGCTTGAATGAGTTGGCAAATGTCCTCCTTGTTGGCTTTGTGCCGAAATGTTTATTTATATGGAACGGAATTGGAAGGATTTGGTTATTTTTCTCGGAAGTTTGTGCAGTATTTTTAGAAATGGTTGCGTGAAGGACGTCAGAAGCGATGAGTATTGATTGTTCCTTGATACTGTGTTTAATTGAATTAAAATTTTGATTCCATGTTCTTATTTTCAATCGAAAAACCCACAAATCATGATAACAATCACACAAACAAAACAAAACTCAAAAGAAGAAAAACTAAATCAAAGAAAATCAATTTTTAATCCGTTTTCATCTTATCATTCTAGTTCAATGATCTTTTCAGTCCATTTTCGGTTTCCGGTATCATTTCTATTTAATGACATTTCTGTTCATCCTTTTATGTGCTCCCCCTGACTTCCGCATTTCCAAAAAATATCTTTTATACATTGAAAGCTCCATAGACTCCTGTCATTTTCTTCACTTTCTTTTCACCACTCCAATTGGATGTCCCGATAGAAATGAAGAAAGTTGAAGCTGAAAAAAAGACTTTCGATTCCTGCTTGTTGTACTTCATTGCTCAACTTCTATCGACTCGTCATAGTCCATGTATTCTCTACGTTAAGTATCATTCCCTTCCTGAATTTCCTCCACCTCGTATCCTGTAGTCGGTCGAAAACGAATCATTTCAGACATCCTGCTGTGAAAAAGGATTCGATTGTCAATTTATTCAAATGGCGAATAGATGCAACAGCATATTATTGAAATGAGATGTATGGATCTTGACAGGCCATCCCGTATGGGATGTAGTCCCAGTTCCATTTCTCGTCAGGATTCAAAATGGCCGAAACGACAACAAATGATGGCAAGGTATAGCAGCTGGTATTGATGTGTGTGAATGTATTTAGAGGGTAGAAGAGCCGTGGTTTGGTGAAGCTATGTTCGATTTTATTGAATCTATTTTTGGTTTATGGGGTTAAGTTCAAATGCGTAGGGAGGATAAGCGTGGGGTCATATGGGCCCAATGTCAAGTGATTTTGTCTTTTTACTTATCATAAATATTTTGCGGTTAGAAAGAGGTGTACAAAATTAAAAGCAGTGCATTAAAAGCAATGATTCGTAATTCAATGTTTTATTATTCGACATTGATTAAAGCTTCAAAATTGTTTTTTAGAAAAATTTTGATTATACTTAAAAAGCCTTAACGATTATGATTATCTTCCTCTTGATTCAGAGGTTTGATGTCATCTTACCTGTTCACTCATATTGAAGCTTCTTACAATGGTCTTATGTATTCTGACATCGCTCATCCATCCATTCTCCACTTTAGTTTCTTCTAAATTTATTGGATTCTTCCGACAATTAGCCTCCCAACGCATATTTTTTAAAAGTCGGAACATCAGATTTGAAATTCTTAATGGCGAAAAGTAAGTAAGAACTAGACCCCACAGGGAGAGTGCTGGTCCATAGGAGTATTCTTGGAAGCTTGCAGTTTGGGAGTGCCGTCTAAAAGTACCCGTGGAAGTAGAGGTTTCTGTAAGGGTTCTCTGCAGACAGCATCCGACTACAAGTGTTGGTCTTATTTTGAATGTAATTTCAGCCGGGAGCGAGGATTCTACATTGTCCCAGGCCCTCGGGGTATTAAGGACCCGTGCCTATTGAGGGAAGGCAGCCAAGGGCAAAAATGGCATTGCAAACGTATCCTCGAGGCTTGGCGAACCTTTGAGTATGAAAATTCCCCTGGAGGTAGGTAAAACACTAGGGGAAGCAATCCAGATAAAAACCAAGATGAATGTCGAGAAGGAAAAAACCTTACGGTTCAGGTGGCTGGATCTCCAGTACCAGCGACAGGGGGTAGTGAACTAGCAGAATCCCGGCCATCGTCATCCAGTGACTGAAATATTATAAAAGTGGTGAACTTGGCTTCTATAACAGATATATCTACAAGTAATCTTGGCCCACGTGGTATAAAATCAATTCACAAGCAGACACTTTTTGGCTCGAACACCGTCAAAACAGGAAAGCAAATGTCCGGAAAGCCAGCTAAGCTGAAGCAAATGTCTTCAAAGACAATGCAGGCTTCGGTAGCTGAATCAACAATTCTGGCGTCATCATCACCGACAACAGTGTCGGCTGAAAAATCAGGGACGAACCAAAGATCAACGGGCAGTCTTGCCCATATTGAGATCAATGCAGTGTTCGGGCGAAGCAAGGTGCTTAAATTCTGAAGTAACGAACCATCGTAAAGTCTAAAACGCTTAAACAATCAAATGGAGCATGCCATAAACATATCGGCAAGCAAAACGAACGCTGGTCGTACTAAACACCGGAAATACGCTGACTTTCCACCATTTTGGCTGTGAAGAAACCATACTGAACCTGACATTCGCCTCGGAGTCCTTTGTGCAGAGAATACACAATTGGAGAGTATTAGAGAGCTACTCAAGTAGCGACCATCAGTACATTTGGCTTGAGATACGTGATGTTGTCTCCCGCCGTCCATGTTCTCGACCTTCTAAGATTAGGGGAAATATTGGACGGATGGTCGCCGAGAGGTTTGTCAAGGTGCTCACAACAGGTGCTCCACTGCAGGTGATTCGCAGTAAACAGAGTAACTGGCAGCTCAAGACATGCTGAGCATACTAAGGCATGTACACAAGTTTTGTAATGTCTCGACTATGATTCGTTTATTTGACTTGTCCATCTTTTACTTGAGTATTATTCTGTAGTCTGGGCTTCTCATCATTTCTATCTTGTGTCCTCGTTAGAATCTGTGCAGAGGAAGTTTACTCGTTTCCTATTCTATAAGCGTAACTTGCCATATCTCTCATATGATCATCGTTTATCCTTCCTTGGCCTTCCGTACCTGAATGCACGTAGATCTTATTTGGATCAGTGCTTTCTATATCGATTCTGCCACTATCAGACTCCGGCGTGTATTTTTGCTGAGTTACACTTTCACCATTTATTAAGTCCCGCACGTGTTTCTTCTCTTTTTATAGTTAGCTGTAGTAGCTGTATTTGCACTCACCTATTGTAAGCCTCCTGAGAAATCATAACAATCTACAGCTTGGTCCTTCCCCTCATCTTTCACAGCTTTCAAATGAATTTTGAAGAATTTAATTTTAAATCGCTGATACTGCTTTGGAAAGTGTTAACTGTTTGTACTTTTTAACCCATATTAACTTTTTTGATACACATGAAGCTTATTGTTTTTTTACTATTGTTCTATTTCTCTTTGTTATTGGATTTGTTATCTGTAAGATGGAATCATGAAATGAATAAATAAATAACTCATTACAACTGTTTGTAGCGCTTCTATGCCCCGTCAAAAGCCTTGGTACGTTAAGCCCCCAGTGTACAGTTGGTCGACTGGAATTGCTGAAAAGCAAAGAGAGTGTCACAAGTTTCGGCGTTAGGCTCAAGTGGCACGGAACTGTGACGAGCTATGCAACTACGCAGCAGCATACAAGTCAGCATTTGCAAACTGATTAATAACTGCAAGGCTTTCTGCTGGCGAGATCTAGTGGACAAAGTCAACAAGGATCCGCGAGACCTTGGCTACAAGCAAGTTATACGAAGGCTTGGTGCCCTATGGACGCCTTGTATGGATGAAAGAGTGCGGGCACCCTTCCCCGCCCATCTTGTCCATGTCGATACTGTCCGCGATGAGACAGCAACCGAGGGTCAATTCTGCACCCAACTGGAACGGGAAGAGAAAGTTTTTTCGTTGAAAGCGAGAAAGGCTCCAGGCCTAGGTGGTGCTCAATTTGAGGTGTTGTAATTTGTCTATTACAATTGTCCTGACTTGCTGCTCAGCACATTCAGTGCTTGCCTACGGGACGGGGTTTTACCGGTACGATGGAATGAGGCTCGTGCTGATCAGCAAGGGGAAAGGAAATTCCGAAAGTGCTAAAGAAACTCATCAAGGGAAGACTCACGGACGCGATTCGCACTGGCGGTGACCTATTTTCTCGGCAATACAGTTTTAGAGTGGGTTGCTCCACTTTTGATGCAATTTCAGAGGTGGTGAGCGCAGTCCAAAAGGCAGAGGCATATAGCCGCACCAAGTCACGAATCGTTCTGCTAGTGACTTTTGAAGTTAGCAACACCTATAAATCTGCCAGATGGGCGTGTATCCTGGACACGCTAGAAAATCCTTTTAAAGTTCATAGATTTCTAATGTGGCTTCTGCGGGAATATCCGAAGTGCAGAAGCCTGGTTTATAACATGATACAGGGTGATCAAAGGATGGAAATTACATTGCGTGTTGCTTAGAGATCTATCTTTGGTCGATACTTGTCGTGTCGTGTCGCGTCTTACGACGGGCTTCTGAGACTGGGGATCCTGATTTTTTTGTGCTAGGGAGGTGAATGCTATTTATGCACAGAGTGTGGGACTCTGATGTTCGCAAGAAGGCGACTGGACTTCACACTAAACACCTCCCCTGTCAAGCTGAGAACCTAACCATTTGACGCATCACTTCGGGCCAGTTTTCATTTTATTACGCCGTCAGGTGCCTTCAAGCTGGGGATGCCTCCTCTTGCCGTAGGAGAGAGGAGAAGAGGAAGTCCCAAACAAGCGATACCCCATCCCCAACATCCCCGGCTGCTGTGGGTCCCTTTTAACTCCAAGGACTGCCCGAACATAATGTGCCTCCTGGTTCCATTTGTCAACCGATTCAAGAATCACCGCGACTATATTATCCGGGAAGAGCTCTCTTTCTCTCTTGGGCAATACCGACGATCGGGGGAACGTGACTTACCAATCTTGTGCAGGTAAGACTGAAAACACCTATGCCCGCTCAATAGCTTGGTCAAATAGAAGTCAGTCTCACCATGCCTTCGA
Organism: Odontomyia ornata; assembly: GCA_963969285.1. Classification (NCBI taxonomy): domain Eukaryota; kingdom Metazoa; phylum Arthropoda; class Insecta; order Diptera; family Stratiomyidae; genus Odontomyia; species Odontomyia ornata. Next base: position 288,687,988 of record OZ017740.1, on the reverse strand, counting down.
TTTAGCCACGGTCTCACATCCGGGATGAGGCACGCAGTCCACCTTCGCTTCGTGCAATTCATCCAAGACTGCTGCCAATCGTTGAATGAGCGCTGCCTCTCTTCGCGGAAAACCGTCTCCCTTGCATGATTGTTTCGACGCAAATAAATAGAGCGGCGCTCTCTAGCAAGAAGGGCGACAGGTATCAAGCCTGCAATGACTTTCACCGCCGAGACTGTCGAACACGAAGATGCAATCTTCAGCGCTCCTCTTCTCTGTACCTTTGCCAGGCGTTTTCGGTAAATCTCCTTACTGAGAGAGTCGCCCCATACCTCTGTTCCGTACAGTAGCACTGTCCCTACGGCATTCATCACGAGGTGTCTTCTTGATGGGCTGGGTCGCTGCGTTGGCCATAGGTCGACTCAGAGACGATATTCCTGAAGCTGCCTTCTCAGCCGTTGCCCCGATTTGCTCATAGAAACTCATCTTCGAGTCGATCAGGTACTTCACCGCTGGTTTCGATTCGATTTGTATGTCTCCAATACTGATCATCCTTACTCTAGGGATTCTCTTTTTTGTCAAGATGACCACTTTGGTTTTCTCCAGTGCTAAACTGAGCCCGTGAGCCAACCTCTCACTCGGCGCATTAGCATACCTAGCCTAAGTTGCGCTTGTTCAACGGTGCGTCCAGCGACCAGAGCCACAACATCATTCGCATAGCCGATCAAGTGCGACTCATCTGGCATCTCAAGTCTCAGTAGCCCGTCGTAAGACACGTTCCACAGGTCTGGACCAAGGATAGATTCCTGGGCAACACCCGATATAACCGCCATCTTTCGTTGGCCCTGTGTCGTGTCATAGAGCAGGCTTCGGTCTTTTAGGTAGTTCCTCAAAAGCCGCATTAGATATTCTGGAACTTGAAAAGAGTTTTCCAGCGTATCCAGGATATCCATCCATCTAGCGGAGTTGAAGGCGTTCCTGACGTCGAGTGTCGCCAACAGGACGATCCGTCGCTTGGTGCGACTATGTTCCTCTGCCTTTTGGACCGCGTTCACCACCTATGCAATCGCATCGATAGGGGCACGTCCTGCTCTAAAGCCGTACTGTCCACGAGATAGATCCCCAGCAGCACGAACCGCGTCAGTGGGTCTTCCCGTGATGAGTTTCTCTAGCGCTTTCTCAACCGTGTCTAGCATGCATAGCAGGCGGTATGCAGACGGCGATTAGGAATTTCCCTTCCCATTGCTGAGCAGCATGAGATTCACCATCTTCCATCGTACCGGGAAAACCCCGTCCCGTAGGCAAGCGTTGAATGTGCTGAGCAGCAAGTCAGGGTAATGGTGATAGACAAGCCACAACATCCCAGCTGGAGCACTATCTGGACCTGGAGCCTTCTTTGCTTTCAGCGAAAGGACTGCCTTCTCCAGTTCCAGCTGTGTGAAGAGTGGACAAACAACCTCTGTTTCACCATGGACAGCGTCAACAAGGACGGGATGGGCGGGGAAGAGTGGCTGCACTATCTCATTCATCTTATCCGCGTCATGTATGCAAGGCTTGCGTTGGGCACCGAGCTTCCGCATAACTAGTTTGTAGCCAAGGCCCCACGGATCCTTGTTCACATTGTCCACTAGGTCTTGCCAGCAGCGAGCCTGGCTGTTGTTGATCAATTTATGATGGCATTTCCTGGCCGACTTATATGCTGCTGCCCACTTGCATGCCTCGTCACGGTTCCGCGCCCGTTGAACCTCACGTCGAACCTTGTGACACTTCCCTCGCTTTTCAGCGATTTCAGTTGACCACCAGTACACTGGGGATTTCCCGCGCCGGGGTTTTGACGGGACGTAAAAGCGCAGGAAGCAGTCATAATGATGCTCATAGTTAAGTTCACCACGTCTTGAGCTGTCAATTTTTGGTCCACTCCGAAGCTCCCTGCAGCGGCTCGCCTGCAATGAGCACCTCGACGAACCTCTCGGCGTCCATCTTTCCGATCTTATGGGGTCAAGTGATCAGAGCCAGACCAGCGCTAATCGGAAGTCCGTCTCAACCGAACCTACGCCACCAACCCAATGGTGCGAACTTTGAACGTATTCCAAGGCCTGCCAAGGTTTTATCGGGACGGAGACGGCATGATAGTTGAATTGGAGCCGTTCACACACGAGTGTCACCTCGGCGCTACTGTGCAAAGCAACTACGTCCAAACCATCACATCCGCCAGCCAAAAGCATCAATTCCAGTTCGTTGTCCAAAGTGTAGTCCAGATCCAATCAGGGTCGTTACCTGTCATCCCTGGAGAGAACCTCACGGCGCCCCCCACGGATCCCGGGTCCGTGGGGGCGGCACTCTCCAAAGAATGCTAGCCTCCAAGAGTAGTCCTATCGGCCAACATTCCCCCTGCGGAGCATATCTTGTAAACTTCATTTGGATCAAGGGCAGAACTTCAAGTCTCTAGTTTTTTATGAAATGTGCAAGCTGCTAGAAATAGAAAAACTGAAACAACCCCACTTCATCATCAATCTGATGGAATAGTCAAATATTTTCGAGGCATGCCTAGTAAATATCTGGCTAAAATAGTTGATGAAAACCGCAACGACTGGAACCTATTATTCTTGATGGCGTACAGATCCGTCGAAGCCCCAGGGGAAACCTTATTTAGAAAAGCGATTCATTACCGGCTGGCCTTAGTCTATCGCTGAGTACTCAATCGATCTGAGGTATCGGTTAAATCAAATACACTGATCAGTACAAACATCTCGAGTCAGCATCATTTTTTTTAGAAATAAGAAAAAAACTTTAAATTATTTAAAAGTTAAACTAATCATGAAATTCTTTTTACATTTCAGGTAAGGACATACATTTTCGAACGAATTAGTTGCCAAGGTAAGAAACTTGTTTTTAAATCAATTATTGAGAAATAATTCCAAAGGAGGGAAGGTTATCAATTTGACCCGTAGTTTTTTCGCTGGTTTTATTTATGTTTGTTCACGCGTAACATTAGAACGGGGATAGATATAAGTGTCCTATTTTTGGCAAAACATACGACTTACTTTTTGTTGGGTCCTATTTTCGGGACGTGAAAACCAAACAACGGTAATTGACATATGCCGTTAAAACGAGAAAATTTCCTACTTTCACGGATAGATTTTGATTGTAGGGGTCCCAATCGAAAGACATCATATTGGGCTCAAATTTATCGGCTCGAAACTATAATCCTTTTTACAACTCTGCAGACGTTAACAGTGAAATATGGTGTAACGGCGTTGGGAAATTGAATTCGAATGCACTTTTGGACTAACTATACCCATTATTTCCCAATTCTTCAAGGATTCGATGGAAGATACAGAATTTTATCGTTAGCGAAGATGAAAAGGGCCATTGTGTAATAACCGAGGAGCTATGACTCTAAAAGCCAGCGCTGCCACAGGCACACAGCACAAACTCAATTTAACAATGAGTAACCATTCAGTCACCTCCCCCATCGCAACACTCGCTCCTTTGTTTTTTTTTTCACATGAAAAATAAGTCAAGAAAATTTCTTTTGTACTTAAACCCCGGGAAACAAAATTCTAAAACTGTTTAAAATTTCTAATGTGTAGTGATTTTATTACAATATCTTTTGAATATAAGTTAACGAATTGCGATGTAACACGGTATACAAATGCTTAGAACGAAACGGTTAACCCCTTTAATTATATGAACGATAAAATCATTGTATCATTTAAACCCCTCAAAAATTGTCAAATTTTACCCATTCCAACCATAATCTTAATTAAAAATTGTTTTGTTTGTCGGTGATTAAAGTGTGCCTGTCTAATTCTTCCGATTTTTCTTTTTCCCTTAATTGCGCCTAATCATTATAAACGAAAATTGCATTCATTTGATAACTTAAGCGAATCTACAAAAGACGACGTAAATTTTAAGAACAACCGAAACGAGTGTGCATTATCACCATCGCGGATCCACCCATAGATGTCACTATTGAACGAAACTTTTCGCGATTTTCCACGACTGTTTCGTTGCTCGATGGTTCGCTCCCGCCATTTTGCAACTTGGGAAAACACGACAGAAGGAGTTCAATTTTAGCAAGCAAAGACAAGTGAAGTAAAATAGGAATTCTATAACGAGTTTAAGAAAAAACGCTCAACGCTGATCTGGTGCACAAATCAAAGGAAAGTGTTTCCGAAAGGGAAAAGAACAAGTGTTTTTGAATAGAAGTGGAATCTGTGAATTTCATTCGTTGGAGGATTACTTATTGGAGTAGCCGAAATTAGAAACAAAACCAACATGAGATTGCACATATTACTGGCCATTCTGGCCTTCATTGGCCTTTCGATGGGAGAGGAGAAAAAGGAGAAGGAGTGAAAGCGGATTGAGAGGTCGCGAACGGCTCGTGCAACGTGGAAAACAACAAGAGAGATGGGGAAAGAGCTGCGGAAGACGGAGTTGGTGTAATTATGCGCGTGGTTGTGTCGAGCGGACGATAATCTATAAATTAGTGGTTCGGATTCAGTGCATTCCAGCCTCGTAGCTGCAAACGATATTAGTGAGCTGTGATGTCTTTTTACAAAACACCCCACCCCAAAGATCGACCTCTGAAAAGCAATGGAGACGGCGAACGCAGAGTCTCGGGGCTTTGCTGGCAAAAGCAAGTCGCCGACCAGGTCACGATTGGATTAGCCGAGTGAACGCCAAAACAAACAAAATATTTTCTTACATAAACCTATTCATAGTATGAACTGATTTCATTCGTGCAAATCATTTTCATAACGTGCAAACACTTCAAATGACGATTTAACATAAACTTAATCTAAAACTATTTGGAATTATATAATAAAAATATCCGAGATGTGCGAAGAACAAATTATCTGTTTATCTGCGCGCGTGATAGATTTTAAAATAAGAGAGTATGTTTACGAACTTATTGGTGAGTCGAAACAGCAACAATTAAAATTTGCGGGAAATACTCTGTTGATGTGAACTTTTTTTTTTTTGCTAATTAATTATTACCAGTCGCCGTGCACCTAGAGCGGACCAAAATTTCTCAATGCAATCCCGGTGTTGATAGTGCAAGGATAAATACGGGTACCCAACGCCATTTGAATTGAGGACAAGCCGCAATTACTCCATGGCCTGCCGTGATTACAGTGATTGATAACTACTCGTAAACATACAATACCCAAGCCCCATTTCGATAACGATTTCAATCCGCCCGAAGAACCAGCACTGGAGCAGTACTAATGAGCTGATGCCGCGTTTGGTTCGTTTTCAAGGTCTCGGCAACCGTTTGTTCGGATGATCGAACATATGTCGCCTCGTTGCTAAGTTGTGAAGATTTATCGACACATTCAAGCCACAAGAGACGTCGCCAGAACCCAACCGATAATAACACTAATCAAGAACACGATAAATCTCACCAGAAGGATTCAAGTGAGAAGAAAAACAACTCGTCCAAACGTGATTGTGTAGCTTCTAGAACACGATCGCGAACATCAGACGACTTCAGTACCCCAGCCCACAACTTACGGCAGACATCGATCAAAGCAAGTTTAAATAATGTTCGTGTTGGAAAGGAACATAGTGCTGCAACAGTCGATGGAAATCCCTCAATATCTCAAAACGAGGAGCCTCCAAACCAAATCTGCGGTAAAGCAACCGAACAGCAACAATCAAATCATTTAGCTGCACATTTGTCTACTACGCAAAAAAAAAAAAAAAGTCTAACCTGCTTAGTTACTATCGCAAAACGCGCGGTAATCGTTCTTCGGGAAAGAAATCTGCAGATAGCACGGTGCTGGACCACGATTACCAATCAACCAGCAGTTGTGATACTCCTAGAGAATCACAAAATACAGAAACATCTTCACTTCCAATTATTTCCGATAGCAAAGGATCAAGCCATCACGAGACTAAAACCTCTTATCAGTCAACTAGCAAGAACAAATCTAGCGGGAAGAAACAAAAGGATTCGGCGGAAGATAGAAAGAGCACTTCTACAAACGTGGACAAATATCGAAAGAGCTCGTACAGCTCCAGTAACCGATCATCTTCATCACTAAGAAACCTCCGCTCAACCATAAGTGAATCAGGGAATAATAGTCATAGTCAGCGACAGCCATTCAGTTGTTCGTCTACGGATAATTTTACAGCTCCACAACAACTGACGGCCGGCTGCAGAGAATGGTGTGGAATTGCTTAAACGTATCATTGAAGTAGGAAATGAAACTACGCCAAATCAAACCTATCCTTGAGCAGTCATGCAGGCGAATTTTTGCACTTTATGTAACCGGTGATAAGGCCAACAAGAACTATGCAGTCCTTACTCCTTACATGGAATTTTCCAAAACATTAGTGCAGGAGCAGCATTTATGTCGTGAAAATATCTCAAAACGTCGCATGAAGTTAGATTTAGATGCGTTGATGAAAAAGTATGATATTTATCGTTCTAAGGAGTTAGAAAAAGTTAGTCTAGAAAAGAAAAGGGATCAAGTAGCTCACGATACGTCGGAGTTAAATGCAAAAAAAAAAACATAACCAATTTACTTTACCGTCAAAGACTCCCAACAAATAAAGGAACCGGCAATAACATCAATCATTTGAATCGCCAAGACCTGATCGACTACAGAGATCCAACCTGTTATTATCTTATGAAGGAAGCTGCACGATTTGAATTCGATACACCTATAAATTGTGTACGATACTTCCTCGAAAATAATTTTATTCAAATTTTGAATCCTGACTTCGCTAGAACACTACTGCTAGAAGCTGCTATGATCGATCTAAACCGGATTGGCATCGTTGATGAGGAAGATATTAAAGCGTCAAAAGTTAATTTACTTCATTTAACAGGCGGTGGTTCAATAGCGAGTTTCCTCGGTTTTATTGCTAAACTGACAATTTTTCCGACATTCTTACCTCTTCGATTTATTGCCAGCGGACAGGAATATATTTTACCAAGTGATTTTATTACTAAATTTTGTATGGCATTCGCCCAAAGAACCTTTATAGTGATAAGTGAATTATTCGGCCTTAGATCATTGTCGAATTACATTGTTGTGAATAATACTAAAAGCAACAAAGTTAACAAAAGTGAAAATTTACAGGACGTATCCAGCACCCATCGAGCGCTCGACGGAACATGCGGTGAGTCCTTTTGATTTAATAGAATTTATTTCCAATATTTTTCTATTATATGATTACTAAAATTATATTAATTATTTTATTTAAATTTCCTTATATATATATTTAAATCGGGAAGATAAGTACATGATTTATTTAGTATATATATATATAAAGTGAGAGATAATAATGATAATTTTGCGTATATAATAATGATAATAAAGAATCGCGGGGACCTCATTTAAGTTTCGAAGTCTGTTGAACCTTTGAAGAATATTGAAAAGCGAAGAGGAAGATACGAAGGAAATCTTGGCGGTCTTTTGCCTTAATGTATTTCCTATCGCAAATTGTAAATAAAATGATGAAGTAAATGAACCACGGGTCTTTCCCTTCCGTTCTATCTAACCGGGTATAGGACCCGGTACGGTGGCAGGCTTCTCCCTCAAAACATGAGCCAGCCACCGGGTAATTAATAATCCTTTTTCTGTTTCAGGTGACGTCATGGGTTGAGTGGCCCAAGCAGAGTGCCTTTTTATGGCATAGAGTTATGCAATTCAATTGTATAATTCTATGACATAAATTGGTCACCGGGGTACTCCCCTTCTGATGGGAAAGTTCATATAATTCAAGTTGTATGAGTTTTCCACTCAGAAGAGGAATACCTGGCCACTTCAACAAGCTTTCAATGGATTTATTCCGGTTGGGTGGGTATGAAGGGGCTCCACCACCACCCGGTTGCCCCTCTTTCATTTGTGGGCCATGAACTTCGTTGGGTAACGACGAGGTCAACCCCAAGTTCGCCTTTCTTCTCAGGTTTCACTTGTTCTAGTAACAAGTACGTCTCCTTCGGTGAGGTTATCTACAACTTTGCGACTTTGGTCGCCTTTTCTTTTTTGACCTGAAAGCAATTCGTGAATGCGAAATGTTTTGTAGTGGGTCCTCGTGCCGGGGAAACGAACCCGCCCCACGACACCGCAATGCTAGCCTGCCAGCGCATTCACGCGTCTCCGGACGAGGGCATTCTCGGCAGATACCTCCATTTTCCTCTGCCGAGGCAGCAGAACATCGCTGCAGTCCTTCACGGACGTTATTGAAACTCTGTTATTCACTACAATTGTCCTTAATTTTTTCAATGATCAGTACATTTTAGTAAATATTTTCTATCGAAAATCATTTATAAATTAATTTTAATGGTAACTTAAATGCTATGTTGTAATTTGAGATGAATTAAAGCAACATCTTTGGAGAAAATTTCATGATTGCTTTACTCCTCAGCATTTATCCTCCGATTGATAATGAACCTTTTATAAAATCCTTCTCATATCTTTCGATGGAGATGTTATACGTAAGATTAGCAAAATTCCTCTAAGAAATAAAAGCATTGAATGACTGTATATTAAAGAGTTAATTACCATTTGAACATTGATTCGTTACTCTCTAGATAGTTAAATAATTTTGATTCCTATGCTAAAGACCAACGGCAAGTACATAGTTTAGCTCGAATTTCGAAATTGGAGTATTTCAATGGACAGTTGGAGGCGCTACCTGCAAGAAGCGAAGGCCTTGGAGGGCCTGTAGTGCTACGAAGAAGAAGAAGTACTACCGGAGCACTTCTTGTTACAGCTGAACGAAGAAAGCGAAAACTGGCTATACTCAATGCAACTACAAGATCCAAAACTCACTAGGTTTGCAACATATAACTTCCGATCAAGATAAACAAATAAAAAAAAGCTAATCTACAAACGTGTGGAAGACGTGCCTAAAGCTGTTTGTTGGAGGATCGCCAGACTTTGTCATGTCAAAGCGGGACATTTCGATTCAGCGAATGCAGAACCATTTTTGATTCCCAGGTATCCGTAAGTACGTAAAAGGATACATATTGGCCTGTATACAATATTGCTATAATAAGCAAAATGGTGGCAAGGGGAATTATATATCTGCCTGATGGTTCCGATACCTTTTAGGATTATTCACATCGGCCACCCAGGTCCGTTTGTGAAAAGAGAGAAGGGAAATATGTATGTTGTTGCTACCAGCGATTCATTTTCAAAACATTTGGTCGTAAAGGCAGTGAAATATACGAGGACATAGCCTGCCTTGCAAATAATGAATGAATTGTCGAGCTATTTTGGACTGCCCTCACTGATCGTAACAGACAGAGGATCAGCCTTTGCGGCTAAAATTTTCGAACCACATACATCACATAAAAATAGCGGTGCAAACTTTCTATACAAACGGGCAGGTGGAATGCGCCAACGGTACCACCATAAACTTCCTTCGAATAACCCCAGAAACCCAAAGGATTGATACAACGATCTGAGGCTACTATTGTGCAATGGAGTGTGAATTCCCAGAGCAACAGGATTTTCTCCAAATGAATCTTTTTTGATTTTAAATCACGAAACATCGTTCAAAATAATATGTTAACTGCCGTTCGTGACGACTCAACTATTGATCAACCGTGAGGAGAGAAGCGTGTCAAAGCCCTGGAGCATATCGAAATTTAACGGTATAAGTTAAGGAATCGTTACGATAGTAAGCACTAATAGTCACGTAGTTACAAAGCCGAGGACCTTGTCGTACTGAAACATGAACCCACAGCTTCTGAAAAGTCATGCAAAATACAGCCGCGTTATAGAGGCCCTTACATGGCAGTGAAGGTACTCGGAAATTATCGCTATCTCACACAAGACATCAAAGGTTCACTGGCGGCTCAACGGAGGTTCTTATCAGTATATTCTGCCGCCAACATTAGGTCTTGGTGTTCAGCTTCACCCAAATTAGGTGACGATGCTTCAGAAGATGATTAGGAAATCGGGACGACGCCTAGTCAGAAAGGGCCAAATTGTCAATAGAGAAAATAAGTACCATTGCACTGACCCGACTAAGACGAGACACACAACGACGGATGGATGAAAGACGAACGCAAGACGCCGGCGAGAGCGGAACGAGTCTGTTGATGTTAATAAAAACCCGATAGAAGTAGCAAAGAGAACAAAACTCCTCCTCTTCAATGGAGAATGGCGCGTTTAATTAAAGAAATACTATAGGATTGGATAAGCATAACTGAGTAGTGAGACTCAAAATATCAGGCAAATGTGACCGGGTTATTCATTTCCTATGCGCTCTTATCGAAAGCATAACCACACCTGCTCAACCAATCGCTGAAACGATCGAAATAGCAAATGATAATCCTCCTAAAGTGAAATTGAAAATAGCACCAGTTAGTTCTGCTTATCCTACATTGAACAAAAATTTAACTAAATGAAGGATAACAAATGAATGAGACGATTCTTCCTATCACAAAACTGTTGTGTGCACTCTTATAAATGTACACTTCTTCAAACAAACGCAAGTAGAACTGCAAGATCCAGTCGATATTACACCACCCCGAGAATATTCTTCGAGGACGTAGGATCAATGTAACTAACGCATAACAGCAGGAAGATTGTCTCCTACTACGATCCATCCAGATACTGGACGGAATATGAGGGAATGACTAAGTCAATTAAAAATCTGATGGGGGTTTTGCGCAGCACAAGAGAGACTTCTGAATGTCACAAAAGTGTGCAACGCAGTTTTTATGGAACTTTGTCACATACAACTGGAAATTGAAAAACTGAACGAACTCTTATATCAGCATCGAATAAGTTCCGGAAGGAAGAAAATATCTCCATTTAACATAATTGGCTCCGTGGCTCATCCGTTATTTGGCATCTTTGATTAAGAATTCGCTCATCAGTATGAAGAAGAAATACAAAAAAACAAATAAAAACGAACAGTATCTTCTGGACTTATTCAAAAATCAAACTAGCATCATAGACACTATGGTTTACATTTTCAACAAAACCACCGACGACATTCAACGACAAATTCACTTCATCCAATCACGAATAGATCACATAACAAGTACCACGAGAAAAATTGAAGAAATCATCCAAATATTCAATGGGATCGTATTTCAGACCACTCAAATGGTAAATCATCCTCAAAACATTCAAAATACATGGACGGTTCAAATGTGATGGAGGCAATAGCTGTAGATGACGCGCATGTATGTTTTAAAGGTCGTGGCTTGAGTATATGATAGCTGATTCCCTTAAAAGCTGTGGGGCATAGTTTTCGTCGGGAGTGAATGTTTCACGTGCGTGCCACGACCGTGAGTGTACGTCAAGTGCCGACCGCCGTTGCGCACCGTATTGTAATTCGTTTTTTAGTAAGGGAATCCGCCGCGAAAGCAGTTCGGTAGTGAGTGCCTGAGTTTAATTGCTGTGTTTAAATGAGCCAAAGCATTCAAGGATGGTCGCGAAACGGTTGAGAATGAGCCGCATGATCGACGACCATGAACCAGCATCACACTAGACAACATTTACTGCGTAGAACAACTCATTTCGGAGGACCGTAGGATGAATGTTTGAGACATTTCGGCTGAACTCGGCATCAGTATTGGTAATATAGAGTCTATCACCTACGAACACCTTCAATATCGCAAATAACGGCACAATGAGTTCCTAAACTGTTCAACTTCGAGTATAAATTCACGTGGATGTAAGTCTGTCGCCGCTTGCTGACGCGATACGAGGTGGATGGGGACGGTTTCTTTACGCGAATCTTCACTACAGACGAGACATGGGTACACTATTACATTCTCGAAAGTAAGGTGTCGTCTGAAGAGGGGAAGAAGAAGGAGGAAGGGGTGCCAGTCAAAGCGAAAACTACCAGGTCCGCGGGTGAGGTTATGCATGCTGTGTTCTGGGACCGGCGGGGTCTGCTGTACGTCGATTTTCTACGCAACCCAATGTTCCATCAATGCTGAGTACTACTCCAACCTTCTGAAAACGAACGTGGAACCCGCTGTTCGCTCGAAACGGAAGAGCATCCCAGCACGAAGTGCGATCCTTCTCCAGGATAAAGCGCGCCCTCATACCACTCGATACAATATCGGAATTGGGGTGTGAAGTACTGGAACACCCCCCCCCCCCCCACCCCCTACAGTCTTGATTTATCATGCTGTGAATACCACTACCGAACTGATTTGCAAAAGCAGAAAAATTTCCGTGTTTTTAACGCCTTCCCAGACTAAAAAAACGAATGATAATACGTTGCGCAACCGCGGTCGGCACTTGACGCTCACTCACGGTCGTTGCACGCGTGGGAAGCATGCGCTCCCAGCTATCACGTATTCAAGCTACGACCTTCAAAACATACATGCGCGCCATCTTCAGCGTTGTCTCCATCATATTTGAACCGCCCTCATACATTATTGGAAATTACTCGTATTACAAGCAGTTATCATTGAAATATTCTTAGCATAATAGAACTAAACAGACATATCCGAATAATGAGAGAACGTTTGCCAATTAACCACGCTGTGCCTGTACCAAAAAACTCGCAACTAAAGCTGTACAACTTTGCTAGAATCCAAACTAGAGCGACTGGAAATAATAAATTGTTCGACATTCGAATACCGCTGGTTTCACCCAAACATCATCAACTGCTAAAAATCCACCCAATTCCTGAAAAAACAGAAAACTGCATTGTTCAATCCCAACCTTCATCTTATTACCTGGCAGTTACCTTACAGCGAGACAATTACTACCCATTATCTGACTCGGAAAAAAATAAGTGCCAACATTTTGTTTCAGAATCATCCAAAGCCATCCTCTATACACATTGCAGTCTGACGTTAGTAAATGTGAGATGTATTTACTTACTCACTCGAGCAAAATATCACAATCCTGCAAAGTCAAAAAACCTGCAACACCCACTGATAATTTATTTTCTTTGTGGTAGTGAGGTGAACGCCCATTTACGCACAGAGCATGGGACTCCCATGTTCGCAAGAAGACGATTGGACTACCCCTATCAACCTGAGAACCTAGCCTGGAACCGTTTTACATATTAGTTCGGGCCAGGTCTTGTTTTGTTACGCCGTGAGGCGCCTTCAAGCTAGGGGATCCCTCTTCTAGCGGAAGGGGAGATGGAAAGAGAAAGTACCAGACAAGCGATCCTCCAGCCCCAACAATCCCGGCTGCTGTGAGTCCTTTTTATCTTTTAGGACTGCCCGAGCATAATGTGCCACTTAGTTCCATTTGCCAACCGATTCGAGCACCACCGCGACGATATTATCTGGGGTGGGCTCTCCCGTCTCCCTGTAGAGGGCCCTTCGTAGCCTGTCCCGTTTTATGCACGAAAAAAATGTGTGGCAGGCATTATCTTTCTCTCTTGGGCAATACCGACGATTGGGGGACCGTGACTTACCAATCTTGTGCAGGTAAGACTGAAAACACATATGCCCGCTCAAAAGCTGGGCCAAATAGAAGTCAGTTTCACCATGCCTTCGATTTAGCCACGGTCTCACATCCGGGATGAGGCGCGCAGTCCACCTTCCCTTCGTGCAATCCACCCAAGACTGCTGCCAATCGTTGAGTGAGCGCTGCCTCTCTTGGCAGACAACCATCTCCCTCGCATCCTCGTTTTGGCGCAGGTAAATAGCGCGGAGCTCTCTAGCAAGAACGCCGACAGGTACCACGTCTGCAATGACTTTCACCGCCGAATCAGAGACTGTCGGATACGAAGATGCAATCCTCAGCGCTCCTCTTCTCTGCACCTGTGCCAAGCGTTTTCGGTAAACCTCCTTACTTAGAGCGTCGCCCCATACCTCTGCTCCATACAGTAGCACTGACTCTACAGCACCCATCAAGAGGCGTCTTCTTGATGGGCTAGGTCCCCTAAGTTGGCTATAAGTCGACTCAGAGCCGATACTCCCGAAGCAGCCTTATCAGCCGTTGCCGTGATTTGCTCAGAAAAACTCATCTTCGAGTCGATCAGTTGCCCCAGGTACTTTACCGCTGGCTTCGTTTCGATTTATATGTCTCCAAAACTAATCGAATCGAAGCCATCGGTGAAGTACCTAGGATCATCCTTACTCTAGGGATTCTCTTTTTTGTCAAGATGACTACCTCTTTTTTCTCCAGTGCTAAGCTGAGCCTGCGAGCAGTCATCCAGTCCCTCACTCGGCGCATTAGCACGCCTAGCCTAAGTTGCGCCTGTTCAACGGTGCGTCCAGCGACCAGAGCCGCAACACCATCCAGATAGCCGACCAAGCACGACTCATCTGGCATCTCAAGTCTCAGTAACCCGTCGAAAGACACGTTTCATAGGTCCGGGCCAAGGATAGATCCCTGGTCAACACCCGATGTAATTTCCATCCTTCGTTGGCCTTGTGTCGTGTCGTAGAGCAGGCTTCGGTCCTTTAGGTAGTTCCTCAAAAGCCGCATTAGATATTCTGGAACTTGAAAAGAGTTTTCCAGCGTATCCAGGATATCCACTCATTTAGCGGAGTTGAAGGCGTTCCTGACGTCGATTGTCACCAACAGGACGATCCGTCGCTTGGCGTGACTATATGCCTCTGCCTTTTGAACCGCGTTCACCACCTCTGCAATCGCATCAATCGTAGAACGTCCTTCTCTGAAGCCGTACTGCCGAGGAGATAGGTCCCCAGCAGCACGAATTGCGTCAGTAAGTCTTCCCTTGATGAGTTTCTCTAGCACTTTCCCAGCCGTGTCTAGCATGCATAACGGGCGGTATGCAGATGGCGATTTGGGATTTTTCTTCCCCTTGCTGATCAGCACGAGCCTCGCCACTTTCCATCGTACGGGGAAACCCCCGACGTCGACGAGATGAGTTGAGCTTCAGTGGAAGAAGTAGTTCCCGAGCACTTCATGTTACAGCTGAACGAAGAAAGCGAAGATTGGCTATACACGATGCAACTACAAGACGCGAAACTGGCTAAGATTGCTGCCATTTTTAAACGGCATAGAACTTCTGATCAAGATAAATCAATAAGGAGAGAACACTGTATACAAAAAGAAACACTAATCTACAGACGTGTGAAAGGCGAAAGAATGTTCGTTCTGCCTAAAGCTGTACCTTGGAGAATTGCCAGACTCTGTCATGACGAAGCGGGACATTTTTGAATTGAGAAGATGATTCAGCGAAAGCAGAACCATTTTGGTCCCCATGCATCCCTAAGTATTTAAAAGAATATATATAATGGCCTGTATTTAATATTGCTATAATAAGCAAAAGAGCGGCAAGCCTGAAGGAGAATTATATATCCGCCCAACAGCTCCGATATCTTTTAGGACTCTTCACATCGCCCAACGAGGACCGTTTATGAAAAGCAAGAAGGAAAACATGTATGTTGTTGGTATCGGCGATTCATTTTCAAAATTTTTGGTCGTAAAGGTATTTTAAAGTACGATGGCATAGTCTGCCTTGCAAATATTGAACGAACTGTCAAGCTATTTTGGATTGCCCTCACGGACCGTAACAGAAAGAGAACCAGCCTTTACGGGTAAACTTTTTGAACAACACTTCGACCACATACATCACACAAAAACAACGGTGCAAACACCCCATTCAAATCGGCAGGAAGAACGAGCCAACGGTACCATCCAAAATTTTCTGAAAACTACCCAAAAAAAGCCCAAAGGATCGAGACGACCTGCAACTAGTATAATGGATTGTGAACTCGCAGAGGAACGTGACAACAGGATTTTCTCCAAATGAGCTCGTTTTGTTTTGGATTGCAAAACATTGACTGGCGTTCGTGACGTCTCAACTACTGATCAATCGATAGGAAAAAGGCGTGTAAGAACATCGAAACGAACGTGGGTACAAAGTCGAGGGCCTTGTGGTACTGAAGAATGAACCCACAGCTTCTGAAGAGTCACGGAAATTAGAGCCGCATTTTAGAGGCCCTTACATTGTAGTGGAGGTACTGGGGAATTATCGCCCTCTCTGAAAGACATCGAAGGTTCATAGGTGACACAACGGAGGTTGTCATCGGTATACGCCAACATCACGTCTTGATGTTCAGCTCCACTCGTGACGATGCTTCAGAAGATGAGGAGGTCTGCAAGAAGATTGGGACGATATCCAGTCGGGAAGGGCCGAATCGTCAATAGAAAAAAAATGTCCCATTGTTCTGACCTGACGAGACACACAACGACGGACGGACAAGAGAGTCGAATGCGAGACGCCGACTAAGATGGAACGCGTCTATTGATGTTAATAAAAGCCTAAATATAAAACTACCCTACGACTTTTTTTCAAACTATTCTTGAGGATTGAGCGATTTGGCATACGGTACTTTTCATTTTATGACACAAGGGCGGTATTCAACGTAGATTCAGACCTACTAGTAATTTACCCTCTACAATTGTAATATGAAATTTTGAATTAAAAATTATTCAGCATAAATATTAAATAAAAATTGTTATATTGATTAATATTGTCGCGTGTTTTCTGTTCACGGCCAATAATTTTAACGTTCCGGGAAAGTGAAAACGCAATGTCTTTTAATTTAAGTTAAAAGAGTTTATTTAATAACAAAAGTGCACAATAATCAATTTAACACTTTCACTAATTTTAATTTTCACTATGAAAAATCTAACACTTGTCCATAAATTTCTTATCGCAATTGTCTTCTAAATCATTTCACTATTACGAAAATCACTTTTCTACTACTCGAATAATATCGCTTCCCACACACTATCGCAGTTCTTATCGCGGTCGAATGAATGATGATCCTCCCATTCATTCAGCTCGCCTTTATATAGGGTCTGTAGTCATTCAACCCAGTTCTCGTACATTGGCGAATTCGCGGGAACATTCGAGCGACTGCAAATGAATGGAGCAGTGACTCACTTTCAGATGTTGTTCATGCTTGTTGGGTTCTCGTGGTTTCGAGTAAATTCGTGTTCTTCATTGTTGTGAAAACAATTGCGACAGTAGCTCGCAGAATTATTTGTACATGTAACATTATTATTTTTATTATTATTTTTATTATCTGTTCTTTAGGAATAAGGGTAAGATCATCATATTTACATCTTTCTGCGATGAACAATGATGATTCGGGCTAGAAAACTTAGTTATATATGTGTGTATAAAGTTGGTCTCTAGAAAACATGAAAGACAAGTATAAAACTTCTAGGAAAAAAACGAAACCGACTTTGAAATGCCCTGAAAAGGGTGAAACAATTTGCATGAAACTGATGCTAAATTAATTTTGCCATTTGGGCATAATCATTTGCAATATGTTCAACAAAATGAAAAAATTAGGGAAAACTGATTTGGCACCAATTCCATCGAATTTATTTCACCATTTTTTAGGCATTTTAAAGTCGATTTCAGTTTAAATTCTAAACATATTGTATCTTAATACCAATGTTAATTTTCTTCCATTTGCACGTTCCTGCACAAAATCTATAATACAAATTTTGACTACTCCCTCCAATACGTTTCGTTTTAAAACTTTTCCAAGTCATAAACTCAGTCCATCATTAATATAATTCATACCACAAACAGGTGTACTAGACCATTTTAATACTCATAGTATCAACCTATTATACATTTCCGTCCAGCACATGCACAACACAATTGTTGACTCGATTTGGTCATGATCCTGAATTTAAAATAAACATTATCAACAGGAGGCATAGACTAGCCTTGCTGTGGCGAATGGCAAACTTTGCAGCCTCGTTACCCTCAAGTACATCGGATAAGTTAAAACTGATTAAAAAATGTGCAGACACGAAAAGGAATAGCATGAAAGCTATTTTTCGGTCTAGTCATGCTTACCCTGGAAAATTCTATCAAAAGTTACGGCTAGTCCTTGTTTCGAATGGGTCTCTCGTTGACCATGTAGGGTGAGGTAACACAAGCATACATGCAGAAACTTGTTGTTTTCATTTGTTGTTAGAATTATTGTCCATAAGTTTTGAAATAGTATCTCCAGTGTGTTTTTGATAATGCAAATTTATTGTCGTCAAGTTTGGATTTTAAAGACCAGCTTTTTAGGTACATTTAAATGCAAAAATGGGTCCCTTATAGGATTACTAGTGTGTCTGTCTGTCACCGCCAATTTGCACCGAACATACAGCACCGATTAGTTCACTTGCGCGTGTAAGTTGATACAAAAAAAAAGTATTACTAAGTGTATCGTATGACATATCAAATGAAAGGTATTATTCTGAGGGTCTGAAATATTTTTTTTTATAATTTGCCTGCTGGTTACTGGCTTTCTAAGTATTTCCGTAATCGACATCTTATAAAACAAGACCACGTCGTCCTATTTCACCTAGAATTTAGCCTATAGTTTGGCGATTTACGTGGCTGACAAGGCTTTTAAGCATCGTCAAAATGCCGTAGGAGAAGAAGGCAAATGTTTTCTGCAAGCTAGAATCATGTCAGGTATTTCGATTTTTTCTGGTTCAGAATCGGTAGAGCCATTATCTTCCAAATCTTCAGCAAATCCTACAAGAGAAGAAAATGATTCATTTTGTTCTGCATATGCAGCAGGTTCATCACATGCCTCGTATTGAGCATCTTTCACGATTTTCTTACATTTTTTCGTAATTTATGATGTTTCACTGGTGTTCTTTACCTTGACTAGGTTGTGTAACGCACCACCTAGGCAAAGGTCGTTGTCAAATCCCAACAGATATCCGACACTTTTCATATTAGCACCTGTGCCTGTGATCAAATGAATTCTATT
This sequence comes from Odontomyia ornata, assembly GCA_963969285.1. Taxonomy (NCBI): domain Eukaryota; kingdom Metazoa; phylum Arthropoda; class Insecta; order Diptera; family Stratiomyidae; genus Odontomyia; species Odontomyia ornata. The sequence continues at coordinate 288,669,333 of OZ017740.1, read as the reverse complement.
TAATTTCTCTTTAAAAACTATCAACACCCTATCATTTTGCCATGGATTGTTTCGCCAGTGTGTTTTTTTTTGTAATTTCTTTTATTCCAGTGTAAACCTAAGAAGAGTGTTGTGTTCAGTAATAATTTGGTAATCTGATGTGTGATCTATATTTTGTATTAATTAGGCAGTTTACTCCGCGAACTACTCGATAAATCAACCAGTGCACCTGAAAAACTCATCCGCAACGCGTATGCTGATTCGCCGGCAATGTTATGCCACAAACTTTTGTCTAGCGATACCCGGCAGATATCGGTCATCCCTACACTATTTTGATCAGCTGATAGATATCTGCCAATTAACCACCTCTTAATATCAACATGATGTTGGAGAAGAGGCGGCGATAACGATATGACATGATGTGTGTGTGCGTGTTGGTCTCTGTGAGAAGTGACACAATGGAAAAAAGTGAAAAGTCGGAGATTTTCTTGAAGATTTTTTGTCCTAAAGTCAACGATCCGTTCGTGGGAATAAATTAGAAATGTCAGCATTTCGGGGGTGACTACTTTAGAAGGTGGTGTGCCGCAATAGGTAATATTTTTTCTATTCGTTTGGATGGTTTAATATCTACCATATTTTCTAAAGGCTTGTGTGCAGGGAAGTTGGGATGGATGTCCATAGTACTTGGATGCACAGGCCACTACGCCGTTAGATTAACGTAGTCAGAACGATATGCTCTCTTAACTGGCAGCTGTCATGGAGGTTCCATTCGAACTTTTGTGGATATGGGGCAGACCCACGAGGGACGAAAAAGTCGGTTCGTATAGGTTAGGTACGAACAAAGTACACCATTTCCTTCCGAACAAATCTCCTAAGCTACCAACCAAGGCCGCTAGTCTTCAACGCACTAACCAGGCAACCAAAGTTTATGTTATTTTGCAATAGCAAAGACCTCGGCAAACAGAAGTTGCAATATTGATGATTGAATTAAATTCTTTATGAATATTAACTTTAACGCATAAATTGAATAACTAAGTGTCATAAAGCATATGCAAATAAAATATTACGCGAAATGGGCTCATGCAAAAAAAGAAATTTTTAATATGATACATTATTATTTTCATATAAATACATTATTAGACATAAATACTAGATATGATAGAAGCTAATTGTTATATTAGGTTATATGCCTCTTGATTTTTAAAATAAATTATACATAATATTAAAAGTAACGCAAATTCTCTTATATACTTCCTATATAAAATATTTATAAAAGCACAAAACGGTAAGCGTTACCTCGTGAATACAAAAAAGTTCCTTTTTTATAATATGCTCTAAATATTCTCACCTTAATTAAAATCTGTTGAAACTTAAACTGAATTTTTCATGAACTATTAGAAATATAGTTATATATAGATCTTTTTACTATTGAATGTTGCCTTTATTTAATTTAACATTTGAATTTCATACAAAGTACAGGCGCCATTCACTCACCTTGAGAGTCCCAAGAACCACCGTGTGAGCCTGCGGCTCGCCGACGTCTTCGATCTCACATATTCCGCCAAGAAAAATTATTCAATACCGATGTTAAAACAGAAACATAACTCACAAAAAGACGAAAAACGCTCACAAAAGCTCCACTGATTTGAAATTCTTTTTTTCGAAACTTGAAACTCTCGAAGAAAACACCAAAAAAAAAAATTAGAAACAAAAGAAACCTTCTTCGTAGACCCGATTCCATCCGACTCAGAGCCCAGACTTCCGGAGCAGCCTTCTCAGCCGTTGCTCTGATTTGCTCAGAGAAACTCATCTTCAAGTCGATCAGTAGCCCCAGGTACTTCACCGCTGGCTTCGATTCGATTAATATGTCTCCAATGCTGATCATCCTTACCCTAGAGATTCTCTTTTTTGTCAAGATGACCACTTCGGTTTCCTCCAGTGCTAAACTGAACCCGTGAGGAGTCATCCAGTCTCTCACTTGGCGCATAAGTCGACGTAGCCTACGGTTGGCTTGCTCAACGGTGCATCCAACGACAAGAGCGGCAACATCATCCAGTCTCAGTGGCTCGTCGCAAGACACGTTCCACAGGTCTGGACCTCGGTCCTTCAGCAAGTCCCTCAGAAGCCGCATTAGATATTCTGGAACTTGAAAGGGTTTTCCAGCGTTTCCAGAATATCCACCCATCTCGCGGAGTTTACGGCGTTCCTAACGTCGAGTGCCACCAACAGGACGATCCGTCGCCTGGTGACTTTGGCTTTTGGACTGCGCTTACCACCTCTGCAATCTCATCAATGGTGGATCGTCCTGCTCTGAAGTGTCAGTGAGTCTTCCCTTGATGAGTTTCGCTAGCACTTTCCCAGCAGTGTCTAGTATGTAAAACGGGCGGTATGCAAATGGCAGTGTGGGAATTCCCTTCCGCCTTTCATCGTACCGGGGAATCACCATCCCGTAGGCAAGCATTGAATGTGCTGAGCAGCAAGTCAGGACAATGGTGAAAGACAAGCAGCAACACTCCAGCCAGAACATCATTTGGACCTGGAGCTTTCAGTGAAAGGACTACCTCTTCAAGTTCCGGCTGTGTGAAAGTGGACACTCGATTGCATAGAAGCGCTGAAAGCAGTCATGATGATGCTCATAGTTGAGTTCATCACGTCTTGAGCTGCCAGTTTTTCTGTCCGTTGCGAATTCCCCTGCAGCGGCCAGCTGCTGTGAGCACTTCGCCGAACCTCTCTACGTCCATCCTTCCGATGTTCCACCCAATTGTAGAAGGTCGAGAGCACGGACGTCGGTAGACGACATCACTGATCTCGAGTACAGTGCATTGGCGATCACTGGCTGAGTAGTCCTCTAATACTCTCCAATTGTGTATCCTCCGTACTAAGGACTCCGAGGCACGTCAGATATGGTTCCTTCTTAGTTCATACGGCGGAAAGTCGGCGTACTTCTGGTGTTTGATATGACAAGCGCTGTCCTCACCGCCATTTCTAGGATTCGTTTTCCCCACGGATCTGTTTGCGGCATGCCCCATTTGATTGCTTTAGCGTTGAAGTCTTCCCCAGTGAGCACGTTGCCGCCTGCCGCCTCCAAAGCGTTAAGCTTGGCTTGGAAATATGATATCGATTCGTTCGGCGTCAGATACACACTACAAAAGGTGGTCGATCCCTCTGCACCGGACCCACACAAAACCATTCCCCCGTCCACAGCTCTCCGCTTGGAAGTCAGTATTTCGAACCCAAATGGCGGCAGTACTAGTTTCATCAGCATACCATGATGCAGAAACTTCATCATGGTGCTGTCCACTCGGCAGCATTAAGTCTGCTTTTATGTCCCTAGCTAACTGCTCAAGCATATTTTAGGCGGTTGAACGTCGGTGTAGGCTTAGCTGCAGGATGCGGGTCATCGAAGCTCTAATTTTGGCTTGGGGAGGGGTTCCTTGGAAAATCCGTAATTTTCCTGATCCTAAGGCGTGTCCAAGATCCGGTCTTGGATCAGCATCCTTGCAAAGAATACAGTGTGCCTGTTACGTACTGTTTCTTTTATGTTCCATTTCACCGTATCTGTAACATAGGGAACTCCGATCGGGTCCTTTGTATAGTTGTGCAGTCTGACCATAGCCAAGGCATTTGAAATATTGAAGAGCTGCTCTCACCGTATCCTATAGACAATCCACGATATTCTTACTTTGCCCTTATTCAGACATTGTTCGGCGACCATGCGTTGTCCTCTTTAGTTTTCTGGTATCAGGCTCGCTTTGATCCTCATCTATCTCAACGAGTTACGTGATGCAGTCAATGCCTCTTATTACGGTCGTTGCTATTGGCTAAAATGAGATTAAAGTTGCGCTTTTGCCGAGAACTTTCTTTACTGCATTGCAGAATGCTTCTTTATTATCGATCTTGTTGCGGCTCTGGTCGCCGGACGCACCGTTAAACAAGTGCAACTTAGGCTAGGTATGCTAATGCGCCGAGTGAGGGACTGGATGACTGCTCGCGGGCTCAGTTTAGCACTGGAGAAAACCGAAGTGGTCATCTTGACAAAAAAGAGAATCCCTAGAGTAAGGATGATCAGTATTGGAGATATACAAATCGAATCGAAGCCAGCGGTGAAGTACCTGGGGCTACTGATCGACTCGAAGATGAGTTTCTCTGAGCAAATCAGAGCAACGGCTGAGAAGGCTGCTTCGGGAATATCGGCCCTGAGTCGACTTATGGCCAACGTAGGGGGACCCAGCCCATCAAGAAGACGCCTCTTGATGAGGGCTTTAGGGTCAGTGCTACTGTACGGAGCAGAGGTATGGGGCGACGCTCTCAGCAAGGAGGTATACCGAAAACGATTGGCACAGGTGCAGAGAAGAAGAGCACTGAGAATCGCATCTTCGTATCCAACAGTCTCCAACTCGGCGGTGAGAGTGATTGCAGGCGTGATACCTGTCGCCCTCCTTGCTAGAGAGCGCTGCGCTATATACCTGCGCCGAAACGAGGATGTGAGGGAGATGGTTGTCCGCGAGGAGAGACAACGCTCGCTCAACGATTGGCAGCAGTCTTGGGGGAATTGCACGAAAGGAAGGTGGACTGCGCGCCTCATCCCGGACGTGAGACCGTGGCTAAATCGAAGGCATGGTGAGACTGACTTCTATCTGACCCAGCTTTTGAGCGGGCACGGGTGTTTTCAGTCTTACCTGCACAAGATCCGTAAGTCACGGTCTCCCGATTGTCGGTTTTGCCCAGGAGAGGAGGACAATGCCTGTCACACATTTTTTGCGTGTACAAAATGGGTCAGGCTGCGAAGGATACTCTACAGGGAGACGGGAGAGCTCACCCCGGATAATATAGTTGCGCTGATGCTCGAATCGGTTGACAAATGGAACCAGGTGGCACATTATGCTCGGGCAGTCCTAAAATATAAAAGGGACTCACAGCAGCCGGAGGCGCTGGGGCTGGGGGATCGCTCTTCTGGCATTTCCTCTTCCCTTCTCCCCTCCCGCTAGGAAAGAGACTCCCCAGCTTGAAGGCGCCTCACGGCGTAACAAAACGAGACCTGGCCCGAAGTAATGTGTCAAACGGTTCCAGGCTAGGTTCTCAGATTGACAGGGGAGGTGTTTAGTGGGTAGTCCAAGGGTATCCTCCATGGGAGTCCCACACTGCCAGACTCGGCGGGCGTAAATGCCTTCACCTCCCTACCACAAAAAAAAATTATCGATCTCTGCTCTGAATGCAACCAGTATGTGGCCCGACAGGGTTAGTCATACTACTTTAATAGCAGTTTTGGTGTCTTCGGGTCTCACATTCCCCTGATATTCCGCAATAATTCTGCGTAAGATTGACCATATTGGGGTTATGCGAACAATGTCTGCCACCGCGGTCTTCGTCGTGGCTTTTTTCTCGCTTGCTTAACTTCAGGTCTTATTTCTTGTTTGGCTTTACTTTCTAGCGCTTTTTGAAGGAATTACTTAGTGGATTTCCCGCTCTTCCTTTTACGGACGCTCTGACGTTCGTATCAATTTTTGCTGCACCCAAAAGCAACAGGACCCTCAGTCTGAATAAAGCTGTCCGCAAATCTCCGTTTTTCGTCCGTCTTTACTATCATTGTGCTCATCATCATTTTTGTGATCGTTAAGGCCGCTCCCGATGTGTGATTAACATATTGGCTGCAAGTGCTTATTTTGTCGTTGTTGTTGACACTTTCACTTACTTTTGAGATATTCTGTAATTGAAATTGCTTTAGTTGGACTGGGACCCGCCCGAGCCAGTGTCTCCATTCGTGTGTGCAGTAGTCTTTTTGGTTCCATCGAAAGCTTTACAGAGCAGGGAGGCTATCGGCAATAGCTGCACACGCATTAATCGATGGGTACGATAGCATAAACGTAAAAAAGCTTAAAGCTCTTGATGCCTGTTAATGACAAAAGACCCCTCGACGCATATGAAGCGTATTACATACATAATGACGATAACGTAATAAACATAGACAACGGGAATATTAATTCTTGTCTCTGGAATCGTATACGTTAGTTTTTAATGCGTTATTTCAGTTCGTCTTTCGTGTAATGTTTGTGCGTTGGAGTTACGAGCCTGCTGTCAACTTTAAAGCTCTGCTCACGTTTAGCCCTGCTGATGCTGATGCGTTATCGCTTTGAAATGCATTCAATAAGGGCAATAATTAATAATTTGTAACGACTCAAGTGCGGTAAAAATAAAGTGCAAATAGAAAAATGAATTATTATTTATGGACCACACGCCTCAGCTCAACAAAATGAATCTTGTATATTCAGAACGTTTATTGTTATTCGTTTTCTTTGAGAATCAACAGCTAACTGGCCGGATTCTGTCCAGCAAAAACTGTTCGTACATATTTTGGAAATGATTTTCATCTGTGTTTTATAAATCTCTTTAAGTTTTGTTTTATAAATATCAACACTGGTCGAAGTTACCGATGCTATTGCTTACTCTATACCAAATGTAACACTTTTGTAATGTTATATACACAATTCGATTAAGAGAACAAATGACAGGTCAAGCTTAAAATGCAACAATAGATAATATTTTATTTTTTCATAAAAAGCCGTCGGGCATTGCTTTTTTGAATGAGCAGATGCGTCTCGACTTCCATTGAGTCAATTTCAATTATAAATAATATATAATGTAGCACCATACACACTTGTTTACTAACTAGAAACAGATTTGAGTCAAATTAAAACAAGTTGGGCAGACAGACCTATGCTCATGTCAGAAGGGTTTTGTACTCAACTTACAAAATGCAGTAACCAGCAACGAATAAATCAAGAAACGTGTCATGTTCGAGGATCATACTATTATTAACAAAGTTGAAAGAATTTTGACTTCTGAGGTATTTGTTAAAGTTATACCCATAAATATCTCGCTTGATAATTTTTTCAGATTTTTTAGATCACGGGTGGCCATTCGCAAGGGAGGAAACACATTTTTCATGTATTTCCCCCCCTGTGGCCCCACTGAAGTACGCGAAAAGTTCGTATTTTAGTACAAAACTCTAAAAACAAAACTTGGATGATAATTCTTGGTACCAAACCCTCTCCACGCAAGTTCAATCGCAATTGTCATAATAAAGACACCTCCATGACATAGCTCACATATGACAAAGTATGTATGGTTTGCAATTCGAGATTTTACAATTATACAGTATATTAGCATGCTCTATGCTTATGTATACACATGCCGCCAAAATTATCCCGAAAAAAAAATTCCATCCACATTAGAATGAAGAGTTAATAGAAAATGCATTAAAAAATAACGTTCTGTTTGGGAGAAGCCTACGTCTCAAGGGCAAATTAGATGTTGCCGCAACAACATGGCAAAAACGAGTTTAAGAAGTTCTTTTGTGTTTTGATTTAAAGTTAATCCAACCGTACAAGCACGTGTATCGTAACAACCTTTCCTTAGCACATTTACATATTCATTTATGCATGCCGTTGTGTTTGACTTTAGCAAAAAAATTCAGAAAAGTAACAATTTTGCCAAATATTTTCCAAATCCTTCCATCAAAGTTGAAAAAAACGAAACAAATTTTTTTTACTTTCACTTTTCAAGTACTGCTAAAAGCATCCTTGATGATTTCTTTTTGCAACCATACTGATGCCGTGTAGGAAAAACGACCGAAGGAAATATTTTGCATTCTGAAAAAGTTTTGAAGCTATTTTGCCTCAGAAGAAAAAAAACTGGATGAAGAAAAATTATTTTCTGGTATTTTTATCCTCACATTTTTCATTCAACATTCATTTGCTGGAAAACGTTTCCATTCTTAAATCACTCCTTATTCAAGTGAATGGACGTTTTGTTCTTTATTGGAAGCTTTCAGGGAAAAATATTTCAATATTGTCCTTATGCTTTACGAAAAAAGTTGAAATTTTTTGTATATTTGCATTCAAATATTAGAAAAAGTAATGGAAGAGGTGGATAAGTAGAAGAAAAATGATGCTGGATCGAGTGAAAATATCTTTATGGTATTTTCAGGCTTCGAACAAAAGCTAGAGAAAAGTGGCGTAAGTTGCATGAAACAGAAACATTCAATAAGTTGCACAAATATCTGCCAAAAATCTTTAGTTGTCTGTTTTTGTTTGCGAAATCCAGTTCTCTAGCCTTTCATTTCTGGTATTTTAGGGTTTTTGTTTTATATGTCATTGAATTGTCTTTTGATTGAATTTCTTGATGAATCTGAAACGATACATCATATTTAAGGTGTTGCCTGTTTGAAAATGTTGACTTCCATCTTCGTGCTAGTTTCGTTGAAGTCATTTCACCATTAAAGAAGTTGCTATCCGGTTTACCTCGAGATAACCATAACCTAAACGTACCCTCACATGGAGGGTACCCGAGTCAAATATTCAAGCTTACTTAAATGATTTTTGCCTCTAATTGATACTGAAATGATATTCTTCCTGCCATTTTACTGGTTTTGAAATTAAAAGGAAACTACACATACTATCAAAAACGTGAACTTCAAATCTCTCTAAACCTTATTTACATTTGAAATGCGATCATCCAAGGTACAATTTTTCGTCTTGATATAACATACGAGTACATTTTCTCCGTGATGCGAAGCATATATATATATATATATATATATATATATATATATATATATATATATATATATATATATATATATATATATATACATATATACATATATACAATAAATTAAAAAAAAAAGTAGCACTACAGCATCTTTCGGGCCTTCGTTTAGAGATAGGTAGAGTATTTCATTATCATGGTTGAATGTAACGGCACTTCACAAGGTGATATGGTCAGTATCACGCCTTGGCCGTATGCCCGTCCACCTAGCCTTTGAAACGTTCTGGTTTTAAACCAGCACGTATCATAACTAAACGGGCTTATACTCCGTCCAAAGAATCACTCAAACTAAATCTCGTTGACGCCAGGGACCTTCGGCTTATGGGATGAGTGCTCCTTTACTAGTAGCAGATTATGCGGTTGAGTAAGTTAATTCATGATGTACTCGTACGCCTTCAGAAAAACGCTCGGAATAAATTTCCCGGATATTTTAATTCGGAGTTTTCATCCTCGCATCTTTGAAATATAAAACATTTACGTTTATCCTACATATTGATAAATTTGTCATTTTGCTCCATTATATAGAATAAGTGTAGAACAAGAAATATACAAGCTGTAAACATAAATCAGGCTATAATTTTTCCGCTGCCCATAAAATTCCGAGAAACTCCTTCAGTTGTGAAATACTTCTTCATCGCTTTTGAGAGGCTACAACTTATGTGGCAGACCACATTCTCTGCTTCCAGGTGGCTCTGCTTCAATACTGCCCCAAGTCTTTGTATCAAGGCATTTGCCTACATCCCGAGAAACTGTCTAACCTTCTCCACATTTGTCGACGAGGGAATCCACAATAAACACTTGACTTTCTGGGGATCCACCTGTTGGCCCCTCTCCTCCACCATGTAACTCAAATATTCTAGCAAGAGGCGACATAATTTGTACTTTTCACTGTACATCCGTAAGTTTGCTTCACGGAGTTTTTGTAGTACCTGACAAAAAATTACTAAGTGCTTTTGGAAGTCCGTGGTCACCACTATCACGTCGTCCAAATAAACTGAGACGTATATTACCAGCTCCGGTCCTAAAACTCTGCCATGTTACTGGGGTACTACGAATGCCAAACTGCATGTGATTAGATTGAAACGAACCCCATTCAGAAACTCGGAACGCTGTCAAAGGCTTCGAGTCCTCAGCCATTGGAACTTGCCAACACTGCAGAGTTTATCCAGTCTAGCTAAAATATAGGCAATAGGAAACGCATCTCGGTGCAATACCGTTTCATCCAGCTTTGATTTAATGTGCTGCTGTATTGCTGGGAATACTGAGTAGCATGCCTGTTTGATTGGATCAGCCTAGCTTTTTTTTACCTGCTCTAATACCGTGATGCATCCAATACCTTTCCCATCGATACAAATCTCTTTTCCCCCAATAAATTCAGCAGCACCTATTCTGCCTGTAACAACTCTGATCTTCCCTTCATCATTTCGCACATTACAATCGACGTGGGGTCTCAGAATCCGTTGGTAATATCCAAAGCAATCTTGAATCGCCTTTGTAAGTCCACCCCAAAAATCATCGGTTGACCTTCATCGGTGCAATAACTTCTCCTTCAATGCCTGCCTGGTCATTTTGGCCAACCATATATACATTCTCCCGTCTCTAGCCCAAAAGGTGTATGCTTTGCAGGGATGTTTATCTAAGACCTGATTTTGCACAGGTCTTGGGATCAGGAAAATGTTGGGTTTTCCAGGAAGCCCTAGCCAAGGCGAAATCAGAACCTCGATGACTCGCATCCTGCAACTAAATCTACACGGCAGTTCAACCGCCCAAAATCTGCTTGAACACTTTGCGAGGGACATGAGTGAGTGATAAAAGTTCGGCATCATCGTATTCTGATGAAACTGGTACTGCCGCCGCCTGGGTTCGAAATGATAGTTTCCAAGCGAAGAGCTGTGGATGGTTTTGTGTGGGTTCGGTGCTCAGAGACCACCTTCTTTAGTGTGTACCTAACGCTTAATGAATGGATATCATCTTTCCAAGCCAAGGTTAATGCTTTGGAGGACGCTGCTTCGAATGCAGAGGGAATGTGCTCGTTGGGGGAGACTTCAACGCTAAAGCAATCGAATGGCGCATGCCTCAAATAGATCTGTGGGGAAAACGAATACTGAAAATGGTGACCAGGACGACGCTCGTCATACAAAACACCGGAGGTACGCCGGACCAGCTGGAACTGGAAGAGACAATGCTTTCACTGAAGGCAAGGAAGGCTCCAGGTCCAAATGGCATTCCAGCTGAGATGTTGCAGCTTCTCTAGCAACATTGTCCTGACTTGCTGCTCAGCACATTCAACGCTTACGTACGGGATGGAATTTCCCCGGTGCGATGCAAAGTGACGAGGCTCGTGCTGATCAGCAAGGGGAGGAGAAATTCCGGATCGCCGTCTGAATACCGCCCGTTATGCATGCTAAGCACAGCTGGGAAAGTGCTAGAGAAACTCATCAAGGGAAGACCCACTGCTGCGATTCGTGCTGTTGGGGACCTATCTCCTGGGCAGTACGGCTTTAGAGCAGGACGCACCACCATTGATGCGATTGCAGAGGTGATGAACGTGGTCCAAAAGGCAGAGGCATATAGTCGCGCAAAGTGATGGATCATCCTGTTAGCGACACTCGACGTCAGGAACGCTTTCAACTTCGCTAGAGGGGCAGACATTCTGGATACGCTGGAAAACCCTTTTCAAGTTCCAGAACATCTTATGTGGATTTTGAGGGACTACCTGAAGGACCGAAGTCTGCTCTACGACACGACACAGGGCCAACGAAGGATGGAAATCACGCCGGGGTTGCCCAGGGATCCATCCTTTGTCTGGACCTGTGGAATGTGTCTTATGACGGGCTACTGAGGCTTGAGATGCCAGATGAGTCGCGCTTGATTGGATATGCGGATGACGTTGAAGCTCTTGTTGCTGGACGCGCCGTTGAACAAGCGCAACTTTGGCTAGGTATGCTAATGCGCCGAGTAAGAGACTAGATGACTGCTCGCGGGCTCAGTTTGGCACTGGAGAAAACCGAAATGATCATCTTGACAAAAATGAGAGTCCCTAGAGTAAGGCTGATCAGTATTGGAGACATATTAATCGAATCGAAGCCAGCGGTAAAGTACCTGGAGCTACTGATCGACTTGAAGATGAGTTTCTCTGAGCAAATCAGGGCAACGGCTGAGAAGGCTGCTTCAGGAGTATTGGCTGTGAGTCGACTTAAGGCCAATGTAGGGGGACCGAGCCCATCAAGAAGACGCCTCTTGATGAGTGCTGTAGGGTCCGTGCTACTGTATGGAGCAGATATATGGGGCGTCATTCTCAGTAAGGAGGTATACCGGGAACGCTTGGCATACGTACAGAGAAGAGGAACACTGAGGATTGCATCTTCGTATCCAACAGTCTCTTATTCGGCGATGGGAGTTATTGCAGGCGTGAAACATGTCACCCGCCTCGCTAGAGAGTGCCGTGCTATTTACCTGCGCCGAAACGAGATAAGAGAGAGATTGTTGCACGCAAGGAGAGACAGCGCTGAGTCAACGCTAGGCAGCAATCTTGGGTAAATTGCGCGAAGTGAAGGTGGACTGCGTGCCTCATCCCGGATGTGAGACCGAGGCTAAATCGATAGCATGGTGAGGCTATCTTCTGTCTGACTTAACTTTTGCGCGGATGTTTTCGGTCTTACCTGCACAAGATTGGTAAGTCATGGTCTCCGATTCTCGGTGTTTCCCAGGTAAGGAAGACAATGCCTGCCACACATTTTTTTGTGCGCAAAAAATAGAACAGGCTGCGAAGGAAACTCTACAGGGAGACGGGAGAGCTCACTCCGGAAAATATAGTCGCGATGATGCTCGAATCGGTTGACAAATGGAACCGGGTGGCGGATTATGTTAGGAAGTCCTAAAAGATAAAAGTGACTCATAGCAGCCGGAGGCGTTGGGGCTGGGGGATCGCTTTTCTGGCACTTCCTCTTCCTTTCTCCCCTTCGGCTAGAAGAGGGATCCCCAAGCTTGAAGGCGCCTCACGGCGTAACAAAACGAGACCTGGCCCGAAGTAATGTGTCAAACGGTTCCAGGCTGGGTTCTCAGGTTGACAGGGGAGGTGTTAAGGGGGTAGCCGAGTCGCCTTCTTGCGAGCATGGGAGTCCCAAACTCTGTTTGTAAATGGGCATTCACCTCCCAACCACAAAAGAAACCCATATGCTTTCAAATCCTTCCATCTGTCACCTCCAAGGATGCCCAAATATGTGGGCGATCATTATTTGCTGCATCCTCCACTACAAAGTCAACTCAACCCAAGCCTGCAACTTGCTTCTCATGCCATCTTGTCCTCATTCCACTGCCCAGTGAGTATGGCTCCCCTTTGCCGAAGGGCCTGGGGCAGGTTGACTCTTAGTAATACCTCCTCTGACTTGCTCTCGACCAAGTCCCGTCGTATTTTCAGAAGATGAGGGACAACTGGCTTTTGTAATGCCCTATGTTCCATAACCTAAGCACTTTTAAGGCTCCTGGCAGTTCCTAACATATGTTCCGAGCCATAACAATTCCAATATATTGTCCGTGATGGGTTTGCTTATGCTATCAAAACTCCAGCTGTGCACTTTCTACAGTAACCCAAATACCGTTCTAGAAGCCTACTTGTTATACAATAACAAGTAGTCATAAGGAGGCTACCTGTCGATACACGAGGTACGTTACTTTACAAGTCGAGTCAATTAGTAGCCTATGGGGACAACATCAACATTTTGTCACGGGCATTTACAACTGCCAAAGAACTTTTTGTGAAACTTGACAGCGAAGCGAAATTGATAGGGCTACAAATCAATGAAAATAAAATAAAGCTCATGACGCAGTCGAAGAAAAATACTCCAAACACTCAAAATATCACATTTGGCAAATACAGTATCGACATTGTGGGTGAATTTGTGTATTTAGGCGCCAAAATAACGACAACCAGTAATGAAAGGGACGAAAAACGCTAAACAATACAGCTCGCAAATAAGATTTTTTTTTCAGTTTTGATGATCTTGAAGACTCCTTGAAGCTCCAAGTATATAAATCTGTGAAACGACCTGTGTTATGCTATGGGTGTGACATATGGACCCTAACGCAAGCAGCTGCAAATATATTGAGCGCCTTTGAGTGACGGGCTCTGAGGCGATAATCGGAGCGAAGCTAGACGAATACCAATGGCGAATTCGATATAACTATGAGCTGTATGAAATTTTTGACGAACCGGAGGTATCAACGATTGTAAGACTGCGTGAGCTGCAATGGGCTGGCCACATGAATCGTATGCACGAAGAACGGATACCCAAGAGGGTATTTGTTGAGAGAATTGAAGCCCGAAGACCAGTGGGGAAACCAAAGAAACGCTGGTCTGACTCGATCGACGAGAACAGTTCATCGCTGCTCGAATTTGAAGATTGAAGGACGCGGTCAATAGACCGAGAGAATCGAAGGTGCTCTTTGCAGGAAGCGAAGGCCTAAGAGGGGCTGTAGTGCTACGAATAAAAATAAATCTCTAATCGACCCATCTTCTGCTGTAAACCTCCTTCTAAAGGCGCTCGTCATTGTCAGAAGGAAGAAATTTGGACCTGAGATCTCGCCGAAAATCTTTCCAATTCTCACACTGCATCTTAGTTTCCCTGAACAAATTAAATAACTAGAGTGGTGTCGGACCAAGATCAGGTAAGCATTTTTGCTTTGGAAATAATGTCTTCGCTTTTTTGTCGTAAATGTTGGGCTCCCAAACGTACAAGGTTTCTAGAATATCCACTAAAAACTTCTCTTTACAACCAGAGAACCAAGCTTGCAACCGTTGAACACATTCTTTCGGCATAAGCTTCAGTCTATACGTAGATATGCCTTCTGGCTACATATAGTATCTTATTTCTAGCCATAAAGGAGGCAGATGAAGCTGTTGCTAGCGGAAGAACGGGTTTGTCCCTTTAGAGTCTTGTAAAATATTTTTACAAAAACCTATTAGTTCTGCACCTTGTTTGGCTGTCTGTCCGTCTATCTGTTAGTCCGTCTGTCACATTTTTTTCAGAAACTACAACAGGTAGAGAGAAACTTAAATGTGGCAACCTTAGCAATGTTCTTGCACAAAACATTTTTTTTTAAGTTTTGGGGGTGGACATATATATAAATAATCCATAAAAAAAAACACTCTCTACAAAAGATGCTAACATGGATATCAAATGAAAGCTCTTGCCAAGATCTTTTAGAATCTAGTCTTAGAAGCACCAGTGATTGTTTCCCCAACCCACGGCTTTTGTGACACCTCATCCTAAATCCCACGACTATGTGGTAGCGAATGATCTTGGGGCCGCACATTGAGTTTACTGGTTCCCCAATGATGCAACATTAAAAGCCGAGCGACGCCAATAACTGTAAATACATCTACAGCTTTCCTACTAAATCCTACTTACACGTCCCTTGTGGGAGCGTAAGAGAGTGAAAGCGAGTATTCTGCACCTGATGACGGAATCGAAAGATATAACCATGCCGCTGGAATTGAGGTTGGGCGATGGGCTAACTGGAAAACCCTACATTGTTTCGAAACTTGCAACAGATCATTGTAATGGATTGGACTTACGGCAACGACCTCGCAACCAATAAAGGACTCTTGCATTTGATTCTGGAATGTCAGGTCTGGTGCTCTTAAGGACCTTTTACAGCATGCCAAACAATATAAATTAAACATACTGGCATACAAGAAATGAACTGGACTGGAAGCAATATTCAAGATATGATGTCGCACACAATATTCAAAAGTGGGAAGCCTGCTGGAAAGCATTTATTGTGGATAGGGAGTTCAAGTCGCATGTTATTGACTTTAAAGTAGTCAATGAGCGATTGTGTGCGATTCATATTCTAGGGGAATTCTTCAAAATCTGGCTGATAAATGTACACATCTCAACCGAAGAAAAGGATGAAGAAACGAAGGAAACGCTCTATAAACACCTGGAAAGACTAGTGGACTCATTGCTTACAGACGATACAAACATAATTCTCGGTGATTTCAACGCCAGGCTTGAGCTTTCTCATCGGAGAACGACTGGAGGATATAGCCTCCAAAATGAAACAAATGACAACGACCAGAACCTGATTGACCAATTCAGAAGTATTGAGGTAAGTCTAGCGAGCAACAAAACAAGACAAGCATATAAAGTAGTGAAAACCCTGAAACGTGGTTATCAGCCCAAAACCACGCTCTGTTGTGCTGACATCGGCAATATCATCGCTAATGAAACCAGAATTAAGGAAAAATGGGCATCATATTGCAAGAGCCTGAAACGTGGTTATCATCCCAAAACCGCCCTCTGTTGTGCTGATATCAGCAGTATCATCGCTGATGAAACCAGAATTAAGGTTAAATGGGAATCATATTTCAAGAACCTCCTTCATTCTCCGCACAGCTCCAGAGCATCGGAGCCTATAGATGTTTTTGAAGAGCTTCCATTGGCTTCATCAACTCTGTTAAAAGTTTGTTCTACCACCAAAGCCCAAAAGAATAATAAAGCGCCAGGTATCGATGAGATTCCAGTGGAGTTCATCAAACATGGAGGCAGCAGTGTTCAGAAAGCTATTCACAAAGTCATCCAGGACATTTGGCAGCAAGAATACATGCCAAAAGAGAGGAGCCAATCAATTATATTCCCTATCGACAAAACAGTGAGAAGCTACAGTGCGAAAACTATAGAGGCATATCACTACTTTGTATGGCGTGAAAAGATTTTTAAAGATCTTAGAAATTAAAGTCGAAGCATGCGCCAACAGTATTATTGGAGAGTATCTAGGTGGGTTTAGATCAGGTAGATCGTCAATAGACCCATTGTTTGCTGTTGAACAGGAAATTGAGAAATGCTGGGATTTTAACATAGACGTGTACCAAATTTTCGTTGACTTTCAGCAAGAAAAGTGGTGGTCTTAACGTACTGTACCAAATAATGCTTTGCTTTGGCATTCCATCCAAATAAGTCCGTCTTACCAAAATAACAATGACGTCCGCATCAATGCCTTTGACACAAATATCGGACTAAAGTAGGGAGATGGGCTGGCCCCATTGCTATCCAATTTGGCTCTAGAGTATATAACAAGGAAGCTACCTTCGGATACAAGAGTCGAGCCAAGTGGTAGCCTATTCGGAAGACATCAGTTTAATACCGAGGCCGTTAACAACCGGTAAAGAACTTTTCCTGAAACTTGTCAGCGAAGCAAAACTAATAGGGCGACAAATCAATGAGAATAAAGCAAAGATCAAGATGCAGTTGGCGAAAAATACCTCATGTACACAAAATATCACACTTTGCGAATACAATATTGTAAACATGAGCGGATTTGAATATTTGGCCGCCGAAAAAACGAGAACGGGTAACAAAAGAGACGAAAAATGCCGAAGAATATAGCTCGCAAATAAAATATTTTATGCCATTTTGACGATCTTGAAGGCCAGCTGCTTTCACAGGGAAACAACGCATCAAGTACACAAATCTGTGATAAGACCTGTGCTATACTATAGGTGTGAAACATCCATCCCTAACCCAAGCATCCGCCTTTGAAAGACGGGTCCTGAGGCGAATAATGTAATCGAAGCTAGGGGGATCAATGGCGAATTAGATGCAACCATGAAATGTATGGAATTTTTGACGAACTCGAGGTCTCAACGATTGTAAGACTGCGGAAGCCGCAATAAGCTGGCCATATGGGTCGTGTGGGCGAACAACGGATGCCCGAAAAGGACTGCAGGGAAACTGAGGAAACGCTGATCTGGCTCGGTCGACGAAGAAAATTCGTCACTGCTAGGATTTGAAAATTGGGGGATGCGGTCAATGGACTGAGGCATTTGGAGGAAGCGAAGGCCCAAGAGGGGCTGTAGTGCTACGAAGAAGAAATACATGTGAAAATAATCCATCTAAAAAAAATTACAAAGGATAGCTGACATGCATTTCACATCAAAGGTTTTGACGAGAACTTTCAGAATCTTGTAATTAAAGAGCGGTAACAGTGAAAAGGGGAGGGATGAGTCTAATTAAGTCAAAACTTTGTATCCTTCTCTCGCGATTGAACATCTTTGAGTGAATTACGAAGGCAGCAAATAACTCTGAACGCATAGCTTGGTAAATTTCGCTTGTAACTGTATTATCTGTGAAATTTAAATTTTAGTCCATAAAATCTGAACTCATACACAGCTGCCGTAAAGATAGGTATATGTATCTAAGAAATTTTATGGCAATTGAAATTCAAACAACAAAGTTGAAGCCGATTGAAAGTATTACGATTACAATAATGGCTTTATATGGTAGTGGGATAATGGGCATTTCGGAGCAGCCTGACTACTGCAATAATGTTAATTTTTCAAAAAATTGTCAGCCTTTTATACTTATAAGTCATTGCGATTTCTGAAGCAATGAATAAAATGGTGGTAAATTAAAATGCAAGATTATCCAATTTTGTGTTTTGAAATCAATTGAGATTATATGTGTAGATGAAGTTGTTATTAGAAAGACATTATTTGATTTCCTAATTTCTAAAACACATATAGCAGCAGCACTCTCTTGCTACTTCGAGTTGTTTATTGTCCATGACAGCATTAACATAGTGTGTTACATGACTCCGTTTGTCAATGGATCTAACATAAGCCTCGCTCCAATCAGACTCTCCGAGGAGAGCCCTATAATTTTATTCAAGATTCAACCAGGTTGCCTATTATTTGCAGGCAAAACATGAGTGGCAGGTACCATGCACCACTACTATGAAGAACACACAGCCGGGAAACTGTGATTTACCAATTTGATATTGCTTAACCCAAAAACATCCATGTCTGCTCAAGATCTGTGCCGAGTAAAAGTCAGTCTCACCGTGCCTTTGATTGAGCAGCGATGGCTATTAACTCTTACAAATACCGACACTGTCGACTCGGAGACTGTTCGATATGTGAATGCGAGCCGCAGCGATCACCCCATTTGAGAGCATTGTTCCATAATTCTAATCCGTAGAGTAGTACTACCAAAAAATAAGGTGACATTTGAATTTAAACTGCGCGCGTCGAAGGGTTTGGGGAATCATTTTTTTTTAGGTTGGTAGTACTGTCAGTGACATCTATGTCAAATTTACATGCCAAAATATTCATTAGTGTTTGAGATACGCGTCGTTCCCGGGATGGCCATCAGTTCCGTCTTCGCTGCGACTTGAACCTCTTCTATCGTATCAAAACGGTGTCCCCGGAGCGGTCTTTTGAGCTTTTTTTTGTTTTTTTTTTGTGGTAGGGAGGTGAAGGCATTTACACCCGCCGAGTCTGGCAGTGTGGGACTCCCATGGAGGATACCCTTGGACTACCCACTAAACACCTCCCCTGTCAATCTGAGAACCTAGCCTGGAACCGTTTGACACATTACTTCGGGCCAGGTCTCGTTTTGTTACGCCGTGGGGCGCCTTCAAGCTGGGGAGTCCCTTTCCTAGCGGGAGGGGAGAGGGGAAGAGAAAATGTCTTTTGAGCTTGCTGAACAGCCAGGAGTCGCACGGGCCAGATCAGGTGAATACGGTGGTTGCGGAACAGTATGTGTTGAGTTTTTGGAGAAATGATCACGAATTACGAGTGCAGTATGGGATGGTGCATTGTCGTGGTGTAAAAACCAAGAATTGTCTTTCCACAATTCCGGCCTTTTTACGCGGATAGCGTTACGCAAACGACGAATAACGTTCAAATAATATTCCTTGTTGGCTCTTTGGCCCGGCGAAAGGAATTCATAATGCACAACACCACGATAATCGAAGAAAAGAAGAGGTTAATGGTCGCCCAGGACGCTCTTCGTCTTCGACACGTTCACGGCCGGCTTGGAACTCACTATACCACTTGTAAACATTTTTTTTAGACATAGCCTCATCACCAAAGGCTTTCTGCACCATCCTCTACGTATCCGCAGCAGAAAATTGATTCCGCCAACAAAATTTAATGCAAATTCAACAAATTTCGACATCGCAAAAAACGAAAAACTCACTTTTAGCAGCTCACAAAACGACGCGTATCTCAAACACTAATGAATATGGTGAGATGTAAATTTGACAAAGGTAGTCCGCGTGGCTTAGTGGTAAGAACACTAAGCCCGTAAGCCGAAGGGCTCTGGCTCAAGTCTCGTTGGCGTTAACGAGATTCAGTTCGAGTGGTTCTTCGGACGGACTATAAGCCTGTTCAGTTATGATATGTGCTGGTTTAAAATCAGAACGTATCGCAGCTGGATGGACGGACACACGGCCAAAGCGTGATAATGATCATATCACCTTGTGGAGTGTCGATACATTCGATCAAGACAATGAGATACTCGAACTATCTCTAAGCGAAGGCCTGAAAGGGGCTGTAGGGCTACAAAGAAGAAGAAGAAATTTGACAAAGATATCACTGACAGTACTACCAACCTAAAAAAAATAGTTCTTTAAATCCTTCGATGCGCGCAGTTTAAATTCAAATGTCACCTTATTCTTTTGACACAGTAGTACATACTATAAGGCACTCGTCAAGAGGCATCTCCTTGACAAGGTGGGTCGCCCTACGTAGGTCATCAGTCAACTGAGCGCCATTACAGTCGCTGTCACTTTATCAGCAATTGCCCTGATTAGCTCGAAAAGACTCATTTTGGAATCTACCAATACGCCCAAGTATTTCACTACTGGTTTTGATACGACCAGCATTTGCCTGAAACCGATAGTCCTTACTCTTGGGATCCTCTTCTTTGTTAAAATTACACATTAGATTTTTTCCAGTGCAATGTTGAAGCTGTGACTAGTCACCCTGCCCTCAGGAGATGCACATGTTCGACCGTGCATCCAGTGACTAGCGCCGCAACATCATTCGCATAACCGTCCAAACACGACTCATTTGGCAATTCACGCCTCAATAACCCGTCATACGTGATGTTGCACAAGTCAGGCTCGAAAGTAGAGCCCAGAGCAAAATCTAATCTAACTTCCATCCTTCGACACCCTTCCTACTTGTAGTAGAGTAGAATATGGTCGTTTAAATATTACCTTGTTACGAGGAATTTAGGTCAGCTATGTCAAACACTACCAGTGACGCTTTATCGAGCTAATGTATCAAAAATAGACTTCCTTGAGCCAAACCGCGTCAAGAAAATTTGTAATGTACAATTGCACTTTTTAAATTTAGGTTTACAAGTGGCTCAGAAAAATAATGTAAAGTAGATCATTTCTTTGAAATTTGTTCAGTGACTTTAGTCAATTAATGGAAATCGCAGTGTGTCGACGAATTTAGCTGTTTTAGTGATAGACCCAAGTTTTCACTCGTTTTGCCTGAAATTATCTAAGTTAAATAATTTGAAATGCAAATCTGTAAAAGCAGGGTCTATCTCTCTTGGATATCACGCAGTTGACACCACTCTTGAATTGTTTCTATAGAGTGCTATTGGTTCGTGAAAGACAGCAGCGATGTTGAACAACATCCACCAGCAGCACTTAGAGGTAGTGATAGCCACTTTTCCATCCTATGCACAAAAAGGCGTGGGACGCGATGCACCACCTTAACAAAACAAAAAAAACCCTAAAAGAGTGGCAGATTATCAAAGTGGCGACTAATCAAATAATTATTTGCTTTTTCAACTATCTGTGCCTAGGAGAAATTTACAATTCCGTTTGGTGGTGCCAACGGGGATTTTTATGTAAAAGAAGAATTTTTCAATTGGATAGTTCTCAAATTTAATTCAAAGTTTAGACCGCCTTTTGATGAACGATACAAAAATATATCAGAATAAATATTTATCAACATGAAATGCAAAAACACCCAGAAAATAAGAAGGAAAAAAACTTTAACTATTCATCTCAACCCAATGATTAGAATTCAAAACAGGTATACAAAAATCAATTCCTTGAAGAGCATGAACATTGACTTTGAGGAAAGCACGAGAGAAGAATAAGTCACGCAAATTGCCCACTTCTAAGACACTTTACACACGCTCGCATCTGCTATTTAGCAAAAGTTTTGGGTAGGCTCTGGAGAATTTTCGTTTACAACGCACCCAAGTGTTCGCACAGACTTTTTTCGCCTCCTCATCATCTCAACATCCACCTAGTTCCACTCTACAGTAGCGTTTTTCTCCCATTTCCACATCCTGCTCAACGACGAACTTCCTCTCATTTTCCATTTCCGACTGTCTAAATCTCCTCCTGCTTCAAGTAGTACTTCGCCCACAATGGAGGTCATATTTGCATGATGCGGAAGACGAATATTGACATCGCCAGTCGTTTGGATGGCGAAAAGAAGAAAGGACGAAATGAAAGTCAGAATAAACAAGGGAAGGGAAAAATAGAAAAAAAAGGAAATCACTCGTACTTCGCTTGTGTGCTTCGTTTAAGACAGCACAGGAGGTCGCTCTTTTCTTACAACGGAATCACGTGTTGGTCTCTTGAACGGAACGGACGAATGGACAAACGGATGGAGAACTACTCAACGAGAGTGGTCAAATAAAAACCGCTTTTGAGTTTTTGCCTCGTTAGTAATTTTTCTCTTCATCCATTTCTCTCTCTAAACTTGCCTTGTTCAAGCAAATACTCTAAGGAGAACGTGAATACTGTTGAAGTATTTTATGTCCTAAATAAAACCTTTATTTCGAGGGACTAAAGAAGAAGGAGAGAGGAGAAGTTAATGTTTGTACTGCGTTATAAGAGTTAATTGTTATTGTTATGGAGGCTCCTTGAAGATAGTTTGATTTCATCGTAAAGGATTATTAGAGACTTTCAAATGAAAAGATTCTCAGTAATTTAGTTGATGATGAAAGTTTTTCAGGAATTGCACTGAATATATAAGTTAGGAAGCTGTTGAAACTTTAACCGACCCACGTTAAAACTTCAAAAAGTTCAACAAACAAAGAAGTCCTTTGATTGGAAGATACTGACAGAATTTACAATAGTTATTGCCCATCTTAAGTCAAATCCGGGATAAAAAATAAAATAAAGCAGGTTATCACTTCATGATTTTTCGAAAGACATGGCGGAATGCATATGTCGACTAGCTTCATGCAGGATCATATTGTCGCACCGCAAAGCTACACCACAATAATACAATATTTCACACACATACTCTTCTCTAGAAGATATCTCCACTAATTTTCATTGACTTGTAAATTGTAAATCCAACGGCGTTTATTAGTGGTGAAACTATAATTTGCGTACATGGGAAGCTGGGAAATTTAAAATCAGCATCAAGCTTGAAGGCTGCCTCGACCTTCTTCGAAGAAGGTCGTTGCATTGTAAGGGGAAAGGAAAGAACAACTGAGGGGTTAAACCAAAATATTGTATAGTGAACATTGAAGGGAGAAGGAAGACCGAGGACTCAATGGGCAGGCACGATGGAAGTGACACAAGATCCTTGCTGGGAGTGATCAAATGGCGAACGAGATCGCAAAACCCTGGAGCAGATCAATTCTGGAGTCCAAGGCCCGGCTTAGGTTCTCACGCTATAGACCATGATGACAAATCTAACTAAATATAACAATATAGTAACAAGTTTTGGCAAGTTGCTGGCAACCTTTTTAAGGAGTCACTATTTTCCATCACCTCGAGATGACTCGGCTGCCTCTTTAAAGTTCACCTGCAGCAATCTATTTGTCTTTTGGTCTGTCCGTTCACTCGTCTTGGCTACATTATAAGACAGTCTATCTGCTGCCGACTCTCTAAAAGTGATGTTGTTTTTCCCGCCATTTGTAATTTTTAATCCCCGTTGTTGAATTCCCGCCACATATTCCCTATGGAAGTAGTAGTCGACCTCGCAACTGATTGTAAGCGCCAAGCCCTAAAACGTGACAAATCATTGCTTTGGAATCAACTATTCATCAAGATTAAAAGTTGTCTGCATTGCCCAGGGGCACTTGGGCACATTCCTGTTGGTTAGTAGGTTGTGATAGTGCTATGTGCTTTGGAAGTTAACCTGGGACCCAAGATGACGATACCCCAAATCTTTTCTCCATTTGGCTCATTTGAGTAGTCAAACCTCAGACCAGACATAATTAATACTCGTATTTCTTTTAGACAAGTTTGCCGGTATCATAGTATACCGTGTCGATCCCTGTTATACTTGTGGGTCCTTGACGTATGCGCTCTTGCTAGCCAGTTGAGGAAAGTAGTGACGTCTTGTTGGGAGCACCATAAAAGAAACGGCAACTTCTTGGCAATGGCTTCTTATAGTCTAGGTGGTGAACTGGCCTGCAAATGAGTCAAATGGGGACCCGCTTTTTCCAATGCGGAAGATGTCACCCTAGCCACTGGGGTGTTCCGACAACGGGGGCCCTGTGGTCCCGGCTTAGCTCGCCGCAGATGGACGTGGGCGCCAACTCACTGCTTTGGCCTAGGCCCCACACTTGACCCCCCAGTGAGTAAGGCAGTTTGCCGAAGCTCGTGAAATGAACACAACTTGCACCAAACGAATATCACTACTCGGGGGTCCCTATCTCCTCCAGCCAACTCGACACCACTCAAGCACCACCTAAAATAAAAAACAACCACTTTGACGAGCTCCGGTACGCGATATTACCCCGAGCCAACCTTTACATTTCCTGTAAAAAAACAGTATCTAAAATTTTTCACGTGAATTCAGTAGAAAAAAATAACAAAGAAAATTCCACTTTCTGTGATATTTAATAAAGCAAATAAGTTTCATCAATGAAATAATATTTCTTTTTATTTTTTTTTTAACAAAAACAAACCTTAACAACTCATTTTGACTAACCTATCTACGAAGAAGGCCTTCTGATAGGATTCCTTTCGTCGACTGCACGGCGAAAAAGATGCTACACTGTAATGGCCAATTGATGGGAGATGTCCTCCTCCCTTCGTATTCCTTTCCTTTGTTTCCTCCTTTTTTTCCTCTTCCGATTTCTTCTAAACTCCCGCTTTCTGATTACTTTTAAACTTTTCTTCCGATCACTTTTAACGTCCACTTTTTTTTAAACAGTTTTGTTTCTGCCTTCTCACTCCACGCGTCGATCACCAAAAAAGAGGCCTTTTCCTTTGTCCCTTGCCCTTTTATCAGCTCGTTCCCAATGGAGCACCGCTTATTTCGGAGTGAACCTTATATTTCTCCTTTTCTTGCCGGAATTGTAACCAGGTTCGTGCGATTGGGCAATTCCATAGCAATTTTCACCATACTTCAACTGGTGTTTCCGAAATTCGGAGTCGTAGATATTGTTTTCGGAATTGTCACTGTGACGAACATTCGACGTTTTCCAAGTATATCCATAATATTTTTTTGTTTATGTTTGGTGCGGTGTGGGTGCTGGCGGTTACTCGGATTTTGAGTAGATCACTAAGGATTATCAGATAAGTAGCACTTTTATATTTTATCCCTTGGACAAGACACTTTGTGTTCCTTTTTTCCTTCTTTTCCAGGTATCCAGATTTCCTGGTGAATGTAAGCTTCGACATTCAGTGGCGTTGTTTGATCCGTTGCAATCTGTTGGGTACTGCGTCTTTTGGGACTGGATATCTTTGGCGTCGTTTATTTCATCCATCAAAAGTTTTATTAACTGATGTAATTGCTTACTGATGGCAGGAGCGCGGATTGAAGGTTTTGTTATTTTGGCACAAAAGAAATCAACTATTGCTGGTAGTGATGGTAATTTGATGCTTCTATGTTTGAACAGCCAATTTGCAAGTCCCTTGTTGGCTGAATCAATATATCCTTGTATTACAGTCATCCCAGTTTCGGGCAAGTTGCCACTCATAGCGTCCTTGCGATGTTTCATACATTCCAATCACTCTGGATCCTAGTCATCTTCATTTTCTTGATCATCTCCATCCCCGAACTTTTATATTTACGCACTGAATTATCTTGTGGTAGCGTCTCAGAAACAGCAAAAGTCGATTGTACAGCAATGCATCGGTTGCAATTAATTAATTAATTTTTTTGCAAATATTGCAAAGCATCTTGGAATCCTTGTTGGCACATTTTCGACAAGAAATCAGGACCGGGTGGAAATAAAATTCGAACAAATCCATTGATGTTCTAATTGAGATTTCAATGCTAGTATTTGGCCAATTAACATGAGACAGTTGTGGGCTTTGATCACGCGGGCAGATATCACTTTCACCGCAGAATGGCGATACGGTTACTGTGTTGTCATCGAGTTTGGCTCGAGGATGCATCCTTTGGAACACGTTTCCCGATGGTGGTGTTTAAGTGGTGGTTCAGTTGGCTACCGTCTACAATTCCGCATAACAAGGTGCCCAGGCTCATACAGCTTGTCACCCTAGCCAATGGTCTATATCTCAAGCCCACTCCGCTCCGATTTCTTGAAGAGATTCATAAAGGGTGAACAAAGATTATTCATTAGAGATAAAATTCAAATTTTTAGGTGTTACTCTACAGAAATATGCTAGTACAAATGATCAGTGTTCGATGGAGTGATGGAAACGTCTTTTTTTGGTTGGGAGGCGAATACTATTTATGCCCTGAGTGTGAGAATCCCAGGCGCGCGGGACTTTTGGACTACTCACTAAACACCGCCCCTGTTATTCAGGGAACATAGTCTGGAAGTTTTTGACGTATCATTTCCGGTTAAGCCTCATTTTGCTATGCCTTGGGGTGCCTTCAAGTTGGGGGATACCTCCTCTTGTGGAAGTGAAGGACGAAAAAGAGATTGCTAAAGAAGTGGTTCCCCAACTCCGGCGTCCCCGGATACTGTGAGCATTTTTAATTTTTTAGAATTGTCCAAACATAATGTGCTGCATGGTTTCATCTTTCAACTGATCCAAGCATTTGCCTCATTAGATTATTCAAAGTGTTATACATCTGTTTTCGCCACTATTAGCAGAAGTCGCTCCTTACATATGAAACACCTGTAATCATAAGTCCAGAGAAAGGAAACGCTTGATGGTAGATTTTCTTTTAAAAACGTTATAACTATTCACACCTTTTAAATTATTACAACTCAATCTACAAATATTACCGCAATCATTCAGCTTATGCTAACAGATCGCTCCAACGTACGCGGGTAGATGTTGGAGCCGGCTGCTGGACTGAGCTACCTTTGTCTGTGGTTGTAACCGGTGCTTGCGGCTGGGGTGCGTGGCGTTGCCAGCGATGTTTTGTATGCTTCATTCGTTGAGTCCAGCGGTATTCGTGCTGTAGAGCGGTGGCCTGCTCCTTGAAGAGATCCCGCTCTTCGGGAGTGACAGCGATCAGGGCCAACTGAAGAAACTCCGCTATTCGAAGGCCGCCCCTGTGACGTTTGTGCGGTGCCACAGGAGGATGAGCTGATGACGTGTTCGTGCTGCATTCCACGGTGGCTTGCCCGGAATTCTGCTAGGGTCAGAGGCCGAGGTGTTGCACGTGGGTTATGACGTAGCGCTTCTTCCAGCGTAGGATTGGGAGGGAATTGTCTGCACCTCCACGTGTTTACCAGGACCTGCGTTGGGGTGGATCCGAGCGCTCCCCGAGGATCCTGCTGGTTGTAGAAGCCTGCAAATAAATGAAGGGATAGGAGGAGATTAGAGTTCTGAAATCTTGTGCAGAACCTTTGTTTAAGGCTTCTTACTATCGGCGGGCCTGTTAAAAACCAAAGTGCCGCTTTAGTGAGTGTCGTTGAGGTCTTCCTGGAGGACGACAATAGCTTTAGTTTCACTTAGGAAAGACCGTTGTAGACCTGGATTGGAGGGCTTTTGGAAGCCCGAGTTACACTTTAATAGGATTTGGATGATGTCGTAATGCTGGAAGGCGCGCAGGTAGCCTGAATTCCACTTATGTTTACGAAATTAGCGCTGCTCATCTCTGTAAGGCACGTAAGCTGCCTAGGTTCCGCCTAAGTCAAGGCGTAGACGATCCAGGAAGGCTTGTTACAGCCTAAGTTCCACCTTAAATGCGTCTAGTGTTGTGCGTTGCTCAACTTTGGAAGCCGCGTAGGCAGCCTGAGATCCACTTAAGTCGAGGCGTAGACGATCCTGGAAGGCCTGTTACAGTCTAAATTCCACCTTGGATGCGTCTAGTGTAGTGCGTCTCTTCAAGCGCTTAATTAATCTCTATAGGCAGTAATTGACGATTAGGCATCTTTTGCCATATTCATTGCCTGGTACGATGACTGGAACAAATTACTGACGTACCGTTTTCCCTGCATTCATCCCAATTCCATCGTCCAGGTAATTACCAAAAGCGCTACTCAGATTTCGAAGATAGAAAATGCTATCAGTGCATTTTTATCTATTGGCATTTCAATCCTTATTAGCATGCGACAAAAAGTTAACATACATGGTTGGATTCCCGTAGGGGGAATGCTGGCCAACCGGAATACTTTTGGAGGCTAGCATTCTTTGGGGAGTTCCGCATCCACGTACACGAGGAAATTCCCGCAGAGGGTATGCCGGTCGACAAGACCACTCTTGGAGGCTAGCATTCTTTGGAAAGCGCCGCCTCCACGGACCCGAGGATATGTGGGGCGCCGTTGGGTTCATTCCGGGATGACAGGTAACGACACTGATTGGATCTGGACTACCCTTTGGACAACGAACTGGAATTGATGCTTTGGCCTGGCGGATATGATGATTTGAACCTAGTTGCTTTCCACAGTAGCGCCGAGGAGACACACGTGGGTGAACGGCTGGAATTCAACTATTATACCGCCTCCGTCCCGGTATAACCTTGGAAGGCCGCGGAGTACATTCGAAGCTGGTACCATTAGATTGGTGGTGTAGGTTCGTTGAGACCGACTCCCGACTAGCACTGGTCTGGCGCTGAGCACTTGTCCCCATAAGGGCTTGTCCCAACCCTCGCATGGCCTCCCTGCTCTGCAAAGATAACCATGAGATCAAGAGGCAACCACACACACGAACGGAGATAACGGCTCCAAAGGAGGACCCAATCAATCTGGAGCAACCAAAAACACTTAAAAAAAATCAAAAAACCCCAAAACAAGAAATCAAAAATAATAACGACGACGCAACCAGCGGCTGCAGCCACGTTGTTAAAAGTACATCGAAAGCGGTACTAATTATGACAAAAACGACGACTAATACAATGGAAGTAAAGACGGATAAAAAACGGAGATCAACAGACAGTCTGGTCCAGACTGAGATTCCTGCAGCGTTCGAGCATAGCGAAAAAATGATGCGAATGCCAGAGCACCCTAAAACTCTGCAGGAGGCTTCAGGTGTTTGAGCGGTGGAGGAAAATATAAAGAATGTCGAGGATTTGATGGTCACTCCTGCGATCGTTACCGAAGCAACCAATGCAAGGGTTGTATAATCCCGACATAATAAAGAACCATCCTGAAGTCAACGAAGAGATAACGGCAGGAAAAGAAAGCAACGTTCTGTGATTGCATCGCCAAAATGTGGCGAAAGTACTGTATTCGGTAACGGAAAGCGATAACCTTTCCCGAGGATAGTCGCAAAGTACAATTGCCGCCCAGAGACATGAAAAAGGAAGGCTATTCCGAAAAGCAGGAGATGTTCCGAAAAGAATACAATTTGCATGTGACTCCCAAAAATCAACAAATCAGTAAAGATTGGGCTTCTTAAACTAGAGGAGCTCCTAGATCGCATAGGGCACTATCGGAGGAGCTGGTTAAGGGCCGAAGACGAAGAGAAGGCTAAAGAGGCGCTTGGGGCGAAATCTAAAGTCGACATGCAGATAGCTCAACCATAAAAAATCAATAAAAGAATGGCGTCTAGCCCAATTGAAGGAGATCGGGACAAAAGTAAGAAGGAAGAGGCACATGATAGGTATGAAGTACCGATCAGGGGTTCCAAACAGTGCTTACAAAAGGGGGCAGAAACCCGCAAAGAAACTCCATCTAAATTGGCCAGAAAGTAAAGTTCGCACGGACGCCCAACAAGAAAAAAGACCTGGTGCAAAACAGGAGAAGAAAGAAGATGGCCGAACCGACGCGAAAGTGCTGCGGGATATCGGGGGAAACGTAAGGCCCGAAGATACCACACACTGGTCGAATTCAGAGTAGAGGCCGACAATAAGGAAGCAGTCTGCGTCGCAGTTAAGAAAGTTCTCGGCAAAAGCGCAACTATAGCCTCGCTTGAGCCGATAGCAACGATCGAAATAAGAGGCATTGACTGCTTCACGGATTTGGCCGAGGTAGAAGAGGCCATCAAAAGGGAGTTCCCTAGTGTGGGCAAGATCAAAGCGAGGCTGATACCTGAAAACCATAGGGGACAACGCATGGCCATCATTGACTTGACCGAAAAGGACACCGAACAATTTCTGAACAAGGGCAAAGTACGAATAGGGTGGGTTGTCTGTGGGATACGGCGAAGTGCAACGCCTTTTCAAAATTTCAAATGCCTTGGCTATGGTCAGACCTCACAAGTATGCAAAGGACCCGATAGGAGTTTCCTATATTACAAATGCCGTGAAATGGGACATAAAAAGAAAGAGTGTACGAAGAAGGCACACTGTATTCTGTGCAAGGATGCTGATCCAAGACCTGATGTTAGACTCGTCTTGGTATCAGGAAAATGTCGGATTTTCCAGGAAGCCCTAGCTATGGCAAAATTAAAACTTCGATGACCCACATCTTGCAACTAAATCTATACCGCAGTTCAACCGCTCAGAATCTGCTTGAGCAGTTTGCGAGAAACATGAAAGCCGACTTTTTGCTGCTGAGTGAGCAACACCATGATAAAAGTTCGTCATCATGGTATCCTGACAAAAGTGATACTACCGCCATCTGGGTTCGGAACAGTGATTTCCAAGCAGAGTGTGTGGACGGGGGATGGTTTCTGTGGGTTGGGGATTAGTATGTACCTAACGCCGCAATGCGCTAAATGTACTCATGCGCTCAATATCGAAGCGCTACTGAGGTTTTCCTTTAAGTTGAACTGAACTTTTAACTAGAACTCGCATCAAAATCAATTGTATCGTCTTCTTATACATATATCATGGATCTTCCTCGAGGGAGATTTATATAGTGAGATATGCTGACTTGGATTTTGCTCGAGAATGAGATAAAGATTGCATACTTTGTTGCAATAGATGAATTGCATATACGTTTGTATATTTATTAGTAGGTAAGTAATAGAGCTAGGAGGTTTAGGTGTTGAATCTAGTAGTTATTAGTGAAGGTTCAGGTAGTATGGCATTTGTAACTCACGCGCCTCTCCATCAATTGAATTTTCACAGTACCACGTACTTTTCCCAATTGCGGTTGGACGTTCAACTTCCAGCGAAACGTTTAAGGAGACAAGCGGACATTTGGGTACCATTCTAAAAAATCCCGACCCAGATGGCACACATAAAGATGCGTCGTACTGGTTTAAATTCTTACCACTCGAATGCGAAAATTCTGTGGTTTTCTCGCAATGGGTGACACGCGAAAAATCGCAACACCATATGGATGATCGATGACAATACCAGACAGAGACTTGGGTTGCGACTAACTTCGTGGGAAGACGCTGTAAGGCAATGGCCAGGTTACAGGTTGATTTGCAAATACACACTTTCTCTTGGCACAAATTATTCGCAAAAAAGTTCGTATTCTTTTTATTAGAAACCTGATATTCAAACAGGCGGACGGATTGATAGACAGATTCGCGGAAAGACATATAGCAATTTTAGTGGAGTTGTGTTGGTCAAGGAAAGCAGATAATCAAGATGATATTAGAAAACCGTTGGAAAATGAGAAATGGAAAATGGAATTGCAAATGTAGGGTAAAGACAGCTGGAAATTAAATCTCGTTTGAATAATAATCTACGTACGGTTAAAAAATCATGGGAAGTTTTGAAAAGACAAGATTTTTTCAAAAGATTATATAGAAAATTCAGAGAGTAATGTAAAAACATTAATTATGATGTGCATTTTATTGTGTAACAAAGGTACTAATTGATTTTATATTCCCTTGAAGTACTTATATTAAAATAAGTCTAATCAATGAGAACGTTAAGTAGTGCGGACTCCCTATATTTCTTGCCGTACTACATAATTTCACATTTTTTCGGCAATTTCGAGACTTATTTCGAACAGATTTCATGAAAGCCTTTCATATGATAGCCCATTCGATTATCTTTAGAATTGTTGAAGGATCTTCCCCTACATAGACAGATATAGTTCCACTGTGATGATCCTTTTATTTCATATTTAAGAATTGTTTTAATCATAAAACCTTCAAAATATCTACTCTTCTGACCTTTCCCCAAAATCTGTTTGCTATAGCTTCACAGTATTGGAGGTAAAGTGCTTTGACTCACAGATAAGCAGAGACACGGGCATACATTATGATTTCAGCTGGACTGCGCGCCTCATCCCGGCTGTGAGACCGTGGCTAAATCGAAGGCATGGTGAGACTGACTTCTATCTGACCCAGCTTTTGAGCGGGCACGGGTGTTTTCAGTCTTACCTGCACAAGATTGGTAAGTCACGGTCTCCCGATTGTCGGTTTTACCCAGGAGAGGAGGACAATGCCTGTCACACATTTTTTGCGTGTACAAAATGGGTCAGGCTGCGAAGGGAACTCTACAGGGAGACGGGAGAGCTCACCCCGGATAATATAGTTGCGGTGATGCTCGAATCGGTTGACAAATGGAACCAGGTGGCACATTATGCTCGGGCAGTCCTAAAATATAAAAGGGACTCACAGCAGCCAGGGGCGCTGGGGCTGGGGGATCGCTCTTCTGGCATTTCCTCTTCCCCTCTCCCCTCCCGCTAGGAAAGGGACTCCCTAGCTTGAAGGCGCCCCACGGCGTAACAAAACGAGACCTGGCCCGAAGTAATGTGTCAAACGGTTCCAGGCTAGGTTCTCAGATTGACAGGGGAGGTGTTTAGTGTGTAGTCCAAGGGTATCCTCCATGGGAGTCCCACACTGCCAGACTCGGCGAGCGTAAATGCCTTCACCTCCCTACCACAAAAAAAATGATTTTGGTACCAAACCCTACGAAATAGTTTTTACATTGTAGCTATCTTTAGGCACTGAAAAGTATCTAAGGATCATCCACACCAGATGAAGTTTAGACTTAAGCTAAAGACTCAATTGTTGTAAAGTCTTCAGCCCTTTCAGGAATGGGATGAGGAATGTAGATATGTATGGAATACAAACACTCCTGTGGTCCTTGTTGAAGTGGGCACTTTTTATTCTTCCTATGGGTTTTTATAATTAACAAAATATGCTTACATCTAAAATACATTTCATGTATTGAATGCTAGCATTTTACATGTCGCTTAATGCTGCACGTGAATTATTGAATATAGGCTTTTGCCATTAACCGTCATGTAAAATTGCTTATGCGTAAAAATCAAAACTATAATCAATAATCTCTAAAGTTGAATGATCGATGAATAAGTAAGCGAATAATAATAAGCTAAGATTGCATGATTGGTAAATTATTGATGAAATAGGTGAGTTAATAATTTGATGTTATAGAATTTACCATTTTGAGGGGCCGTCAATAACCTGATGGAATCGTTCTGCAATTGAAAGCTCCTGTTCATCTAAGTGCACAGTGTTTGATGTCGATGTAGATTCACGTGACTTGGATGACTTCGTGTTTGCTGGCTGATTTCGATCATTGGAGCTTGTTTTTGCTGGTTGCCATTATATAGGACTGTTGCTGTGCGTACTTTGCCATCTTCTCCAGGTTGCACTGCGTAAACTCGAGCCAGTGGCCATTTGGCCGGTAACGTATCTTTGTCTTTAATGAAGACGAGCTCTCCAACTTTGACAACTCGCACCTCGCTAGTCCACCTTGATCTATATTAGAGAAGATGTAAGTACTCTGTTGAACATCTCCTCCAAAACTTCTGATGTAATGAAGTGACTTCCTGCCAACGTTTATATAGAGTCTTTTCTGACCTGTCTGCTTGTGGCAAACCCAATAGAGGTCGGCTTCTAGGTCTTCTGGATTGTTAGATAAGGGTACTAGCGGTCTCAAATTCAAACAAGCTTTGATTTGGCGCAATATTGTTGTGAATTCCTCGAATGTTGGAACAATTTTTGACTCGTTGAATATACGTTTAATGTGACCCTTTGCCGCCTTTACTCCTGCCTCCCATAAGCCCCCGAAGTGTGGTGTGGCCACTGGTATAAACTTCCAACTTATGCCTTCTTTGGCAGATATTCCCGCGACCTCCTTCATTGATTTTTGAATGGCTTCTTCTATCCAATATTTCACGATATAGCCCGCTTCTACTGATAAAGCGTTTAAACGCAGCAAAAATGCTTCAGTGGACATGTCGCTCACAAGCTCCAAATGTATAGCCTTTGATACCATGCAGATAAACAGGCATATACAGCCTTTAGTTGTGGATGTGCCTCTTCCTTTTGATGTTCTGGTTGTAAATGGCCCTGCATAATCAACACCGCTATGTAGAAACGGATGCGTCGGTGTTATTCTCACTGCCGGAAGGTTGCCCATGAGCTGTTTGGTTTGATTATTTGCATATTGACAGCAAGTGAGGCATCGATGGATTTCATGGCGAATGACGTTTTGATCGTTGCCGATCTAGTAGGGCATTCGAAGACAGTTTCTCACAACAGTAATGGTTCCGTGCATAGTATAAGAATGTGCTTCTCGTATGATTAAGGACGTGATATGATGACGCTGTGGTAATAATATAGGATGCTTATATATTCCTCTGAAGTATTGGCATGCTGTAATCGGCCACCTACACGAAGCAGTCCCGGTGAATCAATGAAAGGGCTTAGGCTTCTCAGTTTCTTTTGTAGTGGCTTATCGGCTTTGATCTGCGTAAATTCTGCAGCGGATTCAATCTGCTGTACCATATGGACTATTTTCAAACGAGAATCTTCAGGTTTGTTTGGACTTATCAAGCCGCTGCGCCTATTGGATTTGGATGTGCAATTATATGCAAAGCGAGTAACCAGCGCAGTGAGAGTGACCAATTTGTGGAAGTTGGAGTATCGCTCTAAGAGGTCGAAGTGCTTCGTGATACCACCGAAACAGACTATCTCCTGAGTTTTTTCGCCTTTCGACAGCCAATCCGGGCCAGTCCACCAAAAACTGTGTTCCTAAAGTTCGAGGGGGCTTATTCCTTTTGAAGCACAGTCAGCAAGACTCTCTTTAGATTTTATATAATTCCAAGACCAAGTTTGTTGGCTTAAATTGTGGATTTTAGAGACCCTGTTTCCAACATATTTTTCTAAAGCTAATGGATTTTTTTTTTGTAGCGAAGCTAAAACTATAGTTGAATCGCACCACGCAAAGATTGGAACATTGTCAATTTTGATGGCCGTTGATGTTTGTTCCAGTGGTTCCGCTAGCAACAATGCTCCATTGAGTTCTAATCTTGGAAGCGTTAATTTTGCTTTTAGGGGTGTCACCTTCGTCTTCGCACACAGATGTGTCGACGTGATTTTCCCAGAAGCGTCTGTTACCTTGCAATAAACTACTGCGGCGTTGGCGGCTTCAGAAGCATCGCAAAATCCGTGTGATTGTGCTGAATGCTGACTTCCATAGTGAATCCAGCGTGGAATCCTAATAGATTCTTTAAATGGTAATTGCCTTTCTAACCGCTTCCATTCAGCTATAATTTCATCGGATGGATTTTCATCCCAATCGACTCCAGACTGCCAGACCTTCTGCATTGAAATCTTTGCTCTAACCGTTACTGGTGGTGGATCGTATAGTGTCGTTATGTTGGAAAGCAGCTGCCGTTTAGTAGCTTTTTGTGTTTCATCAAAGTTGGGAATTTGGAACTGAAACTCGTCCTTAGATGGATTCCAGTGTATACTCAGCGTGTTTATAGTGGTCTTCAGTAAATTCATGGAATCCTACTTCTCTGAAGTTTTCGGGAATACATTCAAGCAGGTGTTGATTATTGCTAGTAATCTAAACCCGCCTTTTTGTAACAGGCCACTTATATCTTTCTGTAGGATCTTTGCTTCAGCCAGAGTATCAGCTCCACTTAACATGTCGTCAATATAAAAATCTTCCATCAGTATTTGCGAGGCAAGTGGAAAATTGTTTTTTTCATCCGCGGCTAATTGGGAAAGCGTCCTTGCCGCCAGAAATGTAGCTGAAGCAGTGCCGTAGGTAATTGTTTTCAACTGGTACTCTTCTATTGCACCAAATTTTTTAAGGTCTCCATAAGATTCGTTGATAGTCTCTACAGTCTTGTGCCATGTTCACTTTCAATGTCAGCTGTGTACCCATATTTGTGTTTTCTCCATCTAGCCATGATTTGTGCTAGATCTTGTAGTTTAGGCCCAATGTAGAGTTTGTCGTTCAAGTTTGGACCATACAGAGTTTTAGCCGAAGCATCAAATACCACTCAAACTTTTGTCGTGGTGCTACTTTTCTTTATGACTGGGTGATGTGGAAAGTAATATACAAGCCGTTCATCACCAATGAATGGAGTTACTTTCCCCATATGGCGTAGGTTCAGATATTCCTGGAGAAATTCGTGATATGATTTTCTTAAGTTTTCGTCTTTACTCAAGCGTTTTTCGACCTGCTTAAAACGAAAAAGCGCTCTGTTCCGTGACTCCCCAAGTTCTTGAATTGGAGCTTCGGTTTTGAAGGGAAGCGTGACGGTGTGTCTACCACTGGCATCTCTCGTGGTTGTTGCTTCATAGATGATCTCACAATTATGTTGTGAAATGGAGTCTTCACCATCTTCGGCATTCATTTCAAAACACTTATGCATGGACTTGTTGAATTCAGCCATAGAGATATTAGATGTTACTTGTAAATTAGGTGCATTTGATTGTTCATTCAAAAGTTTTGCCAGATAATATCCATCCAAACTTGGTTTTTCGTGTCTATAGAGCTTGATATATGAAATTGAGGAACACAGTTGTAAGTGAGGGCTTAATAAATGCTTCTAGTGAAATTTTAAAGTTGGATGCACATCTTGGTGGTATATTTAAGGTAATTTTTCTTCGTATTGTTGCAGCTTTCACACCACAATACCTGTTATGGTAGCAAGTACGTTTTCTGAAGGTATACATAGCTTCTTTGCTGCCGTAGTTGATCTTTTAATGCCCGTAACGAAATATGTTCTCCAGCATATGTTGTTGCATTTATTAATGCTGTAGCTAATATCACATTTGAGTTACAGGAAATGTGCGTAGTTTCGTCTTTAGTAGCCAGGTTGGCTTTAATTGTGTTATTCATATGTAAAAGTCTATGGTGCTCTTGTTTGAACTCAAAGCATCGTAGCTTACTTTTGCACGTAATCCCACTGCCGTGGGCTTGGCAGTTCTTTCACAGCTCTTTATCCTTTACGAATTGGAGTAGATCTGCAGGCGATGAGCCTTTAAGTTTTTCACAATGGTATAGAATGTGAGTTCCTTGGCAATATGCAAAATTTGCTTTTGTTACTACGAATGCTTTCTTTTTCAAAGGTTGAGCTGTATTTGGCTGAGTCTTGATCATGGAAAGAAGTTGATATCGTCGCATCAGGAATTCGTAGAGCTTCTGAATTCCTGGGAACTCTTTGCCGTTCTCTAGTCTTTCCTCAAACATACGCAAAGTCTCAACGTCAAATTTTCACATCGCAGTTCGTACTATTATTGGGTCCCAACGTTGGGTTTCATAGACCATGTTTTTAAGCCCTTCCATACAATTTCGAACTAAATTATATAAGTTGATTGCATCTGCAGCAACTCGATATTCCATTTTTTTTAACATCAAGTAGAGTATTCAATTTTTTTTAACAACAAGTAGAGTCTAACTTTCTGTTGTTGCAGAATTGATCTTCCAACATTCGAAGTGCAGTTTCATAATTATTTGCATTTAATTGCAAATGACACACTGCCTCTTTAGCTTCTCCCTGAAGATAGCCCAGTAAATATTCCATTTTCTGAATTGATCCCAATGTCGGATTACAGTGAATAACTGCTTTAAACAAATCGTCAAAACGTTGCCAATCCTTACTATCTCCGTTAAATGTTGGTATTACAACTGGTGAAAGCTTTGGCAAGTCGAAGTTGAATCCGCTGTCGAATGGCTGGGTATCATGTTGTGCAGGTGGATTGAATATTTGTATGTCAGGGTTGTTTGGTTGAGCTGCTTGAATTAAAAGTTCGGGTTTCTTTACCTGTTCATTTCCTTGTTGGAAAAGTGACTTCATTGCAACATATTTACTCTCTGCAGCTCCGAACAAGCCATTTGCAAAATATGGATCTTCAGGAGATAGACTCTCCGTAAGTAGCTTGTGGTTTGCTCGTAAATTTCTAAATGTTTCGTCCAAGTTGGACATCTTCTTTTCGAAGTATTCAGCGGTTTTCCTTATTGCACTGTCCTTCCTAAAGTTCCGCTCCATGGTCTCCATATGCGTAACTAGCGTTCGCTGGTCCTCTTAAACTTGCGTTGTATCCATATCGAATATTTAATGAGTTTGGAGACTGGGAATAACTTGGAATCACTTGGAAAGGAAAAGGAATTAAACAAAGAAGGCTCAACGGACCAATGAAAAGTATCTAAAGATCATCCACACCAGATGAAGTTTAGACGTTAGCTAAAGACTCAATTGTTGTGAAGTCTTTAGCCCTTTTAGGAATGGGAGAAGGAATGTATATATATGGAATACAAACACTCTTGTGGTCCTTGTTGAACTGGGCGCTTTTTATTCTTCCTATGGGTTTTTATAATTAACAAAATATGCTTACATCTAAAATACATTTTATTTATTGGTCGCTTAATGCTGCACGTGAATTATTGATATAGGCTTTTGCCATTAAGCGTCATGTAAAATTGCTTATGCGTAAAAATCAAAATAGTATGCAAGGTGAACATTGAGTACAAGTAATGTCAATAATCTCTAAAGTTGAATGATCGATGAACAAGTAAGCGAGTAATTATAAGCTTAGATTGCATGATTGGTAAATTATTGATGAAATAGGTGAGTTAATAATTTGATGTTAATAATTTAACAGGCGCTGAATGCTTTTTACAATGTCTTTCATATTCCTCAAATTTTTTTCTTTTGCTAGCATCACAAATTTGAAATATAATTTTGACGGACTTTGTAATTCGACTTTCAGCCAAGTAATCAGTTTTTTCAATTGCTCAAATGATCCTCCCACCCTTAAAGTATTTGCATTTATGTAGGTACCCTAGCACGAGAAATGATTTTTCCGGCCAGAACCCGACCAATCTCTGGCTATTCGGGATGTTGCCTCATGAATGATAACTCACCTCTGATTCAATTATCTACGACTGCGATATTAACTATTCACAATTCTATCATTTTCCTTAATAAAATGCTGCACGCTGAATTCTTAACCCAAAAATTCAGGATTTTTAAATAAATCAAACCGAGATTTAATTTATCATCCCCTAGAAACCGAATCTCTGTATCGTTCTCAAATCAAATTACTAAAATTAAAATATTTTCTACCTCCCATGGTGTTACGGCCCATTAAAGGGCACATAATCGGTTCGCATAAGTCAAAAAGCATCCCCACCCGACAAAGAATATCAGTTCTGATTGTTGTCACGGTCTAATGACATAGGTGAGACCAAAGGACACGATACGGGTGTAGAGCTAGTTTAAGAACTCAAGCAGCAATTATCATAATTCTTTTTACCTTAACTGCTTATTACAAGGTTTTGCTGATTATCCTGAATTCCACTGCTGCCCTTCCGCCGATACCTGCGAGTATAGAACAATACAATAGACGGCGGACAATGAGTTATTGGAGTCCTTTGGTTCTTAAGTTTTCTCCATAAGGCTAAATTATGGACAAACTTTTTGTAACCATCAATTTGCCTGTTTGTTCTCTCTACAGGTTTGTTTTGGGTGCTTCACTTTCCCACTCCTTACAAGCAGATCTATTTCCATTGTTTCATTGCAATGCCCCTCTCTTTCGCACTTTTTCGTAAGCTTATACTAAAGGTAGTCTGTCTTTCCGGTTGTTTTCATTACAACTTAATGAAACTCATTAATTTTAGATTTACTATTTCTGAAACGTCTATATCCTTTCTATAGCAATCAAAATGTAAGAGGAAGAGGGAGATCATCTCACAGAGACTCGAAACATTAAGGATAATTTATTATAACAATTTTGAAGCGAAAAGGAGGGAGATACCGAGTAAGGAATTTTTTTCGAATTTGGCATCGTTTTGTCAGCTGTTCTGTACTTTTCGCGACAACCGTACTTTGTATAACCATTACTTGCACTGCTCTGAAAGGATACCATCCTGTTTCTGAGTAATATTGAGCTGGTTTGGTTGTACTTATAATGGCTGAATGAGTAATAAGTACCGGAAGTTTCAACAATGCTTTCCACTGAGATACTTTCATTAGACTTTGTTATGAGTACTTAAAAAATATTTTCATTACTCTCTTTCATTCTCTCTTGAAAAATTTATTTTAAATTTTAAGTGGATGAGAAAGGATGAGTGGGATTGGTGATAAAACCAGATCATAATGGGTGTAGGAAATCTTTGAAATTTATGGTTTTTAATTACAAACATGCAATTAATGGTGGAGATTATGGCAGTATTGCTTGATTTAGTTGATATTCAACTTTTTTATGACTACTGAATCGCATTGTAAACTTTTCTCTGATTTCTTTGATTTTTTTTCGAATTGACAAGACCCTACTCAAACATTCACCTGTCTGTACATTTGTCCATTCAGCCGTCTATTACAGTAGTTTTTCTGCGAAACTATAGCAGCTACAAACGCCAATCATAGTAGGTGGATGTAAAGAGATGAGCTCTAAGAACTTGGGTACATAAAATTTAAAAGGTCCTTAAAGGGAACGAAACACGGATAATTAAATCATCAATGTTAACCCTCATTCATCTATTTGATTCGATTTGAATACGCTAAAAACAAATGACATATTATTTTGTTTTGCCCTAAAATGTATTTTAAATAAAAGCGCCTGAACATTAGCTACAACTATGTATGTAAACAGTGCATTTTTTAATTTCATACAAAAATTTTCTCACTAAAATGAAGATGTCGCATCTGAGTCCTGGTTCGATAGCCGATAATGGGCATGGTCCCACGCACTCGTACAAAAGCGCCCCCATTGGCTACCAAAAAAGAAAATGGCTTGCCAGATGCCAGGATAATTTGAGCAATAGAACATGATAGAATTTAAATCAGCTTCCAAGCTGAACCCAGGATCATTTCAGGCAGAAATTTCTGTCGATGCTTTTATGAAGATAAATTCAAGACCAGATAAAAAACCACAATCCTCCTTATTTTGATAATTAAAAATATTTTTCAAAAGAAACCTTCTCTCGCAGATATAATCCTGGTAAATAGGCTACTGATATTCCATACCCAATTGCTGCCAGAAGGACGTGTGAATTCACAAAATTAGGCGAAGTAAAAAATTATATATATATATATATATATATATATATATATATATATATATATATATATATATATATATATATATATATATATATATATATATATGTGTATATATATATATATATATATATATATATATATATATATACATATATATTATTTCGGAATGGTATAAGGCTTTAAATTGGCCCAAAAGTTTGATTAGTTTTGTAGGTGAAGGAGAGCCAAAATATAAAAAAGTCAGTTTTTGCAGCCTGAACAGTACAAGACTGGCCTAAAATTATGCGGAGTAGTTAATTATTTAGCTTTTTTTCTCATACATATTTGATGGCATCAAATATGCATTGTAGATTTGTCTAAGCGTATGTTTTGATGAAGAAAAAGGAGTCCATTATATCCTGAGTGAGGGCTAAAAGCTGCATCCCTAGACTATCCACTTAATACCTCTCATTTCAACATGAGAACCGCATGAGCCAATTGATGCATTGCTTCGGGCTAGGCTTCAGTTTTTAGCCTCCATATGCCATTTCATTACAGGGATATATTTCCTTTCGGGAAATAAGAAAAGAAAAAAAACTTGCTAGAAAATAGAGGCTACAATCAGATGGGATACAAAATGTGTAGCAGGCGTCAGTCTTTTCTTCTTTGGAAATAATTTAAGAAAAGACCGCAACATACCAGTACTGTATAGATAAAACTGAATGCAGCCATGTCTACTCAAAAGCTATGTCAAGTAGAAGTCAGTCTCACTATTTTCTTGACTAAGCCTTGGCCTCAAATCAGAAAAGAGGCATGCGGTCCGTTTCCTCTTCTTATTGTTCACTCAAGACTAGCCGCTGACTATGAACTGCCTCTCTTTTGACTTGACATCTAAATTTTCATATTTTACGGCGCTTTCTAGCGTGAAGGGCGATAAGTTTTATGTCTGCAATAACCAGCACCGCTGACTACGAGACTGTTCAAAATGCAGATGCGATCCGCAGCTCTCCTTCTCGCTATACTTGTGTCCAGTGGTTTTCTTGATGACAGCATCGCTCAGTATCTCTGATTCATAAAGCAGTATAGACTGTACTGCGCTCATCAGAAGTCACTTTCTAGTCAAGGTGGGTTCCCTTATATTTAACATCCCTTCATTGAGTGCTGATGCACTCGCTACAATCTTATCGGCCATCGCCCTGATTTACTTAGAAAAACTCATCCAACCGCCTTGGAGTCTTAGCTACCCAGCTTAAGTAGAGCTTGCTCAACTATGCCTCCAGCAACTCTAAAAGCATCACAAAATTATCAAAACAGCCTACCAAGCGGGATTCATTCAGCAGCTCAAGTCTCCGCAGTCTGTCCTTTCTTTGCTGACCTCGCCAAACAGGTAGATTGTTCTTCCAAACCCAAATCATATATTCCAAAACATGGAAAGGACTTTCCAATGCCTCCAGAATTTTCGTTGATCTAGCGGAGTTGAAAGCATTTCTGGTATTAACTGTCACCAACATTGCTATCCGTCCGTTGGACCAGCTGGCTGAAAGGTTCCGCTCTTCGGATCGCATTTATCACCTCTGCAATTGCATCAATGGTGGAGTGACCGCTTTATTGACTGCGCTAGTGTGAATATAGATCACCAGCAGAGAGGATCACGTCAGTGCATCTACCTT
Organism: Odontomyia ornata; assembly: GCA_963969285.1. Classification (NCBI taxonomy): domain Eukaryota; kingdom Metazoa; phylum Arthropoda; class Insecta; order Diptera; family Stratiomyidae; genus Odontomyia; species Odontomyia ornata. Next base: position 288,626,876 of record OZ017740.1, on the reverse strand, counting down.
TGTGAACATGAAAAGCGTTCCGCTGGTGTTTCACCTGCACAACTTCGTCTATGTTTTCTGCTTCATGTAAACATAATGTCCGTAGGACACTAAGCTTGAGCATGATTTGCTCATTGCTCAGGTCAAAGGGATCCCTGATTACGTTTTACGCAATATCTTGTCAGCAACACGCCTCACTGCTTTTGAAAAGACTGTGAAGACTTTTTCTTAGCAAAATTACATATATTCTTTTCATCTGGTGCATGTCTTGTCATAGTTTAGACTGTTTAAGTTATCATCAGGGTTGTGGTACCCCTGCTCTGTTTGGTAATTTCAGTGGAATACCAATATATTCGAGATAAGTGGTATTAAGCAAGACAAAACTGCTAGTAGTGTACCCGTCTTGAACACTTTATTACCACCAACCTGCAGATATGATCTTGTCGGGGCCTACGGATCCAAAGAACTCGTCTGGAGACAGGCATAAGCGCCACTTGCTTGTGCGTATGGGACCCGGTCAAACGGCTAAGCGAGAAGCGCGGCTTGTCGAGGTTCAAACCCACAATACTTCCATTGCAAAATCACGTACAACTTTATGGTATACGCGACTAAGCCCCTTACAATCTTTTTATAAGGAGACCTGTAATAACTTAAAGAAGAAGAACTTCGGACCACTTTCTTTCGTTTTTACAGCACGAGAATCTCTTGTAACGAAATCTAAAATTCTTCTTACAAGACACCTAAAATTCCTTCAAGGGGAAGAGTCTCGTTTACACTAAGTTCAGTGCATGACTACTATTGCATTCACAGTAAGTTAAAATATCTATCTCGTTCTCTAATAGGGGATTAGTGTTAAGTACAAGTATGTATATTACGTAGCGGGGACTCACTCCAATCCTTGCTTCTACTGATCATGCAATGGCAATTAGCGTCGCTACCAATGCTTTTCCCTTAACAGGTGTATTTTTTGTAGAGTGCCGCGTCCACGTACGCGAGGAAATGGATATTTCCATAATGTTCCTCTCGGACTATACGAAATAAGACCTTGAATGGTGCATGGACTAAGATTCGAGTGTTCAGTTGGTATTGACGTTTTGAGTTAAAGGACATGATGTCTTGGACAAAGTTGCTTTGCACAGTAGCGCCAAGGTAACACTTGAGCACGAATGGCACCAGTTTAACTATCATTCCGTTTCCATATTGGTAAAACCTTGACAGACCTCAAATTCCGTTCGAAATTCGCACGTTTGAGTTGTCGGTGAAGGTTCGGTTGATACGGGCTGTCGATTAGCGCCGATCTGGCACTGCAACATTCACGGATGATTAAACGGAGAGCATTGGGCAACTGGAAATTCTTACGGCGTATGTACGCAGCAGAAAACAATTGCGGACGCTGGAGCTACCGATTTTCTTTGTCAGTCTTAAGGGAAGTATGCCTCAATTCGATGATATATACGGGGTGGTTCAATTATGATGCAGAAAAATGCTGTAGATGGCGCGGATGTATGTTTTGAAGGTCGTGGCTTGAGTATGTGATAGCTGGGTCCCTTACGAATAGTGTAACAGAAATTACTTATGGAATTCTTTGTAGCTACATGAATGAGTTGCATATTTTTTAAAATAATTTTCTCTGAAAAATGCGGATGATGTTGCAGCGCTATTTGCTCGACTCAGCTGTACTCCGACTAGGCATACTAATGCGCCCAGTGAGGGACTAGATAATTGATCACAGATTCGGTCCTGCATTCGACAAAATCTTGAGTAAGCACTATCAGTATCGGTACCCAGGAATATTGATATACTTGAAAATTGATTTTTCCTTGCAAATCTGGGAAACAGCCGATAAGGCCAACATAGATGGCCCCACCTCATCTAGAAAATAACGGGTAATAGGTGCCATGCATTTTGTATAATTGTAGACTAGAGCTACAGAGTAATGCTCTCAGCAAGAAGCTGGTTCGAAAGTAGTTGAAATAACCGCAAGGATAAGAGGCATTGTGAATCGAATGCTCATACTGAACAGTTTACGGTTTTGGTAATTGCAGTGGCTACACCCATCAAGGCGATGATGGTGCAGAAATACGAGGGTGAATCAAATATAAACGTTAATTTTTTGTACATCCATTGATTGATGTTACACACAAACCATATCATCAACATTTCCAGATGTTGTCTCTTGTGGTGTGTGCACACTTTCACCACCTTTTTGAAAGCTTGATTATTCCTTATTCATCAAAAGTTTTAGGACGAGTTGCCAGCCATATGCGCATGTACTCCTCGAACTCTTCATTAATTTTAAATCCTTTTCCTCCACGTGATCCTTTCATTGCCGCGAACAAAAATTAGTCACAGGGAGACATATCTGGACTATAAGGAGGATGATCGAGTTTTTTCCAGCCCATACCTTACCAAAGCCCCGTTGTGCGGCCTAGAGTTGGCTTAGAGAAGTATGATCTCTCTAACGTTTCAGTAAGAGGTTTTCACTGACTCTAGCAATTGGCAATAGTAGGCCACATTCATTGTTTGTTGTTCCTTCAAATGACACGGATGCTGTTATCTGTGAGACTTGTCTTTGGACGTTAATCATAACTTCCGTTTTCCACCCACTCTTGAACGCCCTTTAATTTCCTGGCCCACGTATATACTCGATTCTGAGACAATGTACTCGTAGTGTCCCAAACTGCGCCTCTTAACGTTTAACGCCTTCTTTGGTTGAACATTTTATGATGACGCGTTGCACGACAGATAGTTGTACCTCTTGCTCAGTCATGACTGTATTGAGGATGGAACTGAGCGTGGCCGCAAATTAAGCTAGTTCTTTTACTCCTTATAAATGAATCACCAAGCACCATAATATATCATCTAGCTTGGAGGTGTGTGCTAAGCAGAATAGCTAAATTACCGTTTATATCTGATTCAACCTCGTATCTATCTGCGTTGAAGCAAATTCAACACGGGAATGATTTCTACGGCGGGAAGGCAACGCTATCTCAGCAATTGGTAACAGTCCTAGGAAACTGCCGCAAAGGGAAGATAAACTGCGCACTTGATCACTGACCCAAAAGGGACGCATAGTGGCCTGCTTTTTAGATGATCCAGGTCTTGAGCAGGTATAAATGTTTTCGACCTTACCTGCACAAAATTGATAAGTCTCGATCTCCCGACTGCGTGTTCTGCACAGGAAAGGTATATACCGCCTGCTATGGTTAAGTAGTGCGGTGACCATTACAGTTTAATTGGAGAGCTCTTCCCAGAAACGTTTATTCTAAATATGCTTACATTAGTTCACAAATAGAATCGCGTGAAATATTATGCTCGGACGAACGTGATAGCTGAAAAAAGCAAACCGCAGCTTCAGGAGGTATCAACCGTGGAAGCTTCTCTTTTCTAGCTATTATCTCCCGTTAGAAAAGGGGTTTCTACAACTTGGGGGCGCCCCTAGCTTCATCAAAATGAGACCTAGCCTAAGGTAATGTGTCAAATGATTCCGGCCTCTTTCCTTACATTTATGAAAGCAGTGTAAGTGAGTAATCCAAAAGCATTGTGCGTTCAGCAGTCCCATACTCAGGGCATAAACCACCTTCACATCCCTACCGTAAAAAAATGATATTTCATCCGACAATGAGCATAACCAACTCAAATTTTGATGCCGCTCTGTCATGCATTGTGCAAACAAAAATGTTTAAAAGGCACTGTCCTTTCTATTCATCAATTTTTGATGTATGAAACTCATAAGTGCTCTAATAAGTTGAAAAAAATATTTTAATGTCCATTTCGCGGCAAAATCGCATGTAAAAGAAATCAGATTTTGATATGAATTTTGGGACTTAGTCCTTGATTTGCGCTTCAACATACTAAAGCCTTGGATTAAACACTGCATCAAAGCTTTCCTCTTTTGGAGCGACTAGTAAGGCCGTAAATTTCTCTCCACAATATTGTAGGTGCCCTTGTACTGTTTTTATCCGTGATATTCATTCTCATGAGTACTTAGTTTTGAAGTCAATTATTATATTTATTTAATTTCAATAGGAAAATTCTTGAAAATTGCTTGAAATGCCGTCGAGCCTTGGTTTATTGAGTGAGCAGACGCGTTTCGACTCCTTTGAGTCATCTTCTATATCGACCAAGTGTTTCTAGACAAACGCATCCTGTGAGTCATTTTCAGTATCTAATAGACACTGAAAGGGATCAAAATGCGTCTATTCCTCAAAAAAGTAAGGACCAATGGCTTTTTAAGAAATAACTCAGTTTTGAGCTGATTGTTGCCTTTTAAGTCTGGAGATTCATATCGCCTCAATTTTGTTACGGTCCTGATATTTTCGGTTGCATTTTTTTTATGCCGCAAAAGCATGCTTGCGACACTTCAGATCAGCTTTCTGAATCATGATTCAAAATATTTACTACTTGTTTATTTGCGTTCGCCGATTCTTCATGACTTGACAACCTTAATCATACAACAGTCTGCCATAAAAATGTCTGGATTTTACAATTTGAGTAACTTCAGAGCTCTTTCAACTAACGTACGCAAAATTAGAGTCACCTATGCCTTAAGTGTGAGAGTATATTTGTCCTGTCAACCACTTTGCATGTGGTTCGTCTCAACATCTTACAAACACCTCTTCTTGTGTAAGTTGTCTATTTTATTTTCAAAGTTTCACTTCTCTGAGCCATTCCATCCCGGCATATTATTGAGGAAATTTGATACAATTAACTTGAAAGCTTGCTTGCCACCAGCCTCGTTGTGAAAAATCCCACGATAAAAATCAATGTAGTAAATAAGAGCTACTACCAAATGTTTTTTCAAAACAGTCACATGCTTCTTAAGGGCTTTTTAATAAAAATATCACAAAGATCTACTAGCTTCGCGTCCTGTTTGTCCATCCGTCTGCCCGCCTGTCTGTGCGCCACAGCAAGTTTTCTCAGAAATGGTAGTCCCTCGAAAGTTTAATTTTTATCAAACATATCAAAATTTTTTAAGTAGGTCCCTCTAATGCTGAAGTGGCCCTTTAAAAATTGTTTATCATACCTAGTCGAGTGTGGTATCAAATGGAGGAAGGTCTTGATTATAAATTTCAGAATCTGAAATAAAAAGTCATATTTTGTTTCAAAGGGCCCAAAAGGAGGCATAATGTACGAAAAATCAGTGTGCCTCCCATGCTTGGACAACTTTGAACCTAAAAATCTGCAAGAAATCACCGAGTTAGTTCTTTATGGAGTACAAGAGCAAGAAATACCACAGAAGTCAAAATGAACCAAACTTTGTAGATTATATAGATAAATATAAAATCTTCATGCTTACAATATTTTATAGGAACTAGATCATAGCCAAGTGAGTTAGAGCCACTTCAATAGTATGGAATTATAACAACAATAAAACGTGCTGATAGTTGATACATTTTTCAAATTGACCTACGTGTTCTTATTTCCTTCGAGTTTTCATGAAAATATAAGGAATAGTGTTTAATTTGAACATGTTCAATTGGCTGAGCATTCAAAAAAATTATTTAAGCAGGAAAAAAGTGGCGACTATTATGTGCTTATGAAAGCAACTCCGTATCTTTTTGATTGGTTTCATGCCATCAGAAAATTTATTTTGAATCCTAGGATGGTTACAAAGTCCTTCTGGTAGGTGCATTCTCCTGCTTACTCGACTCATTTCTGTTTTAAGTTGTTATTTTGTTCGAAAAATTCTGTATGTATTTGGCTTTTCTGAACGAATTGGTTGTTCTTCTGCTAATTGTCAGTTTTTGGGGCATAGTTTCTTCAAACTTTTTACATAGTTTTAAGCTACCTGTTCTAATCTTCGGGTTCGGTTTTGCTTTTTTTTAAAAATTAAGTTTGCATTATTTCCATTCGTTACCTCGTAAACCACTGGTTCTCTAGAGCGTTCCATACTCCTCTGATTGACCTTTCTGATTTTAGACTTACTGATTGAGCCTCTAGGATTGGTTCCTTAGTGGATTGAAGTAACTATTATTCTTTCTTGCCAGTGTTTGTGTTTAAAGTACACTGACCTGAAGTAGTGTTAGAATTATGACCATTCAACATATTAGTCGCTCAGTAAGGTTTCGTTTTGAGCCGGTAGTATGAGAACTAGAGTAACTAGTTCTACCGCTTGCATCCCACATCATCCACTCGCGCAAACTGTAGCAAACACCATTTAAGCGGACGTTTTTTTGTAAGTGGTGGGAGTTTGAAAAATGTGCATGTCTTCACCGATAGTGGAAACCCCTCCTCTTTTCAATACCTGGGTGGACTCCTTAGCCCGTTCTTCTACATTTGTTTTGTCTAACCATCCATTTTTTCTTTAGGTTTGAGGTCGTATAGCAGCCAAAGAAGCCGTCATATCTTATACAAGAAAGATGCACATCCATAAATTAATTTATAATTAGGCTCAAAGCTTCTATAGACATGTCTGTCGCTAAAATATTGTTTGCTTTTCTGGCAACCTGAAAAACGAGTAAGATACTCCTCTTTTTAGGGTTTTGTACTAAAATACAAAACCCTATTGCAATCACGACCTGTGTCCGTCTGTCCGTCTGTCCGTCCGTCCGTCCGTCCGTCCGTCCGTCCGTCCGTCTGTATGTCACAGCACTTTTTCTCCGAAACTATAGAGGCTACAGCCATGAAACTTTGTGGAAAGGTCAGAAGTGGTGACTTCTTGAAAGTTCAAGGGTGAAAAAATTTTTCGAAGGGGTTTAAGGGGGGTCTCCCCATATAGGGAGTTGACCCTTCAAAAAAAAATTTTCACCAATGGTAGTCGAGTAGGGTGTCATTAGAAAGGTCTCAATGAGATCTTTTGAAAACAGGTCTTAAAATTGCCTTATGAGTACCGAGGGGGGCAGGGGAAGGGGAAATGTACGAACTTTTCGCGTACCCCCCTCTCGCGATTGGACACCTTCCATCCGAAAAACCTGAAAAAAATCATGAATGTAGGCCTTAATGAGTACAACAACAACAAATACATGAGAAGTCAAAATTCACTCAACTTTGATAGTAATAGTATGATTTATCGATTTTATGTTTTCTTGAATAAAATCTAAATGGTACCTTTAAATTCAATAAAATTTAGCAAACGGATGACTTTCTATAAGATTGATCTTTTCTGAAAGTTTCATAAAGATCGATCAGTATTTAACGAAGTTATAGCGATTTGAATTTTCCTGTATTACTATGGAACAATGTGCCCTGTATTACTATGGAAACATATGGCTATGGAGCCATATGCGCTTTTTACCGACTTAGACACGACAGCTTTGCTAGGATTTGCATGAAAGTTTCAGGAATGATAGATATCATGAGGATGACTACATACAATTGAAACAAGTCGAAGAGGCAGGAGAGAGCTCCTAGCAAAAGGGCTTTGTAGCCACTCTAGGATTCGAAAAATAGGCCATGAATCGATGCTTACAGTACAGAGGAGTGGCCCCTGAAAAACATTTCATGAAAGGTAGCCGATATGAGTATCAAATGAAAGTTCTCGATGAGAGCTTTTCAAAACAGTTCTTAAACGGACAGTTTTTGCTTCAGTGGAGGCACAGAGGGGGGAAATACATGAAAATGTGTTTTCTCCCTCGCGAATGGACACCCGTGATCTAAAAAAATCTGAAAAAATTATCAAGCGAGATATTTATGGGTATAATTTTAACAAATACCTCAGAATTAAAAAATTCTTTCAACTTAGTTAATAATAGTATGATCCTCGAACATGACGTGTTTCTTAATTTTATTCGTTGCTGGTTACGGCATTTTGTAAGTTGAGAACAAAACCCTTCTGACATGAGCATAGGTCTGTCTACCCAACTTGTTTTTTTTAAATGGTGCAGTGAGGTACTATTTTGATTATGCTTTTTGTATGGTGAGAATACATGTGTATAGTCTACTTTGAGCTACGTCTAAAAAACCAAACTATAGATTCGAATGTCTAATGTCGTCAACTATCGAACTTGATCGAAGATATCAAGAAAAAACGCCCTTAACTGGCCAATCGTGAAGGCGTGATGTTCCATTATGATAACGCCAGACTCCACACCTCTTTGGCAACCCGTCAAACTGGTGCCCTGGTTTGGCACCATCAAACTATCATTTTTTTACTCCCTTCAAAACCATTCCAACGGTAAAACTTTCGATTCCAATCAGGCTATTAAAAATGAGTTTTTTTTGTGGTAGGGAGGTGAATGCTATTTATGCACAGAGTGTGCGACTCTCATGCGCGACTGGACTACCCACTAAACACCTCCCCTGTCAACCTGAGAACCCAGCCTGAAACCGTTTGACACATTACTTCGGGCCGGGTCTCGTTTTGTTACGCCGTGGAGCGCCTTCAAGCTGGGGAATCCCTTTCCTAGCGGGAGGGGAGAGGGGAAGAGGAATTGCCAGAGGAGCGATCCCCCAGCCCCAGCGGCCCCGGCTGCTGTGAGTCCCTTTTATATTTTAGGATTGCCCGAGCATAATGTGCCACCTGGTTCCATCTGTCAACCGATTCGAGCATCACCACAACTATATTATCCGGGATGAGCTCCCCCGTCTCCCTGTAGAGTTCCCTTCGCAGCCTGACCCATTTTGTACTCGCAAAAAATGTGTGACAGGCATTGTCCTCCTCTCCTGGGCAAAACCGACAATCGGAGGACCGTGACTTACCGATCTTGTGCAGGTAAGACTGAAAACACCCGTGCCCGCTCAAAAGCTGGGTCAGATAGAAGTCAGTCTCACCATGCCTTCGATTTAGCTACGGTCTCACATCCGGGATGAGGCGCGCAGTCCATCCTCGTTTCGGCGCAGGCCAATAGCGCGGCGCTCTCTAGCAAGGAGGACGATAGGTATCCGCCTGCAATCACTCTCACCGCCGAGTCGGAGACTGTTGGATACGAAGATCTCAGTGCTCCTCTTCTCTGCAGCCGTGCCAATCATTTCCGGTATACCTCCTTGCTGAGAGCGTCGCCCCATACCTCTGCTCTGTACAGTAGCACTGACCCTACACCACTCATCAAGAGGCGTCTTCTTGATGGACTGGGCCCCCCTACGTTGGCCATAAGTCGACTCAGAGCCGATATTCCCGAAGCAGCCTTCTCAGCCGTTGCCCTGATTTGCTCAGAGAAACTCATCTTCGAGTCGATCAGTAGCCCTAGGTACTTCACCGCTGGCTTCGATTGGATTTGTATGTCTCCAATACTGATCATCCTTACTCTAGGGATTCTCTTTTTTGTCAAGATGACCACTTCGGTTTTCTCCAGTGCTAAACTCAGCCCGCGAGCAGTCATCCAGTCCCTCACTCAGCGCATAAGCATACCTAGCCTAAGTTGCGCTTGTTCAACGGTGCGTCCAGCGACCAGAGCCGCAACATCATCCGCATAGCCAACCAAGCGCGACTCATCTGGCGTCTCAAGTCTCAGTAGCCCGTCGAAAGACACGTTCCACAAGTCCGGACCAAGGATAGATCCCTGGGCAACACCCAATGTAATTTCCATCCTTCGTTGGCCCTGTGTCGTGTCGTGGAGCAGGCTTCGGTCCTTAAGGTAGTTCCTCAAAAGCCGCATTAGATATTCTGGAACTTGAAAAGAGTTTTCCAGCGTATCCACCCATCTAGCGGAGTTGAAGGCATTCCTGAGGTCGAGTGTCACCAACAGGACGATCCGTCGCTTGGTGTTACTATATGCCTCTGCTTTTTGGGCCGCGCTCACCACCTCTGCAATCGCATCAATGGTAGAACGTCCTGCTCTAAAGCCGTGCTGCCGAGGAGATAGGTCCCCAGCAGCACGATTCGCGTCAGTGAGTCTTCCCTTGATTAGTTTCTCTAGCACTTTCCCAGCCGTGTCTAGCATGCATAACGGGCGGTATGCAGATCCGGGATTTCCCTTCCCCTTGCTGATCAGCACGAGCCTCACCACCTTCCATCGTACCGAGAAAACCCCGTACCGTAGGCAAGCGTTGAATGTGCTGAGCAGCAAGTCAGGACAATGGTGATAGACGAGCCGCAACACCTCAGCTGGAACACCATCTGGACCAGGAACCTTCCTCGTTTTCAATGAGAGAACTGCCTCCTCCAGCTCCAGCTGTGTGAAGAGTGAGCACTCTACTGCTGTTTCACCATGGACAGCGTCAACACGGACGGGATGGATGGGGAAGAGTCCCCGCACTATCGCGTCCATCTTTTCCGCGTCATGTATACAAGGCTTCCGAAGGGCACCAAGTTTCCCCATGACCAGCTTGTAGCCAAGGCCCCACGGATCCTTGTTCACATTGTCCACTAGGTCTTGCCAGCAGCGAGCCTTGCTACTGTTGATCAGCTTTTGAGGCATTTCGTGGCCGACTTATATGCTGCCACCTGCTCGCATGCCTCATCAGGGTTCCGCACTCGTTGAGCCTCACGTCGAAGCTTGTGACACTCCCTTCGCTTTTCAGCGATTTCAGTTGACCACCTGTACACTGGGGGCTTCCGTGCCGGGGTCTTTGACGGGGCATAGAAGCGCAGCAAGCAGTCGTAATGATGCTCATAGTAGAGTTCACCACGTCTTCAGCTGCCCGTTCTTCCGTCCCCTCCGAAGCTCCCTGCAGCGGCTCACCTGCTGTGAGAGCCTTGACGAACCTCTCGACGTCCATCCTTCCGATGTTCCATCCAGTTGTGGAAGGCCGAGAGCACGGACGTCGGGAGACAGCGTCACTTATCTCAAGCAGAATGCACTGATGATCGCTGGCTGAGTAGTCCTCTAATACTTTCCAGTTGTATATCCTTCGTACTAAGGACTCCGAGGTGAATGTCACGTCCGGTATGGTACCCTCACAGCCAATACGGTGGAAAGTCGGCGTATTTCCGGAGTTTAGCACGACGGGGGCCGTCCTGGCCACCATTTCCAGGATTCGTTTTCCCCGCGGATCCGTCTGAGGCATACCCCATTCGATTGCTTTAGCGTTGAAGTTGCCCCCAACGAGCACTATGCCCTCTGCGTTCGAGACAGCGCCCTCCAAAGCATTAAGCTTGGCTTGGAAAGATGATATCGACTCGTTAGGCGTTAGGTACACACTAAAGAAGGTGATCCCTGAGCACCGAACCCACACGAAACCTTCCCCCCGTCCACAACTTTCCGCTTGAAAGTCACTGTTCCGAACCCAGATGGCGGCAGTACCAGTTTCATCAGAATACCATAATGCAGGACTTTTACTATGGTGTTGCTCGCTCAGCAGCAAGAAGTCGGCTTTCATGTCCCTCGCAAACTGCTCAAGCAGGTTTTGGGCGATTGAACTGCGGTGTAGGTTTAGCTGCAGGATGCGGGTCATCGAAGCTCTGATTTGGCCTTGGCTAGGGCTTCCTGGAACACCGGGCATTTTCCTGATCCCAAGACGTGTCCAAAATCAAGTTTTGGATCAGCATACTTGCAAAGAATACAGTATGCCTCCTTCGTACACTCTTTTCTTTTATGTCCCACATCACCGCATTTGTAACATAGGGAACTCCTATCGGGTCCATTGCATACTTGTGTGGTGTGACCATAACCAAGGCATTTGAAACATTGAAGAGGCGTTGCTCTTCGCCGTATCCTACAGACAACCCACCCAATTCGTCGTTTGCCCTTGTTCAGGAATTGTTCGTCGTCCTTTTCGGTCAAGTCAACTATGGCCATGCGTTGTCCCCTGTTGTTTTCTGGTGTCAGTCTCGCTTTGATCCTGCCCACGATAGGGAACTCCCTTTTGATGGCTTCCTCTACCTCGGCTAGATCCGTCACGCAGTCAATGTCCCGTATTTCGATCGTTGCCATCGGCTCGAGCGGGGCTATAGTTGCGCTTTTGCCGAGAACTTTTTTTACTGCATCAAATAATGCTTCTTTATTGCCGGCCTCTGCTCCGAATTCGACCAGTCTGTTGCCCGACCGCGTTGGTCGTACTACTTTAATGGTAGTATTGGTGTCTTCGGGCCTTACGTTTCCCCTGATGTCCCACAGCACCTCCGCGTAGGATCGGCCATCTTGGAGCTTTACAAGCAGTGCCTGCTACCGGGGTCTTCGTCGGGGCTTCTGCCGCTCCTGTTTTGCATCAGGTCCGTTTTCTAATTGGGCGTCCGTGCGAATTTTATTTTCTGGCTTTTTCTGAACGAGTTTCTTTGCGGTTTTCTTCGCTCCTTTTGTAAGCACTGTGTGGAACCCCTGATCTGGTGCTCCACGCCCGTCAAGTGCCTTTTCCTTCCTTCTTTTATCCCGAACTCCTTCGATTAGGCTAGACGCCATTCTTTTATTGATTTTTAATGATGAAGCTTTCTGCATGTCGTTTTTAGATTTTGCCCCGAGCGCCCCTTTAGCCTTCTGTTCATCTTCGGCCCTTAACCAGCTCCTCCGATAGTACCCTATGCGATCTAGGAGCTCCTCTAGTTCAAGGAGCACTGCCTTTGCTACTTTGCTAATTTTTGGGGAGTCGCATGCAGCTTGTATTCTTTTCAGAACATCTCCCGCTTTTCGAAGTAGTCTTTCCTCTTCGTATCGCTGGGCCGGAATTGTACCTGGCAACCATCCTTGGGAGAGGTTTTCGCGTTCCGTTTCCAAGCGCAGTATTTCCGCCACATTTTCAACGTTGGCGGTACAATCACGCGGTGTCTGGTCACTCTTTGCTCTTAGTGCCGTAATCTCCTCGTTTGCTTCTCGATTTTTTGTTGCAATGTCGGGATTTGTGTCTACTGTTGTCAACTATCGAACTTGACCGAAGATATCAAGAAAAAACGCCTTTAACTGGCCAATCGTGAAAGCGTGATGTTCCATTATGATAACGCCAGACTCCACACCTCTTTAATAACCCGTCAAAAATTAATAGAGCTCAATTGGGAATTGATGCCATATCCACCCTATAGCCCTGATTCGGCACTATCAGACTTTCATTTTTTTTCACTCCCTTAAAAACATTTGAACGGTAAAACTTTCAATGCCAATCAGGCTGTTAAAAATGAGTTGGGCCAGTTCCCCGCTTGTTAATACTAGGTCTTCTTCGACCGTGGAATTTTTCAACTTACCGAAAGATGACAAAGAGTCATCCAACAAAATAGTCAATACGAGTATATCATTGATTAATTTTTGTTGCTATTATAAATAAATTTACTTTGAAAAACATGAAAAAAAACGACATGAATTATCGAACAATTCAATAAATCGCCCAACTTAATTTCCAATTTTCTATTTGAAAACAACAAAATAACTTTATCATAAAGACATTCTAATCAACTTAACTTCTATTACCTCAGCTCCTGTTGCCAACTTTTTATGAGTTTTTACTGTGAATATTTTTTAAAATGTTGGATAAATATTTGTTCACTCAAATCTATTCGAACATTTATTCACCTAATCGTAAACTTAAAATCCAGCCCGCATATCATGGATTGCAAGGTTGGAGCGCTCGCATGCTATCTAGCCCAAAACTAAATTATGTACATAAGTTGCATTCTAATGTTTGGTTGTCGTGGCTCTTATTTTGCAGCTTAGGAGAATTTACACAATTTTCTAGTATATTTTACATAGTGTGGCCTTATGTAATTTGACTGAATTATTTAATTGTTGATTTACCTCAAGTCATATAAAATGTTCTTTGTTCATGTGAAAAGAAATGTCCAAGTGCTTTTACTATAATTTTTGTCCGTGTACACACCATTGATGCCGGGCAAAAGTTGTTTGGCTATTCTACTAGATTCAACAAATAACTATAATAATTGAAGATTTGAAATTATTTCTTAAAATCAATGGAAAAATTAACGATACTTAATTAATTTGGTCTCATCTCTCTCTTTCCAGGTACGTTTCTACTTAGATTACTCTCTTCAATGGTAAGATGTCATGCTTAAAATTTATTGATGCCCTGTCGGAAAGAAATCTTTTCCAACATTTTATTAAATCATTCATTTAACTGAAGAAACGTTAGCTTGCTTGTAGAGCTACCACAGCAAAAATGTTTAACTTCAAAATACAACCTCGTGCGTCAAAGTCAAAAAGAACAATACGAAATTACATTCAGAAAATTTAGCTCGCTACAACATACAATTATAAATTTTGAAAGTAAATTGTTCTCAACTCAAAGGATATCAAACCAAGTGAACAACAAGAATCCTTTTTATTCATTTAACGAACCATAATGTAAGTTTGTACTTACAAACAATATTTCTCTTTTTAATTGACACAAACAATCCCGCACAAAACACGACGCGTAATTTCAAGATGGTTCAACTTTGATGAAACTTTACCCTTCGTACGAAAACAGATAACGATGCTCCACATGAGCGAGTAAATTAGGAATGTTAAGGAAGAGAGTGTTACGCAACCAACGATTTGTGTTTATGTTGGCGGTTTCACTTAGTTATGCTATTGTTGTGGTTCGATTTTATCATTTCTTGAAAAAATACCAACAAAGCAGTCATCCTAAAAGCTCACATACTCATGCGTGGATTCGCTGGAAGTAGAATAGATGAATGATGTATGTACCCGTATGCATATTATGTGGTCCATGTGTTATTTATTGTTTGTGATGTTGAATTTCACTTAACTGGAGACACACAAGCATCATACGAAAAATATTGTTAGGCATAATGTTCAGACATTAATTAATTTTCCTTTTGGTTGACTTGAAAGGCTCTTGACTGAGGGAGTCTGGTCTCAATGACTGGCTGGCTGACTGTCGTTGGCTGAGTTGCTTCACTGACTACAGCAGACAAAAGCCTGAAGGATAATTTTATTGTTTAGCCGACATATTGGCGTGTGTTCAAAAGGAGTTGTATGTTGCAGTATAATAATGATTATAATTAGGGTTTTGGTTTGGAAAAGGGCAAAGTTGAAAGTTTTCTCTTTTTTCGTTGACTTCATGTACTATATAACATTTTGAGCTTGTATTCATTAGAGATAAATATCTTAAAAGGTTTATCAGAGTAAATTTTTATTTAGTGCCTCGGCATTCTTTCTTTTTTGCTAGTCCCCTTACAATGGGCTCCAGCTACGGTCTTTGCTGTTCATAGGTGTTGGAGCAACTGGCCTTCTGTGGGGGAGCTTAGTTTTTGCTGCTTATCTGCCATCAGCCACCTACGCCTGAAATCACATATCCGAGCCAGAAGTTCTAAAAAAGGAGCGGCTTTACCAGAAGGATAAAGCAACCTCCGATGTGCAAAAAAACTAAGCAAAAGGATTGAAAACGGAATAATGGAGTTAGACATGAATCCGTTTTCAGCCCTTTTGCTTAGTTTCGTTTATGCATCGCAGGCTGCTTTATTCTTTCTGTTAAGCCGCTCCTTTTTTAGATTGATCTATCAAGCGTGTTTTCCTAGTGAGGCATCTCAAGATCTAAATTCTGCACCTTAGTCTCTTCGATATTGGTAAGAGCAGCTTTGAACCGCCACCTCCTCAGTTTCCTCTTCGGTTTCTGCATTGTTGTTTATTTCTCTCTTAGGGGACGCTCTGGCGTGTTAGAGGTAAATCTCCCTCCTTACCGTGGATGGGCTATCTGACATGTCGTTAAATGAAGCTTTTAAAAAAAGAACAATCGGCTCGAGCTGAAGTTGCTGCTTCAGTTGGTATAAGGCAAATAATGTAAATTGCTTTATTAAATCACAGTAGTGAAAAAAAATTGCACCCGACACTGACAACAAAAGCTTCAAGGATACCAGGTCCCCAATAACCCTCATTATGCATTACGGGCTGTCAAAGAAGAATCACATTGCTCGAGCTCGGG
The DNA here is from genome assembly GCA_963969285.1 of Odontomyia ornata. Lineage (NCBI taxonomy): Eukaryota > Metazoa > Arthropoda > Insecta > Diptera > Stratiomyidae > Odontomyia > Odontomyia ornata. Next base: position 288,611,213 of record OZ017740.1, on the reverse strand, counting down.
AAGGAAGAAGTCATCGCGGAGCCATGATGGAGGAACCTGGCAGCGCGCATTGGACTTGTTCTGAATATATGTCTCCACCCTAGTGGATGGTCTAATGTCGCTTTCTTTGAAGCAGCGTTAAACACTCGACACAAATTGTAACATCTGCAGGACATGCATTTACATTCACAAGCTAACCTACCTTGTTTTCTACGATTAGTGTACCGCTTACCAATAACCAGCATTCCATATATTTTCACAGTTGATTCATGTTAGGTGGTATTTCCAGTTCAAAGATGTCTCTCATCAAGGACTACAAACAGCAGTATGCTGTCCTGGCGGTAGAAATTACAGGTCAAGTAGAACGCATCGCTATTTCCAGTAGTGTGGAGCCGCGAAAATTAGTATCCAAAGTGGATATAAAGTTGGCCTAAGCTTACAAAAGGTCCTAATATCTTTAAGCTTGAAAGAAATCTAATCATATTCACGGAAGTTATAGCCATTTGAAATTTATCTAATTACAACAACAATAATAAACAAATTTGGTATACTGTGGTCTTGCTTTCGTTTCAGACACTGCGATTTTAATTTGATCTTCTTGCAGATAAGGTGAAAAACATAAATTTTTTGAGAGAGCTTGATCGGAGTGATTTTGTCACAATGAAACAAAATGGTGACCGTCGCAAACGGGGCGACAAATTATTTTCTATTAAAGATACACATCTCGTTGACGTGTTTCTTAACTTTGTTCGTTGTTGGAGTCTGCATACCGTAGGTTGAGTTTAAAACCCTTCTAACAAGAGCGTAGGTTTGTCTACCCAACTTGTCATTATCACTGTTTTTGCATTCCTAAGGGAGCTAGAGTGGTTCAAAGCTGTACAAGGTGTGAAAACAGGAAAAGAAGCGTTCAAGGATCCCATTTAATTCCATTTTGATTTGACAGAGGGAAATTTAAAAGTCACAAATCATTGTTTTATGAAAACAATCGATCGAATTTTGAATTTTGTGAGGTATCTGTTGATCTAAAATATGTACATGAAAAACTACATTGTAATTTTGTTGGGATTTTTGGTCTACAGCTTTCGAATATCGCAAAAAGGGACACCAGTTTTGTTTGTATTCTCTACCTTCCCGTAGACCCGCTTTCAATATAACTTAGCCTTTAAGACTTGATATCAACGACCTCTTGAAGACCTTACCTTTGATATCTTACTGACTTTCTTCAAAAGAATACAAGTACTTAGGGGTCATACCCTTATTTTGGGAGACAGAAAATTCGACTATGTAAAATGAAAAAACCCACACTACCGAGCTTTTCGAAAAATTTGATGACTCTTGCCTTTATGGTTCCTTAGGAACCAGTGTAACACTTTTTCTATCGTTTTTTATGTCATTTTGTATATCGTTTCTTATGTTGTCATTTTATGTCGTTTTTTATTCCTCCGTCCGCCAAAACGCTCCATAAGGAGACAGCTGATGGTCGAATACTTTGAACACATGGTAAATCCTTTTCTGCTTCCAGAATATCTGTTACAGATTCTGTGGTCGCCCTGACAATGATGAGAATCCATAGAATAAAGACGTTCAAGTCAAATTGAAGCCATCAGCGAACTACCTGTGTCTGGTAAAAAGCTCGTTGCGGGGTTTGCTTGAGTAGGTCAGGGCCGTGACCGGTAATGTTTAAGCAAATGGATCAGCACTCTGTTGACTTATGGCCAATTTTGAAGAAGCCATCTAATCAATAAATCAAATTTTGATGAACAACGTACATCTTGTGTTACTTTTCAGATCAAAAATCTCGAGTAGTGCTGTCTGCAAAGGGCATGTATCTAAAATGTCTGGCGTGGTTACAAAAAAGAAGAGCACTGATGAGGGCCCAGACGCGTCAAGATTGGTGGGGTGTCTTCGCTAGGAATCTGTTTCCTCCTTTTCTTCCCACTAGAATGGGGACTCACGCAACTTAATGGATTTCAAGGGGTAGAAAAAGCAGGTTCAACCCAAGGCAGTGTGACAACTAGTTCCAGGTTAGTTTTTAAGATTAACAGAGGGTGTTAAGTAGATTGACTTGAAATTTTGCGCATCTGGGAGCTCCGTATTCAGAGCGGCGTAAATAGCTGTAGCGGTTATTGTCATATTACATTCAAATTAGTTTTATGTCAAAATAAAAATAAAAACACTTAATGCAATTCACTTTACATAAACACAATGACATATGAACATAAACTCCCAGCTACCTGTATTTGTGTAGAGTTACGATAAAAAATGAACTAAGCATTAGTATTAATTTCGTCTTAACATGGTTAATATTTTACAGTTAGTTAAAGTGCTGGACCATTCATATTTGCAAGCCATGCGCCAGGAGTTTCAACTCAGGTACAAGCGCGACTTTCAAATAACGTCCGAATATATTTCGGCATCAACGATTTGTTCATTTGCAGCCGGTGACCATCAATCATTAATCAGCATTGCCAACACCGAATTACGTAACGGTAAAATTGTTGCCCTATCATCGCTAACTAACACACACAGAAAATTAAAAAGTTGACAGACAAGCAGTTTACAGGAGAGCGGAGTATTTGAGGCTAATTTAGCGTATACCAGTACACAGTGGCCACAAACCAAGCCAAATGATTCACCGTGCCTGTCTATACCGAATTGTGTGCTGAAATACCTGAACTGAACAAGTTCTGCGAGAAAATTGATCCTTATAGTATAGCAGCTTTCTTTGATCGATGAGATTCGCGGAAAGAAAAGCAAGTACAGAAGCTTTAGATACGCATTCCTCGATCTTCTCGCAGTATTTGTGCAGTTTTTGTATTCCCCCAAGAAGAGTTATTATATGCCATTAAAGCGGCTTAAGTGTTCTGTGACAACACTTTACCATTCCATTAGACTGCGGATGATATGCAAATTTTTCAAACTCAAATAAAAAAGATTAAAGCCCAACACATGTCCTCATGCATGAAACAATTCTGATTGAAATTGTCTACCTTGATCCGTTACTATAGTATAAGGTACATAAAAATCTGGATATCCAATCTTTAATCAATGCTTCAGCACAAGATTTAGCTGACACATCGCCTAAAGGAATTGCTTCTGGCCAACGAAAAAATCTGTCAATATTAGTAAGGCAATAATTAAAACCTTGTGAAAGTGAATGTGCCCCAATTGAGCAGCGCGTTAAGGTAGTTGAAGCCTTTTACGAAAATGGGCGTTCAAATCAAAATGCATTTCGTGCACTTCGTGATTTTTTTGGTCAGCATAATCGACCAAATGTGTCCACAATCGGGAAAAATGCGCACAAATTTCAGGAAACCGGGTCTGTAGAAAATGTGAAATCACTTGTGTATGCTCGCCCAGTTCGTTCTACGGAAAACATTGCTCTTGTTGACGATAGTGTGGCAGCAGAGCCGTGAACCTCGACTCGTCGTCGCGCCCAACAATTGAATACCTCACGAACATCACTGATGCGGATTTTGAATAAAGATTTGAATTAGCACGCTTACAAGGTTCAATTGACTCAAGAGCTGAAGCCTACTGACCATTTCAAGCGTCGGGAATACGCCGATGGTTGGTTGAACAGACAGAAGGGAATAGTGTGTTTACAAAGAAAATTATCTTCAGCGACGGGGCACACTTTCACCTCAGTGGATTCGTTAACAAGCGAAATTGCCCATTTTGGTAAATGAGACTCCACTAGTGATTGTTGATGCATCCACAAAGCGTGACAGTTTGGTGCAGTTTATGGGCTGCGAGCGTCATCGGGCCGTACTTCTTCGAAAATGAGGACGGCCAAGCAGTTACCGTGAATGGTATTCGATATTGCGTGATGATAACGGACTTCTTGTGGCCGTAAATTGAGGTTATGGACCTGGACAATATGTGGTTCCAAAAGGATGGTGCCACTTGCCACACAGCCAACGAGACAATGGTTTTTTGCGCGAGAAATTCAATGGCCGTGTTATCTCACGTTGTGGCGATGTTAATTGGCCGCCACGAGCATGTGATTTGACACCGTTGGACTTCTTTCTCTGGGGACATTTAAAAGAAAAAGTGTACTTCAATAAGTCAAGAACAATTCAATAGCTAAAGGATGAGATAATCCAGCACATTCACGACATTGAGCCTCAATTATTCCTCAGAGTCATTGAATGGACCTTCGGATAGAAGTTTGCACCATAGCCTTTGCGATCGTTTGGGCGATATTTTGTTTCACACATAATTGTCATAGATCTTCCTATTATAATAAAAAATATAAACGGGATTCTCTGAAAACTTTTTGTTTTATTTACTATTAACATCGTGCATTTTGGTTGCACCAGCCTTTAAGAAAGCAGTAGTTTAACGGTCCTGTTTCGATTCTGATTTGACAGGCAAAAATGGAAAAGTCACAAATCATACTTTTATCAAAAAAGATGATCGTATTTTGACTTGTGAGGTATTTGTTGCTGTAGAATACATCAAAACCTACATCTGTGATTTTCTTGAAATGCTTTTCAAAAGGTTTGATGGCTCTAGCTTCTACAGTTCCTGTGGAGATTGCGGGACACTCTTTCTGTCGCTTTGTCATGTAGTTTTTTATGAGAATTTTTATGTTGGTTTTCTATGTCGTTGTTAAGGTCACCATAACCCTGCCAAAACTACTTTCGTACCGTTTAAAAAGAAGCGAAAACTAGAATAACTTCATACGATAGGCTTGAATGGAGTGAAGATAGAATTCAAGAAAGAAATTAAGTATCTTGGGATCTTTTTGGATAGTAAGCTCATGGGAAACCGACACATTGAAGTGGCAACAAACAAGCCACAAGAGCCCTGATGGTGTGCAAGAACATGGCAGGCATATCTTGGGGATGGTTGTACGCTATAGTGGTGAGACCAATCATCATGTAGGGGTATTGTCTGGGCAGACAGGGACCAGGAGTGCATAACGAGGCAGGCACTCAATCGTGCTCAACGTCCGACCTGTGTCTGCATCACGGAGCAATGAGGTCGTGCCCAATGGTGGCACTCCTAAAGGACCGAAGCCTGCTCTACGACACGACACAGGGCCAACGAAGGATGGAAATTACATCGGGTGTTGCCCAGGGATCTATCCTTGGTCCGGACCTGTGGAACGTGTCTTACGACGGGCTACTGAGACTTGAGATGCCAGATGAGTAGCGCTTGGTCGGCTATGCAGATGATGTTGCGGCTCTGGTCGCCGGACGCACCGTTGAACAAACGCAACTTAGGCTAGGTATGCTAATGCGCCGAGTGAGGGACTGGATGACTGCTCGCGGGCTCAGTTTAGCACTGGAGAAAACCGAAGTGGTCATCTTGACAAAAAAGAGAATCCCTAGAGTAGGGATGATCAGTATTGGAGATATTCAAATCGAATCGAAGCCAGTGGTGAAGAACCTGGAGCGACTGATCGACTCGAAGATGAGTTTCTCTAAGCAAATCAGGGCAACGGCTGAGAAGGCTGCTTCGGGAATATCGGCCCTGAGTCGACTTATGGCCAACGTAGAGGGACCCAGCCCATCAAGAAGACGCCTCTTGATGAGTGCTGTAGGGTCAGTGCTACTGTACGGAGAAGAGGTATGGGGTGACGCTCTCAGCAAGGAGGCATACCGAAAACGATTGGCACAGGTACAGAGAAGAGGAGCACTGAGAATTGCATCTTCGTCTCCAACAGTCTCCGACTCGGCGGTGAGAGTGATTGCAGGCGTGATACCTGTCGCCCTCCTTGCTAGAGAGCGCCGCGCTATTTACCTGCGCCGAAACGAAGATGCGAGGGAGATGGTTGTCCGCGAGGAGAGACAACGCTCGCTCAACGATTGGCAGCAGTCTTGGAGGAATTGCACGAAGGGAAGGTGGACTGCGCGCCTCATCCCGGATGTGAGACCGTGGCTAAATCGAAGGCATGGTGAGACTGACTTCTATCTGACCCAGCTTTTGAGCGGGCACGGGTGTTTTCAGTCTTACCTGCACAAGATCGGTAAGTCACGGTTTCCCGATTGTCGGTTTTGCCCAGGAGAGGAGGACAATGCCTGTCACACATTTTTTGCGTGTACCAAATGGGCCAGGCTGCGAAGGGAACTCTACAGGGAGACGGGAGAGCTCACCCCGGATAATATAGTTGTGGTGATGCTCAAATCGGTTGACAAATGGAACCAGGTTGCACATTATGCTCGGGCAGTCCTAAAATATAAAAGGGACTCGCAGCAGCCGGAAGTGCTGGGGCTGGGGGATCGCTCTTCTGGCATTTCCTCTTCACCTCTCCCCTCCCGCTAGGAAAGGGACTCCCTTGCTTGAAGGCGCCCACGGCGTAACAAAACGAGACCTGGCCCGAATCAATGTGTCAAACGGTTCCAGGCTAGGTTCTCAGATTGACAGGGGAGGTGTTTAGTGGGTAGTCCAAGGGTATCCTCCATGGGAGTCCCACACTGCCAGACTCGGCGGGCGTGAATGCCTTCACCTCCCTACTACAAAAAAAAATGGTGGCACTCGAAAAAATATTAAATTTATCATCCCTCCATCTAACGATAGAGCAGATATCAATGTCCACAATGATCAGGATATTCTATCACGATAGGGACAGTGGCTCTGGGATTGGACATAACGATCAAGTTATGTTATCGAAGCCGTTCCCATGAATCAGTGCACCGTTTGACGGCACAACGACGTTGATCAATAAGAGGGAATGTAACTCTGAATCAAATGTACACCTCATAGAGTCACATACTATCAAATGGTGCACAGACAGATCAAAGACCGCAGAGGGAACGGGAATCGGAGTGTTTGGATCAGGCACCAAATATTATGAACCACTGGGAATGATGCCAAGCATATTTCTGACGGAGTTCTATGCAATGTAAGTGCACAACGTTGCATTGACAAAAAATACAAGGGCAAAACGATAGCCATCTTGTCAGGTAGCCAAGCAGCTATTGAAACCCTTGAATCACGATAAAATCGAAGATAGTTCAAGAATGTTCTACAAAACTCAATAAACTGGGTGAGAACAACAAGATTACTCTGTACTGGGTGCCATGGCATGCGGGGGTTGAAGGTGACGAAAAAGCAGACCCCCTAGAGAGGAAAGGATCATAGATAGTGTTTGCTGATCCTAAACCCGTCAGTGCAGTCGAGGTGAACTTTGCGCGGAGACACCTGAAGGAAATAGAAACTAGAAAACGCAAAAAAACACTGGAGTAGTTATCCAGGGCTTAAAACATCCAAAGCGCTCGATAGCACCTGTTCAATAAAAATCTTCGAGAAATGTGTCGCGTGTTAGTTGTATCTAGCACTTGAACCAGTACAACCTAACACAAACTGACAAGTTGCAACTAGCACTTGAACCAGTTCAACTAAATTACTTCTCGAAGTGTCGTAACTAGTACTTTAACCAGTACAACTTATTTTTCCACCTTTCCTTTAAAATGAATAACGCGACGTTCTGATCAACAATGATAATTTATTGTCTACTTACAAATCTATTTATACATAAAAAATGCTTATTCGTAAATTCTTAATTTTAATTTCCCACAATACATGAAAACGTTAAGCGGCGGTATCCGATTCCCACGATGTTGAACTTTTGCTACGGTGAAGATAGTCGCTGGCATGTCTACGACTCGGATGGCTCGTATTACTTTCGCGTCATCTGGTGCATGCATTGCATATTTTGCTGATGCCACATGTGAATGACAATTGTTGATTTGTCCCTGAAGATATCACATGCGAAATTGTTGTTTATCTTAAACATTCTCCCCCCGTTGAATGGCTATTCAATTTGACCTATATTTCCGCGGTGAAATCAGACGAGCGTCCTTGACGCGGTGCAGGTATTGGTTTCAGTATGCACTTCCCATGGAACCGTTGAAAGGCGAAGTAAATGTGGAGATTCGGCGGCTCCTTTTGTTCTTGTTTAATGGGCATTTGTAGAACTCCTAGGATTGAATAAGACGTCGATCGATTGGTCCTTAAAGTATGGTGTCCTTGGATGGTACCTGATTTAAACTTTATCATGCAATTAGGATTTACCGTTAATAGGCCAGAACCTTCCACAGCCAGTTGAAGAATTTGTTTACCGCAAACTGTAGTAGGATGTGTTTTTGCAAATACGCAGTAAATCCATTTGTTGGAGTCACGAAGCTGTATCCAGAGAAGATGAGGATTTTTCTGGTCCAAGTGACACTCATGATGGGTTACATTGTTTAGAAGGTTTATTTCACTACTGCAAAAACTCTTCTTCTTTGCGAAATATCGGTCCTTTCAGCTTACACAAATATCTTCCTTCAATTAGGGTGGTGCAGTCGGCTCAATCTTGCGAGTTCATTGTAATGTATTCGTCATTGCGAGGAATTTCGTGCATGGTTCTATGCTGAGAAGCGAATCGTCAATGAATGCAGGGATCGGGATGACCTTAAATAGATTGAAATGTGTGTCATCGATTAATGGGACCGTTATCCGAAAGGTAACATGGTTGCCTGCGATGCCTCCTTGGATGTCCATTAATTTATATAGTTCAACGATATTTTCCTTATCAACCGGTAAATGAATAGTTTGGTAGGTGAGAACGAAGCGTGAAAAGTTCTGCGTGAGGCTGATTCGGTGATAATATCGCTGGACTTATCCTACGAATAGCTTCGTCAACCAGTGCTTTGAATTTAATTTCAATGGCCTTTTGATCATGCTTCATGATGTTTGATTTTCACATTGTTGATGGTTTTTGACATTTCTTCTGCGTAATCAGAATCAAGTACGCCAAATAGTGAATTCGCTAAATTGCCAATTATGTTGAAAGCACCACGTTTCATTCGTTTTGCGATAACCAAATCTCTGAAATGTTGTATCTTTGACAGGGTGACCAGACGTCCTACTTTAGGAAGACATGTCCTCCTTTTTGCTTGCCCGTCCTCCTGTCCTCCTAAACTTCACAAAATCCTCCAAACGTCCTACTTTTCAATCAAAGGATGAAATTTTCTCATAATTTACTCCTTGTAATACATTTTTTCATTTTTTTTTATTTGGAAGAAAAAAAAGATGGAGATATCACAATTCAAAATCCCGCGCGTGAAAAAGCGTGTCCGAGCGCTTGCTCCAAAGAATTTTTCTCTCTTTCTAAACAATGAGTTAGATAGAGAGAAAAGTGCTTCGAAGCAATTGCTTGAACACACTTTAATTATCGAGTTTGTATGCATCGGAGTGTTGTCGTTGACATGCAATAGCCATTATTGTACGAACACGAAACTTACTTTCACTGTGGGGACGCTGGTGAGCATAGTAAAGGAATACTGGTGGGAGAGGCGAGGTTATAAATAAGAGCAAGATTCTTTCGTTGTTCAGTCAGCATTGTTTTGGACAGTAGACCGACGAAAGAAACCAATTGTCTGTTTCAACTGTTCGTTCTCTTATTTCAATCAAAATGAATTTTAAATCATATTCCTGCGTCGAATTTTACAATTATTTAATGGACCCGAAAAATTCAGAATTGCTTCGACTTATTGCAAATTCTGAAAAATATTGTAAAAAATGAACCGTGACTCTTTGATTAAATTCGCCCAACTTTGTAAACATTCGAATAAAAAAAAATTTTTTTTCCCAATAATTGTATATTTGAAAAAATTTTTTTTAATATTTGAATTATCATGGGGGGGTTGGCAAGGCGATGTCCTACTTTTACCTCTTGAGCATCTGGTCACCCTAATCTTTGATCTTAAAGTTTTAAATTGATTCACGATGTGATAACATTGATTTGGTTGTTTAAGCAGCTGACTAATTTCTTCAATGGTGTTGTTCCGTTTTTCAGAGTTCCAAACCAAAATGGATTGAAATTGAAGTATACAATGAAGTTCCAGTGATTTGAGATGAATGCTGCTGTCCCCAAAAGGTCAAAATAGGCACCAGGTTCCGTTGTATTCTCTTGGTGGGTTGTTCTGCCTTATCTTTCTCATCTGCCGTAGCATCATCCCGATCGGGAACATCCACTGCACTTGATGGCTCAACTTCCTGGATGGGAATGGGTGCTGGACGATGAATGGGTCGACGAAAGACACCTTTTGCAGTTCTAACGTTAACGACTCTGATTAAGTTCTCATCGCCCTAGTATGTTTTGATTATTCTTCGAAGAGACCATTGCATCACGGGCATGTTGTCCGCTTTTATTTTTACTGATTAATTCAGCTCAACATTGTCCTGTCGCTCCTTCCGCCTGTACCAGTATTGTAGTTCGTTCAAGTACTCTCTGCTTCACCGACGCCAGAACTCACTTCTTAATTGATTTACTTGTTTCCGTCTCGTTTGTAAAGTTATCCCTGAAGGCGTTGCTTGTCGGTCAACTGGAGCTGTCAAGAGCCCTCCAATCAAGAAATGTCCCGGGGTTAGGGCACCTAGTTCATTTGGATCATCGGACATTGGTGTAAATGGTCTCAAGTAAAGAATTGCTTCAACTCCAATGACAAGTGTGTCCAATTCTTCATACGTGAGGGAAGCTGCGGCCATACTTCGAAGAAGCAGATGTTTTGCAGACTTTACGGCAGCTTTCCATAGGCCGCCAAAATGAAGAGCTCTCGGTGGTATGAAACGAAAGTTTATATTTTTTGAGCTGCACGAGTTTATTATTTTTTCTCGAGAATCTGCAGAATGAATCGTGTCCTTGAGTTCCTGAAGTTGATTCCTAGCACCAATGAAATTTGGTGTATTATCGCAATATAAATCACGGCAATGGCCCCTTCTTCCAATGAACTGATTCAGTGCTCCTAAAAATGCTTCGGTAAACAGATTTCCGACCACTTTAATGTGTATAGCCTTTGTAGGAAAGCAACAAAATACGGCAATGTATGCCTTTTGTGGCCTTTTTCCTCTTAGTTGATAATGAATCCAGATTGGGTCACAAAAGTCTACTCCAGAGTTAAGGAATGGTCGAGATGGTTGAATTCTAGAGGCTGGTAAATTACCCATCATCTGTGTCATCATTTTATGTCTCGCCTTTGCACACCTTACGCAATGCTTTTGCCTTTCAGTGGCCAAAAATGTTGCCGCGTAATGGCTAATAATGTTTGTGCACCACAATGTAAATTCTCACGATGTAAGTCTTCCATTATAAGTTTGGTGATTGGATCTGTTGATGGAATCAGGATTTGATGTTTTGCAAGATGAGAAGCTTCCAGCTGAGCGCCAACTCGGATGATACCATTCTCATTTAGAATGGGGGAGAGGCTACTTAATATACTTGACTTTTTTACTTCCCCGTACCTTTCCAATTGACGTATTTCTTCTGCAAAATCTGACCTCTCCATCTGCCGAACTATGATGTTTCGGGCCTCACTTAACTCCTGTGATGAAATCTCGAAACATTGAGCTTTATCAGCAGCTGAGAGTCTTGTGTGACAAATAAATCTCTTCATATAAGCCACAATTCGTTGTAGTCTACGGAAATTGTTTCCGTGGCTAATTTTGTAGATAATTTCATCTTCTAGATTATCGGCTGGAGGCTCTCGAGTAGTTGGTAACGACACCTTCCTAGTTTCAGAAGTGATTGCTAGTTGATGGTTCTTTCCATAAGGTCTAGGCCATAACGACTCATCACCATATAAGAAAAGTGGTTCATTAAACCACGGATTACATGCGGCTAACCTTTCTGGAGAAAGCCCTCTTGACACAATATCTGATGGATTAAGCTTTGAACTGACATGTCGCCATTGGTCAGGTCTCGAGTGCTCTTGAATATTTGCGATTCTGTTTCCAACAAATACTTGAAACGATGCTGCTTCTGTGTTTATCCTTACTAACACAATTTCTGAGTCCGTCCACAGAAAAGTTTCAGCATCATGAAGCCTTAAATCATCCTTGATCCTTGTAACAAGTGTCCAACCTAGGCAATGTTTGTCTTTGTGAGGGAGCTACTCTCGACTTAATGCAAAGAATGTTCACTAGAAGTCTTTTATTTTCGGTTTTCGCGCGAAGGTAGAAGACTGCTCCATAAGCCTTTTCAGAGGCATCAGCAAAGGCGTGTATATGTAAAGACCTTGGCTTTTCAGTTCCAAACATATGCCGTGGGCATTTTATGTTGTCTAGCGTTTTCATGCTAACTAGAAATCTTCTCCATTGTTTATGAAATTCCCTTGGAAGTTCATCATCCCCATCAATTTTGTGTTGCCAAAGCTGTTGTAAAAACATCTTTGCTTTAATTACTACTGGAGCCATTATGCCTAGTGGATCAAATAATCGAGCCAAATCTGAGCTAACGGTTCTCTTCGTGATGCGGTCCTGATTAATGAATTTTGTCAGCCATGTCAATCCTAACGTGCTTATTTTGGTTTCTGTGGCCTTGTCAAAATCCACTTCCATTTCCTGATTTTCCAGTGGAATTGATTGCAGAAGCTGTGGATGGTTACTGTCCTATTTCCTTAGTTTGAAGCCAGCAGTATTTAATAAGGTTATAAGTTCCCTTTGAATCTCCTTCGCTTCGTAAAGGCTATCAGCGCCTGCCATAGCGTCATCCATGTAGAAATGTTCACAGAATGCTTGAGCGCCCTTTGGATATTTGGATGTACCTAGATATGGAGCGGATCTAGTACCATAGGTGTGTATTGAGTTGATACGTTTTCAATGCTTCATCAGGAATATTTCTCCAAAATATTAACTGGAATGCTCGATCAGATTGCTTTACTAGAATTTGAAGGTACATTTTTTCTATGTCGGATGTAAAAGCGTATCGTGGCAGGCGAAAGCAGAGTAAAATTATAAATAACTCACCCTGTAACACAGGCCCCGTATGTAACACATCATTCAGTAAGTATCCTGTAGATGTTTTGCAGGAGGCATCAAACACCATGCGTAACTTTGTAGTACTGCTTTCTGGCTTAAGCACATAGTGATGTGGGAGATAATAATGTGGTGATTGGACTTCGTCTTGTCTCACCTCCTCTATATGTTCCAGACGCACATATTCTTCCATAAACTGCGTGTATTGGAGCTTCAGTTCCGGATTCTTTGAGAGCCTTTTCTCCATGGCGTGGAATCGATTCAAACCAGTCTGTCGTGATTCCCCCAAAATCATTGTATCAGCATTGAATGGTAGCGTGACAATATATCGTGTTGATTTGTCTCTTGCTGTAGTGTCCGCAAAGTGCGCTTCACGGTCCTTTTCTGCACGCGTCATCGTGTTTGTTGCGTTTTCAAGTTTCCAAGACCTTACGATAAGGCTTGATATGTTGTCTTCATCTTCACTACAGATGCCACATGAAGCTGATGTTGATTCTAGTCCATCAATCCCTCCAGTCACTATCCATCCGAGCACTGTTTTTTGTGAAATTGGTGGTTTGTTCCCTAATATTACCAGTCCGGATTTCATTAGTTGATGATGAAATTCAGCTCCCAACAGAAGAATTATCTTGGCTGGTTTATTGAAGCTTGGGTCAGCCAAGTCTATATTTTATGGCATGTTCCAATTTGACGGGTCTATATATTGTGTTGGTTGTGGTGTCACGATCTTTGGAACGACGTAAACCTCAGCACGCGTAGCAAAATAATTCAATCTGGATTTTAATAAGATTAATTCGTTGTTTGGATGTATTCCTGCCTTTTCCAATACCAATTATAGACATATTTTCTGACTGGGCTTTAAAATTCAATCTTTTTGCAGCTCGTTCAGTTATCAGATTAACCTGTGAACCTGAATCAAGGAGTGCACGGCATTCAATCTCTCTTCCATCGTTGGATGCGATTCTTACAAGTGCTGTACCCAAGAGAACATAGCAATTCCTCTTTGGAGTGTCAAATGCTGCAAGCATGGCGGGTGACTTGTTCACTGATACCCGTTTTCACTATCAGCTGCACTCTTGCTAGCTTTCGCTGTATTCATGTGAAATGCATGTCTTTGCCAGATGTCCCATTTTTAAACAGTTGAGGCACAAGTTGTTATTTTGCACGTGCTGTATTCGCTCGGTTGCAAGAATGATTTGCAGGCAAATTGCGGATGGTTAACCTTGCAGAGGGCACAAACTCTCTCTTGTTGACTTATAGCTGCTGAAGACGTCATTGCCTTTGAGACACCTGTCTTCTTGACGTTGCTGCTCTTAGTATTGGAAGCTTCAAGTGATTGAAAGCGACGTTCTAAGACTTCAGGCACTCGTCCATAGATTGCAAGTCCTTGGGATTCTTAAGCGATTGCTCATGCAGCTCTTTTGTCTCCCTGCTTAATTTCTTTAACAAGATATGTATTATTTTGCAGTTTTGCAATGCCATGCAACATTCTCGAGTGGTATCGTAGACGCGCTGAACTTCTTGGGGCGGAATCAATTGACATTGTAGGCTGATTGGTCAATTTATCAAGAGTTCGAGATACAGCTAACCGCTTGTTGTTGTACCTATCATTCAATAAGGCCCATGCTGAGTCGTCATTTTCACCCATAGCTCATAAATGCCGGATGAGTCGTTCTGCTTTGCCTCGGAGATTGGTTTTCAGGAACCACATCTTCTCAACCTTGCTTAATGGCTGCTTATGTATCATTTGCATGAATAGGTCATGAAATTGACGCCATTCCATATAATCAACATCGAAATATGGCACTGAAACCCGTGGTAGTTTTAGTTTCGATGGTTGTGTAACCCCTTGTTGTACTGCTCCTTCAAGCCTTATTTGTAATTCAAATAATGAGGATTGGACGCGATCCTCTACCTTTGCATAGGCTTCCATATTCCAAGTATCCTTGAATGCTGTCCCTGGAATGTGTTCCTGGTACTGTTTAATTCCTGGCCAGTATTGTTGCAAGGTAGCTAGCTTCACCTCATAGTATTGCCAGGGTTTATTGTCATCGTACAGTCGAATGTTCTTTATAATACGGTTGATAGCCTGAATCTTGAACGCTTGTTGTCGAAGATACTGCGATGCATTATCCTTTCCTTGAATGTCCAACTGGCCACTTCCTCCGTAGCAGTTTCTTCCGTAGCAACTTCATCCGTAGCAGCTTCCCTTGTAGCAGCTTCCTGCTTTGCTGTTAACAAATTCTCTATCGCAACAATGACTCTTGTAAATTTGATGTGTATCGATTGGAAATATTCTTTGGTAAAGTATTCGTGGTCATTATGGGATTCTCGTTGGTCGCTAATATCCTTGTCAAGCGCTTCGAACCGCTCCCATCGCTTGATTTAGTCTGCCTTTTTCGATAGGAGGTAGGTTTCCGTTTTCCACTCCAGAGAGTCCTTCCTGAAGTTCCTTATGATGTTAATAATCACCTTTCCAGCATCTGCTTGTTGTTTCACCAAAAAAAGCCATTGTGCATCCATGTTTGTGCGTGGATTAGTGTAACAAAAATCACGTCGGGGTCACCAAAAAATTAATGTTCAATAAAACCCTTCGAGAAATGTGTCGCGTGTTATTTAGCTTGTTGTATCTAGCACTTGAACCAGTACAACCTTACACAAATTGACAAGTTGCAACTAGCACTTGAACCAGTTCAACTAAATTACTTCTTGAAGTGTCGTAACTAGTACTTTAACCAGTACAACTTATTTTTCCACCTTTCCTTTAAAATGAATAACGTGACGTTCTCATCAACATTGATAATTTAATGTCTACTTACAAATCTATTTGTACATAAAAAATGCTTATTCGTGAATTCTTAATTTTAATTTCCCACAATACAAGCGGCGGTATCAGATTCCCACGATGTTGAACTTTTGCTACGGTGAAGATACTCGCTGGGATGTCTACGACTCGGATGGCTCGTATTACTTTCGCGTCATCTGGTGCATGCATTGCATATTTTGCTGATGCCACATGTGAATGACAATCGTTGATTTGTCTTTGAAGATATCACATGCGAAATTGTTGTTTATCTTAAACAGCACCTATGATGAGAAACGATACAAATCGGGTACCAAATTAGGCAAGAATCAACTAAGGATCTTACGGAGTTTCTCACGGGCACTGTGAACTCGGAGGAAGCCTTAAAAAAAACGGCGAATGCAAATTCTGCAGGTTTGCAGATGAAACAGCAGAACAACTTTTGACACACTGCGGAGCTCTGCTTCGGAGAAGGAGAGACACTTTGGGAACCTACTGCTTAGGTAGGGAGCAACTTGGACACCTAGAGCCAATAAAGATGATCCACTTTCTGAGATAGGTTGGTCTCTTCATGGAAATCTAGGTACTCCATTGAGAATAGGGGCACAGTAAATCTATCAAAGGTTGAAGTGTAGGACGCCGATTTCACACAATCTATGTCTATATTTTATGTCGTTATTTTATGCCGTTTTTATGCCTTCGTCTCCTAGAACGTTGTGGTAAATCCTTTTTTAGTTCCAGAATATGTGTTACGGACTCTATGTTTGTTCTACCAAAGAATCCAAAGATTAAAGACGTTCAAGTCAAGTCAAAACCATAAAAAAACTAGCGGTGTCTACTAAAAGACTCGAGGCTGGATTTACTTGGGTAAGTCGGCGAGGCTTAAGCAGGGGGATTGACATTCTGTCGACTTATGGCCAATGTTTGAGGGGCCATATAATCAATAAGTGAAGAGCGCCCAAAGGCGTCGAGATTGGAGGGGTGTCTTCTCTAAGAATTGCGCTTCCTACTTCCTTCTAGAATGGGAACTCACGTAGCTTGATGGTGCTTCAACGCGTAGAAAAAGCTGGTCTAATCCAAAGTATTGTGACTAGTGGTTTCGAGCTAGCTTTTAAGAGGTTGACAGAAAATAGTTTAATAGATAGACTTGAAATTTTTCGCGTCTATGGGGGCCGCACTTAGAGCGATGTAAATAGCTTTACCTCTCCCTACACAGCAGAACCATCTGAATTTGAGATTAATTTAAGTTAATAATAGATGGTAGAGAATTGATTCTTTTTGGTATGAAAAAGTGTGTTAGAGAATTTTTGCCCGTTCAAAAGTATGAGCATGAGTTTTAATTCATTGCAAGTTTTTCAGAATGCAGAATATATAATAAAGTAGAATAAAGTCAGTTTGAAGCCCTGAAACTACAACAAAATAATAATAATAATAAACAGCCTTAAAATTTAGCTTGAATATCTTCAAAATTTTCAAGCAAAGTAAAATAAAACCGTCCGATATTTCTCAAAGGACTTTGCAGCGAAATCTTTTCATATTTCCTAAGAACGAAATCCACCTTGAAAAAAAAACCGGAAAAGTTTGAAACTTTAACTGCTTTTATCGACACTTCCTCAAACACGTGCATGCAATTCCCTTGAAGCCAACCCTTACCACACAGCCACACAACAAATATAAAATCTTTCCTACTTTTCGACACAATCATTTCCTCTGGGTATCACTTGATATAAATTCACAACTTCCTTTGGCCATAATTCGCATTGCTTCATCATAGACCGCCGCAAATGCCGGAAAACTTATGATTTCATGCGAATATGCTACCAGCGAATATCTCCTGGGATGCGACTCGAGGAGGAAAATAATGTTGCATTAGAAAATCATGACTATGCTACGAGTCCATGAAAAAGGATAGTTTTATCCATTCAGACGACGAATTGTTGCTGTTGTCCCTAAGATAGCTGACGTGGTGTATGAGATGGAGATTGAGAAATACGCAAAGTAAGCAAAAATATTGAAGAAAGCGATACTGAATGGTTTATATCGAATGGAATACAAGATTGAAAGGACGAAAAGTGAATTTGATCATTCTATGTGATACTCATGAATATATTTGTTCAGGACGTTTATGTTATGGCTGTGGGGATATTTATGTGGCTACCCTTGGTTGTGCTGAGTAAACCTGTGAAGATTGTATTACGTAAGGTGATTCTTGCGTGTTCCATAACCAAAAGGACACATAAAACTCTGCTCAAATACTCAGATTAATCATCTAGCTGCAAGTAAATATCCTGCTCCCTAATAAAGTCATTTATTCGACATCCGACTACCTCATCATTAACACTACGAACCCACAAAATGTTACAAACTTTCAATGGTGTTACTTCACCATCAACCCCATGTTCACCCCATATGTACAATAAATATTTATATGTAAATTTACCATTTATCTTCAATTTACACTCGTGCGAAAAACCTCACACCACACAAAACAAAACCATAACCTGGGCCTGGCAAAAGGACGACACCACTAGTGTGTATTATATTTCACTGCAGTTTGTTGTGCAAAATACACCAACGCTCATAAAATATAATACAAAATAAACAAAAGCTACAAAAAAGGAGACACTTTCAAATGAAAGGATAACATCCAGTCCGGGCGCGACCTCTTCAGCTAATTTGTCATAACTTTAAGGACGTGCAGGCTGGCTATGTGGTAAATGATGAAGAGAAGATGATGAAAAAAGGGAACAAGAATTGGAGAGGAATGGGGTTAAGTGGGAGCCAATTAAAAAGTACTGTATGAGGTTTGGCAAACATGTGTTTTGTTGCGAGCTTTTGTTATGTATACTTTGATGCGCTAGTTCGATTCGGTTTCACGAGAATTTTCGTGGCATTTCTAACGAGGGAATAGAAACCCAGGTGACCGGTAGACCCGGTAACCAACAATTAAGCGTGGAGTGTTTGCTCAAATGATGTGGGAAAGGGGATACATAATAAATTATTGCGGTCGCGAAAAGTTCAACAGGGGAAGGTTTGCCTTATCTAATGAACATTAATTTTAAATGTAATTTTAGTGGTTAGATAATTTTTCTGCGATGATGTAAATTTGGTTATATTGTTTGTTTTTGGTTTGGCTTTTCTGTTGTGCCGAAGAGAGTTTTTCATGCAGCTTTGAGTGGTATTTTGCATTTGTTTTCAGAATTTTTTTCAACTTTAGTTTAGAGGTTTAAGCCATATTAGGCCAAGGCTATAAGAAAACTGCCTTTCTCTTTATTTGGAAACAAATTAACATATACATACACTGTTTCGCATACGAACCGACGGTCTCATCGACTAATAATTGTGGTAAGTCTTGAAATATTCCGGGTGAAGGTGAGCCTCATATTTTTTACATAAATATACATTTTGTTCTGACATTATCTGCATCAGTTGCGATTATTTGTAAGATATGGTATGATGATGTGTCCCACATTGTCGTATCTCGAATATGATGAAGTAACTGAATATCTTCCAAGTCTTAACATTTGGGGACTCGCTTCTTCTGTCGTATCATCTCGAACGAGAGTGGAAACAAATTCAATCAAAGGCATTATTTCTTTATTATGGCGCCGATCAATTTTCGAAGCATTCACTAATGAATTTCTCAAAGAATTGGTGAATATTGGCCACCACCATTTTCTGCTCCTCAATTAAATTCGATAAATGACCACGCCGTTATTATGTAGGCCAGCGATTCTCATATCCTGCTTATTTTCAAAAATCATTAGAGGTTGCCTGATGGTGATGTAAGCTTTTTGGGACCTTGTATTAATTTTTCCTTCGTCGCTTGGCTCAAGTGATTTCCCGAAAGAAATCTAAATAGACCTCTCATGGGCATCAACAAATTGTAGTCTACTTCGAGGTGGCTGCTTGTCGGTCAGCGAGTTTGGAGAAAAATTTCAGTCGTGAGTCTTGACGCGAGTAGACTATGCTCAAATACAATCTTTCAATCACCGATTCAAATTGCCCGCTTAAAAGCCGTTCAAAAATTTTTCGAAGGAAACTTACAACACTAATCTAGTGCAGCCTTTCCGAGGCTTCCAATGACTCAAAGGAGAACAACTTCCAACTCACGCGTTCCCGATTTGCGTACCGGTGCGGTGTTAAACATAAGCTACCTTAATTCGAACCGAAAGAACCTACGCTATTTGAAATTGACAAAATACAAACTACGACAAAGTCGACTATGATCTACGTGAGTACCTGCCTTTTATAGGCCTAACCTCACGGTCACCATTAGATTTCGATTACTTTAAATGTCAGTCACCGCTCCCAAGATCGGTTCCAGTTTACATTGTGGGAACTCCCAACTTTCATACTGGTAGATACAAAGCCCAGCTGTATCTGGTGCTTTGAGGTTAACGCTGACCTTTGTTGTTAACCAGCAGCCACTACGTTATCCCCCAAAGGGCCACAATTAATCAGCTGATCATCCGAAGATGGGGGCTCATCAGCTGCCCGTGATACTTGAGTATACCTCCAGGGTTGAGGGCCGCAGCAATCAGTTGATCTTGTTATCGAACAATCACAAATCCACTATGTTTCGGATCAAGTTCCTGTCCTGGATGGTGCCCGTTGTACTAAACACCAGACATAAGTCGACTTTCCACCGTATTGACGTGACATTTGCCTCGGAGTCCTCAGTACGGAAGATACATAATTGGAGAGTATTCGAGTACTACTCAACCACAAATCATAAGTACATTCTTTTTGAAATCCGTGATATTGTCTTCCGAGGTTCATGCTCTCGACTTTCTACAATTGGGTGAAACATTAAAAATATGAACGTCGAGAAGTTGGTCGATCTGCGCACGGCAGGTGCTCCGCTTCAGGGTGATTTGCAGAGGACTTAAGAACTGACAGCTCAAGACATGGTGAACTCAACGATGAGCGTCATCACGACTGCTTGCAGCGCTTTTATGCCTCGTCGAAAACCCTGGCACGGCAAGCTTCCAGATCTTTTATGACACAACACAGTGGTCAAATGGAATCGCTGCAAAGCAAAGGGATTGTCACAAGCTTTGATGTGAGGCTCAACGGACATGGATCCGTGACGAGGAATATAACTGGGTAGCAGCATATAAGTCGCCTTCGCGAATTAATTAACAACAGCTAGGCTCAACATCTAGTGGACAATGTGAATAAGGATCGGTGGGGTCTTGGTTGTGTGGAAGCCTGGTGCCCTACGGACACCTTGCATACATGAAAGCGAAAAGATGGACGCACGTTCTGCCCGTGTCTATGCTGCCCACGGCGAAACAGCGATCGAGTGCCCACTCTTTACAAAGCTGAAACTGGAAGAGGCAATCCTGTCATTGAAAACAAGGAAGGCTTCAGGCCAAGATGGCATTGCAGCCAAGGTGGTGCAATTTCTCTGTCACCATTGTCCCAACTTGCCAATTTGCACATTCAAAGCTTGCCTACGCGATAGGGTTTCTCCGGTTCGGCGGAAGGTGGGAAGGCTCGTGCTGATAAGCAAGGGGAAGAGAAACCCTGGATCACCGGCTGCA
The DNA here is from genome assembly GCA_963969285.1 of Odontomyia ornata. Lineage (NCBI taxonomy): Eukaryota > Metazoa > Arthropoda > Insecta > Diptera > Stratiomyidae > Odontomyia > Odontomyia ornata. The sequence continues at coordinate 288,590,132 of OZ017740.1, read as the reverse complement.
TACTGCCCGTTATCCATGCTAGGCACGGCCGGGAAAGTGCTAGAGAAACTCATGAAGGGAAGACTCACTGACGTGATTCGTGCTGCAGGGGAAATATCTCCTCGTTGATACGGCTTTAGAGCAGGACGTTCCACCATTGATACGATTGCAGACGTGGCGAGTGCTGCCCAAAAAGCAAAGGCACATAGCCGCATCAAGCGGCCGATCTTTTCATTGATGAGACTCGACGTTAGGAACGCTTTCAACCTCGCTAGATGGGTGGATATTCTGGATAGGCTGGAAAACCATTTCCAGGTCCCAAAGTATCTGACCCGGGTGCTGAGGGACTATTTGAAGGACCGAAGCCTACTTCATTACACAGCACAGGGCCAGAAAATGATGGAAATTACATCAGGCGTTATGCAAGGGTCTATCCTTTGTCCAAACCTGTGGAACGTGCCTTACGACAGGCTACTGAGATCTGCAACTATGACTTAAGCGAAAGCATGGTGACATGGACCTCTGTCTGACCCAGATTTTTAGCGGACATGATTGTTATCAATCTTACTTACATAAGATTGGTAATTCACTATTCCCTGATTGGCGATTTTGCCCATGAAGTGAAGAAGATGCCTGCTACATACTTTTTGCGCGGAAGAACTGAGAGAGCCTATTACGGGACCTCTAAGGGAGGCAGGTGAGCTTACCCCGGATAGTTAGTCGCGGTGATTGCTCGGATCAGACAAAAAATGGCACCCGATGGCATATCATGTTCGGGCAGCTTTAAAAGATAAAAGGGACTCACAACCACCACGAACTTCATAGCTGGGGGATCACTTGTCTGACAATTCCTCTCTCCCCTTCCGCTAGAAGAGGGATCCCCTAGCTTAAAGGCGCCTTGCGACGCAGTAAAACGAGACTTGGCCCGAAGTCATGTGTAAAACTTGGCTAGGCTAAGTTCTCAGATTGACAGGAGAGGTGTTTAGTGGGTACTAACCTCTCAACTACAAAAAAAACCAATACAAGGGGTTCAACCATCCAAAAAAAAAGAATTTATCACTTTATCTGGGACAAATTTTCAATAAAAACAATTCAAGTGCTCTTCAACAAATAAGGTGCTTGAATTCAAGAGTGGTGAGGTAGAAATGCCTCCAGATTTGGTCTTTTGGCTGCCAACTACGGGGAATGTGAATTGACTTAGATGGAGCCAAAAGAAAAATTGTGCTGCGTTAACTGCGGTGTATTTGGTCATCCAGCATTATATCGTTGATGCCCCCGAGATTAGAATGCAAAAGTTGAATTTAATTCCAAAATAAACGCAAGCACACCGCAGTGTCATACCTTCCAACTTCGGCAAAACTAGATATCATTTGCACTCGCCGCTAGCATAAAGCATAAAGTACTATCAATAATTTAAATAATGGAAGTAGCAAAATAAGCTGGTTCTCAAAATTGACCAACAACTTAACTCTTTATCGGAAAGCATTGATAAACAAAATTCAAATCTAGACTTTATTTTGCAGTGCTTAGATTTTTGAAATGTCTTAAAATAACTTGCCATCCGGTTATATTCCCATGGTTGGCCTCGTCTCATCGCCATCTACGTCAACTCCATTGTCGCCCTAGATCGATATGATTTTCTCCTTGAACTTACTGTTAAGTAAAAGCCTGACATCATGCTTCTCACTGAAAGCCGCCTCAATTCATAGCACTCCATGCCATTCAAGGATTTTGAATTGGTGAGAAACTATAGGGTAACATAAATAGTGATGGGGGAGGTGGCACCTGGATAGTGGTTAGAAGACCCTTTTGTTTCCAAAATATGGAAAAATCGAATTGAAAATCTTTCTTGAGATGTCCGTCAGCGATTATCTCTGCCTATGCAACTGGTCCAAACCATCTGAAGATCCCTCAGCTTGAAGGTGCCCCACGGCCTCACAAAACGAGGCCTGATCCGAAGTAATGTGCCAAACGGTCCCAGGTTATGTTCTCAGGTTGACAGGGGATGTGATTAGTGGGTAGTTCAGTCGCCTCTTTGTGGGCATGGGAGTCCAACACTCTGTTCGTAAATTGGCATTCACCTTCCTACTACAAAAAAAAACAACATTTTAAGTTCAAAAAGGAGTTTGTTCGAAACTCTCGAATTGAACAGGCTGCATAGTTATTATATTTTTGCCGGTGCCCTGAATGCCCGGCATTCATCATGGTTGAACGCCAACTATAATCTAAGAGGTGCATTCCTGGAATTGTGGATAACAGAGAACCAAATTCAATACAGTTGCAATCTACATGAGTTTGAGTTCCCAACACACCCTAGGCAAAATTCTCTACATTGATGATGCAAGATTTGAACTCAGCTTTAATAGTCCTCAACGGAAACTGCAGGTGCTTGCATACGATGGCGACCATATCGCAATCGTCATGGAAATCAATCATCCAACAGATGATGTCTTCCTCATTCCAGTTCAACATGAAATTTAAAAAACAAACTGGGGAAAGTTTCAACAGAAATTTAATCAGAATTACCAGAAGCAAAGTCCTCCTTCTGATGATGGCAATGCTTGCTCAATGATTCCTAATGACAGGACTCTAAATAATGACGAAAAAGATCTCTATTTGTCAAAGTTAGAGAAGCTAACATTAGAAACGATTGAAAAATTAGTTCCCAAGATTAAACGTAGAAGCAATATAAGAGGATATGAAACACCAACCATTGTAGTGTTTTGAAGGATGTTCATTGTCCGTGAAGGACTGCAGCGATGATCTGCTACCTTGGCGAGCGAAAATATAAGTGCTTGCCAGAATTGGGATTGTCTGAGGAGGCGTGAATGCACTGGTAGGCTAGCATTGTGGTGTCGTGAGGCGGGTTCTATTTCCCCAGCACAAGGGTTCATTATAAAAAAAAATTCGCATTCATGAATTAAACGAGGTAATATACCGAATGGATATAATACTAAAGTACGACAGGCCGAGCCTGATTAACGCGCGCGGGACTCGAAAGAATCTCGTCTTTACTACTTGATACGTATGACCCCTAAATAAGAGTGGGGCATCCAGGTAGAAGCGGTGCTCCTTCACACAGCCCGTCCGGATCAGAATCCATTGTAAACGTGGCCGTATATTTTCGATTTAAATGAAAAATTCGTACGAACATAATTCGCATGAATTTTTGCCGTTAAATGAAAAATGAGAATATTACAGTTTTATGTTAACCCTCTCATGCCAGATGTTGCCTATAGGCAACATTGATTTAGAAGCTAATAAAGTCCCGCTATTTGAGTTTTTTTGATGTCTGAACTTTTGTATTATGGAGCCCTATGTCTTGTGTATAACTGTGTCATTTTTCACGTGTTCAGTTACTAGCCGATGTTCGTGGAGATACGTTGTAAAGTTTAGCTCGTGAAAAAAGTGTCCTGATAAAAAGTGGTTGAAATTGATGAACGAATTATTTATTTCTAAATTTCAGTGTACATCGTAAATAAAGAAAGGTAAGAATGTGGTATAGAAAAAAATTCATAAAAAACTTCCTCTCCATTGCTTATAATAATTTTATAAATGTGCTGTTGCCAATAGGCAACATCGGTCAAGTATGGCAATTTTCGTATGTTTTCTTTTGTTTATGTATTCTAAGATGCGTACAAAGGTTTAACTGTGGAGGAAATTAAGAAAATTCTCAACTTTGATTGGGATAATTCCCAGGATGAGGATGTAGAACAAGAAGAAGAGGATGAAAATATCGTTCAATTTGAAAACATCATAGAAAATAATTCGCAAAATATGATTGAAAATGAAGAAAATGTGGAAATCTTTATAAATTCTTTATAAATATGAATAGTTTGCGGTGGAGAAGTACAGAGTTGATGCAATGTGATATTACATGGTAAAGTGAAATTCGTGGAAATGTGGTGAAACAACCAATTGAATATTTCAACCAACCAGTTCTTTACGGATGAAGTTTGGCAGAAGATATGTTTTGAAACAAACTTGTATGCGACACAAACTAATGGAACAGAGCTGAAATGTGAAGTTCTAGAAATTAAAAAATATGTTGGAATATTGTTATATCTTGCTTTAATAAGAATTTCAAGATACAGAATGGCATGGGCGCAAAATTTCAAGTTGTCGGCTGTTGCAAATTCTATGCCAAGAAGTAGATTTGATAAAATCAAACGATATTTCCACATAAATAATAACGCTGACCAGCCTCAGAAGGGACAACCTCGCTACGATAAATTGTACCAAGTTCGCCCATTGCTAGATGTTATAAAAAAAAAAATGCAATGAAATTCCCCAAGAAGAACACCAGAGCATCGATGAACAAATGATAGCATTCAAAGGTAATACATTTTTATGTAATATATATATATATATATATATATATATATATATATATATATATATATGTATAAATATATATATATATATATATATATATATATACATATATATATATATATATATATATATATATATATATATATATATATATATATATATATATTCCATTTGCTAAAATGTATTTATAACTAGGCAAACACAGTTTGAAGCAATATCTCCCCAATAAGCCAAACAGGTGGGGCTTCAAAATGTTCACTAGAGCAGGTGTATCTGGTGCTCTCTACGTTGGTGAAGGAACGTGTGAATCTTTTGGTTTGGGAATATCTTCGGACATTGTCTTCCATTTGGTATCTTTCATTCCTATGAATCAAAAAGACAAAATATTTTTTGATAATTGGTTTACTTCAATAAGTTTGCTGATTGCTCTTAGACAAAGAGGCATATTATCCATTGGTACAATCCGAAGTAATCGTTTGAAACATTGTGCTCTAAAAAGTGAGCAGGAACTTCGAAAACAAGGCCGAGGATCATGCGATTTCAAATATGAGTCAACGCACAACTTGATTGCTTGTCGTTGGTATGACAATAAGAGTGTGCAGCTGGTTTCTAACTACTCAGTGAGTGCCAGAGATGGTGCCGAAAAGAAAAGAAATTTATAACTATACCTCGACCAAGGATAGTTGAATGCTATAACAAGCATATGGAAGGCGTTGACCTTGCAGATATGCTGCTAGAGTTGTATAAAATCAACCACCGTTCTAATAAATGGTATATGCGCATTGTATACTGGTGTATAAATTCCGCTGTAGTAAACAGTTGGCTGTTGTATCGCAGAGACCTCTTACATAACTACGGCAGTATAAAGTATATACCGTTGATAAAATTTCAATTAGATGTTGCCGATGAGCTCACGAACGCAAATCAATCATCAACGGGTGCAAAAAAACGAGGTCGCCCATCAAATGATACACCAATGGAGTCCACTTCTTCTTCAACATGCTCTTCACCATCGAACTTGACGCCCTCTGAATCTACTTCCAGCAGAAGAGCATATGTTGCAGTACCGACAAAATCTATCCGTTTAGACAATTTAAGTCACTGGGTTCAATGGGGATCAAAAGGTAGATGCAGACTATGCCATACTGGGTTTCCTCAGTCTAAATGCAGCAAATGCAATGCTTATTTCTGCTGCAATCCTCAAAAAAATTGTTTTGTTTCGTATCATCCATAAATTATATATTAAAAAAAACGATACACAATCAAAAACTATAATAAAAAGATTTTTCAAAACAATGAAAATATTTCAATAAATTGACAATAAGTGCCCAATGTTACCTATAGGCAACATTCAATATCTAACAAGCCGAGAAACCTAGAAGTCTGAAAATTTCACCAGTTCATATTTATGTCGATAATAATACGAATATATTTCCAAAAAAATTTTACTGCCGGCCAATTTAATTCAGGCATGAAAGGGTTAAAGTTTTATATGATAGAATCACATAACACTTTAACATACTTTTAAATGAAACCCCTAACCGGAAGGCCATTCTACCCCGCAAGAGCACCTGTAACGATAAAGAAAAAGGGGGCTAACTCATGAGTAGACGGGCCAGCCAACGTGGTGGGTCAAATACTTGATCGAAAGCTTATTTCAATTCATTTATTCATTATTTATAATCCTAACAGTAAATCAAATCGCTTTAGATCCCAGTTAGTTTCATTGAACATTTCTCCATAAAGAATAGTTAGCACCTTGAGGCAATTTACATTTATATTTAATAGTTCACATACAAAAATTACTCAAAACGAATTGACCGAAATTGAACCTCACTAAAACCGTAGACAATATATTCTGCGATTTCCTTTTAGAATTTAGATTTTTCTTAACTACAGAAAAAATTGCGACATATTTTTAAAAAACTGCAAGATTACAAATTGATTATATAAAGTCTTATCCATGTGAGGTGAACTCGCACTTGCCCGGGTTTTTAAATAATTTCTTCTTTCAATTTCGATAATTCTCTCCATATTTATATCCGCCCTAACAGAAATAAAAATAATCAAGTAAAATGCAATACAGTAGAAACTTGTTGGAATGTGTCAATATGTCACAACTCCTTAAAATGTTCATGACACTTTTCAGAGCTGTCATAATATCGATATACTAATGCACTTAAGTATAACGCAGTCGAGAAAGAATACTCCTGCCCAATTTATTTCAACGGAAAAGAGCATGTGACAACAATCATTCCCACATGCAAGCAACGTCTAATAATAAATTGTTGAACAATGCCATATAATAGCCCAATTCTACCCTCACACTCCTTCCTGTAATTCTCCACTTGAATGTTTTATGACATAGAAATAATTTTAATAACTGTTTTACTTTATATGCCTTTAATCTTGTGGAATATGGAATGAAACATGCAATAGATAGTCGATTTGTGAAAGATATACTCGTATTGGTAGGTAGTCTATGGCGTGTGTGTGCTACGATTAGGGATCACTGGAAGTTATGCATCAAAATGCTTGAAGCAGGATGAAATAGGATAATTATTTTGTGATAGCACCGTTTTCCACTTGATGGATCTAAATGTTGAAAATTATTACGCGCAAGAAGGAAACATATGTGTCCTGCTATTAACAGTGAAGTGCTTTTAGATTATCTAGGAAATAAATATATACGATGGCATTTCGTAGGAAACAAGGCCAATTATAGCAGAAGAAAGATGATCCTTATTTTCTTTGTCACAAAAGAATATTTAATAAGTCAAAGTAGCAAGAGAGTGCTCCTGCCAGAAGGGGTTTGTAAACCAATCAGTCATTGAATCTACATTTTTTGAATATTAAAACTTGACTCATAAGATTCCGAAAATTGCGTTCAAAAACTACTCGTAAAACTTAATTGTTGCATTATGTATTTAAATGCACGTCCATTTTGTTTTCAGTGTGTCAGCGTCATTGTTTGAGTAGTCATGATGACAAATTAATGTAACAAACTATTCCTAAAATTTGTCACAAAATTTCTACATATCTCTAATATCCAGGTCCGTTGCAAACGTACATCTCCCCAATATCACGTATTGTTGTTGCATTCCAGACGCATTGATCAAAAGCTCTTCCACAACACTCGAATAAGACCAGTCTTGACATATGAATGTCAGATCTATTACAATCAGAGTTCTAGTACAATGGAAAGATTAAGAGTTTCTGGAGGAAATGTCTTCATAGATATACTGGTCTGTAGAGATAGCCTGAACTGGATTGGAACCACTTTTTATCGAATAGAAGAATTTATCTGACTGCTAAAGTGACAAGAGTCAACATCTTCGTTTTTGAGCTACATACTTTGAAATCATATCGCAAAGTCTGTGACAGTAAGTGGAAACCGTTGGATTTCGCAGCCGTTCCACCCTACAGACGGGTGATTTGAGACTTGTCTCACCACTGGCTTAATTTCTCTAGAAGTATTCGTTTATTTGGACATGAATCCGTATGTTTTCGATTCTGACGCTGTTCTAGTTGTATATCATTACCGATAAAAAGATAAAGTATCCTCAGAATTTGGGCTCCAGAGATCAAAATCCCAGTGGAGATATTCATTTGCTAGGCTTGGGGCGGTCGAGCTGGGACGGATTAATCTAGGTATTGGTGGCTGAATGACAATGTCGAAATTATTTACGTTTTGATACATTTAGCGTCATTGCTGTTAGCTTGTGTTAAACGTTTTTTTAATTAGGGACAGGTTTTAAGTTGAAAGTTAGTAATATTGTGATAGCAAATATATTGGAATAAGTTAAGATTTTCTATTTGAATTAAATTAAAACATATTAGATACAGGTATTAGCGAAAAGTCCACAATTTCATTGGTTTCTTTGTATTGTATCTAATTTTTAATGTGGTTGGTGGATTTTTTTCCTTTTGTTCAATTAATTGTTATGATTCTTATTTGATAAAGATATTGATTTTTTGACTAATTTTGTGACTACCATATTGTTTAAATTTGGAGTGCCAATTAAGCTTTATATTGTTATAAATTTTATAATGATTGATAAAATAAAGTACATTTGATTTGACATGGTGTTGTTGTAATTCGTTGAATATTCAACCAGCTCTATCATAGCTATTTATGGCTCAGGATAGGCTTTCAGGGCACGCATAACTACTGCTAAGAAACTTCGGCGCGAGCTATCAGTAAATTTACGGGTTCAATTTATATTTTATAGGAAAAAAGTTAAATTCATAAAATGTACATATAAGTATTAACGAGTTTTTAATTTCTCAGACATTTCCAGATCTTTTCGATCACATTATAAGGTTTTTTTAAATGTAACTTTGAATATTATCCTACACTTTTTTTTCTTGCTCGGCCCTTTTTATATCATTTTTATTTAAATTTTCAGTAAACATAAGTTATTTAATGGAGAAATTTAACATGAATATAATTCCTAGCTGCATAAATATTATATTGATTTTGTATAAGAATAATAAATTGGAATGATTTCCTCACCTCTAATCGTGGTGGGCGCCATCACAGCTAAGTACAGAAAAAAAATCATAAGTTATTTGTAGCTATTGGAGCTATCTCAAACAAGATCTATGCACTCGTACGTTGCAATCAAAGCTCAGTGTTTATGTATTGTAGGCACATATCGTTCTTTTATTATTATTATATCACCCTGGAGCTTAATATTTAAGCCCACAATTTTCCACATTCAATGTTACTGAAGTATTCAAAAAACGAATCACGATTGACCCTTATGATCTCTGATTAAATAATGAGGCAGGTGGCCCTTCGTCGACAAATTCCTAGCTATGTCAATGTGCAAGACTTTATCAGCCTATTTGCAGAAAATTTGGCCCAAATGGTTTGAAATATGCCTTACCCAGGCCCAATTTACAATCAAATCGGCCTAAAAAAGGCCTAAACTCGGCCCAATTCGCTATAAATCCGAAACCCGAAAACAAGTTGGGGGTTAAAAACAACTTTTCTGATAGCATGGATCTGTTACGACAACAATCATTAGCATATGCGAATACTAATTGCTCGGAATTCCATAACAGTTAATCACGCCCCCATGCCTCGCTTATGACACGTTACGACAACAAGCATTAGCATATGAGAGTACTAATTGCTCGAAACTCAATAACAGTTAATCACGCCCCCATGCCTCACTTACGACACATTACGACAACAATCATTAGCGTATCCAAATACTAATTGCTCGGAAATTCATAACAGTTGATCATGCTCCCATGCCTGGCTTACGACACGTTACGACAACAATCATTAGCGTATGCGAATACTAATTGCTCGGAAATTCATAACATTTGATCACGCTCCCAATGCCTCGTTCATCGCATGAGCCAACAAGCAATGTATGCTTCACCGCCCATACTTAGGGAACGGCGACACCCTAAATAGAGTACATAATCGGAATTTATTGTATATAAGAACCCTACATCTTACGGTTCATTGGTCAAGTCACTAAATTGGCTCCCCGGCGAATTCCACACGAATACATGGTAGTCCATACAATTACCATATTGAGAGCACATGGGAACCATGAACACAATTGACTATGTGTACTATGCGCAAACCGCTCAAATAAGTATCAATTCACCGTGACAACGTGCACCATTGTTTGCAAACTATGGTACAAGGGTCGCAAGCCCGGATTAATTGTAGGGCGCACAAAGGCCAGCTGTAATTCCCCTTCGTCTATTTGCAGGCCGCGCTTACCGGATCCAACAGCCCAGTCGAGGAGCCTGGCAGTAATATCAGAACCCTAAAATCGAGGTGCACCAAGCCCAGCCTGGAAGAGGCACTCCGCGCTGATCCGTTAGCGGGTCCCCGACCGGTAACAAGGTATCCGAGGAAAAGGGAGCCAGTTCGGATGCAGTGGTCAACTCCGGAGCCCACTCCCCAGGATCCCACTCAAGGCACGCGACAAGCGATCACCCTCAAGGTATACCTAGCCCGCCTGGCAGTCCCGTTGGATGTAGCAGACAGGGAGATGCTGGAGGAATCGAAGCGTGGTGGTAGACGCCTGAGGCTGTGGCAAGAGCTGGGAAACCTACGACGCCTCGCGAGAGGCGTGAAGTCTGACGGAGAGCGGGAGTTTTTCGCAGCCCGGGCCAGGGCACTCAAGAAGCAGATCAAGGAGGAGCGAAGGATCAGGCTAGCGGTGGCAGTTAGAATCCGAGCGCTACCGGCCAAACGAGTTCCAAACGTAGGATGTAATAAACCCATGTCAATTGCTAAAGAAAAATAAAGATCTATTGTAGTTAAACGAAAGAAAAAAGGTTCTTTTAATTTCTAAAGGACAGCCCCTTCCTCGTCTAGGTAGGATTGTGGTAAAGTGTGATATAAATGATAAACGATCCAGTATTTTTTTCATAAACAGAAACATGCTTACCATCTGAAATAAATTTAATAAAAAATCCTGCTATCAAACATATTCAAATAAAACTCAGTTCTCGAAAGTTTCATGTAAATCTGAATAACATTGTAGTTCGTTCAACCAACACATGTTGCATATTTTCAGGTTCTTGAAACGGCTATATCTCACTAAATTTTGATGCAACTGCAATCATTTTTTTTTGAGGGTACCGAATCGTAAACTTAAAGTTTATAAACCATATTATTACTAACAAATCAGAGTGAATTTCGGGTAGGATTGTTTTCAAATTTTTGGGCTAAAACGTTTCCAACCGCGAGGGGGACCCACGATTTTTTCATACATTTTGCCTACCTCTAGATCCCTGGTGTACGAGTTGAACTTATTGTTTCGAATTAATAGTGTCCTAACCAAGTCTTTCATTTGATTCTCCATTCGCCTGACTTTTTTTGGGATGGATAGGGTAATTCCACTTTCGCACGGAGTATGGGCCATCCATGCTCCTCAGAAACTGGACTACTCACTAAAAACTTCCACTGTCAACCAAGCAACCTACTCTGGAATCGCTTGACATATTATTTGGGGCCAGGTCTTGCTTTGCTACGCCGTGAGGCACCTTCAAGCTGGAGGATTCCTCTTCCAGCAGAAGGCGAGAGTGGTGATTTCCCAGCTCTGACGCCCCCGATTGCTGTGAGTCCTCTTTATTTTTTCGGACTGCCCAAAGATAATGTGCCACATGGTCCCATTTGTCAACCGACTCAAGCCTCGTTTCAGATAAATAAAGCGCCGCTCTCTGGCAAACAGGTCGACATGTAACACGCCTGCAATAACTTTCACCGCCGAACCAGATTCTGTCGGAAATGAAGATGCAATTCTCAGTTCTCTTCTTGTCTATACCAGCACCAAGGACTTTCGGAACGTTTTGCTCCGCACAGTAGCGCCGACCCTGCGATACTCATCGTCTTCTTGATGGGTTCGGTCTCCCCATGTAGGTAAAAAGCCGCCCAGATTCGATATTCCCGATGCAACCTTCTCAGCCGTTGTCCTGAAACTCATTTTTGAGCATAGCCGATCAAGCGCGACTTATCTGGCATTCCCAATCTCAGTAGCCTATTGTGTCTGGACCAAGGAAACGTTCCTAAGCAACACCCTTTGTAACATCCGGTTGCATGCCTCGCCACAGCTCCGTGCCCGTTGAGCCTCATACCGAAGCTTGTGACACTCTTTTTGCTATCAGCTTTATCATTCAACCACCAGTATACTGGGGGCTTGCCATGCCGGCGTCTTCGACGGGGCATAAACGCGTTGCCAGCAGTCGTGATGATGCACATGTTGAGTTCACCACGTCTGGAGCTGCCAGCTCTTCCGTCTCCTATGAATCTCCCTGGATCGGAGCAACTGCTGTGAGTATCGCAATAAACCTCTCGACGTCCATCCTCCCGATGTTCCATCCAATTGTAGAAAGTCGAGAGCACGGACTTCGGGAGACAACATCACTGATCTCAAGTAGAATGTACTGGTGGTCACTGGCTGAGTAGGCCTCTAATGCTCTCGAATTATGTATCCTCCGTACTAAGGTCTCTAAAACGAATGTCACGTCCGATACGATACCTTCGCAGCCAATAAAAGTCGGCGTTTTTCCAGTGTTTAGTATGAAGACCGCTGTCCTGGCCGCCATTTCTAGGATAAGTTTTCTCCGCGGATCTGTTTGAGGCATGTCCCATCCAATTGCTTTAGCGTTGAAGTCTCCTCCAACGAGCTGGTTGCCGTCTGCCTTCAAGACAGTGCTCGTCAGAACATTAAGCTTGACTCTGCTTCATCAGTGCAGGACGTTCGTAGGACACCAAGCTTCCGGATAGCCAGCCTATAATAAAGGCTTTACGAATCCTTGTTCATATTTTTCACTAGATCTTGCCAGAAGCGAGGCTTACTGGTATGTTAATCGGTTTGTGAAGACATTTCCTGGCTGACTTATATGTCGCTACCCGGTTGTTTGTCTCGTAATGGTTTCGTACCCATTGAGCCTCACGTCAAATGTTGCGACATTCCCTTCTCTGTTCAGCGGTTTCAATTCAGCACCAGTACACTGGGGTCTTGCCTCGCCGGGGTTGCCGCTGGGGCGTAGAAGCGCTGCAAATAGTTGTGATGTTGCTCATGGTTGAGGTTGCCACGTCTTGAGCTGCCGGCCTTTCTGTCCCCTGCAAATCACCCTGCAACCTGCCGCGACTATCTGGATGGCCGTATCGACGTCCATCCTTCTAATGTTTCACACAATTTTATAAAGTCGGACGCATGAATGTCGGTAGACAACAACTTGGATCTAACGCAGAATGTACTGTTGATCATCGCCTGAGTAGTCCACAAATACTCTCGAATTGTGTTTCCTCGGTATTAAGGACTCCAAGGCAAATACCACATCCCGCATGGCTTCTACACGGTCAATACAGCGGAAAGTTGGCGTATTTCCGGTGTTTAGCACGTTAAGTGACACCCGGAACGCCATTTCTAGGATTCGTTTTCCCGCGGATCTGTTAGATGTATGTCCTATCCGACTGCTTTAGCGTTGAAGTCTCTTTGAACAAGCACGTTGCCACCTGCGTTTGAGACAGTGCGCTCCAAAGAATTAAGCTTGGCTTGAAAAGATGGCAGCACTTCGTTCGGCATTAAGTACGCACTAAAGATGGTGGTTCCTGAGCATCGAGCCCACACAATACCCATCCACAGCTTTCTGCTTGGGAATCACTATTTTGAATCCAAATGGCGGTAGTACCAGTTTCATCGGGATACCATGATGCTGAACTTTTATCATGGTGTTGCTCACTCAGCAGCATAAAATCGGTTTCATGTCCCTCGCAAGCAGGTTTTGGGCGGTTGAACTGCGGTGTAGGTTTCGCTGCAGGATACGGGTCATCAAAGTTCTGATTATGCCTTGGCTAGGGCATCCTGGAAAAGCCGGCATTTTCCTGATACCAAGATCTGTCGAAAATAAGGTCTACGATCAGCATCCTTGCAAAGAATACAGTGTGCCTCCTTCGTACACTCTTTCCTTTTATGTCTCATTTCACCGCATTTGTAAGATAGGGAACTCATATCAGGTCCTTCGCATGCTTGCGCGGTGTGACCATTGCCAAGGCATATGAAACATTGAAGAGGCGCTGATCTTCGCCGTATCCTACAGACAATCCACGCTATTCTTATTTTGCCCTTATTCAGAAATCGTTCAGCGGCCTTTTCGGTCACTTCAATGATGGCCATGCGTTGTCCCCTGTTGTTTTCTGGTGTCAGTCTTGCTTTGATCCTGCCCACGCTAGGGAACTCCCTTTTCATGGTCTCTTCTACCTCGGCCAGATCCTTAAAGCAGTCAGTGCCGCTTAATTCGATTGTTGCCATCGGTCGAGCGAGGCTATAGCTGTGCTTTTGCCGAGGACTTTTTTTTACTACGTCGCAGAATGCTTCCTTACTGTCGGTCTCTGCTCCGAATTCGAATAGTATGTAGCCGTACAGCTTCAATGGTAGTGTTGGTGTCTTCGGGCCTTATTTTCTCCTTGATATCCCGCAATATCTCCACGTAGGATCGACCATCTTGGGATTTTACGAGCAGTGCCTGCTGCCGGGGTCTTCCCTCCGATTTCACATCAGGTCTTTTTTCTTGTTGGGCGTCCGTGCGGACTTTGTTTTCGGGCACTTTTTTCTTTGTGGCTTTCTTTGCTCCTTTTGTCAGCACTATCTGGAGTCCCTAGTCTGGCGTTCCACGCGTGTCAAGTGCCTCTTCCTTTTTTCTACTATCTTGATCTCTTTTGATTGGGCTAGCCGCCATTCTTTTACTTATTTTTGATGGCAGAGCTATCTGCACGTACCCTTTAGATTATGCTCCCAGCGTTTCTTTAGCCTTCTGCTCTTCTTTGGTCTTCTGGTACTCTTCGGCTTTTAACAAGCTGCTTCGATAATGCCCTATGCGATCTTGGAGCTCGTCTAGTTCAATGAGCCCTATCTTTACTGCTTTATTGATTTTTGGCGGGTTGCATGGAGATTGTATTCTTTTTCGAACATCTGCCGCTTTTCGAAATATTTTTTCTACTTTTTGTTGCTGGGCGGCAATTGACCTTTGTGACCATCGTTTTTTCGTTTCCGAGTACAGTACTTCCGCCACATTTTCGACGTAGGCAATGAAATCAAACAACCTCGCTTTATTTGTGTGGTCGATTTTGTCCTTTTTTGCTATAATCTGTTCGTGGGCTTCATGATGGTTCGTTGTTATATCGGGATTTACGACGCTTGCATCAGTCGCTTTGGTAGCGATCGCAACAGTAACCATCGAGTTTTCGATGTTCTTTATATTTTCCTTGACTGCTCGAACATCTGACGCGTGCTGCAGAGTTTCCCTCTTTTACTTTATAGGACGCTCTGGCGTTCACATCATTTTTTTTGCTGCTCAGTCTGGACAAGACTGGCTGTAAATCTCCGTTTTTTGTCCGTTTTCCCTGTCATTGTATTAGTCATCATGTTTGTCGTCGTTAGTACCACTCCCGATGTGCTTTTAGCATCGTGGCTGCAGCCGCTGGTTGCTTCATCGTAGTTGTTTCTTTTGCTTTCTTTTTTTGGGTTTTTTAAATCTTTTTTTATGGTTTTTGTTTGCTCCAGCTTTACTGGGTCCCCCTTGGAGCCACTATCTCCGTTCGTGTATGGAGTCACCGTTTTGGTCCCATGGTTATCGTTGAATAGTAGGGAGGCCAGGCGAGGGTTGGCACAAGCCCTTATGGGGACAAGTGCTTAGAGCCAGACTAGCAGTAATCGAGAGTCCATCTCAACCGAACCTGCACCACCAACCCAATGGTGTGAGCTTTGAAGGTACTCCGAGGCCTGCCAAGGTTTGACCCGGACGGAGACGGTTTGAGAGTTGAATTGGAGCCGTTCACGCATGAGTGTCGCCGGACAGCTAGGTCCAAATCATCATATCCGCCAGCCCAAAGCATTGATTCCAGTTCATTGTCCAAAGCGTATTTCAGACCCAGTCAGGGTTGTCACCTGTAATCCCAGGAGGGCACGTCACGGCGCCCCCCATATCCTCGGGTCAGTGGGGTGGTGCTCCCCAAAGAATGCCAGCCTCCATGATTACTCCTGTCAACCGGCATTCCCCCTGCAGGGATTTCTGGGTACGTGGGGGCGGAACTCTTCGAAAGAATGCTAGCCTACTGATACTCCCCAATAATACTGTTGGTGTAGGATCAGATTTTGCAATATTTTCTCGGATCTTTGAAAATATTTTATGCTACTATTTTACACTCCGTGCAAAGTAATGTTGTGCTTCTTTATATTTTCGCTTTGTGACGTGTCACCTTTTTGCAGATAGGGAATATAATCGTTTAGCTCCATTTGCCCAGCATATCTTCTTGTTGGCATACTTATCTATCTGAATATTGCTCGATGTCCAGTGCTTCATTATTCCTTTGGTCCGCAATACTGCAACAAACTTTATGTAGAATTGATGAGGCCAATAGAAGCTGGTAGTATCTATAGGCGCTAATGTTCTGTAGCTGTGCAGCGGATTAAGATGCTTTTGAAATATGATTCCCATCTTTCCTTCATCAGCGTTGATGTTGCCGATGTTATTTCGACAGAACTTAGTGTTGGACTGATAACCTTGTTTCAGGCTTTCCACTATGCATATTTTGTGTTGTTGTTCGCTAGACTTATATTGTACGATGCTTCTCGATCGGTCGTCAAAATATTTTCTTTTCTGAATTTGAATTACCTTGTGTGCTACCCTTCTGAGGTTTTTATAATGTTCTCTCTACATCCTGGTTTTTCTACCTTATTATTGGTTGTACATCCGATTCTTTTATCCAAAGCATTCTGTCACGTAGTATTGATCCGACCATTTCTTTTGTACCGGGCTTGATAGCGATCGTTTGTTCTGCCGCCGTCTCAATACCCGCTTTCACTCCCACCCATAGGTCGTTGCTTGTTTTCAGTGATGTGTTTGGTATGATGGGAGCAACGGTGAATTCTACAGACCAAATCCGCCGGGGCTGACGACCAACTCCAAACTCTGAGGAAGATCTCGCTACTACTGCGCCGTGCTGGGCTTAGGAACCTATTCAAGTATTTGCTGGCTTTTTTGTCTCCAAGATTTGTTACAATGACCGGTGCCAATCAGCTAAGTAGTATTGACCAACTTATCTAGTCAAGCTTACAAGTAGCAACCACTCTAAATAGATGGTCCTGGAATCGACATAATCGGATGCAGTCATATCTATTTTATTTAAGATGCTATATGTTGCTTGGGTGTTGAGGAGGCGTAAATTTGAGTCGACTTACAAATGGATCATAAGCAAACTTTCGAACCACACAGAGGGGCCATAGTATCACTTGACCCACGAGTCTAACAATGAACTGAAGTTGCAATGGACAGAAGCAGAGCAGATACAAGTGATATTGGTGTCTAAAGCAATAAATGCTCAAAAGTACTTGTGCGATATACTTAAAGTGTGAAAACCTTCAGTTTTCCGTTCGCTCATAATTTGACACCAGTAGAGTTTCCTCGAGACGTTGGTATGTCTCATGCCCTCAGCTGAGAAACGGCCGGGCTTTTCGGGTCTCAGGTTGGGCGTCATTTTGTTTTTTTTTCTTGCTTTTAAGAATGTATGAGTATAGATGTAGATAATAAAAAAACGGGTCTTTTTCCTTCTCCCTTACTCGGAGTAAGTAATCGCGACATGCTACAACTTTTGATGTAAGCCCCATAAGATTCCCCAAATTCATTGTTGGTGTTCCGGGCTTTCATGCTATGGGATGATAGTTCCTAGAGATGGACGTAGTCATCGGGATTCTGATCCGATTAAGAGGAAGCGTGAGGGCACTCAATCCACCCAGTTGCCCAGTCTTTGGACATTAGTTAGCTTTTCTGTTGAAAAAGGAAGGATGACTTGTACCATTAGTAGGGCAGGCAGCCTTGATAGACCTCTTTCGGTTTCCATCAGGCCGAAATAGATTTTTGATTCGTTTCGTACGCATGAAAACATTTTTGCAGTGGACTGTGTCCTGGCTAAAGGAACCCGTCCCATGACGCTGCAGTAGCTAGCTGCCAGCGCGAGTTCGCGTTGTCAGGCAACGTCATTCCAGCGAAGCCTGAAATATTAGCTCGTGGAAGCAGCTACCATCGCTGCTGTCCTTCACAGACTTTAAATATCACAACACCTTTAAACATTACAGGTGTAAGTATACCTTGGTAGTAGGGTTCCACGTGTTTTTACACTTTGGCATTTCTTGGCATTTTATGTCCCATCATTGGGGAACCAGTAAATGTGCGACCCCGAGACCATTTAGAACCATTTGATGGCCGTTTAGTACGTATACGTGATGATTTTAATGCATTTCTGGACAATGTCATTGCATCAAGTATTACTTAATATCCTCACGTAGAAACTTCAGTCAAATTTATTTCTAAATTGTAAATAATTTAAACTTGTCGAGTTTTACTTACAAAGAACTTAGTGTCATGAGTTCATAGTGCTTTCTGTTGGAACCAAACATCAGTCAGAGACAAAGTTTCATGGTTTGATAGTGCTCGCAGCTTTATCAAATTGATAAGGCCTGGTTTGGGCTATTTTTGGCCAGTTTTTGGCATTTTTAGGCCATACTTGTATTTTGCTCATTTTTTGCTTTCGAAAAAAAGAATATGAAATTTTTGGGTCAATGTAAGGCAAATATCGCTAAACAGTCCCATCTATCCGATTTTTGACCATTTTCAGGCCAGTTTTAATTTAAATCGAGTTTTGGGCCATGCTAAGGCCAAAAACGGCGGAAAAAAGGTCGTCAAATCAAGTTTTGGTGGTGTTTGATCCCTGATTATTTTTACTCGCGTTCCGAACCGCTGAAATTTAAGATGTTTGAGATGAATTTTTGCTTCTGCCACTTATATAATTAAGCTTTTATATCGTCAATTGTAGTCTCAAGAAAGATACATTTTAAATATTTCGAACCATTACCTAGATTACTTACCGCTATCACAATCCAAAACAATGCCCTATATGAAATTTTTTTAAAGAATATTTCCCTTGTTAAAAAGGCATCCTTTGCCTTACTTTGGCAAATTACCGAATAAAATTCCTGGTATACATTCATGGAAAATTCCTTCTAAATTTCTAGCCATTCGCCTTGTTTTGGAATGGAATATTCACGTGCTTCATTTAATTTTCCGGGAAAAACTCCTCCGTCCAGCATCTTCTTCGTTCAATTTGGTTTTACGAATAAATAAAGGATATCAGGGTTTTAACGAACTTCTCAACTTCAACCCTCAACATTTCCTTGGTATACTCTTTGCATATTTCTATTCTCTCATCCTCTCCATTCTCGACTTCTCGAGTTTCTCCACTTTCATTTGATACTTTGTCCGAAAAAATCGGTCAAGTTTTCAGAATTTTAAAATAAGGCACTCCAACTCTTCAGCTGTATTTCATGAATGTGTTAGTGTGGGCTTGATGAAACCTACTTGAGGCGATATAAGTATTTAATTAAGTTAAATGGAAACTTTCTATCCTAAAAATGTTAGCTCAAGCGCTCATTTTAGAATAGGATCCTTAGGTTGGTTCCCTCATCATCATCACCCTCGTGGTGTTTGTCGTAGGTTGGATTCGGGCGGTGTCGGGGCAAGGGTGTGAAAAACTTTGTTCTAACGATTAAGAGTGAAGTGTTTGGTTCATTCTGTTAACTTTTCAGTGGGATATGAGTTATATGTAGGCATTGTGTGTCGAAAAGTTGAGTAAGTTATGCAAGAAGTTTTCTATTGAATTGATAATTGTAGCGGTTTGCTGATGGTTGGATGGATTGAGGATGGAAATTTGTAAAAAGGATCAGAGGAAAATGTGAAACGAACGGTGAAGGGAAATTTTAAAGAGAAGATGAGTTTAAACGGATGAAAATAGAATGAATTATTGGGAAAGTAAAACAAAATGTGAGAAGTTGTGAATTTACCTTGAAGCAAGGATTATTGTCCTTTACCTTGTTTGAAGTTGCTGTCAGTTTTCGAAGGCAGAGCAATTTAACAATGTCGTTCGTTTATTAAACTGATTCAACTTTTATTAAAGGATTAAATTTTACTCTATTAAATGTTGGTATACTCGTATAAATCAAAACTACTATGGATAATGTGGCCCTAAATGCGCATATATCCTAATGCCTAACCTAAAAATATTGTTGTCACACAAATATTGTAAATACTCGTATATACAAACAAAAATCAAGTATTTTTGATTTTCTTTAAAAGCCGTTGGGCGTCGCTTTGTTGTGTGAGGAGACGCATTTCAACTCCTTTGAGTCATCTTCAGTGTCAACTCAAAGAAGTCTAAAAGCATCTGCTCACACAACACAGCAAAGCCCGACGGCTTTAAAGAAAAAAGAGAACTGGCCAGCGGATATCAAATAAACAAAGTAATTGACCACAAATCAAGTACATTAATAATTTGAAAAATTCGAGAAAACTTATATTTCTGCATTTGACAGTGACTAGTTGGGATTGAGAAATAAAATCTCTCCGTATCAAATATTTTAAACCGCTTTGAAGTTAGTGAGTAAGGCGATAGAAAGAAGGAAGTGTAGGAAAGAGATAGGAAGAAACAAGTATAGGAAGGAGAAAGGAAGAGAGGAATAGATAGAGATAGAAAGAACGAAAAAAGAGAGCGAAATTGTCGAACGAAGAGTGGTAAGAAAATTTGATTCGAGAGTGACAAGGATAGAAGATGAGCGGGGTGAATGTAACCGGTAGAAGAAAGAAACAGGAGATAGAAGATAGCAAAAGAAAAAAGAACTGAGCGACTCTGTTTGAGTGTTTCCAGTATCTAGGTTAGTTTCAGTCATTTTTCGAATTTTGCTTTTGCTCTTGAATATATTGTAACATTTTTGATAATTATTTCGTGGGGACTGGTTATCTGGGTAGTTTTTTTGGCAAACAGGTTATCAATGAACGCTGGCGTGGTTGCTGGATATGACACAAGAGACAAAGAGCAACAAAGTGCTTCGCCCAGCTTGACAAAACCACGTTAAAACTACACGATATCTTTGTTACCTTATTGAAAATGCAAAAAACTCTTGCGAATGCCAATGCGGAGCTCGTTGACCAGGGAAGCAAAAATGACCTACTATCTAAAATAATGCAGAACTGACCCGATTACTTATTAGTATCTGTAAAGCCCCCAAAAAATAATTAAAGAAGCGCAAAACTAAGACATTCTCTTCTGGAAAATCTTCTGCCACGTTTGAAGATATTGATCAATCATAAACTGAAATGGATAAAGACTATAACACTGACAAAACCGGTAAAAAATGAGATTTTCCCTGCTCTTCCACTACCAAAATCAAGAACAACATTTGAAGATCTGGCAGTTAAACCGAAAACCAAACCCACACTGCACACTGGAACATCGGCAAAATCGTCACAAACACCAAACGTAATGTAACACGACATATTTCGTACTCTTCTGCCAAATGTGTTAACCTTCAAATCTTCAAATCATAGACGATTGATAAAAACACTTACTGATAATGACATACAATATTATATTTACATTTTACTAGAAGATATGCAGCTGAATATTATCATCAGGGGCCCCCATAGGCTTTCAGTTGAAGAAATTAAAGAAGACCTTCAATCTCAGGACTTGTCCTTCAAAAGTCTACTTTATTGAAATGAGAGTAAGTCTTTATAAGGTGGTCGAGGCTCCCCCCCAAAATCAAAAGCAAGCATTCATAATATCAAATTCGCTTGCCATCTTCCGCGTACCGTAGACGCAAAAAAAATCTCGTGAAGGAAAGGGTATGTGCCAAAATTCTGAACAATATGGCCACTCTTCCAATTCGGTTCACTATATCTCGAACTATCCAAAGACAATGCAAGAAAAGGGGAAATATATCAACTACGGCAGTGACTACCAAACAAGCTTTGAAACTGTCCCAGAAATCCCAGAAGGACAAGGTCGTCCACGCAGCTTGCTGTGGCTCAATCTGCACAACCGACTCAAAGACAATAAATATTCAATCACATGACATGGTCAAAATTGAACAAAATTACAAAACACAATACAGGAGATGAGGGCGAACACGATCCAAACCATGTTAGCTGCATTTCAAAACGTCATCAATACTAAACACTAATGAGTTCAGTGGGGCGCGTTTAAATTTTGACGTGTAATGCGAATTCTGTACTTCAGAAATTCGGCGAACTAAAATAACTTATATTTAACCGTAAGTTTGTCATCATACTGATCCGAGAAACTTTCTGAAGCCTGGAAGACTATTTCGCATCTATAACTAAATTTTGCACAGAACTGAAAGAGCCATCGGTAAAGGAAATTCAAGGGCCATTCTCTCGAGATGAACCGTGAGTCACTATCGCATTAACATACCCACGGCTCAACGATTAGAAGTCATAGCAATCAAGTTGTAAACTGACTTTCTGGAGTTCAATGTGACCTCTGTTTACAATCTTCTTTGCGGAGTGCCACCCTGCGGACCCGAGGCTATGGAGGTTGCCGTGAGGTTCCTCCTGAGATGACAGGTAACGACTCTGACTGAATATGGATTACGCTTTCGACAGTGAATTGGAATTTATGCTTTGGGCTGACAGATATGATGATTTGCACCTACTTGCTTTCCACGGTACCACCGAGGTGACAAACGTGCGTGAATGACTCCAATCAAACTATCATACCATTTTCATCCTGGTACAACCTTGGCAGCCCTTGGAGTGTGTTCAAAGCTCGCACCAGTAAGTCAGTTGTATACGTTCACTTGAGATGGCTCTGAACACTTGTCTCTATAAGGGCTTGTGCCGAACCTCGCATGGTGCCCCTGTTATGCAAACTTAACCATTAGACCAAAACGACGGCTACAAAGTCGAACAGAGCTAGCGGGTCTGAGAGGGCCCTCAATCAAACTAGAGCAATTTCAACTAAAGATCTCAAAAATAGATTAAAAAAGGCAAAAAAGTGTAAATCTCAAAACCAATGACGAACAAACAGCTACACCCATGATGCTAACAGCACATTGAGAATGGTACAAACGATGACGAATATTATGACAGTAGCCACGGACGAAAAACGGAAAACAACAGGCAGTCTTGACCAAACAAAAATTCCTGTGGCACTTCAGCGTATCAAACAAATGATGCAAACGCCAGAGTGTCCTAAAAAAGAAGAGATGGAGATTCTGCAGGACAAGCCAGATATTCGCACGGTAGAAGAAGATATGAAGAACATCGGGAATTCGATGGTTACTTCTGCAATCGCTACCGAAGTAACCGAAGCAAGGGTTTTAAATACCGAAATATTAACGAATCGTCCTGAGGTCAACAAAGTGATCACGGCAGGAAAAGAAACGAGTGACCAGACAAACGAAGCGCCATTGTTTGACTTCACCGCCACCGTTGAAAATGTGGCTGAACTGTTGTACTCGAAGATGGAGCCAATAACCTCTACCAAGAATTCAGTTCACAAAGTACAATCGCTGTCCAGCAAAAAGAAAGGCTACTTCAAAAAGCGGGAGATGTTCTAAAAAGTATAGAGTCAGCATACGACTCGCTAAAAGTCAAAAAGACGAAAGAATGGGCTCCTTAACCCAACGGAACTCTAAGAGTGCATTAGGCTTTACCAGAGGAGCTGGTTAAAGACTGAAGAGGACCAAAAGCTCCAAGAAGAGCAGGATGTTAAAGCAACGTGGAAGACTAAGCCTATACGGCACGCGCATACAGCTAGACTATCAATTATTAATTAAAGAAGGAGATCACGGTGTAAGTAGGCAGGAGGGGGCACTTGATAGGTGCAAAACGCTAGACCAGGGATGCAGAACAATATTGACAAAAAGAGTGAAGCAGGCAGCAAAAAACTCTTCAAAAACATTTCAGAAAATAAAGTTCGTGAGGGTGCCCAATAAGAAAAAAGACATATCCCAAACCAGAGAGAAAAACCATCACGAAGACCCCGACAGTAGGCACTGTTCTGAAAACCCCAAGATTGGCCAATCCTACGCAGAAAAGTTGCGGAGTATTAGGGAAATATAGCGCTCCAAACCAACAACACTGCTATAAACTAGTGGAACCAATCCGATCGGGCCATACACCGATCGAATTCGGACCAGAGGCTGACTATAAAGAATTTTGTGACGCAGTAAACATGGTGTTCGGCAATGGAGCAACTGTAGCCTCACTCAAGCCGATCGTAACGATTGGAATAACATAAGAGATATTGACTGCGGCACGAACCTTCCCTAAGTAGAAATGAGAAAAAAAGAACTCCCTAGCATGGGCAACATCAAAGTGAGGCTGATACCAGAAAACTATAGGGGACAATGCATGGCCAGCATTGACTTGACCGAAAAGGACGCCGAACGATTTCTGAATAAAGGCGAAGTAACAATAGGGTGGAGTATCTGCAGAATACAGCAAAGACAAACGCCTCTTAAATGCTTCCAATGCCTTCGTTATGGTCACAGCGCACAAGGGCGCGATAAAAATTCCCTATGCTACAAATATGTTGAAATGGGACATAAAAGAAAACAGTGTACAAAAAGGCACACTGTCCCCTTTGCAAGGATACTGATCCAAGACCGGGTCTTGGACACGTCTTGGAAACAGAAAAAAGTCCAGAAAGCCGTAGCCAAGGTAAAATTAGAAATGCGATGATCCGAAACTTACACCGCAGTTTAATTGCCCAAAACCTGCTCCAGCAGTTTGTGAGGAACACGAAAGCCGACTCTTTTCTACTGAGTGAACAACACACTAATAAAAATTCTGCACTATGGTATCCTGATTAAACTTGTAGGGCACTATCTGGGCTTGGAACTGTGATTTCCAGTTAGAGGGCTTCGGATGGGTGGAGCGATTTGTATGGGTTCGGTGTTCAGTGACTTCATTTTTTAGTGTGTACTTAACGTCAAACGAACCAATATCATCTTTCTAAGCCAAACTTAATCCCTGCAGGAGGAGTACTGGTATACAGGGGTATTTTTGGAGGCTTGCATTCTTTGGGAGTGTGTGTATTCGAGGAAGTAGAGGTTTCAGTAAGTTTCGTCTGCGGACAGCATACGACTACAATTGTTGGTTTTAATTTTGATGTAATTTCACCCGATGCTAGATTGCCCCAGATCATCGGGGTGTTTAGTGACCCGTGCGAGCGGGGTGTTTAGTGACCCGAGGCTTGGCAAACCTTTGAGTACTCGTATGCAAATGTTCATGGAGGTAGGTGGAATGCTATGGGACAGAGCCCAGAAAAAAAAACTATGAAGAAAGTCAAAAAGGAGAAAAATCTTACGGTGCATGGAATTAAGTTCCCAGTCTCGGCAATAGAGGGTAGTGGGCGAGCAGGCTCCTTGTTGTCATCATCCAGCACCTGTAGTTTTATAGAAATGATGAACATGGCTTCTATAATAGATATATCTACAAGTGATCTTGGGCTGGATGGAGAAAATACGCTCAGGCATAGACTCTTGTTGGCGCGAGCATCATTAAAAGAAGAGCCTGAACGTAAGGGAAGGCAGCAATTTCCAAAAATTTAGCCGCAGCACATTTCTTCAAAACTAACGCAGGTTCCGCTAGGATAATAAACAATCTTATCTTCAGCAGCAATAACGTTGGCTAAAAAATTGGGGAGAAAATAGAGAACATTAGATAGTCTTGTTGAAACAGAAATTCCTGTGGCATTCGGACGCAGCAAAAAAAAAAAAAACGTTGCAAACGCCAGAGCATCCAAAAAAGAAGAGCGGGGACTCCCGAAGCACACACAGTCGTCGAAAGTTCTTATTTCCGCGATTGCTACCGAAGTGAAAGCCTTAAATGCCGAAGTAGCAACAAACCATCCTAAAGTACAGAAAGTGATTACGGCAGAAATGAAAAAAGGTGGTCAGACATACGACGCACCGTTGTGCGGTTGCACTGCCACCATCGAAAATGCAGCGGAAGTACTGTACTCGAAAATGGAAGTCGATAACATCTCCCAAGAAATGAGATCATAAAGTACGATTGCCGTCCATCGCAACCAAGAAGAAAGGCTAACCAAAAAGTAGGAGACGTTTAAAAAAAAATCAAATCAGTATGTGACTCACCAAAATTCAGCGAAGGTGTAAATAATGGGCTCCTCGAACTGGAGGTGCTCGTAAACCGAATAAGGTATAGAAGAGGAAGAGCACAAGGTCGACGTGGAACCGTAGATCGGAAATTCAACACAATGATGATAAAAAAGGCGAAGAAAACCCCAAAGAAATTCCTTCAAAATGTGCAAAAAATGAAATTTGCATGGACGCCCAGCAAGAAGAGGGACCTGACGCAAGACAGGAGAGAAAAACGCCACATCAAAGACCCCGGCAGCAGGTATCGGTTGTAAAACCCCAAATGGCCTATCCTGCGCAGAAGTATTGTGGGATATCAGGGAAAATGTAAGGCACGAAAATACAAAGACTGATTTAAAAGCACTACGACTAGCCCGGTCGGGCCACATACTCGTCGGATTCAGAGCAGAGGTCGACAAAAAAAGAAGTATTTTGTGACGCAGCAAAAAAGTTACTCAACAAACGCGCAACTGTAGCCTCACTTGAGCTGATAGCAACGATCGAAATGAGGTGGACCTGAGCAAGTTAGAAGAGGCCATCGATAGGGACCTCCTTAGCATGGGCTGGATCAAAGCAAAAGTGACACAAAAATCCATAGGAGACAACGCATGTTCATCATCGACTTGAACAAAAAGGACGCCGAACAATTTCTGAAGAAATGATAGGGTGGATCGTCTGCAGGAAACGGTGAAAAGCAGTGCCTCTTCAATACTTTAAATACCTTGGCTATGACCATTCTGCGCAAATATGGAACAGACCCGATAGGAGTTCCCTATATTACAAACGTGGTAAAATGGGTCACAAAAGAAAAGAATGTGCGCATGAGGCACACTCTATTCTTTGCAAGGATGCTGATCCAAGAACGAATCTTGGGTACGTCTTGAGTTTAGAAAGTGTTGGGTTTTCCAGGTTGCCCTAGCCAAGGCAAAACCAAAATTTCGATGATCCGTATCCTGCAGGGAAACCTATACTGCAACTCAACCGCCCAAAAAATGCTTGAGCAGTTTGCGAGGGGCATGAAAGCTGACTTATCGCTGTTGAGAGAGCAAAACGTTGAATTTTCTGCATCATTGTAACCTGATAACATTGGTACTGCTACGATCTGGGTTCGGAACAGTGATTTCTAGGTAGAGGGTTGTGGACGGGAGGGGGGGGAGCGTTTCGTGTAAGTTCGGTGCTAGAGACCACCTTCTTTAGTGTGTACCTAGCGCCAAACGAACCGATATAATCTTTCCAAGCCAAACTTAATACTTTGGAGGGCACAGTCGGGAATGCAGTTCGTAACGTGCTTGTTGGGCGAGACTTCAATGCTAAGGCAATCGAATAGGGCATGCCTGCAACGGATCCCTGGGGAAAATGAATCCTAGAAATGGACAGGATAGAAGTTGTTAGTTGATCCTTGCTGGAAGTGATGAACTGGTGAACGGAATCGCAGAGCCATGATGAGTGGAGGAGATTAATCCTAGAGGCTAAAGCTTGGCTTCGGCTGTCTCGTCACAAATTATGATAGAGTACTACTCCGTTTGTAATCAATAGTACATTCTGCTTGAGAGTAACGATGTTGTCTCCCAACGTCCGTGCTCTCGATGTTCTATAGTTGGGTGGAACATTAGAAAAACGGACGGCAAGAGGTTCATCCTGGTGCTCACGGCCAGGTGCTCCGCTGCAACGGGGTTCGTAGGGGACAAAAGAACTGGCAGCTGAGGATGTGTTGAAATCAGCTATGAGCGTCATCAAGAGTACTTGCAGCGCTTTTATGTACCGTTGGAGATCGCTGAGATGCGAAAGGAGTGTCACAAGCTTCAGCGTGACGTTTAGCGGGCATGGAACGTCGACGAAGCATACAACCGGCTAGCGGCATATTGGTCAGCTAGGGGATATGTTTGCCAATTGATTAACAATAGCAAGCCTCACTGGTGGCAAAATAAAGTGCATTATGTGAGCGAAAATCCGTGGGCCCTTGTTGCCCTACGGATGGCCTACAAACATGAAGCGGAGAAGGTGGACGAGATGGCGTGGCGCATTTCTCCGCCCATCCATTGACACTGATGCTGTCCACAGTAAAGCAGCAATCTAGTGTCCGCTCTTCACACAGTTGGAACTGAAAAATCAGTCGTATCATTAAAGCCAAGGAAGCCTATAGGCTCAGATGGTGTTCCAGCTGAGGTGTTGTACTTGGTCTATCACCATTGCCCTGACTTGCTACGCGGCACATTCAACGTTTGTCTACGGGGCGGTACGATGGAAGGCGTTGGGGTCACGTTAGTCAGCAAGGGGAAAGGAGTTCTAAAAGGTAGTCTAACTGAAACGCACGATGTTAATTGTAAATGAAATAAAAAGTTTTCAGAGAATTATGTTAATATTCTTCATTATAATAGAAGAATCTATGGCAATTATGTGTAAAACGAAATATTTCGCAAATGCTCGCCACGGCTACGGTAGCATACTTCTATCCGATGGTTCATACTTTCAATGACTCTGAGACACGATTGAGGTTCAATATCGTTAATGTGCTGAATTATCTCATCCTTTAGCTCTTGAAGTGTTCGTGGCTTATTGAAGTACACTTTTTCTTTTAAATATCCCCAACGAAAGAAGTCCAACTATGTTAAATCACATGATAGTGGTGGCCGATTCACATCGCCACAACGTGAAATACCACGGCCATTGAGTTTGTCGTGAAAAAGAGCCATTGTTTTCATTGGAACTACAGATCGTCCTGGTCTATAACCTCAAGTTCTGGCCATAAAAAGTCCGTCATCGTCTCGCAATAGTGAACAACATTCACGGTAACTGCTTGGCCGTCCTCATTTTCGAAGAAGTACGGCCTGATGACGCCACCATCCGATAAACCACACCAAACAGTCAGAGGATACATTGGCTTTGCAACAATCGCTCGTGGATTCTTCTTTGCCCAAATGCGGCAATTCTGCTTGTTAAAGAATCCACAGAGGTCAAAGTGAGCCTCGTCGCTGAAGATGATTTTCCTTGAAAAGTCACCACTTCCTTCTGTCTGTTCGACCAACCATTCGGCGTACTGCCGACGCTTGAAATGGTCAGTAAGCATCAAGGGAAGACTCACTGACGGGATTCGTTTCGCTGGGGACCTATCTTATGAATAGTACGGTTTGAGAGCAATACGCTCCACCAATGATGCGATTGCAGGGGTGATAAGCGTGGTCCAAAAGACATAGCTCCATCAAGCGACACATAGTTCTTTTGGTAATACTCGACGTTAGGAACGCCTTGAACTCCGCATTGAAAACCCCTTTTTAAGCTGCTATATATCTCATGCGACCTATCTGAAAGACAGAAGCCTGCGTTAAGAGACGCCACAGGGCAACGAAAGATAGGAGTTGCACCGGGTGTTGTCTGGAGATCCATTCTTTCAGACCTATCGGACGTGTCTTACCATGGGGTCCTGAGACTGGAGATACCAAATTAGTCACGCTTGGTCGACAATGTGTATTATGTTGCGACTCTAGTTGCTGAACAAGCTCAACTTAGACCTGGTATGCTAGTGTCCCAAGTGAGAGGCTGATTGACTGCTCGCGAGTTCAGTCCGAGGTAGTCTTCTTGACAGAGAAAAGAATCCTTAAAGAAAGGATAATCAGTATTGGAGACATACTAATCAAATCGAAGCCAGCGGTGAAGTACCCGAGGCTACCGATCGACTCGAAGATGAGTTTCACTGAACAAATCAGAACAACGGCTGAGAAAGGTGATTCGGGCATATTGGCTCTAAGTCAACCTTTGGCCACCGTAGGGGACCCAACCCATTAAGAAGACGCCTTTGTGTGAGTTCCGTAGGGTCAGTCTACTGTTCGGAGCATAAATATATTGCGATGCTCTCAGTAAGGAGGTATCCTGAAAACGCTTGGCGCAGGTACAGAGAACAAGAGCACTGATGATTGCACTTATTTCCAATAGTCTATGGTTCAGCGGCAAGAGATGTTGCAGGCATGGTATTTTTCACTTATCTTGCTAGAGAGCGCTACTGACCTACGTCGAGAGGTTGACACAAGAGAGACAACTGCCCGTGAAGAGATATAGCGCTCACTCAACTCTAGGGTGAATCGCACGAAAGGAAGGCGGACAATGCGGCTCAGACCGATCTTAAACCGTGGTTAAATCGAAGGTTTAGTGTGACTGACTTCTATCTGACCCAGATTTTGAGCGGGCATGGATGTTTTCGGTTTTACCTGTACAAGATTTGTAAGTCACAGATACTCGACTGCAAATTTTCTGCGTGTGTATAGTCGTGAAGATGCTTAAACCCTTTGACAATATAACCATGTGACCCATTATGATCAAGCGGTCCTAAAAGGTGGGATTCACAGCAACCGGGTATGTCGGAACTGCGGATCACTGAATGTGGGATCTCCTGATTTGAAGGCACCTCACTGCGTAGCAAAACGAGACCTGGCCTGAAACGATTTGTCAAACGGCTTCAGGCTACGTTGTTAAATCGACAGGGGGGGGGGGGGTATTTAGTGGGAAGTCCTGCCGCTCGTGCGCATGGCAGCCCCAAATTCAATGTGTAAATAACATTCACTTGTTATTTTGGTTTGAACTCTTTGAATCAAATTGAGCTGTGTCACTCAAGCTATGTTCCATGTAATTATGCCGTACAATGGGAAAATGCATGGTTTGTTATGAATAAGCGTTTAGATGTCATGAAATTAGATATTTGGTTTCACTGACTAAATATTCTTTATGTGCTTTTTACTTCATATCGTAATCGAAATTAGCTCCAAGATATTTTACAACTCTCGAAAACGCCATATTACAGTTTTTGGGCACACTATCAAAATAATTCCCAAAGAAAATGTGCACAGTTTCCTTGATATTAAGTCAGAGTTTATTATAATACATTGAAGCCAGTGTGTTATATATTCAAGAAGTATATTCTTTTTGGTTTCTGCCTCATGTATTCCCTATAGCTGAAACTGTTATTTCATCAGATTAAGACACGATTTAGGCCTCTTCAATATTGGTCAGTGAATCATAACATACATTAAGAAAAGCAGGGGCCCAAGTATGGTTCCCTGAGGACCTCTTCATTTAACATTTTTTAGTTTGCATTCAATGTTATTTATTTTTAACACGTTGTTGCCTATTTTCAAGGTAATGTTCTATTAATTTAAAGGCAATTCCTCTGATCTCATATCTATTATAAAGTTTTTCAAGAGGAATTGTATGATCAACCGTGTCAAATGCTTTGGCAAGGCCTAAAACTGTTACTATTGTTGGTTTACTTTTATCGAAACTAGTAAATAATATATTAGTTGGAAAATTAAATGCATCTTTAGTTTCGGTATTTTTAAGGTAACTGTTTATTGGAAATAATTTTGTAGTACAAAAAGAAATTTTAATTTGTAGTGCTAATAAGTCTTTCAAATATAAAACTTTTTAATCAATGACAGCTAATGTATAACGGTATAATGAATGACTGCGGAGGCCATGCTGCCAAGATTCCTACTTAAGCCATAATACTATATCATCAACTTTGCACCACTAAAAGGTAGCTCCGGTATGGCGTCATAAAATCGATAACCTGCTAAGCGTACCTGAATAAAATTTATAACTAGAAGTTCTCTGACACAGTCATGGTGACCTTTATTTTTTCGCTATTTGTACTTATTGTAATGTTCTCACTGATACATAACATGTATACCCTATGTATATTGGCATGAACTGGGAGCTCGATTTGATGTGTATTCTATATACACCATCAAGACTCTCGGGGAGGGATCCTACTGCATGTTACTTACCTGCTACTATTTTCCATTTCAAACTAGATCAACAAAGACAAGAGTTAATTTAATAGGGTAGTTTTATTTTGTTTTTAATTTTGTTGCACATTTATACATTGTTCAAGTTTTTGTTTTAACATTTTTGATATTTTTTTTTTCATTCTTTCAAAGCTAAAAGGCTGCTCAAGCTAAAACCTCACTAATTACCATTTAAATTTTCTCCTCACGATATCTCAGCCTGAGAGAAGCAGGAACTTTAATCGCGGATGTCGCTTGATTACTCGTACGTTGAATAGACGGTTAATGGTTGGGTACCAGCATGCTCTCTAGCAGACTCGAAACACAAACACTGATCAGCCAGTACTCAACCAAGTCTTTGTATTCAGTCGCCAAGCGAGCTTTTGGTCCAATTTTCCCCAAAATCTGCCCAATATGCGAGCACGTGAGCTCCCATTCCACGGAAGTTCTTCTTTCCCGTCTTGTCTCGCTTGTATATTACGTAAACTGAGCGAGCCAACAAACAATACTCGTCTAGGGAAAACAGATTTGCAGAAGAGAGCTTCTGAGCTACTTGCAGCCTTCTCCTATCTGGAGGTTTCGCCTGGCTCCCTTGCGAGCTGCTGTCCTTTCCTTCTTCTTCTTTCTGCGCCATTCTGCACTCTGGATTTTTTTCCTGGCCCATTTACACTTGCTCGCGAGAAACTTTTGCTACTGTCTACTCCTTCTTCTTATTCTTTCTGCTGGCTGACTCGTACTTGATTGTGAGATACATGCCGCTGCCGTGTCTTCATCTCCACCGCATACCTGCTATATGAGGTAACACGGCTTGATCGCAATTTGATTATTCTTATCATCCGAATGAACGTAACGTGGAAAGCTGCTCATACCTTTAACCCATAAATGCGTGAATTTTGTTATTGATTTGGAATAATTATTTTGAATTATATAAAGGTCTATAAAGCACAGGAAAAATAGTTAAAAAATAAAGTATTGACTTGTAGCCACTGAAGATGAAAAAACGAACTGTTGCATATCTGCAACAGCACGCATTTATTACATTCCTGCAGCAGTGTACACTTATAGCTACGTACAGGGAATAAGATGTATGCTAAACACTCAATAAAGTAGATATTTGAAATTCTTTATTTATTCTTGGTGAAATTTACAAAAACAATTCTTATCTCTATTATAGCATAAGCTCACTCTACATTTTTCACAATATGTGAATGTGCGCCCTTACAGTTTGGGTATTTACACCTGGCCCGATCACCCCATTTTGGCCAGTGCTCTGTCTTGTCTTGGCGGACATCTTTAGTGGGCATAGTTTGTGCTGGTCCACGCTTCTTCTTCAGCTGCAAATCAGCTTCTAAAGTTGAAGTGCTTGGGCGGCCCCTTTTTGCACCATTGCTCTGTAGGCCGAGGTTACATAAGGTATTTGCCAGCTCAAGTCTATATTTGCACAGATTCAAAGGCTTCGTATAAGGTCTAGTTTGTTTCAGAGTTTTTTTTGTACAATAACCATGAATTTATTATGGTCACATCCAAAAGGTGGAAAAACAAGCGATTTGTCGACTTTCTGCTTTTTCGAGTAATATGGTACCTTCCAATAAAGCTGTCAAGCCGATCAACTCCCCCCATATGGGTGATGTAGTCTTTTATTATATTGGGACAATTTATTGGTACCTGCTGTTTCGTTGCTTTATCATACCTCGAAGTAGTGGTTACAGGCAAGGCTCCGGTATAGCTTGACAACAAAGTAACTGGCTTATTATCCTTCCAGACTACTGCACTGATATCGATACCATCGACATTGTCTACCTGTTCCTCATGGTATCCCCTTGGTACTTTTCTTTTCATCACACTTTTCTTATCCGGCAGTTTATTATTCGGGATACGATTTGACTGGATTGTTCCCAAGCAATATATTCCTTCCTTTGCAAGATAAGTGACCAAGGGCACCGATGTATAGTAATTGTCAAAGTATATATTATGGTTTGCACATCTTGGAACAATCAGCGCTAGCCGCATAACTGTGTTACCAGTTGGTCCCAAGTCTTGTTCGCCATTTATGCGAGGATGATTGCCAGCGCCAGTATATACCTCAAATTTGTGTGCAAATCCATATATGCTACATATCAAGAAAAGCTTGAAACCCCATTTGTGCGGTTTATTGGGAAGGTATTGCTTCATGTAGTGGCCCATTTTAGTAGCACGCATTTGTTCATCTATAGACAAGCGTTATTCCAAAGGTACAGCAGCATACTTGCCATTTAGATCGTCAATTATTGGCCGAGTTTTGTGCAACCTATCATGATTAGGATGGTCAACAGGTAAGTGAGTGCTATTGTCATTGAAGTGTAAAATAGAACAAATATTTTCGAAATTCTTTTGTGTCATGGTTGATTTTACAGGCTCATAGCCATATTGATCTGACCAGTACATCCGGAAGTTTGGGAATTTAGCAATAGAAGAATAAATAAGAATCCCAAGGAACTTATTGAGATCATTTTCAGTGATAGTAAAGGGATTTGAAATATTTTTCTGTGCAGAATATAAATTACTCTGTGACTTGATCTTTTCCCTAAGCTCTTGAGTAAAAAAGAAAGAAAAAAATTGGTACGGCGTTTCTAATTCCAATATGCTGTCAGGATATTGAATATTTTGTGGAAAATTTGTGATGTTTTGATTGGTGCTGAGATTTATGCGTCTCCAGGCTACGCTGCCAAATCGTTGACGTGCTGCCTCATTCTGCTGAACGGAAGGCGGTGGTGCCTTAGTTACATTTTCTAAAGTTGGGACATTATCATTATAAAAATTACATAAAGATCATCAACAGTACTTTCCATAGGGATGTCCATATCTCCAGCATCTGCTTCCGCCAATAGCTGACGATTATTCCTATGTTCAACTTCCTCATCTTCCACTTCTCCTTCTGAGGATTCCATGTCATCCTCAGACTGATCTAGGCTCTGGAGGTATTCCTCGATTTCTTGGATGGTCAGCCCTCTTGGCATCCTAGAGAAAAACAACCAGAATTTGGATGGAATTCAGCAAGTAAGTCAGCCGGAAATCAAATTGCTTTGAGTGCAAATGCGCAATGTTGCACTTATGCAACAAACTGATTTTGACGAAAAATGAATATCAACTCTCTGAATTTCCGCAAAAATATTTATTTCTTGCTCTTTTGGTGTTATAAGATGTCTAAAAACAAAAAATAAACAACACTTGCCTAACAAAGTTACGAAAAAAACTGAATTACACTTTGCACTAATCACTTGTTCAGATTCACACGCGCCCGCGATCTAACAAAGTCTGATTCCCAAGTGCAGAAATTTAAAATCAAGACGCCACGTCAACTGTCAAAACAACCATAAAATTTGGTTTAAATTATGGTGTATTAAATTCGAATGTGCGTAACGGTTTCGGTTAAATCAGTTGAATTTCGGTATGCTGCAGATATACAACAACGCGAATTTAAGGGTTAAGTATTGATGCCATGGGCTGGTGAACATTACTACTCTTACCTACAGCCTTTTGTTAACCATTTTCACCCAATGGGACTCGCACCAGCAACATTATTCAAAAGTCGCTTCTCATTCCGAGTACATTTTTCTAGCTCAGAGTACAAATGAATAGTCAACAATTAATTCTTAATTTCCGGGTGTATGAATTTATCCAACACACTTATACCACCAAAAAGGCTAAAAAAATTTTTATGAAGAAAAAAATTCATCGATTGAAAACTTCGAAAAACGCATCCCTTTTTCAGATAAACGAATTCTCTTTACTCTTATTTTAATCTTCCCAAGAAACCTCCAGTGTCTTCATCCTTCTTCACTCGTAAAGCTAACAATAGACGACACTGGTGTATTTAATGCAAGGAAAATTAGCCTGAAAGTGATGGAAATGTGCCAGGAGTTGATATGAGCAAATTAATTAACTACTGGGCGGATTTTCTTAGAAATCCTCCATGTAGCCACTCCATTTTTGCCAACGACCGACAAAGACCATTCCATCCTCCCCCCTAAAAGCGTTTTGTTTGCGATTCTGCCGGCGACATTGACATGGAGATGGGTAGCCTAGCCTGTGGCTATTAGCAATCTTTGATCCTTGCCATCAATTTTTGCCTTTGATAAATACTTGGAGATTATTGAAGGAGGTAAAGGAACTGCCTTCCCAACAATCTTTGGATTGACAGGCATGCATAAATACAAGTTTGTGTACGTTGCAAGCTCAACGGTTGGTATTTAAAATACGATCGAGCTAAAGAGGATTAGTTGGCGGTTGATGTGATGAGAAATAGATGAAGATTGATTCATTGTATCCTTTCAGGATATTTGCGTGTATATTTACCGAAGTGGAGAGCAAACATACATCGGAGTTTTTATCGGCTGGTCTTGCCACGAATGGTGATATGTGTGATCTAGGAAAATACTTGATAGATTGCTTATCAGTTAGACAAGGGTGAATTGAAAGAGCTATTAGTAGAGCAGTCCAATATGCTAGCTCTAAATGGCGCTAATATGCTCAGATTAGAAGGTATGGCATGCATACGTTTCGAAGGATTTGATTTTATATGTGCTTCTTCAAAGACGAAATCTTTTACGATTTTCATTACTTAAATCCCTTTTCAATCAGTTTCAACTGAACAGCCAAACATCTGCTCATGACAGAACTCTATACCACTAATGAGTTTACTCGTACGATTCTCGCGCATATCCCTAATACAAAATTAACACAAAATTTCATTTTTCCTGCTGGGGATAGTTGATTCGAATCATTTTATAGTTCCTGCATTCTGAATGGACGTATACATACATATGTATGTAAAGGCATTAGAGTTTTAAGGGTATCTAACGAGCAACTGTAGTTTGCGGTAGAAAAACCAAAATTACCACACAATGGCTGTGAATTTCGGAACAGTCAAAGCAAATTCCGTTAAATACGAATCAAAGAGTTGAATGTAGGGAGTTAAAAGGATTGGAAATGAGTGAGTGGTGGATGGTGTCCTTATTGCACTCATCAAGAGTTGCTATTGTATAATTTGCGTTAATAACTGAATGGAGTATTGTGGAGTTGAGCATTTGGTGTGATGATGGAGAACAATGAGTTCTAGAGACAAACGTTTGTGGCTATCCATTTTCACCAGATAATGTTAAATGTGCCATTCCACACAATGGCGAATTGGTTTCCATATACGGCTAACTAGCCATTGACCAGGATGCGGCTAGGAAACACAATGCCGATGAACGCAACCGCTCTCCATAGGAAATTGAGCAATATGATCGGATGTGGTTAAGGGGGAAATATCGGATTTATCGAATAATATTAATTATTTGTTATTGATGGTATAATTAATCAATTAATAAAACGCAATTGAATATGCTTTTGATGATTGTATCTAATTGGACAGGAATCGTTTTCAATATACTCATAACCAGTACTGCTAAACAAAGCCAGTCTTCAGCCATTAAACCTAAATCGATGCTCTAGTGAACATTCTTCTTGTAGGCAGCAGTATTTTATTTGAGGACTGCGTCTGATAACTATGTTCATCTTATTTTATTTCATATATCAAAACCGGAATTGTCTATCACGTACCGTTTTTGTAGGAGTTCCATTTCTCATATGTAGACAATTTTTTCTATATTATATTTACTTCTACACTTATAACATTGCGGCCGAACTTCTTTTCCTAATAAAAGTCCAAGGTCCTTTTCTACCGTTTTAGTTTTCCGAGTTTGATATTATAAGAGCTTAGATTAAAACATATGATTTTAATTGAAAATTCATTCATCACAAGATCACAGACCAACAATCAATTTAAAGCATACTGTCGCGTGTTTTGTTTCGCGGCCAATAATTTTAACGTTCCGGGAAAGTGAAAACGCAATGTCTTTTAATTTAAGTTAAATAAGTTTATTTAATTACAAAAATGCACAATAATCAGTTTAACACTTTCACTAATTTTAATTTTCACTATTAAAAAAAATCTAACACTTGTCCATAAATTTCTTATCGCAATTGTCTTCTAAATCACTTCACTATTACGAAACACACTATCGCAGTTCTTATCGCGGTCGAATGAATGATTCCTCCCATTCATTCAGCTCGCCTTTATATAGGGTCTCTACCTATTCACCCATTTCTCGTACATTGGCGAATGTTCTACCGAGAGGTACCTGGTAGATTCGAGCAAATTAATGAATGGAGTGACGTCACTTGCAGATGTTGATCATGCTTGTTGGGTTCTCGTGGGTTCGAGTAAATTCATTTGTTGACGTGAAAACAATTGCGGCAGTAACTCGCAGAATTATTTGTACATGTAATTATTTGTACATGTAACACTGCCCCCACCTCAGTTCTTTTTCGCCCCGAAAAGATGTGTCGCTATTTGTAGTCAATTCTCCCTGGGTGTAATATGGGGCAAGACGGTGCAGATGCACGATTTTCATTTTAGCTCTCGGCTTACGATGTTCCTGTATTCGGTATACGACGTCGTTGATTCGCTTTTTAACTCGGTATGGTCCCTTCCAATTATGTTGCAACTTTGGAGACCTACACTTTCGCCGTTGCGGGTTATAAAGCCACACCAAGTCATCTTGCTGGAAGCCACTAGAATCAGCCTTTAGATCATACCTGGTCTTCATGCGGTCAGTAGCCGATTCGAGGTGTTTTCGCACTGTCCGATGTATCAAGGTTCAACCGTTGTCTTAGATCACTTGCGTACTCCGAGACCGTTTGGGGTTTCTCAGGGGGTGTTCCGAACTTTATATCGGCTGGCAAACGAATAGTCTTTCCAAAAATGACTTTGGCTGGGGCTTGGCCCATCGATGCATGTTCAGCGGCTCTATACGCCATTAAAAATAGTGGGATATGTCGGTCCCAGTCAGTTTTGGTTCTCGTCAACCATTTTGGCCAGGTGTTTATTGAGCGTGCCGTTGAAACGTTCGACCATTCCATGGGATTGGGGATGCAGCGGTGTTGTCCTCGTTTTCCGTATTCCGAGCAGCTCGCACATTTCGCCAAAAACTAGTGACTCAAAGTTTCGGCCTTGATCCGAATGTAGTTCGCCAGGTACGCCGTACCCACTGACCCAATTTAACACACACACGACCCAATTTCACTATTAAAAAAAATCTAACACTTGTCCATAAATTTCTTATCGCAATTGTCTTCTAAATCACTTCACTATTACGAAACACACTATCGCAGTTCTTATCGCGGTCGAATGAATGATTCCCCCATTCATTCAGCTCGCCTTTATATAGGGTCTCTACCTATTCACCCATTTCTCGTACATTGGCGAATGTTCTACCGAGAGGTACCTGGTAGATTCGAGCAAATTAATGAATGGAGTGACGTCACTTGCAGATATTGATCATGCTTGTTGGGTTCTCGTGGGTTCGAGTAAATTCATTTGTTGACGTGAAAACAATTGCGACAGTAGCTCGCAGTATTATTTGTACATGTAATTATTTGTACATGTAACAATACATAAGACCACGACGCATCATGGGAAGATGATGCGTTTCCACCATCGCCAGACACAACGTCAGCCCATGCCTTCCTGCAATTATATGCGCATTATCATCACCTTTCGCTCAGTCCCGCGCACACTTGATGCGCCCTTTCACCGACAAATATGTATGTATAATGCGCGCATTATGCTTGCATTGCATTGTTGCATAAAAATGATATTCGCCAAACATGATGATGATGCAGAAACACATATTGTTGCGCTGATTATAAAGTCAGCAAAATTGGGGTTGGGATGATTGTGAGTGGAATTTCAACATACATACATTGTGGATACTATTGCAATTGTTGTCGTTGAGCTTGCGTTTGCGACTTCCGTTGCTGCGAATGAATGCAACGACGAATTGCTGATTACATGAGTCTTAATATCCACACCCCGTTGAATGGGCCATTCTACATTGTCCAGTATGTGAGGTAAGCTGTTCTATATTCTTTGGCTGTATCTTCGGGTAAGTGGAACAGGGTTTCTGGCTCGTAGGAAACAATCTCCATTCTTTGCGTTGCACCAACGGCAGCTGACGAGCAAGAGGCTCAGGTATCCGATGGTGTACTGATGGACATCATGTGCATCAAGCTAGTTATCGCAGGAAAGTTCCTGTACCTGTAGCTAACTTCGCAATTCATTGATCTCCGCGGTACATGTCTTGAACTGGATAGGGTCGCTATTTCATTGCACAGCCTCCGGGCTGATACCTTCCACACTGCAATGTACCCCCGTGTGTGATGCTTGTATGGTGCTTTAGTAGATGCGATGACCTTGAATCATCATAGCATCAGGCTTGCGTGTGCAGTCCAATGCCAGCCACAATACCGGATCCTTGCAACATTAGTGTGGAGGTGTTGCCGCCAAACACGAGATGAGCCACAATTTGACTGTTGAATGCATACGTGGGTCATTTAACAAGTACTTAGCCTCACCGTCCGATGGCGCTGCTATTAAAAAAGAGTTTTACCATTGTGCAGTACATTCTTTAAGTAGCCTACTGTCAAAGTTTCAGTCACCTCCCTTCATTAGTTTTGCTTTGATAGCCTTTGGAAGCGAGTGTGTCGGTTGGTTGTACAAGAACAATATCGTTCAGTGATTAGATCCTTGTTTTTGGAAGGGAAAATGCGGAGTGAAATCAAAGATCGCTTAAGTGCTGTGTACGGTGACCCTTTTCCTTCGATGGCGACCGTCAAGAATTGGATCAACGAGGTTGTTCGTGGCCGCATGTCGGTTTTTGACGAGCCACGCCCAGGTGCCCCAAAAAAGGCTGCTACAGAGGAAAACGTTAAAAAAATCCACAATCTCGTGTTGGCAGACCGTTGATTGAAAGTTCGCGAGAAAGCTGAGACTGTGGGCATCGCAGAAAGAATGGTGCATCATATTCTAAAGCTGTCGGCGCGATGGGTGCCGCGTTTGCTCACACCGGAAAACAAGCGCAACCGTGAGACCACATCGGCGACGTGTTTGGCGCTGTTTCAGCGCAATCCGGCCGCGTTCTTACGTCGTTTTGTGACCGTCGACAAAAATAGATTCGATGGTATACACCAGAGACCAAGGAACAGTCGAAACAGTGGACTTCAACCGGCGAACGTGCTCCAAAGAAGGCGAAGACTGTTCGATCGGCCGGAAAGGTGATGGCCACCGTTTTCTGGGAGGTGTGATCCACATCGATTACCTCGAAAAGGGTAAAACAATTACGGGGCGCTACTATGCAGACATATTGGGCCGATTTGACGTCGAATCGAAGAAAAAGTGGCCCCGCTTGGCGAAGAAAAAAGTGCTGTTCCACCACGACAACGCGCCGGCTCACACCTCCGCCGTTGCCATGGCCAAATTGGTTAAATTGCGCTACCAATTGCTGCCCCATCCACCGTACTCTCCAGATTTGGCCCCCCATGACTACTTTTTGCTTTCAAAACTGAAAAATTACTCGCCGGGAATAGATTTGGGTCGAATGAGTAGGTCATCGCCGCCACGGAGGCTTATTTCGCAGCCTTCGAGAAAATGTACTTTTTGGACGGGTTGAAAAAGCTAGAGCATCGCTGGGCCAAGTGTATCGAGCTTGAAGGAGATTATATGGAAAAATAAATTGCCACCTTTCCAAAACTTTCGTTTTTCTTCTGTAGGCTAAGTACTTGCTGAATGACCCTCGTATATCCATAAAGTGGTACTCAGCAGTAGACGACATCCCAACAGCACTACTTCACAAATGCTCATGTTGGTCTCCTTATGGTACAACAGATGAGGACGCGTACTCTGCCTCGGTCAATGGATAATACACGTCGCGATGTGAACTAATGATTAGATATTGACACATCAATAAAATGGCGATAAGGCGATTGTGTCTTTCCGTTGGAATCGAAAGAAGCTGATAAAGTCCGAGTATCCATGTACTAACCCGCGGAATACTCAGCTCAAAAATGATAAAATTTGCAGTCATTCGACGACCAGTACACTGGGACTTGCCGTGCTGGGATCTCCAATGGGGCATAGAAGTAATGCAAGCAGTCGTGATGATGCTCATAGCTGATTTCACCATGTCTTGAGCTGCCAGTTCTTTTTTCCCCTACGAACTGCCCTACAGTAGAGCACTTGTTGCGGGCACCTTGAAACACTTGCCGACGGCCATTCTTCCGATGTTCCACCCAATTTTAGAACGTCGAAAGCGTGAACGTCACGAGACAACATCTCAAGCAGAATGAAGTGATGATCACTGGCTAAGTAGTCCTCTAATACTCTCTAATTGTGTTACCACCGTTCTAACGACTGCGAGACAAATGCCATGTCCAGTATGGTTTCTCTGCAGCCAATACGACGGAAGGTCAGCGCATTTTCGGCCTGGCCGTCATTTCTAGGATTCGTTCTCCCCGCGGATCTGTTTGACGCATGCCCTGTTCGATTGCTTTAGCGTTAAAGTGTCCCCCAACAAGCACGTTGCCAACTGCGTTCAAGATAGTGCCCTACAAAGCATTAAACTTGGCATTGAAAGATGATATCGATTCGTTCGGTGGTACGTGCATACAAAAGAAGGCAGTCCTTGGACACTGAACCCCCGTGAAATCATCACTCCATCTACAGCCCTCTGCCTCGAAATCATTGATCAAAACCCAGATGGCGGCAGTACTAGGTTCACCAGGATACCATCGTGCAGAACTTTCATCATGGTGTTGCTCACTCAGCAGCAAAAAGGCCGGTTTTCATGCCACTTGCAAACTGCTCAAGCAGGTTTTCAGCGGTTGAATTGCGGTGTAGGTCGACCTGCAAGATACGGGTCATCGAAGTTCTGATTTTGCTTTGGCTAGGGCCATTCTGGGAATCCCAATATTTTTCTGATCCCAAGACTTGCTAAAGATCCGGTCTCGGATCAGCATCCTTGCAAAGGATACAATTGGCTCCTTCGTGCATTCTCTTCTTTTGTGTCACTTGTCACCGCATTTGTGGCATAAAGAACTCCTATCAGGCCAAAAAAAGAAAGAAAAGATCACAGCAATGATGACGCAACTAGCAGTTGCAGCCATGACGTTAACAGCACATCGGGAGCGGTGCTAACGATGACAAAAACGACAATGGGTACAAAGATAGTAAAGACGGACGAAAAACGGAGATTAACAGAAAATCTTGTCTGGACTGAGATCCCTGCGGCGTTCGGGCTCAACAAAGATGATGTGAACGCCAAAGCGTCCTTATAAGAGAGAGCGAGAACCTCCGCAGGACGTGCCAGATGTTTGAACGTCTGGGGAAAATATAAAGCACGTCGAGAATGCGATGGTTACTGTTGCAATTGCTAGCGAAGCAACACACAAATAAAGCGCCGTTGTGTGATTTCACCGTCTTCGTCGAAAATGCAGCGGTAGTACTGTACTCGGAAACAGAAGCTGATAACCTCTCCTAAGAAAGGTGACCGCAAAATGAATTGCCGCCCAGCGACATGAACGAGAAACGCAAATCCAAAAGCTGGGAGATGTACTTATAAGAATAACATTTGCATGCGGCTCACCAAAAATCAGCAAAGGAGTAGAAGTTGGGCTCCTTGAACTATAGGAGCTCATAGACTATATAAAGCATGTAATGAATCATGCGACTCCGCTGGCGACCACTACCAACACACCTTGCTGCTAGGTGGCTTGTCATTTCATGTTGGTTGTGACGGCCGCACATCCCACGTCAATTTTTTCGTGGAATGACAAGGTGAATTGACAGCCACATGGGAGTGGAGTGTGTGAGTGGTGGCCGTCACTGAAGAGCGGTCGACGAATTTCTGAAATTTCGCGGGTGTAACTAGTTTTGTGTGTGAAAGTGCCGAAAAGTAAGCAAGTCAAAAGTGATGGACGCATGGCACTCATACAAGGCAGGAAAGCGCAAGAATTGAGTTGCTTATTCCCATATTTCTATTTCTACTTGACGTTACTCCGTATTTCTTCATTCAACCAGTCAAAGGACAAAAATCTAATCTTTACTTCGCGTTCCCGAATTCCCGACGCGGTACCTTTGTTGGTTTTGCCTTTTCATTAGCGTAGCTTTCGTCGGGTTTGAGTTAGCATAGTATATTTTTCGGTACCGCGTCGGGAATTCGGGATCGCGAAGTAAAGATTAGATTTTTGTCCTTCGACTGGTTGAATGAAGATATACAGAGTAACGTAAAGTAGGTTTCCTCTCCGCATGATTGTGTTTTGTGACGCGTTTGGAAACGGGCATTTATTGGTGGCTGAAAATTGTACATGAGCATAATCTATTTGGAGACTCGCGACCAAAATCCTCTCCGATCTAGCTGGCCGACAAGCAGCCACCGCGAAAATGGATTGCGGTGCATGGATTGGTTGACCGGTTGGTACTATCCGTTGGCACTACTCAGACTTAATGTCTAGAACCGATGAGAGGTCGGTTCCTCGTTCGGACTTAGACATAAAATCATTACAAGCATTACTGGAGGAGCTGGTCAAAGGCCGAAGAGGATCAGAGCGCTGAAGAAGAGCAGAGAATAAAGAAGCGCTAAGGGAAAAGATTCAAGGGTACGCGCAGATAGTGTCGTCATCAGACATCAATAAAAGAATGAAGTCCAGCCCAATCGTAGGAGATAGGATAATAGAGCGAAGGGAGATCCAATTGATAGACGTGGAACGCCAAACCAGTAGTTCCAGATAGTGCTGACAAAAGGGTTGAAGAAAGCCGCAAAGAAACTCCTTTAAAAAGTGCCAGAAAACAAAGTTCGCACGGGTGCCCAACAAGAAAAAAGACCTGATGCGAAACAGGAGAGACAAAAACTCCGAAGAGGACACCAGCAGCAGGCACTGCTCGTAAAACCACATGATGGCCGACCCTATACAGAAGTGCTGCTTGATATTAGTGGAAATGTAATGCCCCAAGATACCAGCATTGTTATTAAAACAGTAGGACCAACGCAGTCGGGCCACATACTGGTCGAATTCGGAGCTTAGACTGACAATGAAGAAGCACTCTGCGACGCAGTTAAGAAAGTCCTCGCCAAAAGAGTAATTATAGCCTCGCTTGTGCCGATGGCA
Organism: Odontomyia ornata; assembly: GCA_963969285.1. Taxonomy (NCBI): domain Eukaryota; kingdom Metazoa; phylum Arthropoda; class Insecta; order Diptera; family Stratiomyidae; genus Odontomyia; species Odontomyia ornata. The sequence goes on along the minus strand of OZ017740.1, from coordinate 288,545,518 downwards.
ACGACCCAAATAAGAGACATTGACAGTGTAACGGACCTGACTGGGGTAGAAGAGGGCATCAAATGAGAATTTCCCAGCGTGGGCGGGACGAAAGCGAGGCTGACAGCAGCAAATCGTAGGAGACAACGCATGGCCATCATTTACTGAAAAGGACGCTGAAAAATTTCTGAATAATGGCAAAGCAAGAAGCGTAGATTATCTGGAGCATATGGCGAAAAGCAGCGCCTCTTCAATGTTTCAAACGCCTTGGCTATGGTTGCACCGCGCAAGAATGCAAAGAAGCCGAAAGGAGTTCCCTATGTTATAAATGTGGTGAAATGGGACATAAAAGAAAGGAGGCACACTGTACTCTTTGCAAGGTTGCTGACCCAAGAGCGGGTCTTGGGCACGTCCTCGGTTCAGAGTGATATCGGGCTTTCCAGGTAGCCCTAGCCAAGGCAAAATCAGAATTTTGATGATCCGCATCCTGCAACTAAACCTAAACTGCCCAAATCCGCTTGAGCAGATTGCCGGGGCCATCAATGCCGACTTTTTGCTTCTGAGTGAGCAACACCAAGATAAAAGTTCTGCATCGTAGTATGCTGATGAACATGATGCTGCCGACATCTGGGCTCGGATCCGTGATTTCCGGGCTGAGAAATATGGACGGGCGGATGGTTTCGTGTGGGTTCGGTGCTCATGGACCACCTTCTTTAGTGTGTACTCAATGCTGAACGATTTGATATCATCTTCCCAATTTTAATGCTTTGGATGGTGGTGTCTCGAATGCAGACGGCAACGTGCTCGTTGGAGGAGACTTCAACGCTAAAGCAATGGAATGGGGCATGCCTCAAACAGATCCGCGGGGAAAATGAATCCTTAAAATGGCGGCTAAGAAGGCGCTAACCGTTCTAAACAACGGAGATACGCCGTCCTTCCGCCGTTTTGGCTGTGGTAGAATCATACTGGACGTGACATTCTGCCCGAAGTCCTTAGTACGGATTCTACTAAATTGGGGAATATGGGAGGACTACTCAACCAATGATCATCAGTGTATTCTGCTTGGCATCCATGATGTTTTCTCCCGACGCCCGTGCTCTTGACCTTCTACGTTTGGGAGGAATATGGAAAGAATGAGCGTTGAGAGGCTCATTCAGGCGCTCACAGCAGGTGCTCACAGCAGGTGCTTCGCTGCTGGGAGATTCGCAGGGGACGGAAGAACTGGCAGCTCAAGACGTGATGAACGCAGCTAAAGGTTTGTTTGCCCGAGAAGAAGGCGATGATTGGTGAAACCGTAAGTCTGCAAGCAATGCTGATGAAATTTGATTGTGGCAGCGTTGATATAGAAAACGCTGATCTAGATACATGTGACGGGATGACAGAGTAGGCAAACGTAAGAAGGATAAACGACAGTCATAGGATTGATATGGGACTTTGAATTTGTAAAACAAGACACGATTAAATTTTCGCTGGACATTCTCTAACAAGTTAATGAGGTAGGAGTGTTAGGGAGACCAAACTACAGAGCAATATTCAAAGATAGGACGAACAAGACAGATAAACAAGCAGACAGGGATAGATATATTGTTAAATTTAAAAACATGCCTGAAAATAAGTCCCAATATTTTCGAGGCCCTAGTAGTCGCGATTAGAATGTGCGCATCAAAATCGAGCTTAGGATCAAAAGTAACGCTAAGATCCTTAGCAGAGCTCACAGCAGCGAGTGCGACTTCATTTAACATATAGGTAAAAGCCAGTGGAGAGTGATTTAGATTAAAAGTCTTTTATAGCATTTGGCAACATTAAGCCGGAGGTAGTTAGACAAACACCAGTAACTTAGTGCAATCAGGTCCATCTGAAGATATGGACAATCTTGTACAGACCTGATAGCTCGAAAGACTTTGAAATCATCGGCATACAGTAGGCGATTGGAGGCGATAACCGAAGGAAGATCATTTATAAACAATACGAATAGGAGGGGACCATAGATATAGAGAGTACTGGATCCGCAACCGGTCGTGAGAGCCGAAAGTTGTGTGAAGGTGAGGTTTGAAGTGATATGCTTTTGTCTTTGCACTTTATTCACTCGAAAACATGTTCAAGTTTAAAAATTTTATAATTTTGAAGATCGCGTGTATGAAATCGGCACTTTAGTTCACTGTTTTTATTAAAAATTTACGAATTTTCCATCCGCTTTGACACTCGAGTTTTCTCGCCGTTTTCGCTCCTCTTTCTTTTTCTTTTGCTTTGACGTTCGAGTTTTCTGTGAGGGTCGTTTGTTGTGTTGTACTCAAACTGTTTTACGAATGATAACGAAGGCGTGATCGTGTGCACGTGAAATGAAATTTTGCTGGTGTGCGCGGATGTCAGTGGGGGAAGTGATTCTTCTCAAGAGAGGAAAGAAAAACCTGACTGTAAACAAAGGGAAAGGAGTAGCAGAGGGAATCATAAAGTCTTGAGAGCGTAACTTATTTATAACTTATTTATGTGGCAAATTTGCTTCTCACATGGACGAGTACACAGATTCTTGTTGCTCGTCTATTTATTTATATGTCTTTGGAGGGGACCTAAAATGGAAACTTGAGGAACACCAGTGGATGGATAAAATGGAATAGAAGTAATTCCACAGTAACTAACGCAACATATACGAGAAGACAGGTAGGAGTCCATCCATGATAGGAGAAGGCCAGCAACCCCAAAAGCTTTCAGTTTGTAACAGAGAAGTTGATGGTTGACCGCGTCAAACGCCTTGGAGAAGTCAGTCAACCTGCAATCGATTGTCTAAGGCCTTAGCAATATAATCGGTGAATTCAATTAAATTTAAGGTCGTAGAGCGACTTTTGAGAAACCCATGTTGTTCCTTTGGCAAAATAAGGGTCAATGAAACTGAAAGCTGGTTATATACCAGACGCTCGAGTAATTTCGGAAAACAGGAAATTAAAGAAATAAGATGATAATTGGACACAGTAAAAAGATCCCCACTTTTAAGAATAGGAGCAACGTTTGCTCTTTTCCAATAAGTAGGGAAAGTACCAGTCTTTAGACTGAGGTTGGAGAGAAAAGCCTGAGAGATACAAAGTAAAGACGCCAATAACTTAGCTAAAATATTCGGTAAGCCATCAGGGCCAGGTGATATATTAGGATTAAGCGAATTCATGAGGGATTCAACTTCAATATGGTCACTGAAAAGCAAAGAAATGTCAATGGCGTGAAGTACAGGTGTATTAACTGGATCGGAGACATGAGAAGAAGGAATAAAAGTTGACGAGAAGAACTGGAAGAACAAGCTGGAAATATCCTGTGGAGAAGAGCTAACGATAATATTCCAGTGGACTGAAGGAGGGACAGATGAGGAGCACTTGGAGGATCTAATGTATGACCAGAATGGTTTCACATTATTCGCCATGAGGGAACTCTCCAAGCTACTGAAGTAGTTTTTCATTGCAGTCTTTAGCTCTTTTTTTGCTACGACACGCAGTTCAAAAAAGTGGGCTCTGGATTCTTCAGTACCACAGCGCTTGAACGGCGGTGTGCTTTACTTTTAGCATTCAAGGCACAAAGTTCTTGTTCAGCTAGCCATGGTTTCTGCTTTATTTTGCGAAGAGCTTGTAAAGGTGTGAAGTGTTTAATTAACTCATAGAGGTAATTATAAAACTTACTCAGAGCTTCCTCACACTCCAAGTTATCAAAAAACTCCTGCCAGTCAACCAAACTTAGTTCAGAGGCTAGAACTTCGTAATTTGCTTTGAAGAAGTTGAATTTTGGAGAAGAAGCAAGAGTACGATGTGACAAAGGTGCAATTGAGAAATCGAGCGATAACGGCGGATGACGATTATCAATGCCCACAAGAGGATTCGATGCTACGGAAATAGATAGACAGTAAAGGGGAAAGTTAGAAAGAACAAGGTGAAGTACCCACCCATTAGCATTAGGGATATTATTAAATCGCGACAGTGAACAGAGTGATAGAAACGAGGAGAGAGATAAAGAGGATGCATCGGTTGATGAACAGCGAAAGGAAAGTTCGTCGTTTGCACTGTTCCCAAATTAAAATCACCGCATACTAGAATTAAAGATTGCGAATGATATAATAAGACAAAGTAAGAAGAAAACTCGTCAAAGAATGTCTCAAACACATACAAAGGAGAGTTACTTGGTATGTATGTAGACAAAGGAAACTACTAAAGATGTATTGTTAGGAAGGAAGATCTTGACAGTCACACAATCCACAACACGGGAAACGCAAAAATCAGCACAAAGAGAGCTACGTACTTTATTACTAACAGGCATAAGGACCCCACCTCCATCTTCTTTATTTGCAGAGGCCAAATCCCGATCACAACGGTAAATATCAAAAGCAAGGGAAATTTCGGAGTTTGAGATGTTACTATTTAACCAGGTTTCCGTAAGACATATAAATACATCTTCGCTGAGCTGTAACGATAAAAAGAGCTTATCAAGCTTGGTCCTTAACCCTCTTACATTTTCTTATACTAATTCGTAGGTTGCGGTCTTCCCAGTGCACGAAAGAACTTCCCCCACCTCCATCTTCTTTATTTGCAGAGGCCAAATCCCGATCACAACGGTAAATATCAAAAGCAAGGGAAATTTCGGAGTTTGAGATGTTACTATTTAACCAGGTTTCCGTAAGACATATAAATACATCTTCGCTGAGCTGTAACGATAAAAAGAGCTTATCAAGCTTGGTCCTTAACCCTCTTACATTTTCTTATACTAATTCGTAGGTTGCGGTCTTCCCAGTGCACGAAAGAACTTCCTTCTTCTTGAGCTGAATAGTTTAGTAAGTACTCCAGGTGGCCAAGCTTCAGGATTCAAAATAGTATCACAATTTGAGGGCACTGTAAGCTTGAAAGAAGCTACCACTCTGTCCTCCAAATTATCCTTAGTCAATTTGTAGCAACTAATAACTTTAACAGCTGGCCCAAATTTTTTGCAAACGTAGTTTTTTAGGTTGTCCGCAGTTGTATGGTAGCTTAGGCGCAAAAAAAAGATCTCCTTTGGAGGGGATACGATGTCAAGGGGTGGGATTTCGTCATCCGAAAACAGAGTAGCCACAGCCGATGTGTCAACACCAGATGTGGGTACAAGACTAGGTGAAGGATTATTTTTGGTTTTAGAGATCGCCCACCGATTGATTGATGAGGGCCTCGGAAAGCTGTCACGTGTCACAGGTAATTCATTAACAACCATGTGCTGAGCTATTGAAGCCCCAGGAGAATTTGAACACGTCGTAGTAGTCCTAGAACCAGCAACAAGATTCGGAGTTTTAAGACTAACGCAACGATAGTGAAGACGGACGAAAAACGGAGAATAACAGACAGTCTGGTTTAGACTGAGATTTCTGCGGCGTTCGGGCGCAGCAAAAAAATAAACCGAATGCCTGAGCGTCCTATTAACGAGAAGCGGGAAACCCTGCAGGACACTTCAGGTGTTCGAGCGGTGCAAAATAACATAAAGAGCACCGAAAATTCGACTGTAACTGCTGCAGTCGTTACCGAAGTGACCGATGCAAGGGTCGCAAATCCCGACATTGCAACGAAAAACCCAGAAGCCAACGAGGAGATTACGGCACTAAAAGCAAAGAGTGACCAGAAACCGCGTAAATGCACCGCCAACGTTGAAAATGTGGTGGTAGTACTGCACTTGGAAACGAAACGCGATAACCTCTCCCAAGGATAGTTGCAAGGTACAATTGCGGCCCAGCGATACGAAGAAGAAAGACTGCTCCGAAAAGCGGGAGATGTTCTGAAAAGAATACAAGCTGCATGCGACTCCCCAAAAATCAGCAAAGCAGCAAAGGCAGGGCTCCTTGAACTAGAAGAGCTCCTAGATCGCATAGGGCACTATCGGAGGAGCTGGTTAAGGGTCGAAGACGCAGAGAAGGCTAAAGAGGCGCTTGGGGCGAAATCTAAAGGCGACACGCAGATAGCTCCACCATTAAACGTCAATAAAAGAATGGCGTCTAGCCCAATCGAAGGAGATCGGGATAAACAAGTTGGGTAAACAGACCTACGCTCATGTCAGAAGGGTTTTGCATTCAATTTTCAAAATGCAGTCACCAGATAGAATAAAGTCAAGAAGCATATCAATGACGATTTTATTGGAGAAACTATGAAATTCGAAGACCATACTATTATTAACAAAGTTGAAAGAGTTTCGACTTCTGAGGTTTTTGTTATTGTTCTACTCATAAATATCTCCCTTGATAATTATTTCAGATGTCCATTCGCGACGGAGGAAACACATTTTTCATGTACTTCCCCCCTGTGCCCCCACTGAAGCAAAAACTGACAGTTTAAGAACTGTTTTGAAAAGCTCCCATGTTAATTTTCATTTCATACTCATATCGGCTACGTTTGATGAATTTTTTTTCAGGGGCCACTCTCCTGTACTGTTATCATCGATTAATAGCCAATTTTTTCGAATCCTAGAGTTGTTACAAAGCCCTTTTGTTAGAAGCTCCCTCCCGCCTCCTTGACTTGTTTCACTTATGAGTATTAAGTGTAGGTACTCATCTTCAGTCATTCATTAAATTGAATCAAGTGTTCAAAGCATGCGCCATAAACGTTGAAGTTGGGAAAAAATAACTCAAAGTTATTCAATCTTCGCATTTAAAACAGCCACTATTTTGTTTTACGATTACTGATACCACTAGCTGAACTGATTCTCAAAGTTATTCATGACACCTATCATTCCTGAAATTTTCATGCAAATCCTAGCAAAACTGTAGTGTCTGAGTCGGTAAAAAGCGCATGTTGTTCCATAGCCATATGTTGCCATAGTAATACATGCAGCGCATATTGTTCCATAGTAATACAGGAAAATTCAAACCGCTATAACTTCGCTAAATATGATTCGATCTTTATGAAACTTTCAGGATAGATTAATCTTGTAAATAGACATCTACGAACTGAATTTCATTGAATTTAAGGGTACCGTTATGATTTTATTCAAGAAAACATAAAATCGATAAATCATACTATTACTAACAAAGTTGAGTGAATTGCGACTTCTCACGTATTTGTTGTTGTTGTACTCATCAAGGCCTACATTCGTGATTTTTTTCAGATTTTTCGGATCACAGGTGTCCAATCATGAGGGGGGGGACACAAATTTTTCGTGTATTTCCCCTCCCTGTGCGCCCCTTGAAGCAAACTTTGCCAAATTAAGACCTGTTTTGAAGAGATACCCATATCGGCTACCTTCAATGAAATTTTTTTTTCGGGGGGTCACTCCCCTACATGGGGAGACCCCCCTTAAATACCTTATAAAATTTTTTAGTAGATGAACTTTGGAGAGATCACCACTTTACACCTATATACAAAATTTGATGCTTCTAGCTTAAGTAGTTTCCGAGAAAAACTGCTGTGACACACGGACGGACGGACGGACGGACGGACGGACGGACGGACTGACGGACGGACGGACGGACGGACAGACAGATGGACAGACGGACAGACAGGACGCGATTTTAGAAGGGTTTTGTAAAATTATTTTACAAAACCCTAAAAAAGGAAAGAAGAGGCACTTGACGGGAGTGGAGCACCAGATCAGGGGTTCCAGACAGTGCTTACAAAAGGAGCGAAGAAAGCCGCAAAGAAACTCCTTCAAGAAAAGCCAGAAAGTAAAGTTCGCCCAAAAAGAAAAAGAAACTGATGCAAAACAGGAGAGGCAGAAGCCCCGACGAAGACCCCGGCAGCAGGCACTGCTTGTAAAGCTCCAATATGGCCAATCCTACGCGGATGTACTGCGAGACATCAGGGGAAACGTAAGGCTCGAAGACACCAATACTACCATTAAAGTAGTACGACCAACGCGGTCGGGCCACATACTGGTCGAATTCGGAGCAGAGGCCGGCAATAAAGAAGCATTCTGTGACGCAGTAAAGACAGTCCTCGGCAAAAGCGCAACTATAGCCCCGTTCGCGCCGATGGCAACGATCGAAATACGAGACATAGACCGCGTGACGGATCTGGCCAAGGTAGAAGAGGGCATCAAAAGGAGTTCCCTAGCGTGGGAACGATCAAAGCGAGACTGACACCAGAAAACAACAGGGACAACGCATGGCCATAGCTGACTTGACCGAAAAGGACGCCGAACAGTTCCTGAACAAGGGCAAAGTACGAATAGGGTGGGTTGTCTGTAGGATACGGCGAAGGGCAACGCCTCTTCAATGTTTCAAATGCCTTGGTTATGGTCACACCACACAAGTATGCAAAGGACCCGATAGAAGTTCCCTACGTTACAAAAGCGGTGAAACGAGACATAAAAGAAAAGAGTGTACGAAGGAGGCACACTGTATTCTTTGCAACGAGAGTGATCCAAAACCTGATTTTGGACGCGTCTTGGGATCAGGAAAATGCTGGGTATTCCAGGAAGCCCTAGCCAAGGCAAAATCAGAGCTTCAATGACCCGCATCCTGCAGCTAAACCTGCACCGCAGTTCAACCGCCCAAAATCTGCTTGAGCAGTTTGCTAGGGACATGAAAGCCGACTTCTTGCTGCTGAGTGAGCAACACCATAATAAAAGTCCTGCATTATGGTATTCTGATGAAACTGGTACTGCCGCCATCTGGGTTCGGAACAGTGACTTTCAAGCGAAGAGTTGTGGACAGGGGGATGGTTTCTTGTGGGTTCGGTGCTCAGGGATCACCATCTTTAGTGTGTACCTAACGCCTAACGAGTCGATATCATCTTTCCAAGCCAAGCTTAATGCTTTGGAGGGGGCTGTCTCGAACGCAGAGGGCAAAGTGCTCGTTGGGGGCGATGGATCCGCGAGGAAAACAAATCCTGGAAATGGCAGCCAGGACGGCCCTCGTCGTACTAAACTCCGAAAACACGCCGACTTTCCGCCGTATTGAATGTGAGGGAACCATACCGGACGTGACATTCGCCTCGGAGTCCTTAGTACGGAGGATACACAACTGGAAAGTATTAGAGGATTATGTTGCCCGACTGCGTTGGTTGTACTGCTTTAATGGCCGTGTTGTTATCTTCAGCCCTTAGATGAGTATTACCGTTGATATCCCACAGCTTTTTTGCATAAGATTGTCCATCATGGTGTTTTACGAGCAGTGCTTGCTGTCAGTGTTTTCATCGAGGCTTTTGTCTCTCCTGTTTCGCATCAAGTCTGCAAATTTCTTTTCTGGCACGTTTCGAAGGACTTTCTCTGTGGATTTCTGCATTCATTTTTTCAGCCTTGTTTGTAACCCTTAATCTAGTGTTTAAAGTCCATCAAGTGCCTCTTCCTTCCTTCTTTTATCCCAATCACATTGGATTGAGCTAGACGCCATTCTTTTAGTGATTTTTGATAGTGGAGCAATCTGCCCGTGCCTTTTAGCCTTTTGTTCGTCTTCGGCCTTTTGGTCTTCTTCGGTATTTTAACAGTTCCTCCAGTAATTTCCTATGGCTTGCTGATTTTCGGCAAGTCGCATTCTGATTATATTCTTTTTAGAGCGTCTTCCATTTTTCGGATTAGCCCTTCTTGGTGTCGCTGGAAGGCAATTGTAGCTACAACCTCCTTTCTCAAGAGAGATTATCAGCTTCCGTCCCTTAGTGCAGTGCTTCAGCCATACTTTCGGCGGTGGCTATGAAATCATGCAACGGAACTTCGTTTGTTGGGTCACTCCGTTTTTTTCCTTTATGATTACTTTGTGAACTTCACAATGGGTCTTTATTATTTCGGTAGTTAAGATCCTTGATTCTGTCGCTTCGGTAGCAAATGCAGCAGTAATTGTCATCTACCACACTAAACTCTTCCAAACCCTCCAGAGTTCCCAGCTCTTCTTTTTTAAGGCACCCTGGCGTTCGCATCGTTTATTTTGCTACATCCAAGCGCTGTAGAAATTCAAGTTTGGACAAGACTGTTTGTTCTATGTCTTGTTTTTTAGCTGACGTTGTTGCCGCTAAAGATGACGCTAGGATTGTTGACTCTCCTATGGAAGCCTATATTGTCTTTTGAGACATTTTTTGCGGCTTAAATTTCAGGATTTGCTGGCTTTCCCCACGTTTGGTTGCTTGTTTTGACGGTGTTCGTGCCAACATGGATCAACGCATGAATAAGTTTTCTCCGTGTGGTTGATATCGCTTGTAGTTGAATCTGTTATAGTAATCAAATTCACCGCTATAACATTGCAGTCACTGGATGACGACCGCCGGGAGCCTGCTTTTTCACTAACATCTCCTGCAGGTAGTGGGGGTCCGACCACTGAGAAGCAAGTTTTTCTCCTTCTCGACTTTTATCTCAATTTTTTTTCTGGGTTCCTACTAATAACGTTTTACATACTACCAGGGACATTTGCATACTTAAAGTTTCGCCTAGCCTTGAGGCTCCATTCGTAACAATCATATTCGCCCCTGGCAGCCTTTCCTGGATGGACACACTGAGGATCTAGGGCAGTGTAAGATCTTCGCTCCCAGCCGAAACCACATCAAAATTGAGATCACTTGTAGTCGGATGCTGCCTGCGGAGGACCTTATGGGAACCTCTACTTCCTCAGTTACATGAGGACGGTATTCCTCAGAGAAGACAAGCCTGCAGGAAAACTCCCACTGGTCAGCATATGAAGCGAGACTGGGTGTAGGAAGGAAAATTGGTGGAGTGAACGGAAGAACCATTCATCGCGTGAATGAGGTACACCAGTTGATTCTCACTTAGACGCCACAATTTCCCATTTTGGCGATGTAAATTCGCCGGCCAGATTGTGCAATTTAACATCGTTGCGCTTTTCGCTTTCAGATCTTTTGAAGCTTAAAGTCTATGCCAAGAAGTCTACGACCGCTCCGGCGTTGAAAGTGGAGATTGAGCGCTGTATAAATGAAACTCAGCCATATTTATGCAAAATTGTCATTGACAATTTCAACAAAAGAGCTCGTATGTAGCAGCAAAGCCGTGGCGGCCATTTTCTCGCATCTCTTTTCCATAAATAATTCTATAGTGTCGTCTCGATAGATCAATATAAAAAATTTTAATTTAAAAGCTTTAAATCAAAATTACTTCTGGCCTTAATTATGGGATACCCTTTATTTCATAGTTTAAGAACTTTAACTTTAATTGGTTTTCATTTTATTCGAAGAAATTGTTTGATCTGAGCTTCCATTGAATTATGGGTAAAATAAATAGTTGAGTATCTGCAACAATTTTATAAATATTGAAACGAAACAGTGCCCGATTAAAATGGATTGAAAATGTTCATGTCATTTAACCATTACATTGCATAATTATAAACGCATGCCAGTGAACTTGCCTCAAATGTAATTTGCTTACTCTAAATAACATTCCATTGATTAAATTCTTTTAAAATTTTCTGCAATTTCGCAAAATTGATTAGCTCAACGAAAAATACAATGTAATTGAACTTTATATCATTAAGAATAGCTTCGATCATGAAATATGCTCTCCAATACTCAATATTGTAATATAGCCATGTCCATGAATTACCTTTCAATCAATCAAAATGTAAATTTGTAAATTTGTATAAATAGCTTTAAGTAGATTAAAATTATGATTCGACTTCAAAGTTTGTATCCATTATCATCGATTGTAATTTTCAGGAAGATCTACGGTTTGATCATTTGGCGCCCGAGCAAAAATTATATTTTCAATATACAATCACAAGTCTTTTCAGATTGTCACACATAGCTAAAAGATGGCAAATCAAGCGGAAAAAACCCAAAATTTAAATATTGCAGCTACAAAGCGCAGCATTTCCAATTTAAAAAAAGACGGCGAGAAGAGGCATGGAGTGGCTTATTTCGAGACACGCTTGGAGAAGCTACAGCAACAATGGAGAAGCTGTGAGGAGTTGCATGCAGATGTAAATCTAGCTTTAGAAAAGACCCCAGATCAACTTAAGCTGTATAACGAGGAATATGAATCATTGTAGTCTTTGGTTCTGGAATACTTGACGCTGTTTCGTTCCAAGTTGTACGAGTACAGAGGATCCATGGAAACAAGCACATTCGAATCCGTGAAGCTGGAGAGGATCCGTATTCCCACATTCAACGGGCAGTATGCGTCATGGCTCGGATTCCGAGATCTGTACAAGACTATGGTACACGATAATTCACAGTTGAATTCAGTACAAAAATTACAGTATCTCCGGAACGCCGTGAAAGATGACGCAGAGAAACTCAGCCATTTGAGCATCACTGCGGCCAATTATAGTGTGGCATGGAAGCTATTGTCCGAACGTTATGACAATCATCGAGCCATTGCCCAGGAAGTCCTACAACGATTCTGGGATATCCAGAAATGTGGTTCTAACGATATCAACGGCTTCAAACGCGTGTTGGATGTCACCCATCAATTGGAGGCATCTCTGCAGGCAATTGAAGGGGAGTCTTTTGATGTCGTGATAATATTTTTTCTAAACCAGAAATTAGACGAAGAAACTCGCAAGGATTGGCAAAAGGAGATTAGTGGGATCTCAACCATGCCATCACTTTCAACGTTTTTGGAGTTTATACAAAAGAGATTGATGATGCTTGAAGCTTTATCAGGGAATTCAAAACCAAGGAGCAAAAGGGCGGTTAGCGTGCACACGTCCCATGTTGAGGTCAAGCAGAGTTGTCCAACATGCAAGGCAAGTCATCGGCTTCTAAGTTGTGACTCGTTCAAGCAACTTGAGCTTCAAGCTAGACGCAATTTCGTTTCATCGAAACAACTGTGCTTCAACTGCCTAAGTGACAAGCACAAAATGACTGGGTGCACTTCAAAACATAAGTGTAAGAGTTGTGGAAAGCGTCATCATACGTTACTCCACAATGATGAGGCTAAAAAAATAGTAAACACTACGGTCGAGGTGAAGGCACAATGTGCGCAAGCAAACCATGCTCTTAAGCAGACGAACATTTTGCTGTCAACGGCTCTAGTTCGGGTTCAAACACGTACAGGCGAATTAGCAACGCTTCGTGCTTTGCTCGATACTGGCGCACAACGATCATTTATTACCACTTCAGCAGTTAAACATCTTGGTATCCAGCCAAAGAAGGTGAACGCATCAATTCTTGGGGTTGTAGGAAATCAGAAACTCGCAGCTAACGGTCTAGCTTCAATCACTGCTTTGGTGAAGAACAAAAATGGCTTGGAAGAGACCATCAAATTGAAGCCGCTAGTGCTAGACAGAATAAAAGCCTTAATACCTTCTCTTCAAGTGGCTTATACACTTCCAGATGGAATTAAGCAATCAGACTTAGCGGATCCATCATTTAATGTACCAGGTGAAATTGACATACTAATTGGCGTAGATGTATATGGTCGCATTTTACTACCAGAATTTCGGACTGGCAACCCATGCGCTCAGAATACAAAACTTGGTTGGGTTCTTTTCGGACCTACTGGAGCTCCATCCAAACCCCAACCAATCAATACTCTGATTTTTTTTGAAGAATTTGACAGCCATTTAAAACAATTTTGGGAAATCGAGGATATTACGGAAGAAAAATCATTGACTGCTGACGAAGTGCTTGCCGAAAAACATTATACCGAACATTGCCTTCGTACGGATACTGGTTGATACATAGTGAGTCTACCATTTAAAGCCAGGGAAGAACTATCGTCCTGTGAAACCACCAAAATTGCTCAAATACAGTTTCGCAGATTGGAACAAGCACTCATCCGAAATCCTGACTTATACGCTCAGTACAAAGAGTTTATGGAGGAATACCTCAGACTTGGTCACGTGCAGCTAGTACCTTCAAAAGGCATCAATACGAAGCCAAGTTATTATTTGCCACACCATGCAGTCGTGAAAACCAGCAGCACTAAGCTTCGAGTGGTATTCAACGCGTCTCAAAAGGGAAAGGGCGGAAAAGCTTTGAATGACATCCTGTTAACTGGGCCACCCATTCAGCAACACATCCTGCATGTGCTTATGCGTTGGAGGCAGCATCGATACGTAATAGCGGCGGACATTGAGAAAATGTAACGCCGAATTTGGATCAATGAGGAGGATGTGGATTGCCAACGGATAATCTGGCGCTTCAACCCAGAGGAACACATCCGACATTATCATCTGAAAACCGTCACATATGGAACATCGAGTGCACCATTTTTAGCCATTAGAACACTTCAACAATTGGCAACAGATGAGGCATCAAAGTACCCTGAAGCAGCTGCCGTGATACTCAGAGATTTTAACGTTGACGACGTGTTAACAGGCGCAGACGAACTGGATACACTAGTTAACTTGCACGCCGATTTGCGACATATCATGCAACGTGGAGGATTTCCTTTACGAAAATGGACATCCAACCATCCTGATCTGCTCAAAAACATTCGGCCAGAAGACAGAGAAACACAAATGACGTTTGACATTTACCTGAAAGGAGCCGTTAAAACATTAGGACTACAATGGCATCCTGGAGCAGACCATTTTTCGTTCACAATTTTTAAGCTATTCAATCCTCTAGGATGGATACAGCCATGTATAATCATTGGGAAAATCTCTGTACAGAAACTATGGCTAATGAAGTGCGACTGGGACGATACTTTACGAGAAGAAGATGTAGAAGATTGGCTCACTGTTCATAAGCAACTACCTGCGTTGAACAAATTAAAAGTTCCAAGATGCATTGGCTGCTCCAACCAAGATCAGTTCGAATTGCATGGATTTTGTGATGCCTCTTCTCAAGCCTACGCCACCGTTATTTCCATCAAAGTAAAAACTCCCAAGTTCTGTGAGTATCAATCTGGTTACATCAAAGGCAAAAGTGGCACCCGTGAAAACACGCACCATACCTCGTCTAGAGTTGTGTGGGGCCGAGCTACTAGTAGATCTGATGGATCAAGTGGTACAAGCACACGGTTGGAAGCATGATCCAAAATTTTACTGGACAGACTCTTCCATTGTGCTGGATTGGATTCGAAGCCCTGCATCTAAGTGGAAAGTCTTCATTGCGAATCGAGTAGGAAACATTCAAAGGAAGAGTAGTTCACAACAATGGCACCATGTTGCAACTAAAGATAATCCAGTCGATCTTGAGTCTCGAGGTGTCTTCCCAAAGGATCTGTTAGAATCAACTCAATGGTGGAATGGTCCAAGCTGGCTTAAAACGTTCACTCCAAGATCTTGTTGCCTCACAAAGGACGATGTGGGAAATGGATCCATCCATCAGGTTACACTAGCGATCGATAAATCGTTCTTGGATCCGGAAATTCTACGTCGCTTCTCATGCATCAGGAAACTGAAAAGGGTTGTTGCCTTATGTCAACGCTTTAGTCACAACACACGAAACACATCGTTCAAACGAACAGGAGATCTCACTAAAGGCGAACTTAAAGATGCAGAAATATTATGCATTCGATTAGCACAAGCCCATGTATTCCACGAAGAAATAAAACATCTTCAGCGATCAAATACAGTACCAGATAGTAACAAATTAAGATCTCTAGCTCCATGGATTGACACAGATGGTGTCCTTGGGGTAGGTGGCCGCATCTACCATGCACTTATCGGTGAAGAAAGAAAGCATCCAGCCACTTTCCCAAAGGGAGCATTAGCGCAGCTTCTCATCAAGGAAGCACATCTACAAATACTCCATGGAGGGGTTTTACAAACGCTGAGTACGTTACGCTTGAAGTACTGGATCATCTCTGGCCACACGATAACACGAAACATTCTAAAAGACTGCATGACATGCTTCAAGATGACAGCCAAACCGAACGAACAACTTATGGGATTATTGCCACCAGCTCGAGTCCGTTTCGAAAAACCATTTCTGGAGACAGGTGTGGATTATGCAGGTCCGATCAACATACGTTGAAGCTCGGGACGAGGTTCGAAGACAACTAAAGCATATGTGGTCATATTTGTCTGCATGGCTACAAAAGCTTTCCACCTCGAACTAGCGTCTGACTTGTCGACACCTACTTGCCTAGCAGCAATTCATCGCTTTATCGCTAGGAGAGGTAAATGTCGCATAATCTTCAGCGATTGTGGCACTTATTTTCGCGGGGCACAAAAGCAGCTCAAAGAAGAATACGACAAGGTAACACGCAAAGCTGGTGCTGAGCTAGCCCAAGAAAATATTGAGTGGAAATTCATCCCTCCTGGTAGCCCACATTTTAGGGGCCTCTGGGAAGCCGGTGTCAAGTCGATGAAGCGACACCTGTATAAGACAATTGGCCAGCAGATTTTGACGGTTGAGGAATTCAACACCCTTCTGGCTCAAATAGAAGCATGTTTGAATTCCAGACCTTTGACCGACATAAATTCGGATCCATCAGATGTGAGCGCTTTAACAACAGGTCACTTTCTTACCGGAAGCAACTTGTTTGAAATCAAAAGCGATCCAAGTGAGTGCGACGCTACTCTGCTCAAAAGATGGAAGCTGGTGCAATATATGAAGCAGTCGTTTTGGCACAGATGGTCACGCGATTATTTGAATCGTCTTCAACAGAGACCAAAGTAGCTCACTCCACGGCCCAACATCAAGGAAGGTGATATTGTATTGGTAAAAACTGGCAACATACCATCAATGCAGTGGCCACTTGCAAAAGTAATCGCCACTCATCCTGGAGTGGATGGTTTAGTGAGGGTTGTTACCCTGAAGCTGAATGGAAAACACACCAAACGAGCGATAACCAAAGTCTGCAGCCTTCCTTTCAATCATGAAATCAACGAGACAGCGAATGACACAGCTACCATTTCAAACTCATCATCTTCGCCAGCAGCTGATGCACCTTCTTCGTTATGTAAAAGAAGCTTAGCACACGAGAACCAAAGTGAACCCAAACATAAAAAACCAAGACCAAAGTCAGTCAGCCTTCCCACTGTTGTACTTTCCACTTTGCTTGCACTAGGATGCTGCATCCCTCCAAGCTCATCTACCGTCACTATCTCACCTTTGAAGGGAGGATTATACATCGAACATGTTGGAACAGCTAACCTTCTTCGAGGAGCACTACAACTAAATTTCAAAGTGCCTTTAACTGATCTCAAACTTGACGAGCAAAACATTGGGAAAGTCGACGAAAGTGTACAAACAATGTGTAAGTCCGCTCAAAAAGTAAATGACCAAATTCACTGCTGGGATCTGTATCAGCATCTTTCTGAGTTATGCCGAGAATCCGTAAACCGCATAAACACACTTCGTTTCTTACACTCTTGAAAAACCCGAGGGCTGCTAGGACAAATGCTGACTTCCTTATTTGGTGTGAATGACGAAGTTACTATGGACATTACCAATCTTAACGAGAATCAAGAAAAATTAAAACAGCTAGTTCTAAAACATGGGAAAATTGTGCTGAAAGCGACAACTGTATTGAATTCAACTGCTTCTAGAATCAATAAGAAGCTTTCGAGATTTTCCGAACAATTACAACACGGATTGAATGAAATTAATAGATCGAAAGAATGGTTCACTAAGATTGACCACAATCAACTCAATATCCGCTTTCTAGCACTCTACCAACACGCTAGCAACTATATTTTCGACGTATTCCATAAGTACGACAGCATTCCACGAACAATTTACACAAAGTCCGGAATATGGGAATGCGTAAAATTAGCAGACCGAGAATCAGCTATCTACAACTTACAACCACTTCTAACAACGCATTTGGAAATAGTACATGCCGCCACAACAAAAGTTGCAACCACTTATGAAGGAGATTGTCTACAACTCACTGGTCAACATCCAATAATAGACAATCGTAAATATGACATAGTCAAAGATTCAGCGATTCCCATCTAAGAAAATCACGATGTCTTCGCCATTTTTGATATTAAATCTATCATGCTCGGAATCAACTACGACGATGAACTTTACTTCGACACTACAGAGAACGACGTATTCAACGCAATGAAAATTAATACGAACCACTACTTGCTTTCAGCAGCGACACTCATCAACCTGAAGATACGACCAAATTGTATAATCCGTGAAATCTACAATAGGGTTGGGACATACAAAATTTTCTTTGTATATTTGGAATCTACGCATGAGACTTTGTTATGAAAATTTTTTTTCCCAAATCTCTCGCATCATTTTTGAGAGTGCTACAGCGTTTTAAAACGCCGAATTTCAAAACGCTTCTACGAATGGGAGAAAGCGCGTGACGTCATTATACTGTTGGGCCTTTCGTCCCAACAGCTGCTGTAGGCAGCAAGCCCGCGTTGCACCGCGTTGTGACTCGCGCTCTTGTAAAAGTGTTTATTGTTCGTGTTTTATAGTGCGATTTCCAAAATGCCGACTCCGAAAATGAGTTATCGTTGGTGTTATGTGCCTGGTTGTAAAAACACAACAAGAAATACCCCGGAAAAACTATTTTTTTGCGTTCCTTTGGAAGAAAAAAAGAAAAAAACAGTGGTTTCGTGCTGCTCGTCGGGAGTATTTACCATCTAAAACACAGTTTTTTTGCTGCGAGGATCATTTCACTTTGAAAGATGACATGGATAACTACATACAGTATTCATTAACTGGTACTGCTAAAAAAATTAAAAAAAACGTTCTGCCCCACATTTTCAACTGTCAAAATAACAGAACAGTTAGTGAAAATCTTCGTCCCACTTCAGTCCAGAGAGCTCGTCGAGCACAAATTCCAGAAATAGTGGAGTCAGTTACTTCACATCCTGATGAATTAGCAGACTTAGAAGAAATTGAGAATAACGATACACCGAACGTCACAGGTAAGAATTAGTAACCGTTGAGATGTATACGTATTTTAAGATAAAAAATTTTGTGAATGTAGCCAGTGTTAAAAGGGCTGAGAGTTGTTTTAGATGGATGCGAATTTATATTCCGAGGCAAAGCCGAGGGATATAATTTTATTATGAGTCTAAAACAATTTGTTGCCTTTTTGCGCATAATGTACTACTAATTATTTGAATTTCATTGATCATACTGTACTATTAAAATTATCATTGAGCATTTTCATCGTTTAATACTTAGCAATTTCAGCGTGATTTTTAAGTTTGAAAGAACAAGTCAGGAAAAATGTTGAAGAGTTTTATGATTGTTGAATTAATTTTCGGAAACTGTTATTGTTGCAGCTACCACTCATGCGATCCAAACCTCTTTTAGAGACCAAGGTATGCAAATGGACGGTCGTCTGAAGAAGACTTATGTTCGAAGCGTTGGAATTATGTGCGAAATTTTGGATACCAGCTTCCTAAAACCGGTCAACTGTTCACCTGTCAAAGAACGAGCATCGCCTTCAAAAGAACTGTCTCCTTTGAAACATCAATCATCGTTTAGTGAAAGTGAGGTCTCCAATGCTTCAAACTTTTCATCTGGGAATAGTATTGTTTCAAAAAGTAATAATCCTGTCGATTCAGAATGCGAAGAATTAATCTCAGCAGAAAATAGTGCGATGGCTGATTTGAGCGCTAAATTGAAAAATTTCAATATTAGTAAGAGTCCGAAAGAATACGTTGGTCTTTCTGATGAGTTACTGTGGGTGATTGATTTATTACACAAACACACACAAATCGAGGTTAGAAATCTTAAGTTAATTCTAACAAAATTAAAATTGGACGACCGTTTTTCAAGGATTGGAGATGATTTTGGGATGTCGCGCAGGCAAGCTGGAAGAATATTCTCGCAAAATATTTCAACACTTGCTTCGATGTTAAGTGTTTTTGTATGTTTTCAACCTCACATGAATGTCCAAGCGTTGCTTTCCATTCCTTTTCGTGCCAATTTTCAAAATGTCCAGTCTATTATTGATTGTTTAGAAATTGAAATTATGAAACCATCCGATCCTATGAAACAGGCACTAACATGGTCTGAATACAAACACTGCAATACCATGAAATACCTTGTCTCGTCTGCTCCCGACGGTACAATCAATTTCATATCGCAAGGTTATGGAGGTCGAGCATCAGATATGGCAATATTCGAAGACTGTGGAATTTTAGAAAAGCTCCCTGAAAATGCATGCGTCATGGCTGATCGAGGTTTCAAACAAATAGAAGTTTTATTGAAAAAAAAAATGTACTCTTGTTCGACCTCCAAGTGTTTCAAGTAATGCAAATCAACTGCTTCAGAAGTCCAGGACACAAAAAAAATAGCAAGTTTGCGAATTCATATAGAGCGTGTAATAAGAAGATTAAGAGAATTTGCATTTTTGGGGCCCCATTCTTGTATTCACCATTCACTGATTCCACACTTAGATTCAGCCATCGTCATTGCTGCAGCTTTGATAAATTTGCAATCTCCGATTAGTAGAACATAAACACGATTTTAAAAAATTTTGAATGTGCTATACACAAATCAAAAAAGTGGATCAATAAATCACAAGTTTAATTCAGATCATACGTGTCTTTATTTACGCTGAATTGCTTCTTATCAAATTTTATTTTTATCATCACTGAACCTAGTACATATTATGAAGATCGTACAACTTAAGGACCCATTAGTCGTGGAAATACATTTACTTTCCGAAAATCTGTCGCTTTCTCAATAACTTGTTGAACATAAAGTTCATCAAAATCTTCCTTACAAATTTCGACATCACCTGTTGTTTCAAAATCTGGTTTTGCAACGCATAAATATCCTATTTTTGTTTTCGTCGCAAGCATTTGAAGCTGCATTTGCGCTTTACATTTTCCTTTTATCTGTCCGTTACATAAGTAATTTGAGACCGTGGATTCTTTTCCTGGACACTTAATTTCCAAAATAAAATCATCCCCAACAGCGTCAGGTGAAGCGCCAAGTACTGGAAAGTCAGACAGTAAAATCAACCCTGATTTGCGACACTGGAATCCACATTTTTTCATTACGATACTTAAAACTTCTTTTTATAGTTCCCTACCGCGCTTCATGTATTTGTTATCAAACACTTTTGCTGCTCCAATTATTGTTTTTACGAGAGAACCATCTGTTTTGGTGCAATGAGCAGCTTGATACAAATTCGAGGCTGTGACTCGACCATATCACAACTCATGCCATAGTAAAGAGTCGTTTTGAGACCTACTTGAAAGTTCTGCTAGCTCACGCAGTTTCTGCGTCAACACAGTTTTCGCGAAAAGAATAAATTCGTCAGCCGTTGTGAAATTTGATTTTTTAAATTCTATCATTATCTGATGAATGGACAAACACATAATTTCACGCTCTTTAACATTATAAAAATATCTAGTGAATTGCACGTCAACTTGTTTTTTCTCAGCTGTCTCTAAAAATTCGCGTAAAAATGATTTTTTTGCATCGTCCGTGTATGGCGCTGAAACCGCATTATTATCATTAAATTCAGATGCTTTAATGAATTTTTTAGTCGTTCCCACTGTAGACAAAACGGATTTCTTCCAATAACACTGTACTTCCGTAACAGCAGGTTCTTCGTTTCGACGATACAACCACATTAAAAAAGCTATCGCGTGCTTACAACCTCCTAAAAACCAAAAAATTAAATCTAAGACAGCTAAATCTTTTGACTTGAATAACATTACAACACCCCTGCTCCCCTGGTGATATATCTTATATTTTTACCTTTTGCTGCTGCACAGTCTAAACAGGAAACACTTTGGATGACATCTTCTTCTTCATTAATTTTCATCTCCACGCGATAATTTGTTGATCTTACTTTATGTTCCGGGCAGACCGTGCAATTTATAATGCACAAGGGCCCATCCCGTTGTAAAGAAACGTAACCCACTGCTTGGTCACCATAGCTCTCTCTGGATGATCTTTAAAAAATGTTTAAAAATGAAAAAATATTGAACTTCTGTAACGTCAATAAAAAGCACGATGAACACGATAGTATCTACGTACCTTGCCAGTTTTGCGTTTCGTATTTCTTCGGCATTGAAGTTATTGTCGTTTCTTACATACTCGAGCACCATAAATATATCTATTTTAGGCAGATTTCGGGAATCAGCCTTAACGAACCCAGACTGCATTTTATTCGCCATTTTGAATGAAAATGACAGTGAATTTGAGGAACGAATCAGTCAAAACCGGATAACTGCTGACTGGCGACTGTCGGGCGCAGACTGATGAACGTGCCGCTCCGAGTCCCAACAGTATCATGACGTCACGCTAGATAAATTCCATTTCGAGGGCTCTCGATTTTTGAGGATTTTTTTAATTAAAACTAAATGACTTAAATTTTTTTTTTTCGACGGTATGATTGTTTTTCGTGACTACTCTACCTAATAAGAGTAGTTTCGAACTAATTTTTGATACCATGTCCTAACCCGATTCATACACAGGGAAACGATGTCCAACTAAGACCTTCAACCTGTTTAAACCCGTTTGGAAACAATTAACAAATCCTAATTCTTGGATCTTTTCTACCCCTAATCCAACACCAGCACAAAGCGTATGCCACGGTACCAGAACCAACATCATGCTAAATGGAACCGGAATACTACGAGTGACACCAGAATGTACTATCTCAACAGCCGAATACATCTTCACTCCACAACTTTACCAAGATGTCGAGTTTCAAGCTTACGTCACACCATTTGTTCCTGCTCGTAATATCACTGAAACCTCAGAAATTACATATCACCTTAACATTTCCACTATAGTCCCAACGACAAACGAATTTTCGGCGCTCGTAACCGAACAACAAGACGTCCTCACATCCATCGAGAATTCCTATTGGAAGGTGATCCAACATCATGGGACGACAGCAGGAGTCACAATCCTAACGACAAGTTTTCTACTAAGCACTGCTCTGATTACCTACTATACCCGGAAGCGATTATGCAAAACCATCCAAGTGGAGAACACGCCATCACGAAGCAACTGGTTTGACGAACATCAAATTACGAACTAGATCACTCTAGGGGCGCCGGGAATGTTCATGTCATTGAACCATTACATTGCATAATTATAAACTCATGCCAGTGAACTTGCCTCAAATGTAATTTGCTTACTCTAAATAACATTCTGTAGTGAATGAGATGAGTTTTCATAAGTCCGTAAAGGACTGCAGCGATGGTCTGCTGCCCCGGCAGAAGAAGATGGGGGTATCTGCCGAGAATGCCCTCGTCCGGAGACGCGTGAATGCGCTGGCAGGCTAGCATTGCGGTGTCGTGGGGCGGGTTCGTTTCCCCAGCACGAGGACTCACTACAAAACAATTTCGCATTCACGAATTTGTCGGTAGCTCACGAGGCGACTGAAGTCGCAAAAACTGTAGATAACCTCACCGAAGGAGATGTACTTGTTACAAGAACAAGTGAAACCTGAGAAGAAAGGCGAACTTGGGGTGACCTCGTCGTTACCCAATGAAGTTCATGGCCCCCAAATGAAAGAGGGGCAACCGGGTGGTGGTGGAGCCCCTTCGCACCCACCCAACCGGAATAAATCCATAGATAGCTTGTTGAAGTGGCCAGGTATTCCTCTTCTGAGTGGAAAACTCATACAACTTGAATTGTATGAACCTTCCTATCAGAAGGGGAGTACCCCGGTGACCAATTTATGTCATAGAATTATACAATTGGATTGCATAAATCTATGCCATAAAAAGGCACTCTGCTTGGGCCACTCAACCCATTACGTCACCTGAAACAGAAAAAGGAATTAGTTTGTAGCCGGTGGCTGGCTCATATTTTGAGGTGGAAGCCTGCCACCGTACCGGGTCCTATACCCGGTCAGAATGTCGGGAAAAGAAAGACCGATTTCCAAAAAAATTCAGCAATTGTTCCTTTCTCCTGTTTTATTTGTATAAATAAATCGGTTGAACTAAAATTTTATCTTTAGATACACAAACCAAATGCAAAATCTCTTTATACAAAATGTTTGAAACAATAGGCATAAAAAAATGAAACCATAGGCCTATATAGAAAATGAAATAATAGGCATATATAGAAAATGAAACAATAGGTATATAAAAATGAAACAATAGGCCTAGCTAGAAAATGAAACAATAGGCATATTTAAAATGAAACAATAGGCATATTTAAAAATGAAACAATAGGCATATATAGAAAATGAAACAAACGGGGTACTCACCCGCATGATCCGTCGAGCGCTCGATGGGTGCAGGTATCCTCTGTTAAATTCGGGAAAATCCAATAATATAATTTTTCTCGACTAACGAGCCAAAGAATAACAAAGATTATTAATCGTAAAATAGTCCATGCAAAAATAAATACTAAAAACCCGGCGGCCGCTATGCTTAAATAATATACGCCTTTCCTTAAAATAGGAGGCCAGAGCGGAAACATACAAATAATAATGCTCCTAATACGACAAATGTTCCATAAATCCAATAGTAAATGGGCACTGGGTCATAAATCCAAACACATGCTTCGGAACCGTCAACAAATATTTGCTCTGGGTGCATTTCGAGTCGACTTTTCGCTTTCGTTTTTCTTTGGATGTCAATTCTTCAGAGATTCCTTCAACATGACTATCCTGATCTGTTAGCTTCTCTTTGTCAGCGTCCTTGTCATTTGCATTCTCCTTTTCGTCTTTCTTCGACTTGCCTTTAAGCTCTTCTAAATAAACAGGAACTTTCTTTGCTCGATGAAGAAATTTATGGTCTAACATAAAATCCAAATAATCTATTGCACTCTCTCGGGATGGGAATAAACAATTATCTCCTTCAGCAAAACGAGACTTCATAAGAGCGTCAAGCGCTTTCGATGATGTGAAGTATTCTACATCGGGACTGAGAAATTTCGTCTTTTTCGTCCGCACATTAGTGACCATTCCAATGCAGGATGTACCGACCAATGTCAACAGCAGGATGTACCGTTTTCCGGGGTTTTAAGAAAAGCCGTTTCATTTCCATGCACTGCTGCGTCGTCAATGCATTCTTAATCCCGTTACACAATTGCTACCACTGAAATAAGTCGTAATTAACGCGAAGGGCATGGGGCTACAGTCCAGCACTGAACAATTCGATTGTCACTTTCCCGTTCACTCGCTCCGCAGCGCTTTCTTCCGCGTCCACCGACAACAATCTCTTCCTCGCAATCAACAAAATCCGCCAATCGTCACAGCAGGATGTACCGTTTTCCGGGGTTTTAAGAAAAGCCGTTTCATTTCCATGCACTGCTGCGTCGTCAATGCATTCTTAATCCCGTTACACAATTGCTACCACTGAAATAAGTCGTAATTAACGCGAAGGGCATGGGGCTACAGTCCAGCACTGAACAATTCGATTGTCACTTTCCCATTCACTCGCTCCGCAGCGCTTTCTTCCGCGTCCACCGACAACAATCTCTTCCTCGCAATCAACAAAATCCGCCAATCGTCACTTGAATTAGTCCGTCATCCCTCGCCACGCGATTCTTCCTATTCCATTCCCCGTAAACGGACCGCCGATCTCGGCACTAGCGGACTGGAGATCCAAAACTTCCGGCAGATAACTTTGCTGAGGGGAGTTGTTAAAACTCGAAAATGGCTGGAGGAAAATTTCGATCTTTCACCACGACGAATTCCCTCACGACCCCCCTTCTTGTCTTTTCGATCCTCTCTCTCCCTCCCGTGTGTCACAACTTTGCACATGCGTGCAAATGTTGGGTTGGAAAATTCAAATAAGTGAAAATTGGTAAGAATTTCCGAAAGTGTTGGTATTAAAGAAATCCATTAATAAACGATAATGCATTTTGAACAACTTAAAACAATTTTTCTGTATAAGTTTGGAAAACATTCGGTGTAATCATCAAAAACAGGATTTTTGCATGCACTGAACGCAGCCTAAGCATTTTTCCCAGCACGTGACAGCTGATGGACTACGATCAGCTGTTTCAGAATCAAAATTTGCGAACTTTGCACAAGTGCATTTTCCTGACAGCAATGCAATCCGGACCGGAATATGTCAAAGCGTTAGTAAATGGAGCGGGTTGTTTGAATCCATATATGTTCAACATAAAATGCAGTTTGTAGCCAAGGCGAAGTCAAATAAACATACAACTATTCCCTGCTGAGCAAAGAGTCACATGGAAAGCTACATTCACAGGATTTTCCCTTGAGGTAACTGGAGGTAGCGAGTACAGCATTCGTGGCCTCTATGAAAACGGAGGATTTGAAAAGGGGCTCTCATTCACGAAGTTTCCCCCTGTCTAGTGTTGAAAGCAGGTCAAAGCTTACTGCGACGACGTACGCAGAGATATTGGTACTCGATTTGGAGGAAGCCTTCTTTCTAGCGTTTGTATCAAACGTAGTGGACATATTAGATCTTGATGGTGTTTCAATCAGCCGAGGGCAGTCGTATCAAAATTTTGCAAAAATTAAGGCAAAATTTGCATATACATTACCCGCGTATATTTACCTCAAATCAAAAGGTTGGGTAGTCAAGAATGGAACCAAGTTTGGCGGTGATTTTCGTAAGATCGAATTTTCATAACACCATTTGAAAACTAATGAGTTAATTTCAGTGCTCTACAAGCTTGGGACCCGCTACTATCACGCAAATTTTATTGTAATTGTTCTACCAGAAGAAAAGAACTTGGACCCAAAAGACTTTCAAGGGATGCATCGTATTGCAGAGACTTCCAACAAAGATGTTCTAATTCTGAACGTAACTGCTCCAAAGGAGATACCTCCCGACATCTTATATGACTTTATCCACACGTTTAAAGTAACAGAAACAATACCTCGTCGTTTTGATTTTAAACAACATGTTCAAAGTAAATAAAAAGCTACAAAACAAATTATATCTACTGTTTCTCTATTAATACCAAAAAAAAAAGACTTTTTCCCAATAATTCGGCTACTTATTTTCTCCTGCAAGTGCCTGTCTTTTCTTTTTTGTTAGTCCGGTACGTCGAAATTCCGCGCGTTCCTCCAGGTATATATCTTTGCATTCATTTTGAAACTGTTCGTTCCGATACCACTTCTCTAAACATGATTTCAGGGCTGAATTTTCCTTTCGCCATGTGATCACCATAAGTATGCTGCTTTCTTTGCAGCAGGACTCGAACGCTTTTACTTCATCAACACATTTTTCAGCTTTCGCACGTTCACGCATTATTTTCGGGATGAGTACTTCCTTCTCAACTTTACGCAGAGACCGGTCTTCTGGATCCTCTGAAGTTTAATTATTGGGGGGGTTTTAAATGATACAATGATTTTATCGTTCATATAATTTAAGGGGTTAACCGTTTCGTTCTAAGCATTTGTATACCGCGTCACACCGCAATTCGTTAAATTATATTCAAAAGATATTGTAATAAAATCACTACACATTAAAATTATTAAACAGTTTTAGAATTTTGTTTCCCGGGAGTTGAGTACAAAAGAAATTTTCTTGACTTATTTTTCATGCGAAAACAGAGCGAGTGTTGCGATGGGGAAAGTGACTCAATGGTTACTCCTTGTTAAATTGAGCTTGTGCTGTGTGCCTGTGGCAGCGCTGGCTTTTAGAGCCCTACTCCTCAATTACTACAATTCCATTGATTAAATTCTTTTAAAATTTTCTGCAATTTCGCAAAATTGATTAGCTCAACGAAAAATACAATGTAATTGAACTTTATATCATTAAGAATAGCTTCGATCATGAAATATGCTCTCCAATACTCAATATTGTAATATAGCCATGTCCATGAATTACCTTTCAATCAATTATTAGGTGTCATCAAAATGTAAATTTGTATAAATAGCTTTAAGTACATTAAAATTATGATTCGACTTCAAAGTTTGTTTCCATTATCATCGATTGTAATTTTCAGGAAGATCTACGGTTTGATCAGAAAATATTTTATTTTAACGTACATTGATCTCATGAAGGTGATTTAGAGTTTATCCATCAATATCGGCAGAAATAGCGTGTGTTACGTACGGAACCCCCACTGTAGGGAGCATATTGTTACATGTACAAATAATTACATGTACAAATAATTCTGCGAGCTACTGTCGCAATTGTTTTCATAATCATTAAGAACGTCAACAAATGAATTTACTCGAACCCACGAGAACCCAACAAGCATGATCAACATCTGCAAGTAACGTCACTCCATTCATTAATTTGCTCGAATCTACCAGGTACCTCTCGGTAGAACATTCGCCAATGTACGAGAAATGGGTGAATAGGTAGAGACCCTATATGGAGGTGAGCTGAATGAATGGGGGGATCATTCATTCGACCGCGATAAGAACTGCGATAGCGTGTTTCGTAATAGTGAAGTGATTTAGAAGACAATTGCGATAAGAAATTTATGGACAAAAGTTAGATTTTTTCATAGTGAAAATTAAAATTAGTGAAAGTGTTAAATTGTTTATTGTGCATTTTCGTAATTAAATAAATTCTTTTAACTTAAATTAAAAGACATTGCGTTTTCACTTTCCCGGAACATTAAAATTATTGGCTGCGAACCGAAAACACGCGACAATATTTTTGCCTTCCCAAATTGTTGAGTGTTGACTCCAGTGATATGAGAAGTTTATAGTATATACTCAGCAATTTACTCCTTCGGTACTTAAAGACTCCTTAAAAACAATGCAACATGTCCCTATTTACACAAAGCCAATCAACCCTAATTATTCTCCTAGGCAATTAGTAAAGTAACGCAACAAATTACATAATCATAAAAAAAATTCTTCCCAGCACCCACTACACCTGCTCAACGCAACTTTTGGAACAAAACTCTCTGAATTATGGCTAATCATAAGATCTTCAATCAGAAAAGTTTTCTTTTCAGACCTTCTTACGCCTGAGGAAGGTACTTCCCAAAACAAGTACGAATTCCAGTTCGAACATCGTAAATCATGTTACGATATTACGACCCCCAAGAAAGTGAGCAATTTTACCTCTCGTATGCTTTCATTCATTACTGACTCATCTGCACGCGTGTAATTCAGGTCCCTTTTCGCCACTCCATCCTTTCCCTCGTCACATCAAACTCCACGAAACTACCCAAGCAGTATGATTTGATTACATAACTTTGGCAAAGTGAATGTAGGGCGGGTCTATCAAAAAACGTTGATAGATTATCATTTGAGGAGCATATTTGTGCACTTAGGAGTACAGGACCAAAAGATTGGATCCAATGCATGGAGATGTTCTTTTAATCCGCAGGGAAATTGGAAAAGTGCCCACAACTTTGTTCAGATTACAGTTCGACGACCGACTGTGCCGACTGCAAAAAGGATGTTAGTATCAAAGTTTCGGTTAAGCTCCTGGAACTCAGTTATGCCTTTGACTTTTGTATATGTAATTTGGGGATGTGATAAAACTTTCTGAATCCCATCTGTAAAATCTTGCGATCTGACACCATTTAGTAATGGTTCGATGAATATGAGTTACGTGCTTCCAGTTAAGCAGGATGAACTTTTTCTTGGGCATAAAAAATTTAAGGTTCTTCCCGTAAAGATTTCATAAGCTATCACATTTTGGAATTAGGAAATAAGAAGAGGCGGAGGAAATCTTTTAGCGAACGTCAGACGGAATTGATTCATTTTTATTCATTGGAATGTTAAACAGTTCTTACATCGATTTATTATTTAAAATTGAATTCTTACAGCTTAGAAAGCGCATTCAGGATATCAATATTTTTGGCCATTGTCATCATCAGAAAGGACAAAATATGAATCTATGAGGAAGAACATGAGGCGCTAAAAAGCTGCAATATTTTATAGCAACGGCACGTGCAAAATTTTATGAGACTTTGCTTCTTTGCGTGTCCTTGTAATGACAGGTATGAAATCCATCAAAATTCACATTCTTTCAACTGGATGGTAAAATTTTGTCAAGCTTCCATCAGTTGAGATGTTCGAAATAGATAAAAGTTTGTAGCTGTACTAAAATATGAAAGTCTTTATTACATTGAAACATTTCCAAGGACTCCTATTGAAAAATCTTGATTGCTACTAAGGTAATCCAGAACGAAAAACCTTATCATAAGGCGCAAATCAATGATTCAAGAACGGACACTCAGCTCCTGCCTGTCTAAAAACCTTAAAACATTCATAAAACTTCGTAGAAACACCATCTTACCAGCAGATCAATTTCTAAATATCATCGCCATCCTTTATTATGACCATGAAAAAGAAAACGATTCAAACAATCGTTTTACGATTGTTCTTTTTCCATTTCTTTATCTTCCCACCTTCAAATCAGTTCTCGTAAAACCAAATTCACTGTAACAAATAATTTTACTGCATCGTATAAATGTCTTTCTGGTCGTTGTATCCTTTTCCAATGCAATATGACAAATGCGAATATACACACAAAACTGTATAATATCTCATTTCTACATTTCTAATAATAATAATTTAATTTTTACAACGACAAACATTTTCGCCATTTTCCAAGCATTTCCTGGAATGTCTCTGGCTCTGGCTAGCAGTTGGATGAATCTGTTCAGATCCTTGTTGGTGATGTGTAAGCTACTTTCTATCATTCTAAGGAGATATACGTTTATTGTCAGTCATATTTTAAGGACCTTATCGCGGCGAATTTTTGCATAGGAAATGAATATGATATAAATGTTATGAGATGAGAAGCGTAAATGTTGGTAATGTCCTGTTTTATATACGAGTATCAGTTAATGGGGTTATAGAAGGTTAGTTCTGAAGTTTTTATTGCGCTTTTAAGGGGCGTATGAATGAATGACTGAATTTTATTCGAGCTTAAATGGACAGAGGCAGCTTGCAAAGTATTATTTGTTTTATTATACGAGTAATGTCGTTAAATACGGATTGTCTTGGGAATTTCGTGTTGTCTTTAATGGTGTTAACATTTTTGAAAGGTCAACAAAATTTTAATTTCTGAAAGATTAAAGAATTGCCATTGGAAGCGACTTGTTCAAAATTTCCGCAGCGTTTGAGCTAATGCCTGTAAATATTCCAAAGATATGTACTCTGGAAATTAGATTATGATGACTCTTTATTTTTCCATAGATGAATATTGATTTTGTAGGACTTTAACCACAAACTATGGATTGTGAGAATCTGGCCTCAATTTTAGAATTTTGAATGCTGTTTTTGCACTGCCATTAGCTGGTTTTTTTTCGTACTGACAGTCACCGTCAGCTGAGAAAAGTAAAGTGGGTGAAGGCAAAAAAGTGAGATCGTTTCGAATAAAATCCGAAGGACTCTTTCTAATGCTTAAATTATTATAATCTGCGGCTGTTTACATCTTCAAAAGTGGGATAAGCTGAAATTTGAACCAAATACTTGCAAAGTAAGTATATATGACATTTACTTGTTGGCTCGTAAGTTCGATCAATGAGCTTGCTTAAACAAGACAGTAAACAAAGTGGATTATAATTTGAGGTTTCACTACGATCTCCACATTTATAAATCGGAAAGATGTTAAAAAGCTATAAAACTTCGGGAAAGCAGCAAAAAGAAAAGCAAATGTTGAAAATAATTGACAGTAGTTTAGATAATGACTTTAAGAACATATTTGGTATCTATCAGTACTTGGACTACCATTAATATCAAAATGGCGCTCTACACTTTCGACCTCTGATGGAGACGTCATGATAGAGTGTATCAAAAGAGAAAAAGGGGAGTATTTATTGGGTTTTGGAACCGTGAATATAGTAGAAAAAATTTAGCGCAAGGTCACAATTGTCTTACCTGGTGATTATACCATGAGAAATAATTAGAGGTATGCGTTATTTTTTCAGGGAACGGATGTACGACCAGAAGAGCTTAGAACTATTGGATTGCTGTGATGTTTCAGTCATATCATAATACGATTGTTTTGCGTTCTTAACTGCGACGTTTGCTTCTTGTCGAAATAGTCGCTAGTTGGTGAAGTTAACATCAAAACTAGAGTTATGGTATTTTCAATACGCCTAGTCCTTAAAACCAAAAACATCTGAGACTCCCGCCCAAACACCAGCTGGAGCTCTTTGTCAAAAGGAATGGCAGATGGTGTATGCTTGGTTATTTAGCTACTAGGATTTCGGTCGAAGGTAGATAACTCTGTACTGATAATTAGCTTCTGTAGCAATTCTGCTTCTTCTTCGTAGCACTACAACCCCTCTCGGGCCTTCCCTTCTTGCACATAGCATCTCCAACTGACTCTGTCCATTGACCGAGTCCTCCAATTTCGAAATCCAAGCAGCGATGAGCTGTCTTCGTTGGCCGAGTCGGTCCAGCGTTTCCTCGATTTCCCCACTGGTCTCCGTCCTTCAGTTCTCCCAACGAATACCTTTTTGGGTATATGTTGTTCGTCCATTCGATTCATGTGTCCAGCTCATTACAGCTTCTGCAATCTGACAATCGTTGAGACCTCAGGCTCGTCAAAAATTTCATACAGCTAATGTTTGCATCGAATTCGTCATTGGTCCCCGTCTAGCTTTGCTCCGATTAATCGCCTCAGGACCCGTCGCTCAAACGCGTTCAATATATTTGCGAATACTTAGGTTAGGGTCCATATTTCACACCCACAGCATGATACAGGTCTTATCATAGATTTGTATACTTGAAGCTTTGTTTTCCTTTGTATGCAGCTGTAGCAAATATTGTCTAGCTGCATCTCGATGGCTACACTTTTGGTTATTTCATAAAGCAGCCAGCGGTTCTTCATATTTGCGTCAGATATTCTGGTCCTTTTTTTCTAATGGCTTGGAGGTTATTGTCTTTTACCCACAGAGTGTGGGACTCCCATGCACGCAAGAAGGCGACTAGAATACCCACTAAACACCACCCCTATCAACCCGAGAACCCAGCCTGGGACCGTTTGACACATTACTTAGCGCCAGGTCTCGTTCTGTTGTGCGGTGAGGCCCAAGGATTAGGAGGGGATCCTCCAGCTCCAACGCTCCCGGCTACAGTGAGTCCCTTTTATCGTTTAGGACTGCCCGAACATAATGTGCCACCTGATTCCATTTTTCAACTGATTCGAACATTACCGCGACTAAGTTATCCGTCTTCTTGTAGAACTCCCTTCGTAGTCCGTCCCATTTTGTGCATGTAAAAAATGTGTGGTGGGCATTGTCCTCCCTACCAGGGTAAAACCGACAATTGCGCGACTGTGACTTACCAACCTTGTGCAGGTGAAACTGAAAACACTCATGCCCGCTCCAAAACTGGGTCAGATAGAAGTCAGTCTCACCTTGTCTTCGATTTAGGCATGGTCTTTCATCCGGGATGAGGCACGCAGTCTGCCCTACGTTCGTGCAATTCACCCATCACTGCTGCGAATCTTTGAGTGAGCGCCGTCTCTCCTCGCGGACAACCATCTCCCTCATATCCTCGTTTCGACGTTGGTAAAAGCGTGCCGCTCTTTAGTAAGGGGGGCCGACAGGTATCACGCCTGCAATGACTTTCACCGCCAAAGTAGAGACTGTCGGATATGAAGATGCAATCCTCACGGTGTTTCTTTTCTGTACCTATGCCAAGAATTTTCGGTACAGCTCTTTCCTGAAAGCGTCGCCCCATACCTCTGCTCCGTACAGTAGTACTGAGCCTACAGCACTCACAGAGAGGCGTGCTGGATCCCCTGTGTTGGCCATTAGTCGATATAGAGCCGCTGCCCTGATTTGCTCAGAGAGACTTATCTTCGATTCGATCACTAGCCCCAGGAACTTTACCGCTAGCTATGATTCGGCTGATATGTCTTCAATACTGATCATCCTGTCTCTAAAGATTCTCTTTTTTATCAAGATGACCACTTCGGTTTTCTCCAGTGCTAAACTGAACTCACGAGCAGTCATCCAGAGCCTTACTCGGCGCAGTAGCATATCTAGCCTAAGTTACGCTTGTTCAACGGTGCGTCCAGTAACCAGAGCCGCAATCTCATCCGCATAGCCGGTCAAACGCAACTCATCCGGGATCTCCAGTCTCAGTAGCACGTCGTAAGACACGTTTTAAAGGTCTAGACCAAGGATAGATCCCTGAGTAACACCCGATGTAATTTCCATCCTTCGTTGGCGCTGAGTCGTGTCATAGAGCAGGCTTAGATCCTTTAGGTAGTACCACAAAAGCCGCATTAGATATTCTGGAACTTGAAAAGGGGGTTTCCAGCGTATCCAGGATATCCACACATCTAGCGGATTTGAAGGTGTTCCTAGCGTTGAGTGCCACCAAGAAGACGATCCCTCGCTTGGTACGGCTATATGCCTCTGCCTTTTGGACCCTGCTCACCACCTCTTCAATCACATCAATG
Source organism: Odontomyia ornata (assembly GCA_963969285.1). Taxonomy (NCBI): domain Eukaryota; kingdom Metazoa; phylum Arthropoda; class Insecta; order Diptera; family Stratiomyidae; genus Odontomyia; species Odontomyia ornata. Next base: position 288,511,554 of record OZ017740.1, on the reverse strand, counting down.
GTAGAGCATCTTGCTTTAAAGTCGTACTGCTGAGCAGGTAGGTCCCACGCAGGAATCGCGTCAGTGAGTCTTACCTTGATAAGTTTCTCTAGCACTTTTCCAGCCGTGTCTAGCATCCATAAAAGATGGTATGCAGATGGCAATCGGGATTTCATTCCCCCTTGCTGATCAGCACGTGCCCCGACACCTTCCATCGTACTGGGAAACCCCGTCCCGTAGGCAAGCGTTGAATGTGCTGAGCAGCAAGTCAGGACAATGGTGATAGTCAAGTTGCAACACCTTAGCTGGAGCACAATCTGGACGTGGAGCCTTCCTCGTTTTCAGCGGAAAAACTGCCTCTTGTAGTTCCGGCTGTGTGAAGAGTGCACATTCAACTGCTGTTCCACCATGGATAGCAGCAACACGAATGGAATGGGCGAGGAAGAGCGCCCTCTTTATTTCATCCATTTTTCCGCATCACGCAAGCAAGGTTTCCGTAAGGCATCAAGCATCCGCATAACCAGCTTGTAGCCAAGGGCCCACGGGTCCGTGCTTACATTGTCCACTAGATTTTGCCAGCAGCGAGCCTTGGTGCAGTTAATCAATTTGCGAAGGCATATCCTGGCCGACTCATATTCTGCCGACGGGTTGCATGCCTCGTCACGGTTCCGTGCGCGCTGAGTCTCACACCGAAGTTTGTGACACTCTCTTCGTTTTTCAGCGATTTCAGTTCCCCGACAGTACACTGGGACTTGCCTTGCCGGGGCTTTTGACGGGGCACAGAAGCGTTGCAAGCAGTCGTAATGATGCTCATAGTTGAGCTCACTACGTCTTAAGCTGTCAGTTCTTCCGTCCCCTGCGAATTTCCCTGCAGCGGGGCGCCTGCTGTGAGCACTTCGACGAGCTTTTCACTGTCCATCTCTCCGATGCTTCATCCAATTTTAGATACTCGAGAGCACAGACTTCTGGAGACAACAGAGCTGATCTCAAGCAGAATACGCTGGTGATCACTGACTGAGTGGTCCTCTTATACTCTCCAATTGCGTGCCCTTCGTACTAAGGACTTTGAGGTGAATGTCACGTCCGGTCTGGTTCCTTCACAGCCAATACGGCAGATCATTTCGAGGCATGCCCTGTTCAATTGATTTAGCGGTGGTCTCCCCTAACGAGCACGTGCCCGTCTCGGTTTGAGACAGCGCCATCCAAAGCATTATGCTTAGTTTGGAAAGATGGTATCGATCCGATAAGTGCGCACTAAATAAGGTGGTCCCTGAATGCCGAACCTACACAAAACCATCCCCCCGTCCCACATGGTGGCGGTACCAGTTTCATCAAGATACCATGTTGCCGAACTTTCATCCTGGTGTTGCACACGCAGCATCTAAAAATCAGCTTTCACATCCCTCGCAAACTGGTCAAGCGGATTTTGGGCGGTTGAACTGCGCTGTAGGCTTAGCTGCAGGATGCGGTTCATTTAAGTTAAGAATCCTTGCAAAGAACACAGTGTGCCTTCTTCGTACACTCTTTTCATTTATGTCCCATTCCACCGCATTTGTAACATGAGGTACTCCTATCGGATCCTTTACATACTTGTGAGGTGCAACCATAGCCAAAGCATTTAAAGCATTAAATAGGTGCTGTTCTTCGGAGTATCCTGCAGACAACCCACCCTATTCTTACTTTGCCCTTGTTCAGAAATCGTTCGGCGTCCTTTTCGGTCAAGTCAATTATGGCCATGCGTTCTCTCCTATGGTTTTCTGGTGTCAACCTCGCTTTGATCTTTCCCACGCTAGGAAACTCCATTTTGAAGGCCTCTTCTATCGTGACCAGGCCCGTGACGCAGTCAGTGTAACTTATTTCGATCATTGCCATCGGCTTGAGTGAGGCTATAGTTGCCCTTTTGCCGAGGACTTTCTTAACTGCGACGCAGGATGCTTCCTTATTGTCGGCCTCTGCTCCGGATTCGACCAGTATGTGGCCCGACCGAGTTGGTCGTACTGCTTAAATGGGAGTGTTGGTGTCTTCGGGCCTTACGTTTCCCCTGATGTCCCGCAGCACCTCCGTGTAAGATCGGCCATCTTAGAATTTTACGAGCAGTGCCTGCTGCCGGAGCTTCTTTCTCTCCTGTTTTGCATCAGTTCTTTTTTCTTGTTGGGGGCCCGTGCGAACTTTGTTTTCTGGCACTTTTTGAAGGAGTTTCTTCGCAGCTTTCTTCGATCCTTTTGTAAGCACTGTCTGGAACCCATGATCTGGTGCTTCACGCCCATCAAGTGCCTCTTCCTTCCTTCTTTTATCCCGATCTCCTTCGATTGGGCTAGACGCCATTCTTTTATTGGTTTTTATTGGTGGAACTATCTGCATGTGGCCTTAAAATTTCGCCCCCAGCGCTTCTTTAACCTTCTGCTCGTCTTTGGCCCTAAACCAGCTCCTCCGATAATGCCCTATGTGGTCTATGGAGCTCCTCTAGTTCAAGGAGCCCAATCTTTACTGCTTTGCTGATTTTTGGGGAGTCACATGCAGATCGTATTCCTTTCAGAACATCTCCCGCTTTTAGGAAACGCCTTTTTTCTTCGTATCGCTGGGCGGCAATTGTACTTTGCGACCATCCATGGGAGAGGTTATCGCTTTTCGTTTCCGAATACAGTACTTCTGCCACATTTTCGACGTTGGCGATGCAATCACGCAACGTCGTTTTATTTGCCTGGTCACTCGTTTCTTTTCCTGCCGTAATCCCCTCGTTGGCTTCAGAATGGCTCTTTATTATGTCGCGACTTACGACCCTTGCATCGGTCGCTTCGGTAACGATCGAAGCAGTGACCATCGAATTCTCGATGTTCTTTATATTTTCTTCCACCGCTCGAACACCTGAAGCGTCCTGCAGAGTTGCCCACTTTTTCTTCATAGAACGCTCTGGTGTTCGCATCATTTTTTTGCTTCGCCCGAACGCCGCAGGAATCTTAGTTTGGACCAAGCTGTCTACTAATCTCCGTTTTTTGTCCGTCTTCGCTGTCATTGTATTATACGTCGTTTTTGTCATCGTTAGTACCGCTCTCGTTATACTGTTAACATCATGGCTGCAATCGGTGATTGCGTCGCCGTTGTTATTATTTTTCATTTCTAATTTTGTTTTTTTTTTTTTATCTTTTTGAAGTGTTTTTGGGTGCGTCAGTTTTATTGGGTCCCCCTTTCGAGCCGCTATCTCCGTTCGTGTGTGTAGTCGCCTCTTGGTCCCATGGTTATCTTTGCAGAGCAGGGAGGCCATGCGAGGGTTGGCACAAGCCCATATGGGGACAAGTGCTCAGAGCCAGACCAGCGCTAATCGGGAGTTCGTCTCAACCGAACCTACACCACCTACCCAATGGTGCGAACTTCAAACATACTCCAAGGCCTGATAAGGTTTTACCAAGACGGAGACGGTACGATAGTTGAATTGGAGCCGTTAACACACGATAAGGATTGACCCTTGAGGGACGCCAGATGTAGGATTGAATGGAACGGAGGTTGTGCCATAGAGATTATCACGACATGAACGAGAGGATAGACAGATTGAAATCCAAGAATGTAGAGAATCGGATATGCAGAACAAGGCTAACTTTTGACAGAGAAGGCTGTGGTTCACGGAATCAAAATCTTTGAAGTCCGTGAATATTGCATCAAATTGAAGCTGTTTATCTAGAGCTCTTGCAATATAATCTTCGAACTCAGCCAAGTTTAAAGAAGCTGAACGACCCTTCAAGAATCAATGTTACTGTGGTGTGACAATTGAACTCAATGACTCAAGAAACCTGTTGTATACAAGTCGTTCCAGCAGCTTAGAGATATAGGAGAGAAGTGATATGGGACGATAGTTTGAAACAATTGATGGGTCACCGTTTTTAAAGATAAGAACAACATTTGCATCTTTTCAGTACGTAGGAAAGGTGCCAGTACTAAGGTTGAGATTGAATGTAAGGGATAGAGGGAAGCACAAAGAGGAACAAAGCGATTTTACAAATATATTTGGTAATCCATCGAGACCAGGGCTTACAGTCAGATCGAGCAAGTTAATAAGGGATTCAACTGCAGAAAAATCAGTGGAGTAGGATGTAATTGACGCTGGACAAGTTTGTATTGAGTTTATAAGTGAGTGTAGTGTATCATAAGAGAAAAAGGTAGAGGGAAAAAATGCGGCAAATAGGTTAAAAATATCCTGCGTGAAGGAGGCTTCATTGTTATTCCATTTAACAGTATGCGGGATGGTTGCGGAAGATTTTAAAGACCGGATGTAGGACCAAAAAGGTTTAACGTTATTTGTCAGGAGGGAACTCTCCAGACTGCTGAAATAATTTTTCATGGCCGTTTTAAGCTCTTTTTTAGCCAAAGAAGCCAAGGCTTCATTTTCGCTTTGCAAGGAGCTTGCAGTGGAGTATAATGAGCAATCAGATTGTTGAGGTCTATCACAGTCAAGACGAGAGAAGAAAGTGCATTAGATGACAGAGTTCATATTGGTTTTAATAGCCTTATAGTTTGCTCTAAAGAAGTTGTAGTTGTTGAAGAAATATTAGGTGTTGTTAAGGGATCCCATTCCACTGCCCCACAAATTATAATTTTAGAATGTGGTTGACGAGCAAGAAGATAGGCGGAAAGTTCATCGACGAAGGCTTCGTACACAGTTAAGAGAGAATTACGGGGGATATACACAGAGGAAATTAATAAAATAGGAGTTATGAGGAAGAGGGACTTTAACAATCACACACTCAACAGGACGAACAAATTTAAAGTCAGCGCAAAGTAAACTACTAAGGGTTTTGCAGACTGCATCCAAAACTCCCTCACCATCAGGTTTATTCGTTACGTTAAGGTCACCGTTGCATCGGTTGACTAAGTAATCAGGTAATATTTCCGCATTTGAAATATTTTCGTTCACCCACGTTTCAGTTAAACAGATAACAGAATCGTTAGTTAATTGAGGCACGAGTAATAAGTTCTCAAGTTTGGTTCTTGTTATGTATTCCATTGACAACCTTTTCTGAATACCTTGGGTTAATCGTTTTGTGAATTTCCAGTGGTTCAGCCGGTTAATTGTATGTTCACGAGGTTGTCTTCTGGAACTGCTAATAACATATAGTCACGGAAACCCTTTGCCCCCTCCCACACGGTCGCTAAGATGCCGCCCGAGCCGAGGTTTTAAATGTTAAAGTGACAATGTTAAAGTAAAAAACAAAAAAATTTAATGAACAGTTCCGGCTCTAGCTCGAAGAGACTTTATCATTGGGAAAGAAACTCATTATTCAGGATTTGGATATGTCGCCCGTTTTCATTTCTTGACGCTCGTCAAGGACAGGTGGGTGTTTTAATGGAAAAAATTATTTTCTCAGTCCAAGAAAAGCAAAGCTCTCAGTTCAAATACCTCACCCAGAATATGCTCATGTACCTACAGTTAACGTGATCATTACGGTGCTGGCAAACAGTATTTTGGATCCAACAGATGCTCACATACTAGCTGGTGATACAATTAATTTCAGAATACTACAGTTAAAACTGGACAAGTTACAGGAAGTTATCTTGAATAGTTAATACTACTTGGAAGTTGAAGACGATACTGTTATCGATAGTTATGGAAAAAGTGCGACATTTCCAAGTAATTGTAGATTTATTGCTGATTGCGGTTCAAGCAAATCATTTGCTCCACGGCCGACAATCACTGTCTTCACAGCCAACGAAATCTCTATAAGTTTGCTACCTCACAACAATTGGGTCACAATTGAGGGCGAAAAACATTAAGTCGCCATCGACTTACGAGCTCTAAACAACCTGAATATTCCCCAATAATACTGCCCTAAAACCACCTTGATACTCCCCAATAATACTGTTGGCGTATGATCCGATTTTATATTAACCAGTGATATGCCTCTATAATTTTCGCACTGAAGCTTGTCACCTTTTTTGTGAATAGGGAATATAATTGATTGGCTCCACTCTTACGGCATACGTTCTTGTTGCCAAATGTGATGGATGACTTTGTGAAAAGCTTTATGAACACTGCTGCTAACGTATTTGATGAGCTCCACTAGAATTCCATCGATGCCCGGCGCTTTACCATTCGTTTGGGCTTTGATGGTGGAATAAATTGCATCCAGCATTGTTCGGGCAAATGAAAGCTCCCCGCAGACATCTATTGGCTCCGTTGCTCGGGAGCTATGCGAAGAGTTAAGGACGTTCTTAAAATATGATGCCCATCTTTCCATTATCTTGGTTTCATCAGCGATGATATTGCCGATGTCATCATGACAGAGCGCGATCTCCGACTGACAACCTCGTTTCAGGCTTTTCATTACTTTGTATGCTTGTCTTGTGTTGTTGCTCGCTAAACTTACATCTACACTTCTCAATTGGTCGTCAAAGTATTTTCTTTTCTGAATTCTCATCATCTTATTCGCTACTCTTCTGAGATTTTCATAGTGTTCTCTCATTGTCCTGGTTTTCCTACTTACGTATTCTTTGTACGTCTGATTATTTTTGTCTAACTCATTCTGGTATTCACGTTCTTAATAGCCGCTTCCACTTCGATCCAGAGCTTGTTGCTTGTCTTTAGCGATACGTCTGATAAGAGGGTAGCCGGCTGGTTGTCAAGGGTCTCCGTGAAAGTTTTGGCCGCAGGCGCCGATTGGAGCTTTTCGATGTCAAATTTTTTATAGCCGGCCGATCTTCGCCGAACATGCCTTTGCCATACGACATCGAAAGGTTAATTTGATCAAGTAATGATCTGAGTTACAATTGGCTGCTCTGTATGTACGGAGGTCAAGTGTGCGCGAGGCCCAACGTTGCTGGATGAGAACATGGTCGATCTGCTTTTGTGTGTTGCTGTCCGGTGATATCCAGGTCATTTTTTGAATGCGTCGATGTGGGAAGCAAGTCAAACGTATGACTAGATTTTTGCTGCATGCAAAGTCAATCAGGCGCTGGCCATTGTCATTTGTTTCATCGTGGAGGCTATATCCGCCAGTCATATCCCGATGAGATAGCTCATTTCCAACCTTAGGTTTGAAATCACCCAGAGTTATTTTGGTGTCGTTGTAGGAGTCGATCAGTCTTTTGAGGTGATTGAAGAACATTTCTTCGGGGCATGCACATTTATCAGCCAAATTTTGAAGAAATTTCGGTTTTATACGGATCGCACACAACCGTTCATTGACTACTTTAAAATCAATAAAGGGCGATTTGAACTCTCTACCCACAATGAAGGCCACTCCAAATTCTCGTTTTCCCACTTTTGAATACACATCACGGCCTGAAACCATGTCTTGGACCGCGATATTACGTAGAGTCATCATTTCAGGAGTCTTTGTTTTACGTCGTAAAGAAAAGTCAAAATGGTAGTAGAATTTATGGTGAAACTTTGAAACATGATACTACACCTGTTATTGGTAGATTCGGTAAACTAACTGCAAAGATTGAACTTCAAATCTATAAAAAACTGACACTTACCCCTACAAGGGTCCTCTTACCTTTGGATCCAAATAATCCTAGGCGAAAACAAATTCGCTTTACAGCTACTGGAGGCTATAAATTTTATGTTTAGCGATCCCAAAACTCTAAGTTTATTTATGTATCAGTAGTAGAGTAGCGACTAGCGGAGCCGTGAATCGATCCTAACCTTGAAATCCCTATAGACTATCTTTTGGATGAAAACAAAAATGTTGTGGCGAAACACACAACAGCTCGTGTAGCTTTCGAATGTTTAAATCTCCGAATCTGCAGATCTCCTGATCTGCAGATATACGAGTATATTTCCTACCGCCAGTTAAAATAAGTACTAAAAAGTACGGTATTTGAGGACATGCATAAATGTGACTATGACTTCGCGAATTCGTTTTTTATTTTTTTTTCCTTTTCAGATAAGAAATGGCGGAGTACAACATCACTCAAGAAATCAAGAGACATGCTGTCATCGTCGCTATATGCGTGAACCATACAGATTTAGAGATCACTAATATTCTTAATTGTAACCGTACATTCGCGCATAAGGTTCCCCGTGAATTGGAAGCATCAGGAGGCGATACAGAATCGGTTGCAAAACGCAAAAAGCACGAACAACGTTCTGAGACTGCCCAATCTGCAGAATTTTTAGAGCAAGTGCAAGCGATCATAGACAAGGACCCTTCAAAATCAATGAGGGTCCTTGCGAGTGAGCTTCATGTTTCTGAGCGCCTTATTCGTAGAGTTGTCCACGAAGACCTTCGGTATAAGTCTTACGTGATGCGCAGAGGACAGTTCATGTCGGAACGGACACGGGAACAGAGAGTTCTCCGATCAAAACGTCTTTTAAACAAAATCAAACACCCTGGGGCGCCCAAAATGTTATGGTTTTTTTCCGACGAAAAAAATGTTGACCAAGATCAAAAGACCAATCGCAGAAATGACAAATGTCTATGTTCAAATCCTACGGAGGTTCCTATTGTTATGCACACAAAATTTCCAGCCACTGTTATGGTTTTAGGTGTTGTCAGCAACGAAGAACATGCTATGCCACCACACTTTTTTACTCAAGGACTTCGAGTGAACTCTGCTGCATACATCGAGGTTTTTGAGACGGTAGTGAAACCCTGGATAGACAATGTAAGCGGAGGCAGACCATACATTTTTCAACAAGACTCTGCTCCTTCACATAAAGCGATGGCGACACAAGATTGGATGCCCGAAAATTTTCATGACCACATAAGACCGAACCTATGGCCACCTAGCTCCCCAGACCTTAATCCTTTGGATTATTACGTATGGAGCGTAGTTGATTGTCAGACCAATTAGCGTCCTCATAATACCACTTCTTCGCTGAAGACTGCTATTAATGCCGTTATGGTCAATATGAACAAGGAGCATTTGATTCGGGCATGTAATCGTTTCCAGACCCGGATCGAAGAGGTTATAGCTGCTATTGGCAATTTTATTGAATAACATTATAGCCATATATGAATTTCACGTTGTTTAAAAAACTCCTGAAATTTCAAAAAATTTTGGTAAAAATACAAGCTAATTAATTTTACTCTCAAGTTGTCCTCAAATACCACACGTACCCTGTACAATGTTGAGGCAGCCCTAAATGACTACGTGAACATTCATCTGTCTTTATCTTCTTACGTGAACGGATCATCGTTTATTTTTACCTATTGCGATAATTTGCATTTCAAAGAAAGAACCGACCGAAGGAGAGCTAACCAAAGATGCATGTTCAATTTTACATCTGGAAGGAACAAGCCTGGGAACAAGTCAGTTGAAAATATCGTATAAGTTTATGGATAAGATTTTAAGAAATGAAGCTATTTTAGTGGTGTTTGAAAAATTCGCAATCTTACTCGTAGAGAAACAAAATACCGCCGAAATACTGGCTATGGCCATATTTTCAACGACTCTGAGACATAATTGAGATTCAATCTCGTTAATGTGGTGAATTATCTCATCCTTAAGCTCTTGAATTGGTCTTGCCTTATTGACTTACACTTTTTCTTTTAAATATCCTCAGAGAAAGAAGTCCAAAGGTGTCAAATCACATGATCGTGCCGGCCAATTAACATCGCCATAACGTGAGATAGCACGGCCAATGACTTTCTCGCGCAAAAGAGCCATTGTTTCGTTGAATGTGTGTCAAGTGGCACCAATCTGTTAGAACCACATATCATCCAAGCCCATAACCTCAAATTCTGGCCACAAGAAGTCCATTATTATCTCGCAATAGTGAACACCATTCACGGTAACTGCTTGGCCGTCCTCATTTTCGAAGAAATACGGCCCGATGACGCCGCCAGCTCATAAACCGGACCGAACTGTCACTCTTTGTGGAAGCAACGGCTTTTCAGCAATCACTCATTTGCCCAAATACGGCAATTCTGCTTGTTAATGAATCCACTGAGGTGAAAGTGTGCCTCGTTGTAAAGTCATTATTCCCTTCTGTCTGTTCAACCAACCATTCGGCGTATTGCTGACGCTCGAAATGGTCAGGTGGGTTCGGCTATTGTGTCAATTGAACCTTGTAAGCGTGTAAATTCAAATCTTTGCTAAAAATTCGCATCAGTAGTGTTCGTGAGATGTTCAATTGTTGGACCCGACGACGAGTCGAGGTTGACAGCACTTCTGCCACACTATCGCGAATGACAGCAACGTTTTCTGCAGAATGGACGAGCATGCACAATTGAATTTACAGTTCCTACAGACACATTTGGTCGATTATGCTGAGCAAAAAAGTTACGAAATGCATTTTGATTTGAACAACTTAACGCGCTGCTCAATTGTGTACCTCTCCATGGTGGAATTTGTCAACCACTGAAAAACAAAAAGTCAAATTAAGTTGGGGGAAACCTTGACGTTAAGGTGTGACTCACAATTAAGATCGTGTATTATGGTTGGACCACCCTTTATAATTAAATTTAACTTGCGTATATTGTATAGTTATCCCGTGCAATTAAATAAATCCTATTTTTATAAATTGCGTTTTCGAATTTGGGGACCACACCCATGTTGGATATCTCTGGCAAACAAAATTTAATGTTCACCCGTCTGTATGGGGAGCCTCCTTGAAGGCCATGTAAAATTTATTTTGTGCTGAAACTTTTAAGAAGGCACAACTTTTGGATTTCGTACAAAGTTTCGTCCTTCTAGCTTATACAGTTTGAAAAGAAAACTAGCTGTGACACAGACAGACAGATTCCGATTTTAGTAGGGTATTGTAAAATTATTTTACAATACCCTAAAAATCACAGAAGACTCCGGACAAGTGATAAGCTGTTCATTGTACCGTAGCCGTTCGTTTTTCCAATCGATTGGAAAACACGTAAAATCTTTGCTATCGACAGTGTCAATCAGCGATGCGTTGTTATTTCAAGTTTTCACAGCCATCTATCTTTTCAACACGCCAGCGAAATTCTCACAATCACTGATGCGTTTCCATGATATGTAGTGAAGAAACAGACACGGAAAATAACGATGATTGATCTATTCAGAGATGATTGAACACAAATTTTATTCCAAGAATTCAATGGATAAATTTGATCTTGTATTATTCACCTCTGCAGTATTTGACATTTAACATACACGTACACGTAATGTACAAAGATAAATATTTCCGATTCATCCAGCTCATGTCATCTTTCTAAATATCTTTTGAAATTATATCCTTTTTATCCAAATTATTTTCCTTTTTGGGATACTCTCACATACAAGCTTGGAAAAGCGTAAACTCGAACAGAGACATCGTCGTCGTGATAAATTCAGTCACGAGTCCTTACAAAAATAAATGGAGGAAGGAAAATATGCGATCGAAAAAAAGATGGAAAATATGACGATAAATTTTACGAAACAATTATAGCAATTGCGTGCGAACCATCGTCGGCAGGATGATGACATGACGTGGCCAACACGATGCGTACCCGCACAAGGGTGGAGATATTCATAAAATCCACCACGTTGTAAATTTTACTGCATGCGAAATATGTTTTACTTTTTCACTTAACGGTACGAAGGACACAAATTGTGGGCATGAAAATAAAACACGGAAAAGACGAAAGACGATGAATTGTGTGATAATTAATTGATTTTCAACACGCGTGTTTGGGGCATAGGAGCAACGGACATTTTGTGTGGTTTTTGGCATTAAACAGCGGGATGTTTTTCTGCTATTGATAATTTCTTTCAAATAAAGGCAAAGTCTTACGAAGATTTTTTTAGGGCTGTTGACATATTTTGTGAAAAATGAACAAAGAAATCGAAGAACTAATCATCTACACCAAGAACAAACTTGCATGAAATCGCACATAACAGAAATCGTGTATATGCCATACAAGTTTCTTAGCACATCCGGATCAGGTAAAATTTACGGTGATTTACCCTAAAATTTGAATAAATTTAATTTTAACAAACGCTTGGGCAAAACGTCCGAGTTAAAGTCTAATCACCCATTGAAATACAACAACTTTAAATTTACATATATTTTGAAGGCGTTTCTTTCTTCTCTGCTTAATCTCTCCTCTGCAGCATGAACTTCTTCAACTTTATCAATTCAATTTAATCGAACTGTCGTGCTGATTTGTTGTGACACTGTATCTTGAATTTGATTTACATACGTTGCATTGTTTACTTTTGGCTCTACAAGTTAACGACGAATTCCAAAAACTTGCGAAACTATAATACTTATCTACACGAGCAGCAAAATGTGCAGAGTTGCATTTCCGATTTCAAGTACTTTCCCATGGGAAAGATCTACAGACATTGCATCAGCATATTTAGTTTATTTAAGCTAGAAATTGTAATCTTCTAATTGAGTTGTACTTTGAACTTTTGTTAATTAACATCAGGGGAACCGACCCTGTTAAAATTAAAAGATATTTTTTTCAAGTATATTTCTCGTCGTAAAAGTTAACTGGCGCCCAACGTGGGGCTGCTTTCGCGCGTATACAGGGCCGATATAATTTTTTATTGGCAAAATATGTACAATTTTTCTTTAGAAATCTTCAAAGTAGTCCACATCGGAGTCGATAACACGCTGATACCGGATTTTCCAATCCCCGAACGCTCCCTGGAAGTCGGCAACCTCGATGCTGTCTAGAGCCCTCGTCGTAGCACGTTGAACATTTTCCAGAGTCCCGAACCAGGTCCCCTTAAGGTGTCTCTTGGTCTTAGGGAACAGAAAGAAGTCCGCTCGTGCCATATCCGGGCTGTAAGAAGGCTGTGGCAACGTTGCCCTCGACTGTTCGGAGTGGCACACACCGGCGTCACCACGACCGAAAAAAGCGAGCATGAGCAAATCGAAGGTGAAGTCGATGCTCATTGCTTTCTTTGACGTGAAGGCATTGTTCACAAAGAGTTTGTGCCACCCGGTCAAACTGTAAACGGCCAGTACTACAGAGAGGTGCTCCATCGACTAACCGCCCGGGTTCTTTCTGTTCCCCCAGATTAAGAGACATCTTAAGGGGACGCGGTTCGGGACTCTGGAAAACGTTCAACGTGCTACGACGAGGGTTCTAGACAGCATCGAGGTTGCCGACTTCCAGGGAGCGTTCGGGGATTGGAAAATCCGGTATCAGCGTGTTATCGACTCCGATGGGGACTACTTTGAAGATTTCTAAAGAAAAATTTTACATATTTTGCCAATAAAAAATTTCCTGAGGTCAGTCCGGGTACTTATTGTACAGGCCCTGTATGTTAGTTCAATATCGGAAGAAAAATAATTGGATTGATCAAGTTTTTTTGATCATTGATCAAAAAAATCATGTAACCCAAAGATCTTAACACTATGCAGAGACTGGCAGGTGGTCCTTTTATCTCCCAAAGCCATCGATACATTTCAAATACTCACGCAAATCTTCCGTACAAGGAATAACGCGGAGTGAGTAAATCGAACGAACCGTAAAAGGAACAAATCGGACGATCCGTACAAGGAACAAATCGAGGAATCTGGTGCAAAAACCAAGTGCTTAAGGAGACGTGCTGCTGAAATAGGTCCCTTGGTAGCAGATAGCAAACAGGACGTCCGCAAAAGGACCGCCTATTTTAACTTGAAAGGCAGTCACAAGTACCTACAACCACAAAATAAAGCAGAACAACTCCCGATGAAGAAGAAACTAAAAACTCGAGAATGAGACATACTACGATTTTATTAATGTAAGTTCTTTTTATTATTATGTAAATCTGACGATTTTCTATTGCAAAATAATATTATTTATATCATTTTTTTAAATAAATTGAAAATGTTCACGCCTTTTCGACCAAAATTTACATATTTATGAATGATTATTGCTGATAATATTGGTGTTTTAAATAAATGATAAAGTGAAAGTGCTAATTTGTTCATCTACTCTAAAAACTAAGTGGAAAACACAAATATTTTAAGTGTCTGTTGGTTGTTGTTTGAGCAGTCGATTTCTGCTTGGTCTTAAACAAATAAATTTGAGCATAAATAGCCATTCTAGTGCTGCCGTTTTGAATCGTTTTTCTTTGGAAATTTTTTTAATCGAATTTACTGCCCTACTATCTATCGCCGTTTCCATATCATTGTGATTGAAGTTTTGTATTTTTATGTGGAATTTTGTCCTAAAGTCGTGGGAACGTTGTTTTATCTTGTGAAATCGATAACTCCACTATTTCTCGGCTCTACTTAAATTTTTCGCATCCCTACTGTGTTCTGATTATTGCCCAATAGATAACTCTACTACTTCCCTGTTCCACTAAATTTACCGCATCCCTTTACTGTGTTTTGATAAGTGCGAAGAATCCGGTTTTGCACGGTTTTTTCTGTTTTCCGATCAGTTAGTGGTGCTGAAACTTACAAATACGCATGTCAAATCCACATAATTTGCTCAGACCCAGTAGACTCGAGAATGGTGGTGCTGGTCCCTCCAATGCTCCAGCCGTCAAGCAAGGCCATGCTTCACCGAATAATCAAAGTAACGAAAATAACCGCGAGCTGACCCAACTTATCGCTCGACTCGTAACAGAAAACTTTAACCGGCAAGGGCGAAATCCATTTGAATCATTGATAAATCCTGCTACGGATAAAAGCAATGAAATAGATGTCGCAATCAGAGTCGGAGACGACGGGAAGCTATCTGAAATGGATAAGATTCCCAACATAGTCAAGAGCCTGAGGGTATTTTCCGGAGAAGCAGGAGATTTCAGCTCCTGTAAAAAGAGTGTGGAGCGAATCCTCAAAATTTTCGACCACCTTAAAGGTACGCCCAAATATTACGGCATTCTGTCGGTTATTAGGAATAAAATTATCGGTCACGCCGATATTACATTGGAGTCCTATAACACTCTTTTGAATTGGCCCAAAATTTACATTACGCGGACAAGCGGAATCTTGGTAAGCTAGAGTACCAAATTCCATCCCAGAATTTTACCAGGTAGTCTACCAACATCTTTCGTTGATTTTTAACAAATTATCCTCAATGGAGCTGAGTACTGAGTCCGTAAACATCATGACTCAGGCATATCGAGATAAAGAACTGGACACGTTTATAAGAGAGCTACGTGGTGACCTCCCAAGACTTCTTGGCATCCGTGAGCCAGCTGATCTACTTCAGGCGCTGCCCCTTTGCTTAAAGCTCCAAAATATGGATTACCGGGCGTAGCAAGCAAACAACTCCCAAAATCTATTAAGAAGGACACAATACCAACAACCACCTCCGATTCCCCCTCGGAGGCACACCTTTTCTCAGCAAAGACCTACACCGATTCCAGCCCCGAGGCAAACCTTCTATCCTGAACTGGCACATTTGCCACGAAATACACGACCCCCACTATACAATCAGCAGCCTTTCTACCATAGATAGCGACAATTATCTAATCCTTGACCACTTCCTCTTAAGCCATTGCCAAGACCCGAGCCGATGGACGTCGACGTTTCCATGAGGACAAACGCGATAAACTATGCAAATAGGCCCCACAATCAACACATATTACAAAAACGCCAACAACCACCTCAAAACCATGCACCACAAAAGTTACAAAGAATCTTTCATGCAGAAACCGATAATCCTAATGAGTGTCCTTAAGATGAGTAAGATACGACTCAATAAGACGAAGAACCTGAGCAAACCCTTGACGAGTATATCGATGAAATAGACGAAGAAAATCTGGAAATGGATCGTAGTAGTCTTTGCGTATAGACGTCTTTTAAATCGCTTGTCAAAAGTTTTCAAAAATTAAATTAATTTTTTAAAAACGTTAGTCCGAAGTTAATTTTTATCGGAAAAAATCTTATATTGTCGAAGTAATCGACTCAGGAAATTTCTATCGAATATTTTTACCTCGATTGGTAACGAAAAACAAATTCACAAAGAAAATTTCGCCGCTGGTATGGAGGAGCCTGACGGCTTCCCACCGTTGGGGCAACCTGGGGAAACGACGAATACGAAACTGGCGATAATCACCAAAAGAAAACACAATGAAGAAAACTCCGCAGATGGAAATGGCCAAATTGCAAAAAGAAATTGATGAACTAAGGCAAGAGATACAGTCCCTCAAGGATCTCTTCAAGAAAGGGATGAAGCCTCAAAAGACGCAGCCACAAAATCAATGGCAACAGGTAACAAAGCCGAGAAAAAGTACAAAGCAAGCAATTCCAGAAGAAGTTCTAAGTGCTGGTGGCACCAACGAGAGCCAAAACTATTTTGCAGCGCTGGAGGAATTAACCGAAGGTATGGAAATTGAAGAAAACATCGGAGGTGATTTTAATCAAAATAATGACTTAAATTTTATTCAATATTTAAAGAACAAAAATAAGGAGAAAAAACCAGCCCACAGTTCTGCTGGTTCCTCTGAAAAAGCTTCCAACAAGACAGAAAAAGTTCCGCCGATCAACGTGTTCGGACAAACCGGGAAAGATATGGTTCGGCTATTGGCAGCCGAAAATAAACTGGCCAATTTCGAAATCAAAAGAGTTAATGCCGAAAAATTAACTATAAGGACGAAATCACTGGTTGATTTCAAGTCAGCCAAAGATGCGCTGATTTCTGGGGAGGTTCCACACTTCACCTATACCCCAAAAAGTGAAAAGAATCAGACCTTCTTGTTGAAGGGTTTGGACAGCGGAGAGGATACGGTTGATCTTCTTCAGGTGCTCAAGGAAGCTGAACCAGATATTGATTTTGTTTCAGTCAAAGCCTTTGCGACAAGAAGGTCGACCGTAGAAAGGAAGAATTTACCACTTTACCTGGTACAAATTGCAAATAAGAGCAGTCCAAGTGCCCTTCAACAAATAAGGTACTTGAATTTCAGAGTGGTGAGGTGGAAACGCCCCCAGAAAAGAGAAGTCAACTAGTGTTACCGGTGTCAAAGATTTGGACATTCGGCTGCCAATTGTGCCATGCACTATCGTTGCGTTAAATGCAAAGACGTTCATGCTCCCGGTGAGTGCAAATTGGCTCAGACGGAGCCTAAAGAAAAATTATACTGCGTTAACTGCGGTGTTTTTGGTCACCCAGCATCATATCGAGGATGCTCCCGATATGAAGATGCAAAAGTCAAATTTGCCTTCCAACTTCGTCAAGCCCGGAGTATCATTTGCACTCGCCGCTAGAGGACCAGCAGAAAGTGCTGGAAATAATGTAAATAATGTAAGTGGCAATAATGAGGTGCTTCTGAAAATTTACCAGCAACTTAATTCTTGATCGGAGAGAATCAACAAACAAGATTCAAAAATGAACTTTGCGTTTCAGCGTTTAGGTCTTTCAAATGCCTAATAATAACTTGTCATCCAGTCATATTCCCATGGATAGGCTTCGCCTCATATCGATCAACGTCAACTCTATCGTTGCTGTACATCGACGTGATTATCTCCTTGAATTTATTGTTAAGCAAAAGCTTGACATCATACTTCTCACTGAAACCCATCTCAATTCATGGCATTCCATGGAATTCAAAGATTTTGCATTCGTAAGAAACGATAGGGTATTAGGTGATAAGGGAGGAGACACCGGGATATTAGTTTGAAGACCCTATTATTTGCAAAATATTGAAAAAGTCGAATTCAAAAGCATTGAATCTCTTGAAGTGTCCGTTATCAAAATTTCACTGCCAGGTGGAGATAACCTCTTCGTTATCTCTGCCTATGCAACTGGTCAAAATGTTCTCAAGTTCAAGGAGGAACTCAATTCCTTGTTTGAAATACTCGAATTGAACAGGCTACATAGTTATTATATTTTTGCTGGTGACCTGAATGCCAAGCATACATCATGGCTAAACGCCACCAATAATCCAAGAGGTGTACTCCTGAAATCATGGATAACATAGAGCAAAATTGAATACAGGTGTAACCTATATGGGTAGCAGTTCCCAACATACCCTATGACAAATTCATATTTAGCCCTCTGCATTGCTGACGCAAGACTCGAATTCAGCTTTAATAGTACTCAACGGAAACTGCAACTGCTTCCTTATGATAGCGACCATAACGCAATCGTAATGGAAATCAATCATCAAAGGGATGATTTCTTCCTCATTCCAGTTCAACATGAAAACCATCGGTTGAATTTCAAAAAAACAGACTGGGGAAAGTTTCAAAAGAAGTTTAATCGGGAGAACCAGAAGCAATGCCCCTCTTCTGATGATGGCAACGCTTGCTCAATGGTTCCTAATAACAGAAATCTAACTGACGATGAAATAGATCTCTATTTGTCGAAGTTAGAGAAGCTGACGTTGGAAACGATTGAGAAAGTAGTTCCCAAGATTAAACATCGAAACAATATGGAAAGATATGAAACATCAACCATCGCAAGGTTGAAAAGATTGAAAAGCCTTCTTCTCACCCGCGTCAACAATATTTATCGACGATTTTTGGACTACAACCATCCCTCGTTGGCTTTGTTGAAATTACACCTGAAGAATGTCCGCAACTTGATCCGTTCATACTTCAGGAGTGAGGTCAGCAATCAATGGGCGGAAAAACTGAGGGATATTAGCCCACAGGACGCAGATGGCGTTTCCGCGAAAGTGAATAGCTTATTCTGCAAGAAGTCTCGAGTGAAGGTATCGAATTTTGAAGTCGCTAGTGATGAGATAAATCTTCTCGATTGGGCTGGTATCGAAATTGATAGTACGACTCCGGATAGAAATTGAAACAGGATTATATGTGATGGATTAGATAAACTTGCCCTGATTGGAACACATTTTGAATTGGTTCATCTGCCGAACCCAGAGAGAAGGAATGAAAGATTTTCAGAGGTCGTTGAAGCAAAAGTTTCCGACTTCAAATCAACCCTGAACGGCCAATCAATTCTTCATTATGATGAAACATTAATATCGGACCTCATACCGAGCTTGAATCTTATTGATTATTTTGTCAGCTTTGAAGACTTGTGCTTGATATTTCGCAGAATAAACAACAAAAAATTATAAAATATTCCAAATATAGTTCTCCAACAATTGCCTGAGGTTGCTATTAGGAATTATTGCATTTTGTTCAACAACATGTTGAACAATTCATATTTCCCAAATGAGTGGAAAAAGGCTAAGGTATTTCCAATCTTGAAGAAAGGAAAAGAATCTTCATGCCCGGAAAGCTATCGCCCAATCGGCTTGCTGCCTTAAACGCCCACATTGAGATATATGAGTTGATTTCGAATTGCCAATTTGGTTTTCGTGCCAGGCATTCGACCATACATGCAATAATGAAAGTAACCTCAGACATCTGTTGGAAACTAAACAACAAAGAATGTGTTGGAGAATGTCTCATTGGTATGGAGAAAGCCTTCGATACGGTGTGGTTAGATGGATTAGTTTTCAAACTTCTTCAGGACAGGTTCCCCAGACACCTTGTCGCCATGATGTGCAATATGTTATACGGGAAATCATTTGTTGTAACTGATGGAAATCTGACAACAATGCGCGAATTCAAGGTCTTGAATGGTTTACAGCAGGGAACAGTTACTGCGCCCCTGCTTTTCTCAATATTTATTCGCAAGCTATTGAACAGCTTTGATTTTAACGTCTCGCCAACGCGATCATTGGTAGTGTTTGCTGATGATCTGATCATCGATACGACAGACCAAAAAGCTACAATTGTTCAGAGCAATCTTCAAAAAATGTTGAATGATGTGCAGCTCTACACCGACAATTGGCGAATGAAAATCAATGCGCAGAAGTGAGAAACAATTTTGTTTCGGACACCGCTGCAGGGGGCCAGTTAAGACCTGAAACGTAATTGGAAGGGTTTCCACATTATGGCTGGTGAGGGTAGTTCAGAACGAGTGCCAAATAAATCCTGTGTTCGATACCTCGGTGTTCATCTCGATCATATCTGTACTATACTGAACATGTCAAAATCATGTTCAGTAAAGCGCTAAAAGTAGTCATGGCTCTGCGGCGACTCTTTCATTCCAGATACATTGATCAAAAAGTCAAAGTTATTTGTTACAAGACGGCGTCCCAATCATATATCACATATATAGACGTTCCACCGATAAGAAGATAAAATATCCTCCGAATCTGAGTTCACGAGACCAACAATTCCAATGGAGATACTCATTTGCTAGATTCGTTGAGGCTGGTCGAGCTGAGATGGAGCAATCTAGGTATTGGTGGCTGAATGACAATGTCTAAATTATTCGTGTTTATTTTCTGTTTTTGTGCTTTTTCTCGTTATTTAGTTTTTTAGATTCATCTCATTATTGCTACATCAAGTGTGGTTGGTATACGTTTCAATATAAGGTAACGTTTTTTTTTTTTTTGATTGAACTTATTTAGAATTAGGGTGTAACATATTAGGTATAGGATATAAGCTCATTGTTGTGTTAGTAATATAAGTAATTTTTGAATAATGCTGGTTGGTTTTTTCTCCTTTTTCCAATTGAATCAAAAAAATATGTAATAATTTTAATTAATTTGCCAGTGTATTATTTTCATTAAATGTGTTTAACTGATAACGTATAAATTTAGAGAGCCATTCGGGCCATTAAGTTTTTTATAGTTTCATTGTTTGGAATTTGCTTTATGTTCTTTTAAAAATTTATAACGATTGGTATTAAATAAAGCGCTTTTGACTTCGACGAAGAAAATCTTGGGATCACTGAAGAAATGGAAGACATTTATTTTTTAAGGATAAGACGCTCTTCGCTCCTATACTTTGAATATAAATTAAAGAGCGGAATGGCCCTCAAATTTTTAATCGATACAGGATCAAGTAACAACATTGTCCAACCGAAGCACATTATGTACCCTTTACCCAGTCAGAAGAACTTCTACGCAAAATCCGTTGGCGGAAGCGTCAAAATTACCTAACATTCGTATTTTCGGCCTTTTGCCAACTGCACAGAAAAGTTGAAGTTCTTTATTCTAATATCTCTTATCTCTTTCGCCGGAATCATTGGAAACAATGACCGTAAAAGCCTCAAAGCCGTCATCCACACCGAAGATAACTATATGACAATAAACAACAGCATTTACATCCCTCTTCAACAACAATTTTCCGACCAGGCGCACAACATAGCAATTAAAACAAACCATCTCAGCCAAGAACTCTCAGGGAAACTAGACGTCATTATTTGCAGGCAATCATGCCTACTTTCAGATCCAGATGAAAAACTAACCTTTACCACTCAAGCTAAGGGCGACATTAAAACAACAACTTCCGATCCCGTCTACTCTCGATCTTATCCATACCCCATGGCATTGAAGGAAGAAGTAGACAAAGAAATCAAAAAGCTTTTGGAGGACGGCATTATTAGACCATCAAGATCTCCCTATAATTCACCCGTATGGATTGTGTCAAAAAAATTGGACGCACCCGGAGAGAAAAAATTCCGTATGGTTATTGACTACCGGAAGCTGAACTCCGTAACGCGCTTCTCACCTGCTGGTCCACCCTTATGTCCAGGGTAGCGATAATCACTTCGAAGTGCGTGGTGTCTACAGTTATTCGCCTTGCCCCGAAGTACGCTTCCTTCCAAAACGTCGGACCCCGAAAAGTGACGTTCTTAAGCCTCGGATCACTCTTCGTCGTGGGTGGCGACCACGACGTCGTCCTTGGCAATCACTATACTTGCGCTTGGGGAAGGTTCGCTTATCTGCGTCTTTTGACGCCGTGGACATGGTTCCTGTACAATATTTAGACAAGGGATGCGACGTTTATCGTAAGTATACAGAATAGTCTGACCTCGATGCAGTTGCTTTGCACTGCGAGCGTCAAATTTATCACCAAGTTATTTGTCTTTTCTGCTTTGACGTCCTAAACCGGCTGGTCTCCCATCCGCGTCGGGCGTGGGAGGGAGAGCAATGTCCATCAGGAACTGTATCCTATGCTGCGTTCGTGAATTTAGTCGCGTAACACCGTATACCTTCTCGAAACTCGCGTGAGGCAGGATCGCCAAATGTCGTCCTCAAATTCGAAAATACGATTCATAAAAATAGGATTTATTTAATGTTACAATTTGCTCCTCGATATGTACGAACGTCAAGCATGCTCGAGGCCCAACGTTGTTGGATCAGAACATGTTTGATCTGCTTTTGTATGTTACCATCCGATGATACCCAGGTCATTTTATGAATGCGTCGATGTGGGAAGCAAGTCGAACGTATGACTAGATTACTGCTACATGCAAAGTCAATCAGGTACTGGCCGTTGTTATTTGTTTCATCATGCAGGCTATATCCTCCAGTCGTTCCCACCCAGGATTGTTTTTGTGTCGTTTATATACAATGAGTCGACTAGTCTTGCCTGGTGATTTTAGAACGTTTCCTTTGTTTCATCGTCCTTTTCTTCGATCGGGACGTGAACATTTATAAGGCCGGATTTTGAAGAATTTTGCTTTTGTACGGATTGCACGCAACCGTTTGTTCATTGCTTTAAAATCAATAACGTGCGATTTGAACTCCCTACCTACAATGAAGACCACTCTGAATTCTCGTAGTCCAATAGGCTTCCCAGTTTTGAATATTGTGTGCGATGTCATGTCTTGAATTTCTTTTCCAGTCGCTATGAGATGGGGAAATAAGGGGTTCCCTTATCCTTTTTCAAACGGGCTTGGGACCGTCTACGGGGGAGTTGGCGTGCACCATGCTATAAGGCAAAAAACAGTGTAAAGATCAAGGATGAAAATATACTTTCTTTCTGTGATGCAGCACAAGTACTGTGAAGAGAAGCACTGAGGATTGTAGCTTTATATCTGACAGTCTCTGATTTGGCGGTGAGAGTTAGATGAGACAAGATGCGGCGAGACCTCTACCCAGAGACGGGGGAACTCGCCACGGATAGTATAGTTATCGTGATGCTTGGATGTGTTGACAAATGGAAGCATGTAGCACATTATATTCGGGCAGTCCTAAAGGATAAAAGGGACTCACAGCAGCCAGGGGCGTTGGGGCTGGGAGATCGCTTGTCTGGCAATTCCTTTTCCCTTCCGCTAGAGGAGGCATCCTCCAGCTTTAAGACGCCTAACAGCGTAACAAAATGAGACCTGCCCCGAAGTAATTTGTCAAAAGATGCCAGGCTGGGTTCTCTGGTTGATAGGGGAGGTGTTTAGTGGGTAGTCCAGTCGCTTGCGGGCATTAAAGCCCCACACTCAGTGCTTGAATGTCATTGACCTACCAACCACAAAAGGAAGCCAATTGAATATTTATGCATTGCAGCAACAACAACACATGATACTGTTTAGAGACACGTTTGTAAAAGACCCTTATTATAGGTATATAGGAGTCTAGAGTATAACGCATTGAAAGTGAAATTAAAATGACGAGAAACTGAAATACATAATAACCATATATTCGTTTTCCGACCTAAATTTATGGAAAACATGAATGAGTCACATTTTCAGATGAATTTGTTTCCGTTATTATTTTTTTACAAAACCCTTCTGGTCGGAGAGTTCTCCTGATATTTCGAGATTTCACACGACTGAATTTGCGCTATTTCCCCTGCAACTGGATATTGAGATTAAAATAAATTCCTTGTAAGCAGCAAAGGAATCACGTGCGGATATTTCTTGGCAAATACAGGGTTTTCCAATAAGAGGTGTTATTTTGATATTAAAAGAAAAATGCCATTTTTCAATATAAATGATCGGATGTATATTCCATTATAAAGAAAAAGGCATATCGTTAATAGTGAAAAATAACATCAGGCAAATGACCACCACGACCACGCTCACAGGACCATATCATTTTCATGAAATTTTCCAGAACCAAATCGCAAAGTGGCTGCCCTATGTCCTCGATGGCCTCACGAATTCCATCTTTGAAGTCTTGAATCGACGCTGGGCTGTTAGCGTAGACCTTCTCTTTCACGTGGCCCCAAAGGAAGAAGTCGCAAGGTGTTAAATCACAAGATCCCGGTGGCCAATTGTGATCACCTCTTCGAGAGATAACACAGTCCGGAAACTTTTCCCGTAAAAGATCAATGGTTTCGCTGCTTCTGTGGCACGTAGCGCCGTCTTGTTGAAAGTAAACGTTGTCCAGATCAATACCATCCAATTCCGGCCATAAAAAAATCATTAATCATCTCTCGATAGCGCAATCCACTTACCGTAACTGATGCTCCAGCCTCATTATCAAAAAAGGTATGGTCCAAAGACACCGCTGGACAATAAACCGCACCAAACAGTCACACGTTGTAGATAGAGAGGCTTTTCAACAATAACTCTTGGGTTTTCCAAGCCCCAGGTGCGACAATTTTGCTTGTTGACGAAGCCACCGAGTGGAAATGGGCCTCATCACTCAATATGATTTTTGGATGGAATTCCGAATCATTTTCATGCATTTCAAGGACCAAATCAGCAAAGAGACGACGTTGTTGATGATTGACCGGCTTGAGTTCTAGTGTGAACGGAACTTTATAAGCCTTAAGACCCAAATCTTTATGCAAAATACGGTGTAATGACGTTTGTGGACTGCCTAATTCCAAAGAACGACGGGGAATGGACAAACCTGTGTTTTCTTCAACACTTTCGGCTACAGCAGCAATATTCTCGGCTGTTCTTGAGTGACGTGCACGGGTTTTATTCTTCACATCACTAAGTTGTCCCAACAGCTCGAATTTTCCCACCAATTTCTATATTGCGGTCCAATAAGGCGCTTCACGACGACCCAAAAATGTTCGAGTTTTACGAACCGTCTGTGCCGAATTTTCAACATTTTTAAACTGAATTTTAATAATTTCAGTGCGTTGTTGAAGCGTGTATCATTCATTTTTATTAATGGCGTAGTCTTTACTTGTCAAATGTCAAGAAATGACAGCTTCAAATGTGACATCTACCGAAATAGCGTGCTATTCAAAATAAAACCTCTTATTGGAAAACTCTTTATTTAAATTTTAACTAGGTTTCCAGTTTATTCCGCAAAAAGTTCAAATTTTGCATGAAGTCGCATTCAAATTGATGTGTTTAAATTTCGAAGGGTGTGCATATTCCTTAAAACTGAAGTACTTAATTCAAATTTTAATTTCCTCAACGTGTTTTTTTTTTGACGAACCACAAATTGTTCATGGTCTATAAATTTTTATTATCTGTGATAGTACGACATACCAAATTGCTTTTTCCATCATAAAAAGTGAAGAAAATGGGAAACTAGGATCGTTTCTGGAAGAAGGAAATATAATTTAAAATGTTCGAAGGTGACGTGAAGAATGTTCAAGTCATTCTATCTGCGAATATATCCTGAAGTTCGAGAGAATACTTCCGTTTAGAGTTCAGGTCGCGTATCCTTAAAAAGGAAAGCACTCAAGACTATCTGAAAAGAGTCACAGGTGGATCACTATAAATATTCAAAGTAAATAGTATATAGTGGATTGGGTCACATAATTCCTACACGGAAATTATGGCTCTGGTATGGAAACGGATATGAGTAGTTTTCTTTAGGCATAATATTGATATGCAAGTCTTAGAGTAAGTAAGTTTTTTAATCGATTCAGATTGTTCCTGGAACTTTTGATTTTTTTGAGCGTTGACCCATTTCAGCCCAATTAAGCCATACAACTTCTTGAACTCCCTTAAGCTATATCAAATATATCATCCCTATTAATTCAAACCAAACGCTAACAGCTTCTCTTGAGGCTACTTTGTTGAACTTTTTTTCCTCTCTAACCGTCAGGACCACCCGTTGAATTACAGTCATAAAAAAGCAGGAAATCTCTAAGGACTTCATAACAAAAAAGTCAGTTTCAAGTACTACTAATTTGCATATATGAATGGCGCGACTGTAATCGCTAATGCCATCAACCTCGCTGGTGTACGTTAGTCGCAAGGATATTTTAAGAATGCGGAAGTAGGGAGAAACTTTTCACGAATCAACTTGAAATTTCTATTTCATTCAGCCCCGGGTGAATGGCAGTGAACACACTCGCCTCCGTCATTAATGCGAAAGAAATATTGTAATTCGCAATTCACTTTGTAGTGTGTGCTGAAAAGTATGGTTGGCGTAGCAGTGGAGGATTAAGCTTACAAACTCTAAGCGAGCTAGTTAAGGAAGAAATGCTATTTTCAAGATTGAAAAGGAAAACTACTTGAGAGAGTGGTGAACTTAGTGATTTGAAATTTTACGTTGAACCGTAGGATTAAGTGATCCTTTGGATAGGGCAACTGAATTGAATATGCTAGGAAATTCGTTCGCTATATATTCAATTGAAGAAATAATCTTCAAGGAATAATAAGATTCAATTTCAGAGGTTAATTAAATCAAATTTACAAATTTCTTTTTCCTTGAAAAGCCATCGGGCCTTGCTTTGTTGTGTGAGCAGACGCGTTTCGACTCCTTTGAGTCATCTTCAGTATCTAAAGGATGTGTTCAAGGGAATGACTTTTTATAGTTGTAGTGTGGGTTAAGAACTCCGCCCTAGACGGTCCCAAGCCCATTTGAGAAAGGAGGAGGGAACCCCTTGTTTTCCCAACGCATAGCTAACATGATTCTTCATCCACAACCCCCAATTAAATGGTAGTAAATGCTCTCGGGGTGCACATTGGGTTTACTGGTTCCCCAATAACGTAACATTAAATGTCGAGAAATGCTAATAATTGTGAATGCATCTAGAGCTCTGCTACTAAATCCTACTTACACCTACTTTGTGAGGACGTAAGAGGGTGAAGGCGAATCTTCTGTGCCTGATAACGGAATCGACGTAATAACCATGCCGCCGGAATGGAGTTGGGGCGATGGGCTAACCGCCCGTCCCTGGAAAACCTTTAATTGTTTCGAAAGCTGCAGACAGGCCTTGGAATGGATTGGACTCACGACAACGACCTCGCAAACGAAAAGAGGACTATGGCATTGGATCCTGGCATGTCAGATCCCTCAATTATCCTGGCGCTGTTAAGGACCTTTTACAACAGACGAGCCAATATCAATTAAAAATACTGGCAGTCCAGGAAACGAATTGGACTGGAAACGACATTCAAGACATGAGATCGCACACAATATTTAAAAGTTGGAAGCCGACTGGAAAACGAGAATTCGGAGTCGCCTTCATTATGGATAGGGTGTTCAAATCGCACGTTATTGATTTTAAGGCAGTCAATGACCGATTGTGTGCGTTCCGTATACAAGCAAAATTCTTCAAAATCTGGCTGATTAATGTTCACGCCCTGACCGAAGAAAAGGATGAAGAAACGAAGGAATCGTTTGACAATCACCTGGAAAGACTCGTTGACTCATTGCCCACAAATAAAACAAAAATTATTCTGGGTGATTTCAACGCTAAAGTTGGCAATGAGCTATCTCATCGGGGAACGACTGGAGGATATAGCCTCCACGATGAAACAGGTGACAACGGCCAGCGCCTGATTGACTTTGCATGTAGCTGAAATCTAGTCATACGTTCGACTTGCTTCCCACATCAATGCATTCATAAAATGACCTTGGTATCACCGGATGGCAACACACAAAACCAGATTGATCATGTTCTGATCCAGCAACGTTGGGCCTCGAGCATACTTGACGTTCGTTCATACCGAGGAGCCAATTGTCACTCAGATCATTACTTGATCAAATTAACCTATCGATGCCGTATGTCATAGGCATATTCAGCGAAGACCAGCCCGCTACAGAAATTTGACATCGAAAGGCTCCAAACGGCGTCTGTGGCCAAAAATTTCACGGAGACCCTCGACAGCCAGCTCGCTTCCATCTTACCAGACGCATCTTTAAAGGCGAGCAACGAGCTCTGGATGGAAGTGAAAGCTTCTAACAGAACCGTGTTAAACCAGATGATCGGACATCAAGTCCGTTGCAAGAGGAATGATTGGTTCGATGATGAGTGCGAGAATAGGTTAGTTTAAAAAAATCAGGCGTACAAAGATTACGTAGGTAGGAAAACCAGGATGAAGAGCGAACACTATGAAAATCTAAGAAGAGTAGCAAATAAGATAATTAGGATTAAGAAAAGAAAATACTATGACGACCAACTGGGAAGTATAGATGTAAGTTTAGCGAGCAATAACCCAAGACAAGCATACAAAGCGGTGAAAAGCCTGAAACGTGGTTATCAGCCCAAAACCACGCTCTGTCGTGATGACAGCGGCAATATAATCGCTGATTAAATCAAGATTAAGGAAAGATGGGCATCATATTTCAAGAACCTCCTTAATCCTCCGGAGAGCTCCAGAACATCGGAGCCTATAGATGTTTGCGGAGAGCTTCCATTGGCCCCACCAACTCTGGATGAAGTTTGTTTCATCATCAAAGTCCAAAAGAATAATAAAGCGCCGGGCATGGATGAGATTTCAGTGGAGCTCATCAAATATGGCCACAGAAGTGTTTATCAAGCTATTCACAGAGTCATCCAAAACATTTGGCAACAAGAACATATGCCGAATGAGTTGAGCAAATCAATTATATTCCCTATCCACAAATAAAGGTGACTAGCTACAGTGCGAAAATTATACAGACATATCACTATTTTGTACGGCGTACAAAATAATACTTTCAAAAATCTTAGAAAATCAAGGTGGCTTTAGAGCAGGTAGATCAACAGTAGACCGATTTTCCACAGTCAAGCAGGTACTTGAAAAATGCTGAGAGTTTAACATAGACGTTCATCAAATTTTCGTTAACTGTAAGTATGGAATGACAGTATTGATCGTAACGTACTGTACCAAATAATGCTTTGCTTTGGCATCCCAGCCAAATTAGACCGTCCTACCAAAATGACAATGACGTCGACGACCTCTCAAGTCCGTATCAATAACCAACTCACCGATGCCTTTGACACAAATATCAGACTAAAGCAGGGAGATGGGCTGACCCCATTGGTATTCAATTTGGCTCTGGAGTACCGATACAACCATGAGCTGCATGCTCAAGACGTGGTGAACTCTAGTTTGAGCATCATTACGACTGCAGGCTGCGCTTCTATGCCCCGGCGAAGACCCCGCAACGACAAGCCCTCAGTGGACTAGTGGTCAAATGAAATCGCTGAAAAGCGAAGGGAGTGTCACAAGCTTCAACGTGAGGCTCAACGGGCGCGGAACGCTGACGAGGCATGCAACTGGGTGGCAGCATATAAGTCGGCCAAGAAATGCCTTCGCAAACTGATCAACAACGCAAGGCTCGCTTCTGGCAAGACCTAGTGGACAGTGTGAACAAGGATCCGTGGGGCCTTGGCTACAAGCTGGTAATGCGGAAACTTGGTGCCCTACGGAAGCATTGTATACATGACGCGGAAAAGATGGACGCGATAGTGCGGGGACTCTTCCCCGCCCATCCCGTCCATGTTGACGCTCTCCATGGTGAAACAGCAGTCGAGTGCCCACTCTTCACACAGATGGAACTGGAGGAGGTAGTCCTCTCATTGAAAGCGAGGAAGGCCCCAGGTCCAGATGGTGTTCTAGCTGAGGTGTTGTGGCTCGTCTATCACCATTGTCCTGACTTGCTGCTCAGCACATTCAACGCTTGCCTACGGGACGGGGTTTTCCCGGTACGATGGAAGGTGGCGAGGCTCGTGCTGATCAGCAAGGGGAAGGGAAATCCCGAATCGCCGTCTGCATACCGCTCGTTATGCATGCTAGACACGGAAAAACTCATCAAGGGAAGACTCACCGACGCGATTCGTGCTGCTGGGGACTTGTCTCCTCAGCAGTACGGCTTAAAAGCAGGACATTCTACCATTGATGCG
Organism: Odontomyia ornata; assembly: GCA_963969285.1. NCBI lineage: Eukaryota > Metazoa > Arthropoda > Insecta > Diptera > Stratiomyidae > Odontomyia > Odontomyia ornata. Next base: position 288,482,015 of record OZ017740.1, on the reverse strand, counting down.
ATTGCAGAGGTGGGGAACGCGGTTCAAAAGGCAGAGGCGTATAGTCGCACCAAGCGACGGATCGTCCTGTTGGTGACACTCGACGTCAGGAATGCCTTCAATTCCGCTAGATGGGTGGATATTCTGGATTCGTTGGAAAACTCTTTTCAAGTTCCAGAATATCTAATGCGGCTTTTGAGGGACTACCTAAAGGACCGAGGCCTGCTCTTCGACACGACATAGGGCAGCAAAGGATGGAAATTACATCGGGTGTTGCCCAGGGATCTATCCTTGGCCCGAACCTGTGGAACGTGTCTTACGACGGGCTACTGAGACTTGAGATGCCAGATGAGTCGCGCTTGGTCAGCTTTGCGCATGATGTTGTGGCTCTGGTCGCTAGACGCACCGTTGAACAAGCGCAACTTAGGCTAGGTGTGCTATTGCGCCGAGTCAGGGACTGGATGACTGCTCGCGGGCTGAGTTTAGCACTGGAGAAAACCGAAGTGTTCATCTTGACAAAAACGAGAATCCCTAGAGTAAGGATGATCAGTATTGGTGACTTACGAATAGAATCGAAGCCAGCGGTGAAGTACCTTGGGCTACTGATTGAGTCGAAGATGAGTTTCTCTGAGCAAATCAGGGCAACTGCTGAGAAGGCTTCTTTGGGAGTGTCGGCTCTGAGTCGACTTATGGCCAACGTAGGGGGACCCAGCCCATTAATACGACGCCTCTTGATGAGTGCTGTAGGGTCAGTGGTACTGTATGGAGCAAAGGTGTGGGGCGACGCTCTCAGCAAGGAGGTATACCGAAAACGATTGACACAGCTATAGAGAAGAGGAGCACTGAGAATTGCATCTTCAAATCCAACAGTCTCTGACTCGGCGGTGAGAGTTATATCTGTCTGTCGCCCTCCTTGGTAGAGAGCGCCGCGCTATTTACCTGCGCCGACACGAGGATGCAAGGGAGATGGTTGTCCGTGAAGAAAGACAGCGCTCGGTCAACGGTTGGCAGCAGTCTTGGGTCAATTGCACGAAGGGAAGGTGGATTGCGTGCCTCATACCGGATGTGAGACCGTGGGTAAATCGAAGGGATGGTGAGACTGACTTCTATCTGACCCAGCTTTTGAGCGGGCATGGGTGTTTCCAGTCTTACCTGCACAAAATCGATAAGTCACGGTCTCCCGATCGTCGGCTTTGCCCAGGAGAGGAAGACAATGCCTGTCACATATTTTTTGCGTGTACGAAATGGATCAGGCTGCGAAGGGAGAGCTCACCCCGGATAATATAGTCGCGGTTATGCTCGAGTCGGTTGACAAATGGAACCAGGTGGCACATTTTGCTCGGGCTGTCCCAAAATATAAAAGCGACTTATAGCAGCTGGGGGCACTGGGGATGGGGGATCGCTCTTCTAGGACTTCTTCTTCCCCTTTCCCCTCCCGCTGGGAAAGGGACTTCCCGGCTTGAAGCTGCCTACGGCGTAACAAAACGAAACCTGGCCCGAAGTAATGTGTCAAACGGTTCCAGGCTAGGTTCTCAGGTTGACAGGGGAGGTGTTTAGTGGGTAGTCCAGTCGCGCATGGAAGTCCCACACTCTGTGCATGAATGGCATCCACCTCCCTACCACAAAAAAAACCATAAGCTGCATGAAATTTTTGGCGAACCGGAGGTCTCAGTGATTATAAGACTTCGGAAGTTGCAATGGGCTGGCCACATGAATCGTATGGACGAACAACGGATACCCAAGAAGGTATTCGCTGGAAGAACTGAAGGCCGGAGACCAGTGGGGAAACCGAGGAAACGCTGGTCTGACTCGGTCGATGAAGACAGTTCATCGCTGCTTGGATTTTGGAATTTGAGGACGCCGTCGATGGACCGAGACAGTTGGAGGCGCTGTTTGCAGGAAGCGAAGGCCCAAGAGGGGCTGTAGCGCTAAGAAGAAGAAGATCACAGGTTTGTATATTTGGAGCTTTGTTTTCCTTTTTATGTAGCTGGTCTTCAAGATCGTCAAAACTGAATAAAATATCATATTTGCGTGCTGTATGCTTCAGCGTATTTCGTCTCTTTCATTGCCCGTTTTCGTTATTTTAGCGCCTAAATACACAAATTCGCTAACATTCTTGATGTCTGTTTGAAGTATTTTTCCTCGACTGCATCATGAGCTTTGTTTTATTTTCATTTTCATTTGTAGCCCTACTAGTTTTGCTTCGCTGTCGAGTTTCAGGAGAAGTTCTTTGGCAGTTGCTGATGACCGTGACAAAATGTTGATGTCGCCCACATAGGCTACTACTTGGCTCGAGTTGTATAGTAATTTACCTCTCGTAACGACAGGTAGCCTCTGTATGACGTACTCCAGAGCCAAATTGAATAGCAATGGGGCCAGCCCATCTCCCTGCTTTAGTCTGATATTTGTGTCAAAGGCATCGGTGAGTTGCTTATTGATGCGGACTTGGGAGGTCGTCGACGTCATTGTCATTTTGGTATATTGTGGTAAACCTGCGACCTTAAAACTCCCTTCTCCTTCCCTGGCACATTTCCCGTCATCATTGATATATTTACCATTGCTCTAGCTTGTTTAGTTCGCCTGCTGTGGTGTGTTGAGTAGACATGTGTTGGTGCCGCTCGTCACGAAAACTGAGAGCAACGCGTCGCAATAAAAACAAAACAGCAAAACAGCGTCGGAAACGTACGATAAAATTGTAAAAGTGCATGATGATAGTGCTCTTAGCCGTGCCCGGGTGTTTCGATGACAAAAAGAGTTTAACATGGGCCGTGTAAGCATGGAAGACGAGGCGTGGAGCGGGAAACCAGTCGTGGTGCGGACTGACGCGAATGCGCTGCGTGTGCGCGCCCTAACCTGTGAAGATCTGCGTTTAACGGTTCGAATGTTGGCCTAGGAACTGGGTATGAACCGTGAAACGGTCAGATAAATTTGAACCGTCAATTTTAGGATGAAAAGTTATGCGCGAAGATGGGTCCAAAGAACCTTTCTGAGGAGTCCTCCGCGTGTCCCAGTATTTGGCCTCTAAAGGGATCGCCGTGTTGCAACATCCGTCTTATTTGCACGATATGCCACCCTATGACTTTTTTTGTTCCCTAGAATTAAATCGGTGGTCAAAGGAACCCATTTTGAGTTAATTACGGACATCCAGGTGGCCGTGACGAGGGTACTCGCAGACATTCCACTCAAAGCGTTCGATGCAAAGCATGGAAAACGCACTGAAATGGTTGCATAGCTGTCCAAGGGGACTACTTTGAAGGAAATGGCAGAGTTGTAGAATAATTTTTAAATATATGGTTTTCATGGAATTAGTCTCATTACTTAACTTCACCTTTGAACGTTATTGGCACTTGTTTCCTTCAGACTGCTTTTTTCTGTTTCAATGAATCGTTTTCACCTACGATTTTTCTTCCACTGTTTTATATTCTTTTTTTTCAATTTTTCCTTATTTCTATTCATTATTCCACTGTCCTCGTAAATAATTCCTTTATCCGGCTTTTATGCAATTTTAGTTTGCTTTTACGCACTTTTGATTAGTATCACACTGTTACGCACTTATAAATTTGTGAAGCGGACGTTCACTTTTAATTTTTTTCTTTTACGTACTTTTATTTTGTATGCACGCTGCTACGCACTTATTGTTTTGAGAAGTGGATGTCCACTTTTTAATTTCTTGCTTTTACGCACTTTTTAGTTTGCGAATGGATGTTCGCTTTAGGGACCTGAACGCAGTAAATGGCAGCACTATTCTTTTTTTATCAATACACTGTTTGGGGGCTAACCGATCCACTAGTCACTTCAGTGCAAAACTTTTACGTTCCTTTTTTCAAAACTTTAACGTTGTGTTCAAAACTTCTAATAATTTAATCGAGAACTTGTGCAGCGATGCGCCCATGGACTCTATAACCGTTTTACCAATGGGTGCTCCGGTCAGGCTCTTTTCGGCCCCGGAGAGCTCTGTCGGAGATGACACAGGTGCCACTCGTCTGCCCTTGGACCCCGATTGGAATCGTGATCCTCTACAACACCTGAAAAAAAACGTTGGAAAAGCCAGGAAATAACTTTAATCGCGATCTGGCCACGACGGGTGCTTGGCAACAACGCGACTACAAAACGACGCCAATAAATTCTCTTCTTAGGAAACAAAAATATCTCCCCGCTCACGAGCAGAAAGTTCACAATTCGGGAAGCTAAATCAGAAAAAGTAAAAGCAACAACTGAAATAAGTTCACTATAATTAATCTTTCACTTTAAAATTTCGCCAGAAAATATAATAAAATTTCACTAGTAAAAATATAAAATTTCGCAAAATTTGTAATAAAATTTCGCAAGAAAATATAACTTTTAAATTTCACAAAAAAATATATCTAATATAAAAAGAAAAACGGTTAGCCAATACTTACGACGGTTATTCCGCTGCTGCTGATGTGGGGATCCTCAAACAATTGTTTTTGCTGTTTATTTGATGATTGTGATATTTCCAAATCTCCACGTCCGCTCTCATTGATTTACTTACTAGATCTCCCCTGCCAATTTCCTCGATTTATTCACCAGATCTCAACTACCAATCTCCTTGATATATTTTCTCCGCTAGACTCCTGCCTCGACTCACAACTCTTCACTAGATGATTTTTTCTGCCAGAAAGAAGAACGGGACACCCTTCCAGCCTCCTTCTATTAGATTCTTGGCCAACGGCTCTGTCGGGAGGTCGAAGACCTTAAAAATCTCACTCCGTGCGGTCGGCTAGGTAGTTTCCAACCACTAGAATCGGCGCTTTTTGTTGTTCATGGAATCTCACTCCAACTAAACAAGTTTGGAGAAATGTCAGTAAGACCACTTACTGACAGTTTGGGTTTGTTGATGTTGTCGCTGAAGAACAACTTTTGCGGCAGCATTCGACATGGGTTTCGTTTTAGAGTTGCTGGGCGGACTAGGAGTGGAGGATGTTGTGTTTAAGCGCAGCTGCTTATAGATCTCTGGAGCTAAGCTAGATGCAAAACGTTCATAGAAATCTTCGTGAGAAAGTATTTCCAATTCTTCAGGAGCTAGTTCTGCTTCTTTTGTGGTGTTTTCTTCGTCTTTATTGATGCAAATGATGCGGTGGGCATCCACGAACGTCTCCTTCAATAATCCAGCGAGTCTTTATCTGAATCCGGTTCTCACCAAAGGCAAAAGCACTCCGGATATATAGCAATGATCACCAGGCTGAGCTTGTCGAGTGACGTGTCCACGGCATATGATTGTGAGTGAACGGGGAATATGTCCAACTGGTACTTGATTGCTGTGTTCCTGTGTTAATCGAAAATTCGACTCGGTATCAAAAAACGATTTTATCACAATCTTTGAAATTGTTGCGGTTGTAGTTTGATGATGTGGAGATGATTGGGTTTGGTATCGTACATGTTGTTGAACTTGATGAAATTGTTCAGTTAACCTAGTACCAATTCATAATACCAAACATCGTTTTAGTGTACGCTACTTTACACTTTTTGCTCGTGGGATTTGCGTTTATTCGCGGCAAGATCCCTTCGTGGTCGACGCGAATGTAACCTACATGGCGTTATCCCGTAACAGCCCCACGTTAGGCGCCAGCTAATTAAACAAGTCTTTTGCGGCTTTAAAAAAATATCGCCAGACTGGTGTCATGCGTCTTTATTCCTTTGATTCCAGAATTTCAATGGATAAAACGAATCACTTAAATCTAAGAACAAAGTAGACTTAATTTAATTTGTCAGAACTTTTCGATCGCGGGATCGTCTGGACAGTCGAATTTGCTCGCATGTGGGAACCGCTTGCCATGCATTTCCGTAATTCTGGAAATACATATGAAATTGCCATTACTGGCGTTAACTTATATACTTAACTAAGGCAAAACAAGAGAGAGAACACAGCTGAAATGTTATCGGTATTATTTGCTGTGTGCAAATATAGTAATAGAGTTATTTCAGTAATATAGATTTTAGTAAATATTTTTCCAATATCTGAAAGTTGAAAATAAAATCAAAACTTTCTTTTAAAGTTTCCTTGTCTTTAATTTAATTTCAAAACCGTACTCACCCTTTTTAGACACTTAGTATATAACAGAATTGGGTGTAACAAATCAAAAACAAAATCAACTGTAGAAAAGCATCGCCAAACCTTTTACCTGCTGATATCTTCTACTATCAGCAAAGCTAAGTGCGAAATTTCGTAAGGATAATATGTTTAAGAAATAAATAAGTTCATTACCAGATAATTCAACATGATTGCTAAGGCTTGAATGAAAAGTTTGTGAATCTAATTTTAAACGTAAAGAAAAATTCCATTAGCCTCCTCCGTCTAGAGAAAATTTCATATCCACAAATGAATATCTTCCTAAAAAGGTCATGCTTCAGTTTGACTCTTCTTTCAAATGCTATCCGATCCAACTGGAACGCTGAAGGACATCTGAAGGCAATACATATTATTACAATGCTACAAATAACTGTCACATACATCGTACATGTATGCAATAAAGCAGGCTATAATATTGATTCAGAACAGCTGCAATGTATCTCATGCATTTCGCAGGATATGCTTTATTGTGAAATGCACAACCCCATTTTTAACTGGCCGTCTCTCTATGGTATTTCTGGTCGATGGACACTTAATAGCACACGAGTAATAGCTTCTGGCCAAGCTGATTGTTGTTTCACTCGGCGGGGTGGGGCACGAGCGTGGAGGACAATGTTAACTTTAAAGCTGGAATAGTTTTCCTTGAACTAATACTAATCGATGGTTTTGTTCGAGAACTTGAGTGGAAGCACTTCTATGCGCTCTTGCGAGCGTGTCTTTATTGCAATGTGCAATCGAACATCAAATATGGGTTGAGGTTAATCTATCATGCTATTTGCATGGATATAAGGATTTCAAAGCAGTAAAGTAGGTAATGGCTGTCATGCAAGTAGGGGTTGAAAGGGTTATTCTATTGCATAGTTAATTGGATTTTAAAGCATGTTCCCCAAGGCCAATAACAAGCATGGAACCAATAAAACACAATCCATCAGAGAATCAGTCTGCAAGTGCGAGAGAATAACCCATAAAATTCTTTTTGAATCCACTACACCATGCATCCTGCTATTCTAGTTTGAAATTTGTTCGTTATCAAAAGCCAAACTCATTGCTTTCCGATGCAGACTGCTAAAAGAAAGTTCGATAAATTGTAGCAGGCAGAACACCTGATTGATTTCCTTGTTCCACTTTCGATAGACGCATTCCATCGAACGGACCAACAGATATCCTTATTTTCCCCCGTAACATATGTAGCCGGGGCTATTATCATTCAAAATTAAACATCGAGCCATTGTTGGGTTAATCATAGCTTCGATTGTGTTCTGAAGCCAAAAAAGGGTCGGCAGGATAGGAAGAAAATGATTGGGGTGGTTATTCGAACAAAAAATTAGACCAGCAAGTTGAGCTTCGATGGAACATGCAACGGAAACGTTATTGAATGGCAAAGAAAAATTGAAACAATCAGGATATTGTAGTGGAGCGAATCAGCTACAAATTCGAATACATTTGAATTGCTTGCAGTCCGGCCATAAATTAACGTTTCCTCTTTGTGATGTTATTCTTTAGTTCTTGTTTATTTTTTATTTTCAACCTGTATTCGCGTTTTTCATCCTTAATACTCCACGAAGCGCATGGTATCCTATTAACAGTCGATATTTTCAATTTTACATGAATTTTATCTGTTTTGCAAGAGTTACAGCCAGCCAATGAGCGTAGATTGGATTGGCTTTTAAAAAATTTACAAGAATGTAATCTAATTTTTTACGAACTCATGAAGTTGTTGCCACTCTTGGCTGTCCGCTGAAAGGACGAACTGGACTTGGTATTTTATTTATTGGCGAATAGACGCTAAGATTTTTGAGTTGGTCGTATCATATTGAATTTTATTACTAATAAATTCATTATAGATACAAAGCGAAATGTGTTGAAAGGGGAATGGGAATTCCTACGAATATTGAAAGTCATAAAAGTGCTACCAAATGTTTTTCGCTGCTCAAAACGATAAATTTTCACGATAGGAAACCCTTTTTATGACCTAGTAAAAATTCCTGTGGACACTAGACGACAAGTGGTGGTTGGAGTAATGTTCATCGTTGATATCGATGGTGGATATAGAAGGGCGAAATTGTAGACAAGCAAGGAGGATAATTTAATTAAGTGGTATTTTATCGTTTTTGATATCAATCGTGTTATTGGGTGAATAGTAGAGGAGATTGTCAGTTGTAATGGCTAAATTACCAACATATTTTTTCTAGTTGATATTTAGCAGATCTATTTCTGAAAGGGAAATTTAACACGAGTGAATTGTAGATAATTTTGTTTATTAGAGACACAATGGATTTGTGCAGCTGTATTAGATATTCATTATTTTGAGCTCCTAACACGAAAAAACTGTTACATTTGACCTAATTGGTAACCTCCGGTAGTGTCAGCTATAATTATAATCAATTCAGTAATTTAGCTATAATTCAAATCTATCTCAAAATACATTCGTCCATAAGCAATTTAAAATATGCATCTCCTATGTTTTCTTTGAAATATCGTTTTTGCGAAAGACGTCGGACTTGTTTTTTGTTGGCAGGTGAATGACATTTACGCACCAAGTGTGCCTGGAACCGTTTGACACATTACTTCGGGCCAGGCCTCGTTCACAGTGAGGAACCTTCAAGCTGGGAGATCGCTCATCTGGTGGAAAGAGGAATAGCCAGGCAAGCGATCCTTCAGCCCCTAAGTTCCCGGCTGCTGTGAGTTCCTTTTATCTTTTAAGACTGCCGGAACATAATGAGCTACATGGTTCCATTTGCCAACCGATCCAAACATCAACGCAACTATAATTTTCGAGGTGAACTCTCCAGTCTCCCCGTAGAGGTCCTGTCGGAGCTTGTACCGTTTCACGGGAAAAATGTGTGGCAGGCATCGTTTTCTCTCCTGAGCAAAACCGACAATCGAGAGACTGTGGCTTATCAATCTTGTGCAGGTAAGACTGAAAACACCCATGCCTACTCAAAAGCTAGGTCAGATTGAAGTCAGTCTCAGATGAGGCACGCAGTCTACCTTCCCTTTGTGTAATTCACCCAAGACTGCTGCCAATCGTTGAGGGACCTCTGTCTCGACACGCGGGAAACCGTCTCCCTCGTGTCCTCGCTTCGCCGCAAGTGAATAGTCGGGTGCACTCTAGCAAGGAGGGCAGCACGTATCACGCCTACAATAACTCTCACCGTCGAATCAGAGAGTGTTGGATATGAAGATGCAACCCTCTGTGCTCCTCTTGTCTTCACCTGTGTCAAGCGTTTTCAGTACACCTCTTTGCTGAGATTTTCGCCCCACATTTCTGCTCCGTACACTTGCACTAGCCCTACAGCACTCATCAAGAGGCGGCTTTTTGATGGGTTGGATTCTCTTAAGTTGGCCATAAGCCTTCTCAGCCGTTGCCTTCATTTGCTTACAGAAACTCATCTTTGAGTTGATCAGTAGCCCCAGGTACTTCAACGCTGGCTTCAATTCGATTATGTCTCCAAAACTGATCATACTTACTCTAAGGATTCTGTTTTTTTTCGAGATGACCACATCGGTTTTCTCTAGTGTTGGATGAAACCCCGAGCAGTCATTCAGTCGCTCACTCAGCGCATTAGAATACTTAGCCTAAACTGAGCTTACTAAACGGTACATCCAGTGAATAGAGTTACAACATCATCCGCATAGCAGATCAAACGTTACTTATCTGACATCTAGTCTCAAGTCACTCATCGAAAAAACATTCCACAGGTCCGAACCAAGGACAGATCCTTGGACAACACCCGATGTTAGTTCCATCTTTCTTTGGCCCTGTGTTCTATCTTAAAACAGGCTTTGGTCCTTCGGTTTGTCCCTCAGAAGCCACATTGGACATTCTGCAACTTGAAAAAAGTTTCCCAGCGTATCCAGAATATCCACCCATGTAGCGGATTTGAAAGCATTCCAAACATCAAGAATGCCTCTGCCTTTTGTACCGCGCCCAATACCTCTGTAATCGCATCACTGGTAGAGTGTCCTGCTATGAAGCCATACTGCCGAGGAGATAGGTCCCCAGCAGCACGAATCGCATCAGCAGTGTATAGCATGCATAACGAGCAGCATGAACACGGCCAGCCGGGATTTCCCTTCCCCTTGCTGATCAGCACGAGCCTCACCACCTTTCATCGTACAAAGAAAACCCCGTCCCATAGGCAAGCGTTGAATGTGCTGAGCAGCAGGTCAGGACAATGGCGATAGACAAGGTGCAACACCTCAGCTAGAATACCATCCAAGGCCTTCCTTGCCTTCAATCGAACGACTGCCTTCTCCAGTCGCGGCTGTGTAAAGGATGGACACTTGACTGCTGTTTCACCATGGACAGCGTCAACACGGTCGGGATGGGCGAGAAAAAGTGCGCACTCTATCTCATCCATCTATTACGCTTTATGTAAGCAACGCGTCCGTTTGCCACCAAGCTTCCGCAGCTTGCAGCCAAGGCCCCACGGATCCTTGTTCACATTGTTCACTAGATCCTGCCAGCAGTGATCCTTGCTGTTGTTAATCTGTTTGTGAATGTACTTTTTGGCCGACTGATATGTTGATACCAAGCTGCATGCCTCCTCACGGTTCCGTGCCCGTTGAGCCTCATGCCGAAGCTTGTGACACTCCCTTTGCTTTTTAGCGATTCCCGTCGAGCACCAGTACACTGGAGGCTTACCGCGCTGGGGTTTTCGACGGGGTACAGAAGTGCTGTCACCAGTAGCGATGATGCTCAAAGTTGAGTTCATCATATCTTAAGCTTCCAGTTCTGCTGTCCATTGTGATTCACCCTACAGCGGAGCACCTGCCGTGAGCACCGCAACGTACCTCTCTATACCGATCATTCCGATGCTCTACCTAATTGTAGAAAGTTGAGAGCTCGGATATGGGGAAACAATATCCCGGATCTCGGTAGAGTGTACTGGCTAAGTAGTCTGCTAATACTCTACAATCGTGTATCTGTACTCAGGACTCCGATGCAAATGTCACTTCTGGTGTGGTTCTCTTGCACCCAATAAAACAAAAATAAAAAGTTTTTTTAGTGTTTTATACCACGAACGCTAGCTGGCCGCCATTTCTAGGATTCGGTTTCCCGCGGATCTGCTAAAGCCGTGCTCCATTCGATTCCCTGAGCGTAGAAGTCTCTCCAAAGGATCGCATTGCCATCTGCGTTCAAGACGGCGCCCTCCAAAGCAATCAGCTTGGCATGTTACACACTGAAGAAGGTGGACCCTGAGCCCTAAACCGACAGCAAACCATCCATCCATCCACAGTCCACTCTCTGGTAAATGGCGGCAGTACCAGTTTTATCAGTATACCGTATTGCAGAACTTTAATCGTGGTGTTGGTAACTTAGCAGCAAAAAGTTGGCCTTCGTGTCCCTGGCAAACTGCTCAAGCAGGTTTTTTGTAGTTGCACTGCGGTTTACGCTTACCCGCAGGAACTGGGTCATCGAGGTTCCGATTTTGTCTTGGCTAGGGCTTCCTAGAAAACTCGACATTTTCCTGATCCCAAAAAGTGCCAAAGATCTGGTTTTAGATCAGTTTCTTTGCAAATGATACAGTGTGAGTCCTTTGTACACTCTATTCTTTAATGTCCGGTTTTGAGGCATTTGTAACATACGGAACTTCTATCAGGCCCTTTGCATACTTGTGTGGTGTCACTATAGCCAAAGCATTTGAAACATTGAAGAGGTACTACTCTTTGCCGTTTCCTGCAGACAACCCACTCTCTTCTTACTTTGCCCTTATTCGGAACTTGTGTGGCGTTCTTTCTGGTGAAGTCAATGATGGCCATGCGTTGTTCCTTATGGTTTTCTGATGTCAGTCTTGCTTCAATCCTGCCCACGCTAGGGAATTCCCTTTTGATGGCATGTTCTACCTTGGGCAGGTCTATGACGCAGTTAGTACCTCTTATTTCGATCGTTGGTATCGGCTCAAGAGAGGCTTTAGTTTCATTCTTGCCAAATACTTTCTTTTACTCCGTTGCATAATGCTTTCCTATCGTCAGCCTCTGTGTCAAATCCAACCAGTATGTGGCCCGATTACGTTGGTCATACTGTTTTCATGGCAGTGTAGGTGTCTTCGGGCATTACGTTTCCCCTTGATATCCCGCAGCATTCTAGCGTAGCAGTGCCTGCAGCCAGAATCTACTTTGGGGCGCTTTTTTCTCCTGATTCGCATCAGGACTTTAATTTTGTATGGCGTCCATGCAAACTGTAGTTTCTGGCACTTTTTTAACGAATTTCTTTGCAGCTTTCTTCGCTCCTCTTGTCAGCACTATCTGGAGCCCCTTGTCTAGTGTTTCACGTCCATCAAGTGCCTATTCCTTCCTTCTTTCAACCCGATTTCTTCGATTGGGCTAGCTGCTTTTGTTTTATTGATGTATGATGGTGGAGCTATCTGCGCATGCCCTTGAGGCTTAGCCCTCAGCGCTTCTTTAGCCTTCTGCTCTTCTTCAGCCTTGCGGTCCTTTTCGACCGTGTGTTCTAGGAGGTCCTCTAGTTCTAGAAGCTTTGTTTATTTTTGGTGAGTCGCATGAAGATTTTATTCTATTTCGGACATCTCCCGCTTTTCGGACTACCCTTTCTGCTTGATGTCGCTAGAAGGTAATTGTACTTTGCGTCCACCTTTCTTGCGAGAGGTTATCGACTTCCGTTTCCAAGTGCACTACTTTCACCACGTTTTCGATGGTGGCGGTGAAATCACATTGGCGCTTTATTTGTCTCGTCACTCCTTTGTCTTCCTGCTGTGATCACTTTGTGGACCTCAGCATGGTTCATCAGAATTTCGGGAGTTAAGACCCTAGCTTCGGTCGCCTTGGTAGCGATCGATCGCAACAGTAACGATGGAATCTCCCCCACCCCCCCCATTTCGAACTTTCTTACCCCGATCGAACATCTGTCGTTTCCAAGTGCACAACTTTCACCACGTTTTCGATAGTGGCGGTGAAATCACATTGGCACTTTATTTGTCTGATCACTCCTTTGTCTTCCTGCTGTGATCACTTTGTGGACCTCAGCATGGTTCATCAGAATTTCGGGAGTTAAGACCCTAGCTTCGGTCGCCTTGGTAGCGATCGATCGCAACAGTAACGATCGAATCTCACCCCCCCATTTCGAACTTTCTTACACCGATCGAACATCTGTCGCATCCTGCAGAGTTTTCCGCCCTTCCTCTTTAGAAATTTCTGGCGTTCGCATAATTTTTTTTTGCCACGTCCCATATCCGCAAGAATCTCGGTCTGGCCAAAACGGAGGTTAGTCTCCGTTTTTTGTCCGTCTTCACTGTCATTGTATTCATCACCGTTTTATCATCGTTAGTACCGCTCCCGATGTGCTGTAGACATCTTCGCTGCTGCCACTGGTTGCGTCGGCGTTGTTGTTATTTTTAATTACTTTTTTTGGATTTTTAAAATCTGTTTTTAAGGGCTTTTAGTTGAAATCGCTCTAGTTTGGTCGGGTCGCCCTTGGGGTCGCTATCTCCATTTGTGTGTGTAGCTGGCTTTTCGGTCGCATGGTTATCTTTGCAGAGCAGGGAGGCCATGTGACAAGTGCCCAGCGCCAATCGGGAGTCGGTCTCAAACCAATCTACACCATCAACCAAAAGGTGCGAACTTCGAATGTACTCCGTGGCCTGCCAAGGTTTTGCCAGGAGCGAGACGGTATGATAGTTCAATTGATAATTGATGCACGAGTGTCACCTCGGCGCTACTGTGCACAGCAACTCGGTCCAAACCATCATATCCGCCAGCCCAAAACATCAATTCGAGTTCGTTGTCCAAAGCGTAGTCAAGATTCAGTCAGGGTTATTACCTGTCATCGAAGGAGAAAGCTCACAGTGACCTCCATATCGTCAGGCCCGTGACTCCTGTCGCCCGACACTCCCCCTGCGGGAATTTCTTCGGGTATTCGTGTCCGCTGGCACTCCCCCTGCGGCCCTGCTTGCTCACTTATAATATTCTGTCGAGTCCAGCGACCACTTCGAGTTGATTCCATCTGAAGCGTTCATTCTGGGCCGCACGCATAATTATGATTCGGCTAGTGAACATACTCTGTCCAGTCCAGCGACCACTTCGAGTTGATTCCATCTGTAGCGTTCATGCTGGGCCGCATAATTATGATTCGGCCAGTGAACAGTGCTGTCAGACAAACGGTGGCCGCTACCTCTGATGCATCATATTTACCAGGCCAGTAGTATGACACAGGTGTGAAACATGGGCGCTAACCCAAGTATCTGCAAATGTATTGAACGCCTTTGAAGGACGCGTCCTGACCCGAATAGTCAGAGCGAGGCTAAACGGGGACCAATAGAGAATTCGATACAACCATGAGCTGTATGGAATTTTTGACGAGGTGTAGGTCTCAAAAATTGTAAAACTGCTGAAGCTGCAATGGGCTTGCCACATAAATCGTGTGGAAGCACAACGGATACGGTATTCGTAGTGGGGAAATCGAGGAAACGCTGGTCTGACCCGGTCGATGAAGACAGGTCATCACTGCCTGAACTGCGAAATCAGAAAACGTGGTCAATACCTCGAGGTAGCTGGAAACATCTGTTGCAGGAAGCAAATGCCTGAGAGGGGCTATAGCACAACGAAGAGGGGGACTCTGAAGTCGACATAACGATCATATTGTGTAATTTCACCGCCACTCACAAAAATGTGATGAAAGTACTGTACTAGGGAACGTAAGCTGAGAACCTCTCCCAAGATAGGTGGCCGCAAAGTACAATTAACGCCCAGTGACACGAAAGAGACAGCTGAATCCGAAAAGTGTGATGTGTCCAAAAAAGAATAAAGTCTGCATTTGACTCGCCAAAAATTAGCGAAGAAGTAAAGAATGGGCTCTTTGTACTAGAGGAGCTCCTAGACTGCATAAGGAATTACCGGAGGAGCTGGTTACAAGCCGCAGGGGACCAGAAGGCCAAAGAAGAGCAGAAGGCTAAGAAACCGCTGAAAGCAAAACTTAAAGGGCACGCACAGATAGCTCAACCATCGAAAATCAATGAAAAATAGCGTCTAGCCCAATCGAAGGATATTGAGATAAAAAAAGAAAGGAAGAGGCACTGGATGGCCGTGGGACGTCAGATCAGGAATTCTAGACAGTGCTGGCAAAAGTAGTAAAGAAAGCTGCAAAAAACGCCTTTAAAAAAATCCTGAAAATAAAGCATGCATGGACACTCAACTAGGAAAAAAACTTAATGCGAAACAGTTGAGAAAGAAGTCCCGAGGGAGGCCCCGGCAGCAAACACTGCTCGTAAAACTCAAAGATGGTCGATCCTATGCAGATGTGCTGCGTGATGTCAGGGGAAATATAAGGCCCAAACATACCAGCACTGCTATGAAAGCAGTACAACCAACCCGATCGGGCTACATACTGGTCGGATTCAGAGCAGAGGCCGACAATGAAGAAGCATTTTGCGATGCAGTAAAGAAAGTCCTCGGCAGATACGCAACTATAGCCTCACTCGAGTGAATGGCAACGATCAAAATAAGAGATATTGACTGCATCACATATCTGGCTGAGGTAGATGAGGCCATCAAGGGGGGAGGGTTCCTCAGCATGATCAGAATCAAAGTGAGGCTGACACTAGAAAGCCATGGGGGACAATGCATGGTCATTTTTGACTTGACTTGACCGAAAAGGGCGCTGAACAATTTCTGAATAACGGCGAAATGCAGCACCTCTTCAATGTTTCAAATGCCTTGGTTATGATAATGCCGCACAAGTGTGCAGAGGACCCGATCAGAGCTCGTTTTGTTACAAATGCGGTAAAATGGAACATCAAAGTGAAGAGTGCACGAAGGAGGCATAATGTATTCTTTGCAAGGATACTGATCCAAGACCAAATCTTGGGCACGTCCTGATATCGAAGAAATTTTGTGTTTCCCAGGAAGTCCTAGCCATGGCCAAGTCAAAACTTTGATGGCCCGCATCCTGCAGCGAAACCTAAACCATGGTTTAGCCGCTTGAAACCTGTTGGAGTAATTTGCGTGGCACATAGAAGCCGACTTTTTGCTGCTTGGTGAACAACACCAGGCTAAAAGTTTTGCATCACGGTATCCTGATGAAACGAGTACTGCAACCACTTGGGTTTGAAACAGTGATTTCCAGGTGAAGTGCTTAGGATGGGGAGATGGTTTCCTGTGAGTTTGATGCTCAGGGATTACCTTCTCTAGTGTGTAACCAACCGATGTCATCTTTCCAAACCAAGCTTTATGCTATGGAAGGTTCAGAATTTCCACCGTATTGGCTACAAAAGTACCATACCGGACGTGGCATTCACCTCAAAGTCCTAAGTACGAAGGATACAGAATTGGTGAGTATTGGAGGACTGCTTGAGATGAACGACGTCGTCTCCTGACGTTTGTGCTCTCGACCTTCTACTATTGGTTGGAGCATAGGAAGGATGGACGCCGAGAAGTTCTTCGAAGTGCTCACGGCAGGTACTCCGCTGCAGGGTAGTTCGCAAGGGATGGAAGAAGTGACAGTTCAAGACGTGGTGAACTCATCTATGAGCGTCATCACGACTGCTTACAGCGCTTCTATGCCCCGTCAAAAACCTCAGGAGGGCAAGCCCCCAGGTACTGGTGGTCAAATGAAATCGCTGAAAAGCAAGGGCGTACCACAAGCTTTGACGTGAGGCTCAATGGCCACGAATCCATGACAAGTAATACAACTGGCTACCAGCATTAAAGTCGGCCAGGAAATGCCTTTACAAATTGACTGACAACAGCAAGGCTCACTAGAAGTGCTGGAGAAACTCATCAAGAGAAGACTCACTGATGCGATTCGTGCTGCTGGGCACCTTTCTTTTCGACAATGCGGCTTTAGAGCAGGACGTTCCACCATTCATGCGATTGCAGGGGTGGTGAGCGCGTTATATAAGGCAGAGGCATATTTCCGTGCCAAGCGACTGTTGTTGCCACTCGACGTTTGGAATGGTTTCAACTCCACTAGATGGGTGGATGTTCTGGACACGCTGAAACTCCTTTCTAGGTTCCAAAGTATCTAATGTGGCTTCTGAAGCGCCAAAGCATACTTGGCGATACGACACAGAGCCTACGAAAGATAGAAGTTACATCGCCCAGAAAACTGTTCATGGTCCAGACTTGTGCAACGTGTCTTACGACGGGCTACTGAGAGCGTCGATGGATGCACAGTTCAACAAGTGCAATTCAGGCTATGTATGCTGATGTGCGGAGTGAAAGACTGGATGATTGCTCGTGGGTTCAGTTTAGCCCTGAAGAAAACCGAAATGGTCATCTTGACAAAAAAAAAGAATCCTTAGAGTAATGATGATCAGTATTTGGGACATACTAATCGAATCGAAGCCAGCAGTGAAGTACATGAGACTATTGATCGACTGAAAGATGAGTTTCTGTGAGAAAGTCAGAACAACAGCTGAGAAGGCTCTTTCGGAAGTATCTGCTCTGAATCAACTTATAGCTAACGTAGGGGGACTCAATCCATCAAGAAGACGCCTCTAGGTGAGTGCTATGGGGTAAGTGCTACTTTACGGAGCAGAAATAAGGGGCAACGCTGTCAGCAAGGAGATATACCGAAAATCTTGGCACATATACCGAGAAGATGAGCACTGAGGATTGCATCTTCATATCCGACAGTCTCCGACTCGGCGGTGAGAGTGATTGCAGGCGTGATACCTGTCGCCCTCCTTGCTAGAGGGCGCCACGCTTTTATCTACTTTGAAGCGAGGACGCGCGAGAGATGGTAGCCTGCGAGGAGAGACAACGCTCACAGCGTCTTGAGGGATTTGCACGAAGGGAAGATGAACTGCGCGCCTCATACTGGCTGGGAGACCATGGCTAAATCGAAGGCGAAGTGAGACTCATTTCTATCTGACTGACTTTTTGAGTGGGCATGGGTGTTTTCAGTCTTACCTGCACAAGGTTGGTAAGTTACGGTCCCCGACTGTCGGTTTTGTCAAGGAGAGGAGGAAGACGATGCCTTCCATACCTTTTTTGCGTTTAAAAAAATGGGGCTGGCTGTGGCGGGACCTCGACAGGGTAACAGGGGAGCTCACCCCGGATAAAATAGTCGCATTGATGCTTTGATCGGTGGGCAACTGGAACCATGTAGCATATTATGTTCGGGCAGTCCTGAAAGATAAAAGGGACTCACAGCAGCCAGGGACTTCGGGGCTGGGAGACCACTTGTCTGGCAATTTCTCTTCCCCTTTCCCTTCTTGCTAGAGGAGGAATCCACCAATTTAAAGGTGCCACACGGAGTAACAAAATAAGACCTGGCCAAAAGTAATGTGTCAAACGGTTTCAGGCTCGGTTCTCGGGTTGACATTGGAGGTGTTTGGTAGGTAGTCTAGTTGCTTGTGAGCATAAGAGTCCAATGTTCAGTGTGTAAATGGCATTCACCCCCCAACAACAAAATAAAACGGAGTCTAGTATCCGAATATTTTGACCTTATGAATACAACTTGCTGTCACGTCTCTAGACTTAACGTCTTCATTTTGTTGAGAGACGATTTGGATTTTCTTGGGAAAACGCCAGCAAGCAATTTAATGAAAGTCATTACATAAGGACATGCCGTTAATTATGAAAATTAAGAGTACGGATCCATTTCGTCCTCTGTAAGCAAGAGATTCTATGTCCTTCATCAAATTCATAGAGCCGCTGAAAAATGCGTATATTTCATACGAAAGTGCATGAAAATGAAATTTTCTTGCGTTCATGTACCATATTTAACTGTTTATATCTGCAGGGTCCTTTAAACGATTGCAATTCTTTGCCAATAAATTGTAAGTCCAATATGTTATCCTTCGTTTAGAGCCTTTTGAAATCACTATACATATATGCGCCGGTTGGTTTTGCTGGACATCGTTGTGGGTTGGGAATTTTCTTATTTTAACAGTAAATGTCTTTTGTCGTTAGTTGATTCGCATGTCCTTCATATGGAACCGAATAGAAAGTATGTCGTCTACTTTGCTGAAAACAGAACTTCTCTACCTGTCCTCATTCAAAAAGGTAGAAGTGAATATACGTAAATAAACCAAAAAGAAAATTCGGTTCAAACTGAAAACTTTCTCTCGTTTGGATGTTGGTCAAAAAGCTGATATCTTTGCCCATGTTCATAGAAATAAATAACTTTGTTATCAATTGACTTCTGTAGTTCACTGGGTATGAGTTCTTTAATCATGGTGTTGCCTGGGAACATGAAGACCTGAACGTTTACCTTTAGCATATTCTAACGGGACTCTGATATTTTTGTAAACATGTTTATCCAATGGGAAAGGTAACAACACAATTTTGTCGCTTTGCCCCATATTGTCGACGTACCCTACATATAAGCGGCTTTATCTGCATGGCAGGTCAACTTAACCCTACCTTTGTCGTTAAAGTTATGTTGCGATCGGAAGATACGTAAAAGTTGCCCTATATTTTTCATTATGTCAGTCCTAAAATTCAAACGGGGCGTGTCCTGTCAGTCAGGCTGTTGTCAGCTACACCAGTAAAGCGTTGCCTGAACGAATATTGATTAATTTTATTAAATGACATAAAAAAGACCTCACTCTAGAGTGATGCGGAAGCAGATCTAGGATCGGACTCAGTCCGGACATATCAGTTCTGTGCTTTTACTTCAATTACGACAAAAATAAAATTCACTGGATAAGATCAGAATTCGCGTTTTTGGTTAAAAGTACTCTTCTTTAACCAGGTTTGAGTGCTGGCGGACAATATGTTACCTCATTCCACACGACCCCATGTATAGGGTTTTCCAATAAGTGGTGTTATTTTGATATTAAAAGAAAAATGTCATTTTTTAATACAAATGAGCGGATGTTTATTTCATTATAAAGAAGAAGGTATGCCGTTAATAGTGAGAAGTAACATCAGGCAAATGACCAGCACGACCACGCTTACAGGGCCATATTCTTTTCATGAAATTTTCCATAACCAAATCGCAAAGTGGCTGTCCTATGTTTTCGATAGCCTCACGAATTCCATCTTTGAGGTCTTGAATCGACGCTGGGCTGTTGGCGTAGACCTTTTCTTTCACGTGGCCTCAAAGGAAGAAGTTGCAATGTCTTAAATCACAAGATCTCGGTGGCCAATTGTGATATCTTTTCGTGAGATAACACGGTCCGGAAACTTTTCCCGTAAAAGATCAATGGTTTCGTTGCTTGTGTGGCACGTAGCACCATCTTGTTGAAAGCAAACGTTGTCCAGATCAATACCATCCAATTCCAGCTATAAAAAATCATAAATCATCCCTTGATAGCGCAATCCATTCAAAAGTAAGGTCCAATGACTCCGCCGAACCATAAACCGCACCAAACAGTCACACGTTGAAGATAGAGAGGCTTTTCCACAATAACTCTTGGGTTTTCCAAGCCCCAGATGCCACAATTTTGCTTGTTGACGAAGCCACCGAAGTAGAACTGGGCCACATTACTCAAGATGATTTTTCGATAGATTTTCGGATCATTTTCATGCATTTCAAGGACCCAATCAGCAAAGACACGACGTTGTTGATGATCGACCGGCTTGAGTTCTTGTGTTAACTGAACTTTATAAGCCTTAAGACTCAAATCTTTAAGCAAAATACGGTGTCATGACGTTTGTGGAATGCCTAGTTCCAAAGAACGACGAGGAATGGACAAACCTGGGTTTTCTTCAACACTTTCGGCTACAGCAGCAATATTCCCGGCTGTTCTTGAGTGACGTGCACTGGTTTTATTTTTCACATCACTAAGTTTTCCCAACCGTTGGAATTTTTCCACCAATTTCTGTATTGCGGTCCGACAAGGTGTTTCACGACGACCCAAAAATATTCGAGTTTTACGAACCGTCTCTGCCAAATTTTCAGCATTTTTATAGTGAATTTTAATAATTTCAATGCGTTGTTGAAGAATGTATCGTTCCAGTTTTATTAATGCCGTAGTTTATACTTGTCAAATGTCAAAAAATGACAGCCTCAAAAGTGACATCTACCGAAGTAGCGGGCTATTCAAAATAACACCTTTCATTGGAAAATCCTTTATTTCACAAGCAAACTTTCTTTATGATGATAAAAAATAAGGCTTTTTCTTATATTTTTGGAATTTTCATCTATCATTTCTTGGATATTCTACATTCCTGAAATGAAATGGAAAGAAGTTTAAAAATGTTGGGGAGTGCACCTTTGTATGATAAAATGATAAAATCATTTAAGTTTCCCGAAAAATATTCAAATCCTTGAAAAAATCCATCACAGAATCTTCTTAAAATACGTCCATTTATTTTCTTTACCAAATGATCAGATAACAGAACTTCCAATTTCATTCAATCGGTCCTCGTAATCCATTGTAAATTTTTTCTCCACTTTTTATCTAGTCCTTTTTTTTCATGCGTTCCAATTTCTGTCTTCACTTCAATAATCAGCAGTCGTCATCAACTCAATGACCAAATTCAGTCCTTTAAAATTAAATAAAAATTGGCAAATTTATTTTCTGCTCCATATAACATTTACATTCGACTGGAAGTTTCGTTGAAAGAGCAAAATAGATGAAGATGACGAGAACCCAACCACGCTTTGTTGAGGAAAGCCTGAGAAAGATGAACCAATGGAAAAGGATTTTTTTGTCTGGGAATGTGAGAATGTTCGACTGGAAGAAATATCGAGTGTTTTTGGCAGTTGTCTTTAGTCATGATGGGAAAAGGGTTGTTTAATAATCAAGTCACTCCAATTTTTTACCAGTCGACGACTTGTCTGTGTATATTGATGCCCTTTATTTTGTAGTATTCGCCGAAAGAAGGAAAATATGTTTTTCCTGTCGACAAATTACGAAAATTTTAGGCAAGAGCAATTTGCATTGGCATAGCAAACAAATTGAAAACATTGGGAAAGGGGAAGGAGAATGGGCGAGGGAATCAATATTTTTAAGCTTTATGAAGGATGGAGATAACTGGCGTATATAAAAGCTTTAATATTTCTTTTGCTGCAAAAAGTAATGACTAAGTGGTTATTGATTTATTTACTGAGGATATTAGAATACGAATACTTTCTTTTCAAGCATTCAATTAAGAAGATTATAAGTGAAAAAGACAACCATATTGCCTAAATACCTACGTAATAATTCAGGTTGCATTTTTATTGTTGCACTCCATATAAAAGCAAATAATTAATCAGCATTTTTCTTTTGCAGGTATGCAATAGAATGTATTACTTTCTTCAAACTCTCAGTAAGTACGGTGGCTATATTTTGAAAATATGAGGAACAAAAACTGTTATTTTTGATATCTTAAAATTAAACAGTATCTTTTTGATTTCATGGTATCAAAAATGATTACCAATATCGACATTAAAAATGAATATTGAAAACATCGTTAATGAAGAAACCATTATTGGAGGCCAGAGGAGTATGACGTGTTTAGCACCCTAATGTGAACTTTACTCACATCTTCTAGTTTGTCAATAATCAAACCGATGGATTAAACAAGAACATGCGAAATACGATAATCTTCTTCTTCTTCTTAGCACTACAGCCCCTCTCGGGCCTTCGCTTCCTGTAAATAGCGCTTCTCACTGTCTCGGCACATTGACCGCGTCCTCCAATTTCGAAATCCAAGCAGCGATCAACTGTCTTCGTTAACCGAATTAGACCAGCGTTTCCTCGGTTTCCCTACTGGTCTCCAGCCTTCAATATTTTCAACGAATACCTTTTGGGTATTCGTTGTTCTTCCATACGATTCATGTGTCCAGGCCATTGCAGCTTCCGCAGTCTGACAATCGTTGATACCTCCGGCTTGTCGAAAATTTCGTACAGCTCATGGTTGTATCGAATTCGCCATTGGTCCTATCTAGCTTCGTTCTGGTTATTCGCCTCAAGACTCGTCGCTCAAAGGCGTTCAATATATTTGCGGATGCTTGGGTTAGGTTCCATGTTTCACACTCATTTTTTGGACGATAAATACGAACCGTTAAGTCCAGTTAACGTTATAAACATACATCTGCAAGGATACATTTCAACTAGACATTAATATCTTACAACTATCAATTTATAAAGTTCATTATTCGTAAAACTTTATAAGAATCCAACAATATTCTACCTTTTTACTAATCATTTAGACTAGACAAAAAAGAAGCTTAACTCAAACTGATAACACAGGGCAACAAAAAATATTTTTGTTCTGCGATAAATATTGGTAAATCTAAAAAGTATTGCGCCTTTTTGTCATTTTTCGATTGAATATTCCTTTAATTTAAAATGGATTTTATTTAAGTACATATTGTCCATTACTATCTATGACCCTTTGCCTTTTTTTGGATAGAACCATTATTCCATCTGTTTAGAACTTCTGTGGTTTATTGGCAAAAAACTTGGCCTAGTGATTTTCATAGTCCCTTTTACAAGCAAATTTCTTTTCATTAAGGAAGTTTTGCAGAGACTAAAACAAATGGTAGTCTGATTTTGCAAGGTCTGGACTATACGGTGGACGCATCAAAACTTCCCAGCCAAGCTCTGTCAATTGTTGCCGGGTCATCGAAAATGTGTGTGGTCTGGCGTTGTCATAATGGAAGACAACGTCCTTTCTTTTATCAATCCTGGCCAGTTTTTTTTGAATTGTTTGTTTAAATCTGGTTAATCGCTGACAGTACAGAGTCAAATTGAGTGTTTGGCCAGGTTCTATCACTTCATGATAAATAATTCCCTTCCAATCCCACCATACACACAGCATAACCTTATTTGGTGTCAATCCTGGCTTTGAAGTTGTTTGTGATGATTCACCTTTTTTAGACCATGATTTTTTTCGAACGAAATGCTCGTATCTTACCCATTTTTCATCACCCGTAATGATTTGCTTCAAAAATGGCTCGATTTCGTTGCGTTCTATTAGCATTTCGGAAATGGAAATTCATTCGATCAATTTTTTTTTGTGTTAATTCATGCGGCACCCAAACTTCAAGCTTCTTTGTGTATCCAGCCTGGCTGTGGCTTTGATTAAGTATCTTGACCGTAGACACCAAAATTTTTTCACGGGCCTGCGATGCATTCTCACCTTGATCGTAGTGATATTGTAAAATATTGTGTAACGAAATTTTTCCAGAAATTTCACCCTTTTTTAAATGAATACAACTTTTGACACGAATGACGAAATATGAACTGTCCGTGTGAAAATTAAAGACGGTAATGTCAACATTCAAACGCATGTCAGTTTGCCTCAATCTGATTAGTATTGCCCAATATATGACAACGAACACCATCTAGTGACAAAAAAGGCTCAATATAACATATACTTACGAGTATATTCTCCTTTTTCTTTTTAGCACTACAGCCCCTCTCAGGCATTCGCTGAGAGATACAGGGTGCGGCAGCATAACTTCCTTTTTTGAAATGCCCGCCCTTAAAGTGCTAACTGTTATAGCCCGGCGCTAGTAGTCTCATTCGAGAGAGGTGATTTTAAAGTTTTGCTCATCCCTTGGTTAGTCGCTATCATGCGTTGGAACAGTGCGGAGCGTGCATAAAAAACAAGTACCGCTGAAAATTTGTTTTGTTGAATTTTGAAAAAAGGAAGTTATGCTGCCGCACCCTGTAGTTATAGTATCTCATTTTCATGACCGTATTGATTTTTTCGGAAGTTGGTTTGTTCAGTACCATGCTCCCGTGTGTCTGCTCAGCTATGATATGATCTTATTAAATCAGTGGATATAACCACTGAGTGAACACTCGTAGTCTGTCTGAAAATTCCCCTGAACTAAATCACTTTGTGCTCCAACAAAATTTGAACCTGGGACCTTCGGCTTATGCATCTCATGCTCTAACCGCTAGACCACACAGACTACTTACGAGTATATTAGACAAAGCGTAAATCCGGGAAGGATGTACCGCCGGCATGGCTGGACCATTCGAATATTTCGGTGGTCTGTCACAGCATTGTGTAGTGCTTTTCTTCTTGCGCAGACGTAAACACGCCTAGTTTTACTTGTGAGTTTTATATGTGTTGTAGGAAAAACTGCATGCATTTCTTAAAAAGTTTTCTTTTTCACTGAATTTGATCTATATGTGGTTGAGTTAGTTCAAATTATTTTGACGTAAGGTCATTGCTATAACTCAAGTGTAGAGCTGAGTATAATCTTAACTTAAAATGGCGTGCCTGTAGTATTGTTTGTCTGATCAAAAAGCTGGTCCATCTATCCCTAACAATTGGGATAGATGGATCAATGACACTGAGGATAGTTGGCCTACTTGAAAAAACCTGTGATAGTTGGACCATATTTCTTATCACGACTTCACTTTTTATATAAATTAAATGGTACTTACAAAAATATTATTGTAAATATAAAGGTGTGTCCTTATACGTTGTTTTTTTTATATTATAGGAAAATGCCTACTTTTTATACCAGAAAAGGCGCGCCTGGGAGAAAAGAATGCTCTGAACATAGTTTAAAAAATGCAGTCAAGGCTGTTGAAAATATGGAAATAAGAATAAATGCTGCAGTGAAAGCGTTGGGCATACCTAAAACCACTCTAAAGAGAAGCATCAAGTCAAAAAGTTCCAATAAAGGTTCCATGGGGAAGAACTCATTGCTACGAGTTGAAAACGAAAAAAAAACATCGGTGGGCATATGAAAAAAATACAATCAAGGGGGTTCACCCCAGCTAGAAACACAGTACGTTCCATGGCTTATAATTTAGCAGGAAATCTGCAATTGAAATATAATTTTAGTCATGAATCTAAACAAGCAGGGTACGACTGGTTGTCTTCTTTTCTTGTGCGCAATCCTGAACTTTTCTATCCGATAATCTGAAGAGAGCAAAGGGTCTAAATAATATAGATGGCAAAGCGTGTTTTGCCCTCATAAAGAATGCGTTGGAAGAGAATGGTCTGATGGATAAAGCTGGAAACATTTACAACATGGATTAAACAAGTTTGCTACTGAATAACAAGCCAGCGAAGATAGTTGCTTTGAAAGGCTCTAAGAATGTGACTTCAGTTACTTCGGGAGAATAGGGTGAAACCATCTCAGTATTGGTACCTTTTTGTATAATGAAAGGCAAGAATCTAAAGCAGGAGTTTTGTGACGATCTGCCTCCTGTAATAAGAATTTCTCTAAGATTTGGCTATGTTAAAAGTGATTTATTTTTTGATTGGCTGAAAACCCATTTTACTCCAAGGAACCAGTAGAAAAGGTACTTATTCTTTTAGATGGACAAACATCGCACACTGACTACGTTGTGTGCTAGAGTTCTCAAAAAATTATCGTATAATTTTTATGAGTATTCCTCCTCGCACTAGTCATTGACTTTAGCCTTCAACAACCCTTTTTTTATAGAGGACCCATATAGGGAGCCACTGCTAGTTTTATCAACATCCCCCTAGATAAGCCAACCCTTTGTACAAGTACGCTTCCAGTAAATGCTGGATAGAAACAGAAAGTCTGGAACATTGGCAAAAAAATGCATCAGATACGTTGATAGACATCACACAACAGACACTGGCTTGTTAGAGCAACTATTTTATACAGAGGTAATTCCTTCCCATTGTAAGTTATTCTACGATATATCCAATCAAAAGCTTCGCTAAAACTTGTCTTTCAATCGAATCTATGCAAAATATTGTATTGTCGCACAACCAAGAAGAGTATGATATGTTGACTTTCATTTTAGGCCATCCATGAAATAAAGTGACGTGAAAATTTCATATTTCAATACTGATTTTGTAATTTGAAAACCTGTTTTTAAAAGATATTATTAAGACGTTTCATACGACCCCCCACTCGATCACCTTTGGTGGAAGAAATTCAAAGTCACTCTCATAAACTTTCAAAAAGTCATCGCTTCTGACCCTTTTCCGAGAATATCACTGTGACCCACAGACAAATGGACAGATAGACACAGGTCTTGATTTCAATAGGGTTTTATATACAAGTATTAGTACCTGTCAGAAATCGGCCACAGAGAATTTTCTTAGAATATGAGGGTAAATATTGCTTAAATTTGGGCCAGATAGTTAGAGTATCTCATTTGTTTCACCTTATCGGTACTTGAAAAGGTGATATGGTTGGTCAAGGCTGGAGCGGCTTTTTTCAGGATGTGTACTAGATTTGCTAAAGGCATCACTGTTCACATCGTAATCGCAATGATCTAATTTGTGTTTGTATAAAATGTATTAAGATTTATAGAATTTATTATAAGGTGGGCATACAATCAACCCTCACTCTATAACGCAGATTCTAAATGAAGTCTTACCTAGACGCTCCTATATTACAAGAAACCTTCGCTCAAACTCAGGGCTTCAAACTTCTGAAAGTGTTCATGCTCCATTGACATGTGCTACTTTAAATTCCTCATTATGAATACAATGGCATCCTCTTTTACTGATAATGCGTTTTCCACTTCAATCTCGGATTATTATGTTGATGAAAAAAATTCTATTTCTATTTTCCTGTTCAAAATGAGTCGGTTATATTTCAGCCCAAAGCTTACTTAGCAGCAAACACTTTATTTTATTAAATATACAATTCCGTCTTTCAAGAACACACTCGACTCGTTTGACAGCTATTCTTGTCGATGCTAGCAAATTTTCGACTAATGAAATGAGTGCTGCCCCTTTACTCCCCCTCAGTGACGTTGGCTGTCACTATGAAGATACGATACGGGCGCTGATTAAAAATAATTTCTACGATACGGACTTGTAGTTGATTCTCCTGCTGGCGACGCTACCTTAACTGGTCTTGTTCTATCAGGTGGAAGCTAATTTTGCTCATGCAGTTAAGTGTTGACTACAAACAGTGGTTTAAGTCTCTGGGTAGAGATGTTTACGTATTTACCCCGCAAGCTGACTGCAAAAAGAACTTCGAACAGTCGTTCAATGACTTTATGTGGTTATGTGAAGGGCTGACTAAATTACTTCCTAATAGCGTCAACCTGCACAAAAACATGAAAACATACAGTACTCCTAATCGCACCACTCAATTGTTATACAAGGCGCGTGCGGCTGTCACCGCTGTTTAATCAGTTAGCAGAATAGCTTCCGGCCACCAAGAAAACCTATCGAAAATGGTAAGGCTATAATAATATCCATTTCAAGGTCTTAAAGGTCCCAAGATGTCTAAATAGACTTCCGCAAAGCACTTGCTAGGAACAGGAAAGGTTTGCAACGCATTTTTAGTGTGTCTTCCCATGAAACGGTAGGCAAGCTCGCACATAGACACGTACGTCCTTCCGGATTGAAGGTAAAACGTACCTCTTTTGCAAGGCTTTCAGCATAGCTTGTGCTCCAGGGTGTGAACGCATTAGATCGCGCTTTCTTCAAATCCTCAAAAATGAAATACTACTGTGCTTGCTCAAAGTAGTTGAACAGTACCCTTCAAGGAAGATTAAATGGCTGTGGTTCTTAGCTTAGCTTGGGGTAAGTCAGCAAATGCAGATAAAGTAGTTTTCGAGTTTGTGGAATCATTCTATGCTATGCTTTGCTTTTTTGTCAGAATCCATGGGCTCCTGGCCTCTTATAACTAATGAATTTATTCGATTAATTAATTCTTCTTACTAGTTCTTCAGCGAGTGCACTAATAAGGAAGTGATAAGCGCTTGAATTGATTCTTTTTCCATGGTCTGCATATGTTGATACTCTGGCTATTCCGCGGTGTTCTGTCAAAGACCTCCGACTGGGGCCTTTGGACCCGGTAAGCGCACCAAAGAGAGGTCGTGCGCCACTCGCTTTGCCAGTGGACCGCAAATGAGGTCGTCAAGCGAGAACGCGAACGAGTCGGGAGGTTTGCATCGGTCTAACCTCCAATTTAATTGCGCGGAGAACCATATCCTACCTAACCCTGGATAAAGTTCCTAACTTCGACCCGTACTGTAGCGTGCTTCGCGCTCTTACTCCACAGGTGGTACTCGGGGACACTTCCACACGGCAGTTGTAAACCACCCCAAAATCTCGCCACTGGAGCAACAACACTACCAGTCACCTTGCGAGCCAAACTTTACACTTTTCACTAGACTCCGGTTTTCAAATTATTCCATCAAATTTATTGGCGGTCACTGTATAAAAATTTTAAATACTTATAAAATTCAAAAACAACATAAACTACTTACTATCTATCAATTGACACTCTTGTTTCCACGGGTTCGGGGGCCCCTAATTTTATCGATGGCTGGTTTTGATTGCTCGTTCCATGGCGAGTTGAAAATTATGGCACAAACTGCTCGTCGTCCTCATGTCCAGCTCGTACCAGGCCTTTTTTCCTTCCTTCCTGCAATGATTCGCCTTCCCGCCAGTCCCTTATCGCCGCTTGCTGAATTTTGTCACCATTTGTTTCCTCGTCTAATTCCTCCAAATCAATACGAGATGAGAGAGCTTTTCCTCATACTGCGGGGTCTTTTATAGCCTCGGGGAAAGACGGCCCCTATCGTGAGACACGCTTTCTAATGTTTGTTAAGCTTCGCAACCTTGGAGCTTCCACATCTACCATCGGGCATCTCGATAGACTGGGAGTGGAGCTATGCACACATTGAGAAAAAATCGGACTGGTATAAGAAATATTGTTCAAATCCACAACGCATTCCACACAATGCACTTATTCTATGCAATTGGATGATTTTGACGGCTACTAAAGCCTCGATCGTAGTTTCACATAACATCGTTGTGCACTGTGTTTTGATTTAATTTATTTATTCCCAATGCTGCACTGAGCTCACAGATAGCTTTTATAGCAGCTGCTTCCCGCACACCACTGGATATATCTGTTTGAGTTTCAGCTGCATTCATATTAGCCGCTGGTACAACATATCCCCCACCACTTATCCTATTGTTATTAATTATATCATCAGAACGTAGTCTTTCCACCGTCACTGTTGATTTGGGTCTTTTGGTTATAATATACTTTTCACAGATATCGAAGATTCATAGACGTCACGAATTTTCCCGCATAATGTGAATTTGAAGAATTCGTAGGTTGACCAACAAACTGCTGTCGCAGGCATTGAATATAAGACTCGAGCACCTAAGCCTTTGAAGAAGTCGAGTGACCCGGCCACTCTGTAAATCTGTCTTATCGCTTCTTTCATTCCTTTCGTAGAACCGGTTCCCTGAGTATTAAGCAGTGCTTTCACAACATCTAGTGGTGTAGTTAATGCAGAGGCAGCAGCACAAGCTGCACCACCAGCAACCATATGAACTAGAGGACTATATTTTCTTTGATTATTTAATATACTTTAGAAAAAAAATTTGAGTCGTAAAGTGTATTTTCTGATATGACAGATTCATAATCAATTGTGTAGAGTATAAAATGCACCGAACCCTTCGTTTCTATAGATTCCTCTCGTGTGTTGCATATGGCGATGTATAAGTGTCGCGGCAACTGCTGATACCATGTAATTGATTTGATTGTGCTTTGTGTACTTTGCCAACGTTTCTTTTGTACTACAGATAGAATGTTGATACTATCTTTTCCATCGTCAAAATTAGCACTGTGGACACTTACAACCACCAAACCATTTCCTACGCTGCGCTTTTTCTCGAGTTTATTCAAATCAGGTAGTATATGCATACAATTGATGCAGCGATATGTGAAGAAGTCCAGAACAACGACTTTGCCTTTAAGCGATTCCGTAAATGTTAACGGCTCAGTTACATTAAACTGGTCGAGATCTTCTTTAAATTCTGAAATGGGTTGCGTCTCCGAATCAGCTTCCTCTAAATATTTTCTCAATATTTCTTGAGTTTCCTCAGTCGTTTTCGCCAATCCCCTCCGTTAGTATTCGAAGCTTTTGTACGCACCGTTTTATAGAGACGCTATGATTTGGTATTCCTCTTAGGATCTACTACTTAGTCTAGTCATTACATGTGCCAAGAAATATTTAATTCCAAAAATTACGTTACCAATTCTTCATCAGTCTGGCTGGCGTGATAAATATTAGCTATAGCTTGCGGGGGTCTTGCTTGTAGGATGTTTCGATTTGCCTGAACATTAGCTAGCAAAGCACTTTGCATTTTGAAGCGGAGACATACTCTTCCCCACTCACTTCATTTGTCATAAAAAATAGATAGAATGGCATTAGCCTTTTCCCCGACGTCCCAATCTTCTTGTGCAAGCACTAAATCTGGTCTCATTATTGCAATTGATGCAACGGCAGCATCTTTTATCCCGAGAAGTCGATTCAGCATGCCATATGTTGGATTCCACCTAGTGCTTACATCTTGTTTAAGTTTGAGAGGCGAGATGTTTATCTGCTCTTGAATTTCTTTCAATTGTCTGGCACCAGGCTGACTTCTGTGAAAATATTACACTACATGCTTAACTTCTGTCACCGTCTCTGATATATACATAATGCTGTATTGAGCAGGTACCGCAGATTTGCATGGCAGCCAGAACGTTCGCCGCATTGTCGGAAACAACGGTAGTGATTTCATTTTCAATTTTCCACTTTTTTCGTTGAAATTAATGCAGCCTATCATCACAGCACAGAATTGTGTGTTTCTGGGTGGATATAATGCACTGTGATGGCGATATAATTGTCGTTTGTAAAAAAAACCTCCACCCGTCTGTTGCCACACAGATAGCAGTCACATTTTCCAGTTCATTTTTGACTGTTTCTTGCACCTTAGTACAAAATTTGGGAAGCAAACTCTCCAGAAACGTTTTACGTGTGGGCAATATATAGCCAGGGTTTAGCATCTCTACCAATTTCCGGCATTCCTTCTCTTCCACCATTCTTAATGTATGATAGCCTTTTGCTATCATTTTCAGCAATTGCTTGTCTAGCTCTTGGATTTTGAATTGTGCAGACGCTTTTTAACCACTTCATAATCTTTTATCGACATTACCTGTATCAAGATTTTAAAAATTATCTTAAAAAAAGAAAACGTGTTGTGTTTAGATCAGAAATATTGTTTAAAGTAATCTTTCCAGGTAGTTTTTGAGGTGAAATGCTTCAAGGATTATTTATTGTTTATTACATATATGTAACAACATTCTCACTAAAAAAAATAAACGTTCAAAGCCAGCTCCTGTTTTCTAGTATATATAAAGTGGATTATATTTAAGTACATAATATCCATTATTACATTTTTTGGCTAGAGATTTTATTCCATCTGTGTAGAACTTCTGTTGCTTATCGGCGAAAAACTTGGCCAAGTGATTTTCACAGTCCCTTTTTGAAGTGAATTTCTTTTCATTAAAGTAGTTTCACGGGGACCGAAACAAATGGTAGTCTGATGGTGCAAGGTCTGAACTATTCGCTGGGCGCATCAAAACTTCGCAGCGAAGCTCTGTTAATTTTCGCCGGGTCATCAAAGATGTGGGTGGTCTGGCATTGTCATGATGGAAGACAACGCCCTTTCTATGATCAATTCTGGCTAGTTTATTTGAATTATTTGTTGCAATCTGGTTCATTACTGACAGTACAGAGCCAAATTGAGTGTTTGGCTAGGTTCTAGCACTTCATGATAAATATTTCCCTTCCAATCCCACCATACATACAGCATAACCTTATTTGGTGTCAATCCTGGCTTTGAAGTTGCTTGGGATGATTCACCTTTTTTGACAATGATCTGGTGGCTTTGTTAAAGTTTCTTGACCGTTGATACCACAAATTTTTTCACGGTCCTGTGATGCATTCTCACCTTGATCGTAGTGATATTGTAAAATATAACGATTTTTTTCAAAAATTTCACTCATTTTTAAATGAATACAACTTTTGACACAAATGACAAAATACAAAACTGTCCATATGAAAATTGTAGACTGGAATGTCACCTTTGAAACGTCGATTAGTATTGCCCGATATATGACAACAAATACCATCTAGTCACAAAAAAGGCTCAATACTTTTTAGACTATCCAATATATTAGATTTGATATTTTTGAACTCTTGTCTTAAACAATGTTTCAAAAAATAATGAGAAAAATCGAAGCTAAGCAAATAAAAATTAAACGAAGGTTAACTAAATACACAAAACTATGGAAAATAAAGTAACATGAAATAATGCAAAAAAAGTAAAGGAAGAATCAAATCTATACTCACTTACTTTCCTGCAAAACTCCGAGCGCTCGGGGAAAGGCCAAGAAAGAAGCGGGGAGCTTCTGAAAACTAAAGTTGAAGTCTCTGTAATGCACAAAAAAAATTCAAGAGAGATGGTAAAACGGCCATCTTTGTAATTTTTGCACTGGCTTGTTTGAACCGTATAACTTCCCACTTTTATTCTCCGGCACTGTATTTTAGTTCCTCTTCATTGTAGAATAAAGCTTTGATATTCACCGTTTTTTCTTTCTTTTCTTTTTCTCACTCCTTTTTAGGGTTTTGTACTAAAATACAAAACCCTAGTGCAATCACGACCTGTGTCCGTCTGTCCTTCCGTCCGTCTGTATGTCACAGCTTTTTGTCTCCG
Source organism: Odontomyia ornata (assembly GCA_963969285.1). Lineage (NCBI taxonomy): Eukaryota > Metazoa > Arthropoda > Insecta > Diptera > Stratiomyidae > Odontomyia > Odontomyia ornata. The sequence goes on along the minus strand of OZ017740.1, from coordinate 288,448,624 downwards.
AAACTATAGAAGCAACAGCCATGAAACTTTGTGGGAAGGTCAGAAGTGGTGACTTCTTGAAAATTCAAGGGTGGAAAAATTTTTCAAATGGGTTTAAGGGGGGTCTTTCCATATAGGGAGGTGACTCTTTAAAAAAAAAATTCACCAAGTGTAGTCGAGTAGGGTGTCATTGGAAAGGTCTTAATGAGATCTTTTCAAAAGAAATCTTAAAATTGCCTTATCAGTACCGAAGGAGGCAGGGGAAGGGGAAATGTACGAACTTTTCGCGTACCCCCCCCTCGCGATTGGACACCTTTCATCCGAAAAATCTGAAAAAAATCATGAATGTAAGCCTTAATGAGTACAACAACAACAAATACGTGAGAAGTCGAAATTCAAAATTTTGTCAGTAATAGTATGATTTATCGATTTGACGTTTTCTTGAATAAAATCTTCACGGTACCTTTAAATTCAATAAAATTTAGCAAACAGATGACCATTTATAAGATTGATCTGTCCTTAAAGTTTCACAAAGATCGAATAGCATTTAACGAACTTATAGCGATTTGAATTTTCATGTATTACTATGGAACAATATGGGCCGTATTACTATGGAAACATATGGCTATGGAACCATATGCGCTTTTTACCGACTCAAACACTACAGCTTTGCTAAGATTTGCATGGAAATTTCTTGAATTTTAGATTTTATGAATATCTTTGATAATTGTTTCGGCTAGAGGTATTAATAATCGTAAAACAAAATAGGGGCTGTTTTAAATGCGAAGATTGAATGATTTTGAGTTATTTTTCCTCAACTTCAACGTTTAAGGTGCATGCTTTGAACACTTGGTTCAATTTAATGAATGAATGAAGATGAGTACCTACAATTAATACTCATAGGCGAAACAAGTTGAGGAGGCAGGAGAGAGCTCCTAGCAAAAGGGCTTTGTAACCATTCTAGGATTCGAAAAAATTGGCCATGATTCGATGATTTCAGTACAGGGGAGTGGCCCCTGGAAAAAAAAATTCATCAAAGGTAGCCGATATGAGTATCAAATGAAAGTTTTCTATGGGCGCTTTTCAAAACAGTTCTTAAACTGACAATTTTTGCTTCAGTGGGGGCACAGAAGGGAAAAATACACGAAAAATGTGTTTCGCAAATGGACACCTATGATCTAAAAACCTGAAAATATTATCAAGGGAAACAATAACAAACACCTCAGAAGCCAAATTCGTTGACTTTTGTTAATAAAAGTATCGAATTTCATCTTTTCTCCAATAAAATTGTCTTTGATATGTTTCTTGATTTTATTCGTTGCCCCTGTAAGTTTGTAAGTTGAGTACGAAACTCTTCTGACATGAGCGTAGGTCTGTCTACCCAACTTTTTAATTCTTTTGTTATTTATAAGTTTCATTTAGTTCGCAACACACTTTGAATTATGTTTGTGTCTTCATTAAAAGTATATTCTGTCACTTAAACTTTCGTACTTTCTGTACTAACATCCAAATTAAAAATATTTTTCGCAAAATTCACCCAACATCCACACTGAAAATCCCAACCCCAAGTTAAAATCCCCAAAATGCAAGACGAAATTCACTTTCGGGAAAAAAATCTCTTCTTTACACCGCCAAAGAACTTCTTCCACTTTCAAACTCGAAACGGAATCCTAAAAATTCACGCCTGAAGCACTTCGTCCACTTTCAAACTCGAAACGGACTCCCAAAAATTCACGCCCAGAGCACTCACACTTATTTCCGACATCAAGTACTGACTGGCCCAATCCGATCCCGCAATCCTTTTCATTTTCAATTACCGCTGCCGCAACTGGGTAACGTCATCGAAGTTCATTACACTTCGATGCCGCTACCCACACATCTTTTGTCCGTATCGACAAACGTAGTAATATCCATGGTTTTGCATATATGGCAATTTGCATAATCAAAGAAGCGCTTGATTGGATGCAAAGTGTCACATATACATATACGGAAACTATTGATTTTGCCAAAAACCCAAAAAGAGTGCTTCGCTGCGCTCGGGGAACTTGAACCCAGGGTTCCAGCGGACCGCCGGTCGAGAATGGAGCCATGTTTTATCGATTTCCCATTCAACAGATTAGCAACTTCAACTCTTTCCTGATGGGCATGAAATTGAAATTTATTAATAGGGAAACGTGAATAAACTTTTGGTGGTATGAAAAAATAAAATTTGTTAGTGGGAAATGCTGAATAGAATGTTGTTAGTGGGAAAATTTAAATAATTAGTATATATTATTTTTTGTAGTTGGAAATAATGGTAAAGGGTAAGATTGTGGTGATGGGGAAATAGAAATTATAAGGAAATTGAAAAATGCTAATTAAAATAAATAAACACACAGAGGAAAAGGTAGGAGTGCCCAAAGGAAGGTGGAGATGTTGAAGTTGTGAATGGGAGAAAGTCGGTACGCCGGAATTCGCAACAAAATGCTTATTGTAGGGTGAACAGACTTCATGTGCCTGCTCAGATTGCCTATAGAACTAGAGGATATGGCCAAAATCTTGCAACAATAGTTGCATTCTGCCTTTTTGGATCCTTCGTTACCTCAAAATGGCCCCAAACTGCACTAGATTTTCTTTTTGTTGCAATAGTTCTGCTATAAAGCAAACTAAAAACTTAAATTACTGCACTGTGCACTTATACAGGTATGTTCACAATTTATTCGTAAAACTCATAGCTCGAAAACTAAACAATGAACAACTTCAAACAAAACATTCGAGGCTTGTTCGGCTGAATGATTACTAATTATAAAACTACGGAGAAAATTTGTTCTACTACCATTTAGATCGACATGATAGTTGCAAATGCTAGTATTAAACTATTTGCAAGAGTGTGATTACATGCAAAGGTGAAAATATGAATCGTTTAGACAAAATAGCATTCATTATTTATCTACTTCTTCGTACCGTGGCGCGGTGCTGAGCCACCCGCTCTCCAAATTAACTTTCTCATCTACACGTGCCATAGTTGTGCATTACGATCTTTCTATGTCATTCGTTTTTCAATGATGTGATACACATACGAGTAATGTCTAGAGCTCCCACGTAGTGTGTGATACCTAGAGCTCGCATAGTGTGTGATGCCTAGAGCTCTCACGTAATGTGTGATGTAAAACTCTCGTGATGTGTGATGCATAGAGCTCTCGCGTAATGCGTGATGTTTCATTCCTTTTCCGAGTTATATTACGTTTATAATATCATACGCATTACCTACACATGTCTGCTGATATCGCGCAAAATTAACATACTACGATTTTACGAAGTTTGTTAATTTATTTATTTTTTTTTCGTGAAAGTATTTTCTTTCGTAGCACTACACTTCCTCCCGGGCCTTGGCTTCCTGGAACCTCCAACTCCCTCGGTCTATTGACTAACTGTCTTCGTTGACCGAGTCAGACCAGTGTTTCCTCGGTTTCCCTACTGGTTAGTTATCCCAGCAAATATCCTTTTGGTTATCTGCTGTTTGTCCATACGATTCATGTGGCCAGCCCATCGCAGCTTCCGTAGTCTTACAACCGTTCAGACCTCCGGCTCGTATAGCTTTGCTCCGATCATTCGCCTCAGGACCCGACTTTCGAAGGCGTTCAATTTATTTGCGGATGTTTGGGTTATGATCCAAGTTTCACACCCATAGCCTAGCAGAGGTCTTATCACAGAGTTGTATACTTGGTGGTTGGTATTCCTTTGCATGCAAATGGTCTTCAAGATCTTCTTTCGTTCAATTACATGAGTTTAATATGTGCATAAGTACATGCATATTTACTTATTTTTTTCAACTCGCTTTATCATCATGAACTCTATCCATCCGATTTTAATCTGCATGGATCAAATATTTATGTAACCGACATTTTGTGCAATTGAGGGGCGTCGAAAATGGTACATCACAGTGAAAAGAGAGGCTAGGTCAAAACTAAAGCCAATTAGAGTTAATTGAAATTTTTAAATTTACCCATTTCTTTCCCTTCTCAAGTATACAGTTATTGTTAATTTCAGTGGGTTCGGGTTTCAAAAATTACAACGGATTAAATTTCTAAATAAATATTATTATATCGACACACAACTATACATCAATATATTCAATTAATCAGAGATGTCTTTGCAATTAACTGACACAACTTTCATGCACAAGGAAATTAGACGGGAGGAATATTATTTCATTTTCATTTGATTTATATAGCAAAATTCAATTCAAAAATGATTTCCCGACTTTTAGTTTTCTGTGTCAGTAAATGTAAGGTAAGCTGTCAGTTGATCGAATCTCAACACTCCTCCTTGATCAATTTAGAGCGGAGCGTCTCAAAAATTCTTCTGTTGAGTGGCTTGGTAAGGATGTCTGCAATCTGCTTGTTGTTTTCGACGTGTTGCAGTGCCACAGTGTTGCCGATGTGTTGCTGGATGTAGTTTTGTGGTATTTCGATGTGCTTCTTTCCTCTGATCGTCTTTCCTTCGTGTACATTTTGTAGCATGTGTATGTTGTCGACGTACAGAGTGATTGGCAGCTCAACTTCTAGAACGCCAAGCTCCAATGCAATTCGTTTGCTCCAGCACACATCGTCAATCACTGACACTGCTGCTTAGTACTCGGCTTCTGCAGTAGAAGTCGCTACCAGACGCTGCTTTTGTGAATACCAGATCACTGGCCCTCCTCTCATCACTAACACACCACTCGTTGACTGTCCTGTCACAGAGTCTCCTCCAAAGTCTGAATCGGTGTAGGCCACGAGTGTCTTGTCTCCTCCGAAATGAATTCCGGCTGTCGTGGTCCCTCTCACGTATTGGGATCACGTTTCACCATCGCCTGATGGCTCTTCATGGGCTTGTTGCAGAATCGACTGAGGTAGTTGACGGCGAAGCTTATGTCTGGCCTGGTTATTGTGGCTAAGTACAACAAACTTCCTATCGACTCGCGATGGTTGTTGTTCGCTGGAAGTGCTTCGTCGTTCTCGACGTCTGTCTTATGGTTGATCATTCTTGGCTCAGTGGGTGCGGATGCTGGATTGCACTGTTCGAGTTTCATCTTTCTCAAGATCTTCTCCGTGTAGCGAGGCTGACTCACGAAGATACCGTCCTTGTCGATCTAGATTTCCATGCCCAAATACGTTAACTTGCTTTGTACTTTCTTGCTGAATGTTATCCCGAAGTCCTCGCTTATCTCATCCAAGAGTTTGTATATTTCTTCTTCATCTTTGCCGGCTACCAATCCATAATCCACGAAGAGTGAGAGCATAATGCTCTTGTCCTTGTTATAGTATATACACGGGTCGTCATCTATGTTGATCAAGCCTCTCTTCTTCTCAAAGTGGGTGGTGACCCTCTCGTTCCACGTCCTCGGAGTTTGTTTAAGTCCGTAGAGACTCTTTTTCAACTTACAATCTTTCCTGGTACTATCGTCGAACCGTTCAGGCTGGTGCATATAGATGTCCTGCTCCAGGTTCCCATACAAGAAAGCCGTTTTCACTTCGAACGATACCAACTTCATTTTCTCCGACGCTGCGTGACAGGAGTAGGCGAATGGATGCATGGCGAGCTACTGGGCTAAAAGTTTCCGTGTAGTCCACTTCCTCCTTCTATTCGAATCCCCTTGCCACTAGTCTGGCCTCAAGTCTCCCGTCCACCTTCTCTCGAAGTACCCAGCGACAAGTGATCGGCTTCGCTCCTTCTGGACAGTCCACCAGCTTCCAAGTTTTCATCTCCATCAGCGAGCCGTACTCCTCCTGCATTGCTCGTCTCCACTCCTCATATCTAAGTGCCTCACTCACCGGAATGTCCTCCGTTTCACCAATCATGGCTACTTTGGCGCTCTTTCCGCCACGACGAGAGTCAAGTACGCAGTCTCTCAGTCTCGGTGGTAGTTGCAGGGTCCGACGATCTTGCAAAACTCTCCGTCCTGACTCTTCTTCTGGCGCTGGTGTCTCATTCTCGTTGTCGCTTGGCTCCTCAGCACTTTCTCCAGTTCCCCAGTTCTCGTCTTCTTCGTTTGTCTCGCTGCTGCTTTCTTCTTGCTTCTCAGGTGTGCCCTCTGGTGCCTGTGTCTCAAGTTCTGTTCCTTGCCCCAGTCTCATTTTTTGTCTTCGAAGATCACATTGTCTGAACTGATAATTTCTCTTTTCTCCTTCAGATAAACCCAGTAGCAGAGTGAATCAATATCGTAGCCAACCAGAATTCCCTTTCCTGATTTTCTATTCATCTTGCCTCTTTTCTATTTTTGTGTCAGCACGTAACATTTGCATCCAAAGGGTCGCAGCTTCTCAGTCTTCATTTTTCTTCCGAACCAAAGCTCTGTTGGGCTTTTCCCTGGTACTTTGCTGGTTCCAGTCTGGTTGATCGTGAAGATCGCATGGTTCATTGCTTCTGCCCACAGTTTCTCGTCCAACTCGCTCATGTGTATCACTGTTCTGGCTGCTTGGACAATCGTTCTCATTTCTCTCTCAATCCTACCGTTCTACTCTGGCGTGTGTACATTCGTGAAGGTGTGGAAAATTCCCAACTTGTCCATCATCTGGTTTTTGCATTCTTCAGTTCGGAGCCGTTGTCAGACCTCAGACTTTTCACTCTCCTCTTTAGCTGGTTTTCAACGAATCTCAGGTAACATTTGATCTTCTTTGGTGCTTCGATTTTCGTCTTCATAAAGTAACAGGTTCGGTAGTGAGTGAAATCATCCTTGAACATGAGCCAGTACTTCGCTCCTCACAATGATGAGATGTTCGTCTCGCCTGTGTCGACGTGCACGAGATCTAACGGTTGTTGTCTTGGGGTTGCTTGGGTGTGAGGATCTATGTAGCTTGCCATACGAGCACCCCTGCATACATAGTCATTCCAGTTATCAATGTATTTTATTCCTTTCCTTTTCAGTATGTCCCTCATATACTTGATATTTTGATGGGCGAGTCGCTCGTACCAGACTTTGTCGACACGGCCATCAAACTTGTCTCTTCTTCTCTGCTGAGCATCATTTTGTAGCGATTGCCTTTGCGCTTTGCTATTGCCAAAATTTTCCTGCCATCCAGACTGTAAAACGTTGACTCATTTCCGTTTGCCTTCTGTACATGTCCCTTGTCTAGCATCTGACTCACTGAGAAAAGATTAAAGTTGAGGTTTGGCACGTTAATGACATATTCTAGTACCACTGGATGCCACTTTTGACCATCAAATGCGTCCATCTCAATGTTCCCGACTGTAACGCCATCTAGCCTGGTTGCGTCTTCAATCACAATCGGGATGGGCTCGCCCAACTCAACAAGCTAAGCAAACCACTCTCGGTGACACGTCATGTGTTGGCTGGCTCCACAGTCTTGATAACATGAAGTGGCCTTGTCCTTCGAAATTTTGTTGTCCACCGTCTAGAGTGCCGTGGTCAAAAATGCCTTCCTATTTGGTTTCCCGTTTGTTGATTTATTCGCTTCTTCTCGAAATTCACAGTCGTTTGCGAAGTGCCTCTGCTTGTTACAGATGTTTCATGAATACTTCTTCTTACAGTAGGCAATGTATTCATCACACGGCTTACCTCTGCACTCCTTGAGCACGTGACATTTCTTGCCACATTTGTAGCATGCTAACTGCGACTTATCCTGCTTGCTGTTTGATGACTGTCTTTGTTTCCTACGTCTGGCCAGGAGAGCGTTGTTGGTGCTGCCCTCTGCATTTGTCGTCATTTTTTTGAGTTGCTCATCCTGGAGTCTCAAACGTTCCATGAGAGTTTCCTCGTTCTTTGCTGCTCCGGTCACGTTGTCCCAGGATGTCCTGAAATGTGCTAACTTTGGCGGTACCGCACTCATGATCCTCGTCATGATCTAACTTTCTTTCACAGGATCATTTTCAGTTGACACTTCATCCGCATGATCCCATGATCCAAAATCTTCATACAGTTCTCAACAGCTGACCTGCTTCCATCATACTCATAGGTAAAGAATTTGATTCGGGACGTTTCCAAAGTTACATCAGTCTTTTTACCATATAGACTAACTAATTTGTCTATCATATCTTTGGCAGTTTTACAATTTGCAATTTTGTTCGCAATCTTATTGTTTACATTTTAACCTATCAATGTTTGAGCCTCAACATCTTTCTTTAACCAAGCGGCGACTGTATCAGTTGACGCATCACCTGCCGGTCTGGGCTTTGCACCCATTATCATGCCATACAGATCTTGGTTCTTAAGTGCTAAGTTTAATTTAAATCGCCATGAAGTGAAATTGACGATTCCTTGACTATCTCTTTTGAATCTTTCGTGGCGATTTTCTGACTTAAAGCGACTTGCGTGTTCGTTGCTCAACGTTGACTTGCTGTGCTATGGCTGCTCCAATGTCGCTGATTTGTAGATTATGTTGTCCTTGCCGGTTCTGACGTCTTGGACTGCTTTCTGGACTTGCCTGACAATTTCCTTTGCTGACTTTTGAAGAAACTCATTTACAGCTGTCCTGGGCCCATAAAGTGTTGTTAATTTCAGTGGATTCAGGTTTCAAAAAGTACAACAGATGACGAAATGAATATTATTTCATTTTTATTTGATTTCTATAGCAAAATTCAATTCCAAAATGATTCCCCGACTACTAATTTTCTATGTCAGTAAATTCAAGGTAAGCTGTCAGTTGATCAAATCTCAACAATAGGCCCAAGATATTAGAAGCTTCTGGAGCTATAAAAAGTCTTTTTCAGTTTCTGCCGTTTATCTTGATAGCGGTGCATCGCACTGAACTACACAAGTAGCTTTTATGTGAAAAGAAACAATCGAACTTTTAACGTGAAGAGATCAAATAATTTTATACATTGTCCCAAGTACTTCAGTTATTGGTTGCTTTTTATATTAAGGTTTCTTTACATGCATCTATTTATGCATAACAATTCACTGCGACAGTTTACTTTGCATACATATATGTACATATTTGGTTATATCATTGGCAAGAGTTACCAATGTAGTCACCGTTTTATTGAATACATTTTTTAAGGAAATGGCTCTAATGAATTCGGAATAACACAGTTCACGCTCATATTTAGTCTTTCTCTGGAAAATACAGACCCAATATCCTGAATTATTGCGTTTAAATTCCAACTTCAGAAAATTCGAAATAAAGTTACATTTGCTTTTGAAACACGTCCACTGACCTTTATGAACTTGATACACGTGTACATCTCCGTTTAAGTAACATGAAACTCAGCAAAGATACTCAAAGGATTACACATTACATAAAAGGACCAAAACACAAGAAACATTTCATCTGGTTTTGTGAACAAATAAGTTCAAATGTCAACACTGCACATGGAAAGCCCCAAAAATCTTTGCCAACTCACTACGCTCCGGTGTCCTACATATTCGAGCAACCACCGTAATACGAGTATCTACGAGTATGAACTTAACATATAGATGACTTTGAGACATGAAATATTTCATGTCAAGCGACATGATAGTGAAAAACTACGGGGCGGCTGTTCTGTAATATATGGTATTCCCGTGTATTTTATTATTATACTGCACAAACGCAGGATATAGGGCACATAGAAAAAGAAATATTCTTAGCCAGAGAAAAATATTTAAAGCGAAATTGTAAGTTTTGTGAAAATCCTTGAGCTATAATTCCTCCTTTTGCTAGACTTTGACCATTCAGCCATAGCAAATTTTCGATTAAGGGTGGAAATATTGTTTGGTTGCAAATGTTAATACACGCACATACAAAATAAAATCGTATGTATCACATACGAGCATAGGTCTACAATACATACTCATGCTTACAAAACATAAAAATTTTATTTCTCTCAATGTGAACAGTACCGACGACGTCTTATTAAATTTTTCATGTGAATATGCAAGGGAAAAGCGAATATACGAGTATGGTGTTGTCTAGCAGAGGTTTTCTCTCGGGATGCTACAAGGACACAATTTACGATAGACCGTAAATGTTCCACCAGGAAATACTTTAGCTGATTGAATTTTTCTCTCTCTCTCTCTCTCTCTCTCTCTCTCTGTCTCTTATATATCGGATGCTGGTTTTTAGTTGAACATCACATCACAGAGCGTGACGGGTTGGACAGTAGGATAACTATCGTGTTGTGATTTCCACGATCTGAATGTAATCATAGTAAAACATTCATAAAATGGCCAAGGATAATCAATTTTCACTACTGTTTATTGATCCTGTTGATGGATGTGATTTAGGTGATAGAATGGAAAGGTTACATTCAGAACAATAATTCCTAATTTAATGAAGGCTTTTATTCTCGGGAAGACTAGTAAAAATTCGGCCGAAAAAAAAAAACGTTTTACAGCCAATTCTTAAAGTTTTACATGAAAACTCAAAATAAAAGGCTAATAAAAGAAACACAAGAGTACGATTTTTTTAATTTCTATAATTTCATTTAAAGATTTTAAAGCATTTTTCTTCGCCTGGAAGACAATTTTGATATCATGTACATCACAGTTAAGGAAATATTTGATTTGCCATAATTATTTAAAGAACAGCCAAAATGGTTTAATCTAAAGTAGAATCATAATCAAAGTACAATCAATTAATGTAAAATAAGAATCATTCACCTTTAACTTCAATTAAAATGCAGAATTGCTTTATGTTCAATATACTAATTTAATTCATTCTTGCATAAGAAATCAATAAACAATAGTCTTAAGAACTAAAAGTTGCTGTAGTTGCAAACATGCTACAGAAAAATATTGCTATGGAAAATGTATGCACGCGCAAGAAGAAAATTGCACATAGGCAATATTTATCAGGTAGGCAATCAATAAACCATTGTTTTATCAAGCAATCACTAATATCGTTTCATTTATCATTATAAGGAAAGAGATTTCACGTTGCATTAACATGGTCCGTCGAGCCAGATAGCTATCAACAGGATTTAAGCACTTTGAAGATCTGCTCAATTACGGTAAAGTCAGTACTTCGCTTGGACAATGCTTTGGGAGCTAGAAGCCACTACTCGATTGCAGTTATTGGAGTTTAAGCTGGTCCGCGGTATCTACTTGAGAAATATTGCAGGGTCCCAAGCAAGGCATTTGGACGTCCGCCGTGGTTGTTATGTGTAGGATTCGGAGTTAGGCATCAAGATCTCAAAATTACTGGATCTGCAGTGCTTGGAAAGTAACAGTTACGTTGATCTGCACGTTAGTCGGAACAAAGATCAAGCGAACAGATAGCAGGATCAACAGGATTTGAGCACTTTGAAGGCTTGCTCGATTACGGGAAAATCAGAAATTCGCTTCGACAACGCTTTGGGAGCTAGAAGCCACTACCCGATTGCAGTTATTGGAGTTGAGGCTTGGGAGCTAGAAGCTACTACCCGATTGTAATTATCGCAGTTTGAGCTTGTTTCCGATATCTACTTGAGAAAAGATTGCACGGATCAGGAGTAGTCAAGGCTTGTCAACGAAAGCCTTGCAATTAGAGTTTGAAGCAAGACATTTGGAAGTCCACCGTTTTGTTTGCGGAGTTCGGCATCAAGATCTTGAAATATCTGGATCTGCAGTGTTTAGGAAGTACCATAGATTTGCACGTTATTAAGAACTTAAGAGATTAAGCAACCAGAGTAAATATAGCGGCTTAATCATTTTGGGACACATCTGGAGGCTGAAGTATAGGCTTTCATGTATATCTAGAGCAGTACTGAAATTAGTGGAAGCAGTGGCAAGGAAGAGTGCGACCAAAACATTGAAATAACAATATCCCCATTGAAGCTAGAAGAGGAAACCTTAGTAATGAGTTTTTAAGAGATGCACTTCTAGAAGATTCAGAGACTCATCACTAACTTCAAAAAAGACAGTGAGCGAGGCACATCCTTGCCTTTTTTCAGACAAGGACAGAACAATTGAAGACCACGTGGGCAACTTGCGGAAAGTGGCATGAAGAACAGTATAGCCAGTTGAAAGACAACGGGGAGAAGATGAATCAGTACGTGAAAGAATTCGAGAGTTTGGAAGAATTGGTGTTGGATTACCTCAACGTAAAACTTGAGAGAATTAAAATTCCCTCGTTCTCCGGAAGCTACGCAGATTGATATGCATTCCGAGATTTATTAAAAAACATGGTTCACAACACCAGTCAGCTCTCAAATGTACAGAAACTACAATACCTACGCAGTGCTCTCCAGGGAGAAGCTGACCAGCTAATTAACCATTTAAGTATCACTGATGTGAACTACGAGCCAGCCTGGAAGTTGCTTTGTGAGCGATACGATAACCATCGGGCTATCGCTCAAGATATGATGCAGCGGTTCTTCAATATAGAAAAGGGTAGCCGAAATGATCCATTAGGGCTAAGACACATGCTTGATACGATGAATCAGCTCTAGGCAAATTTAACAACATTGAAGGCCGATTCATTTTCGCTGGCCACAATCTTCTTATTGAATCAGAAACTTGATGATGAACCCAAGAGGGAGTGGCAAAAAAGCATAGCTGCCTCAAATGGAATACTTTCATTGAATCAATTCCTTGAGTTCTTGAAACAACGATTCTCGATGCTAGAAGCATTGTCATCAGGAAGACCAAAAACAAAGGTAGTGAAAGTAAATATGACACAAGTGGGCTCAAAGGTGGTATGTCCAATGCGTAAAGCAGGGCATAAACTGTTTGAATGCAATACCTTCAAACAATCAAGCAATCAGGTCCGAAGAGAATTAGTAAAAAATTCAAACCATTGTTTTAATTGTTTACAGGGCCAACACAGAGCGAACAAATGTTCATCGAAACATGGATGCAGAATCGGCAGGAAAAAACATAATACTCTGTTGCACCCAGAAGGAGAATACAACTCGGGAAAGAACTCTGGCACCTATACAAGGACATGGTGCCTACACAGGGAAGAACTCCGTACTCTTGGCAACAGCACAAATTCAAGTAAATTGTCTAGATGGAGAAAGGTTAACATTTCGAGCTTTACTTGACTCAGGAGCTCAACAATCATTCATCAATGGGTCCACCATGCAATTGCTACAGGCAACAAGGACAAGATCTCGAATAAGAATCAGTGGAATCGTTGCCGTCGAAAATGTTATCTCAAGAGGATAAATAAAGCTCTGCGCGCGATCGTCCGCACTGACCATGGGAAACCAGAGAAGCTCGCTTTCGTCCCACTAATATTAACGACAATCACAGGGCCAGTACCATGTACCAAAGTTCCTTTCAATATTCAACAGAGCCTGACTCTCCAAGACCTAGCAGAAACCATGTACAACCAATCAGGAACTGTCGACATACTCATTGGGGCGGATCTGTACGATAGACTCCTATTAGCAGGTCTTCTGCCCGGTCAACCTTGTGCCCAGAGAACAAAACTCGGTTGTGTTCTGTTTGGGTCAGTTCCATGCAAGGCCACAAATAGAACATGTACATTTGAGGAAACAAATACAAATGCAAGGCCACAAATACAACATGTACATTGGAGGAAACTACGGCAATTTTGGGAGACGGAAGAACTTCCGATAGCTAGTCATATGACAAAGGAAGAAAGGGAAAATGAGGATCATTATACAAATACGCTGATACGACAACCAACTGGAACAAATTCCGTTAGTTTGCCTTTTAAAAACACTACGGATCCATTCAACGAGATCGGCGATTCAAGGGAAATTGCATACATACAATTCAGGCAATGAGAACATCGACTTTTATCGAACCTAACACTTTACGAGCAATATTGCAAGTTTATGCAAGAATTTATCGACTTGGGTCATATGTCAAGGGTACCAACTGAACGAGCCAAGATGACTTCTGCATACTATCTACCCCATAATGCCGGCATAAGAGAAACCAGCAGTACAACCAAACTGAGAGTGGTATTCAATGCATCCCAACAAGGTTCAAACGGAAAATCATTGAACGATTTCCTTCATACTGAACACAAGATTCAAGGAAATTCATTGCATTTAATTGGTGCGATGGAGGCAACATAAATATGTCTTTGCAGCCGATATTGAGAAGATGTATCGGCAAATTTCTGCCCATGAACAAGATCGCCACTTTCAAAGAATTTTATGGCGCTACAACCTAAGCGAGCCAATCCAGCATTTCCAGCTAAACACGGTGACATACGGCAGAGCATGTGCACCATATCTGGCGATCAGGACTCTACAGCAGCTCGCGACAGATGAATATTCCTCACTCCCAGAGGCCGCTCAAACCTTAAGGAGAGACTTCTACGTGGATGATGTCCTAACTGGATCGGACAACGTTGAAAATCTGCTTCAGCTACAAATGGACTTGCGAAGACTTCTGAACAACCGAGGGTTTCATCTGAGGAAATGGCCCTCCAATCACCCACAGCTTTTAGAATGAGTTGCAGAATCAGAACGGGAGACACAGCTACCATTGCACATAGCGGTCACTGAAAATATAAAAACGTTGGGTATTCAATGGCATCCAACAACGGATGAGTTTTCATTCTCTATCGTTAAACCAAATGATCAAACCACCTTCTCGAAGAGAAACATATTAGCTGAAACTTAACGACTTTTCGATCCTATAGGCTGATTACAGTCATGCATTATTATCGGCAAGGTAACGCTACGGAAACTTTGGCAAGCAAAGAAAGGTTGGGATGATGAGATCGAGCTGTCCATAATCAAGGAATGGATAAAGTTGCCTAAACAATTAACTGAACTGGAAAAGCTACGGATAAAGCGATGGATTCAATTCACTCCTTCTCATCAATTCGAGCTGCACGGCTTTTGCGATTCATCTGAAGCCGCATATGCAACGGTGGTCTACATCCGAGTAACAACCACGACATCAGCAAGTGTGACACTCCTGGCTGCAAAGTCAAAAGTCGCTCCAGTGAATGTTGAATCCATACTCAGGCTAAAACTCAACGGAGCCGTTCTTTTAGTCCGACTGATGGATGAAATCACGAAGGCACATAACTGGACTAGCGCACTTCGATACTATTGGACTGACTCAACCACACTACTAGGTTGGATTCAAAGTCTGCCAGCTAGATGGAAGGTGTACGTAGCAAATCGAGTAAGCATCATTCAACAAGATAGTTCTGCGGAACTCTGGCATCATGTCAAGTCACAAGACAATCCAGCGAACATCGAAACTAGAAGAATGTAGCCAAAAGATTTGTTGACGTCAAAACTATGGTAAAGTTTACCTAAATGGCTCAACGCACGTGTCATCCGTGTGCCGCCATTTATGACTCCTACAACTTTCGAGGAAGAAAGGAAGATAACATTGTTGATAGCCAATCCAGTAGGACCGCCTAAACTACTGGAAAGGTACTCATCCTTCCACAGACTAAAGAGAATAGTCGCATGGTGTCAGCGTTTTGCCTCCAATGCAAAGGTCCCCAAAATGAAACGCAGTGGCAATTCGACAGAAGCTGAACTCCTTGAAGCGTCCAATACGTGCGTACGATTGTCGCAGCATTACGCTTACGTTCAAGAGATCCAATAGCTGTAAATGGGTGATAGTGCTCACACAACCAGCCGGTTAAAAGCCTTATCTCCATGGTTAGATCATAAAGGGATTCTCAGGTTGCGTGGTCGCATTCAAGAAGCACTACTTGCAGAAGCAGCAAAACAACCAGCCATTATCCCAAAGGGTCCCTTGGCAAAACTACTAATCAATCAAGCTCATTAATTAACTATGCACGGTGGCAGTCAGCTTACGTTGGCTACTCTTTGTTTATCATACTGGATAATATCAGAACAAACAACAGTGAAGCAGTTGTTAAGAGAATGCGTAACTTGCTTTAAGATGACCGCGAGACCCAATTCGCAACTAATGGGTAATCTACAAGCAGCGAGGGTGCATCTGGAAAAGCCATTCCTACATACTGGAATTGATTATGCTGGATCAATAACCATAAAATGAAATGGAGGACGAGGGGCCCAGACAACAAAAGCCTGCATCGCAGTATTTGTCTGCATGACAACGAAGGCGTTCCATTTAGAACTAGTGTCTGATTTAACTTCCAACGCCTGTATAGCGGCACTTAGAAGGTCCATCGTAAGAAGAGGGAAAACTAGCTGTATCTACAGTGACAATGGTTTCAACTTCCTTGGCACTAATAGACAACTTCAGGCATCATACAGAGCCTCGATGCAATCATACAGTGTTGAAGCTGCCAATCAAGGGATTGGATGGAAGTTCATTCCTCCTAGTAGTCCTAACTTTGGGAGACTCAGGGAAGCCGGCGTGAAATCTATGAAAGCACATCTCTACAAAACAGTTGGACAACAAATCTTGAACTTGGAAGAGATGAATACGTTACTAGCTCAAATTGAAGCCTGCATGAATTCTCGGCCTCTTACACAAATAAGTAATGACCCGAATGACGTGGCGGCATTAACCCCAGGACACAATTGGTGATAATCTCTTTGAAGTAAACAGTGAACCCAATGAAAATAACTGCACTTTAATAAAGAGATGCCATCTGGTTCAGCAGATGAAACATTTATTCTGGCGATGATGGACAGAAGGCGGCTTGCAACGATTGCAACAAAGAACAAAGTCGCTTCAACAACAAGACAACTTCAAGGTAGGAGAACTCGTCTTATTCAAAATCGAAAACATACCTTGAATGCAGTGGCCTTTAGCGAAGATATTGGCACTGCATCCAGGACCAGATGGATAAGTACGTACCGTCGCTCTCAAATTAAAGGGCAACATAACCAAGCGTCGCATCGTAAAATTATCCAGGCTTGCCGTTTAACGAAGCTCAACAGCCCTCAGCAGAAACAAAAATTGAACAGTCAACAATCGAAAGCGAACCCAAAACGGTTAAAGTTACCAAGCGACATTCCGAGCAAAGCACCGGATCCCAAAAGAAAAGACAGGTTTTTCCAAACTTAGCAGCTATCCCAACCATTTTGCTAACCACGCTCATGGTCCCTGGCGTTTTCCCATCTCTTACAGTATCAACAGCTAATGTGACATCAGTGACGGGTGGACTATACATGGAATAAGTAGGGATAGCCAACCTGATTCGAGGAACATTACAGATCAGCATCGAAATTCCTTCATCAGACCTAACAAAGGATGATGCAATCATTGGGAGACTCAACACAAATATAGCGTTAATGTGTACCGCGAGCAAGCGAATATCTGAGAGTGTTCACTGCGGGAATCTTGCTAACCACATCTAAGAAATCAGCAAAGAAGCTTCACACAAAATCAACTAACTACGATTTATGCATACTCGAAATAAACGGGGTATTTTTGGCCAGATGCTTATGGCACTTTTTGGATTCAAAGATGAGATCGTCACTGACGTACAAACCTTGTTTTCAAACCAAGACCAACTGAAAAGACTCCTTAGTCACCGAGGCAAATTACCGCTTCAAGCCACCAAATGGTTAAACACAACATCGAGTACTATCAACCAGCAGCTGGAGCGATTTTCTGTACAACTCGCCAAGGGACTCCAACAAATACATGAAGCAAAGAGCTGGTACGCTACGACAGACACCAATCAAGTCAACATCCGATTTCTCGCAACATATCAGCGCACCATTAATTATATTCAAGAACAACAACATTTTGAATGCTATCAACACAAAACAGAGTATACTAGAATGCATCAAGCTAGCAGATCTTCAACAAACCATAAAGACCACCCAAGATTTACTGCCAGCATATCTCTCAATTTTACACACCACCACGTTTAAACTAACCCTAGATTCTCGGAAGGACACCATCAATATTCATGGTTTCTTACCAATCATCGGTCATCGTTGATGCGATCTTATCACAGCTACAGCGATTCTTCGTCAACAGAAACTTGATGTTTTTTCATCATTCAGTGTCACAACCTCAATCATCGGCATCAACTACCCAGATCAAACTTACTTCGAGACTACTAGAATAGATCTTGCTGATGTACCAGAGTTAACATCTGGATACATTAACTGATATGAGGACGAAACCACATTGTATCACAAAGGAAGTCTATAGCCTCCACGATCAACCGGCGTGTCCTGAAACAACCTTACGCATATCTCCACCAATCTGGCAGCAAATGATGTCTCCTAACACATGACTCTGCATTACCCCTCGGCCTATCCACGCTCAGTAAGTGTGCCAAGGAGTACGCAACGACTTCCTAATCACCGGAATGGGAACAGTCAGGCTTACACAAGACTGTCAATTCCAAGCTGAGGAGTTTGTTCTTGTAGGCGATAAAACGATCACAGGACCTCCATTTCCAGTTTATTTATCGCAAAACGTTCCAGAGATCAACCTCACAATTCACCACACTGAGATAAGATTGTTGAACATCTCAAAGGTTATTCTACCATCCGAATCGTCCATAACCTTATTAGACCAACAAGAAGATCTGGTCAACAAAATTGATGGATTTCATTGGAATGATCGAATGATTCACCCCCCCCGCACCACCTTCATTCACTATGTGGTACGATGAACATCGGCTTTAAGATCCTAGCGGTTCTTGGTGGGCGGTTATGTTAAGAAAATATTTGTTTTGCCATAATTATTTAAAGTACAGCCATATTTGTTTAATCTAAAGTAGAATCATAATCAAAGTATAATCAATTAATTTAAAGCTAATCAAATAAGAATCATTCACCTTTAACTTCAATTAAAATGCAGAATTGCTTTAAGTTCAAAGTACTAAATGTACTAATTTGATTCATTCTTGCATAAGAAATCAATAAACAATAGTCTTAAAAATTAAAAGTTGCTGTAATTGCAAACACGTGCCAGAAAAATATTGTTATGGAAAATGTATGCATGCGCAAGAAGAAAATTGCATATATGCAATAGTTATCATTATAAAAAGAAAGGTAGCCAATCAATAAACCATTGTTTTACCAAGCAATCACTAATATCGTTTCATTTATCATTATAAGGAAAAAGATTTCACGTTGGAAATACAATATAAGCTTTTATTTTAAGTTCAAAAACATTTTTCATTCTGTTTTCGTCTTCCTTGCATAATCAGGGCAAACATAAAATCCTACCATCTATGATGATATAAAGTATCTCAGAAACGATTGATTTTCAACCTCGCCCGGCCATGATTTACCACCACATAGTGGTTGTGATGCCTCTTTAAGCCATTGGCCTTAACTAAAATCTCCTAGTTGATATTCAAGTCTTGCAAGTCATTAAGATAAGCTATTATGGGATTACAGATGAAGGCAGATGAAGGTTGAACAGGATGTAACCTGGTCAAAGGTCAACAATTTACGACAAAATAGGGGGCTTTCTAACATTCACCTTTACATACCTATTCAAGCTCTTGTAGCTGTATACACGTGTAAGATGAAAAGTCCAGGATTTACTCGTAAGGAGCCTAGCGGTTCTAGAAGGATAAAATAGCCCGAAATTCTGATTTTGAGCAAATACGTTAAGTCACATTCATATATGTCCACAGAGTATTTAAGATACTTTTACAAATGATTTACCTTTATTCTCAATTTCTTATGAACCTATCAAGGCTTCGAGCGACTAAAATACGGGACCTTAAATTCTCCACAACTATTATTTTAATACAGGTCCGGAAACAATCTAAGTGAATATATTGCCATTTTTAACCGTACTTTCCGAAATGTGGTGAAAATCGTATTTTATTGGCAATAGCACTCATTTTATCCCAAGTACTTTCATTTATGCAATAAAATCGAACAATCCACAACTATTATGGTAGTGCAACAGTTTGATGAAATATTTGTCCTTTTATTTTAGGAGCAAGCCATAGTAATAAACAGTGGCAACATAGTGGTCTAATTTTCGTGTCAATCATTCTTAGAAGCGTTCGTGAAAAATTTAATTTAGGTGCTTTTGATTATTGGACGTAAAGGTCGAAAATATAAGGATACTGCTGCTAGAATAAGTTTGAAGGATATGAATGTAGTTGGTTTATTTCATTTGTTATTTATATATACAAGAGTTTATTTTCATAAGAGTCATTCATACTTCAACGCTTAAAAGGAGCTTATGGAGGTTGATTTTACTTCACTATTTTAATATTCATTTTATTTAATCTTTACATTTTCAACTTTTTGGACGCAATCTTATCTATTATTTTTGACTTTCTTTTATAAGTAGTTTCGTGCAAATTATGGAGGACGCCGTCGGATGCGATAGAGCGAGAGAGAGTTGACGAGGTCCGTGCTGACTATTTATACCTTTTGTTTTGTATTGATCTCAGCGCCTCTGATGTGCAACACGTGCAATGCTGTTGCGGCTGTGAGTTGTGTTTTGTGTTGTGGCATGTGTGGGCAATGCAGCGGAGATGTCATGTTCGTCGCTGTATGATTGACATAGGGATAATGTAACTGCCACAGTACTCCCCCGCCAGTGGTTGAGCCATTGGAGCGATATCACGATTCTGCGAATGACACGAACCTCTTTGGGAGATTAATGGCTCTTCCGCCTTTCGTATACGTTGGTGTGTCTTTCTTGAACTCGCTGTTATTGCTAGGAATCCCTTGCGTCGACGTCGGTTGATCCTGGAGGGGCAAATAAGCTGCTTTTAACCGATCGATGCTAACGCGGGTAACACGGTTTTTAATTTGAAGCTTGAATGTTTTGCCATTTCGCTCCAAAACTTTATATGGTCCGTCGTACGGTGCTTTAAGTGGCGGTCGAACTGAGTCGTCTCGCAAAAAGACATGCGAGCATGCTTGCAGATCTTTTTGTACAAATACTTTGTTAGAAGCATGATTCGACGTTGGCACAGGTTGAATCCGTTCCATCAATTCGCGTAAATGTTGTGCAAAATCGGTGTCGAATCCATCATTGTTGGCCTTCTCGAAAAAATCACAGGGCATCTTCAATGTTGTGCCGTAAATCATTTCGAATGGCGTTGCTTTTATGTCGTCCTTGTAAACGTTTCGTAAACCAAGCAGGATGAGAGATAGGATTTCAGTCCAGCGCTCGTTACTGTGACACTTGATAGCCGATTTGATTGTACGGTGGAAACGTTCGATTAGACCATTAGCTTGCGGGTGTCTTGGACTTGACCGCAGATGCTTCGCTCCTAAAATACGTAATACTTCGTTAAACAGTTTAGATTCAAATTGTGTACCCTGGTCTGTGATGATTTGAGATGGCACGCCGTACTGCGCTATCCAGCCGTTGATCAATGCGGTGGCAACTGTACTTGCGTGAATGTCCTCTATGGGAATCGCTGCTGGCCATCGGCTAAATCGATCGGTACACGTCAAACAGTATCGAAAACCATTCGAAATCGGCAGCGGTCCAACCAAATCGATATGGATTACCGAAAAAGGCTTGTCGGGAACTTTGAAGCTTTCTATTGCATATCTGTTGTGTTGAGTGATCTTCGATTTCTGGCAAGCGAGACAAGTTTTTACCATTTTGGCGATGTCCTTCTTCATGTTTGGCCAAATGAAACGTTCGGAAATCTGTTTGATTGTGGCTCTCTTTCTAGGGTGCGCTATGCTATAACGGAGTCGAAAACTTGTTGCCTGGATTCTCCGGTGATGAATGGTCGTACGCTTCTTGTCGATACGTCGCAAAGGATGGTTTTAGAAGCGTTTGGAAGGTTAATCAATTTCAGCTGGAGCGTTGAATCTGTTCTCGTCTGAAAGTCAATTACTTCTTTGTCGACTTTCTGACTGTCGGCCAACTGATCGAAATTGATTTGCCCATTGCTGTCGATAGCTTCGATGCGTGAAAATAAATCAGCTACGTTGTTGTCCTTGCCGGCAATGTGTCGTATATCCGTAGTAAATTGCCCAATAAAGTCCAGGTGATGAAGTTGTCTAGGCATTGCCTTGTCCGGATTCTGTTTAAAAGCGAAAGTTATCGGTTTATAATCAGTTAGAATCGTGCACTTTCTTCCTTCGATAATATGTATGAAATGTTTTATCGATTGGAAGATTGCAAGCAATTCTCTGTCATAGGTGCTATAACGCTTCTGTGTATTGGTCATACGCTTCGAATAGAAACCGAGTGGCTCGAGTTGTCCACGGTTTATGTGGTGGATGGCTGCACCAACGGAAAAATTGCTGGCATCCACGTGTAACACCAATTTAGCGTCGGGGACTGGATGTGCTAAAGTTGTTGCGTTTGCTAATGCCTGTTTGCATTCGTCAAATACTTTCTCGGCATCACCGGTCCATATCACAGGTGACTTGTCACCTTTCTTGTTCCCTTTAATTAATTTCTGCAATTTTCCTTGCTTTGTTGCTGTTCCAGGGAGTAAACGCCGGTAAAAATTCAACATTGCAATAAACTTGCGCAGTTCGTTCGCTGGCTTCGGCTTTGGGAAATTGATGATGGCTTCAGCTTTTTGATTTGGTGGACGGATGCCCTTTTCGCTGACTTGATGGCCGAGAAATGTTATCTCCTCCTGTGCGAATACGCATTTCGAAACATTGATTTTGAGTCCGTGTTCACGCAAGCGCTGCAAAACGATTCGCACATGTTGGTAGTGTTCGTCCTCGTTGTTCGATGCGATGTATATATCGTCAATGTAGCAGATCACGAATTCTAGGCCAAATAGCACCTGGTCCATGAATCTTTGGAACGTTTGTGCTGCGTTGCATAGGCCAAATGTCATCACGTTGAATTCAAACAATCCAAACGGCGTGATGATTGCTGTCTTTTTTCGATCTTCCTCGGCGATTGGAATGTTAAAATAGGCTTTTTCCAAATCGAGTGTCGAAAAGATATTCTTGCCGTTGAATGTTTGAGCGAAATCCTGAATGTGCGCGACCGGGTAACGATCTGGAACTGTTTGAGCGTTGAGTCGGCGGTAGTCACCGCATGGTCGCTATAGTCCATTCTTTTTTGAAACCATGTTGAGTGAACTGGCCCACTCGCTCTTTGATGGTACACATATTCCCAGGTTTATCATGTGCTCGAACTCTTGCTTGGCGATTTCAAATTTTTCATCGTTCAGGCGGCGTGGACGTGAAAACACTGGTTGTCCGGTGGTGATGATTTGATGGCGGACTGTTGTTTTCCGTGTGCTATCGTATGATGTTGGCGACGTCAATTCTTTGAATTCCAGCAACAGCTCTTTGAACTTATTGTCGCTGTTGATAGAAAAAACTGGCTCGTAGTTGATGAATTCAGCAACGCATTGAGTCTGTAGCTTCGTTTGCTTGTCGATGAGTAGTTTGTTCTTGACATCGACCAGTAGTTCGAATTTTCCAAGGAAATCGGCGCCCAGTATTGGCCTGGTGACGTCAGCGATTACAAAACTCCACTCGAATTTCCTTCGTAGTCCGAAGTCTACTGCAGATAGTTTGTTGCCGTATGTGTTGATCTGCGATCCATTCGCGGCGAATAGCGTATATGTTGCTGGCGTCAACTTCTTACCTACAGATGAAACAGGTAAAATCAAAAAATCTGCGCCAGTACCAATTAAAAATTTTAGTCGTGATGCTCTTTCGATGATGAAAAGACGGTTCGATTTCATGTTGCTGCAGGCTTCACCAACCGTCGGTAGTGAAGCGTCCTTTAGTTTTCCGACTTGTTGAATTCGCACGGCTGAGCGCATTTTTTAGCGTTAGCACCAAATCGATGATGGTAGAAACAGAGCGCGTGCCTTTCCGCGCGGCTTTTGGAGCGGTTGCGTCTCTTGTCGTTACGTAAGGGTGTTTGTGAACGCCCGCGTAGTTGATGCTGATGAGCCCTGATCTCGCTAATTTCTTTTCTCAGTTCGGCGATGATCAGCTGTAAAGAGCGCAGTTCGCTTGGCTGTGCCGTCGCGTGTTCTGTCTGGCCTTGAATAGATGATATGGTGCCAAATTCCCCATTTCCATCATTTTGTCGGTCTGCTGCGCACACCGATCCAGATTTCCTTCCGCGATCGATACCACCGCACGGATGCCGCTGGGCAGTCGCTCTAGCCACAAAGACTTAATTGCCTCGTCGTTCATTGCGCCGCCGGCCAAATCTCTCATTTGGCGTAGGAGTTGCGTCGGTTTGTTGTCTCCTAGCTCACCTTCCTGCACTAGCCGGCGCAGCTTTTTGTTCTCCGAGTCCGTGAATTCCTTGATCAGACGTTCCTTGATCGCCAGGTACTTGTTGTGGACCGGAGGGGCGCGAACGATATCCGAGACATTTGACAGTGTTGTACTGTCGAGTGATCCAACGACGTAATCGTACATCGTTTGATCACGTGTGATGCTTGCATTACGAAATTGCGACTCCATTTGTATAAAATACAAATCGGGATCGCGTTTGCTGAACGCTGGTGGTCTCACGCCGATTTTACAAATCTCGCCCTGCGTATCTGCATCTATCCGTAGCGGAATGACGGCGGCGTCCTGTCGACCGCCATTGTCATCATTTCCTTCCGTCACCGATGCTGCGTTCGCGTGTGTCGACATGTTCACTTAAGAGCTTACCTGTCTTCTTGTACGTCGTTGGCTGACGTAATTTCACTAAGGTAAAATGGCGCGGAGCGTGCACGGAAACTTTTTATTATCCTTTGTACACAGCGATGAATAAAGGATGTCCGCGTGGATGTATCGGCTTCCTTTGCAGTTCTTTATTTCGTTGTTCGTGTTCCGTTGTTGGGGTCACCAGTTATGGAGGTTGATTTTACTCCACTATTTTAATATTCATTTCATTTAATCTTTACATTTTCAACTTTTTGGACGCAATCTTATCTATTATTTTTGACTTTCTTTTATAAGTAGTTTCGTGCAAGTTATGGAGGACGCCGTGGGATGCGGTAGAGCGAGAGAGAGTTGACGAGGTCCGTGCTGACTATTTATACCTTTTGTTTTGTATTGATCTCAGCGTCTCTGATGTGCAACACGTGCAATGCTGTTGCGGCTGTGAGTTGTGTTTTGTGTTGTGGCATGTGTGGGCAATGCAGCGGAGATGTCATATTCGTCGGAGCCGCTGTATGGTTGACATAGGGATAATGTAACTGCCACAAGCTTTTCTAAGGTCTTATGACAAACAATTCTCGTCTAGTAGTCACAAAGAAGAGGCGTGTTTGTATTATAATAATAAAGTTATTAAAATATTTTATTAGAGAAATTGAAAAAAAGGAAACCTTAGAGCTTTTCCCGATTGGGCGGACGGAGGGATTTGTGTAAATATATTGCATGACTTGGAATTTTTGCTTTGCGATTCCAGACAACGCTTTCATTTTCATTATGTGAAAAAAATTTTCAAATAGAACCTCGAAAACATTGAAAAAACTTGAAATTTGTCAAAATTCCAGCACAAGCTGGGATACACACGCAAAAAAATAGAGACCCGAGAATGCAAGATTCTCACAAATAAAAATTTCAAGAAATTCATCAAAAGGAACTTTAAAAAGTCAAAACAATGGACAGAAATGTAGATACAATGTTGGTTGTAGATCCTTACATCCCTAAAAACTCGCCAAATGAAGTCATCATGACAGAAGTGGAAAGTTCTTCAAAGCAAGCTTTAGATATAGCAATTCAAGAGGATGTTTTCTATGTGGCTGGGCGGTAAATGCCATTTACACACTGAGTGTGTGGCTCCCATTCTCGTAAGCGACTAAGCTACCCACTAAATACCTCTTTTGCCAACCTAGCCTGAAAACGTTTGACACAATGCTTTGGGCCAGGCCTGTTTTGCTTTTAGGAGATCCCTCCTCCAGCAGATGGAAGTGGAATCGCCAGACAAGTGATCCCCCAGCCCCGATGTTCCTGGCTGCTGTGAGCCCCTTTTATCTTTTAGGAATGGCTGAACATTGTATACCGCATGGCCCCACTTGCCAACCGATCCAAGCATCATCATGAGAATACTATCGGGGATGATCTCTCCCGTCTTCCTGTAGAGGTCCTGTTGCAGCCTATCCCATTTTTTGTATGCAAGCAATGTGGGGCAGGCATCGCCTTCCTCTCGTGGACAAAACTGACAATCGGGGGACCGTGACTTACGAATCCTGTGCAGGGAAGACTGAAAACATCCATGCCCGTGCAAAAGCTGGGTCAGATAGAAGCCAATCTCACCATGCCTTCAATTGAGGCACGGTCTCACATCCAGAATAAGGCACGCTATTCACCTTGCTTCAGTGTAATTCACCCACAACTGCTGCCAACCGTCGAGTGAGCGCTGTCTCTCCTCGATGGCAACCGTCTCTCTCGCGTCTTCACTTGGAAGCAAGTTAATAGTGTGGTGCTCTTTAACAAAGAAGGCCACCGGTATCATACCTGCATTAACTCACGCCACCGAATCAGAGACTGCCGGATATGAAGATGCAATCCTCAGTGCTCCTCTTCTCTGTACCATGTGCTTTCGGTATACCTCCTTACTGAGAGCGTCATTCCCTATTTCACCTTTGTACAGTAGCACTTACCCTACAGTACTAATCAGAGGCGTTATCTTGATGGGTTGGGTGCCCATACGTTGGCCACAAATCGACTCAGAGCCGATACGCCCGAAGCAGTCTTCTCACCCGTTGCCCTGATTTGCACAAAAGAACACATGTTTGAGTCGATCAGCAACCCTAGGTACTTCACTGTTGGTCTCAATTCAATTAATCTGTCTCTAATACTGATCAACCTTACTCTAAAGACTCTTTCTTTTTTCAAGATGACCCTTCCGAGTTTCTCCAGCGCTAGGCTGCACCCGCGAACAGTCATCCACTGTCTGACCTGGCGCATTAGCACACCTATCCTAGGTTGCACTTGTTAAATGTACATCCAACGGCTAGTGCTGCAACATCATCCGCATAGCCGATCAAGCGCAAATCATCTAGCATCTCCAACCTCAGTAGCCTATAGTACACACTCGACGGGTCTGGCCCAAGGATAGATCCCTGGGTAACATTCGGTGCCATTTCCATCCTTCGTTGGCACTCTGTCGTATTGCAAAGCAAGCTCGGTCCTTCTGCTAGTCTCTAAGAAGCCACATCAGATATTTTGTAACTTGAAAAGTGTTTTCCAGCGTATCCATAATATCCACCCATCTAGCGGAGTTTTTTTTCTTTTTGTGGTAGGGAGGTGAAGGCATTTACGCCCGCCGAGTCTGGCAGTGTGGGGCTCCCATGGAGGATACCCTTGGACTACCCACTAAACACCTCCCCTGTCAATCTGAGAACCTAGCCTGGAACCGTTTGACGCATTACTTCGGGCCAGGTCTCGTTTTGTTACGCCGTGGGGCGCTTTCAAGCTGGGGAGTCCCTTTCCTAGCGGGTGGGGAGAGGGGAAGAGGAAATGCCAGAATGGCGATCCCCCAGCCCCAGCGCCTCTGGCTGCTGTGAGTCCTTTTTATATTTTAGGACTGCCCGAGCATAATGTGCCACCTGGTTCCATTTGTCAACCGATTCGAGCATCACCGCAACTATCTTATCCGGGGTGAGCTCTCCTGTCTCCCTGTAGAGTTCCCTTCGCAGCCTGACCCATTTGGTACACGCAAAAAATGTGTGACAGGCATTGTCCTCCTCTCCCGGGCGAAACCGACAATCGGGAGACCGTGACTTACCGATCTTGTGCAGGTAAGACTGAAAACACCCGTGCCCGCTCAAAAGCTGGGTCAGATAGAAGTCAGTCTCACCATGCCTTCGATTTAGCCACGGTCTCACATCCGGGATGAGGCGCGCAGTCCACCTTCCCTTCGTGCAATTCCCCCAAGACTGCTGCCAATCGTTGAGCGAGCGTTGTCTCTCCTCGCGGACAACCATCTCCCTCGCATCCTCGTTTCAGCGCAGGTAAATAGCGCGGCGCTCTCTAGCAAGGAGGGCGACAGGTATCACGCCTGCAATCACTCTCACCGCCGAGTCGGAGACTGTTGGATACGAAGATGCAATTCTCAGTGCTCCTCTTCTCTGTACCTGTGCCAATCGTTTTCGGTATACCTCCTTGCTGAGAGCGTCGCCCCATACCTCTGCTCCGTACAGCAGCACCGACCCCACAGCACTCATCAAGAGGCGTCTTCTTGATGGGCAGGGTCGCCCTACGTTGGCCATAAGTCGACTAAGGGCCGATATTCCCGAAGCAGCCTTCTCAGCCGTTGCCCTGATTTGCTCAGAGAAACTCATCTTCGAGTCGATCAGTAGCCCCAGGTACTTCACCGCTGGCTTGGATTCGATTTGTATATCTCCAATACTGATCATCCTTACTCTAGGGATTCTCTTTTTTGTCAAGATGACCACTTCAGTTTTCTCCAGTGCTAAACTGAGCCCGCGAGCAGTCATCCAGTCCCTCACTCGGCGCATTAGTATACCTAGCCTATGTTGCGCTTGTCCAACGGTGCGTCCGGCGACCAGAGCCGCAACATCATCCGCATAGCCGACCAAGCGCGACTCATCTGGCATCTCAAGTCTCAGTAGCCCGTCGTAAGACACGTTCCACAGGTCCGGACCAAGGATAGATCCCTGGGCAACACCCGATGTAATTTCCATCCTTCGTTGGCCCTGTGTCGTGTCGTAGAGCAGGCTTCGGTCTTTTAGGTAGTTCCTCAAAAGCCGCATTAGATATTCTAGAACTTGAAAAGAGTTTTCCAGCGTGTCCAGAATATCCACCCATCTAGCGGAGTTGAAGGCATTCCTAACGTCGAGTGTCACCAACAGGACGATCCGTCGCTTGGTGCGACTATATGCCTCTGCCTTTTGGACCGCGTTCACCACCTCTGCAATCGCATCAATGGTAGAACGTCCTGCTCTAAAGCCGTACTGCCGAGGAGATAGGTCCCCAGCAGCACGAATCGCGTCAGTGAGTCTTCCCTTGATGAGTTTCTCCAGCACTTTCCCAGCCGTGTCTAGCATGCATAACGGGCGGTATGCAGACGGCGATTCGGGATTTCCCTTCCCCTTGCTGACCAGCACGAACCTCGCCACCTTCCATCGTACCGGGAAAGCCCCGTCCCGTAGGCAAGCGTTGAATGTGTTGAGCAGCAAGTCAGGACAGTGGTGATAGACGAGCCGCAACACCTCAGCTGGAACACCATCTGGACCTGGAGCCAGTTCCAGCTGTGTGAAGAGTGGGCACTCTACTGCTGTTTCACCATGGACAGCGTCAACACGGACGGGATGGGCGGGGAAGAGTCCCCGCACTATCGCGTCCATCTTTTCCGCGTCATGTATACAAGGCTTCCGTAGGGCACCCAGTTTCCCCATGACCAGCTTGTAGCCAAGGCCCCACGGATCCTTGTTCACATTGTCCACGAGGTCTTGCCAGCAGCGAGCCTTGCTACTGTTGATCAGTTTGCGAAGGCATTTCCTGGCCGACTTATATGCTGCCACCGGGTTGCATGCCTCGTCACGGTTCCGCGCCCGTTGAGCCTCACGCCGAAGCTTGTGACACTCCCTCCGCCTTCAGCGATTTCAGTAGACCACCAGTACACTGGGCGCTTGCCGTGCCGGGGTCTTCGACGGGGCAGCAAGCAGCCGTGATTATGCTCATGGTAGAGTTCACGACGTCTTGAGCTGCCAGTTCTTCCGTCCCCTCCGGAGCTCCCTGCAGCGGCTCACCTGCTGTGAGAACCTTGACGAACCTCTCGACGTCCATTCTTCCAATGTTCCATCCAGTTGTAGAAGGCCGAGAACACGGACGTCGGGAGATAGCATCACTTATCTCAAGCAGAATGCACTGGTGATCACTGGCTGAGTAGTCCTCTAATACTTTCCAGTTGTGTATCCTCCGTACTAAGGACTCCGAGGCGAATGTCACGTCCGGTATGGTTCCCTCACAGCCAACACGGCGGAAAGTCGGCGTATTTCCGGAGTTTAGTACGACGAGGGCCGTCCTGGCCGCCATCTCCAGGATTCGCTTTCCCCGTGGATCCGTCTGAGGCATGCTCCATTCGATTGCTTTAGCATTGAAGTCGCCCCCAACGAGCACTTTACCCTCTGCGTTCGAGACAGCGCCCTCCAAAGCATTAAGCTTGGCTTGGAAAGATGATATCGATTCGTTAGGCGTTAGGTACACACTAAAGAAGGTGATCCCTGAGCACCGAATCCACACGAAACCACCCCCCCGTCCACAACTCTCCGCTTGAAAGTCACTGTTCCGAACCCAGATAGCGGCAGTACCAGTTTCATCAGAGTACCATAATGCAGGAGTTTTATTATGGTGTTGCTCACTCAGCAGCAAGAAGTCGGCTTTCCTGTCCCTCGCAAACTGCTCAAGCAGATTTTGGGCGGTTGAACTGCGGTGTAGGTTTAGCTGCAGGATGCGGGTCATCGAAGCTCTGATTTTGCCTTGGCTAGGGCTTTCTGGAACACCCGGCATTTTCCTGATCCCAAGACGTGTCCAAAATCAAGTTTTGGATCAGCATCCTTGTAAAGGATACAGTGTGCCTTCTTCATACACTCTTTTCTTTTATGACCCGTTTCACCGCATTTGTGACAAAGGGAACTCCTATCGGGTCCTTTGCATACTTGTGTGGTGTGACCATAACCAAGGCATTTGAAACATTGAAGAGGCGTTGCTCTTCGCCGCATCCTACAGACAACCCACCCAATTCGTACTTTGCCCTTGTTCAGGAATTGTTCGGCGTCCTTTTTGGTCAAGTCAACTATGACCATGCGTTGTCCCCTGTTGTTTTCTGGTGTCAGTCTCGCTTTGATCCTTCCCACGCTAGGGAACTCCTTCTTGATGGCCTCTTCTACCTCGGCCAGATCCGTCAGGCAGTCTATGTCTCGTATTTCGATCGTTGCCATCGGCTCGAGCGGGGCTATAGTTGCGCTTTTGCCGAGGACTTTCTTTACTGCGTCACAGAATGCATCTTTATTGCCGGCCTCTGCTCCGAATTCGACCAGTATGTTGCCCGACCGCGTTGGTCGTACTACTTTAATGGTAGTATTGGTGTCTCCGGGCCTTACGTTTCCCCTGATGTCCCGCAGTACGTCCGCGTAGAATCGGCCATCTTGGGGCTTTACAAGCTGTGCCTGCTGCCGGGGTCTTCGTCGGGGCTTCTGCCTCTCCTGCTTTGCATCAGGTCCTTTTTGTAATTGAGCGTCCATACGAACTTTACTTTCTGGCTTTTTTTGAAGGAGTTTCTTTGCAGCTCTCTTCGCTCCTTTTGTAAGCACTGTCTGGAACCCTTATCTAGTGCTCCACGCCCTTCTAGTGCCTCTTCCTTCCTTCTTTTATCCCGATCTCCTGCGATTGGGCTAGACGCCATTCTTTTATTGACGTTTAATGGTGGAGCTATCTGCGTGTCGCCTTTAGATTTCGCCCCAAGCGCCTCTTTAGCCTTCTCTTCATCTTCAGCCCTTAACCAGCTTCTCCGATAGTGCCCTATGCGATCTAGGAGCTCCTCTAGTTCAAGGAGCCCTTCCTTTGCTGCTTTGCTGAGCGGAGTTGAAGGCATTCTTAATGTCAAGTGTCACTAACAGAACAATCCGTTGCTTGGTAGGGTTACATGCATCTGCCTTTTGGAACGCGCTCACCACCTTTGCAATCACATCAATGTTAGAGCGTCCTGCGCTAAAGCTATACTACCGAGAAAATAGGTTCCAGCGAATCTCGTCAGTGAGTCTTCCCTTGATGAGTTTCTTTAGCACTTTCCCAGGCATGTCTAGGATGAATAGCTGGCGTTATGCAGACGGTGACATGGAACTTCTCTTGCCCTTCTCTATTAGCACGAATAACGCCACCTTCCGTCGTACTAGCAAAACTCCATCCCGTAGGCGTGTGAATTGAATGTGCTCAGCAGCACATTAGGACAATTGTGATAGACAAGTTGCAACACCTCAGCTAGAACACTATCTAGGCATGGAGGCTTCCTTACGTTCGAAGATAGGACTGCCTCTTCTAGTTCCGGCGGTGTGAAGAATGGGCACTGGGTTACTGTTTTACCAGGGGTAGTGCCAACACAGACGGGTTGAGTGGGAAAGAGCCTTGCTATTGTTAATCAGTTTGAAGAGTTAGCTACTGGCTGACTTATATAGTATGCTGCTACCCGTTTATATGCACTGTCATGGGTCTATGCCCGTTGAGCCTCACACATGAGCTTTTGACAGTCCCTGGGCCTGCCGTGCCGGGATTTCCGACGGGGTAAAGAAGCACTGCAAGCAGTCGTGCTGATGCTCATAGTTGAGTTCACCAGGTCTTGAGCTGCCAGTTCTTCTGCCCCTGCGAATCACCCTGCAGCGGAGTACCTGGCGTGAGTACGTACGCAAACCAGTCGGCGTCCATCCCTCCGATATTCCAACCTATTGTGGAAGCTCGAGGGCATGGATGTTAGGAGACAACATCACGGATCCGAAGCAAAATGTACTGATGATCACTGGCTAAATAGTCTTTTAATACTTTTCATTTGTGTCTCCTCCATGCAAAGGACCCTGTGGTGAATATCACATCCGGTATTGGTCTTTCACAGCCAATACGCGAGAAAGTCAGCGTATTTTCGGTATTTGGTACGACGTGTGCCACTCTGGCCGCTTTTCCTAGGATTTTTCTTGTGTGAATCTGCTAAAGGCATGCCCCATTCGATTGCTTTAGCGTTGAAGTCCCCCCAATAACTGTCAGTGAAATCTTCCGTACTTGCTTCGTCGGGTTTTTTCCTTTCAAATTCGTGAGTTTGAACACTCATTACTAACGCCTCAATATTTTAAGCGTTTCCGACTTGATAGGCAGTAATATTGTTCTACTAATCTAAAGTGATGTGCTATTTTTTTTAGTCATTTTTCATCATTTTCGAACCTCTTCATGAAATTTTTGTCTTCTAAGTTATAAAAATAGAAACAAACGGAGTGCAGTGACATCTAGGTGTTGGAACAACGCTTATTTAATTAGTAGGCAACGAAACTTTCGGCCTTTTTTCTCTTGTTAATCATTTCATGTGAAATTCTTCTTATCAGATATTTAAACCATCACAGCTTCTTGCTTCGACTAGAATGATTATACTGTAGACACAATTTTTGTGTGTTATAGTGCATAATTTTTTTTTTGTGAAATTTACAATCATTCCTACTATTTAAATTAATATTCAATAAAGCCTTCAATCCTATGGTGCATAACTTTGTTTATTTTTATCTTAACTTAAAACACGGTTATTATATAATAGATTGAATTCAAATATCAAAACACAACAATCGTAATGGTATTGATACGTACATATCTTAAGCAAACATATGTACCCATTCATTCATTTACTATAATAATAGATTGAATTCACATATCATGAACAAAAACAACAATAGTAATAACATTCATACCTACCTAAGCAAACAAAAAGGACAACCATGAAATATCAATCCTATCGCATGGCTACATGTAAACATACCAGTTGCATAATCATGCAATGCAATTTCTTTTATTTCTTCTACACTCATTCTAAATATCGAGTGTACCCATATCACGTTGCATTTCATTCATAACCCATCACGTGTGGAGGTATTCCCAGACCACACTCAACGCACGCTAATTGACTTATTCATCAAGGGGTTAGCGACCATACCCAAGTGATGCGTACAAACATGGGTTATTGACATATGAGTGCATGCATAATGTATGGAATATGGATATCTATCCAACGAAGAAAATAAATGCATGTGTTTGCACATTGGTGGTATCGAGACGCGTGAGTTTTTGTTCATGAGGCAATAAAATCAATTTAATGGAAAGCATAGGTAAAATTGTGTCAAATAATGAATTTTTGCTTACACTTGTAAAAAAAAAAACAAAAAAAAAATTAGCTGCATAAGACAAAGGTTAAGTGAAAGAAAAGTGTATAAATACTGAAGTGTGATTGAATAAAATCAAGATTTGTGATTGAATTGTCTTGGCATTTTCATTGCAATTGAATTGTCTTGGCATTTTCATTGCGGGCTTAGAAATTGCGGAATTGTGGACAATGTCCTTGCCATTTTCTTTGCGGAGCAATTCTCCGCTTGCGTAGGCATAAGTAAAAATTAGAAGTAAATATATTAATCGATTTTTCACCCTAGAAGCGAGACTCGGAATAATGTTAAAACATTTCATGGCGATCCTGCCATAACAATTCATAGGAGAAATTTTTAACAAACATTTCACTTATAACATTTCAATTTTATCGTTTTGTACCGCCTCAAATTGCTTGCATAAATCTAGTAAATCCTAAATTGGCATGTATTTTGCTTTTGTGGTTTAATTTCCCACGTGAAATGTGTATCTTTATCTTACCCAGTAGCAGACATTATCGCTAGGAGTGGTTCGGGCGTTTACTGGTATTGTGTTTCTTGCCGCCGGTCTTCTCTCTCCACGTTTGCCGATTGGCTTCATAATGCCAATCCTACAGTTGGTTCGCTATCGCGTTCTTTACTAAAAATGCAAGAAAAACTCGATGAGACTAGCCTACCAGACTTCGAACAAAGATATGACCAAGTACATTATTTCTGAACTCAGTCATGCACCTAAATTATGTAAGTGCGTCACTTCTTTAAACCAACGGTACCTAAGAGTTTATAAATTATGCCGCAACCTGAATTCTGGCCTCAAGGTTTACTGGTTAAATCCTTCAACAAGCGGCAACCCATTAGTTGATTTCGGACCAAAACGGAACCTCAATAAACCTCCTGAAATCTTCAATCAACAATGGACCTCATGTTACTACCAAAATGTTCGTTGTTTGAGGACCAAGACCAATGACCTGCCAGTAGCTTCTTCTGTTTATAGTGATCAAATCATATGCTTAACAGAAACTTGGCTGACTGATCATATTTCCGAAATTGAACTTCTACCTAACTTTTTTATCTTCCATAGTGACCGGTTAGTCAGCGGAAAACTTAATGAAGGTGGCGTTTTTGTAGGTATTCATAAATCCGTCAGCTGTGCTCTGTGGGCGGACTTCTATGTTGCTCCTCCAGTGGAATGTGTAGCTATCCATGTTCTCCTTATAGTAAAATTCTGGTTTGCTCTGTCTACATCCCTTGTAACAATCCAATTTAAATTCATGCGCGACTCTTCCCTGAACTTTCTTCCTACAACAACTATCCTTCTTCCTATATTGTGAAAGCAAACGATTCTGCTCGCTTAAAATTTCTGAAATCACGTGTCCAACGGGATTTCGAACAGTTCAAGGAAATTCACAAAGAGGCCAGAAAAACAGCTTTCACTGATCAAAAGAAATATATATGTCAGAGCACATTGAAATTTCCTTAAATGCCAATCACACGAAGTCCTTTTGGTCTCATAAATTTCTTAAATTTGTTCGCTACAAAAACATTACCTCTACATCATTACAAGATGCTTGTGATATGTTCGCATGGTACAGGAAAACCAATATTCGTGGTTGGAAAGTATAACCCTGCCATTTGACATCTGTCAGAACTAAATGTCATCCAAAGCGTGTTTTTTTTTAGCTAAAGATTTGCCATTCAGAAATATAGATCGTTTAATAGTCAAAGAACGCGTTAAATTTACTAAATTTTATTATAAAAATGGTGATTCTGCTGTATCAACATTTAGGGCTTTACGAGCCGATTACGGTCGACATAATCGACCTACACAGCAAACAATTTCGAACACAGTGAGAAAATTTGAAGAGACTGGATCGGTTATTGATATTGCAAGGCCTGTGCATCATCGCAACATTCGTTTTGCTGAAAATATCGCTGGCGTTGCTCAAAGTGTGGAGGAAGACCCGAATTTGTCGATTCTTCGACGTGCTCAACATTTGCGCTTGTCTTACGGCTCATTGTGGCGGATTTTGCATTTAGATTTGCATTTCCATCAGTATAAAATCCAACTTACTCAAGAACTTAAGCCTCAAGATGATACACAACGCAGAATGTATGCAAATTGGGTGATTGAACAACAACCATTGATAACGATTTTTCGAACAAAATTTTCGTTAGTGATGAGGCTCATTTTTCGCTCAGTGGTTACGTAAATAAACAGAATTGCCTCATATCGGGCTCTCAAAATCCTCAAGTGATTGCAGAAAGGCCTTTGCATCCGGAAAAAGTGACCGTTTGGTGTGCATTATGGTCTGGTGGTGTTATTGGCCCGTATTTATTTGAAACCGATCAAGGAAGAGCCATTACAGTCAATTCTGACCGCTATGGACGGATGTTACCCGATTATTTTTGGAAAGAAATTGAAGATTATGATCTGGAGAACATGTGGTTCCAACAGGACGGAGCCTGAGTGATGTCAATTGGCCCGCAAGATCCTGCGACCTAACACCTTTGGACTTTTTTATAGGGCTATGCGAAAGATCGTGTTTACGCAAACAATCCTGAAAATCTTGAGCAATTGAAAACCAATAATCGTGAAGTTATGGCCGAGATATTGCCGGAAATGTGCCGAAAAGTCATTGAAAATTACCTCAAAAGGATTGAGGCCTATAAGAGGTCCCGTGGAAGACATTTGAATCATGTTGTGTTTTATGGCAAGGTTCAGTTTTTATGTTGAATGAAAAGTTTTGTTTCCCTCTGAATATTTTATGTGTTTTCTTTAGTTTTGCTTTCCCAAGCGCAAAATGGATAACCCTATATAATAAATTTGTGTAATAATGCATAAATGATTGGGGTAGTGAGCGAGTGTGCATAATTTTGTTTTTTTTTCGTCTCATTTTTATTATGTTTCCATTTAATTTTTATATCCTTTTAATCCTTTTGGTTATCGATTTATCGATAGTGCCCTCAGACCGGGGAACCAAACGCGTCCCCAGGGTTGCGGATAGGGGAAGACCTTTCTCGAAAGGTTCGCTGCGAATAACCAATAAGCAGCCGCGGACAATGGTCGGCAGTGAAGGGAGAGTCTCAGGACAAATACCGGAGTGTCAATGATCTTCACTGTGACATGACGAAATATATGGCGTCATCAATTATCCATATATCTTGGCAGTAGGTAAAATGCTATGGGAACGGAAACCCAGACAGAAAACCAAATCATGCAGGTCCACAAGGGGAACCAAATTACGGTGCAGGGGGTCGGATCCCCAGTACCGGCGGCAGAGGGTAGTGAGCGAGCAGGCTCCCGGCCGTCGTCATTCAGCGACTGCAATGTTATAGAAGTGGTGAACTTGGCTTCTGTAACAGATATAACTACAAGCAAACAGGACGCTAGCACGGAGAACCCTTTCAGGCAAAAACCGCTGTTGGCAAGAACACCGATAAAGCAAGTCACCGATTGCGGGGGGAGGCAGCAAACCCCAGAAACACTGTCAAAGTCAACATCACAGGTTAAATCATCGGAGACAGACCACAAACGGACTAACGAACGAAAGAAGGCAGAGTGCGTTGTGCAACCTGGCATCATTGCGGCCTTTGGGCGCAGTAGAAGGACTATGCGCACCCCGGAGCGTCCAGTGCAAGACGTACACAATCCGGATCAAGCTGCGACACCAACAGAGACCAGTGTAAGACTGGGGGAGGGAGAAGTTTTGCCGTTGGCCGACGCCACTTCAAACGCGACCCAAGCGATAGAAGCAAAAGGGCTAGGAAACGGGGGCCTCTCCCAAGAGGTGGCGCCAAATAACACAATCGCCCTTGACCGCGCCGAAGAGGAGCGGCTTACTCGGAAAGCGGGGACTATCGTCAAACAACTGCGGGCTGCCTGCGAAGTGCAGAAAAACATAGGCAAGAGTG
Source organism: Odontomyia ornata (assembly GCA_963969285.1). Taxonomy (NCBI): domain Eukaryota; kingdom Metazoa; phylum Arthropoda; class Insecta; order Diptera; family Stratiomyidae; genus Odontomyia; species Odontomyia ornata. The sequence continues at coordinate 288,411,209 of OZ017740.1, read as the reverse complement.
TCAAGAATGGCATTCTTGAACTGGAGGAGCTTTTTGACCGCATAACGCACTACAGGCGGAGGTGGCTTGCAACCGAAAAGCACCAAAAAGACACGCTCTCCCTCGAGGCATCAGTGGGTCCTAGCAGCAGCAAAAGAATGGCCGGTAGCCCAATCGAAGGCGACCGTGAGAAAAGGAGGAAGGACGAGACCATAAACGAAGTTGACACTCCAGGCGAGGAGTTTCATGTGGTGCGAAACAAGGCAGCGAAAAAAGCTGCCAAAAAGCTACTCCTAGAAAAAACAGACAAAGAGATCAACCACGAAAAGAACAGAGAACCCCCCGATATACCGCAGAAAACACAAAGCGAACCGCGGCGCAAACCTTTGCGAGAGGCACTGCTTATTAAACCCACTAAGGGCCGAACCTACGCAGATGTTCTCCGTTAAATTAAAGGAGCGGTCAAGCCTGACGACACCAAAACCGCCATCAAAGCAGTTCGACCAACCCGGATCGGTGGCCTGCTGGTGGAATTCGGGCCAGAGGCCACAAACAAAAGATGCATTCCGTGACGCGGTTCAAAAGGTTCTTGGAGATGCGGCAACGGTTGCCTCGCTCGAACCAATGGCCACCCTGGAAATCAGGGACCTCGACTGCGTCACGGACAAAGCTGAAGTGTAGGATGCCATCAGGAGGAAGTTCCCCAGCTTAAGTGAAGTCAAGGCAAGATTGACACGTGAAAACACAAGGGGGCAACGCATGGCTATTGTCGAACTAGCTGATAAAGACGCCCAGCAAATCCTGGCGAAGGGCAAAATTCAGATAGGTTGGGTGATCTGCAGGATACGGAGAAGAGCGATCCCTGCTTCAGATGCTTCGAATACGGACACAGCGCGTATGGCTGTAGGGGACCAGACAGGAGATCTCTGTGCTACAAATGTGGTGAAACGGGGCACAAAAGGAAGGAGTGCTCGAACGAGGCAAAATACATTCTTTGCAAGGATGCTAAGCTAGCACCCGGTGACCTCAAACATGAGCCGGGGACAGGGAGATGCTGGGTTTTCAAGGAGGCCCTAACTAAAGCCAAATCGATACTCAAATGATCCGTATCCTGCAGGTCAATTTGCGCCGAAGCACAAACGCCCAGGACCTACTTGAGCAGTTTGCGAGGGATAAGAAAGCAGACCTCCTGTTGCTGAGCGAGCAACATCATAACAAGGACTCGCAAGCGTGGTACCCTGACAAATCTAGGACCTCGGCCATCTGGGTTCGAGACAGCGCCCGCCTTCAGGTGCAGGGCCATGGACGCGGGGATGGTTTTGTGTGGGTGCGGTGTTCAGGGATAACATATTTCAGTGTTTATCTGACGCCTAACGAGGCAATGCGATCTTTTCGAACCAAACTCGATGCCCTGGAGGACGCTGTCTCGAACACAGAGGGCCACATGCTGGTCGGGGGAGACTTCAACGCTAGAGCCATTGAATGGGGTATGCCACAATCCGACCCAAGGGGAAAGCAAATCTTGGACATGGCGGCCAGAACAGCGCTTTTTGTCCTAAATACTGGTAACACCCCTACTTTCCGCCGCTGGGGTTACGCAGGAACCATACCCGATGTGACACTCGCTTCGGAGTCCCTGGTACCTAGAGTACACAACTGGCGAGTACTAGAGGACTACTCGGCTAGTGATCACCAGTGTATAGCGGTTGAGATTCACGACAGTGCCACTCTGCGTGCATGTGCCCAAACTTCAATCCTCGGATGGAGGACTGGGAGGATGGACGTTGAGAGGCTCGCTGACGCGCTTACGGCAGGCGCACCGTTGCTGGGAGCTCCGCCAGGGAGTGGAGGGCCCACAGTCAAGGGCTTAGTGAACTCAACTATGAGTATCATCATAGCTGCTTGCGAGTCTTCCATGCCCCGTCGGAGACCCCGACACGGTAAGCCTCCAGTATAATGGTGGTCAAACGAAATCGCCGAACAAAGAAGCGAGTGTCACAAACTTCGGCGTGAGGCCCAGCGGGCGCGAACACGGGAGGAGGCAGACACTAGGCTAGCAGCATACAGGTCCGGCAGGAAATATCTTCGCAGGCTTATTAACAAGAGCAAGGCCTGATGCTGGCAAGACCTCGTGGACGTTGTAAATAGGGATCCGTGGGGCCTTGGCTACAAGCTGGTCATGGGGAAACTTGGTGCCCTACGGAAACCTTGTATACATGACGCGGAAAAGATGGACGCGATAGTGCGGGGACTCTTCCCCGCCCACCCCGTCCGTGTTGACGCTGTCCGTGGTGAAACAGCGGTCGAGTGCCCACTCTTCACACAGCTGGAACTGGAGGAGGCAGTCCTCTCCCTGAAAGCGAGGAAGGCTCCAGGTCCAGATGGTGTTCCAGCTGAGGTTTTGCAGCTCGTCTATCACCATTGTCCTGACTTGCTGCTCAGCACATTCAACGCTTGCCTACGGGACGGGGTTTTCCCGGTACGATGGAAGGTGGCGAGGCTCGTGCTGATCAGCAAGGGGAAGGGAAATCCCGAATCGCCGTCTGCATACCACCCGTTATGCATGCTAGACACGGCTGGGAAAGTGCTAGAGAAACTCATCAAGGGAAGACTCACTGACGCGATTCGTGCTGCTGGGGACCTATCTCCTCGGCAGTACGGCTTTAGAGCAGGACGTTCTACCATTGATGCGATTGCAGAGGTGGTGAACGCGGTCCAAAAGGCAGAGGCATGTAGTCGCACCAAGCGACGGATTGTCCTGTTGGTGACACTCGACGTCAGGAATGCCTTCAACTCCGCTAGATGGGTGGATATTCTGGACACGCTGGAAAACTCTTTTCAAGTTCCAGAATATCTAATGCGGCTTTTGAGGAACTACCTAAAGGACCGAAGCCTGCTCAACGACACGACACAGGGCCAACAAAGGATGGAAATTACATCGGGTGTTGCCCAGGGATCTATCCTTGGTCCGGACCTGTGGAACGTGTCTTACGACGGGCTACTGAGACTTGAGATGCCAGATGAGTCGCGCTTGGTCGGCTAAGCGGATAATGTTGCGGCTCTGGTCGCCGGACGCACCGTTGAACAAGCGCAACTTAGGCTGGGTATGCTAATGCGCCGAGTGAGGGACTGGATGACTGCTCGCGGGCTCAGTTTAGCACTGGAGAAAACCGAGGTGGTCATCTTGACAAAAAAGAGAATCCCTAGAGTAAGGATGATCAGTATTGGAGATATACAAATCGAATCGAAGCCAGCGGTGAAGTACCTGGGGCTACTGATCGACTCGAAGATGAGTTTCTCTGAGCAAATCAGGGCAACGGCTGAGAAGGCTGCTTCGGGAATATCGGCCCTGAGTCGACTTATGGCCAACGTAGGGGAACCCAGCCCATCAAGAAGACGCCTCTTGATAAGTGCTGTAGGGTCAGTGCTACTGTACGGAGCAGAGGTATGGGGCGACGCTCTCAGCAAGGAGGTATACCGAAAACGATTGGCACAGGTACAGAGAAGAGGAGCACTGAGAATTGCATCTTCGTATCCAACAGTCTCCGACTCGGCGGTGAGAGTGATTGCAGGCGTGATACCTGTCGCCCTCCTTGCTAGAGAGCGCCGCGCTATTTACCTGCGCCGAAACGAGGATGCGAGGGAGATGGTTGTCCGCGAAGAGAGACAACGCTCGCTCAACGATTGGCAGCAGTCTTGGAGGAATTGTACGAAGGGAAGGTAGACTGCGTGCCTCATCCCGGATGTGAGACCGTGGCTAAATCGAAGGCATGGTGAGACTGACTTCTATCTGACCCAGCTTTTGAGCGGGCACGGGTGTTTTCAGTCTTACCTGCACAAGATCGGTAAGTTACGGTCTCCCGATTGTCGATTTTGCCCAGGAGAGGAGGACAATGCCTGTCACACATTTTTCGCGTGTACCAAATGGGTCAGGCTGCGAAGGGAACTCTACAGGAAGACGGGAGAGCTCACCCCGGATGATATAGTTGCGGTGATGCTCGAATCGGTTGACAAATGGAACCAGGTGGCACATTATGCTCGGGCAGTCCTAAAATATAAAAGGGACTCGCAGCAGCCGGAGGTGCTGGGGCTGGGGGATCGCTCTTCTGGCATTTCCTCTTCCCCTCTCGCTAGGAAAGGGACTCCCCAGCTTGAAGGCGCCCCACGGCGTAACAAAACGAGACCTGGCCCAAAGTAATGTGTCAAACGGTTCCAGGCTAGGTTCTCAGATTGACAGGGGAGGTGTTTAGTGGGTAGTCCAAGGGTATCCTCCATGGGAGTCCCACACTGCCAGACTCGGTGGGCGTAAATGCCTTCACCTCCCTACCACAAAAAAAAAGTTTACTTTATTTTATAAATAGTTTTTATCGTTACGATTTCCGCGAGTATCTCGTTAATAGTAACGACTTTTAAATAATAAAATTGCCAGCTGGCCTAAGCAAAAATAGATAAACTGACGAGTTTCGTGTGTAATGTATGGTCAGAAATTTTTGCCAACGATACAATGCCATGTTGGGTTATATTTCTTATCGAATTCCTTTATAATGTATGCAGCAATGTCCTTTACTATATTATTTTTTCCAAACTTGTGTCGCACAATCTGCTGCATCTTGTTGCATCTTTGCTTTGCGGTTCGACATTTTTTTAGAGTTTTGTAAAATAATTTTACAAAACCCTCCTAACCTCCTGTCTATCTGTCCGTCTGTCCATGTGTCCCAGCAGTTTTTCTCGCAAACATAATAAGCTAGAAACATCAAATTGTGTACATTGTTGAAACTGAACCCTTCTTTAAACTTCAATTAAAAAACAAAAATTTTGTAAGGTATTTAATGATGGTCTTTCCATATCGGGGAGTAACCCTTGAAAAAAAGAAAAAATCTACAAAGTCAGCGGATATGGGTATCAAATGAAAGGTCTTGATTAGAACTTTCCAAAGCAGGTCTTAAACTGAGGTTTTTTGTTTCAAGGTGTTCACGGGGAGGGGAAAAATATGAAAAATTTGCGTCCCCCCTCATAATTGGACACCTGTCATCCGGAAAACCTGAAAAAATTATGGAGGCAGATGTTTATGAGTCATCAAAAATACCTTAGAGGTCTAAATTTGCTCAACTTTGTTAATAATAGTATAATAATTGGAAGGAAGATCAGTTTTGGAGCCTCTTGATGAGTGCTGTAGGGTCAGTGCTACTGCACGGAGTAGAAATATGGCACGGCGCTCTCAATAAGGAGGGATACCGAAAAGGCTTGGCAAAGGTACAGAGAAGAGGAGCACTGCGGAATGCATCTTTGTATCCGACAGTCTTTGCCTGGGCGGTGACAGTCATTGCAAGCGTGAAACCTGTCGGTGTCCTTGCCAGAGAGCGCCGCTCTATTTATCTGCGACGAAATGAGGATGCGTCGTGGTTGTCCATGAAGAGAGACAGCGCACACTCAACGATTGGCAGCAGTCTTGGATGAATTGCACGAAGGGGAAGGTGGACTGCACGACTCATCCCGGATGTGAGACCGTGGTTAAATTGAAGGCATGGTGAGACTGCCTTGTATCTGACCAAGCTTTTGAGCAGGCATGGGTATTTTCAGTCTTATTTCAAATTTTGACTTCAGCCTTATTGCGGTACAATTTTTCTCTCAAAATATTGTATTAATTTCCTCTATTCCCATTTACCTAGTAGCTTCAATTGCATTTAAAATTACCTCTCAATTGCTTGAACTTTGAAGTGGCAAACGAGTCTTAAAGTGCATCCACCACAACTCGTGGGCCACTTTCTTGATTGCGCTTGGCTAAAACAATAATCGGTATTGTAATTACCGATGCAAAGATCTCCCCTAATTGGGTCGAGGTTTCATTCATTCCAAATTCTATCATCATCAACATCATCATAGACGTGAATACCGCAGCATCCACCTCTAAAGCTCTTCTCGATTAAATCCTTCAGCCGCCGTGCTACACATTGCCACCCGCTTTGCATTTTCATTGCTGAGATAGTCCTTTGAATCGAAATGTAGTTCAACCCCCCCCACATAGAATGTTTCGAATTATATCACTGGCTCTGTAATGTGCACTGTTACCAAGGATCTGTGTGTCTAATATTTGTTTGTGTCCGTCAAGATTAATTATCTACTACTTGATAGCTGGAAAATTTATACTTACATTTATGGTGTTGGAAAGGATGCGAGCCCGAGCACATCATGCAAATGTGAAACTTCCCTGAATTGTTCGTTAGTGATGGAGGTGTATGATGGATTTAAAATGCAAGTTTCTAGGATATTGCAAACTTCACATTCGCATATGCTGATGAAATGGAAAAATGGATTGCAATGTCAGTTGTGACAGGATATGAATGAATTTATGTAGACGTGAAGCATACATACTCGTATTTTCTATAACTTTAAAGTATCCTTGATTGTGATGGAAATAGTTCTTTCTGAAAGGTGTTTGGCACACTTTTATATCTATTAACATCCTGTCTTGGACTTCCACATTAAATTCAATTTCCCGATGACACAAACTAACCTTGTCTTAAAATTAAATTCTTTACTGAATAGTGCTGTACTTGTCCATTCTCATTTTGAACAATTCGACTTGACACACTTTTCTGCATCTTCCATATGAGTTAGTGAAATTCAGCCTAATCGTCCATTTGGCATGATTCAGCCTAAATTTAGCCGCCATGCTTCCTTTCTCGGTTTATTTTCAGCTCCGTCACAGCAACGCCTTGCAAACAAAATGCTTGTGCAGATATTGTTAGAATCCTTGACGATGCACTTCGTTGTTTCTACTTTACAGCTCATCTACATTCCGACGTCACTTCATAGTGCATTCTCACAGTCCACCCCCTGGCTTAGACTGTACACTCAAAATTTCTGTCAGGATTCGGCCTTTCTCAGTTGCTAATGGAAATGGACAAGAGTTCAAATAGAAATTTCATGTATTCAAGTGCTAATTTTGGAACTTGGAGTAATTGAATAAATTGAAATTAGTGAGAGTGTATATCACACTCTCAGCAATTATTTTTTTTTAGAACTTCTCGTTGTGAGTTTAGTATGAGAGCGTTGCTAGCAACGGCTTTGACGTAGGTAGTTTGAAAATTAGATGGTTCTTCTGAATAGAACGTTATTAAGAGCTCTAGAGAATGTCTATTAGCAAAATTCACGTTAGAAAGCTGCAATATTAATCGAAAATGCAAACTGGCATGAAACTTTTGTCGGTGTTTTCTATGCACGACCAAATGCAAGCAGAATGAGAATTAGGTTCAAATCCTGTTTCTGCGTCAGGGTGAAATTAAACTCAATTCGAAGAGAAAAATAATTATTCAAACTTATTTAGGAATATTCTACGTGTTTTAGCAAATTTAAAGGCTACTTGTATGCATTCCAAAACTACTAAAGAATTGCTAATCATCATTTATGGCAAGTCAAATAAATTTCATAAATCGTTTTAGGAGGTCACGGAAGTCATCGCAGTTGCAGATATTAATTTTTAGCAGAAAGGTGCTTAGCCCAGGCTTGCATACTGAGGCCAACTAGGGCTCAGGGGTCTCTCGGGTCATCCGGGACACGTTCTGCTCGTGGTGTGCCACTCACATTAGAAAAATCCACCACAAAGAGAAGGGAACGTGTTTGATGTCAGGGCTCTTTTGCCCTGGCAGTTTGTTTGATAAAAACAATCACAAATGTTTGATATCAGGGCTCTTTGCCCTGGCAGTTTATTTCGATAAAAATAATTTTGCTATTGATGATACAAATTCATTTGTTCGACTCTGCTGACTGCCAGTTGATGACTGATAACATCCAGCCACGCAAAACCCCCAAAAGTAGGAATGTTTAATTTTGTAGGCTCATGCAATGTGTCCGAATCCAAACATTCGAATACATTTCATGTGCACACGGTGCATACAATGAAATTTCTTCTGTTCTGGAAATTAATCACATAACAAATCCCAATGTGGGAACGTTAATTTTCACGTACCCATGAAATGGATCTGAATCTGAACATATTCATGTGCCCATGAAATGAATCCGTATTCATAACATTCGGATACATTTCACGCGCACATAGTGCGAGAAGGAGCAAAATCCCAATGTAAACGAGCAGCTTGTCCTCCCAAAAAGTTCTATGTTAGTCGTGCGTTTTGTCTGGGATACAAAGCTCTCGAGCTAGGAAACATTCATATGCTATTCGATAAGCATTAACTTGGAGACGCTTGTCGGATTCATATAATGCGATTGATTAAAGAAGTTCAATTTTGCAAGTGACAATGCCCTTTACAATTTCTGTGCTTAACATTTACTCCCCCGTTAAACGCTCCGGTCAACCGGTTCTAGGGTGTGCGGCAGGCTGTATCGTCTAGGTAGCGGTACTGGTGGTCTAGTCCGGGCGTAGTAGTGCCGCTTGTAGGATCTGCAATACACAAATATCGGACTAAAGCAGGGACATGGGCTGGCCATATTACGATTCAATTTGGTTCTGGAGTAAGTCATAAGGAAGCTTCCTGTCGATACACGAGGTACATTACTATTCATGTCCAGCCAAGTAGTAGCCTATGCGGACGACATGAACATTTTGTCACGGCCATTAACAACTGCCAAAGAACTCTTCCTGAAACTCGACAGCAAAGCAGCACTAGTAGAGCTACAAATCAATAAAAATCAAACAAAGCTCATGACGCAGTTGAGTACCTCAAGTACACAAAACATCACGCTTGGCGAAAATAGTATCGAAATTGTGTGCGAATTTATGTATTTAGGTGCCAAAATAACAAAAACGCGCAATGAAAGAGACGAAATACGCGGAAGGATACAGCTCGCAAATAAAATATTTTATTCAGTCTTGACGATTTTGAAGACCAGCTACATACACAGGAAAACAAAGCTCCAAGCATACAAATCTGTGATAAGACCTGTGTTATGCTATGGGTATAAAACATGGACCTTAACCCAAGCATCCGCAAATATATTGAACACCTTTGAGCGACGGGTCCTGAGGCGAATAATCGGAGCGAATCTAGACGGGGACCAATGGCGGATTCGATACAACCATGAGCTATATGAATTTTTTGATGAACCGGAAGTCTCAATGATTGTAAGACTGCGGAAGCTGCAATGTCCTGGCCACATGAATCGTATGGACGAACAACGAATACCCAAAAACGTATTCGTTGGGCGAACTGAAAGCCGTAGACCAGTGGAAAAACCAAGGAAACGCTGGTCTGACTCGGTCAATGAAGACAGTTCATTGCTGCTTAGATTTCGAAATTGGAAGACGCGGCGAATGGACCGAGACAGTTGGAGGTGCTGTTTGCAGGAAGCGAAGGCCCGAGAGGGGCTGTATTGCTAAGAAGAAGAAGAAGGATCTGCTACTGAAGTAGCCGATGCGTAGACCCAATCCGGTGATGCTCAGGTAGCCGATGGTATAATGATGGATGTCGTGAGTGCTTATCTGATTGGTCTGACTAAGATCATATAGCTGCACTTGCTTTTGTAACTCGTCGATCTCAGACGTATTGAAATGACTGGAGATGTTGGGTTCACGGGCAGATTTTAGCCCTCTAAGTTCTAGGCCAGAGTGGATTGCAGTATGTGACACGCCTACCTGGCTTTGTTATACGCGATGACCTTGGATAGTCACAGCATCGGAATCGGTTCCAACCTGAGTGTGCCGGACCCTTGCAACATCAGCGTAGTAATGCTGTCGCCACACACGTGGTGAGCAACGGACTGGCTGGTGAGCGTATAGATCCACTCATTTGAATGTGGGATGTTGTACAAGGCGAATGAAGTCGGCAGACCAACTACGCTGCTCGCGGCTGTGGATGGAATTCACTTCAGCAACAGAATTTCGCATCTGCTCACGTTGGATTCTTTGCTGTACAAAAGATGAGACTGCCGGCAGATGTGAGTGTTCGGTTTCAACGGCATGCAGGAAGCGTATTTCAAGTTGGATAGCGGATAATAGAGGTCACGATATAGAGTAACGATCGAATATTGCTATGTTGGTAGTATGGCAGTCAGGTGGTTGCGCTTCACCATTGGTATCAGAAGAAGCCGCTCGAACGTTACAGTAGCTACGAGTGGGAATTTCAGCTCGGAAACGACGAAATTTGCGGTCACTTTCGCTCGGATTGAGGTTATTTGGAACATTTGTAGAAAGTGTTCCCGATCTATGAGTAGGCGCTGGCTCTCGAGCAAGTTTTCCCTGATGTTGGTCAACTCTGCGCTTAATTGTTATAGTGATAAAGCAATGCGTTGAACTTCCCGTTCTGGGTATCTGCTACAATATATGTGAGAGAAGATTTAATTCTCTGCACGTTGATGGTGATGAGTGTCATTTGAAATGCCAATATTGTGATCAGCTCCAGCACCTAGTTCTGACTTCCTTCCATGGCCTCATTGAATACTCGAGCCAACTCCTGCTCTATTGCCATAAACCTTTTGTGCATCGTCTTCTCGCTTTTACCAAGGGTGTTCAGCGTCGAATATATGATTGAGGTTTGATTCTTCAGTAGTGTATGCACCTTGTTTTGCTTTCCTTGCATTGCTTAGATGGTGTGGGCCATCTGATTGGCGAAATTATCATCGAGGATACCAAACATGGTTCGAGCGAGACCACTTACTGCATTTATAGCGCCCCTTATAGCTCTGATTCGCAGGATTTGGTTGAAGTTGGAGAGCTTTTGATAAAAATGTTGGAAATCATCTATCAGATGCATTCAATTTGTTGACGGCGTTCCCTTCTCATACAACTGCGGTAACAGACTCGTCCCATTCTGTCGCACTGCTAATTCTGTCCAGTACGGTCCCAAATCTTAATCGATTACCAGCCTCCATCCGCTCAAAGATAGGTACGCCTTGCCCAATAATTCGAAATGCCTCAAGCATGTGGGCCAGTCGTAAAATCTGTTTTGGAGCCGTGTTCACCGTTAGGACTAGCAGGCACGCCAAGAGGAGGGTCACGATTGATATTCACGTTTGCACGTTTGAGGCGGCGATTCCTCATTGCCGAATTGCCGTTGATGCTCCCCTGGACTTCCTCTGCTGCCAATGGTTGATTTCTCGCTTGTGGTGTCGTTTCATCAGACGGTATGTCATCGTGCACTAGACAAAGAGTAAGTTTGTGGATCGGTCTTTTCAGTATTCTGGAGTGGTCTTTACGTCTGCGAGCCTTATGCATCCGTCAATGCCCTCGTAGATCTTCACAATTCGGCCCAGAAGCTACTTCCTTATCGGCGCGTTGTGACAATTGTCCCGGAGAGGATGTTTTGGTGGATTTGTCTCCACTAGACACGATTTTTCAGATGATGAAAGTATTCACGTGACCATCGTCTTCAGAATTTAAGGTGGTTTGTCAGCTTTGACTCAGTGTGAAGACTGTTAGTGGCTGGCTTTGTTCAAACGTCTAGCATGGCTGTGAGGGGTTCTCCGATGAGAAAATGCCCTGGGGTCAATGCTGCCAAATTGTTAGGGTTATCTGACATCGGAATCAGCGATCTTGAATTAAGGATGGCCTCCACCTTGACGCTTCAGTGAACCGATAAATTCCATGTGGACGGCCTTGGTGGAAAAACAACAAAAGATGGCAATGTAACTCTTCTGAGGATGGGCACCACGACCATGGTAATGCATCATGATGGGCCTGCAGAAATCGACTCCCGCATTGATGAATGAGCGAACAAGCTGAACGCGAATGCTCAGTAGATTTCAAAAAATTTGAGAGAATAGTCGAGGAGTCGCTCTAACACATGAAATGCATTGCCTAACAATTGACCTACCTAGCTGCTTCTCTTTTATTGGCCAAAAAGTTGTCTCGTAGTGGTAAGCAGTACCTACGCCCCAAGCTAGCAACTGACGCGGTGGATATCTTTCATCAATAGCTTGGCAAAAAGGTGTTTGTACGGCAGCAGTATCGGGTACTTGGCTTCGAAAGGAAGCCTGGACAATGTCAGCCTCCTACTAACGCGCAAGATTCCTTTCGAGTCCAGAAAAGGAGTCAGCTTGTTTATCTGCGTCTCCAAACTAATGTCCCGCATCTCTTCGTGGAGGTCGTCTTGCTGCATGTATTTGATGATAACCTCAAGAGCGCTGAAAGCTTTTGGCCCGGGAGGGCTTTGCTCCGCGGGTGAAGATTCTGGGAAGCTGGAATGACCGGCAAAACTTAAAACGTAGGCAAATATTCGTTGCAACCTGCTGAATGAGTTTTCATGTGAAATACCATGAATAAAATACATGAACGCTTTAGTTGTGGCCACCATTGTCGCTTTGGTTTGCCTTTTCTCGAAGTCGCAGGATCCGTCACTTCTGTATTCGGGAGGCTAGGCTGATTCAGCTTCACTCAAAAGGTTGTCCTTGTAACCACATGTCACAACTACTTATATTAGTTCAATTGGCATTACACCTCATGCTAGAATATCAGCTGGATTGTTTCCGGAACTAACATGATACCATTGGTTTGGTCTCGAAAGCGTTTAAATGGCTGAAACCTTATTAGCGACGAAAGTGTCGTAAAACGATTCGGTTGAATTGACCCATGTGAGGACGATTTCAGCATCAGCCCAGAAGATCTGGAAAATATTCTGCAGATTTAGCGCAGTTTTGACTCGCTCGGTAAGCTCAGCTCCTAGTTTGGCAGCACATACCTCCAGGCGTGAGAAAATCACTGTTTTGATTGGGGCCACCCTTGATTTTGCACATAACAATCTGACGACAACTTGATCGCTTCTCGGGGAAGATCTCACGTTTATTGCCGCCCCATATGCCTTCTCTGAGGCATAACAGAAGTTATGCAGCTGAATCTGCGCGGGCTTTCTCTAGCGTGAACGTGTCGGGGAATGCGCACCTTCAGTAATGATGGCAAACTGCTGCAATACTTGGATCAGTGAATGTGTATTCCTGCAGGGTAGGTGGTGTCCCATTCCATCCGCAAGAGCAAAATTTCCTGTAGAAAAAGCTGATCGGTGTCAGGAGGTCCAGCGGGTCAAACATTCTGGCAATTTCAGAAGAGATTGTCTTTTTGATACATTTTGAACCGTTTGGCTCCAGATTGATGTGAACCTGGAACTTCTCCGCTTTCGGAAGTCAGATTACGCCAAGGACTTTGATGTAGGTTACTGAGTTTCAGTTATATTTGCTGGTCCTCAAGTATTATCCTCTGCAACAGTCAAGGATAATTGGCACACCATTTGCGCAGATACATGCCTGCAGTAGTGAGGATTTTGATAAACTCCTCCTGCTTTCGAAGTGCCTCTGCCAAGCTGTCCACCCTAGTCATAACGTCGTCGATGTAGAAGTTGTTTTGTGATAAGATGCTACCCAAAGGATGCCTATGCTGCTCATCCTGTACCAGCACGCGAAGACATTTGATCGCTAAGTATGGAGCACACGTCGTACCGTAGGTGACGGTATTTAATTGAAGTAACATAAGCGCTCAGTTGAACTAGTTCTCCCGACCAGAATATGGTATTTGCGGTCATCAGGATGAAACACTATCTGACGGTACATCTGCTCGATGCTGACGGCGAAAACAAAGCAGGGCATTTGGAAATGTAGCAGGATTGCGAACAAGTCGTCCTGAATGGTAGGTCCGGTATATAAGATGTTGCTTTATGAGATATTTGTCGTCGTCTTACTGGAGGCATTAAAGACCATTCATAATTTAGTGGTGCTACTATCTGGCATCAATACGCAATGGTGCAGTAGAAACCAATGCAAATTTTCGTCCATCTGCAAAATCAATTCCTACGTGTGCCCACGATGGAGGTAATCATCTATGAATTCCTTCTACTGATGTTTCAGCTCGGCATTTTTCTCCAGCCTCCATTTTCTGGCCGAAAATCTGCATGTGGCAATAGCTTTAGAGCCGCCCAGCCTTTTGGGCTCGTCACAAAAGGAAGTTTCACCAGGTACGACAGTTAGGCTGTCTTCGCATCGTTTGGGCAAAATATGTTTCACATGCTTTTTCAGTCAAAATAAGCTGTGGTTTTGTGTTCAGCACATTCTTCACTTCCCAGAATTTTTTGATGGTCTTGTTTAGTTTGATGTCTTCTGCTAGAACCCCGCAAGTCACTGGGGAAGCATGAAGACGGACCGCTCTTCCAGTGACTATCCAGCCAAGGAGCGTATTTTGGAGCACGGAGAGCTCGGAGTTTAATTTTATCTGCCTGATGGCCAAAATCTTGTAAAGGTATTCGGCGCTCACCAATAGTTCAATCCCCACGTTCGGTGCCAGCTCGATATTTTTCGGAATGGGCCATTTTGAAATGTTGAGCTCCTGAAAGGGTTAAGGTGAAATGGTTTTATCCATCACATAGGGCTCCAATTGCGTGGCGTATCCAGTCAATCGAAGTTGTATGCCAATATACACACTGTTTTATGCCCTTTCTGTACTACCGCCAATCTTTTCTATGAACTTCGGATGACGTGTTAATGGTAGCCCTAGTTTTTGGATTGTTTACTCCATAATAAAGTTGATTTGTGAGCCCGGATCTAACAAAGCTTGACACTCCATTGTTCGTCCATTGCTGCCAGTCAGCTTTACTAGGCCCGTGCTCAAAAGTACGTATCCTTTGGACCGTGGCGTTATAAGAGTAGTAAGAACGAGCGATAGTGCGTCGGACTGCTGCATTGCCTCTTTTTTAGATGGTTTCGAGCGTGGAGGCGTCACCTTGGCTGAATTTGATTTGTTATCTCCACTCTATTGTGGTTTCCGGCGCATTCCTTGCCACTTCTGGGTGAGCAGTTGTTCTGCTCGGAGACAGTTGACAAAATCTCTTCGACTGGACGAATTTTAATCTTTTCGTAATGGTGAGCTTGAGGAACTCTGGGCAGTAGTACAGTGGATGAGTTTGCTAGTAAATCGGACACTGAGAAGCCGCCACGGTAGTTATTGTAGTTTTGGCACCTTATGTCCGGCTCTTCGACGGCCCCTTCTATACATTGCCCAGCACCTCAAGAGCCTTAAATTGTGTCTCCCGAAATTCCAGAAGCCCTTCAAAGGTGGTAGTTCTCGCGGGCTGGTCATCGATTGTTCGTAAAGTGTGTGAGTGGCCGGATCAAGCTTCCTAATTAACAGGTGCAAAATTAGTGGGTCCCAATCAGCAGTGGCTACGTCTATGTTCTCGAAGCCTCTGATGCACTCCTGGGTAGTATCTGTAGAAATTTCACAGCTGTCGCTGACGATTTCTGACCTGCGTGAGTTGGTTGACCCAGTAATCTATTGATGTAGACGCCAATAGTCGTTGATTATCACTCTTTCCCTGTAAGGTGTTCCATGCTGTCTCGTAATTATATTCAGAGAGCCAAAAATTTCAAATAAGTCTTTCAGCTTCTCCTGTAAGGTTGGCCTTGAGGTATCATAGCTTTTGGCAACTCAACATTGGTTAGCTGGTCACCATTTGCAAGAACAAGTCGTGAAATTATCGCCAGCGTAAATAGTCTCCATCAAAAAATGAGAGCGTTATCTTAGGTAGGCGCAAACTGGGGCCCGTTGTTGTTGGAATTGGTGTCACTGAGGCTGTTTCGAAGTTGGTGTCATTGAGATGGTTTCCTCGACCTTTACGTGTCGAGCGTGATTGAAACTTTGTCCGCCAGAATCGTCACAAATGACTGGAATTCCCTTAAGCAATAGAACTTCGCATCTGCTCACGTTAGATTCTTTGCTATACAAAAGATGAGACTGCCGGCAGATGTGAGTGTTCGGTTTGCAGGAAGCGTATTCCACTTCGGATAGCATACTCTTATAACAGAGGTCACGATCCGGAGTAACGATCGAATACCGCTATGTTGGTTGTATGGCAGTCAGGTGGTTGTGTTTCACCGTTGGTATCGGAAGAAGCCTGTAAAGCTCGAATGTTACTGCAGCTACGAGTGGGACTTTCAGCTCAAAAAAGACGAAATCTGCGGTCACTTTCACTCGGATTGAAGTTATTTGGAACAGTTGTAGAAACTTTCCCAGTTCTTTGAGCAGACGCTGGTTCTCGAGCAACTGTTCTCTGATGTTGTTCAACTCCGCGCTTAATTGTAGTTGTGATAATAGCAATAGGTTGAGCTCCCGTGCCGGGTACCTGCTACAATATTTGTGAGAGAAGATTGAATTCTCTGCAGGTTTATGGTGATGAGTTCATTTGAAATGCCAATATTGTGATCAGATCCAGCACCTGGCTTTAACTTTCTTCCATGCGGGGAGCCTTGACGTGATTAGATAATCGAGCCAGCTCCTGTTCTATTGCTATAAACCTTTTGTGCATCGTTTTCTCGCTTTTAACAAGGATGTTTAGTGTCGAATATATGATTGAGGTTTGATTCCTCAGTAGTGAATGCACCGTGTCTTGCCTTCCTTGCGTTGCTTTGATGGTGTGGGCCATCTGATTGGCGTAATTATCATCAAGGGTGCCAAGCAACGGTCGAGCAAGCCCACTAACTGCATTTATAGCGCCCCTCTTAGCTCTTATTCGCAGGATTTGGTTGATGTTCGAGTGCTCTTGATTGAAATGTTGGAAATAATCTATGAGATGCATGCAATTTATTGACGGCGTTCCCTTTTCACACAACTGCGGTAACAGGCTCGTCCCATTCTGTAGGATGGCCAATTCCGTCCAGTACGGTTCCAAATCGTGATAGATTACCAGCCTCCATTCGCCCGAAGATAGGTACGCCTTGCCAAATAATTGCAAATGCAGACCAGGATGCGGGTCAGTCTGTGAAACCTGTGTTGGAGCCCGGTAGTTAGCCAATCCCGGCGGGTACCAATATCTTCGCTCGCCGAGGCAGCAGACCATCGCTGCAGTCTTTTAAGGTCATTTACATCCTTCAATTCACTAGACAGTGTCATTTATTAAAAAAATTTCTTTTTTGTTAATTCATACGATATTATTTTTCCTTTCCTTTTATCGCGCTGCTAACATTTTGTATCCAAATATTTTGATCATTCCTAAAATTGATATATTGTTATCTCTGTTATAAAAAATATTTTAATGACACCACTCTTGATAATTGTAGCTGGCAATCGCAGCTTACCTCAGAAATACTTGAAAGATTCTTTCCTATGGAGAAGAGGAAAAGACCTGAGTCTCCTAACTAGCTCCGGTCTGGACGGCGTTGGCGGTGCTTCTCCCATTGCTTGTTGTGACGCTGTCTATACCTCCATAGAGGCATAGACAGCGTCTATGCACTTGGTCGCGGAAACGGGCTTTCTCCTCCGGTGTGACGCTGACTCAAACTAAACGCAGCAGCTCCCCCAGTTGGTGCCGCAATTTCGTCGGCTGACCTCCTCTGCGTGGCTTCAAGGGGCGTACTGGGGAGCTTTGTCGCTTCTGCTCAGCTCTGGGCTATTGTTTCCGCTGCTGTCAAGCCCTATACTCTTCCAAGGTGATGGGCCGGGGGGCCGATAGGGGTTCCGCAGCGAGAACGACGTCCAAGGGGGGCCTGATGGATGATGGCGGTGAAACTGTAGCTCGGTGTGTTTCTAGGTGGAGTGGGACAGCGTAGGGAGCCTTGGACCGCTCCTCTGTTCCTCCTGGGCTAGCGGGAGCCTATAAATGAACTGAGTGGTTAGCAAGAAGAATCGGGGGCCTCTAGATGGAGGCGGATGGGCTCGTGGAGCTGCTTACCATTGACCAGGCCTGGGGAGTGCCGTGGAGTTAATTGAGTCCTACTTGATGGTGGGGCCAGCAGCGAACGGTGACCGATGAGGTCCAGTCAGGTATAAGCCGAGGATCTTGTCCCCGATCGATCAGAATTCCACCTTTCATTTCTTCTGACTGTGTATCTTCATCAATCAATTTTCTTTTATGAACAGAGTTCAGTACTCTATGCCAGTTAAAATGCTGAACTTGCATTTGCTTGAATTCAATTTTTTTGATTAAAAATAGTTCTATAATTCAATCAGATGAAATAGTAAACTTGCATTTTCTTCAATTCAATTTTCTTCCTCCGTAGAACTACTAACCATAATCCACTAAACGCTTGCGGAGATCAAGTTGCATGGCCAAGTGCATGGTTTTGTTTTTATTCCGGAATGTAAACATTCATCTGCTAACGCGTTTGTGATGATCAAATTTCCAACTGCATATCATCGATGCTGTGTCTAAATGCATGGTCTGTTATTTCCGTACTCCCCGTCCTTGGCGCTGTTGGGCTTTCCTGACCTTGAATCGCATTGCTATGATGTGCATCAGGTGTCGTTTTACTTTTTAATACGATGGTCGTAGGATATGCTTCAGCATATTTTTTGTTATTATGTTTGAATGCTTGTTTTTTAGTTAATTTTACTTATAATTAGATTTGTTTCTCTATACAGTATTCGATATTAATATAATTAGCGGTTTTTTGATAGTGTAATGAATTTTTGAATTTGAAAAGGTTTATGGATTTTTAAAGTTTGTACGCACAATATTTATGGCGGTTACAATGCTTGTTATTAATGATTTTATTGGAACTTTCGTCTGACTTAAAGATTTTTCTTATTTATTTTATTCTCTCTAGAATAAAAACATCACCTTTGTGTCATTTTTGTCATTTCTCTGAAATATCAGTTAGAATACGTTAAGGCCCTTGATTGGGGACCATCTAGTTTATCATGATTATTTCATTCGAATTATAAATGACCCATATTGCAAATCAAATGCTATTCTTCAGGTTGTGGATATGGTACATTGGACCATGATTGTTTTCAACATTTATAGAAGCTTTAGAAGTATTTTTTTTTATTTCGATTTCTTCAACTATTTTCACTGCAACGTTTAAATGAACTATACCAAATAAAGCTAAGTGCTAAAATTATTTCTGGTCAATTGAGTATCAAAAGTTTCACTATGTCATTCAATCAAACTCTATCAACATGTTTTCAAATTCAACCGGAATAGAATAAATTGAAAAATTTGCAACCCCATGCTCTATTTACGCTTCAATTTTCATCAATAATTGAAAACTGTCAGTTATTTCCATGAATTTATATCATCTGAAAAACGTTCATGAAAATAGGAATGAATAATATGGTGGCATTGATAACAAACGGAAAATTGAATATCACTCAAACTTTAATGTAATTAAATTGAAAATAATGTTTTCATATTCATATAGTGGTTTCACCAAGCAAAAATATGCTATCGAGATAAAGTGAAGGTACTCAATTTTCATTAGAAAGGATGATCTTGCTGACTGGAAAAGTTGAAACGCAATATTTCCAAGAAAATCAAATTTTAAATGGTTTGGATCTGAATCCCTCCAACATTGTTGTTATTTTCGTAATAAAAAAAGCAATTGATAGCCAGAGAGATAGCAAGATGATTGATATACCAAAATTCAAAACTGTAACAATTCTAAGCCAAAATATTTTACTGCATTTCACATTCTTTGACACATGAGTAGATTTAAATAAATTTAGCCATACTTGGGTTGTATGATGGTGGTGACTAATCCGGATTGACCTGAAAAACAATAAACCCCTAAGTATGTGGTGGATGGAAAACTACTGCTTAGCAGTGGGAAGTAGCGATGTCGCATGCGAATGTTGTTTAAGACTTTATTAATAGAATTCGCTGGGAAAAACTGTCCAGCCAGATTTAGAGAGGCACACTCGTCTCTTTGGCCAGTGAGGGAAACTCATCCCCTAGCCCCCAGGGCTGAAGAGGAGGAAAACACACACCCGAAGGCCAATGAGGAAGAAACGCTCATTCTGACATATAGACTCAAAAAAAAACATACGGTTATTAACTCCGCGAATCTCCACAAGCATCCGCTGGAAAAAAACTGTCTAGCCAACCTGACGATTCAGAGAGGCACACTCGTCTCTTTGGCCAGTGAAGAAAACTCATCCTCTATCCCTCAGCGCTGGTGAGGAGGAAAACACACACCCGAAGGCCAATGAAGAGGAAACGCCAATCCTCACATAAAGACTCAAAAAAAAGCATACAAACATTAACTCCGCGAATCTTCATAAGACAATCACCATCCTCCATTTTGATCAACTAGTGTTAACATGACACATCACACAACAAATTCTGTGAACTCCTCCCCCTCTAATTTCATATCACCACGTTAGATCTTTCTGCTTCACGCACTAAATTGGAAATGGCAATCGCATTTGCATGCGAGTCGTAATACCCTCGAAACATTCCTCCTCAGAACAGAATGTCTTCCTCATACCTGCCACCATGGATACAGATCCACAAAGACAACCCATGCAAGAAGTAATTCACTGGCGGTTTTCCCGGGGCTATTGCTTACCACATTGTTGATGGCAAACTGCATGGATTTGATATGAGTATCCCATAGGTTTTCTTCTACAGTTGGCGTCTTCAAGGCCGATAAAATGGGTCCATTAAATCTTTCTGTTTGCTCATCAGCTCGGGGAGTGGCATCTGCGTTTTTCTCATGTTTAGTTCCATTTTGCTCATACATAACTTGAAATTTTTTTGCTTTGAACGAGCTTCCTTGGTCAGAAACGAGAACTTCAGGTATTCCGTATATTGATACACATCTTTACAGGAATCGATGAGGTACTCGCACGTTAGGAATTGCATACTTTTTATAAATATCTTTTTCGCAATCAATCCAGGGTGGTTGCGTTAGCACTTGACGTATTTCTTTTATTTTCTCAAATTGTTTTTGCGTTCTTCAAAGGCTGCACCTTTTGCATCCGTCCACTGCCAATCTATGGTTTTACGAGTCCAATTTGTGAGTGGCTTGGCAATGGAGGCATATGTCTTTATGAAATGACAGAAATAGCCGGTAAGACCTAGAAACTGTCATATTTCATGTACCAATTTCCGGGCGGGAAACTTCTTTACCGCTTTTATTTAGTCCCGTCCTGGCTTAACACATCCTTCTGAAATCTTGACGCCCATAAACATAATGGCTCTTTTCAAAAATGTGCATTTTTCAAAATTTAGAGTTATGTTCCCATCTCGAAAAATTGTTAGCGCATTTCTAAAACCTTCCAATGCTTTTGGGACGGTTTTCGCATAAAGAAAAACATCATCCCAATATACCGCCGAAATATCTTTAATGGGCATTAGTATTTTGTTCAAATCACGTTGGAACACTCGAGGGGCATTTGTAAGCCCAAATGGCATTCGTTCAAATTTACACTGGCCTGCTGGAGTCACAAATGCAGTGTAATGTTTAGATGTCTCTTTTATCGGCATCTGATAATAACCCGACCGTAAGTCTAGACTGGTAAAGCAAACCCCACCACTTAGTCGATCGATTTGGTCGTCTATCCTCAGTAACGGGTAGTTGTCCTTTATTGTGGTGGAATTTAATTCCTGATAGTCAATGCACAACCTTGCTTCTCCATTCCTCTTATTTACCAGCACGACAGGTAATGCGTACTCAGAATTCGATTCTCTTATGATGTTTTTGGAGAGTAAGTATTTTACTATCCAATGTACTGGCTCTTGTTCGTCTCTGGCCATTTTATACGGACGGAAAGAGAAAGGCTTGTCTTCCTGTTGTCGAATACTCATGGTCAAGAACTCAGCACAACCAAGTTCAGTAATATTGAGAGCAATACAGTCCCCGAATTCGTACAACAATTCAAATAATTCTTGCATCTCTTTTCCACTGACTCCCCCAACGTTTATGCTTGACCGATTTGATTCGATACTCTGCTCAGCTTTAACGTAATTGCCAACTTCTATATCTGGTAGATACTCTTCGCAAGGCCAGGCTCATGCAATAATCTAACCTGGTTGTAGAACGATATCTTAATCGGATTCTTTACGTATGGTATCCACGTTTCGTGGTTTTCATCAACTCGTAAAATAGTATGCGGCACGCAAAACTCACTACCTTCCTATGCTCGCAGACTTGCTTCGACATCTGCATCACCCAAAAAATCATCACATTTTGCTTTGACATCACTGATTTATTTATTTATTTATTTATTTATTTACACCACTTTACAGATCCGTGAATCCAATTACAAAGTAGGTAATGAAATTTAATACAATACATGCGAATAAACAAAGTTATATTAAGAAAAAAAATAACAAGAATATAAAATACGGATAAACTATTGGAAGCTAAGCAGAATACTATATAATATGCTTTTAAAAGCGACGTGATACGCGTACAAAAAATGAATAAAAATAAATATCGGTACGAGCCAAGGGCACAAAGAATATGTCAATTGAACGCGTTCTTGAGGTGGGACGTATATAAAGCCTTTCACGAAGGTTGGATGAAAGAATACCGTGATATAATTTAAATAAGCAGCACAGGTCAAGAAATTCTCTCCTATTATTGAGTGATGGAATGTTTAGGATCTGTAAGCGCTCAACGTAGGAGCAGTAAGTGAGGTTATATTTGTAGAATAGAGATCGTATGAATTTACGCTGTACAGTTTCAACAGCATCCGATAGATTGATATAGTGAGGAGACCATACCTGGGAGGCATACTCTAGGATTGACCGGGCTAGAAGTACAAATAGATGGACGCTGGTTGAAATACTAAAAGACTTGCAAGAGGATCGTAAAATAAAACCAGCGACACGTGAAGCTCTTGTGGTTATGGATGAAACATGGATGTTAAATTTCAAACCTGGGTCAAATACTACTCCCAAATCTTTAAATTTGTCCACAAGTGCGAGCACCAATCTATCAATCTGGTATGTATATAAAACTGGATGACTTTTGTTGGTGAATCTCATGTGACAACATTTAGAAATGTTAAGAGGAAGTAAATTACCTTGACACCAATTTTGGAGATTGTCAAGATCATTTTGGAGGTATAAGCAGTCTTTGCTGGAGTTAATGGGGCGATGAATTTTTAAATCATCAGCGTAAAGAAGACAATTAGAGGACAGGCATTGGGAAAGATCATTGATGAAAATGTTGAATAGCAAAGGGCCTAAAATTGATCCTTGAGGAACACCAGATTTTTAGCTAAATGAGCCCGACGAAAAAAAATTATTCCATGTAATGGTGCAGGAGCAATGGGATAAGAAAGGATAAGACCCAAGAGAGGACAGTGTCGGAAACTTGGAAAGATCGCAGTTTTTTAGCCAAAAGACCATGATCAACACTGTCAAAGGCTTTAGCAAAATCGATGTATATGACATCGACTTGTTGACTCTTGTCGAAAGCAAGAGAGATGGTATTCGTAAGTTCTAACAAATTAGTTACTGTCAAACGACCTTTAATGAAGCCATGTTGTTCATTTGCAAACAGGATACTGATATCATCGTACATTCTGTTATGCACAATTCTCTCAAGGAGCTTGCCAAAACATGACAGCAAAGAAATCGAACGATAGTTAGAGATTTCACTTCGATCTCCGGACTTATGGATCGGAAAGATGTTAGCATGCTTCCAGACGTCAGGGAAGCAGGAGGGAGAAAGGCTAATATTGAAAATAATTGATAGTGGGGTAGATAATGAAGAAGATAATGACTTAACGAACAGATTTGGTATTCCATCAGGACCCGGACCACCATTTATGTCAAAGGTTAGCAGTCCATTTTCAATTTCTGATGGAGAGGTCACGATAGGATTCATAATATGGGAAGGAGAAGGACACGATGAGTACATAGTGGGGTTCGAAACCTTAAATGTGGAGGAAAAAAATTGAGCGAAAAGGTCACAGATAGCTTGCCCATCAGAAGCTTGGCAATTACGCCATGAGAAGATATTACGAATATGGGATGTTGTTTTCAGAGAATGTATGTATGTCCAAAAGGGCTTAGGACAATTAGATTGCAATGATGTTTCAATCATATAATAATAAGATCGCATTGCGTTCTTAACCACTTTTTTGGCTTCTTTATGAAGCAGTCGGAAGTTGGTGAGGTCAGTGTTAGAGTTGGAATAATGAAGTTTTTTGCGCACCTGGTCCTTCAAATAGAGAGCGTCTGAGACTTCTGCGGAAAACCAGCTGGGGCACTTTTTCCGGGGGGATCGGCAGATAGTTACATGGTTTGCAATTATGTTACTGAGATTCTCATAGAAAGTTGATAGCGCTGAATTGACATCTAGCTTCTGTAGCATTAAATTCTAGTCAATATTATCCAGCTCAAGCTGATTGGCAGCATAGTTGGCTTTGCAGAAATTAAATCTTGGGGAGAAAGGAGTGCGTTTGGACTGAGGTGCAAGAAAAGATAAACGAACCTCAAGCGGAGGATGATGGGGATCAGGTTTTACATATTCGGAGGGGGATTTTGTGATCGAGGAGATAGAGGCAGGCTTGGTAGTAAGGATGAAATCGAGAAGTTGATTGTTTGTGTTCGGGATCATATTTAATTGCGATAGTGAGCAAAGTGATCAAAAAGAAGAAAACAGGATCGAGAGATCATTGAAGGATGAGAGGGTATGAGAGCTTGAGTCGCATCTTAGGCAAGGCATGTTAAAGTCACCACAGATTGAAATATTGCATAAAGGGTTGATGCTACAGAAATACGAAGATAATTCAGAGAAAAAACGGTTGTAAACGCGGAAAGGAGCATTGCAAGGGATATACACGCAAAGCAATACTAAACTCACGGCTTGAGAGATATTGATTAAGACAGTGATGCATTCTACTGGAAGAGATGGTGAAAAGTCAGAGCAGAGTTTGCTGTCTAAGGCTTTATGAGTAGCAGCAAGTACACCACCACCGTTAGATTTACCTGAAATTAAACGAACTTTATCAGTTCGGTAGACATCATATAGTGGAAAAATTTCACTGCTGGCGATATCAGGAGTTAGCCAGGTTTCTGTAAAACAAATGAAATCATCGCCGGAAATAGAAGAGGCAATTTTAATAGCTTCCAGCTTGGTTCGCATGCCACGTACATTTTGATAATAAAGATTGAAGCTATGAGAAGTGTTTTGAATATCAAAATTTAAATTAATATTTGAAGAAGTTGTAGGGTGACCGGTTGTTAAAGTTTCGGAAGAGAGCTTACCACACGACAAAAATTTCTTCTTTTGGTTGCCTCAAACGGTTTAATTAGTGTTCCAGGAGGCCAGTATTATGGTTGAAGAACTTTGCTGCAGTTTGACGGCACAGTAAGCTTAAAGGACGCTATAACTCTTCCCTCAATGTTGTCTTTTGTCAGTTTGTGGCAGCTGATTATCTTTACTGAAGGTCCAAATTTCATTGAGACATAATCACAAATGTCATTTGTCGATGTCTCATAAGCCAGACGAGATATAAATATTTGCTTCGGCGGCGCCACGACATGAAGAGATGGAACTTTCTGTGGTGCTGGTAGATTAAAAGCAGAATTAGAAACATCAGCTACTGGCGTTGGTTGAATAACTGTTACAAGAGTGTTGGGTGAAATGGGCCGATTTTCCAATATAGCACCTCGACGAGAAGATGAGGGCCCTGGTGATGATTGAAATACAACCTTTGAATCATTGCTGGTCAACAGGTTAGCGCTATTTTTTGTTGCAGGTTTAGCTTGCGTTTTACTACTCGTTGTTATAGCAGGAGCATTATCTAATGTTATTCTAGTATTCTCCCGCGATGAAGGAAGATCTGGTGCGGAAGGCTGTAACACATCGCGAGTCTCAAGGCTCGTCTCAGTTAGAGGATGCGCAGATAAAGTGTCAGCAAACTGGAGCAAGGGAGCAATCTCATTATACGAAACCGAACATTTATTGTGCAAAGCACTTAGTTCATCACATAAAGTTTTCACTGTTAAGCTAGCCATGCGGAGCCTTGAAACGTGGGCTGAATTTGAATAGCGTCTACAGGTCTCGCAGTACCAGTGGACGCCATTGTCCGGTTTGTTTATAACTGATGTGTTGTGAAGGTATAAGAATCTTGCCCATTACACGTAACGCGCATTTGGTTTAAGCATGATCTATCTCTAGTGATAATAAACTGCTCTCGTTTTTCTCAATGTAAAAAAGTGTTTTGTCATTCTTAACTGCAACAATGTGGGCCAAATCGGTGAATTTAATTCCAACTATTACTAGTATATGTTGATCATCATCTGAAGCCACAACTGCTCTGATGATCGCTTTGACCTGGTCACTTTCAACTTTGGAAACTAGTTGTCCCCTTACTCTCCGTCACATCTTTACCATATCCGTGTAATGTAACAAACTCCTCAGTATCTACCTTTAAGTTCAATCGTTGGGCCTCACTCCATTAAACAAAGAGCACGAACTGACAAAATCGGTATAGGCCTTAGTTGGGGTACTATTAATCTTAATGTTCTTGTAGTACTTGTAATTGGTTTCATCATCAGGTACCGCTTCCAACATAGAAACTACTTTGTATTGCTTTGTGCATTTTCTTTCCCTGAACAACGATTTCGACATACTTGTATATTGCATCGTTCACCATACGTTGTATTTGCAAAGTATTCTGACTTTCCGCATTTGAAGCAAACTGCACTAGTCGTCGCTGTTGGTTCCTTTTTATTGAACTTTTTTCCCTGTCATTCAACTTCAGATTATCTTTAAATCGTTGATGTTGAAAGAAATACTTGTAGGTATCTTTCTGCTGACTCAAATATTCGAATAATTCTTCGGGTGCTTTGTATCAACGCCTGCCTACTCAGGCCCGAAAGGAAAGCAATTAGCGTACATGAAGTAACAATGGGAACTGTCAAAAGCTGTTCAATTCGTCTAAAAGAATAGATCAATAGGTCTTAAATCTTGGTGCGAATTGTGACGTCATGCTTCCGCTTTCGGGCCTGTGTGGGGGGCATTGTTTGTATCCATCTGCCTTTGCTCCACTTTTAACGATCCTATCATCCAATTCAAAAATTACACAGGAAATCGTACCTTTTCCTTTTGTTTTGCACCTGTTCGGCAATGCACATTACTCATAAAAATATTTGGTGTATGATTTATCTGTTCGTTTCCTCCTTTTAATCATGTTCCCGATCATATCGTGGAAGTTTTGACTGGGTGCAAAAGCTTTCTGTATTTTCTCCTTAATTCTGCTCATGAGTAGCATACCGAGGTTAAGCCTTATACCAAGCTTTAGCCAGTCCACGTAATTTAGAAATTGCGAAATAAATAGTGGCTTCCTCAGACCAAGAGAACACTTCTTTTGAGCTCGGCAACTTTTCTGTACCACACTGGCTCTGGTCTTCCGAGTTAAATATTAGCACCGCTTCTCCCCTTAGCTCACTGCCACGATCTCTTTCACCATTATTCCGCACTAATGCAGTGATGACCTCCGTTAATCTGCTGATTGACTCGCTAGAATGCCTTGATGAATGTCGGCGACGTTTAGAACTTCACCTACTTAGTGAAGAGCTGCGTGAACGCTGATGTTTAACGTCGTTTTTAGATGGCCCATTTTTATGGTTGTAGACAGCTCAGATTTTCAAACTCCTTTACAGCACTATATTATCCGCTACTTTTCCATAAATTAGAAACAACCAAATTAGAAATCACTGTCATTTAAAATTTATAAGCACAGTTTTTAATAGCTATGTATGTACGACCTTATTTCCAAATCCACTCATAAAATCAATCAGTTCAGTTATTACAGAATCGCAAATTCCAATAACAAGGGTAGGCAACATCCCACTTCTGATAATTGTCATAAAAAAAAAACAATTGATAGAGGGGGAGATAGCAAGATATTTTATCTGCCAACATTCAAAACCGTAACGATCCCAAGCGAAGACATTTTACTGTAATTCGGATTCTTTGGGAAATGAGTGGTGTTACGAGTTGACGAACTCGATCTTTTATATTTTTTAACCCCCCTGGGCAACTCAACAAACCACTAGACTACGATCCTGACTGTTGGTGGTAACCAATCAGACGCCAGCAAAGGGCGACAAGGTTACCATTCATCATCATGGCCCTGGCGACGCCGGTAAGCGTGTTCACCACACGGCAAACCGCCAGTATACTCCAGACAACTCTACGAATAGTCACGCAGACGAATCGTTTCCAGTTCTCTCACGTATTTTTGTGCGGTCATCTCACAGTTTGTCCTACAGTGAATCAGTCAAACTCATCAACAACCGTTCAGACGACAAAATCATCTACAAAGCAGTGGTGCTGAGCCTTCAAATGAAGTGAAAAATCCTTCATTGAAGCAACAGGCAAGGACGGAATACCGCCACAGCGTCACTCACACTCACAAGATACAGTATCCAGTCAACTCACTTGTGTGTGGCTTAGTGAACATCATTGAGCTACCTTTTTCATCCTTTTTCATCACAGCCAACTCAAGTGAACACTTTATAGTGAAACATTTTCGTACAGACAAATCTACCAGTGTAATTAGTGAAGAAGTGTTTTGTTATAAATAAAGGTCAGAAGACTCAATTTATTGTTCTGTTAAAAAATCATTTATAGACTAGTAGTCTCAATCGAGGCCATCACCCAACCTCCAGAAAATATAAATTTTTTTTCTTTCTTCTCAAAACATTCCTGGTCCTTCGAGCCGGATTTTTGTGTGCCAGTTTGGGTGTATAGTGAACAGCTCAGGACGATTGAGGAATTTCGTGACACAGACAATTCACATCAGTAAGAAAAGGACAGACTAATCAAGTTATTTGTATCTCTTTTCAACTCACAGAAAATCTTTTCTAGCTCATTTGTAATTTATCGTGAGTTGAACTCAGTTTTGATCTTTTGTGTAGTGGTACAAGTGAAGTAAACACGCGGCAAAAACTTGTTTGTCGCATTCCAAAGCACAGTTGTGATCAGTTTTGTTGTGGAGCAGTGACGGTGTTCGAACAAGACAACTTGGCGACTTTTGTGTACCAAAAGCGCGCGAGTCTAAGAATCGTCTGAATTGCTCGAGTGACCTCGACCCAGTCCAAACAGCGGATCAGTGAATAACTTTGACCTTTAAGTATTCAGTTGTGCAGTGCACTAGTTTTATTGTTCAAGTGAGCTCGTAGACTCGATTCATTAACTAATTAATTTTTTTTTTCATTTTTTTTGTGCATCTATGGACAAATCTGAGTGTTTTGACTTTTTATGAGCCCACTTATTGCATCGTGCACATCAACAGACAACTCATCAGACATTAGACAACTCAACTATCGTGGTGATAGAAAATTATCAGTGACCAGGGTAAAAAATCATCACCAGCGAAGTCGGACTACCAAGAGGTAGAGGATGGCGAGTCGTCAGCAGAGGAAGAGCTTTCAGAAGCTCTCAAAATCGCAGCTCAAATCCAAGCTGGACATCTGCTCGCAATCCCAGCTACTGAAGAGAACAAAAAGAAGACTAGGGCATCATCTCCAGCTAGCCTCTCAAACACCACATTATTCAAATTGACCAATCAGATGTTACGTTTTGGGCAACTGAAGAAGGTGAGAAATTGACCAATCAGATGTCACGTTTTGGGCAACTGAAGAAGGTGAGAGACGAGGTCAGAGTAATGTCCAGAGACAACGCGCAACTGGAAGTGGTGGAAGGCAAACTAGCCTATTTATCAGAGCTGTGGAGCAAGTTTCAAGTAGAGCATGACATTGTTGGGCAAAGTTGTCGTCTAAAGTTGTTCCAGCACGAGTATATGACGAGACGATGCGTTGGATGTTCATTACTCAGCTCGTTCAGCGCTCGAAGCCCTCAAATCTCACATCCACACTGCTGAGATTCAAAAATCCATAGATGCAGCTCGAGCTTCTCCAACTCTTAACCCTCACATTGTTGTGTCGCAGCCACTCTTTGCTCCAATCGGCATTCCTAAGTTCTCAGGCAACTCATCAAAATGGCCATCATTCAGGGACCTATTTAAATCAATGGTGGATAACCGAGCCGACTTATCACCGGTTCAAAAGCTCTGGTACCTAAAAAGCAGCTTGCCAGGACCTCCAGCTCAACTCCTGATGAACGTGGCGATGGTCGAAGCCTCATATGAGCCTTCCTGGAACCTGTTGACCGAACGGTACGACGACTCAGAGCAGCTCATTTTTGCTCATATCCACAACTTGTTCGCTGCATGTCCAGCCGCAGCCAAATCACCAGAACAACTCGATGACCTCGTTGTGACGGTGAAACAGAATCTTGACGCTCTACGCAGTCTACAGGTGCCAGTTGATGAAGCAGGCTACTTCTTAGTGTATCTAGTCTCCAACAAACTAGATGCATCGTTGAGAGAAGCATGGGAGCTGAGAAGAAGAACTTCAACAGGGCCAACCACCCTTGGCATGTTACCAAGCTTCATCTCCACCCGAGTTAGAGCAATTGAATCTGCTCAGATTGCAGCAAAGAACAACGCCAGGTGGCCAACTCCATCTTCACCACCAAAACCGCAGACAACTCACCCAACACACAGGCAGACGAATTACCCAGCATCGACCAAGCAGACAACTCGCACAGCTCGACAGGCAAAGCAGAAACGACCTGCAGCCTATCCATGCGACCAGTGCAAATCGCTGGAGCACTATTTGGTTGAGTGTCCAGAATTTGGGAGACTTTCAGAGAATGCAAGGTATGAACTAGTCTTGTCAGCTAGATTATGCTTTAATTGTTTTGGTAGGCACTCCATACAAGTGTGCAAGTCCACGCGTAATTGTGCAGTGTGTAACCTCCGACATCATACCATGATACACAAGGCTCGAACAGCATCTCTTCAAAGTCGAGGTTATGGACCTGGGGAAGAACCAGGCCAGCAACATCAGACTCAGCCAACTCTATCAACTTCTCAGCAGGCAACTCAATAAAACAACGCAGTGCCATCTCGCCAGCCAACTCATGACCACCAAAATGCAGTGCAGCCCCTATCAAACAGTTTCAGTCAAATCACCAAGGGTTGCAGTCAAATCACAGACAGACCAGACAACTCTAGCACAACTCACAAAGTCCTGAACACATCAGACAACTCCACTTCTCGTGCAAAACAACGAAAAAAGAAAGGCAGAACAGCTCAAGCACGGGTAAGCAACACATCAACTAATCTGGCATCAGAAAAGGCAATACTTCTTGCCACAGCCAACTCACTACTTGTAGCAGACAACTCAACAATTCCAGTCAGACTACTCATTGATCCAGCATCTGAACTAACGTTCATTTCAAACTCAATTGTGAAGACATGTCACTTGTCCCGACGTCCAACTTCAACATCAATTCTTGGGATTAAAAATTCTCCAGCTACGTCGACTAAAGGAGTGACAATAATATCGCTTAGATCAATCTACACATCAGAGCAAGTTACTCTAGATGCGCACATCTTACAAACAGTAACAGGCAAATTACCAACGTTTTCAACTCAGCCATTGACATGGACAACTCTAAAACGTCTTCATCTTGCTGATCCAGACTACTCACTGTCAAGACCTATTGACATATTAATTGGAGCAGATAATTATGGTAAAATCATCAAACAAGGCTTGAAAAAATCCTCTAAGTCATCATTAATTGCTCAGAATTCAATTTTTGGATGGATGATCACAGGTCCAGTAGCAGAAGAAACTAGAAAAATTCATCAGGCATTTAATTGTGCAACAGACAAATCATATGAAGAACTCAAAGATCTCTTAGTAAAGTTTTGAGTTAAAGAAGAAATCCCAAACTCTGCAGACGGTAAACTCTCGTCAGATGAGCAGACATGTGAAGATCATTATGTAGCAACTCATTCAAGAAATCATGACGGAAGGTATATCGTTAGAATTCCATTAACATCATCACCAAAGCTACTGGGTGATTCATCAATCAAGGCTCAACACTGTCTGAAGAGCATGCTTCGACGACTTACACTAGACAAATCATACTCTGAATTGTACCACACCTTCATGAGTGAATATGAACAACTCAACCACATGACTCGAGCATCAGCAGCTACAGCCAACTCTCCAGTCTATTATCCTCCTCATCATGGTGTTTTAAGGGAAGATAGTGTCACGACAAAGCTCAGAGTCGTTTTCAATGGGTCAGTCCATCAACAAGTGGTATTTCGGTTGCAGAGGGACATTGCAGACGTCCTGCTGTGGATCCGAAAACACAAATTTGTTTTCACAACAGACATCACCAAGATGTACAGACAAATCAAAGTACACCCTGACGACTGGAACCTTCAGAGAATTTTTTGGATTGACAGTCAACTCAACATCATCCCATATCAACTCACCACAGTTACATATGGAACACGATCAGCTCCATTCCTCGCCATCAGAACCATGATTCAATTAGTCAAAGATGAGGGTCATAAGTTTCCTCTTGCTGTGAAACCAGTGATGAAAGGAAGATATGTGGATGATATTTTTGGTGGCGCGGACACCGTAGAACAATTGTCAGTAATCTCACAACAAGTCAGACAACTCTGTATGGCAGGCGGATTTCCGTTGGTGAAATGGCACAGTAACTCGTTACAATTCTTGACAACTCTCACAGACAACTCAATTCAAGATAAAATCCATGAATTTGAAAGCACCAGTACGAAGCTACTGGGATTGTCATGGATACCAAGAACAGACTCGTTCAAGTTCAAATCAAAATTAAACAATGATGACAGCCAAATCACCAAACGACGAATCCTATCACAGACAGCTCAACTGTATGATTCACTTGGGTTCCTTGCACCGTTCATCATCAGAGCAAAGTCATTACTTCAAGAACTCTGGGTTGACCAACTCACATGAGACGAGCCAGTGCCCGCTCACATTGAAACCAAGTGGAGAGAAATCAGAAATGAACTCAAACAAGTTTCAGACATCTCGATTCCTCGGTGGTTGACTCTGATAGATAAGTCCATCGTGGAACTCCATGGTTTTTCAGACGCATCAAAAACTGCAATGGCAGCTGTGGTAGATTTACGGTCAAATCTTCCAGGTCATACTCCTACGACAACAATTATATGCTCCAAGACAAAGGTTGCACCAACCAAAAAATTGTCAATACCAAGACTTGAGCTTACAGCAGCTCTGATGCTTGCTAAGCTAGTCAATCACGTCAAAGAAAAACTAGAGATTCAGCCAACTCACATCAATTGTTGGACAGACTCCTCAGTGACCTTGACCTGAATTTAGTCAATTCCGTCTCGCTGGAAAGAGTTTGTGAGCAACAGAGTGTCAGCAATTCAACATCTGACTCCAATTAGCGTGTGGAGACACATACCAGGCAAACAAAATCCAGCAGACTGTGCTTCTCGAGGAATAACTATCTCCCAGCTCCAGAAGCATCCCCTGTGGTGGACAGGTCCACATTGGTTATCAGCAGACGACTCAAAGTGGCCAAATCAACCTATAGTGTATGATTCCTCTGCTCAGCAGGTAGAGCAACCCGGGAAAACCTTTTGTATACGGAAAACTCAACTCAAACATCATTGGGAGATGATATGCAGAGTCAGTCAAATCATCAAATGAGTACCACAGTCGACTCTACAGTATCCTCTCACGCCACAAGAAATAGAGAGAGCAAAAATCTTTTGGATACAGGCAACTCTGGAATTATACTTCTCACATGAGTTGAAGATGATCAACTCGAACTCACTTCCCGTTTCACACCCCTTCGCACGATTGACACCAATAATTGACACTCAGGGGATACTTCGTGTTGGAGGGAGACTATCAAACGCAAATTTATCAGACGAATCAAAGCATCCAGCAATTTTGCCTCAAAGGGCATACCTGTCAAGACTAACCACCGCTGATGCTCATGAAAAAACACTCCATGGTGGAACGCAGGCAACTCTGAGCCTCATACGGAGGTCTTACTGGATCATTGGAGGAAGATTACCAGTAAGATCACACATTTTCCACTGTATGAAATGTGCTCGTTTACGTGGCAAACGTGCACAGCAACTTATGGGTCAATTGCCGGTATCGAGAGTCAAACCAGCCCGACCATTTGCCGTCTGTGGTGTCGATTACGCTGGTCCCATCACACTAAAGACTTGGAAAAGCAGAGGCGCCCAGAAGACCAAGGGCTGGATTTGTATTTTCGTGTGCTTCGTCACCTCAGCAGTCCACATAGAAGTGGTAGGTAATTATACATCAGAATCATTTGTTGCAGCGTTCCGCAGGTTCACGGGACGACGTGGTGTATGCAGACAGCTCCACAGTGATTGTGGCACCACATTCAAAGGAGCGGAAACAGAAATCAGACAACTTTTTCAACAGGGCACACAGCAGTTCAATCATCTAGCAGCAACATTGGCTAACGATGGAGTTGAATGGAGATTCAATCCACCAGCTGCCCCACACATGGGTGGAAAGTGGGAAGCTGCAGTTAAGTCAGTGAAGCATCACCTCAACAGAACATTGGGTGACATGCTAGTCACTTATGAAGAACTTACAACATTGTTAGTTCAAATTGAAGCAGTCTTAAACTCCAGACCACTCTCACCGCTCTCAGACGACTCAACAGACACATCAGCACTCACTCCTGGTCATTTTTTGACAGGAGAACCTTTAGTTAATCTTCCAGAACCACCTCTTCAAGATCTTCCAGCAAACAGGCTTGATAGGTGGCAATTCATTCAGCAGCGACTCCAGCATTTCTGGTCAACCTGGTCAAAAGATTATGTCCAGCAGCAGCTAGCTATATCAAAATGGAAAAAACCATCATATGAAATCCAAGAAGGATCTCTAGTACTAATTTGTGATGAACATATGCCACCTAGCAAATGGCCTTTAGCTAGAGTCATTAAACTCCATCCAGGGAAGGATAATCTCGCCAGGGTAGTCGATCTTAGAACAGCGACTACTGAACTCACCAGACCAATCACCAAGCTAGCCATTCTCCCTTGTAAATCAACAGGCGAATCAACTGATCAGCAACCAGAATCACCAGACGAATCAACTCTCCAGCAACCAGACTCAACAGACAACTCATCCACCCAGCAGCCTGAATCAGCAGACAACTCAACCAATCAGCAACACCAGGTTGCTGATGGCGGGGAGAATGTTACGAGTTGACGAACTCGATCTTTTATATTTTTTAACCCCCCTGGGCAACTCAACAAACCACTAGACTACGATCCTGACTGTTGGTGGTAACCAATCAGACGCCAGCAAAGGGCGACAAGGTTACCATTCATCATCATGGCCCTGGCGACGCCGGTAAGCGTGTTCACCACACGGCAAACCGCCAGTATACTCCAGACAACTCTACGAATAGTCACGCAGACGAATCGTTTCCAGTTCTCTCACGTATTTTTGTGCGGTCATCTCACAGTTTGTCCTACAGTGAATCAGTCAAACTCATCAACAACCGTTCAGACGACAAAATCATCTACAAAGCAGTGGTGCTGAGCCTTCAAATGAAGTGAAAAATCCTTCATTGAAGCAACAGGCAAGGACGGAATACCGCCACAGCGTCACTCACACTCACAAGATACAGTATCCAGTCAACTCACTTGTGTGTGGCTTAGTGAACATCATTGAGCTACCTTTTTCATCCTTTTTCATCACAGCCAACTCAAGTGAACACTTTATAGTGAAACATTTTCGTACAGACAAATCTACCAGTGTAATTAGTGAAGAAGTGTTTTGTTATAAATAAAGGTCAGAAGACTCAATTTATTGTTCTGTTAAAAAATCATTTATAGACTAGTAGTCTCAATCGAGGCCATCACCCAACCTCCAGAAAATCTAAATTTTTTTTCTTTCTTCTCAAAACATTCCTGGTCCTTCGAGCCGGATTTTTGTGTGCCAGTTTGGGTGTATAGTGAACAGCTCAGGACGATTGAGGAATTTCGTGACACAGACAATTCACATCAGTAAGAAAAGGACAGACTAATCAAGTTATTTGTATCTCTTTTCAACTCACAGAAAATCTTTTCTAGCTCATTTGTAATTTATCGTGAGTTGAACTCAGTTTTGATCTTTTGTGTAGTGGTACAAGTGAAGTAAACACGCGGCAAAAACTTGTTTGTCGCATTCCAAAGCACAGTTGTGATCAGTTTTGTTGTGGAGCAGTGACGGTGTTCGAACAAGACAACTTGGCGACTTTTGTGTACCAAAAGCGCGCGAGTCTAAGAATCGTCTGAATTGCTCGAGTGACCTCGACCCAGTCCAAACAGCGGATCAGTGAATAACTTTGACCTTTAAGTATTCAGTTGTGCAGTGCACTAGTTTTATTGTTCAAGTGAGCTCGTAGACTCGATTCATTAACTAATTAATTTTTTTTTTCATTTTTTTTGTGCATCTATGGACAAATCTGAGTGTTTTGACTTTTTATGAGCCCACTTATTGCATCGTGCACATCAACAGACAACTCATCAGACATTAGACAACTCAACTATCGTGGTGATAGAAAATTATCAGTGACCAGGGTAAAAAATCATCACCAGCGAAGTCGGACTACCAAGAGGTAGAGGATGGCGAGTCGTCAGCAGAGGAAGAGCTTTCAGAAGCTCTCAAAATCGCAGCTCAAATCCAAGCTGGACATCTGCTCGCAATCCCAGCTACTGAAGAGAACAAAAAGAAGACTAGGGCATCATCTCCAGCTAGCCTCTCAAACACCACATTATTCAAATTGACCAATCAGATGTTACGTTTTGGGCAACTGAAGAAGGTGAGAAATTGACCAATCAGATGTCACGTTTTGGGCAACTGAAGAAGGTGAGAGACGAGGTCAGAGTAATGTCCAGAGACAACGCGCAACTGGAAGTGGTGGAAGGCAAACTAGCCTATTTATCAGAGCTGTGGAGCAAGTTTCAAGTAGAGCATGACATTGTTGGGCAAAGTTGTCGTCTAAAGTTGTTCCAGCACGAGTATATGACGAGACGATGCGTTGGATGTTCATTACTCAGCTCGTTCAGCGCTCGAAGCCCTCAAATCTCACATCCACACTGCTGAGATTCAAAAATCCATAGATGCAGCTCGAGCTTCTCCAACTCTTAACCCTCACATTGTTGTGTCGCAGCCACTCTTTGCTCCAATCGGCATTCCTAAGTTCTCAGGCAACTCATCAGAATGGCCATCATTCAGGGACCTATTTAAATCAATGGTGGACAACCGAGCCGACTTATCACCGGTTCAAAAGCTCTGGTACCTAAAAAGCAGCTTGTCAGGACCTCCAGCTCAACTCCTGATGAACGTGGCGATGGTCGAAGCCTCATATGAGCCTTCCTGGAACCTGTTGACCGAACGGTACGACGACTCAGAGCAGCTCATTTTTGCTCATATCCACAACTTGTTCGCTGCATGTCCAGCCGCAGCCAAATCACCAGAACAACTCGATGACCTCGTTGTGACGGTGAAACAGAATCTTGACGCTCTACGCAGTCTACAGGTGCCAGTTGATGAAGCAGGCTACTTCTTAGTGTATCTAGTCTCCAACAAACTAGATGCATCGTTGAGAGAAGCATGGGAGCTGAGAAGAAGAACTTCAACAGGGCCAACCACCCTTGGCATGTTACCAAGCTTCATCTCCACCCGAGTTAGAGCAATTGAATCTGCTCAGATTGCAGCAAAGAACAACGCCAGGTGGCCAACTCCATCTTCACCACCAAAACCGCAGACAACTCACCCAACACACAGGCAGACGAATTACCCAGCATCAACCAAGCAGACAACTCGCACAGCTCGACAGGCAAAGCAGAAACGACCTGCAGCCTATCCATGCGACCAGTGCAAATCGCTGGAGCACTATTTGGTTGAGTGTCCAGAATTTGGGAGACTTTCAGAGAATGCAAGGTATGAACTAGTCTTGTCAGCTAGATTATGCTTTAATTGTTTTGGTAGGCACTCCATACAAGTGTGCAAGTCCACGCGTAATTGTGCAGTGTGTAACCTCCGACATCATACCATGATACACAAGGCTCGAACAGCATCTCTTCAAAGTCGAGGTTATGGACCTGGAGAAGAACCAGGCCAGCAACATCAGACTCAGCCAACTCTATCAACTTCTCAGCAGGCAACTCAATAAAACAACGCAGTGCCATCTCGCCAGCCAACTCATGACCACCAAAATGCAGTGCAGCCCCTATCAAACAGTTTCAGTCAAATCACCAAGGGTTGCAGTCAAATCACAGACAGACCAGACAACTCTAGCACAACTCACAAAGTCCTGAACACATCAGACAACTCCACTTCTCGTGCAAAACAACGAAAAAAGAAAGGCAGAACAGCTCAAGCACGGGTAAGCAACACATCAACTAATCTGGCATCAGAAAAGGCAATACTTCTTGCCACAGCCAACTCACTACTTGTAGCAGACAACTCAACAATTCCAGTCAGACTACTCATTGATCCAGCATCTGAACTAACGTTCATTTCAAACTCAATTGTGAAGACATGTCACTTGTCCCGACGTCCAACTTCAACATCAATTCTTGGGATTAAAAATTCTCCAGCTACGTCGACTAAAGGAGTGACAATAATATCGCTTAGATCAATCTACACATCAGAGCAAGTTACTCTAGATGCGCACATCTTACAAACAGTAACAGGCAAATTACCAACGTTTTCAACTCAGCCATTGACATGGACAACTCTAAAACGTCTTCATCTTGCTGATCCAGACTACTCACTGTCAAGACCTATTGACATATTAATTGGAGCAGATAATTATGGTAAAATCATCAAACAAGGCTTGAAAAAATCCTCTAAGTCATCATTAATTGCTCAGAATTCAATTTTTGGATGGATGATCACAGGTCCAGTAGCAGAAGAAACTAGAAAAATTCATCAGGCATTTAATTGTGCAACAGACAAATCATATGAAGAACTCAAAGATCTCTTAGTAAAGTTTTGAGTTAAAGAAGAAATCCCAAACTCTGCAGACGGTAAACTCTCGTCAGATGAGCAGACATGTGAAGATCATTATGTAGCAACTCATTCAAGAAATCATGACGGAAGGTATATCGTTAGAATTCCATTAACATCATCACCAAAGCTACTGGGTGATTCATCAATCAAGGCTCAACACTGTCTGAAGAGCATGCTTCGACGACTTACACTAGACAAATCATACTCTGAATTGTACCACACCTTCATGAGTGAATATGAACAACTCAACCACATGACTCGAGCATCAGCAGCTACAGCCAACTCTCCAGTCTATTATCCTCCTCATCATGGTGTTTTAAGGGAAGATAGTGTCACGACAAAGCTCAGAGTCGTTTTCAATGGGTCAGTCCATCAACAAGTGGTATTTCGGTTGCAGAGGGACATTGCAGACGTCCTGTTGTGGATCCGAAAACACAAATTTGTTTTCACAACAGACATCACCAAGATGTACAGACAAATCAAAGTACACCCTGACGACTGGAACCTTCAGAGAATTTTTTGGATTGACAGTCAACTCAACATCATCCCATATCAACTCACCACAGTTACATATGGAACACGATCAGCTCCATTCCTCGCCATCAGAACCATGATTCAATTAGTCAAAGATGAGGGTCATAAGTTTCCTCTTGCTGTGAAACCAGTGATGAAAGGAAGATATGTGGATGATATTTTTGGTGGCGCGGACACCGTAGAACAATTGTCAGTAATCTCACAACAAGTCAGACAACTCTGTATGGCAGGCGGATTTCCGTTGGCGAAATGGCACAGTAACTCGTTACAATTCTTGACAACTCTCACAGACAACTCAATTCAAGATAAAATCCATGAATTTGAAAGCACCAGTACGAAGCTACTGGGATTGTCATGGATACCAAGAACAGACTCGTTCAAGTTCAAATCAAAATTAAACAATGATGACAGCCAAATCACCAAACGACGAATCCTATCACAGACAGCTCAACTGTATGATTCACTTGGGTTCCTTGCACCGTTCATCATCAGAGCAAAGTCATTACTTCAAGAACTCTGGGTTGACCAACTCACATGAGACGAGCCAGTGCCCGCTCACATTGAAACCAAGTGGAGAGAAATCAGAAATGAACTCAAACAAGTTTCAGACATCTCGATTCCTCGGTGGTTGACTCTGATAGATAAGTCCATCGTGGAACTCCATGGTTTTTCAGACGCATCAAAAACTGCAATGGCAGCTGTGGTAGATTTACGGTCAAATCTTCCAGGTCATACTCCTACGACAACAATTATATGCTCCAAGACAAAGGTTGCACCAACCAAAAAATTGTCAATACCAAGACTTGAGCTTACAGCAGCTCTGATGCTTGCTAAGCTAGTCAATCACGTCAAAGAAAAACTAGAGATTCAGCCAACTCACATCAATTGTTGGACAGACTCCTCAGTGACCTTGACCTGAATTTAGTCAATTCCGTCTCGCTGGAAAGAGTTTGTGAGCAACAGAGTGTCAGCAATTCAACATCTGACTCCAATTAGCGTGTGGAGACACATACCAGGCAAACAAAATCCAGCAGACTGTGCTTCTCGAGGAATAACTATCTCCCAGCTCCAGAAGCATCCCCTGTGGTGGACAGGTCCACATTGGTTATCAGCAGACGACTCAAAGTGGCCAAATCAACCTATAGTGTATGATTCCTCTGCTCAGCAGGTAGAGCAACCCGGGAAAAC
This sequence comes from Odontomyia ornata, assembly GCA_963969285.1. Lineage (NCBI taxonomy): Eukaryota > Metazoa > Arthropoda > Insecta > Diptera > Stratiomyidae > Odontomyia > Odontomyia ornata. The sequence goes on along the minus strand of OZ017740.1, from coordinate 288,370,944 downwards.
CTTTTGTATACGGAAAACTCAACTCAAACATCATTGGGAGATGATATGCAGAGTCAGTCAAATCATCAAATGAGTACCACAGTCGACTCTACAGTATCCTCTCACGCCACAAGAAATAGAGAGAGCAAAAATCTTTTGGATACAGGCAACTCTGGAATTATACTTCTCACATGAGTTGAAGATGATCAACTCGAACTCACTTCCCGTTTCACACCCCTTCGCACGATTGACACCAATAATTGACACTCAGGGGATACTTCGTGTTGGAGGGAGACTATCAAACGCAAATTTATCAGACGAATCAAAGCATCCAGCAATTTTGCCTCAAAGGGCATACCTGTCAAGACTAACCACCGCTGATGCTCATGAAAAAACACTCCATGGTGGAACGCAGGCAACTCTGAGCCTCATACGGAGGTCTTACTGGATCATTGGAGGAAGATTACCAGTAAGATCACACATTTTCCACTGTATGAAATGTGCTCGTTTACGTGGCAAACGTGCACAGCAACTTATGGGTCAATTGCCGGTATCGAGAGTCAAACCAGCCCGACCATTTGCCGTCTGTGGTGTCGATTACGCTGGTCCCATCACACTAAAGACTTGGAAAAGCAGAGGCGCCAAGAAGACCAAGGGCTGGATTTGTATTTTCGTGTGCTTCGTCACCTCAGCAGTCCACATAGAAGTGGTAGGTAATTATACATCAGAATCATTTGTTGCAGCGTTCCGCAGGTTCACGGGACGACGTGGTGTATGCAGACAGCTCCACAGTGATTGTGGCACCACATTCAAAGGAGCGGAAACAGAAATCAGACAACTTTTTCAACAGGGCACACAGCAGTTCAATCATCTAGCAGCAACATTGGCTAACGATGGAGTTGAATGGAGATTCAATCCACCAGCTGCCCCACACATGGGTGGAAAGTGGGAAGCTGCAGTTAAGTCAGTGAAGCATCACCTCAACAGAACATTGGGTGACATGCTAGTCACTTATGAAGAACTTACAACATTGTTAGTTCAAATTGAAGCAGTCTTAAACTCCAGACCACTCTCACCGCTCTCAGACGACTCAACAGACACATCAGCACTCACTCCTGGTCATTTTTTGACAGGAGAACCTTTAGTTAATCTTCCAGAACCACCTCTTCAAGATCTTCCAGCAAACAGGCTTGATAGGTGGCAATTCATTCAGCAGCGACTCCAGCATTTCTGGTCAACCTGGTCAAAAGATTATGTCCAGCAGCAGCTAGCTATATCAAAATGGAAAAAACCATCATATGAAATCCAAGAAGGATCTCTAGTGCTAATTTGTGATGAACATATGCCACCTAGCAAATGGCCTTTAGCTAGAGTCATTAAACTCCATCCAGGGAAGGATAATCTCGCCAGGGTAGTCGATCTTAGAACAGCGACTACTGAACTCACCAGACCAATCACCAAGCTAGCCATTCTCCCTTGTAAATCAACAGGCGAATCAACTGATCAGCAACCAGAATCACCAGACGAATCAACTCTCCAGCAACCAGACTCAACAGACAACTCATCCACCCAGCAGCCTGAATCAGCAGACAACTCAACCAATCAGCAACACCAGGTTGCTGATGGCGGGGAGAATGTTACGAGTTGACGAACTCGATCTTTTATATTTTTTAACCCCCCTGGGCAACTCAACAAACCACTAGACTACGATCCTGACTGTTGGTGGTAACCAATCAGACGCCAGCAAAGGGCGACAAGGTTACCATTCATCATCATGGCCCTGGCGACGCCGGTAAGCGTGTTCACCACACGGCAAACCGCCAGTATACTCCAGACAACTCTACGAATAGTCACGCAGACGAATCGTTTCCAGTTCTCTCACGTATTTTTGTGCGGTCATCTCACAGTTTGTCCTACAGTGAATCAGTCAAACTCATCAACAACCGTTCAGACGACAAAATCATCTACAAAGCAGTGGTGCTGAGCCTTCAAATGAAGTGAAAAATCCTTCATTGAAGCAACAGGCAAGGACGGAATACCGCCACAGCGTCACTCACACTCACAAGATACAGTATCCAGTCAACTCACTTGTGTGTGGCTTAGTGAACATCATTGAGCTACCTTTTTCATCCTTTTTCATCACAGCCAACTCAAGTGAACACTTTATAGTGAAACATTTTCGTACAGACAAATCTACCAGTGTAATTAGTGAAGAAGTGTTTTGTTATAAATAAAGGTCAGAAGACTCAATTTATTGTTCTGTTAAAAAATCATTTATAGACTAGTAGTCTCAATCGAGGCCATCACCCAACCTCCAGAAAATCTAAATTTTTTTTCTTTCTTCTCAAAACATTCCTGGTCCTTCGAGCCGGATTTTTGTGTGCCAGTTTGGGTGTATAGTGAACAGCTCAGGACGATTGAGGAATTTCGTGACACAGACAATTCACATCAGTAAGAAAAGGACAGACTAATCAAGTTATTTGTATCTCTTTTCAACTCACAGAAAATCTTTTCTAGCTCATTTGTAATTTATCGTGAGTTGAACTCAGTTTTGATCTTTTGTGTAGTGGTACAAGTGAAGTAAACACGCGGCAAAAACTTGTTTGTCGCATTCCAAAGCACAGTTGTGATCAGTTTTGTTGTGGAGCAGTGACGGTGTTCGAACAAGACAACTTGGCGACTTTTGTGTACCAAAAGCGCGCGAGTCTAAGAATCGTCTGAATTGCTCGAGTGACCTCGACCCAGTCCAAACAGCGGATCAGTGAATAACTTTGACCTTTAAGTATTCAGTTGTGCAGTGCACTAGTTTTATTGTTCAAGTGAGCTCGTAGACTCGATTCATTAACTAATTAATTTTTTTTTTCATTTTTTTTGTGCATCTATGGACAAATCTGAGTGTTTTGACTTTTTATGAGCCCACTTATTGCATCGTGCACATCAACAGACAACTCATCAGACATTAGACAACTCAACTATCGTGGTGATAGAAAATTATCAGTGACCAGGGTAAAAAATCATCACCAGCGAAGTCGGACTACCAAGAGGTAGAGGATGGCGAGTCGTCAGCAGAGGAAGAGCTTTCAGAAGCTCTCAAAATCGCAGCTCAAATCCAAGCTGGACATCTGCTCGCAATCCCAGCTACTGAAGAGAACAAAAAGAAGACTAGGGCATCATCTCCAGCTAGCCTCTCAAACACCACATTATTCAAATTGACCAATCAGATGTTACGTTTTGGGCAACTGAAGAAGGTGAGAAATTGACCAATCAGATGTCACGTTTTGGGCAACTGAAGAAGGTGAGAGACGAGGTCAGAGTAATGTCCAGAGACAACGCGCAACTGGAAGTGGTGGAAGGCAAACTAGCCTATTTATCAGAGCTGTGGAGCAAGTTTCAAGTAGAGCATGACATTGTTGGGCAAAGTTGTCGTCTAAAGTTGTTCCAGCACGAGTATATGACGAGACGATGCGTTGGATGTTCATTACTCAGCTCGTTCAGCGCTCGAAGCCCTCAAATCTCACATCCACACTGCTGAGATTCAAAAATCCATAGATGCAGCTCGAGCTTCTCCAACTCTTAACCCTCACATTGTTGTGTCGCAGCCACTCTTTGCTCCAATCGGCATTCCTAAGTTCTCAGGCAACTCATCAGAATGGCCATCATTCAGGGACCTATTTAAATCAATGGTGGACAACCGAGCCGACTTATCACCGGTTCAAAAGCTCTGGTACCTAAAAAGCAGCTTGCCAGGACCTCCAGCTCAACTCCTGATGAACGTGGCGATGGTCGAAGCCTCATATGAGCCTTCCTGGAACCTGTTGACCGAACGGTACGACGACTCAGAGCAGCTCATTTTTGCTCATATCCACAACTTGTTCGCTGCATGTCCAGCTGCAGCCAAATCAGCAGAACAACTCGATGACCTCGTTGTGACGGTGAAACAGAATCTTGACGCTCTACGCAGTTTACAGGTGCCAGTTGATGAAGCAGGCTACTTCTTAGTGTATCTAGTCTCCAACAAACTAGATGCATCGTTGAGAGAAGCATGGGAGCTGAGAAGAAGAACTTCAACAGGGCCAACCACCCTTGGCATGTTACCAAGCTTCATCTCCACCCGAGTTAGAGCAATTGAATCTGCTCAGATTGCAGCAAAGAACAACGCCAGGTGGCCAACTCCATCTTCACCACCAAAACCGCAGACAACTCACCCAACACACAGGCAGACGAATTACCCAGCATCGACCAAGCAGACAACTCGCACAGCTCGACAGGCAAAGCAGAAACGACCTGCAGCCTATCCATGCGACCAGTGCAAATCGCTGGAGCACTATTTGGTTGAGTGTCCAGAATTTGGGAGACTTTCAGAGAATGCAAGGTATGAACTAGTCTTGTCAGCTAGATTATGCTTTAATTGTTTTGGTAGGCACTCCATACAAGTGTGCAAGTCCACGCGTAATTGTGCAGTGTGTAACCTCCGACATCATACCATGATACACAAGGCTCGAACAGCATCTCTTCAAAGTCGAGGTTATGGACCTGGGGAAGAACCAGGCCAGCAACATCAGACTCAGCCAACTCTATCAACTTCTCAGCAGGCAACTCAATAAAACAACGCAGTGCCATCTCGCCAGCCAACTCATGACCACCAAAATGCAGTGCAGCCCTTATCAAACAGTTTCAGTCAAATCACCAAGGGTTGCAGTCAAATCACAGACAGACCAGACAACTCTAGCACAACTCACAAAGTCCTGAACACATCAGACAACTCCACTTCTCGTGCAAAACAACGAAAAAAGAAAGGCAGAACAGCTCAAGCACGGGTAAGCAACACATCAACTAATCTGGCATCAGAAAAGGCAATACTTCTTGCCACAGCCAACTCACTACTTGTAGCAGACAACTCAACAATTCCAGTCAGACTACTCATTGATCCAGCATCTGAACTAACGTTCATTTCAAACTCAATTGTGAAGACATGTCACTTGTCCCGACGTCCAACTTCAACATCAATTCTTGGGATAAAAAATTCTCCAGCTACGTCGACTAAAGGAGTGACAATAATATCGCTTAGATCAATCTACACATCAGAGCAAGTTACTCTAGATGCGCACATCTTACAAACAGTAACAGGCAAATTACCAACGTTTTCAACTCAGCCATTGACATGGACAACTCTAAAACGTCTTCATCTTGCTGATCCAGACTACTCACTGTCAAGACCTATTGACATATTAATTGGAGCAGATAATTATGGTAAAATCATCAAACAAGGCTTGAAAAAATCCTCTAAGTCATCATTAATTGCTCAGAATTCAATTTTTGGATGGATGATCACAGGTCCAGTAGCAGAAGAAACTAGAAAAATTCATCAGGCATTTAATTGTGCAACAGACAAATCATATGAAGAACTCAAAGATCTCTTAGTAAAGTTTTGAGTTAAAGAAGAAATCCCAAACTCTGCAGACGGTAAACTCTCGTCAGATGAGCAGACATGTGAAGATCATTATGTAGCAACTCATTCAAGAAATCATGACGGAAGGTATATCGTTAGAATTCCATTAACATCATCACCAAAGCTACTGGGTGATTCATCAATCAAGGCTCAACACTGTCTGAAGAGCATGCTTCGACGACTTACACTAGACAAATCATACTCTGAATTGTACCACACCTTCATGAGTGAATATGAACAACTCAACCACATGACTCGAGCATCAGCAGCTACAGCCAACTCTCCAGTCTATTATCCTCCTCATCATGGTGTTTTAAGGGAAGATAGTGTCACGACAAAGCTCAGAGTCGTTTTCAATGGGTCAGTCCATCAACAAGTGGTATTTCGGTTGCAGAGGGACATTGCAGACGTCCTGTTGTGGATCCGAAAACACAAATTTGTTTTCACAACAGACATCACCAAGATGTACAGACAAATCAAAGTACACCCTGACGACTGGAACCTTCAGAGAATTTTTTGGATTGACAGTCAACTCAACATCATCCCATATCAACTCACCACAGTTACATATGGAACACGATCAGCTCCATTCCTCGCCATCAGAACCATGATTCAATTAGTCAAAGATGAGGGTCATAAGTTTCCTCTTGCTGTGAAACCAGTGATGAAAGGAAGATATGTGGATGATATTTTTGGTGGCGCGGACACCGTAGAACAATTGTCAGTAATCTCACAACAAGTCAGACAACTCTGTATGGCAGGCGGATTTCCGTTGGCGAAATGGCACAGTAACTCGTTACAATTCTTGACAACTCTCACAGACAACTCAATTCAAGATAAAATCCATGAATTTGAAAGCACCAGTACGAAGCTACTGGGATTGTCATGGATACCAAGAACAGACTCGTTCAAGTTCAAATCAAAATTAAACAATGATGACAGCCAAATCACCAAACGACGAATCCTATCACAGACAGCTCAACTGTATGATTCACTTGGGTTCCTTGCACCGTTCATCATCAGAGCAAAGTCATTACTTCAAGAACTCTGGGTTGACCAACTCACATGAGACGAGCCAGTGCCCGCTCACATTGAAACCAAGTGGAGAGAAATCAGAAATGAACTCAAACAAGTTTCAGACATCTCGATTCCTCGGTGGTTGACTCTGATAGATAAGTCCATCGTGGAACTCCATGGTTTTTCAGACGCATCAAAAACTGCAATGGCAGCTGTGGTAGATTTACGGTCAAATCTTCCAGGTCATACTCCTACGACAACAATTATATGCTCCAAGACAAAGGTTGCACCAACCAAAAAATTGTCAATACCAAGACTTGAGCTTACAGCAGCTCTGATGCTTGCTAAGCTAGTCAATCACGTCAAAGAAAAACTAGAGATTCAGCCAACTCACATCAATTGTTGGACAGACTCCTCAGTGACCTTGACCTGAATTTAGTCAATTCCGTCTCGCTGGAAAGAGTTTGTGAGCAACAAAGTGTCAGCAATTCAACATCTGACTCCAATTAGCGTGTGGAGACACATACCAGGCAAACAAAATCCAGCAGACTGTGCTTCTCGAGGAATAACTATCTCCCAGCTCCAGAAGCATCCCCTGTGGTGGACAGGTCCACATTGGTTATCAGCAGACGACTCAAAGTGGCCAAATCAACCTATAGTGTATGATTCCTCTGCTCAGCAGGTAGAGCAACCCGGGAAAACCTTTTGTATACGGAAAACTCAACTCAAACATCATTGGGAGATGATATGCAGAGTCAGTCAAATCATCAAATGAGTACCACAGTCGACTCTACAGTATCCTCTCACGCCACAAGAAATAGAGAGAGCAAAAATCTTTTGGATACAGGCAACTCTGGAATTATACTTCTCACATGAGTTGAAGATGATCAACTCGAACTCACTTCCCGTTTCACACCCCTTCGCACGATTGACACCAATAATTGACACTCAGGGGATACTTCGTGTTGGAGGGAGACTATCAAACGCAAATTTATCAGACGAATCAAAGCATCCAGCAATTTTGCCTCAAAGGGCATACCTGTCAAGACTAACCACCGCTGATGCTCATGAAAAAACACTCCATGGTGAAACGCAGGCAACTCTGAGCCTCATACGGAGGTCTTACTGGATCATTGGAGGAAGATTACCAGTAAGATCACACATTTTCCACTGTATGAAATGTGCTCGTTTACGTGGCAAACGTGCACAGCAACTTATGGGTCAATTGCCGGTATCGAGAGTCAAACCAGCCCGACCATTTGCCGTCTGTGGTGTCGATTACGCTGGTCCCATCACACTAAAGACTTGGAAAAGCAGAGGCGCCAAGAAGACCAAGGGCTGGATTTGTATTTTCGTGTGCTTCGTCACCTCAGCAGTCCACATAGAAGTGGTAGGTAATTATACATCAGAATCATTTGTTGCAGCGTTCCGCAGGTTCACGGGACGACGTGGTGTATGCAGACAGCTCCACAGTGATTGTGGCACCACATTCAAAGGAGCGGAAACAGAAATCAGACAACTTTTTCAACAGGGCACACAGCAGTTCAATCATCTAGCAGCAACATTGGCTAACGATGGAGTTGAATGGAGATTCAATCCACCAGCTGCCCCACACATGGGTGGAAAGTGGGAAGCTGCAGTTAAGTCAGTGAAGCATCACCTCAACAGAACATTGGGTGACATGCTAGTCACTTATGAAGAACTTACAACATTGTTAGTTCAAATTGAAGCAGTCTTAAACTCCAGACCACTCTCACCGCTCTCAGACGACTCAACAGACACATCAGCACTCACTCCTGGTCATTTTTTGACAGGAGAACCTTTAGTTAATCTTCCAGAACCACCTCTTCAAGATCTTCCAGCAAACAGGCTTGATAGGTGGCAATTCATTCAGCAGCGACTCCAGCATTTCTGGTCAACCTGGTCAAAAGATTATGTCCAGCAGCAGCTAGCTATATCAAAATGGAAAAAACCATCATATGAAATCCAAGAAGGATCTCTAGTGCTAATTTGTGATGAACATATGCCACCTAGCAAATGGCCTTTAGCTAGAGTCATTAAACTCCATCCAGGGAAGGATAATCTCGCCAGGGTAGTCGATCTTAGAACAGCGACTACTGAACTCACCAGACCAATCACCAAGCTAGCCATTCTCCCTTGTAAATCAACAGGCGAATCAACTGATCAGCAACCAGAATCACCAGACGAATCAACTCTCCAGCAACCAGACTCAACAGACAACTCATCCACCCAGCAGCCTGAATCAGCAGACAACTCAACCAATCAGCAACACCAGGTTGCTGATGGCGGGGAGAATGTTACGAGTTGACGAACTCGATCTTTTATATTTTTTAACCCCCCTGGGCAACTCAACAAACCACTAGACTACGATCCTGACTGTTGGTGGTAACCAATCAGACGCCAGCAAAGGGCGACAAGGTTACCATTCATCATCATGGCCCTGGCGACGCCGGTAAGCGTGTTCACCACACGGCAAACCGCCAGTATACTCCAGACAACTCTACGAATAGTCACGCAGACGAATCGTTTCCAGTTCTCTCACGTATTTTTGTGCGGTCATCTCACAGTTTGTCCTACAGTGAATCAGTCAAACTCATCAACAACCGTTCAGACGACAAAATCATCTACAAAGCAGTGGTGCTGAGCCTTCAAATGAAGTGAAAAATCCTTCATTGAAGCAACAGGCAAGGACGGAATACCGCCACAGCGTCACTCACACTCACAAGATACAGTATCCAGTCAACTCACTTGTGTGTGGCTTAGTGAACATCATTGAGCTACCTTTTTCATCCTTTTTCATCACAGCCAACTCAAGTGAACACTTTATAGTGAAACATTTTCGTACAGACAAATCTACCAGTGTAATTAGTGAAGAAGTGTTTTGTTATAAATAAAGGTCAGAAGACTCAATTTATTGTTCTGTTAAAAAATCATTTATAGACTAGTAGTCTCAATCGAGGCCATCACCCAACCTCTAGATTTGCTCATCAGTCAACTCACTTAACAACAGTCCTCTACAAATATAGTCAGAGTTTTTCTGGTTTAATTGATCACAGAAAATCTAAATTTTTTTTTTCTTCTCAAAACAAGTGGATTTAAATAAATTTAGCCTAGGTTGGGTTATATGATGCCGACGACTGAACTGCACTGACTTAAAAATAATAAAAGGGGAGACCCCTGAGTATGTGATGGATCGGAACCTACTGCTAAACAGTGGGAGGTAGCGATCGTCTCATGTGAATGTTGCTTAAGGACTTTATTAATAGAATTCGCTGAGAAAAACCGCTCAGCCAACCTGACGATTTAGAGAGGCGCACCCGTCTCTTTGGCCAGTGAGGAAAACCCATCCTCCCGCCCCCAGGGCTGATGAGGAGGAAAACTCACACCCGAAAGCTAATGAAGAGGAAACGTTCATCCTCACATATATTCTCAAAAAACATACAAAAATTAACACCGCGAATCTCCACAAAACGATCATCATTCTCCATTTCAATTGATCATTGTTAACATGATGCACCACACAACACACTCTGTGAATTCCTTACGCTCCAATTTAATATCACCACTTTAGATCTTTCCACTTCACGCAGTCAACTGGAAATGGCAATCACATTTCCATGCAAGTCGCAATACCCTCGACACATTCTTCTTCAAAACAGAATCTCTTCCTCATACTTGCCACCACGGATACAGATCCACACAGACAAACCTAATGCATTTTAAGCTAGAAAACTCCATCATATCACTCAAAAACTCCCTGCGCATACATTTCATGCAAACATTCGTGCACACAACAATTTTACAAACCTTTTTGTATCGGCATCGTTTGATTTTACACTTTGCATTATACTATGACAAAGAAAATACATTTACGGAGATCTCACGTTGTTGGAAATCTGAAAACTTATAAACTGGAAAGAATTCATATTATTTGCAACGCATTTGTGAACGAAATTCAAAGGCTCCCTAGTTGTCCAAATATGAAAATCCTGAATTTTCTCCTTCACCATCTTATAGAGAGAATTTTATGCATTTTCAATCCAATAGACAATTTCACTTCCTCATTGCATATAAAATGAACTCATTCATTATTCAGACACCCGTCTACAAACAGTATTTCAACTATTTTCTCACCTAAAGAAAATTCTCTTCCTCTCTTTCTTCTGTTCTTCTGTTCTTTACATTTTGCAACATGACAGGCTTTTAATTAAAATTTTAAATCATTTTACTAAATTGAGCTTAGAGAGAAAGGATTGTCAAACTCTTTCCCTATTTTCCCTCTCTTAATGCCTTTCTTCAATCCCTTGGTATGGAAATATTCAACAATTTCACGCTCTACAGATTTCAACATCCATTTTTGTTCACTCTCTTTGCTTTACCTTAAAAATATTGCAGTATGTAGATGGGTATCATTTATATTGTAGTTAGTGTAGTGCAGAAGATTTATTTAAATTTTACCTATTTTTCCTGTTTTTCCTCTTTGCAGTGCGAACCAGGATTGGGTGCAAGTGTTATGTACAATCTGCTCTACAATCGTCCGCAAAAACTTATGCTGTTGGCTGGTTGCAGCACAGTTTGCACGACGGTTGCTGAAGCGGCAAAAATGTGGAATTTGATTGTTGTAAGTAAAATATAAATGTTAATAATAGTTTTAGTGATGATTGGATGGTTTTCAAATGAATTTTAAGTAATAACATTTAGGTTGATTGATATCTTAGAGATAATAATACAATTTGGTGGGTAGATGTTGTCTAAGGTTGTAAGTATATTGGGAACGAGATAATAAATAAATAATATTTTCTAAAAGATAGTTTAGGCAAAAAAGCTGTTAATAAAGGAATTGAAAAAAGTATCTTATGCACATTCATCGCATGCCCAAAAAGGGCCCAAAACTCGCTACAAAAATTATCAGAGAATGATTATGCTCTCCAATACCTACAAATCGCTTTATTTAACTCATTACAGGAAGCTGGAGCCGTGGATATTATTAAAGAGTCACTTTGAAGCGGATGTTCTACGACCGATTAAATAAATGCATCGAAATAGACATACACGGTGCGTTCCAAAATAAACGAGAATTTTTTTATAAATTTTTTTTGGTGGAGCCCTCTGTGAATGAGATAGTGCGTTGGAAAGTTACATCCCTTCCTGACTTCCATTGAAAGTTTGATGACATTCGGTTCAGTGGAAGCGAAGTTATTGCGTCTAAAGTGACAGTATGTTTGTGTTATCGGTACAAAAATGAGCTTCAAACAAAGGGCTAATATCAAATTTTGTTTTAAAATCAGTAAAACGTTTACCGAAACATTTGAATTGATGGAAAAAGTTTATGGCGATAATTTTCTATCTCGTGGCAGAGTTCATGAGTGGTTTACAGGTTTCAGAGTTGGTCGTGAGACATAAATGACGCCCAAAATCAGTGATCACCAAAAATTCCATCGAAATTTTTCCTGAATTCATCAAAAATGAGCCGAGATCATCGTTGAAATTCATAGAATCGAAGTTGAATATCTCCAAAACGTCGATTTGTCGCATTTTAATCGATCATTTGGACTTACGAAAGGTCTGTGCATATTTTGTTCCGCATGAAGTAACTGATGACCAAAAATTGCTCAGAATTCAACATTCAACAGACATCATTAAGAGGCGAGGAAAGACGAGAACTTCCTTTACAACATTGTAACTGGAGATGAAACGTGGTGTTTCCAATATGATCCTGAAACCAAGCGTCAAAGTGCTGAATAGAAGGCGCCAGACAAGCCACCACCCAAAAAATCGCGTTTGGAAAAGTCAAAAATCAAGTTGATGCTCATTTAGTTTTACGCTTCCAAGGGAATTGTCCGTAAGGAGTTCGTGCCAACGGGCCAAACCGTTAATGCAATTTTCTATCTTGGCGTTTTGAATCGTTTGTACCGCGAAGGAGGAAGCTGGCGCTTATTACATGATAATGCACCATCTCGTCGATCCACTCTTGAGACTGATTTTTTGACTAGAAATCGCATTTTAACCATCAATCACTCACCGTATTCGTTTGATGTGGTTCCCTGTGATTTCTACCTATTCATGAAATCGCATTTGGCCATGAAAGGAAAACGCTTTGCGTCCGTAGAGGGCATCCAAAAGGCTTGAACCGACATCCTGAAGGACATTCAGGTCAATGACCTGAAACACTCTTTCGAAAAGCTTTTGGATCGCGCAAAACAGTGTAACGAGGCCGGAGGAGACTATTTTGATTAAATAACCTCAAATTTATCAGAACAAATCTCATGTTGTTTCCATTTTCGCTCAGTCTCGTTTATTTTGGAACGCACCTGGTATTACCGGCAAACTTTCCGGTATTCTATAGAACTCTTAGGCGTGATATATAATGCTTTAAGGTAGTCAAGTCAAATAAAGTCAAAAGCGCTTTATTCAATACCAATCATTATATTTTTTAAAGAATATAAAGCAGATTCCAAACAATGAAAATAATAAAACTTAATGGTCCAAATGGCTCTTTAACTTTAAACAAAAAAAAAAATTACCCTCTTCGGCTTGGGACTTTGGACCCGGTTTGTCCGTCGGAGATGGTCATAGGGACGCCACTCGCTTTTCCCTTGTTCCCCAGCAGCTCCCAAGCGAAAAAGCTGGCCGTCAAAACACCCCTCACAGAGCTGAAATTAGTTCCTCTTTCACTAACCTAGTGGAGCTTCCCCGATAGGAATTACCCACCCCACCTTCACTGCTTCTTGGGTCCTACACCAAACTACTATCTCACTACACAAAACGACCATCTCACTGAATCTCGCGAGAAAGTTTATGTTTAATACTCCTGGAAACCTTCAAGGACGGGGCGACCACTTCGCACTCTTTACCATGTATGTTTCACCCGACGAAAAATGAATTTAAAACCCGCTGAAAGTTTACTTAGGGCACTGAAACATACCCGAGCTAAACGTACAATCCACACAAAGAATAATCACGCTCAAATGCACACGATGGTTTAGAAAAAAAAACATATAGAAAATATAACTCACTGTTTCGTCATAATACAATTGAACTATAAATCCACTATACCTTTCCTTAATTCTATTCTCCTGATTGGGGGCCCTCCAAATTAAATCGCGTCGCAAAGCTAGCTGCTCCAGTACACCACTCGTCACACATCCAGATCCAATATTCTACCTCGCTGGGGCGTGCTTAAATTCCACCCAATTGCCTACAATTCCTCCGTTGAGATCCTAGTTATGATACTCGTCCTTGATACTTTGCCTTGTCATACTGTAGATCTTCTGCTGACGATCTTCGTCCCTCAAAAGAGACTCGTCCTTTGTTCGCAGGTTTCTCGTCAGCTCGGTTCTAACGAGCGAGCCGTTAATTTTCTTCCTCGAGGCAATTGAACTTTCGAATGTGGTGCTGGCTTGCATAAGTGATCCCTAACTGGCGTTCATCGGGTACGCACCTACGTCCCATATTCGCTTCATCGGGCTCCGTCGTCGTTGGTTTTCCGATGGATTGTCATTAGTAAATGTCAATTCACGCAGCGTCCACACTTCGGGAGCGCAAACAAGCATTTCGCGTCTTGGTGAGTCCCCGATTCAATTTTTGATTGCGTAGAATTTGGCCGCCTTGATGAAGGTGCTTGGGCAAAATAGGTTCAGCTAGATGAGTATCAATTTTTCTGATAATTCGTTTGTCTGGATATCTGGCCTGATCAACATCATCATAAGCGCGAGATTAAGTGTCTTGTTTGTAACTTGTGACCCAACAATGCAAATTTCCAGGATTGCCATGGTAAGTTGTTTGACGGCAAAAATGGTGTGCGAGTCATCCTTGTGATAATGATTCTCTGGTATATGCATACAGTAGATCATCCGTTGATTTATAGTTGCAATATTGTAGTTTTTCCCTGAACATGTCATGCAACTCCTTATTGAAGTTTTGAATGAGATTTTACCCCGTCTTTTCTGGCATAATGAATCGCAACCAAGGCAACTGCATTAGCAAACCTCTGGTGGCATCAAACGCCTTGGATCGTTTTTCTAGCATGGTAAGTAATTTGTTGAGCCTTGCATCACATCTTGGAATGCGCTTGCTCGTGGTCAAAGTCCATAAAACGTTGATGATACTCGAAGAGAGAAAAGTTGCTGGAAATACTTGTTGGGTTTTGAGATCATGAATAGTTTCTAGAAATTCGACTGACTCCTCTTGTACTTGTTGCTCCATTCGTTGCCTAGCGTAATCTGCCTGTCATAAGTAACGAGTGGTGAAATTTCGGTGCTCAGACCATAACTGTTCATCGGTGCATATGATTCCCAAACGGGCACCTCTCGTTCGTGGACGAATGAAGAAGTTATTTGATCGACCTTGAAATTCTTCCCTTGTGTGGATTTCACGAATCATCTCGTAGCCAAAAGTTACTACCACATACTCCTGAGCAAGTTTTAATCCAATGACAGGGCTGTTGTACTTCTTCGATAAATATTTATACGCATAGTGAGAGCCTCCGAGTTCTCTTGCTAATTTTTGAATGAGGGTGGTATTTCCCACCCATGGCGACCCTCTTTTTTTTTGTGGTAGGGAGGTGAATGCTATTTATGTACAGAGTGTGGGACTCCCATGCGCGACTGGACTACCCACTAAACACCTCCCCTGTCAACCTGAGAACCCAGCCTGGAACCGTTTGACACATTACTTCGGACCAGGTCTCGTTTTGTTACGCCGTGGGGCGCCTTCAAGCTGGGGAGTCCCATTCCTAGCGAGAGGGGAAGAGAAAACGCCAGAAAAGCGATCCCAAAGCCCCAGCGCCCCCGGTTGCTGTGAGTCCCTTTTATATTTTAGGACTGCCCGAGCATAATGTGCCACCTGGTTCCATTTGTCAACCGATTGAGCATCACCGCAACTATGTTATCCGGGGTGAGCTCTCCCGTCTCCCTGTAGAGTTGCCCTCGCAGCCTGACCCATTTTGTACACGCAAAAAATGTGTGTCAGGCATTTTCCTCCTCTCCTGGGCAAAACCGACAATCGGGAGACCGTGACTTACCGATCTTGTGCAGGTAAGACTGAAAACACCTACGCCTGCTCAAAAGCTGGGTCAGATAGAAGTCAGTCTCACCATGCCTTCGGTTTAGCCACGGTCTCACGGCCTCGTTTCGGCGCAGGTAAATAGCGCGGCACTCTCTAGCAAGGGGGGCAACAGGTATCGCGCCTGCAATAACTCTCACCGCCGAGTCGGAGACTGTTGGATACGAAGATGCAATTCTCAGTGCTCCTCTTGTCTGTACCTGTGCCAAACGTTTTCGGTATACCTCCTTGCTGAGAGTGTCGCCCCATACCTCTACTCCGTACAGTAGCACTGACCCTACAGCACTCATCAAAGAGATCGGAGATCACCGTTCAACTTGGTCGTTCGCTAGAGTGCTCCGCGATTTCTCACGTTTTTCCTTGACCTTTTGCGTCGAAGATTATCTCTTTCGTGTGATATTTTAGCCGTTGTGCTTTTCTGTGCGATCATTATTTACTGCGTGCGGATTGGCTACTTAATATCATCATTATTCTGATTTTATTTTTTTCTCCTTTGTGTTGAAGTTGTAAGTGATTTTGATATTTGGGTTGAATAGTATTGATCAACTTTTATAACTTTGTTAGTGAACAAGTGAACTTTAGTGATCAATGAAAGTGAAATTGATATTTGGATTGAATAGTATTGATTGACTTTGTTGACTTTGTTAGTGATCAAGTGAACTTTAATGATCAAGTGAATTTTTTATTGAACTTTTTATTTATAATTTTTGTTGCACCAAGAGATAGGCAACTTAATCAACTAACTTAATTTAACCCTAACTTAATTTAACCCTAAAAACTCTTAACACTAAAAGAAATCTGTTTGTTTCTCTTTTTCCGCTTTTTCCTTTCAAATTCTCTTCCGAGTTTCTTATGATGACCTGTGATTCATTGAAGTGTCAGCATCTAAACGACAAATCTCCTATGGTCCGTTGTTCTGGGCATTGCGATCGTTCCTTTCACTCGGTGTGTCTGAAGCTTAAAAGTACCATAGCTGACCTTATAAACGAAACGGACAATGGCCTGCAGTGGTACTGCGATACCTGTTGGAGACAGCCTACTTTGGACTATGTTTCTGGCCTACGTGTGGCCTATCAAACTATTAAAACTCTCAGTGAGGAACTCACTAGCCTGCAAATTAAATGCGCGAGTGCATTCTCTGAGGTAGATTTATTGCTGCAGCCAACTGTCCCTTCATCGTCATCTTCATCTGTAGCTTGTGATATTTCGATTACGACGTTGGGCTCAACACATCCATCGCTACAAAGCGCTCGTTGCAGAACAAATCTTCGTCTTCAAATCTCGAGCAATTTATAGCTAGTGCTGAGTTCAATGCCGTGCAGAATACGTCACCAGTCATCTCAACAATTCAAACCAGAAGCAGGAAATGTTCTAAAAATATGTATCCATCTCCTGCAGGGTCTAATAACCCAAGCAATAGCCATGCTGACTACATTCTTCCTATTGATAAACCTGCTTTTGATGGTCCTGGAAGCGATCCAATTGTAATTCCAATTATCGATAACAGCGACCCTGGTCGTTCAACGTCTCCTGCAGGTGTTAATAATAATCAACTATACCGTGTTGTTGCTCCACCGAATCAAATTTTCATCTCGAGACTAGCATATGAAACTTCGGTAGACGACATTCTCAACTTTATTAAAGCGAAACTTGGAAATCTAAATGGAATCATAAGCTGTACTAAGATTACAAAGGAAAATCTGCCGGATCGAGTAGTATCCTCCTTTAAACTTATAGCTCTACCAAGCATTGATTCTGTATGCCGTCCCGAGTTCTGGCTTCCTGGTACACTAGTGAAACCATTCGTACCTGTTAAAAAGACAAATTTTTTCCGCAATCCTTCGGTTCACGCAAGAAAATAGTACATAATAGCTTTAATAACATTAAAATTTATTATCAAAATGTTAGGGGACTAAGGACCAAATTAAATGTTTTTAATACGTCTTGCTTTACCGCGTCGGATGATATCATTTGTGTAACAGAGACGTGGTTGAATGGAAGTATCCTTAATAATGAACTTTCGACTGAACACAATATTTTTAGACGGGATCGAGACATCACAGCTTCATCTAAAATGGATGGCGGGGGTGTCTTGATAGCTACTAGAAACACTTTGTCAGCTTCAGCCTGTTCGAATTTCTCTCCATCTTCTCCTATAGAATGCATTCTTGTAAAAGTCCAAACCTCGCACAATAAGTTTCTTCTTCTTGCCTCTATTTACGTTCCTTGTAACTCTTCAAGTCCTACATATGAAACGTTCTTTGATGAGCTTTCATCTTACATTGACCCCTTCTTCCCAGACTCCCCTTTATTAGTTTGTGGGGATTTCAACTCGCCCTCGGTTTTTTGGTCATCTTTTCCTGCATTAGTCTTCTACGAATAATCTTTCTATCGTTCTTTCCATTTTTTTAAATCACTGCTCCCTCTCTCAATTTAATTCTTTACATAATGTTCACGACAAACTGCTGGATCTAGTGCTTTCCAACGTTGCTGATCAACATCTTTCTGTATCTCGGTCGGCGGTTCCGTATGTAGACACTGACTCCTCATTTCACCCTCCCCTCTCTATGGTCCTTTCTTTGAAATATCTAGCACAATGCAAAACTCGTACGCGGCCTAGGTTCAATTTTTACAAATCCGATTTCCATTCAATTTCCACGCATTTTTCTACCATTGACTGGCAAAGTTTCTTTGCTGACTTTGATTGTGAAAAAGCAATATCAAAATTCTATTCCTTTCTATTTATTAGTATCCATAACTTCACTCCACTTTATGCCTCCTCAGCAGGCGCTAATCCTCCCTGGTTTAGGAGGCATGTTAAGGAAGCCATTAAAAATAAGGATAAAGCTCATAAATTGTGGAAATTTCATGGAACAATTGATTATCGTCAAGAGTTTGTTAGGTATCGGTCAATTGCCAATATGGAGGTTCTGAGAGCCAAAAGAGCATATTATGACAATATCGAAAAGTCTCTTCATTCCAACCAAACTAAGCCCTTTTGGTCTTTTGTTAAAGCTCAAAGATCTTCAAGTGCATTTCCAAATTTTTTTCAGTGGAACAGCAAGACTGCTTCTTCCCCTTCTGAAATTTCTAACTTATTCTCCACCTTTTTCTCGTCTACATTTTCTTCATATAACAAGACTTCTATACCTTCCTCTTTTTCCGTATTGCCTTCGCCTATTATCACCTCGATAGTCACGAATCTTCTTCAAGTTGAACTTATTATCAACTCTATTGATCCTAACGTTGGACATGGGCCGAATGGCATTCCTAATTTCTTTATTAAAGCATTAGCATCTACCATTAGCTTTCCACTTTCATTGCTTTTCAATCTAAGTTTGACAGCAGGTCACATGCCAGATTGCTGGAAGATTGCTAATGTTACTCCAATACACAACAGTGGTGCCCCAACCATGGTGGAGAATTACCGCCCTATCTCAAAACTTTCATCCTTTTCTAAAATTTTAGAACGAATTGTCCACCTAGAGCTCTATTCTTCTCTTTGTTCCCAAATAGCTCCTGAGCAGCACGGTTTTGTGCCAAATCGTTCTACCAAAACCAATCTCTTGGAACTTACTGACACTGTGGCGATAGCCTTAAATGACAGTCTTCAAGTGGATACTATCTACACTGATTTCTCTAAGGCATTTGACGCTGCCAACCATGACATTCTTATTTGCAAATTGCAGCATTATGGTGTGAGTGGCTCCGTTTTGTCATGGTTAACTTCATACCTAGCTTCTAGAACATGCCAAGTTGTCATTGATGACTCGGTTTCTAAGTCATTTCATCCCTGCTCTGGAGTTCCACAAGGTTCCATCTTAGGTCCGTTCCTTTTCACCATGTTAATCAATTATCTCCCATCAGTGTTTAACTCTTCCTGTCTCTTATTTGCAGATGGTTTGAAGATCTACAAAGTAATCAACTCGCCTGCTGACTGTCATATTCTCCAAAACGATCTGTTATCTCTGTCTTCTTGGTGTAAGGCTAACCTTTTGAATTTAAATGTACCAAAATGGCACAGAAGGTCGTTTTCGTTGAAAAGTTCATCAATATCCAATTCCTATTTACTGAATCAAACTCCTCTAACAGTAGTGGATCAGGTGAAAGACTTAGGGGTTATCTTCGAGCCAAAGCTCAAATTTAACCTTCACATTATAAACTTAGTCACTAGAGCTTCCCGTGTTTCGGGTTTTGTTCTTAGGCATACTTCTATTTTTTCTAACCCTAAGTCTGCTATCAAACTATTTATCTGTATCGTACGTTCTCTTCTTGAATACTGTTCTCAAATTTGGTCACCTCACAATGATTATCTGATTGTTCTCCTTGAATCTGTCCAGGGGAAGTTCACCCGTTTTCTATTTTTGATACTTGATGAATGTCTTCTCTTTAAAATATGTAACCGCCTTACGGATACAAATTTTGATTCTCGAATTTATTATAGGCTTAATCTGAGCTCGGGTAGAAATGCTAGTATCTTTCTTGTACCTTTTGCTCGGATTAACCAGTACTTCCATTCTCCACTGCTAAGGCTACCTCGCAATCATGATCATCTACAAATTGGTCCTTTTCCTCGTTCTCTTTATTTACTTAAACAAAAACTTATTAGTTTACTAATTGGTTAATTTTGTGTGTTTCTTAGTATATACTTCACCATTTGTATTCGAGGTAACTCTGTTAATGGCAACATAAATAAATAAATAAATAAAAGAGGCGTTTCCTTGATGGGCTGGGTCCCCTTACTTTGGCCATAAGTCGACTCAGAGCCAATACTCCCGAAGAAGCCTTCTCAGCCGCTGCCCTGATTTGCTCAAAGAAACTCATCTTCGAGTCGATCAGTAGCCCCAGGAACTTCACCGCTGGCTTCGATTTGATTTGTATGTCTCCAATACTGATTCTCGGGATTCTCTTTTTTGTCAAGATGACCACTTCGGTTTTCTCCAGTGCTAAAGTGAGCCCGCGAGCAGTCATCCGGTCCCTCACTCGGCGCATTAGCATACCTAGCCTAAGTTGCGCTTGTTCAACGGTGCGTCCACCGACATGAGCCGCAACATCCTCCTCATAGCCGACCAAGCGCGACTCATCTGGTATCTCAAGCCACAGTCGTCCGTCGTAAGACACGTTCCACAGGTCCGGACCAAGGATAGATCCCTGGGCAACACCTGATGTAATTTCTATCCTTCGTTGGCCCTGTGTCGTATCGTAGAGCAGGCTTCGGTCCCATAGTGACCCTTTTGGACCTTTTGATTGGGTTTTATCGCAACTTGAATACCATATATCTAGAGAGTTGTGTCTTCTGGTATGAATTTTAAATTGAACCGTGATAGAATCGAATTATTGATTTGAACATCAAAACGGAATATAACAGATCCTTTAATTTCATCAATTAAATCTCCGCAATATGTTTTATAGTGTTTCTTCCATATTCCCTGTAAATAGTTCTAATATTGGGCAATTGGCTACTGTTGTAGTAGAATAGATACACCATAAAGGAGGGAAGTCTACACGGATATTGCGATGTCTGATCCGAAAAGTAATGATTTTATTTGCCAACGATTAAGTCAAATCGAGGTAGAGCAGGAACTATTTCATTGCAGGATCGCGATTTCACCAGAACTCCCCAGTTTTGCTACTCTAACTTAATCTATTTCCCTGCTTCATTACTCGTAACTCTGTGAAAAAATGGCATTTACCATCCAATCAGTAAAAAAAACCTCATCTCTAAACCAAATATGATAAACATAACATTTACCTTTCCTAAATATTGAAACCGATTCCTAATTATTCATACAAACAAACAACAACAGTGAATGTAGCTATATTGAGCTGAAACCCAAAACTATGCAATGCAAAACACAAAAAAAGCATAAACACCAATAATTTTAACAATGTCATTCAGCTATCAATACCTAGATTGATCCGTCGCAGCTCAACCAGCCTCCACAAATTTAGGAAATGAGTATCTCCATTGGAATTTTTGGTCTCTTGAACTCAAATTTGGAGGATATTTTATCTTCTTATCGGTAGCCCGTCCATATAAGTGATATATAATTGGCAAACCATCAGAACCAAAAACATATCGGTTCATGACCAAATGCACGAATACTTCACTATGAATGAAGCCAGTAGCGTGATACGTCGCCAAATACCCGTATGTAAGGTAGAACGGCTGTGAAATCCAGGGGTTTTCGAATACAGTTACAGATCTTGCAATATGATTCCCAAGAAGCCTCAATATGAAGAAATCGACTCTCGTCACTTTAGCAGTTTGATAGATTTTCCTATTCGATATAAAGTGCTACCAATCCGTCTCAGACTTTCTGTACAAAACAGTACATGTATGAATACATTTTCTTTCGAAAACTCTTCATCTTTCCATACTTCTAGCACTCTGGTTGTACAACATCTGGCATCCAGATGTCTAAACTGGTCTAACCAGGATCTTGTAACAAATAACTTTGACCTTTCGATACATGTTTCTGGAATGAAGGAGTCGTTGAGGGGCCATGACTACTTTTTGTGCTTTAGAAATATGATTTTGACTTGTTCAGTATAGTATGGATACTGATTGAGATGATCACCGAGGTATCGAACGTCACATTTATGCGGGACCCGTTCTGAACTACCCTCACCAGCCATAATGTGAAAATCCTTCGAATTACGTTTCAGGTCTTGACTAGCACCCTGCAGCATTGTCCGAAACAAAATTTTTTGCACTTCTGTCCGATGATGTTCATTCGCCAATTGTCGGTGTAAAGCAGCACATCATTAACATTCTTTGAAGATTGCTCTAAACTATTGCAGCTTTTCGGACTGCTATACAGATTATCAGATCATCAGCAAACGCTACCAATGATCGCGTTAGCCAGACGTTAAAATCAAAGCCGTTCAATACCTTCCGAATAAATATTGAGAAAAACGAAGACCCAGTAACTGTTCTCTGCTGTAGAATATTCAAGACCTTGAATTCGCCCATTGTCGTCAGACTACCATCAGTTGCATTAAATGATTTCCCGTACAACATATTGCACATCATGGCGACAAGGTGTCTGGAGAACCTGTCCTGGAGGTGTTCAAAAATTAGTCCATCTTGCCACAGCTTCCCCATATCAATGAGACACGCTCGAACACATTCTCCAACAGATGTCTGAAGTTACTTTCGTTATTGCATGTATGGTCGAATGCCTGGAACGAAAATGAAATTAGCAATTCGGCATTAACTCATATTTCTCAATGTTGATATTTGATACTTTGTTTAGCATCACTTCAAACTCCTTGCTGATGTTAAGCAGCAAACTCATTGAGTGATAGCTTTTTGAGCACGAAGATTCTTTTCCTTTCTTCAAGATCGGAAGTACCTTAGCCTTCTTCCACTCATTTGGAAAATATGAATTGCTTAACATATTGTTGAACAATATGGAATAATTCCTAATAGCAACCTCAGGCGAATTTCGGAGAACTATATTTGGAATACCGTAAACACCACATGACTTCTTGTTATTTATCCTGCCAAATATGAAACACAAGTCTTCATAGCCGACAAAATAATCAACAAGATTCAAGCTCGGTATGAGGTCAGATATTAATGTTTCATTGAAATGAAGAATTGATTCACCATGCATTGTATTGAAGTTGGAAGTTTTTGCTTTAATGACCCCTGAAAATATTTGATTCCCTCTCAAGGTTTAGTAGATGGACCAATTCAAAATGAGTTCCAATCAGGTCAAGCATCTGCAAGCCATCACATATAATTCTGTTTCCATCTCTATCGGAAGTCGTATTATCAATTTTGATACCAGCCCTCCCTATCGACAAGATTTATCTCATCACTAGCGGCTCCGAGATTCGATACCTTCAAACGAGACCTCTTACGGAATCAGCTATTCGGTTTTGTGAAAATGCCATTTGGGCCCTGTGGGCTAATACCCCTCAGTTGTTCTACCTCTGAAGTATGAACGAATTAAGTTCCGAACATTCTTCAGGTGTAATTTCAACAATGCCAGCGAGGGATGGTTGTAATCCTAAAATCATCGATGAAAATTGTTGACGCGTGTGAGAAGGCTTTTCAATCTTTTCAACCTTGCAATGGCTGGCATTTCATATCCTTCCATATTGTTTCGATCTTTAATCTTGGGAACTAGTTCCTCAATCGTTTCCAATGTCAGCTTGTCTAACTTCAATAAATAGAGATCAATTTAATTTGTTTTCTTGAAAAGCCGTCGGTTGTGTATATTCATCGGTAGTTATATTCCTGTCATAAGAAACCATTGAGCAAGAGTTGCCATAATCAGAAACAGGACATTGCTTCTGGTAATCCTGATTAAACTTCTTTTCAAACTTCCCCAACCCATTCTTTTGAAATTCAACCGATGATTTTCATGTTGAACTGAAATAAGGAAGACATTATCCCCTTGATGATTGATTTCCTTTACGATTGAGTTATGGTCGCTATCGTAAGGAAGAAGTACCTGCAGTTTCCGTTGAGGACTATTAAAGCTAAATTCTAATATATCCTCAGCCATGTATAGTTCCGAATATGAATTTGTCCTAAGGTATGTTGGGAACTCCGATCCATATAGATTGCACCTGATTTCAATTTGATTCTCTATTATCCAAGGTTTCAGGAATACACCTCTTGCATTATTGATGGCGTTCAGGCATGATGTATGATTTTCGTTCAGATCACCAGCAAGAATATAAAAACGATGCAGCCTGTTCAATTGAGAACATTTCGACCAGTTGCATAGGCAGAGATAACGAAGAGGTTATCCCCACCTAGCAGTCATATTTTAATAACGGACATTTCAAGAGATTCAAAGCTTTTGAATTCGACTTTTTCAATACATTGGAAACAGTAGGGTTTTCCAACCAATATCCCGGTGCCACCTGCCCCATCACCGTTTACCCTTTCGTTTCTTACGATTTCAAAATCCTTGAGTGTCATGGAGTGCCATGAATTGAGGTGGGTTTCAGTGAGAGGTATGATGTCAAGTTTTTGCTTGACAAAGAACTCCAAAAGACAGTCACGTCGATGTATAGCAACAATGGAGTTGACGTTGATCGAGATGAGATGAATCTTATCCAAGGGAATGTGGCTAGATGACAAACTACAATATTTTGAAGCATGTTGGCCTAAAAGTTGAAAAGCGAAATTGATTTTTTGGTCTTGTTGATTCATTCTTCCTGAAAGAGATTCAATCTGTTGGTAAATTTTGAGCAGCATCTCATCATTGCCACTTAAATTATTTATTTTATTTACGTTGTTGTCTGCTGGTCCTCTCGCAGCAAGTGTAAATAGTACTCCGGGTTTGACCAAGTTTGGAGGTAACGAATTGCGATTTACTTGGGTTTGTTTTGGGGAAAATTTAACTCTTGCATCTCAATAACGAGGGCATCCTCGATATGATGCTGAATGACCAAATATACCGCGGTAAAATTATATTGTGTTAATATAATTTTTCTTTTGGCCCCATCTAAGCCAATTTGAATTCACCAGGGGCGTGAATATCTTTACATTTAACACAGCGATAGTGCATGGCACAATTAGCAGCCAAATGACCGAATCTTTACCACCTGTAACATTGGTTGCCCTCAGTTTTTTGGAGGCGTTCCCACTCTAAAGTTTAAGTACCTGGCCTGTTGGAGGGCACTCAGACTGCTATCGTTAGAAATTTGGACCAAATAAAATGGTAATATTTTCCTTCAACAGTTGATCTCCTTGTAGCAAAATTTTCACACCAATGAACTTAACAGCTGGTGCTGGTTCCTGTAACATTTCAAGGAGATCAACTGTATTCTCCCCACAGTCCAAGCCCTTATAGGAAGGTCTGATTTTTTTCTGCCTTTGGCGTGTATGTGAAGTGGGGAGCTTTCACACTATTAAGAGCATCTTTTGCTAGCTTGAAACCAGCCAATGTTTTCGTCTTAATTGGGAAGTTATCAGCGGTCACTCTTTTAATTTCGAAATTGCCGATCTTTTGTTCGGCTGCCAATAGCCGAAACATATCCTCTCCACGCTGCCCAATAACATTAACCTGAGGAACTTTCTCAGTTATCTTAATATTTTTAATAGGAGAACCAACAAACACACCAGTTGGCTTCTCCTTCTCCTTATTTTTCGATTTTAAACATTCAAAAAAATTATTACTACAATCATTAATATTACCTATGTTATCTTGGCACACCATCTCGATGTCCATATCGTCATTCATCACATTGGCGTTGTCTTTTGCTCCTCCTGCGCTTAGTATGTTTTCAGCATCATGGATTGATGTCTTGTTCGTATCTTGTAATGTTGCTTAATATGTTTGAGCCTTTTTATATTCGTCTTGTTTGTTGTCACTTCTTGTGTTTTCATTCTTCTTATTTGTTATCGCTTCTCCTTTGCCGGACGTATTCTGTGGCTTCATCACTTTTGTTTTGTTTACAATTCTTAATGTCTGGATCATGTCCTCCAAACTTTGCATACAGAGTTTCATCTCATCATTTTATTTAGTAACCACAGCTGTCTTGATCGTTTTTCCGTTTCATGATTTTTCATACGTCGTATTAGAAACGCCTGGTCCTGCGTTCCCCAGCGGTGGGCAGCCGTCGGGCTCCTCAATACTCCCGGTGAAAATATGTTTCTCCTTTTTTGACTTTTTTGAAACTTTCTTGCAAGTAAAACCCAGATACTCGATAAATTGTTCGAATAGTTCGACGATGTAATAAGTTTTTTTCTAAAATTACTTTCCAATGGAAGTTTTTAAAAATTATTTGAATCTTTAAAAATTCTTGACAGGAGCGAATTAAAAATACGCAACGAGCGCTAAACGTAGAATATCTTGATGGCACATTCACTGCGGCTACTGATGTGTAATCTCGTAGATTTGTATTTTCCTTGACTAGCTTTCTGGCCTTTAAGTCAATTACCAGACTCCCGTAGGAGAAGTGCTGATCCACAATAGTATTTTTGGAGGCTTGCATTAGTTGGACAGTACCGTCCCCACGTACCCAAAGAAGTAGAGGTTTCCGTAAGCGTCCGACTACAAGTGTTGGTCTTACTTTTAATGTAATTTCAGCTGGAAGTGAGGGTACTACATTGTCCAAGATCTTCGAGGTATTAAGTGACCCATGCTCATCGAGGGAAGGCAATCAGACGCAAAAATGGCTGTCGTGAATGTAGCTTCGAGGCTTGGCTAACCTCTGAGTATGCAAATGCTCCTGGCGGACGCTATGGGAAGGAGCCCAGAAAAAAAGGAGAAAATACTTAATGTGCAGGGAATCAGAGCCCCAGTGCCAGCGGCAGAGGGTAGTGAGCAAGCAGGCTCCTGACCGTCGTCATCCAACGACTGGAATATTAGAGAAGTGGTGAACTTGGCTTCTATAACAGATATATCTACAAGTTCTCAGAATAGACGGAGAAAATCCAGTCAGGCGTAGCCCTCAATTGGCGCGAACACCGCCAAAACAACCAAGCGAACGACGGGCAAGCCAGCAAACCCCCAAAGTTAAGCCAAAGCGAATGCCTTCAAAGAAAACCTAGGCTTTGATAGCGTCAACCTGGCGTCATCTTTAGCAGCAACAACGTCGGCTCAAAAGCTAGGGACAAAACAGAGAACAATGAACAGCCTTGTCCAGACTGAGATTCCTGTGGCGTTCGGGTGCAGCAAAAAAATTGATGGAAATGCCAAAGCATCCTAAAAAGGAAGAGTGGGAAATTTCTAGGGCCGGCCAGATGATTGTGCGGTGGGCTAAAATATAAAGAACATCGAAAACTCGACCGTTACTGCTGCGATCGCTGCCAACGTGACCGAAAGAAGGGTCTAAAGTCCTAAAATAACAACGAACCATCTTGAAGTCCAGAAAGTGATCGCCGCAGGAAAAGAAGTAACCAGACAAACAAGTGCCGTTGTGTGGTTTTACCACCGCCATTGAAAATATGGGTGAAATACTATACTCGAAAATGGAAGTCAATAACTTCTCCCAAGAAAGGTGGTCGCAAAGTTCAATAACCGTTCAGCGACATCAACAAGAAAGACTTACCTAAAAAGCGAGAGATGCTCTACAAAGAATGAAACTAGTTTGCGACTCGCCAAAAATCAGAAAACGTGTATGAAATGAGATGCTTGAACTAGAGGAGCTCGTAGACTGCATAAGGCATGACCAGAAGAGCTGCTTATAGCCGGAAGAGCTGCTTACAGCAGAAGGCTAGAGAAGCGCTAAGGGCTAAGTCTAAAGGGCATGCACAGATAGCTCTTCCATCAAGCATCAATAAAATAATGGCGTCTAGCCCATTTGAGCAGGAGATCGGGATAAAAATTAGGGGTTCCAGAGAGTGCTGACAAAAGAAGTGAAGAAAATTGCAAAGAAACTCCTTCAAAAAGTACTAGAAAATAAAGTTCACACGGATGCCCAACAATAATAAAGATCTGATATGAAACAGAGGAAAAAGAATCCCCGGCGAAGATCCCGGCAACAGGCACTGCTCGTAAAATCCTAAGATGGCTAATTCTACGCAGAATTGCTGCGGGATATCAGGAAAAATGTTAGGCCCGAAGGCACCAAAACTGTTATTCAAGCAGTACAACCATCGCAGTTTTGGCCAAATTCCATTGAATTCGGAGCAGAGGCCGATGGTAAAAAAAGCATTCTGCGATGTAGTTAAAAATAAGTTTTAGTAAAAGCGTACCTATAGCCTCACTCAAGCCGATAACAACGATCGAAATAAGAAACATTAACTGCCTCACGGACCTGGCCGAGGTAAAAGAGGCCATCAAAAAGAAGCTCCTTATTGTGGGCAGGATCGAAGCTAGGCTCACATCGGAAAAACATAGAAAGCAACGTGTGGCAATCGTTGAGTTGATCAAAAAGAACGCCGAACAATTTTTGAAAAGGGCAAAGTAAGAATAGGGTGGGTCTTCTGCAGGATACGACGAAGACCAGTGTCTCTTCAATGTTTCAAATGCCTTGAATATGCCGTGCAAATATGCAAAGGACCCAATAGGAGTTCCCTATGTTACAAATTTGATGAAATGGGATATATACGAGAAGACTGTAAAACAGAGATACACTGTATCCTTTGCAAGGATACTGATCCAAACCCGGATCTTGGGCACGTCTTGGGATCAGGAAAATGTTGGGTTTTTAAAGAAGTGTAAAACCTGCTTGAACAGTTTGCGAGGGACATGAAAGCCGATTTTTTGCTTCTGAGTGAGCAACACCACGATAAATGTTCTGCATGATGGTATTCTGACAAAACTGATACTGTCGCCATTTGGGTTCAGAACAGTGATTTCGCACGGGGGGTTGCTATGGACGTTGTGATGGTGCTCGTCTCACTAAACATCGGAAATACGTCAAATTTTGGCGGCGAAGGAACCATACCTGACGTGACATTTGCTTCGGAGTCCTTAGCACGGAGGATACACAATTGGAGATTATAAGAGGACTACTCAGCCAGTGATCATCACTGCATTTTGCTTGAGATCAGTGATATTGTCTCCCGACGTCCGTCCTCTCGACCTCTTAAGATTAGGTGTAATATCGGAACCGTCGAGAAGTTCATCGAAGTGCTCATGGTATGTGCTCCGCTGCAGGTTGATTCGCAGAGGGCAGTAGAAATGGCTGCTTAAGGCATAGTGAACTCAACTGTGAGCATCATCACGACTGTTTTTAGCAGATGGTGAGCGTAATTTGGAAATATGGTGAGCGTGGTCCAAAAAGCAGATGCACATGACGGCCTCAAGCTACGGGTCATCCTGTTGTTGACACTTGAGGCTAGTAGCGCCGTCAACTCCACTAGATAGGTGGATATTCTGGATATGCTGGAAAACTCTTTTTGAGTTCCAGAATATCTGATGCGGCTTCTTAGGAATTGCTAGATAGACCAAAGCCTGCTTTACAATATGACACGGGGTCAACGAAGGATAGGAGTTATATCGGTTGTTGTCGAGGGACCTTTCCTTGGGGCAAGCCTGTGGAACGTGTCTTACGACGGGCTACTGAGACTGGAGATGCTAGATGAGTCGCGCATAATCCAATATGCGGATGGTGATGCGGTTCTAGTCGCTGGACGCATCGTTGGACAAGTGCAACTTAGGTTAGGAAGGGTAATGCGCTGAGTGAAAGACTGAATGACTGCTCATGGGTACTGTCTAGTACTGAAGAAAACCGAGAATCTCTAGAGTAAGAATGATCGTTATTGGAGACATACTGATCAAGTCGAAACTAGCGGTGAAGTACCTGAGGATGAGTTTCTCCGAGCAAATCAGGGTAACGCCTGAGAAGGCTGCTTCGCAAGTATCGGCTAGGGGGATCCAGACCATCAAGAAAATGCCTCTTGATAAATGCTGTAGGGTCAGTGCTACTGTACGAAGCAGAAATATGGGGCGATGCTCTCAGCAAGGAGGTTTACCAAAAACGCTGGGCACAGGTACAAAGAAGAGGAGCACTGAGGATTGCATCTTAGTGTCCGACAGTCTCTGATCCGGCGGTGAGAGTGATTGCAGGCGTGATACCTGTCGTCCTCCTTGTTAGAGAGCGCCGCGCTATTTACCTGCCCCGAAACAAGGATGCAGCGGAGGTGGCTGTCCGCGAAGAGAGCTAGCGCTCGCTCAACGATTAGCAGCAGTCTTGGTTTGAATTGCACGAAGCGAAGGTTGACTGCACGCCTCATCCCGAATGTGAGGCCGTGGTTGAATCGAAAGCATGGTAAGACTGACTTCTATCCGACCCAAGTTTTGAGTTGGTGTGGGTGTTTGCAGTCTTACCTGCACAAGGTTGGTAAGTAACAGTCGATCATGAGTTTTGCCCAGGAGAGGAGGACAATGAATGCCACACATTTTCCGCGTACTCATAATGAGATGGGCTTCAATGGGACCTCTACAGGGAGACGGAAGTGCTTACCACGGATAATGTAGTCGCGGTGATGCTCGAATCGATTGACAAACGGTACCAGGTGGCATATAATCTCGTGCGGTCCTTAAAGGTAAAAGGGACTCACGTTAGGGCTGGGAAAATTCCCCTTCCTCTCTCCTCCCACTGGAGGAGGTATCCTCCAGCTGAAATGAGACCTGGCTCGATGTAATGTGTCAAACGGTTCCAAGTTGAGTTTTGGTTGGTAGGGGAGGTGTTAAGTAGGTAGTCCAGTCGCCTTCTTGTGAGCATGGAAGTCCCGCTATCTGTACGTACATGACATTCACGCCCAAACCAAAAAAAAGGATACTGATCCAAACCTGGATCTTCGGCACGTCTTGGGATCAGGAAAACGCTGGATTTTTTAGGAAGCCCTAGCCGAAGCAAAATTAGAACCACGATGACACATGTCCTGCAGGTAAGCGTACACCGTAGTTCAACCGCCAAGAACCTGCTTGAGCACACTGCGCGGGACATAAAAGCCGACTTTTTGCTTCTGAGTTGGCAACACCACGATAAATGGTCTGCATCGTGGTATTCTGACAAAACTGGTACTGCGTACGTCTGGTAATTTCAGCACGGCAAGCCCTCAGTGAACTGATAGTCGACTGAAATTGCTGAAAAGCGAAGGGGGTGTCACGAGCTTTGGCATGAAGCTAAGCGGGCATGGAATCGTAATGAGGCGTGCAGCTCATAACGGCATATGAATCGGTCTTTGCTGGCTAGATCTAGTCAGCAATGTGAACAAAGATCCGTGGGGCCTTGGTTACAAGCTACTTGCGGATGCCTCGAAATTAGAAGCGCAAAAGTTGAACGAGATTATGCGAGCACTTTTGCTCGTCCATCCCGTCCACGTTGACGCTGCCTTCGGTGAGACAGCGATCGAGCGCTTACTTTTCACGCAGCCAAAACTGGAAAAGGCAGTTATATTATTAATAGCAAGGAAGGCTCCAGGCCCAGATTGTGTTCCAGCTGAGGCATTGCAGCTTGCCCTGACTTGTTGCGCTGCACGTTCAACGTTTACCTACGAGACGGGCTTGGTCGGTACGATGGTAGGTGCTGAGGTTCGTACTGATCAAAAAGGGAAGGGGAATTCCCGATCGCTGTCTGCATACCGCCCGTTATGCATGCTAGACACGGCTGGGAAAGTGCTAGAGATTTGTGCTTCTATTGCTTAGGCAGTACGGATTTAATGCAGGACGTTTCCCTATTAATGTGATGATTAAGGTGGTGAGCGCAGTCCAAGAACCATAGGAATGTAGCCGTACTAAGCGATGGATCGTTCTGTTGGTGGCACTTGACGCTAGGAACACTTTCAACTCCGCTAAATAGGTGGATATTCTGGATTCACTGGAAAATCCTGTCAAGTTCCAGAACATCTGATGCGGCTTCTGAGGGACTACCTGACGGACTGATACCTGCTTTATCACATGACACAGGGCCAACAAAGGATGGAAGTTAAATCGGGTGTTGCTCGGGGACGTATACTTAGTCCGTGTCTTACGATGGGCTAATGTGACTGAAGTTGCCATATAAGTCACATTTGATCGGCTATGTCGATGATGTTGTGGCTCGGGTCGCTAGATGTGGCGTTGAACAAGCGAAAATGATGCAATGTATGCTAATACGCCGAATGAGAGACTGTATGACTGCTTGTGGGTCGAGTCCAGCCCTGGAGAAAACAGAAGTGGTCATCTGGAGAAAAAAGAGAATCCCTAGAGTCAGGTTGATCAGTATTGGAGACATACGAATCGAATCGAATCCAGCAGTGAAGTACATATCTGGGGTTACTCACCGACTCAAAAATGAGTTTCTCTGAACAAATCGGGGCAACAGCTGAGAAGGCTGGTTCGGGAGTATCGGCTCTAAGTCGACTTATGGCCACCGAAGGTGGACCCAATCCATCAATAAGCAGAATTATGGGGCGACCATCTCAGTAAGAAGGTGCACCAAAAATGCTTGTACGAAGAAAAGGAGCCCTGAGAATTGCATCTTCATATTCAACAATTCGAAAGATGAGTCAAGCAATCCATCTTCGCTACTAGAGGTCGTGATAACTGCTATTGGTGACGGTGTGTCATATTGTGATTCTTTGCTATTGTTAGATAATTGATCCGTGATTATTGTTATTGCTTCTATGATTATTTTTATCGCTTCCTAGAGTTTTTCTCGACAATGGATATGATGATTTGAAACAACTTCAGCATGATGTTCTTTCGTCTGTTGACTGTTCACTTGTAGAATCTGATTCATAGTTTTATTGCTGTTACCGTACGTTTGGGTTGAGGCTTCCCAGTCGGTAGTAAAGAACCTAACGTAAACGGGGCTGAGCCGTTCGAGGGTTCCCAAACCGTCGACGTTGTTGAGCAGTAGTTGCACATATGAGAGTGATATTGAAGACGTTCTGCGTTGGGCCTAACTACTCTACTTTGGATTACATTAATTTACATAAATTATCAAAAATTCACTATACATTCGCTTTTGTTTCTACTGTCTGATAATCCTCATGATTTCATCTTGTATTTAACCTTATGAAGTATGCGTACAATACACTGTAAAGTTCCGCAACCCTGTTTAGCTCGAGAACGCACTATTCACCACCACGTTACCCTGATGAAAGCGTCACTGGTGGTGTTTGGATCGGCTGATATTAACTAATCCTAAATTTGCCGTAACAAGCATAGAAATTGATTCTCATGCATGGATATGACCCTTATTTCTTTTGCAAAAGATAGCTTATATGATTACAAAATGTAGAAACAAACTACTCGTATATCTAATGTTACAAGTGCTGTGCCGAGAAGTATTGCATGAGACAACAAAGTAGCTTCACTTATAGGGCGAGTGGTATTGTTACATATAAGCAACCACCCTGCCTGTACTGGCGTGATGATTGCACTTCACTATACATTACCACAATCCTTAATACCTAGAGGGGGAAGAGGCTGTCCTTTAGAAATAAGAAGAACATTTTTTCTTTCATTTAAATACAAAGAATCTTTATTCTTGTTTGACAATTTGTTATTTTGCACACACAAATGCTTTGGTTATTGTTGAATTTAACATTCTTTGTCACAAAGGTGTCATTTACGGAACTCCTAATTTCCATTATTAAAATAGATACATTCTAAAGAAAATAATTCAAAGCAATCTCCACTTGAAAATTATTGATGTACTATTGATGGCGAGTACTGTTTATGGCGACCCTTGTACCCTGGTTTGCTTTCAATGGTGTACGTAGAAAAAGGCTGGAACTAGAATTTCACCGGCTTGGGCCTAAAAAAACTCTGGATTCAACTCGTGCAGATGTTCCCTTCCTCTCCTGTGGATGCTTTCCCTGGGAAATTTCTGTACTTGTGTTGAAGTTTTGTTGATGGCGAAAATATCTCTTCTTTACAGCGAACTTCTTAGCAAATGACGTCCACGATTGACTCCCGCAGTCTCTCCTCGAGACTTGTGTTAATACTGGCTTCCTCGTCTAATTTGCCAGTAGCTTGAATACCAACAAATTGCTTGCATTGCTAGTGGGAGTCGTAGACCTTCGCTCGAGTTAACCACAAAACGCTGAGTTTGCTAGTGTGCTAGGTCCCCTGAAACTGCTTTACGAATTCATTCCTCTCTTGTACCTTGGTTATAATCTTGTTGCATGAAAAGAAACGCCAGCTCCAATCTTATGCTTTTGCTCTGTTCGTCTTCAGTATTCATATATATGGATATTCGACGACTTCTCCTCATATGATTTCTGAGTTGGTTGTTGCGGCGAATTGATACTCAGTGGAGCGGATTGCGCTTAGTACACACATTCAATTGTGTACGTGTTCCCCATGTGCTCTTAATATGGTAATTGTATGGACTACCATGTATGCGTGTGGAATTCACCGGGGAGCCAATTTAGTGACTTGACCAATGAAACGTAAAATATAAGGTTCTTATATACAATAAATTGAGATTTTGTATTCTGTATGGGGTGTCGCCGTTCCGTAAGTATGGGCGGTGAAGCATACATTGCTTGTTGGCTCGCAGAAAAGCGCTACGTGCGACGAACGGGGCATTGGGAGCGTGATCAACTGTTATAGATATGCGAGCAATTAGTACTCGCATATGCTAATGGTTGTTGTCGTAACGTGTTGTAAGCGGGGCAAGATCAACTGTTATTGAATTCCGAGCAATTATTATTCGCATATGTTAATGATTGTTGTCGTAACAGTATCCATATTATACTCTAGCGGATTCAATTGATGGTCTCTATGTATGAACAAATAAATAGATGTACAGAAGATCTTAAATATCCTTAATTTTTCATAAAACTCTGCCGACAAAAGAACACTCCTACCAATTCAACTTTTTCAAGTTATTAGGAAATTTACCTTTAAACTTTGTGAATCCAGCCAATTTTTTATGCTTTATAGCAATTCACTTATAACAAATCTAAACTAAATTAAAAACTTACGCTTCCTTTGCGACTTACTCAAAATCCTATAAACTCTTTATTCCTTTCTAAAAAGGATATTTTCACTTGTTTTGCAGCCCTTTGCTCTTTCACCCAATTCATCCATTTTAAACATACTTTTCAAACTTTCTACTAGACTGCTCTTGAATTCTCATTGTACTTTGCAGTCGCTCCTTTTGCCAGCACGAAAACCAAATATAGTTTGTAAAGGCTTACCCAGAATGTTTTGTCCATCGGTAGCCGGCATCCTTTTCATCGACATCGTCATTCATGTCCCCGGTTTGCGAGGGGAGCGACCAGCTGCAGAATTATAAAATGTGCGAATGCAAACATACAATGAAAATGACGACCACGAGAAAGCATTGGTTGGTGCATAGTAAAGTTTGCATATTACAAAAGATTTGTTCTTCTTCGTCCTGTGCTGCTAATGTGGCATTCGTCCGTTGTTCTGGCACACCGACGAATTACTCCTCTTATGTGAAGCGAAAACTTGCTGTAACATGCAGCGATGGGAGCTCATGCGAACAATTGGTCAGCAATTACAGCTCACAGGGCCGTTATCGTTGACAAGGATTCGACTCCTCTTTTAGCCTATAGGCAGTTTGAGGACTAGGAAGCGATGGTAGAAAGTGGTAGTCGGACGATGAAAGTCACAGCCTGGTGTTTTCAGCATTACACATATGAAGCTCATTCAAACTCTCTTAGACTGAGAGAAGTGAGAATATTGCATATAGTGCCTTATTCATTCAGAAACTGAATAACACAAAGCAAGATTTTTTCTGAATGGGCAAACTAGGCTTAGAAAAAGGAGAATGGAAAGTTAGGTTACTCTTTGAATAAGTTTTGTTTTTTAAACAACTTCATTGCAGACTTCTGCCCATGTACGAAACAGAATTGAATTAGAGGTTGTTATTTATTCTATTGATGAAGAAAATTGTTGTAAGTTGCAGATAGAGTCCATTTTTCTAAGATGTAAGCTTATCAAACAAATTTCATATCCTTGGCAAATTCAATTTCGGATGCGAATTCATTACACTATGTAATAAGTTAGAAACAGAATTATTTTACATAGGGAGCGTTCAAGTATTACGTAACGCAATTTTTGAAGATTTTTGACCCCCCCTCCCCTCTCTAAACGTTACGTAACACTCAAGTGACCATTTTTACCCTAAAGTCGTAAGAAATTACGTTATGGTTTTTATCCTTGGTATACTTTTAATTGCCTTTGCGGTAATAATACTACATAAAACAAGAGATTTTTAATCCGCAACACCTACGTATTTTGTTTATTTTTTATAAATTTTTGGCTTTACACACAATTGTTTTCGTCCTTCATTCTCCTATTTTAGCTTTTTTTAATAATAAACTCTTAAAATAAAATAACATTTTTATTTTACCCTTTGGCAATGGAATTATAAACAGAAATTCAACTGAAACTAAGCATTTTACTCGAAATAAAATCGTATTCTTGAAAAAATTAAAAAATATTCAACTATTAACCAAGTATCTAAGTAGGTCTATAAAAACAATTCGATCGAAACTACTGCTCCTCTGTTCATGGGTTTGCTAGCCACTCAGATTCTTTCATCACTGGCACATGGAGTGCAGACGAAGACGGTTCTCGAATTGTTAAGCCACTTGCATCAACTTCGTCTTCGTCCACCCAGTCAGCATCCTCAGACAATGTTTCATAACGACGCACAATGCGGAGAAGCTCATTTGCCCTTCTGGCAGCAAGGCGCTGTGGCCGTACTCTAGTTTCACAATGGTCTGGGACAGTCTTGCCATGCACGTAACCACAATGCATTTGAACACTTTTGTGAGACGTGAAATAGATCCCACAGGTTGGACATACTTTTTTCTTTAGGTCGTATAGTACAGATGGACAAAAGAAATCGTCAGGCATCTGCTTGAACCCTTCTAGAGGAGGTGACAGATCAACGGACAACCTCACAAGAAGTGGCGAAAACTTGGATGTTCCTTTGTCTAGCAAACTGGGTACTACGAGCTTGCTTGGGGTTTGAAGTATTGGGCAAGGTGGCGGCATGAAAGTATCCGCAAACACAGATTTCAATGCACTTCTTGGTGATGACAAGCAGGATTCATCCGCGCATTTTATAACCTGTAAGAAATATTGTGATTCAACGCTATACCACGCCAGATTTGGTTCTGCTGGATCCTGCATGCTATCTTCTGGCTGTCTATACTCCGCCGAAACGTCGTAATTATCAATTTTCATTTCTCTCCACAATTCTGCAAGTGTTTCTCCAGCGTGCTAAAAATTGCGTTTTTCCAAACCATCATCCGTAGTCATTCCTTTGCCGTCGAGATGAGAACCAAAATGTTCATGAGGCAGAATGACGCCTGCCAGTCGTTTGTTGAGGGGAGCCATCCGACGCTGAACTCGGTTATATGCGCTCCGCCCAGGAGCATTAGTCGCTATGAACAGGGCGTCCAGGTTTTATTTTTTAAAGTGTTCAGTCGCAAAGTTCTTGACTTTGCGATAACGCGGGTTTTCGTCCGGCCCACCATCTACAAAGATGATGATCACTGGCTTCACGGTGTTCGATTCTGTCATCATTAAGGGTTTGAATGACGGTATTGATAAAAGTGATTCGAAATCATAAGGATGGATGTTCGCTGTGGAGGATGTGTCTTTCCCGCTCCTTATGGATATGTGTGTCGGCCCGCTTTACCCAACAGCTTCTTCCTTGCCAAAACTGTTAGGTTCCACGTTGACGCTGGCGTATACAGAAGGAATAAGTTTGTGCCGCTCTGCCACGACCCAGTCATGATCAGGTAAAAGTATTCTGTATTCCATATGCATTAGCAGAGCGCTCTGACTTTTCACTGCTGGTAAACCTTTTGGTACACGTGCCTTATCGTCTTGTGAGAGAACGAATACTTGCTGCGGTCCCAGAAGCGACGCAAGAGATTCTAATGACCTGATTGTAGCAGTGCGAAACTCCCCGTCCTCGTGCTTTTTATGCATCTCGGTCTGTGGTCTTGCTAACTTTACGGGTACGGTACGTACGTGCCTTCTTCCCTCTTGAGTGCTAGAAACGCGTGGGAGTAAATGAAGATATGTGCCGCTTCGAGAAATTTGGAATCCCATTAACAACAGCCTCTCATGCAGGTCAGACAGAGTTAGACAACTCCTAATCATCTCGGTTCAGCGGCGTTCATTAGCAGCGCTGCCATGAATGGCAATATTAATTATGGTCTCTAGCAGAGCAGGTTGCGAGTCAACTAAAGGGGGCTGTCCAGGGCCAGTTCGAGGTTGTGTTGCAGCAGGATTGTTTCTCTGACGGTCAGTTTTCTTCAGTTTTTCTTTGCCTCGGAATTTTTTTGCCGCTTAGCAGAGTCCCTTTTTTCCTTTAAACATTTCTCTTCTTGTTTCAACTCTTTGCGTAGGTTTTTAATATCGTCGTGAACATCATCTTTGGCTATACCAGTGCCCCTTGCTTCAGTAAGAACATTTATTCTCTGTTGCAGTAGACCAATTTCCTTCATAAAAATTTCTTGAGCCGGTTTGCTTGGAACATTTTTAGTGATCCCTGAATCAATCGAAGTCGTGTGTGGTTCCGTAGACAGTGTCTCCACAGTTTCCTCATCAGTATTCTGACTTTACTCATCGTGGGTATCGCTCATCTTTCGTTTGACAGCAGTGCTTACTTGTCCAGCGACTGCGACAATCGATTCCCTAAAAGATGAACACGTGGATGAAGCTACAACATCCGAGTCCTATAGACCAAGAGAAAATAAGTTAAGAATAGGTGTTATTGACACATGCGGTAAAAAAGAACATAATATACAACATATACAAGCAGATGCATCTGTTTTTGTTGAAGAGCACGCGAAGTCGAGGGAACATTGGACCCTAGTGTTGCTGGCGTGCTTGATGTAGTCATAGGTAGCTAGAAATATATAATACTGTCGCGTGTTATTGGTTCGCGGCCTATAATTTTAATGTTCCGGGAAAGTGAAAACGCAATGTCTTTTAATTTTAGTTAAAAGAGTTTATTTAATTAAATAAAATGCACAATAATCAGTTAACACTTTCACTAATTTTAATTTTCACTATTAAAATTAAAATCTAACACTTGTCCATAAATTTTTTATCGCAATTGTCTTCTGAATTACTTCACTATTACGAAACACACTTTGCACTCAAACAATCAATTGTCTTTACTTCGCGTTCCACTATATCGCAGTTTTCTTATCGCGGTCGAATGAATGATGATCCCCCATTCATTCAGCTCGCCTTTATATAGGGTCTCTACCTATTCACCCATTTCTCGCACATGGGCGAATGTTCGACCGAGAGATACCTGGTAGGTTCGAGCAAATTCATGAATGGAGTGACGTCACTTGCAGATGTTGATCATGCTTGTTGGGTTCTCGTGGTTTCGAGTGAATTCGTGTTCTTCATTGTTGTGAAAACAATTGCGACAGTAGCTCGCAGAATTATTTGTACATGTAACACTGCCCCCACCTCAGTTCTTTTCGCCCCGAAAAGATGTGTCGCCAGTTGTAGTCAATTCTCCCTGGATGTAATATGGGGCAAGACGGTCTAGATGTACGATTTTCATTTTGGCTCTCGGTTTCCGGTGTTCCTGTATGCGATATACGACGTCGTTGATTCGCTTTGTGACTCGGTATGGTCCCTCCCAGTTATGTTGCAACTTTGGAGACCTACCCTTTCGCCGTTGTGGGTTATATAGCCACACCAAGTCATCCTGCTGGAAGCCAGTAGAATAAGCCTTTAGATCATACCTGGTCTTCATGCGGTCAGTAGCCGATTCGAGGTATTTTCGCACTGTCCGATGTATCTGGTTCAACCGTTGTCTTAGATCACTTGCGTACTCCGAGACCGTTTGGGGTTCCTCAGGGGGTGTTCCGAACTTTATATCGGCTGGCAGACGAATAGTCTTTCCAAAAATGACTTTGGCTGGGGCTTGCCCCGTCGATGCATGTTCGGCAGCTCTGTACGCCATCAAAAATAGTGGGATATGTCGGTCCCAGTCCCTTTGGTTCTCGTCAACCATCTTGGCAAGGTGTTTATTGAGCGTGCCGTTGAAACGTTCAACCATTCCATGGGATTGGGGATGCAGCGGTGTTGTCCTCGTTTTCCGTATTCCGAGCAGCTCGCACATTTCGCCAAAAACTAGTGACTCAAAGTTTCGGCCTTGATCCGAATGTAATTCGCAAGGTACGCCGTACCTACTGACCCAATTTAACACTAGCTGCTCAGCTACGGTAGTTGCTTCCTGGTTGGGAATGGGGTAGACCTGGGGCCACTTGCTGAAATAATCAGCTACAACCAGCGTATATCGATTTCCCCATTCAGATTCAGGAGAGGGTCCAGCGATGTCAACAGAAATCCTTTCGAATGGCACGCCTACGTTATAGGTTTGCATTTGTCCTCTCAGTCGTCGCTTTGGGCCTTTGACGGAAGCGCAAATTGTGCATCTGTGGCACCAGTCCTCTACGTCTTCTCGAGCGTGGAGCCAGTAGAATCTTTCCCGCAATTTCGCTAAGGTTTTGTTAACACCAAGATGGCCTCCCGAGGATCCTTCATGCATTTCCTTAACCACATCGTGGATTCGGCTTTTGGGTAGTATAGTTTGCATCCTATAGGAGCTGCCATCCGCCGTTTCCCATTTCCGCTTGAGTACGCCACCCTCCACCTGTAGGGAGTTCCATTGTGCCCAATAGCTTTTCAGGGTTGCGCCATCGTCGAAACGTCCTTCCACTCCGGTCGCCCAGTCGTCTCCTTCCATACGAGCAATGGTCCGATATCTTCATCGGCTAACTGGGCATTTCGAATCTCCTCCGATGACCAACCTTCATCGAATTCGGCCGTTATCACTCGCAGATCAACGGGCGGCTCCTTTTCCTCAATCCGTTGGCAATGTTTGCAGTTAGCTGGACATGGATGACGAGATAGGGCGTCAGCAATTCCATGAACTCTGCCCTTGTGGAGCAGTTGGGGCCTCACTAGGTCTGGTCGGATCGTCGATCGGGTTGCACCAGTGTCGTTTGTTAGGGTGCATTGTTCTTCATCAACTTGACCAGGAAGGCATCTGTCTGCTTCTCCACGATGTTGCCTTGGCACGGTGCTGGGGATGTCGATACTCGTGGCCAACGTTCGCCCCACGAAGTTGGCCCTTGCAGTTTGATGGGCCTCCATTCTAGGCTCCTGACACGGTCTGGATCTCCACCACCCTGGACAATAGCTCGGTCTTCTCCCCTTCTTGCAGTCTCTTTGCAGGTGCCCTTTTTCCCCGCAATTCCAGCATCTAGGCGCACCATTCACCTGCAGCTCTCGCTCATTTCCCACGCGCTCACACCTGGATTTATCTGTCACTACCTCGCGAACCCGGACAGTGGTGTGGGTCACATTTTTGGCTGCCTCAAAATTTAAACTATAAGCCAATGCTTCCTTGACTGTTTGCTTTTGAGCTAACCGCACGGCTTGTTGCAATTCCTTGTCCTTTAAGGCGCTGATGAATGCTTCTGCTGCTACGTCATCTCGATGTTCTGGGTCGTACGCTGGGTAAGCCAAAAGCGCCAATCGCTCAATGTCTTGTGCTAGCTGCTGCAAGGTTTCGCCAGACTTCTGCATCCGATGCCGTAGCTGCGCCCGGTAAATCTGCTTCAGATGATCGTCTCCATAACGCGTGTCCAGCGCATTCATTATAGCAGCCGGGTTTGAATGCAGCTCAACGGGGATAGTCTGCAAAAGCTCGGCAGCTGGGCCTCTTAGAGCCAGAATTAACGCAGTTGCTCGTTCCTGCTCATTCCAGTGATTTATCCTAGCTTCGGCTTCAAACTGGATTTTGTAAATACTCCAGACCGTTTGCCCATCGAATATTGGTGCTTGCACATTTCTAGATGAGCTTTGCGCTGCGGTTATAATTGGGGCTGGTGAGGCGGTTACTACTGCCTTCGCTGCTTCCAATTCCTTTTTAACTTTTTCCATCTCATGGTTGACCTGGCTAATCTCAAGGTTGATTCTCTCCTCGACCTGGTATACCTTCTCCTCGACGCATTTAATTTGGCTGTTGAGACTACTGAGCTCCGCTTTTATTTCGGTTGACTGTTTTTCCAGCTTCTGTGCGATGTCTGCCTTGATTTCGAACGCTTGTTGGTCTACCTTCGCTGATTGTTCATTTAGCTTCACAGCTAAACTGGATGTCTGTTCATTTAGCTGCGCTGATTGTTCATTTAACTTCGCAGCTAAACTGGATGCCTGTTCATTTAGCTGCGCTGATTGTTCATTTAGCTTCGTTGATTGTTCATTAAGCTTCGTTGATTGTTCATCTAGCTTCGCAGTCAGACTCGATGACATCAGCATTAACATTTGCATTAGCGCATTTTCTGGCTCCTTTGATTTTGGTGTTTCTACTTCTCCACCTTCTGCGCCTTTTTCCGCACCTGAGAACTCAGCCGAATCCAGATTCACGCCTTCTGACTCGATCGCGTCACGCAAGCGTGCAATCAGTATGGCCTTTGTACCTTGTGTGGCCAGATTCCGCTGTTCCAACTCCTCCTTGAGCTCCGATATGGTCAATTCATTAATTTTTAAGTTTAAGCTTCGTGGCATTTTTAATGTTTCTTTAAATTTTACTATTGTGCACTATAAAAATGTTCAAATTTTCACTTTCAAAATTTTTCTTTCGCACTTCTTGACACCATTGTCGCGTGTTATTGGTTCGCGGCCTATAATTTTAATGTTCCGGGAAAGTGAAAACGCAATGTCTTTTAATTTTAGTTAAAAGAGTTTATTTAATTAAATAAAATGCACATGATCAGTTAACACTTTCACTAATTTTAATTTTCACTATTAAAATTAAAATCTAACACTTGTCCATAAATTTGTTATCGCAATTGTCTTCTGAATTACTTCACTATTACGAAACACACTTTGCACTCAAACAATCAATTGTCTTTACTTCGCGTTCCACTATATCGCAGTTTTCTTATCGCGGTCGAATGAATGATGATCCCCCCATTCATTCAGCTCGCCTTTATATAGGGTCTCTACCTATTCACCCATTTCTCGCACATGGGCGAATGTTCGACCGAGAGGTACCTGGTAGGTTCGAGCAAATTCATGAATGGAGTGACGTCACTTGCAGATGTTGATCATGCTTGTTGGGTTCTCGTGGTTTCGAGTGAATTCGTGTTCTTCATTGTTGTGAAAACAATTGCGACAGTAGCTCGCAGAATTATTTGTACATGTAACAATACTTATGACCAGTTCTTTAATAAAAAATCAAGGTTGGGATTACATATTATAATACTTGTGTCATTATTACATTTAAGCAGTAAACTTACCTGTGTAAAATAACTAAGCATTGTTGCT
The DNA here is from genome assembly GCA_963969285.1 of Odontomyia ornata. NCBI lineage: Eukaryota > Metazoa > Arthropoda > Insecta > Diptera > Stratiomyidae > Odontomyia > Odontomyia ornata. Next base: position 288,327,699 of record OZ017740.1, on the reverse strand, counting down.
TTCTTCTTCGTGGCCTTCACCTTCAAATCTCGTATAACATCATTTATATTCTCTTTAAACTTTTCTTTATTTTTTTAAGTTTTTCTTTAGCCGTTTTCAAAATTGCGTCGGCATTTTTTTGACACAGTTGCGCTGGCGAATCAGCATGAGAGCCTTTATAGGCCAAGAACAGCTAATGATACAAACCTCCCTCTTTTGAAGACATTACAGTATGAACACTATGAACTCACTCATTACAGTATGAACACTATGAACTTTAATAACACCGACTACAGCAATGTGCTTCTGCATAAACACTGACGAATACTGACAACGAAAACAACATTAAATGCCGTAAAACACAATCTAGGGATTCCCCGTGATGACGACCAGACTACACAATCGAGGGATCCCCCGTGAAACGTGAATGAAAAGGGTTGCCAATTCGGGAGTTTTTATTCCCTATTTTTTTATTTAAAAAAAAACAATGTTACGTAACGTGTTGTAATAAAGACCCCCTCCCACCCCTGTAATGCATCGTAACGTTTTACGAGACCCCCCCTCCCCCCAAATTGTGTTACGTAATACTTGAATGCCCCCATATAAAATTTGCTCAAAATATAATCAATCTTCAATTTAAAATTAAATTCATCAGTTCCCATTTTTTTTTAATTTTTTTTCTAGCTGTGCTATGGAGCATCAAGTCCTGCATTATCGGATCGAAGTCGTTTTCCAACACTTTTCCGTACACATCCATCAGCCACCGTACATAATCCGACAAGGATTAAACTTATGAAAAAATTTGGATGGTCACGTGTAGCCATCCTGCAGCAAGCTGAGGAGGTCTTCATATCGGTGAGTAAGGATAAATATTCAACAACAAATTCGTACTAAGTTATTTTTATTATTATTTTTATTATATCATGCATACGCATTCGCATGAATTGCGTAAGACGAGAACAAAGAGAAAGCGTACTCGTATAATATTGTTACGTGTTTATGTATGCAGTAGTCGATAAGTATAAAATCCTTGCTTTCGATCCAAATGCCCCAAAGTCCTGAATAAATATGGATGGATACAAATGAATAATTTATCTTTTGAGCTCCCATATCATGCTATGTGACGACAATGATGATGATGACGATGATAGAATTTGTGGTGAATAATGAAAACGGAGAGTATTATTTGAATTAAATTTGTATATTTTAAGCTAAAATAAGCATGGCGGTGACGGTACGGCTGCCTAATTTGCCAGAAATCATTTAGTATATTCTAAGAAGCTATTAAAACTGTAATAATTGCGATAAATCTAATGGTGCTTTTTTTTCTTTCCCAAAATGGGAAAATTTGAAAAAAATACTCGCCAGAACATTAAGCTCACCCCTAGTCACCTTAATCAAAGACGTGTAGGCAGGACTGCGTTAACATCGTTAGCTTGAAAATATCAACAATCAATAAGTGACTTTGTATAATAGATACCTGTAGAATATCCCAGAAGTCTAAAATGTTCATGGGGCATATTCTTATTCGGTGCTACGCCTTAAAACAAAAATTTGGTACCTCGCGCAATTTTTCGGACAACATTCAGAGGTTGCACCTCGCTTTAGAAGATTAACATCATCGGTTCCCGAAAATGAATGTTAGAGTTGCGAATAATGGCCGTTCCTCTGGCAAAACCTTTCTTAGATCAAAAGTTGCTCCAAATGACGTTTTTACGGTTTCATATATGTCCCCTACCTCAAAGGGGCATAATGTTTGTTCCCTATCGTCTGCAACATCCCCCAATATATTGTTACATGTCCACACAGTTCTACAAACTACTGTCCCAATTATTGTCGCAACTTTTAATAACATCATGATCAATATTGATTGAAAAGAAGCAACCAAGAAAAGTAAACGAATCACGTCAAAAGCGTGTACTCGAAAGCACAAGATGGACAAAGTAGATCCATGATCAATATCTAAAAGTAAGCAAGTGATATCATTGCGGGTATTCAGAATTTCTCGAGTATCCTAGGTAGTTCTCGTCAAAACATTCGCCAATATACGAGAAATGGATTGAATGACTAAAGACCCTATATAAAGCCGAGCTGAATTAATCGGGGAGAGAGTAGTAAAATCTGCGATGGTAAAACGGCGATAAGAGTAGATGGTAAATTAAAGGCGATATTGATTGATAGTGAAGTAAAAGATTTTTTTGATGTATTCACAGTTGAACATAAATTGATAGACAAGGCAAAAGTAAATTAGAATGCGATTTGTAAAATACTGAAATTAATTATTGTGCATTCTTAGTGAATAAACTCTTTTAACTTAATTTAAAAGACAGTGTGTTTTCACTTTCCCGGGACATTAAACTTATCGGCCGCAAACCATAACACTCGACAGTGGTGTCAGAAGTGAGAAAGAAAATTTTGGAAGGGAAAACTTCTAAACATTTTCCAAGTGCACACGAGTGAAATTTAACGAGGGAACTGGTGAAAAATAAGCCAAAACAATAAAAATGCCACGAAGTTTACATTTAAAAACTAATAAATTCTCTATATCAGACCTCAAGGAAGAGTTGGAACAGCCAAATCTGGCTGCGCAAGGTACGAGTACAAAGGCCACACTGATTGCACGCTTGCGTGACGCGTTTGAATCGGGGTTCGGGTAAGGAAAAAGGCGCAGAATGTGGAGAAGCAGAAACACCAAAATCAAAGAAAGCAGAAAACGCACTGGTGCAAATGTTGATGCTGATGCAGCAAGAGCAGCGACAACAGTCATCCAGTTAAACTCCGAAGCTAAATGAACAAACAGCGAAGCTAAATGAACAATCAGTGAAGCTAAATGAGCAATTAGCAAAGCTGAATGAACAAACAACTAAGGTGGACCAATAAGCAATCCAAATCAAGGCATGTTTGCAAAAACTGTCAACACTAAACCTCGGTAGCCTTAACAGGCAAATTAAATGCATCGAGGAAAAAGTTTATCAGGTTGAGGAGAAAGTCAGCCAGGTCGAGGAAAGAATTAGCCATAAAAAGAAGAAAACGAAGAAGAAATCGGAAGCAGCGAAGGCAGTAGTAACCACCTCAACAGCCCCGCTTATAACCGCAACACAAAGTACATCCAGAAACGTGAAAGCACGACAGGCAAACGGTGTGGAGTATCTACAAAACCCAGTTTGAAACCGCCACTAGGACAAATCACTGTAATGAGTAGGAACGAGTAGCTGCATTCATTTTTGCTCTCAGAGGCCGAGCTTTCGGAGACCATTCCCATTGCACTCAAACTCGGTTGCTATAATGAGTGCGCTTGACATGCGTTATGGAGACAACCATCTGAAGCAGACGTATCGGTCACAGCTACGGCATTAGATGCAGAAGTCTGGCGGAACCCTACATCAGCTAGCCCAAGACATTGAGCGACTGACACTGTTGGCATACCCAGCTTACGACCCGAACATCGAGATGACGCAGCGACAGAACCATTCATCAGCGAACTGAAGGACCAGGAATTGCAACAAGCCGTGCGTTTAGCTCAAAAGCAAACGATTAAGGCTGCATTGGCCTATAATCTGAACTTTCCGGCAGCGAAAAATGTAACTCGTACCTCTGCCTGGGTTCACGAGGTAGTGACCGACGAATGCAGGTACGAGCGCGTGGAAATTGAGTGAGAGCCGCAAGTAAATAGTGTGCTTAGATGCTGCAATTGCGGTGAGAAGTGGCACCTGCAAAGAGGCTGCAAGAAGCGAAGAAAACCGAGCTACTGTCCAGGGTTTGCAGATCTAGACCGAGTCAGGAGCCCAGGATGAAAGCCCTGAAAACTGAGGGGTTGAAAAGCATGTAAGAGCCAACTTCATAGGGCAGAGGTTGCCTAGGAGGAGCAACGTCCCCAGCACCACCATCACTGTGTCAAGACTACATTGTAGAGAAGCGGACGTATGCCTCCCGGGTCAAGTTGACGGAGAACATTGCACCCTAGCAATCGACATTGGCGCAGCTCGATTGATTATACGACCAGAACTAATCAGGTAACAACTACTTCATAAGGGCAATACTTTCTTACTACGGACAACTATGGAAAAAACTGCACCTGTCCATGGAGAGGTCAACCTCCAGGTACAGTTGGGAGACCTTGCGTTCCGACATAATTTTCTGGTCGCGAACATTATGGAAAACTGCATTCTCGGAATTTTTTTCTGCGTTGGATTTGGGCAAACGGGAATTGAAATGGCAGAATGTCGAAGTATTGATGGAGGGTCCCAGCGTCCAAATTCCCAAAATAATGTAGTGGTATGTACCGACACTGATGCACCGAATTCTCCCGAAAGCATTGTATGGGCCAAGCTTGATGGTGATTCTGGAGACCACCGATCTTATCTGGTAGAGCCAACGAAGACGTCCGCATTCAAGGTCCAGATGGTGTTCCAGCTGAGGTCTTGCAGCTCGTCTATCACCATTGTCCTGACTTGCTGCTCAGCACATTCAACGCTTGCCTACGGGACGGGGTTTTCCAGGTACGATGGAAGGTGGCGAGGTTCGTGCTGATCAGCAAGGGGAAGGGAAATCCCGAATCACCGTCTGCATACCGCCCGTTATGCATGCTAGACACGGCTGGGAAAGTGCTAGAGAAACTCATCAAGGGAAGACTCACTGACGCGATTCGTGCTGCTGGGGACCTATCTCCTCGGCAGTATGGCTTTAGAGCAGGACGTTCTACCATTGATGCGATTGCAGAGGTGGTGAACGCGGTCCAAAAGGCAGAGGCATATAGTCGCACCAAGCGACGGATCGTCTTGTTGGTGACACTCGACGTCAGGAATGCCTTCAACTCCGCTAGATGGGTGGATATTCTGGACCCGCTGGAAAATTCTTTTCAAGTTCCAGAATATCTAATGCAGCTTTTGAGGAACTACCTAAAGGACCGAAGCCTGCTCTACGACACGACACAGGGCCAACGAAGGATGGAAATTACATCGGGTGTTGCCCAGGGATCTATCCTTGGTCCGGACCTGTGGAACGTGTCTTACGACGGGCTACTGAGACTTGAGATGCCAGATGAGTCGCGCTTGGTCGGCTATGCGGATGATGTTGCGGCTCTGGTCGCCGGACGCACCGTTGAACAAGCGCAACTTAGGCTAGGTATGCTAATGCGCCGAGTGAGGGACTGGATGACTGCTCGCGGGCTCAGTGTAGCACTGGAGAAAACCGAAGTGGTCATCTTGACAAAAAAGAGAATCCCTAGAGTAAGGATGATCAGTATTGGAGATATTCAAATCGAGTCGAAGCCAGCGGTGAAGTACCTGGGGCTACTGATCGACTCGAACATGAGTTTCTCTTAGCAAATCAGGGCAACGGCTGAGAAGGCTGCTTCGGAAATATCGGCCCTGAATCGACTTATGGCCAACGTAGGGGGACCCAGCCCATCAAGAAGACGCCTCTTGATGAGTGCTGTAGGGTCAGTGCTACTGTAAGGAGCAGAGGTATGGGGCGACGCTCTCAGCAAGGAGGTATACCGAAAACGATTGGCATAGGTACAGAGAAGAGGAGCACTGAGAATTGCACCTTCGTATCCAACAGTCTCCGACTCGGCGGTGAGAGTGATTGCAGTCGTGATACCTGTTGCCCTCCTTGCTAGAGAGCGCCGCGCTATTTACCTGCGCCGAGACGAGGATGCGGGGGAGATAGTTGTCCGCGAGGAGAGATAGCGCTCGCTCAACGGTTGGCAGCAGTCTTGGGGGAATTGCACGAAGGGAATGTGAGACCGTGGCTAAATCGAAGGCATGGTGAGACTGACTTCTATCTGACCCAGCTTTTGAGCGGGCACGGGTGTTTTCAGTCTTACCTGCACAGGATCGGTAAGTTACGGTCTCCCGATTGTCGGTTTTGCCCAGGAGAGGAGGACAATGCCTGTCACACATTTTTTGCGTGTACAAAATGGGTCAGGCTGCGAAGGGAACTCTACAGGGAGACGGGAGAGCTCACCCCGGATAATATAGTTGCGGTGATGCTCGAATTGGTTGACAAATGGAACCAGGTGGCACATTATGCTCAGGCAGTCCTAAAATATAAAAGGGACTCACAGCAGCCGGAGGCGCTGGGGCTGGGGGATCGCTCTTCTGGCATTTCCTCTTCCCCTCTCCCCTCCCGCTAGGAAAGGGACTCCCCAGCTTGAAGGCGCCCCACGGCATAACAAAACGAGACCTGGCCCGCAGTAATGTGTCGAACGGCTCCAGGCTGGGTTCTCAGATTGACAGGGGAGGTGTTTAGTGGGTAGTCCAAGGGTATCCTCCATGGGAGTCCCACACTGCCAGACTCGACGGGCGTAAATGCCTTCACCTCCCTACCACAAAAAAAAAAGAAGACATCCACATGGCGCAGTTTGATTGTAGGATGAAGCCTTATAAGATCTATAAGGAACAGATACGGGCCGGTTAGAGTCCTTCACACCGCAGACTCAACCACGAGCATCAAAGCGGGTGAAGTCATCGGCAGCTGCCAGCCTGTTTCCGCCATCACCTCTTTGGAAGCTAATCACGACCATCATTGCAAAAGGAGGCAAGACACAGACAAAGCCCGGGAATCAACGTTTGCAATACTGAAGCACGTCAAATTGCCAGTGCAGCTATTCAAACGAGCCTCTGATCTGGTCACCAAGTACAGTGACATCTTCTCAACAAGCCCGGATGACCAAGGCCGAACGAGTCTGGTAACTCACGTCATAGATACACAGGGAGCCAAGCCGATTCGACAAGCACCCAGACGCCTCCCTATAGCCAAACAAGGAGAAGTGAGCGCGCTGATCTCGGACATAGAAAAACAAGGTGTAATCGAACCTTCTGTCAGTCCATGGGTCGCGCCAGTAGTTCTAATGAAGAAAAATGATGGTAGCACTCGTTTTTGTGTCGACTTTAGGTAGCATAACGACGTCACTAAGAAAGATAGTTACCTGCTTCCACGCATCAATGTTTCTATGGACACTTTAGCCGACGCAAAATGGTTTTCTACACTCGATCTCAAGAGTGGTTACCGGCAGGTAGAAATTGACAAGAAGGACCGAGAGAAGACCGCATTTTCAGTTGGGACCGGATCGTGGTGATTTGTGGTGATGCCATTTGGGCTTTGCAATGCTCCAGCGACTTTCGAACGTCTGATGAAATGCGCGCTACGAAAACTTACCTGGAAGAACTGCTTGGTGCACCTAGATGCCATCATTGTTATCGGAAGAACGTTCGAAGAGCATGTGTAGAACTTAGAAGAAGTTTCCTCCCGATTGCGACTGGCGAATTTGAAACTTAGTCCCGACAATTGTACCCATTTTGCAGCTGAAGTAAAATACCTGGGACACATCGTATCAGCAGAAGGGGTCAAAACAGACCCTGAGAAGATTGAAGCCGTGAATAGCTGGCCAACACCAAACAACAAGCGCCAAGTACGAAGTTTTCTGGACCTGGTGACCTACTATCGAAGATTCGTCAAAGACTTTGCCGAAATAGCTAAGTGTCTCCATCAGCTAACGAGAAAAATCGTCCGTATGCCTGGAATGAACAATGCCAGACAGCCTTTGAGACCTTGAAGGAGAAGCTGTGTGAATCATCCGTGATAACGATGCGTGCAACGGCGGTGTTGGAGCTGTACTCGCCCAGCAGATCAATGGCGAAGAAAGAGTCCTCTCGTATTACAGTCGAGCTCTATCAAGAAGTGAGAGGAACTACTGCGTGACCTGGAAGGAGCTATTGGCTAGAATAGAGGCCACCAAGCAGTTTCATAAGTATCTATATGGCCTGAAATTTGTTCTTCGAACGGACCATGCATCGCTGAGATGGCTGTTTAACTTCAAAAACTCTGAGGGACAAGTTGCGAGATGGATCGAAAGATTGTAGTCATGCGACTACGAAATTGTTCATTGGAAGGGCGGAGTTCATGGAAATGCTGACGCCCTATCTCGTTGCCCATGTCCAGCTTATAGTAAGCATTGCCGACAGATTGAAGAAAAGGAGCCGCCCGTTGATCTGCGACTGATAACGGCCGAATCCGATGAAGGTTGGTCAGCGGAGGAGATTCGAAGTGCCCAGCTAGCCGATGAAGACATCGGACCATTCCTCGTATGGAAGGAGACAACTGGGCGACCTGAGTGGAAAGACGTTTCAACGCACGGGGCAACCCTGAAAAGCTATTGGGCACAATGGAACTCCCTTCAGGTGGAGGGTGGCGTACTCAAGCGGAAATGGGAAACGACGGATGGCAGCTCCTATAGAATGCAAGCTATACTTCCCAAAAGCCGAATCCGTGATGTGGCTAAGGAGATGCACGAAGGTTCCTCGGGAAGCCATCTTGGTGTTACAAGACCTTGGCGAAATTACGGGAAAGTTTTTGATGGTTCCACGCTCCAGAAACCTAGAGAACTGGTGTCGCAGATCCTCGATTTGCGCTTCCATCAAAGGTCCAAAGCGACGGCTGAGGGAACAAATGCAAACATATAACGTGGGTGTACCGTTTGAAAGGATTGGCGTTGACATCGCAGGACCCTTTCCTGAATCCGAATGGGGAACTCGATACACGCTGGTTGTGGCCGATTATTTCAGCAAGTGGCCCGAGGTCTGCCCCTTCCCAACCAGGAAGCAACTACTGTAGCTGAACAGCTAGTATTAAATTGGGTCAGTAGGTATGGCGTACCTTGAAAACTACATTTAGATCAAGGCCGAAACTTTGAGTCACTAGTTTTTGGCAAAATGTGAGAGTGACAGAAAATGAGGTAACACCGCTGCATCCCAAATCCGATGGATTGGTCGAACGTTTCTATGCCACGCTCAATAAACACCAGGCCAAAATGGTTGACGAGAACCAAAGGGACTGGGACCGGCACATCCCATTATTCTTGATGGCGTATAGAGCTGCCGAACATGTATCGATGGGCCAAGTTCCAGCCAAAGTTATTTTTGGAAAGACTATTCGGAGCACCCTCTGAGAAGCCCCAAACGATCTCGGAGTACGCAAGTGAGCTAAGGCAACGGTTGAACCAGATACATCGGACAGTGCGAAAGCACTTCGAATCGGCTACTGACGGCATGAAGACCAGGTATGATCTAAAGGCAAATTCTACTGGCTTCCAGCAAGATGACTTGGTGTGGCTATATAACCCACAACTGCGGAAGGGTAGGTCTCCGCAGTTGCAGCATAATTGGGAGGGACCATATGGAGTTACAAGGCGAATCAATGACGTCGTGTATTGCATACGTCGTGCATAAATCGTGCACCTAGACCGCCTCGCCCCATATTACACACCGAAAGACTTAACTGAAACTGGCGACACATCTTTTCGGGGCGAAAAGAACTGAGGTGGGGGCAGTGTTATATGTACAAATAATTCTGCGAGCTACTGTTGCAATTGTTTTCACAACCATTAAGAACATCATGAGCAACAAGCGAATGTACTCAAAAACCCACCAAGCATGATCAACATCTGAAAGTGACGTCACTGCCCCACTCAGTGTTGGTCGAATATGCCAGGTAGTTCGCCAATGTACGAGAAATGGATTGAATGACTAGATACCCTATATAAAGGCGAGTTGAATGAATGGGGGGGGGGTTATTACAACCGCGATATAGTAAAACTGCGATAGCGTGGAGTGCGAATTAAAAGCAATATTGATTGTGAAGTGATAGACAGTTGAAGTAAAAATTGAAAGACCTGTGGTTAGATAGTGAAATCAATTATTGTGTGTTCTTAGTAAATAAATTCTTTTAACTTAATTGGAAAGACATTGCGTTTTCACTTTCCCGGAATATTAAAATTATCGGCCGCGAACCATAACACGCGACAATATTTTTTTATGTTTTGACAATATTGAAAACCAGCTGCGTAAATAGGAAAACAAAGCTCTAAGTATACAAATCTGTAATAAGACCTGTGTTATGCTATGGGTGTGAAACATGGACCCTAACCTAAGCATCCGTAAATATATTGAATGCCTTTGAGCGACGGGTCCTGAGGCAAATAATCGGACCGAAGCTGGATAGGGATAGCCGTATGAAATTTTTGACGAGCCAGAGGATTTTAATACTGCGGAAACTACAATGGGATGGAAACATGAATCGTATAGATGAACAACGAATACCCAGAAAGGCATTCGTGGAAAGAACTGAAGGCCACAGACTAGTGGGGAAACCGAGAAAACGCTGGTGAGGATATAGCTTTGTTGGTCCTTGAGTCTACCCTGATATCCCACAGCAACTCCGCGTAGATTAGACCACCTTGGGGTTTTACGAGCAGTGCCTGCTGCCGCGGGTTTTGTCGGGGCTGCTTTCTCTTCTGTTTGGCCTCAGGGCATTATTCCTGTTGGGTGTCCGTGCGAACTTTGTTTTCTGGCACTTTCTGATGCAGTTTCTTTGTGGCTTTCTTCGCTCTTTTGGTCAGCAATATCTGGAAATCCTGATCTGGTGCTCCACACCCATCAAGTGCCTCTTCCTTCCGTCTTTGATCCTGATCTCCTTTAATTGGGCGAGACGCCATTCTTGTAGTGATTCTTGATTGTGGAGCTCTCTAGTTCAAGGAGCCCAATCTAAACTGCTTTGGTGATTTTTGGCGAGTTGCATTCAGATGTTATTCTTTTCAGATCATCTTCCGTTTTTGGGATTAGCCTTTTTTCTTCAAGTCACTGGGCGGCCGAAGTAATGTGTCAAACGGTTCCAGGCTGGGTTCTCAGATTGACAGGGGAGGTGTTTAGTGGGTAGTCGAAAGGTATCCTCCATGGGAGTCCCACACTGCCAGACTCGGCGGGCATAAATGCCTTCACCTCCCTACCACAAAGAAAAAAAAAAATCATTAGCAATTGCAGCAATGACTATCGAATTCTCGGTGTTCATTATATTTTCCTCCACCGCCCAAATATTTGTTGCGTTCTGCAGAATTTCCCGCTTTACCTTTTTAGGATACTCTGGCGTTTGCATAATTTTTTTGCTGCACCCGAACGCCAAAGGAATATGTTTTTAAAATTTTTTTTGGATTGTTTTCTTCTTTTAGGGGTTTGGTTGCTCCAATTTTATTGACTTCCCCCTCGGAGTCGCTATCTTCGCTCATATGTGTAGGCGCGTTTTTGGTCCCATGGTTTTCTTTGTAGAGATGGAAGGCCATGCAGGGGTTTACACAAGCCCTTATGAGGACAGGTGCTCAGAGCCAGACAAGCGCTAATCGGGATCTACTTCCAACCCAATTGTGCGAACTTCGAACAAACTCCGAGGCCTGCCAAGGCTTTACTGGGACGGCGACGGTATCATATTGGAATTGGAGCCGCTCACACACGAATGTCATTTCGGCACTACACCGTGCAAAGCAACTTGGCCAAACCATAATATCCGCCAGCCCAAAGTATCACTTCCAGTTCGTTGTACAAAGCGTAGTCCAAATTCAGTCAGGGTCATTACCAGTCATCCCAGAAGGGAACCTCGCGGCACCCCTCATATCCTCAGGTCCGTAGGGGCGGCGCTCCCAAAAGAGTGCTAGCCTCCAAGAGCATTCTTGTCGGCCAGCATTCCCCCTACGGCTCAAAATAATCTTGAGACGCATAGAAGCGTCACTTTGGGCGTCATCAAATTCGAACTTTACATTCGACATCAACAAGTTCGACGGCGGTCGAGCTATAAGAGAATTTCCGGGTACGAGCTTTCGGAAATATGCAGTTTACTCGATAAGCTATCTTTCGGTTTCGGAAACTTCGCAACAACTTTGATTTTTCTGTTGCTAGGAGGGATACGTCCATTTTCAATGATGTGACCCAAAAATTCAATTTTCGTCTGAAGGAATACACATTTTGTTAGTTGCATCAGGTACTATGAAATAACTTTTTTTCTTTTTCAAACGCTTTATTCTTATGACTATACATCTGGGCATTAATATTTTTGAATTTATGAAGGTAAATATGAAATTCCTTTAGAAAATTGTGGCCTAAAATTATGGGTAATGATGCTGTTTCATCTGGAATCACTAAAAGGGGAATTTCTCTACATTGTCTACAAAATTTCATATAAGCATCGACCTTACCATACGTTCTTATCGCTGTATTTCCTAAGCCGCGGAGTCTCGTATAGAAGTTTGTATTGCTAATGAGTGTAGATGACTGCAGATCGTTTCATAAAAATAATTGGACTACCGGTGTCGAAAAGGGACAAAAGTGCTACCATTTCTGACTATAAGTAAAAGTAACACTTACCAGATTAATTGCGCTGATGGCGCTGTTAGTTTCACCGTCAGTTATATCACTATCGTTCTTCGGTTCATTTACGTAGGCAGCGGTGTTGGTGTTGCCAATAACACGCATGACTTTCTTTCGATTTGGGCAATCTCGGTGTTGATGTCCAATCTCCCAATATTTGAAGCAAGAACCTGGTGCGCGCTTCTCGTAAAGGCAGGAAATTTGATAGTGGCCTCGTCTGGTGCAGATAAAAAGCATGGCATTTCTTCCTGGGTGGTGGGAACGACAGATTTCACAGCAGTTGATCTGAGTACCATTGCAGTATGTTCACGGGAAGTTGCAGCAAATTGTTGGGAAGTTGTTGTGAGTTCACATGTGTTAACACATTTTAGAGCAGATGTTGTGCGTCTTTCGTGACACTGAAGTACCTCCTTCAGCTGTCAGACAGTGCGTGCTCCTAGAAATAAGTATGTTTCAGTATTGCGGACCTTTAGACTGTCCACGATAAGGCTAACTAATTCGATTTCGGTGAGTCGGGCGGGTTTTGCAATTGCTTGCATTTTGAGAACTTATCTCTGCCACGTTTCGTCCTTCGGATCCCAACTACGGGCTTCAAGTTGGCGGTAGATGTCTTGAAAAGTACACGTGCGACTGATTCCACCATCAATTCGGTTCGGAGGCTTGCATAGTCTGCGCCACGAGTGGTTCTGAGAAAGGCTTTTGCAGTTCCCGTGAGGAGGCATCGAAGGCATAACAGCTTAAAGTGATCATCTGTATTGGTGGTTGCCAAAAAGTCATCTAGATCGGCTACGAAGCTCCAGACATCATAGTGGTCAACGCCGCTGAATTTGTTGACCGCTTATTCAACATCACTGAAGTCAATATGTCGAGTGTTCGCAGTTTGGGTCAGTTGAATTCCTTCTTCGAGTAGACTAATCGCATGTTGTAATTCGATTAGTTCCTTCCTTTGCTTCAAAATGCGATTCCTGGTTCAGTGGCCTCTTCTTTGATGACTTCGTTAGCCAAGCAGTTGTTTTTATAAGTGCAGCAGTTTCATCGGCAATAACAGTGGCTGCGGCGGAGGACGTTATAGAAAAAATCGTGACATCGGTTGTAACAGTGCAATCAGTACTTGTATTTGCTGGAGTATTCTTCAAAAAAGATGAATCAGAAGCAGCTGTTGTAGCAACATCTGTCGTTATCAGCGCGGCACATGGGACATCAGTAGTTCTAGCGGTTTTTCCAGCCGTAATAACGAGATTAGGTCCACACCGGCCGTGGCGAGTGCCTCCAACAGTTGGTTCTTTATTAACCGGACCATCACGTTATCAAAACTTTTGTTTTTTTTTGTGTATCGCTTTTCGTGCTTCCCATACGCCTGAGTTATAATCGCCCTTGTTTTAAAAACTATACAAACTCACGAACAAACAATAAAACCCGTCTAGTTAGCTCAGCGGTTGTATTTCGAATCTCCTGTCAGTTTTTCTCCGTCTCTCCTCCTTTCTATTACCTATCCCTGTAAATTTCAATTGGATTACAGCATGTGTATGGTTCATGCACTGACTAATGGATTCTACGTCTGGCACTCGTTGCGTGTAGACGTGTTTTTAATCGCTCCTGTCATTAATTTTAAAAACTAATTAATTTTTCACAAAAGTCAGTTTCAAATAATTGCAATATTTTTTACGAGCCAGTCAAAAGCAAATTTTGATTTTATTGGGAAAACCATCACCGTCGAATTATTCGAGCATTTATCGAATACCTGGAATTCATTTCCTGAAGAAATATCAAAAGTGGAAATACGTCAAGGGGAAGCCCCGGTCTGAGAACATTCCCTCTAGTCTCGCTGCAAAAGCAACGAGATGGAGGAGCCCGATGGCTTCAGCCATCAATCAGAAGGATCATGCCCATCGCCAATGATGACGGGCGAAAAAACGCTTAAAAGAAGCTACGAGAATAAAGCAGAAAAACCGACAATCCTATCGATTATCGAAATCAAGCAGCTGATCCAAGAAAAAGAGAAAGCTGAAAAATTTGAAAAAGAAAATGAAGAACTCAAGCTTCGAGTTAAATCATTAGAAGCACTTGTTGGAACGTTAACGTTCAACAAAGATGAAACCAAAAAAGGCCGACAAGCAAATTTGAAAACCCAAGACAAGAAAATTAAAAAGCCAAAGGAAGAAGCTAATCAAGAGGATGTCCTCAGCGCAGGAGGCGCAAATGACAGCAGAAATTACTATGCAGCGCTAGCTGGTCTTGAAGAAACGATGAACATTGAAGAGGATACAGGTAAAACGGCTAAGTTAGATGATGATTTCATTGAATACCTTAAAATTAAAAATCGGGAGAAAAAACCAAAAGGTTTGTCTGCTGGTCCGTCCGTTAAGATTAATGAAAAAAAAGAAAAAGTCCCACCAATCAATGTATTTGGACAAACGGGCAAAGATATGGTTCGGCTTTTGGCAGCCGAAAATAAGCTAAAAGATTTTCAGATAAAAAGAGTCAATGCCGATAAATTGACAATAAGGACTAAGTCGCTGGTTGATTTCCAGGCAACAAAAAATGCCTTAAATTCTGGAGATGTTCCGCATTTCACGTACACTCCGAAAAGCGAAAAGAACCAAACCTTTTTATTGAAGGGTCTGGACTGTGGTGAGGACACAGCCGATCTCCTTCAGGTGCTCCAAGAAGTTGCACCAGAAATACAATTTATTTCAGTTAAAAACTTTGCAACGAGAAGATCGATTGTGGAGTGCAAAAACTTGCCTCACTACTTTGTCCAGATTTCCAGCAAAAGTAGTTCGAGTGCCCTGCAGAAAATACGGTACTTGAACTTCCGCGTGAAGAGGTGGGAATGCCTCCAGGAAAGTGAGGTCAACCAGTGCTACAGGTGTCAAAGATGCGGGCATTCGGCTGCCAATTGCGCCATGAAATATAGGTGTGATAAATGCAAAGACATTCATGCTCCTGGCGAGTGCAGATTGGCTCAGGCGGAGCCAAAAGAAAAACTATATTGTGTGAACTGCGGTGCCTTTGGTCATCCAGCATCATATCGAGGATGCCCCCAGTATCAATATGCAAAGGTTAAAGTCACTCCAAAACAAAGTCAAGCACACCGCAGTGTGATACCTACCAATTTCGTCAAGCCCGGGGTGCCATTTTCACTTGCTGCGAGAGGACCAGCAGACAATGTTAATAAAATAAATAATGTAAGTGGCAATAATGAGCTGCTCCTTAAAATTTATCAGCAATTAAATTCCTTATCGGAGCGAATCGATAAACAAGATTCGAAAATTAACATTGTTTTGCAGCCTTTAGGACTTACAAATGCCTCAAAATAAGTTGTCATCCAGCCACATTCCCACGGATAGGATTCGTCTCATCTCGATCAACGTCAACTCCATTGTTACTTTACATCGGCGTGATTATCTCCTTGAATTCATTGCCAGACAAAAGCCTGACATCCTGCTTCTAACCGAAACCCACCTCAATTCATGGCACTCCATAACATTCAAGGATTTTGAATTCGTAAGAAACGTTAGGGTAATAGGTGGTGGGGGGGGGGGTGGCACCGGGATATTGGTACGAAGACCCTATCGTTTCCAAAATATTGAAAAAGTCGAATTCAAAAGCTTTGAATCTCTTGAAGTGTCCGTTATCAAAATCTCACTGCCAGGTGGCGATAACCTCTTCGTTATCTCTGCCTATGCAACTGGTGGAACGGTTCTCAAGCTCAAGGAGGAACTCAATTCCTTGTTTGAAATACTCGAATTGAACAGGCTGCATAATTATTATATTCTTGCTGGTGACCTGAACGCCAAGCATACATCATGGCTGAACGCCACCAATAATCCAAGAGGTGTATTCCTGAAATCGTGGATAACAGAGAACCAAATTGAACACAGGTGCAATCTATATGCGTCGGAGTTCCCAACATACCCTAGGACAAATTCATATTTGGACCTTTGCATTGCTGACGCAAGACTCGAGTTCAACTTAAATAGTCCTCAACGGAAACTGCAGGTGCTTCCTTATGATAGTGACCATAACGCAATCGTAATAGAAATCAATCATCACAGGGATGATTTCTTCCTCATTCCAGTTCAACATGAAAATCATCGGTTGAATTTCAAAAAAACAGACTGGGAAAAGTTTCAAAAGAAGTTTAATCGCGAGTACCAGAAGCAATATCCCCCTTCTGATGGTGGCAACTCTTGCTCAATGGTTCCTAATGACAGGAATCTAACCAACGATGAAATAGATGTCTATTTGTCGAAGTTAGAGAAGCTGACATTGGAAATGATTGAGAAAGTAGTTCCCAAGATTAAACATCGAAACAATATGGAAGGATATGAAACATCAACCATCGCAAGGTTGAAAAGATTGAAAAGCCTCCTTCTCACACGCGTCAACAATATTTATCGACGATTTTTGGACTACAACCATCCCTCGTTGTCTTTGTTGAAATTATATCTGAAGAATGTCCGGAACTTACTCCGGTCATACTTCAGGAGTGAGGTCAGCAATCAATAGGCGGAAAAATTGAGGGGTATTAGCCCACACGACCCAGACGGCGTGTTTGCGAAAGTGAATAGCATATTCCGCAAGAAGTCTCGAGTGAAGGTATCGAATCTTGAAGTCACAAGTGATGAGGTAAATCTTCTCGATAGGGCTGGTATCGAAATTGATAGTACGACTCTGGATAGAAATGGAAACAGGATTATTTGTGAAGGATTGGTTCATCTACCAAACCCTGAGAGAGGGAACGAAATTTTTTCAGAGGTCGTTGAAGCAAAAGTTTCCGACTGCAAATCAAGCCTGAACGGCCAATCAATTCTTCATTTCAATGAAACATTAACATCTGACCTCATACCGAGCTTGAATCTTATTGATTATTTTGTCAGCTATGAAGACTTGTGTTTCATATTTCGCAAGATAAACAACAAGAAATCATGTGGTACTGATGGTATTCCAAATGTAGTTCTCCGACATTTGCCACAGGTTGCTATTAGGAACTATTGCATATTGTTCAACAACATGTTGAGCAATTCATATTTCCCAAATGAGTGGAAAAAGGCTAAGGTATTTCCGATCTTGAAGAAAGGAAAAGAATCTTCATGCCCCAAAAGCTATCGCCCAATCACCTTGCTGCCTAACATCAGCAAGGTGTTTGAAGTGATACTCAACAGAGCATTAAACGCCCACATTGAGGAAAATGAGTTGATGCCGAATCGCCAATTTGGTTTTCGTGCCAGGCATTCGACCGCACATGCAATAATGAAAGTAACCTCAGACATCTGTTGGAAACTAAATGATAGACAATGTGTTGGAGCATGTCTCATTGATATGGAGAAAGCCTTTGATACGGTATGGTTAGATGTACTAATTTTTAAACTCCTTTAGGACAAGTTCCCCAGACACCTTGTCGCCATGATGTGTAATATGTTATATGGGAAATCGTCTGTTGTAACCGATGGAAATCTTCCAAGAATGCGCGAGTTCAAGGTCTTAAATGGTCTACAGCAGGGAACAGTTACTGCGCCTCTGCTCTTCTCAATCTTCATTCGCAAGCTATTGAACGGCTTTGATTTTAACGTCTCGCCAACGCGATCATTGGTAACGTTTGCTGATGATCTGATCATCTATACGGCAGACCGAAAAGCTACAATAGTTCAGAGCAATCTCCAAAAAATGTTAAATGATGTGCAGCTGTACACTGACAATTTCCGAATGAAAATCAATGCGCAGAAGTGTGAAACAATCTTGTTTCGGACAACGCTGCAGGGGGTCGGTCAAGACCTGAAACGTAATTGGAAAGATTTCCACATCATGGCTGGCGAGGGTAGTTCAGAACGGGTTCCACATAAATCCTGTGTTCGATACCTCGGTGTTTATCTCGATCAGTATCTGTACTATACTGAACATGTGAAAATCATGCTCAGTAAGGCACTTAAAAGAGTCATGGCCCTTCGAAGGCTCTTTCATCTCAGATACATTGATCAAAAGGTCAAAATTATCTGTTACAAGACCCTGGTTAGACCAGTTTTGACATATGGATGTCAGATCTGGTACAACCAGAGTGCTAGTACTATGGAAAAATTAAGAGTTTTCGAAAGGAAATGTCTTCGTGCATGTACTGGTTTGTACAGAAAGCCTGAGACGGATTGGAAACATTATATATCGAATAGAAGAATTTATCAAACTGCTGAAGTGACTAGAGTCGATATTTTCATATTGAAACTTCTTCGGAATCATATCGCAAGATCTGTGACTGTGAGTGAAAACCCTTGGATTTCACAGCCGTTCCACCCTACAGACGGGTATATAGCGACTTGCCTCGCTACTGGCTTCATTCCTCCAGAAGCATTCGTGTATTTGGACATGAATCGATATGTTTTTGATTCTGACGGCGTCCCAGTCATATATCACATATATCGACGGGCCACCGATAAGAAGATAAAATATCCTCCGAACTTGAGTTCACGAGACCAACAATTCCAATGGAGATACTCATTTGCTAGATTCGTTGAGGCTGATCGATTTGGGACGGGGCAATCTAGGTATTGGTGGCTGAATGACAATGTCTAAATTATTCGTGTTTATTTTCAGTTTTGGTGTTTTTCGTTATTTAGTTTTTGAGTTTCAGCTCATTATTGCTACATTTAGTGTTGTTTATCTTTGTTGAAAATTAGGTATAGGTTAGATTTACATTATGTTTATTATATTAGGTTAGAGATAAGGTTAAACGCTTATGTAGGAACATTGTTATAGATTTTTTTAAGTATATGATAAAGTTTTTGATTGCATTTATTAGAATTAAGTTAAAACATATTAAGTGTAGGATCAAAGTTCACTGGAGTGTTAAGATGATAAATAATTTTAGAATAGTGTTGGTTGGTTTTTTCTCCTTTTTCCAATTGAATTTTAAAAATATGTAATAATCTTCATTGATTTGAATTTGCTATAGTGGTTTTTTTTTGTTAAATGTGTTTAATGATAACGTACAAATTTAGAGAGCCATTTGGGCCATTAAGTTTTTGATTGTTATTGTTTGGAATTTGCTTTATATTCTTTTAAAATTTATAATGATTAGTATTAAATAATGCGCTTTTGACTTTGACTTTGCACTGACTAATATTTCATATACAAGCATTAACTAACATAGTGGTCTTAGACAAACTAAATTTTCAATACAAAATAAAGATTTCCATCGCTCAAAATCATTTTTGTTTTAT
Organism: Odontomyia ornata; assembly: GCA_963969285.1. Classification (NCBI taxonomy): domain Eukaryota; kingdom Metazoa; phylum Arthropoda; class Insecta; order Diptera; family Stratiomyidae; genus Odontomyia; species Odontomyia ornata. Next base: position 288,308,312 of record OZ017740.1, on the reverse strand, counting down.
TTAGCAAAAAAGTTAATCAATAACAAAATTGGATGATTAATTTTTGCCGCCTCGTATATACGTATATTTATAGGCTCTCCACAATAGGTAAATTTCTCTCGAGAAATTTGTTGTTGTTCCATTCATCAATATTTATCTTATCAAACTGGTACGTGCTTAACTTCTTTTCAATATTCAACCCTTATCACCCACTCACATCCACTTGAGAACAATTTATCACAATAAATATCTCATTCGAAAAACTATCTCATTTATCAACTTGAAATTTAATGATTCTACGGAATCAATTTGACATCCTTTTTAAAGCTTTTGCTCTTCCACTCCATTCGCTCTTTTCTCCCTTCGGTGTTATTTTATTTTAATATCATAAGGGATGAACGTTTTTCAGTCGATTGATTTTAAATGCATAAAATCACATCATCGTGTTTCGATTTAAATCTATTTTGAGAGGAAAATCCACAATACTAAAGATAGATACAACACTTGTCAGCAACTCATCATCCTCTTCATATCCTATCCTGTTCAGTTCGATTTTGAAGTGGCAACACCAAATCGGAGAGGCAAGAAAAATCAGAACAGTTTCATTGTAGTCATTACAATCAAGTGTTGGAATAAATTGCGTTAAGCTTTGTAGCAATCGTTAACAAGTTTCACTTGAAAATCGAAGGCTCAAATTTATGCTGACTGAATGATTTCAAAGTGTGAAGGTCCTGAATTGAAAAGGCAATGCCCAAGATATCAATCAATATGCATGGTAACAAAATCAATGCCTTAAAAGCTCTCGTGAGCCTTCAACATTGAAATCTTCCTTTGTTGTCCGCTGTCCAGAAAATTTTACATTTTTATATGCCATCAACAATTTGCCACCCTCAATGAAATGACATTCAAAATATTTTTGAATTTAATTTCGCCGTCATTAAATATTCACTGGGAGTATAAAGACGGTTGGGTTGTCAGCTTGTGACTTGGGGTGTTTTTTTTTCTTTTCACGAAACATAAACAAAGTGAAATTTCTACGTAAGTATTTTTCCAACTGCCTGTTTTATTGACAAGGATGAAATTCTGAGAGAAAATTAAATGGTAAAATGTCCTAATTCTGGCAGTATAATGAGCATCTAAGAGGAGCCCTCAAGTCTTCAACGTAATCTTGTTATGAATCTCGTTACAATTGGTGGAAGTTAATGTTCGTATCCTCGTTACGGAGCTAGATAAGCTACCAGTCGAGTGATGCTATTTCCGTAAGGATAATTGGAAAGTGAATAGGCTGTGAAATATTAAGAGTAGTTTCGTTAGTTAGGCGACAAATTAAGAGTTTTTATTTTGGTAGATTAAAACCTTGATTTTGAGAGGATCCTTTAGAAATTGTTAAGTGTTTGGTTGAATTTTTATCTTGGTATTATCTTAGAGAGTTTAAAGATAATATTTTGAACGAATATATTAAATGAGCTTTAATTCAATGTTAATACTTCAGCATGCATTTTTTATAACATCCTCCCGTGTTCCTTTGCTTTGTTTAAGGATCTACTAAATCAATACTACCCGCATGAAAAATTAACACGAAATAATCATTGGCCATGAGAGTTAAACGAAAACGCTTTACTTGACTTACTTTCATTTGGTCACGACAAGGCTAGTGACTTTGTCCTTTCCACTTTTTCTACATCAACAGCTCTCCCTCTCTCTACTCACGTTCCTTTGTCCTTTCATATTGTGAACAAGAATAAATAGTAGCATTTATGCTTGGTTGCTTGCTTGCTTGTTGAATAGTACAAACATTTTATCACCACAACGCATAGCAAGGATATACCAGGGGGGTGGGAAGGAAAGAATTTTACTTTCTGCAACTGTCATAGTAATGCTTCGGAATGACGATATGTTCACCCCTTAGATATAATCAAAACCATAACAAGGACTTTAACAAGCGTGTTGTATGATATGTTATTTTTTGTTGTCTCTCAGCTCTATGTTTCTGTACAACTGCAGTTACTCTAAAAATAAGCATTTTCCCATGGGGATGAAACAGTATACAACCTTTTTAAAGATGGTTGTAAATGTTGTATTACTGACCACGAGATATAAACAGGACAATGTAGCTACAACAAGTAATTGAGACTTTATCTTAGATTGACCCTATATGGATATTGTACAAAGCTTTAAGTACATTGTTCAACATTACAATTGTCCTTTTTACGACTATATGCACTAAAATATGCAATCATATTGAAATCAAAAGAACTGAAATGGATGGACATGGACTACATAATGTAATGATGTTGTAATGATGTAACAATACAGACTATTCAATCAATAACAATACATATCATTACATCATCAATACAATACATATCATTACATCATCAATACAATACATATCATAATATCATATTAATGATGTAACAATACATATCATTTAATAATTAAATAGTACATATCATTCAATCGATTTATGCTATGATGCATATATTCTCAATGCATTTATGCTATGATGCATATATTCTCAATGCATTTCATTCTTAATATTTACATGTATCATATTCATATTCACATTCCTAATTTTCTGTTTTTATTTACGATCGTAAATAAATTGAATGTGAAATGAATATGAAACCCATTTCATTCACACCGTAAAATGTAACGTGAGTATCTTACGGAAACCCATATGGGAAATTCATTTAGACTAATGTGTGAACTAGAAATATCATCTTACATGTACGCGACTAGCACGCGACATGCACTTGAATTTTCTTTGGTCAAGTGGATGAATAATAAATTAAGAATTGGGTCATTTTGTAAAATTAAACGAATAGAATTTATGACTAATGAACTATTGTAAATTATGATTAGCTGGTAAGTAAGAAAATGTATAAATACCAAAGTAGGAATTGAAAATATATCCAGTTTTAGACGAAACTCTGTTTGAGCAAGGATCCGCTGCTAATCGTAGCGTAACAAATATTTCGAAGGACTCGCTGCTATTTGTAGCGCAGGACTCGCTACTATTTGTAGCGCATCATAAATATACATATATTTATTTTAGTAACCATGGCGTCAGTGGAATTTAAGATTCCTCGCCAGAAATCTCTGCGGCCTAGCCGCTTGGTTAGGTAAGCGTTCCTCCAATTCGGGTTAACACAATAAATATTATATTTTGTTCTAGAGAGGAACAGGAGAGATATCTGGTAAAACCAGACATATTATAATAAGGTTTCAAACTGGAAATTGTGTCCGGTCGAATTTTAGATGGAAACATTTTGCATGGATTAAAATGACATGTAAATTTGACATAGATGTCACTGACAGTACAACCAACCTAAAAAAAATAAGTCTCCAAATCCTTCGACGCGCGCAGTTTAAATTCAAATGTCATCTTATTTTTTGGACACAGTATTCAATTACAAACAAAATTATTTTATAGTTTAATGCAGTTCTTGTTGTCAAAAATTACAAATTTTGCAACAAGAAGTTGTTTTTCCAAAATTTCACTGTAGTGAAAAAAAAGTGTGGGACTCCCAAGTGCGCAATGCTTCTTGACTACCCATTAAACACCACCTTTGTCTCATTACTTCCATCTAGGCCTCGTTTTTCTACGCCTAGAGTTGCCTTCGAGTTACAGGAACCACTTTTCTAGCGAAAAATGGATTGCTAGAAAGTAAACCCCTCTTCCCTTGACACCTTCCAGCACTCCAGTATACGTGTACCTTTATAATTGTCTGAACCGCTCGGGCATAATGTCCTACGCGATTCCACTTTTTTACCGATACAAGCATCTTTCTAATAAGAATTTTCGGGAAAAGGCCTCCGATTATACCAGAGAAGTCACTGTGCTATATTCCCCACCTATTACAGGTAAAACATGTGTAGAAGACGTCACTTACCTCACCTGGGTGAAACACACAATTGGAAGACTGTGATTTATCAACCATGTAAAAGTAAGACCCATAAATTTCCATACACAACCAACGCTGGGCCTGATCAGTCATACTTTCAATAAAGCCATGTTTTCATGTCGGATCAGGCGCTCAACCCGTCTTCCCTTTGTGTTTTTCTCCCAGGACTGTTGCCAATTGTTTAGAGAACGTTGTCTCTCTATAGCAATCACCTCGTTGTTGCTTTCGATACAAGTAGATATTTTTGCGATCTCTAACAAGGAGGGCGATGGGTATCATGACTACGCGACTGTCCGGTATGCGCGTGTAATTCGTAGTGCTTCTTATTTTTGCACCTGTACTAATTGCTTTTGCTACCGCTCTTTGCTGAGACTTCCATCCCATAGCTTTGATCCGTACGTAGAGTAGTACAGTACAACAAAGTTCAAACTGTCAAATCTTTTGACGTGTCAATTTGTTGCTCTCTATCTTTTTTGCTTAATCTGGTGTTCAGTCGCAACAATTATTAGCTCAAAATACATAGACTAAAGCTCCGTTCATCTACGCTTAAAGTGGTGCGCATCTCGGGTCAAGTGGCAAAGTTCTCCTTTGACTTAATTGTTTCTTTCTTGAGACAAGGACATTGTTTCCGTCTTAAATACAGAACCTGTGTAGCTGTAGCCGCCTTGAAGCCCGTGGATTTTTTTTTTGTGGTAGAGAGGTGAATGCCATTTATTCACAGAGTGTGGAACTCCTATGCGCAACTAGACTACCCACTAAACACCTCCCCTGTAAGCGTGAAAACCCAGTCTGGAACCGTTTGACACATTACTTCGGGCCAGGTCTCGTTTTGTTACGCCGTGGGGAGCCTTCAAGCTGGGGGATCCCTTTCCTAGCGAGAGGGGAAAGGGGAAGACGAAGTGCCAGACAAGCGATCCCCCAGCCCCAACGCCCCCGGGTGCCGTGAGTTCTTTTTATCTTTTAGGAGCATAATGTGCCACCTGGTTCCATTTGTCAACCAATTCGAGCATCACTGCGACTTTATTATCTGTGGTAAGCTCTCCCGTCTCCCTGTAGAGTTCCCTTCGCAGCCTGACCCATTTTTTGCACGCAAAAAATGTTTGGCAGGCATTGTCCTCCTCTCGTGGGCAATACCAATAATCGGGGGGCCGTGACTTACCAATCTTGTGTAGGTAAGACTGAAAACACCCGTGCCCGCTCAAAAGCTGGGTCAGATAGAAGTCAGTCTCACCATGCCTTCGATTTAGCTACGGTTTCACATCCACTTCACCTTCCCTTCGTGCAATTCACCCAAGACTGCTACCAATCGTTGAGTGAGCGTTGTCTCTCCTCGCGGACAACTGTCTCTCTCGCATCCTTGTCTCGGCGTAGGTAAATAGCGCGGCGCTCTCTAGCGAGGAGGGCGACAGGTATCACGCTTGCAATAACTCTCACCGCCGAATCAGAGACTGTCGGATACGAAGATGCAATCCTCAGTGCTCCTCTTCTTTGTACCTGTGCCAAACGTTTTCGATATATCTCCTTACTGAGAGCGTCGCCCCATACCTCTGCTCTGTACAGTAGCACTGACCCTACAGCACTCATTAAGAGGCGTCTTCTTGATGGGCTGGGTTCTCCTACGTTGGCCATAAGTCGACTCAGAGCCGATACTCCTGAAGCAGCCTTCTCAGCCCTTTCCCTGACTTGCTCAGAGAAACTCATCATCAAGCCGATCAGTAGCCCGACGTACTTCACCGATGGCTTCGATTCGATTTTTATGTCTCCAATACTGATAATCCTTACTCTAGGGATTCTCTTTTTTGTCAAAATGATCACTTCGGTTTTCTCCAGTGCTAACCTGAACCCGCGAGCAGTCTCCCAGTCCCTCACTCGGCGCATTAGCATATCTAACCTAAGTCACGCCTGTTCAACGGTGCGTCCAGCGACCAGAGCTGCTACATCATCCGCACAGCCGATCAAGTGCGACTCATCTGGCATCTCCAGTCTCAGTTGCCCGTCGCAAGACACGTTCCATAGGTCCGGACTAAGGATAGATCCTTGGGCAACACCCGATGTAATTTCCATCCTTCGTCGGCCCTATGTCGTGTCGTAGAGCAGGTTTCGGTCCTTTAGGTATTCCATCAAAAACCACATTATATATCTGGAACTTGAAAAGAGCTTTCCAGCGTTTCCAGAATATCCACCCATCTAGCGGAGTTGAAGGCGTTCCTGACGTCAAGTGTCACCAACAGCACGATCCGTCGCTTGGTGCGACTATATGCCTCTGCTTTTTGGACCGCGTTCACTACCTCTACAATCGCAATCAATAGTAGAGCATCCTGCTGTACCGAGGAGAAAGGTGCCCAGCAGCACGAATCGCGTCAGTGAGTCTTTCCCTTGATGAGTTTCTCTAGCAGTTTCCCAGCAGTGTCTTGCATGCATAACGGGCAGTATGCAGACGGCGATTCGGGCTTTTTCTTCCCCTAGCTGATCAGCACGAGCCTCGCCACCTTCCATCGTATAGGGCAAACCCCGTACTGTAGGTAAGCGTTGAATGTGCTGAGCAGCAAGTCAGGACAATGGTGATAGACAAGCTGCAACACTTTAGCTGGAACACAATCTGGACCTGGAGCTTTCTTTGAAAGGACTGCCTCCTCCAGTTCCGGCTGTGTGAAGAGTGGATACTCGACTGCTGTTTCACCATGCACAGCGTCAACATGGACGGAATTGGGGGTGAGGAGTGCTCGCACTATCTCGTACATCTTTCCGCATCATCTATACAAGGTTTCCGTAGGGCATCAAGCTTCTGCATAACTAGCTTGTAGCCAAAGCCCAACGGATCCTTGTTTAGCGTCCACTAGGTCTTGCCAGCAGCGAGCTTTGCTGTTGTTGATCAATTTGTGAAGGCATCACCTGGCCAACTTATATGCTGCTGCGCGGTTGTTTGCCTCGTCATGGCTCCGTGCCCGTTAGGCTTCACGCAGAAGCTTGTCTTTCCCTTCGTTTTCCAGCGATTTCATTTGACCATCAGTACACTGGGGGCTTGCCGTGTCGGGGTTTTCGGCGGGGCATAGAAGCTTTGCAAGCAGTCGTGATGATGCTTATAGTTGAGTCATCTTGAGCTGCCAGTTCTTCCGTCCCCTCTTGATCTCCCTGCAGCGGTGCACCTGCTCTGAGCACCTAGACGGGGGGTTGCAATGGAGCATAACGAGATGTTGGGAGAATTTTGTGCGACCCTGACGATTGATGAAAACTCATACCCGATTTGTTTTGTGGGATTTCTGACGATTTCACGTAGATGATAGATTTGACGATAAAGTGCGGCAAAGCTACAATCAGCCCCTTGGCGAAAATTTCTTCCGTGTTCGACAAAGAGCGTACTAGAAAGCTGCGATGCGAATACGACAGCTGTATCGAATATTCAGTGCAAAAATTCAGAGACACTTATATTAAAAGACGACGACCTTGTATACCAAAGAGAAAGACGATTAGTGCCGCATGAGCGAGAACGGGTTAATGCTCAGATTAGCAATTCGATAGACGACGGAATTGTTCGACAGTCCGATTCAGATTATGCGAGTCCGGTTGTCCTACTAGCAACAAAAGAATGGTTTAAAAAGATTTTGCGTTGACTTTCGAGTCCTGAATACAAAAATTATCAAAGAAAGGTACCCGCTACCGCTGATTGAAGACCAGCTATACAAACTGTAAGGTGCCCAGGTGTTCAGCATTCTTCATTTGAAAAATGGGTTTTACCACATTCCAGTTGATTACTCGAGTCAGAAGTATATGGCTTTCATAGTACCTGATGATCATTTCGAATTTGTGAGAGCACTATTCGGTCAATGTGAGTCGCCAGCTGTTTTTCAAAAATTCGTGAACGCCGCCTTTCTGGAGCTTATTTGCGAAGGTGTCGTGTTGACATACATAGCTGACTTAATCGTTGCGTCAGAAGATTATGAGAGCGGATTAGAGAAAGTAAAGAGTGTATTAAAAACTGCGAGAGAGACTAGCTTTATCGTGAACTGGATAACATGCGCATTCTTCCAGACGAAAATTGAAGTTTTGGGTCACATCATTGAGAATGGACATGTCCACCTGGGCAAAAGAAAAATCGAAGCTGTTGCAAAGTTCCCGAAGCCGAAAGATTTTTGCCAAATATAGGGGCTACTCAGGTTAACTGGATATTTTCGAAAGCTCATACCCGGATGTTCTCTTATAGCTCAACCTCTGCCAAACTTGGTGAAGTCAACTGTTAAACTCCAATTTGGTGACGCCGAGAATGACGCTTACCTGCGTCTGAAGATTATTTTGACGAGTCAGCAAGTTTTGAATCTGTACTGCGTAGGCGCGGATACGAAGCTCGAGGTTACATCGTTTGAGGAGGTGGGTTGTTCTTGGACGACGACAGAAATCTACGATTTGTAGTTTCAAAAGGGATACAGGCGCAAATTATCAAAATTGCACACGAGAAAGGTCACTTCTCCGTGAGCAAAACGGAGGTTTTTATGAAGAACGACTATTGGGTGCCATGTCTTCGTGCCAAAGTAGAGAAAGTGATTCGCAACTGTGTTAGTTGCATGCTGGCAGAAAAGAAGCAAGGATGACAAAAGGGAGATCTTGATCCCATCGACAAGGGCGAAGTCCCTTTGGATACTTTTTACGTTGATCATTCGGGGCCTTTGGTGACGACAAGGCAAAGTTACCGATATATCTTTGTCGTTATTGACAGCTTTTCAAAATTTACATGGTTATACGCAACCAAATCGACAATGACGGTTGAGGTGTTGGATCGGCTTACGAAGCAGTCCGTGACTTTTGGAAATCCACGAAGAATTGTATCTGATCATGGTACTGCCTGCACATCAAACAATTTTGAAGCCTACTGCAACAACGAGAAGATTCAACGTCTGCTAATTACGAAGGCAGTCCCGAAGCGAACGGTCAAGTAGGGCGGATAAATTGTACGCTCATCCCGCTGCTGAAGAAGATGTATGTGCCGAAGCCGGAAGAATGCGACAAATATCTGAGCACGGTCCAGCTGAACTTAAACACAACTCCCCACAGAAGCATCGATATGACACCATTTCGTTTGCTTTTCGGTAGCCATGCGCTTATTCGTGAAAATCTAAATATTCGCGAGCTTGTCGAAAATGAATGGATCAAGGCCTTTGATGAAAGACGCGACGAGATTTGGTTTCAGACCGAAAAAGGTATCAAGAAAATTCAAGAGGAGAAACGACGTGTTTGAAAAAAAAAGAAGCAGATGTTTATGGAGAAGGCAATTTAGTAGCTATTCGTCAGACTCAGCAAGGGCTGGGTTTAAAATAAGCAGCTAAGTATTTGGGACCATACGGAGTAGCGAAAGCCTTGCGGAATGATAGGTATACAGTTCGCAAAATCGGCAAATACGAAGGACCTTTGCAGACGCCAACGGCCACTGATCACATGAAGTTGTCGGCATATGACGGAAATAGTAGCGTCTCCAAAGACGACTGGGGCGATGACGACTATGAAGTTCACAACGACGAAGAAGACATCCGATGACGATTGTCATCGCAGGAGGGCTGAATGTAGGGAACGAGTAACAAAGCAACCATACAGTAGAGCTAAAAGTCAAGACTTATTATTCGTCGAGGCCAGTTGACTTATGTATGTCTGATTAATAATTTGAAAATTAAATCACTTTTAAATTTGATCTAAGACCGAGTGTTTTGGTGAGTCGAAAAGATAAGCTACTCCTAAAATACTGACGGAAGTCTTCCAGTAGGAAAGCCATACAATAGTGCAGGCGAGACAAGGTGCACCTTCTTTTGCCTATTGCTACTAGCTCTTGCCAATGTACTGAATGGCTAATAAAAGTTAAAATATCAATTCTTAAAAAAGAAAACGTATACCACAAGCACTACTTGACATAGTCTCCTAGGTGTCTCTCGGCTGTATCACTAAAGGAGGCAATGAAGCATAACTTACAGTTATAAAACATTCACTCTCAATGGCCATTCACTTAGAAAATAATGAGCGTAACAAATAATAAATCCTCATTTAACTAATTTTTCTGGCAATTTCCTTATTTAAATATCATTCTTTCAACTTACAAATAAACAGACAGCTAAGTAGCTGCCTGTCAAGTTGCTCGTCAGATTTGAAAATCCTCTGATAGGGAAGCAAACGACGAACAAGTAGCGAAAAGGCGAACAACACTAATGAAAGGTGAGCTATATTAGAATAGCTAAATTGACAGTGAAGGCACCTGTGGTAGATTAGTTAAAACTGCTTAAATGAAATGCTAATGCAGATTAATTTTGATAGAATTTGCATAAATTTCAAATTTAATCGTCCAACGAGGATACTTTGCGAATGAGGAATTTTATGCTTCTGAAACAGAATGTTCCGTAGGATATAAATTAAGACGAAAGAAATCTTGTAGTATATACAAAATATGAGAAACAGATGAAGAACAGTATCTCAAGCAAATTGCGAATTGATTGGATTCTGGTTGCTAAGGAATATGGAAATCATGAGCTTTTAGGCATACATTAATGAGTTGTTTAAGATTTTGACGAGGTTGCAGTTTGCACAAGGCTTTAGAAGCTACTGTTTACTGAACACGTACAATGTACGGGCAAACTTAATAAAAAAATCATCAAAAGACTTGAGAGAAACCGAGAAAACGGTACCGCTGGAGACAGCTTTTTGCAGCTCAGACTTCAAGACTAGACGATGCACTTGAAAGACGGCCATCATTACAAAATACAATGGCTAGAACAATGCCATAGCTTTAAATCTGAATTCTAAGAGTACAGAGAGGAGCCATTTTTTAGGTATTTATCAATTTCCAGGTTATTTCTCAAGCAATGGTATAGAAATATAGAACCAAACGTTATATTTTTCATCTATACACGTAGCTCAATAAATTCTTAAAGCAGAAATAATCATTTGATGAAGGGTGGAATAGGCGCAATATTTTTCTCCTCTTTTTTGGACAAATCTTTGGTTCTCAACATTCAATATGCGATTTGTTAGCTTTGCTTGTTCTAATTTCTTAATTGGCCTATCCCCTACTTGTAATTGAATTGAAATGTCAAATGTCATGTAATATGCATTTGCAGATGTCGCTTTGACAGCTGTCAATAAAGAAACCTTCTCAATGCACTTATCAAACAGATAATGGTTAAAACCTATTCCACGATAAATATTTGATTAAATTCATTTAGGTTATGGATCATATGCTGCGAATTTTAATTGTATTTGCAAGTTAATACATTAATCAATCGTTTTGGGGAGTATTTTTTAATTAATCAGGTCAAAAGGGAAATTTTCCGGCAAATTTAAGATTTTTTTGATGAGAAAGAGACAATTGCCGGGAAAGTTAAAGTCGATATAGAATTGGAATCAAAAACTGTCAAATGGTTAGAAAAAAATGGTCATAAACATGCTGAAATTCAGATTAAAAAAAATTATTTGGAATGGAAAGTTGGCAATAAGGCAAATATGATTATCAAAAGTTATTGACAAAGCTGTTTGTTGAAACTCGATTTGGAAAAAGCCGATAGTAAGGCAAAAGAAATTGATTTGAAAGTGTTGGGCACATTGATGCTTTTGTTGGAGCCATGTAATTGTTCTCACATATAAAATGTAGAGTGTGCGTTGAAGCGTGGGATAGTATCAAAGCGGCATTAGATGATACCGGCGATACAAAAAAATAAGTATCAATCAACATGCAAGAACACAGTTTGATGGAGGATATATGTCTGTAAAAAGACTGCATTGTTTAAGGAAGTGAATCAGCTGTATTCAACATCGCCAATGTATTGGCCATCTCATAGATTTTAGTTGGTTTGCCGGCAAAATGCAAACCAATGGTATAGGCAATCATAAATTCCGAAGTGAAAACCACGGTTTACTACGTCCCAAATTTGCTCTTTCAACGTTATGATATTGACAACGAGGCGAGTGGAATGAGCAAAACGTCTAGGCTGGGGATCACTTTTCTAACAATTCCCCTTCTTGCCTCTCCTCCCTCTGGAGGTGGGATTGCCCAGCTTGAAGGCTACAAAACGAGACCTAGCCCAAAGTAATGTGTCAAACGGTTCCAGGCAAGGTTCTCAGGTTAACAGGGGAGGTATTTAGTAGATATTCCACTCGCTCACGAGCATGATAGCTCTGCACTCAGTGCGTAAATGCCATGAAAATTGCTCGTTTTTCAGCACAAAATAAAAATTCGATTGTGATTAAGCATTTGATGTAGATGCCAGACGATGCCCTGAATAATTTGATTAAAAATAATTTCAAAGAATGTGAAAAACCAAAAATACATGCTTTGTGAATTAACGATTCCGTATAATCTATTAAGTAGCGTCCAAACCAAAATTGGTAAAAGGGGGTCGCTGTGCTTATGTTATTAAACATTTCTTAAGATTATCATATTTTGTTAGTACTTATGATTATTTGTATTATTTGTTATTTATTAACATGATTCATTTTATTTCTTGTTATTATTTGTTAGTTATTAATATGGTTCATATTATTTTTTTATTATTATTTGTTAGTTATTAATAGGGTTTGTAATGAGCTTTCAACGATCGTCCGATGAGATTCCCCAAGGAAATCCAAACCAACCTTTCACCGGTGCCAACGAATGGTATCCAATCGGTCAACGAGTCCATGCACTCTCTCTCCGAACTAGCTGGCTGACAAGCAGCCCCTGCAAAATGGATTATGAGTGCATGGACGGTTTAACCGATTGGGTACCATTCGTTGGCACGACTCAGACTTCACGTCTAAATAACCGATGAGAGATCGGTTTAGATTTCCTTGGGAAATCTCATCGGATGATCGTTGAAAACTCATTACAAATGGCACCCAACGTGGGGCCTCGTTATTAAAGAGGGACGTTTAGAGTCCTTTGACCTCTGGGTCCTATACGGAAACGCTTGGTACTTCGGTACTAGGGTCCCGCGACCAGGAGTAGCAGAGTGTGCTTAGTCACCACGGAGCCACTTCACGTAAATTGAATTTTCTGTTCTCCTTTGTTTTATTTTTTTTAAATTGCGATGGAACCGCTTGGATGTGTTGTCCTTGGGTAACTCCCAGTAAGGACGTTCGATTCACTTATTGGGAACGGCCAACCAGATGGGTTTACCTGTCTGGCTGGACTCGTAAGTGAATCGGATGTTCCCTTACCTTTGTGTTGCGAACTGGTTCTGGATTTTCACTATGCGTAATAGGTTTGACTTCTAGGAGCGTGTGCTGGAATTGTGAAGTTCGGAACGCTTCCACGTGTATGAATTTCGAACGCGTACGGGAATAGGACGGTAACGCTTTCATTTACCTCGTAGAGTCGTTTGACGTAGAATAAACGGATATTTTTGTAATAGTGTTTGATGAAAGAAAAGATGATGCGAAGTACCTAGTCTTCGGTAGATTACAGTTGCTGTCTCCTTCCATGGGAGGACTACTGGAAAGGAAAAAACACTCTGATATAAGTAGATACTTTTTTTAATAGGTTCATAGAAAAGTTCGCCACCTACGGCCACTAGTATTAATTTTTCTTTCCTCAAATTATTGCATATAGAGGTTCCAACATGGCCATTTGCCGCAGTCCACAATGGCAAGAAGGGCCAGTGGAGCCTCCTGATTGTGCGATTTGTTGCCAAAAAGTACAGGCAATAGACCAGATGATTCGTACTAACTGTAGCCATGATTTTCACGCTGAGTGCATGAAAATCTGGTTTAAAAGGGAAAGTGTGTGCCAACTTTGCAGGCATCAAGTGTCCTTACACGAGTTCACTCAGACAGACACCCCTAACCAACCAATACCCTCTGGGACCCATCGTCCCACCTAAACTTCAAGGAGCAGTAGCGAAGGAACCACCCTAAAATTTGAGGTCCCGTAGACTCGTCCCGCCTTTGTTACCGAGGATGCAAGGTTGGAGAGATTGAAACCCTCAGATGGAAGATAAAAATCCGAGAGCGGATATATGATCGATCCCGCCCTTAACTGTAATGCATACCCCAACACCACCAAATTCTCCTGAAGCAGCTGATATAGAGACTAACACCTCTACGCAACCAATAAGCCGTGGCGAGTTACAGGAGATGATGCAAGTCATGCAGCAGATAGCATGCCGTTTCAACACCTTCGAGGAAGCCGTTCGGAACTCAACTCCGAGGGAACCGATCCCTCAGCCTCGTAGCAATGTTCCGACTGCGGCCGGAGAACAAACGCAGACCTCACAGTCCATCCGCGTGGAACCTCGTAAGATCGAAATTAATCCGGATCCACTACAAATCGCTAACGAGGAGCTTTCCGGACAGGTAGGCCCTATAACATATTTTTGGTATGAATCAACAACCGCAGTCACTACTGAAACAGAAGCGAATCACTTTCCTGCAGCACAAGTGCCAGCGAGTTCGAGGCCTGTAACGGTCATATATCATCCTGCCCCCCAACAACGCATCCTTGCAGCTCCAATGGGACATACGACCAGTAGAAGGCGTAAAATTCCCTGACATAAAGCCGCCCAACTTATTGCCCAATGGAAGCTAACTTTCTATAGACCGATTTTTAAGGGGGGTAGAACACCTCACAATGTCCTCTCTGGATGGCGACACAACGCGTAGTTCCTGTTCACAGGTAATGCGCAACCCTGGTTCTGGTGGATAGTAGATGCCAATCTCTATTATGACTGGGACACCCTCAAACAAGCCGCTATGGAAGATTTCTCAGCAGGGGAAAGTGATACCCTAAATAATCAACAGCTTCGAAATCGTTATCAGTCACACCACAAGACCGTGGACGAATACTTTGTTGCGTTACACGGCATGGTAGAGCGACTAGTCAATCCTTTTTCAGAGGCCGACCTTCTGGAAATCCTCTGGTGCGGATTGCGTCCCAAACTGAAAAAACGCATAGTTTACAGCCCTAAGGATATCATTGGAGTGGTACGATCTTCTGTAAGGGTCATGGAGGCTATCCTCCACAGCCAGCGTCGTGCTGCGAATGCACCACCCTCTTTTCCTCGTAGAGACCGTCCAGATCGACGTTTCGTACATGAGATACAGCCTGATCCTGCAGCATATGCCCCCTTTGACACGTCGGCTCAAACCCTTCCAGAGAGACCGACCAGCCTGCCTACAGTTCCCAGGCTCACTAGCGGAACAGAAGTAGTAGAAATTGACGAAGTGACCGGCCGACCAAGAATCACTATATGCTGGAATTGTCGTCAACATGACCATCGATTCTCCGCATGTCCGCCGGAACCTATAGTATTCTGTTATTGCTGTGGCAAGGCCGACACATACGCCCCAAATTGTAAGGACTGCCCCAGTTCAAAATCGGGAACGCATAATTAGATCAAGTTTTGTTGTTGTTGTTGTTTGACTGAACTGAAGGTAAATACGGAATAAAGTAGAGATAAGTTAGTTTCCTGTATGGTTGTATTTCAAACGCGTTTAAAATGGGCACGTAATGGTGGCTGAATTAATGTAATCGACCGTAATCCATTTAAAAGACCTGCGACCGAAATCCTCTCCGAACAAGCTGGCCGACAAGCAGCCACCGCGAAATGGATTACGAGTGCACGGACTGGTTGACCGATTGGGTACCATTCGTTGGCACGACTCAGACTTCACGTCTAAATAGCCGATGAGAGGTCGGTTTAGATTTCCTTGGGAAATCTCATCGGGTGATCGTTGAAAACTCATTGCAGGTTCGTTTTATTTTGTATTGATATTTGTGCTATTGATTACTTATTAACATGGTTTGTATTATTTCTTATTATTATTTGTTGGTTAGATATAAGGGTAGTATTTTTTCTTATTATTTGTTATATTATTTATTATTTAGTAATACGGGCCGTATTATTTCTTATTATTTTTTATGATTTATTGTTATTATTTTTATGGTTGGTTTTAATTCTTATTATTAGATGTTTTTTTTTTTTGTTATTATAAACACTAATTACTAATTAAGTCAAGTATTCTCAATAATTGGAATACTAATTCTATTTTGAGCAGATAGATTGCGTTCATTGATGTTGGTAAATTCTCTAATTTAAATGAGTAAGAAACCTCAAAATGGGCGCCAAACAATGACTTACTTAATGGAATTGTGAAATTTGATGAAAATAAGAGAAGCATAACTCGAAAATTTAATTGATATTTACTGGCTAAACAATACAATTCGTTGATTTTGGGGCCTTTTGAATACGCTGCGAGTGGGTGAGGTTATGATTTCGTGAAAAGGGCACATTACAGTGTCCATCATTCAATAAATATGTAATAACATCACTATGAAATTCTTTCAAATATTCAAGCATTTCTACTTTTATTCGTGCTATAACTTAAGTATAGATACATATTTTGTATCGTTAGCCTTCATAATTGAATTATCTAAGTAGATTTTTTGTTTCTGTTTGATAAAATATCATTCTATTGTTTATCGTCTTCTCTTACATGGGTTGGATGTAGAGATTCTAGACTAGTTATGTGTTCTTATGAATTTAAAAGATAGAGATAGATCCAATCGTCTTAGCTGGTTTGTGATGCACGTGATCAGCATTGTTCGTTATTTATTCAAATCTCAATGGTCAGGATGTTCTACTTCAGTAACGCTCCAGGGATACAATCTTCCACGAGCTTTCGACTTCGAGTAATGTGTGCTCGACATATAGCGAAGGGAAATCGTAGGGAATTTTTTGTAGCGTCAGCTTTTGAAATTTTTGCAATTTGCAATGGAGATATGAAATACGTTTCCTTCCAATACAGGCTATTCAATTGCCGTAAATGAGCCGCGCATCTGCTTTCATAACCTTGCAAAACTTGCAACAGAAAATCCAAAATAATGAAGATACGCACTTCTTAAAAAATCTTTTCCTTATACTTTTTTTAACTGTCCACAAACGTAGCAAAAACGATCAATAATTATTTAGGACCGTACTTGGAGAATTATTTCCGACAGTCGACACAAGGCCGGTTCTGCCCTCATTTACGACCTGCGATTTAGTACGGAAATGAATAGTAGGTACTTCCCTGAACGTCCGCTTATATCCTTACTCGCGCAAATTACTCCCTCCTTGTAAACGATTCTGCTGTCATTTAGGTTCCATTGAGTTGTCGTCAGAAAGTCTATCGTACACCAGCAAGATGGCGGTGGGCAATCTGGATCCTGTACTCGCACATGCCCTGTCTCCCGCTCAGCACCAAAATTTGCGATGGTGTTCTCGCTCCCAATCCAACTTTTTCCCACGTACGCAAAGCTGGCGTAGCCCTTCTTCAAGTGGCTATTTCCCCAACTCTAAAGCCTATATCCTTTTTTCATTGAAGAAAAGCAGCAGCAGGAGAGAAGCGTCGGCGATTTATTGCCTCGACATCGTCGATTACTCCCGGACGATACCATTCCAATGTGGTTCAACATGTTTACGGTACTGTTTCTGATTTTTGCTTGTCTCACTACATATTTATCAAAATAAAACACTTTATTCAACACTCAAAGCCGAATATTCACAAAATGAGTCAAAACGCCATGATACAAACAGTGAGCGAACGCACGACAGACGGATTTGACGTAGCACACAAGTGAAGTCCCGGACCGCTTCGCTTTCTTTCCCACAAGTTTTTCCCGACAAACGTCCCGGTCGCGGTTCAGTGGCAGCGATTCAAGTTTTAATTAGCTCACCACCCGTTGACGTCAGTGGCGTAGGGAATAGGGATCGGCTGGTCGGCGTCAGTGGCGTAGGTCGTAGGGATCTGCTGGTTGCGTCAGTGACGTAGGGTGTCAAGAGCGAAGTTATCACAACTTAATGGAATCGGGTTTTGACAACATACTTACTAGAAGTAGAGTCATTGCGTTTGGTTCGGGAAAACAACATAGCGGGAGGTTAGCTGCAGTTTGATATTAGTAACAAAAGTGATGACCGATTAAATAGTGCGATTTCATCAAGAACTAAATGAAACGTGGAATACGTGTGAGGAGTGCTATAAGATTATCGATACAGAGTGTGCAATGGTCTTGCGGGATGACGACTAATATTGTACTTTAATTGATTCCATAAAAGTTCGTCTGTCAGGTGTGAGACTGCTCATAGTTTATTTCAAGAAACATGCAAGAATTTTCGTATTAAAAATTGCGATTAAGTTTTATTTGTACTATTTTCTTTCACTAACTAAAGTGCCGGGTTTTGATATTTCCTCCCGTATTCTGCCCACTTGCGTGGTTGAACTTCAATCTAGAAGTGATGAATTTACTGAAAATGTTCCAAGCTAAGATAGCCTCTAAAGATACTTATATGATTTCAGTTTTTAGGTTTGCAAAGATAACTGCAGTGAATGCCTTAAATCAAAATGGGATTATTTGAAAAATGTGAAAAAAACATACACGTTTCTCTATTATGACCATCAAAAGGACTTGATGTCATGTTTAATTTCTATCGCACTCTTAATGCTAAGTTTCCGCAACACTAAATTGTATAGTTTAGTTAAAAAAAAACTAGTAGTAAGTACCTCACAACCTTACTGGTGGTTTAAATCTAAGACAACTCAGTTTGGCTACACTCAGATCTCTACGAACATGAAGGCATCATTAGTTTTGGATTATTCCTAGTCTGCATGTTATACAGTTTAATATTTTTCGTATCTCACCAATACTTCACAAGGACCATGGTAAGGTGGTTGCAAAGAAGTGCGTACTCTTACCATTTTAACTAACACTTGTTTGCAATCAACTAAATTTTTAAGTTTGTTTGGCTTGCACGTGTTATGACTTAAGGCTGGAATGGGTTTAGTTATTGGCATTATAATTTACAAATCTGCTTGTGATTTCTGATCTACATAAATCTTTGGTAAGTCACTTGGTGAGCGTATGCATATGGCAGTTTTCGGGATATCCTCTGGCTTTACTATAATTTAGTGATACGCTTTTACCAGATCTAAAGTTGAGAAAGTTTTGCAGCTGGTTAAAAAAATTGTGATCTTCTGAATGTTAAGGATAGGATAGCGATCTGGCGCATTAAGACTTCTATAGTCACCACAATGACGCCACTCACCGTTGCTTCGTACCATATGTAATAGTGAGCACTATTGGCTATCAGACGGACGAGATATTAGAAATATGAAGAAGAAAATTAAATTCTTTCTTAGCTGCAGCTAATTTGTCCGGAGCTAAACGTATTGATTTTGAAACTATTGGTTGTCCTGAAGTTATAATTTTGTGTTTTATATTATGTGCTGGTGGTATGGTGAAATCTGACTCTGCGGTAATTGATTTTAATTTAAGCGAGATGTATCTGACTTGTGGGTTAGTATCTGCTTTAATGAGAATGGACAAGTTTAAAGAGTTTTCAAAAGCGATGTTTGTGATTGATCGAATATTCGTAGTTGTTAGCGGTATATGTGGCAAGCGAATAAATACCGCCTGTGTTTTTAACATTTCGACAATAAAGTGGTCGCGAGCGAGCAAACGCTGCCTATACACTCGCGCTTCGCCAATGAAATTATACAAGCAAGCACATGCATCCATTGTGATCGAAGCGTGTACTTGCTGTCCAACGAGCAGGGGAAAGGTAAAAACGCAAAGATCAATCCGCAATGCGCTTCATACGAGCTATCACATCGTTGCCAACAAGCTTTGGATGTGCTTTTAGCAGAGTAAAGTTGAAGAGAAAGTTCAAAGTTCAGGTGAAAGCGCTCTCTCGCTCAATGTCCCGAGTTTCACCAATTCGCCTCAAAATATCATAAGAAAGACGAAAGCTTAAGCGAAAACCTATCCTTCGCTCTATTTCCTCAGTTTTGCCTATTCGTTTACTGACTCTCGCCATCCGAGCAAGCAAAACGGAACGAGGAAGAAAGTGTTCCATGAAACAAGAACGCATGTGTTCGCTTATTCAGTACTTTTCAGGAAAATTGAGGCTTAAATTTATTGGGTAAACAATGGAAGTGAGTCGTGTAACGTACGTGCAGTAAAGCACACTGGAGCCCGGTCGGTCCGAGTCAATATTCAATATTATTTGGAGTTTTAGTTTTATTTATGGTGAGGTATTGGCAACTAGCGCCGTGTTTCTCATTGGCTTTCAGCGTTTCAGCGCTGTATAGCCGCCATTAATGAAACTGCAATTTATTACAGGTGAACGTAGGAGGCTTACACTCAACTGCAGTTCTAGCCGCAGTAGTCGTTGGCTCAGGACGAGGTAGGAACTCCTCGCCGAACCCCCGTGGGCCACCATTATGACCCAAATTTGCCAGCGTTTGCGTGCCGCTCTACTCACTGACAAGCAGCGAAGCCAGGAACCTCGGACCAGCGGCCCGCTCTCGTTCGGTACCAATTAGTAGTTTCGAGCAAGTGCTCCAGGCGAAACCCCGAGCCGAGCCCCGGCCGATCACCAAGGAGGAGTACCTCAGGAGGTTGAAGGCGCCCCTGGACACCACCTTCCGCACTATCAAACCGGACCGCCCGCGCGGAGGCCAGCGGGAGCGTAAAAGCACCTGCAGAATGGGCCTTTTTCCATCGGCAAGCAAAGCAGTTGTATCGGGGAATTCGGAAGGAGATAGCGGATCTTCATCGAGCTAAGGGACGTTTTCAGCCTCCGCCCCTCCCGCGGCGACAGCATCCCAATAAATAATAAACTAAGTGAAATAAACTATAACACTGTAGACCGCTTTAAGGAGAATAAATTTAAGGAAACATATGAACTGCGCGTTTTCGTTACAATTCACAGGATGTCCGTTGTTAGTAATTTTTCAAGTGCGTAGGTGAGTGTTGCTAGCGGAAGCACCGCAGGGTTCCCCGAAAGTGGCCGGTAGGACTATAGGTAGGGTTTCCATTATATAAAAATTGACTTAAAGTTCAAAATGACTCAAAAAATCTGCACCCATAATGGAACGTGAAATATCTACGATAGCAAAATGCCACGCAAATTTCCTTCTGAGGCCGAGATTCAAATTCCCATAGAATGTATCAATCGAAGATGCATTACCGGCAGAAAACTAAAACCTGAAGATATTAGGTTATGAGTGTTTGGCTTAGGGAGAACTGAAATTTCTTCACGAACAAATTTAGTATAAATCTGGTATAAACTGTCAACTGAAGACATACTTATTTCAAAATGTAATAACAGAAAATAATAAATTCATCTGGCTTCTTGCTATATTTTTTTAAATATTTGCATGCTAAATAGGTCGATAAGCACTAATAATTGGCAAACTTATCTTAAAATGTGTAAATATTGCAAAAAAATCAATTTAATTTATTTGATACAAGAAAATTTGATTTGTACCAGGAATTTATCTTGGTATTGATACCAGGTTTCACAACGTGGTATACTAAGTTTGACGTAGTATCCTAGGTTCGCATGTACATGTCTGTCTAGGCTTTTAAGCCGTCGGAAATATTTATTAGTTTAAAGGTACAGTTTGGGGATCTTACATAGTTTCAGAATCGATTATATGCATGGGCCAGAGAATTTAAGGGTAGGCAAGGACGTGTTAAACTCATGATCGACGTCCAAGGTGTAATTTTTACAGTCAACGAAAACTTCCTACCGAAACAAAAGGGTTGAAAATACACGATCATCATCCTTATAGTCCAGACTTATCCCTCTTTGACTACTTTTTGTTCGCGCTCCTGAAAGAATTACTTGGAGGAAAACGATTCGAAACGGTGGCAAAAGTGTATAAACATCACAGGAGACCATATCAAAATTACCTGTTATATTTGATTCAACCTATGAAGCTATGGAGTCCAAACTTCAGACGTCCGTCAGAAGTGATTGCTTTGGTTAAAAAAACTTTTTCTCTAACGATCTTTAGGCAGTCATGATTTAAGTTTTGATCAAACTAAGCGTTTCATTTTTAAGAGGGTAATTTCAATATTTTTGAGATCATGTGCACTGCGTTTGTTCACTGCAATAAAATCGGTGTAATAGTGGTTTTCTTTGAAACTTTTATTCAATGTACCCATTATTTAAGTGTTTTCTGAGTTAAGTTACAAGTTGTGTAGCATAAGTGCTCCATTTGATAGGCTGAGTACCAAATCCCTCTGAAAAGTCCATACTTCCGCTTGTTTAGTATATTTCTAAGGTACGCAAAAAAAAATTAAATATCTTTGTTTGAACCAGTTCATCCTGCTTTAATTCCCCATACTAATTCCATATGAGAATTTCAGCCACATGTTCCTTCACATTAACCCTTAAAAGATAAGACCGTAATGAATAATGATTGAATTCCTTGAAATTTTCATAATAATGTAGCAATATCATTAAATCACTAGCCATTGTGTCATTAACATTTCATTTTATAGGCTTCATTCTTGTCTACCGTCATGTTCCCAATGAATATAACATCTTTGTTCCGTGGCGATAAAGCGCAAAACAATACTCCCCTCTATCCTTCCTTATTGTCTTAGAATAATGGGATTACATGTTAAGCTCGTGTGAATGTAATTATGTTGACATGGGAAGAACGAAATTAGACCTAATCAACTCCACAGGGATAAAAATGTTGGGTATTGAGGAGAGGATACGTTTGAAATATACATAAACGTATTTTGACAAACGTTATTATTATAGCGACAATCAAGTTGTATTTTAATAGATATTTTGAAACTATCATTATTCAGATATAGTTTTATGATTGATGTACGTGGAAACTGCTCTCACGTTCTGTTATTCCCATTATATGAACAAAAGGATCTTTACTATCAACACAAAAGATAGCTACTAATCTGCTTAAAACCACCTGAACGATATTAAATAGTCTCAACTACCTTAAATAGAACTACCTCCGGGTAATTTATCTTTCGATCATTATAATCCTTTAACCTTTCTCCAAAAGGAATTTCAATATCTAACACCATTTCTGTCCTAACAAAGTAAATATTTATCTCATCACTAATTAAAAGGATACGACTGTGTTAATGATGCGTCCTCCCTACTATTTAGCATGGAAACAATTGTATTCATATTAAAGGTATTATAATATTGACAGTATTGGCCTTGATGGAGCATTAAGAATCATGTTATATTTGATATCACAACTTTATTTTCTATGTATGATAGCAAAAAAGAAAACTTCAATGAATCTACTTCAAAATAAGATTAAGTTCATTAGGATGTCTGTGGGTCTCAAATCTGGTAAACCTCTTTCGGCGTTCACATTACAAGTATGTATCTTAACTCTTTATGATTCATTAGTGGGTCCGAGCTTCCTAAAAATATTAATGCAATTGACCTTATTTGAAAATTTCAAGAAGATCAAATCAAAACTGATGTGTTACTGCTGTTGGAATTGGAGAAACTTCAAATGGCTTTAACTTCCGTGTTTATCCTTCGATTTTCATCAAACTTACAAAGTTTAAGGACGTTTTGTAGGACTACTCAAATATTGAGTTTTGTTGAGTTTAAGGTACGATTTTATCGGGGAAAATAATAATTTCGAGTATCATACTATTATTAACAAAGTTGAGCGAATTTCGACTTCTAAGGTATTTCTTGTTATTGTACTCATAAACACCTACCTCCATAAGATTTTTTGAATCACAGGTGTCCAATCGCGAGGGGGAGACACAAATTTTTTTATGTATTTTCCCTCCCTGTGCACCCCTTGAAGCAAAAGTGTCAAATTAAGACCTTTTTTGAAAAGTGCTCATCAACACATTTCATTTTACATCCATATCGGCTACCTTCGATGAAATTTTTTTTTCGGGGGCCCCTCCCCAATATGGATGACCCCCCTTAAATACCTTATAAAATTTTTTTGTAGCTAAACTTTGAAGAGAGCACCACTTTACACCTGCATACAAAAATTTGATAATTCTAGCTTTGGTAGTTTGCGAGGAAAAGTGCTGTGATACATGGACGGACGGACAGACAGGACGCGATTTTAGTAGGGTTTTGTAAACTTATTCTACAAAACCCTAATATAGGATTTTTCATTCAAGTCATAACAATTTTATCTATAAATAAAACACAGGAATGTTTGAAAAATTGAGTTCAAATTTATTGTGGGTGTAGTGCAAGCATTACATTTTATGAATGAAACTCGATTACGGTCCTCCCAGCGGTCGATTCTTTCCACCCAATTTTCCACCACTCTGATGCACATTTTGACCTGAATGTTTGAAATTTCGCGTTGGATGTTGTCTTTGAGCTCGTCTAAAGTTGTTTGCTTGTTGACATAGACCAGAGACTTAATATAGCCCCATAAAAAGAAACCCACTGGCGTTAGATTGCATGAACGAGTTAGCCATTCGACCGGACCGTTTGTCAAGATAACACGTTCACCAAATTCGCCTTTCAATAAATCGATTGTATGGCATGCTACGTGGCTAGTGGCATCGTCTTGTTGAAACCACATATCGGTGATGTCAAGTTCATCCAATTCTGGCCACAAATAATCTTCCAACGTTACACGATCGCGCTCTCCATTGACGGTAACATGACGGTTGTTTTCATTCACGGAAAAATACGGCCAAATCAAACCCCGACACGAAACCCGCATTAAACATTAATTTTTCGCAGATGCAACGGTGTCTCAAGAAATACATGTGGGTTTTTGTCTTATTAATAAAGCAGTTGAGCCAGAAAAGAGCTTCATTCTTGGAGATAATTTTTCAATGAAACTCTTCATTTTCTTCAAGGCTGCCAGAGCCCAATCGGAAAAGTTTCGGCATTTCGAATGATCAACTAGCTTTAATTCTTGAGTCAATTTGATCTTGTAACCATGTAGGACAAGATCTTTTCGCAAAATATGCCACAGTGTCGTTTGAGCGATGCTCGATTCATGAGAACGACGTAGAATCGATTGATTTGGCTCTTTTTGAATCGATGCACTTACGGCTGCAACGTCGACGTGTTTTTAAAACCGAAACATCTAATAGTGAAAATTTGGACTCAAAATTTTCCACTATAGCACGCACAGCCTGTCGGTTGGGACGATTATTACGGCCGAAAATTGGAGTAAGCGCTCTTTAAGTTGCGCCCACCGAACGTTGCTGGTCCGTGAACTTTACCATGATTAAAATCTTGACTAACTAACTTTTTGACGTTAAAAGTTCATTGAAAAAGTTTATGGGTGCGTACGTATAAAGATACGAAAATTGTGCTTGAAACAAAAACATGCAATTGATGCAAATTTAGGCACTAATGAATTTCCAATTAACTTGCAAATGTGTTACGTATACAGATTGAAATTGATTGTTTGATTGTCTCGAGAATTAATTGAGTTTATGGAAAATCTTTAATTTGTACTATTATTGCCGCCCACCAAGAGCTGGTCCGGCTCTTATGGTTGATGCTCTACATAGCATGTAGTTACTTGTTTTTTTTTGGTCTTAGTTGCAGGTTTTCTGGCAAACGTTGTAACGAAGTAGCAGGACTACTTCTATAACCACGAACCAGGATGTTCCTGTTGATGCAGCTGCCGTCATTCCATGGTCGTGGATTTTCTTCCAAGCCGTTTACTGCAGGGACTCTTCCCCGCCCATCCCGTCCGTGTTGACGCTATCCATGGTGAAACAGCAGTTGAGTGCCCAATCTTCACACAGCTGGAACTGGAGGAGGCAGTCCTCTCATCGAAAGCGAGGAGGGCTCCAGGTCCAGATGGTGTTCCAACTGAGGTGGTGCAGCTCGTCTATCAGCATTGTCCTGACTTGCTGCTCAGCACATTCAATGCTTGCCTACGGTACGGGGTTTTCCCGGTACGATGGAAGGTGGCGAGGCTCGTGCTGATCAGCAAGGTGAAGGGAAATCCCGAACCGACTTGTGCATACCGCCCGTTACGCATGCTACACACGGCTAGGAAAGTGCTAGAGAAACTCATCAAGGGAAGACTCACTGACGCGATTCGTGCTGCTGGGGACCTATCTCCTAGGCAGAACGACTTTAGAGCAGGACGTTCTACCATTGATGCGATTGCAGAGGTGGTGAACGCGGTCAAAAAGGCAGAGGCATATAGTCGCACTAAGCGACGGATCGTCCTGTTGGTGACACTCAACGTCAGGAATGCCTTCAACTCCGCTATATTCTGGATATGCTGGAAAACTCTTTTCAAGTTCCAGAATATCTAATGCGGCTTTTGAGGAACTACCTAAAGGACCGAAGCCTGCTCTACAACACGACACAGGGCCAACGAAGGATGGAAATTACATCGGGTGTTGCCCAGGGATCTATGCTTGGTCCGAACCTGTGGAACGTGTCTTACGACGGGCTACTGAGACTTGAGATGCCAGATGAGTCGCGCTTGGTCGGCTATGCGGATGATGTTGCGGCTCTGGTCGCTGGACGCACCGTTGAACAAGCGCAACTTAGGCTAGGTGTGCTAATGCGCTGAGCGAGGGACTGGGTGACGACTCGCAGGCTCAGTTTGGCATTGGAGAAAACCGAAGTGGTCATTTTGACAAAAAAGAGAATCCCTAGAATAAGGATGATCAGTATTGGTGACTTACGAATCGAATCGAAGCCAGTGGTGAAGTACCTGGGGCTACTGATCGACTCGAAGATGAGTTTCTCTGAGCAAATCAGGGCAACGGCTGAGAAGGCTGCTTCGGGAATATCGGCTCTGAGTCGACTTATGGCCAAGGTAGGGGGCCCCAGGTCATCAAGAAGATGCCTCTTGATGAGTGCTGTAGGGTCAGTGCTACTGCACGGAGCAGAGGTATGGGGCGACGCTCTCAGCAAGGAGGTATACCGAAAACTTTTGGCACAGGTAAAGAGAAGAGGAGCACTCGGAATTGCATCTTCGTATCCAACGGTCTCCGAGTCAGCGGTGAGAGTGATTGCAGGCGTGATACCTGTCACCCTCCTTGCTAGAGAGCACCGCGCTATTTACCTGCGCCGAAACGAGGATGCGAGGGAGATGGTTGTCCGCGAGGAGAGACAACGCTCGCTCAACGATTGGCAGTAGTCTTGGGTGAATTGCACGAAGGGAAGGTGGACTGCGCGCCTCATCCGGGATGTGAGACCGTGGCTAAATCGAAGGCATGGTGAGACTGACTTCTATCTGACCCAGCTTTGAGCGGACATGGGTGTTTGCAGTCTTACCTGCACAAGATTGGTAAGTCACGGTCTCCCGACTGTCTGTTTTGCGTGTACAAAATGGGTCAGGCTACAAAGAGAACTCTACAGGGAGACGAGAGAGCTCACCCGGATAATATAGTTGCGGCGATGCTCGAATCGGTCGACAAAATAAAAAATATAAACGGGAGTCACAGCAGCCGGGGGCACTGGGGCTGGGGGATTGCTCTTCTGGCATTTCTTCTTCCCCTCTCCCCTCCTGCTAGGAAAGGGACTCCCCAGGTTGAAGGCGCCCCACGGCGCAACAAAACGAGACCTGGCCCAAAGTAATGTGTCAAACGGTTTCAGGCTGGGTTCTCAGGTTGACAGGGGAGGTGTTTAGTGAGTAGTCCAGTCGCGATGGAAGTCCCACACTCTGTGCATAAATAGCGTTCACCTCCCTACCACAAAAAAAGCCGTTTACTTTACTTCAGCTAATAAGATTTCTTGCTCAATTGCTACTGATTCCAACGATTCAGATGATTGAATGTCAATTGATTTTGGAATTTGTTTTGTCGCCGCAGACTTATACGTTAACTTTAAAACTGGATTTTAGGGTCAACCGCATTGATGTTCACACTAAGCGAGAACATATCTGTTGCGGGATACCACCAAAGCTCGATATTAAGCGGAACTTGCATAATTCGATCTGCCAAGGGAACGTTTTCCAATAATTTAGAATGATTTGCACTCCACTGTCAGATGAAAACCTCCACAGTGCAACAAATCCTGGAGGTCCTCTTGAATATGTCGTAAGCCTGCCAAGTTGTCTACACCAGTTAAGGCATTTTCGACATAAAAGTCTTCTTTCAACACCTTTGATGCGTTAGGATAGCTCAAGTGTTAAGCTTCGGCTGACCTGTGAAGGGTTTTAATAGCCAAGTTTGGCGCACTTGTTGTTCCATAAGTATTCGTTGTTAATTGATACAGTTGAATGGGGTCTTTTCTATCGAAACGCTACAAAATATGGAAATAATCTCAATAAGGACCATCCCGCCATATCTGCCAGTACATATTCTCTATGTCAGACGTTATAACATATCGATGTTGTCTCCATCTCATTAGTATGTAGAAAATGGTTTCTTGGATTGTAGGACCGGTTAGAAGCAAGTCATTCAAAGATTGGTCCGACTGACTCTTTTTCGACGCATTAGACACAACTCTTAATTTCGTTGTGGTATTGCGCTCTTTGAATATGGCGTGATGGGGCAAATAATAGGAGGGTCTTTTATGAATACAATCAATAGGTACCAGCTCCATGTGCCCAAGTTTGAGATACTCTCTCATAAATTTGGTGTATTCGGCATACAGATTTGGTTTTTTTTGAACCGTTGCTCTAATTGACGAAATCGAATAAATGCTAATCTCTGAGTATCGCGCATATCTCTCTTTGGGTTAATGTCAGTCTTAAATGCTAATCGTAGCGAATAAGAACCATTAGATATTGGATAAGTATAATTTTGATAGTGTTCTTCCAGTTTCCTCCTGCTCCCAAAATCACCACTAAAATTCATTCAGTGCTCTATTTGACATCATAACTTGTACCTGCCTTTTTTCAGGTAATTATGCAATAAGACCAAAAATCATGCATCCTAGAGAATTCAGGCAACAGAATCTTGCTGTGAATATCCGCTCCAATTAGCAAATCGATCTTTGACGGTACGTAGTATTTAGGGTCCACTGAATCCTTTGACTTGAGACCTCCAGAAAGGTGTTTGGATGTCTGCGAAGCAACTAGCGGAGTTCTTATGTTGTTTAAAATTAGCGGACTGAATACTTATTTTTCCACCAAACCGTTTCGTCCTTTTACATGGGCTTTACATGGTCTATCCACGAGTGGTTACCTCATGTGCCCCACCAACATCACCAACTACAACCTTCGCCTGCTTCCTTATCGCATTTAATGTTCTCATTCCTGCTTAACTAATCAGTGATCGCTGAGCACCCATATCTAATAAAGCTCGAAGTTTCATAGTCTCAGTCTTTGGTGACTCATCGTCAAAAAGCGTACAGACTTGTACTAGCGCAATCGCCAATAGAACTTGGTTTTTATTATCGAATGTGCACATGCTAGTACTGTTTGCAGTCACCGATACCGACGGTACTGGCTGAGCTGTAAAGAGGTGTAAAGAGGTATTGAGTCGTTTACCACATACCTTGCAACCGTGCTTCAATGTACCTACATTGCTTCACTCCGTGTAGATTGCTCAAACAATTGAAGCATAGTCGCTTTGAGTTGGCCAACCCCCGACATGTTTGAATAGTAGACTGTTTAAACTTTGTGCAGTTGAACAGTCGATGATTCTCGTTGCACTTAGGACATTGTGGGCCAGTATCCACTGAATGGACTGTGATTGCTGATCGTTTAGTGGGTTGTTATGCAATTGAAGACGATAATGCTTCCAACATGATGAACTGATTCTTGAGGAAGTTTAAAACTTCTTGCAATGTTGGCACTGCTTTTAAATGGCCGATCTGCTTCTGCTAGTCTTTCCTTGTCGCATCAGCAAACCTCTGGTTGAGCATAAATGTAGCTATTAAGTCGAATGAGTTGACCTTTAGCGTGGAAAGTGTGGTCACCAGCTGATTAGTTATGTCAACCAAATGTTTCATTTGACCAACATCATCCTTGTTGCACCATTTCATTGGAGATCAGTCTGTCATTATTGTGCCGCTCACAGAGTAGATTCCATGCTGGTGCATAATTCGCTTCTGTGATTGTCAGGCGTTGAATAAGGTGTTTCGCTTCATTGCGAAGTGAGCTACGCAAATATTGCAGTTGTTGTACTATACTCAGTTTTTCATTTTCTTCCACCATACATTTATACAGATCACAAAATGCACACCATGACTGGTGTCCTTGATCCTGATCTAGTTCCTGTTATTGATGGATTGGAGTTTTTTTCGCAAACCTCAATCTTCTCCGAAAACAGAGTAACGCAGTCCAGTACAATATTTTCTAGCGCCATATATTTTTCCATATGACTACCTCGATTCTCCTTCTTCTTCTCGCTACTAAGCTCCTGGCATACCAAAGGATGATGTTCTTCGCATTTACTCCAAAGACCCTGAAGTTGTTCGAACCTTGCTCTGAAGCAAGCGCTGCTGTAACGTTTTAAGTTGTCCTCGTAATTTTCTATCAGCTGCTGAATGGCCTTGATCTCCAAATCTTGTCCATTCTTCTCCGAAATCTTGAGTTGATTCTCTTTGATTCTTAATTCTGGTAAATGAAATCCGGGTCGATGGACCAATGTTCTGGTTACTGAAATTAGATGAAGCGATTGAATGTAAACTCTGAGTATTGCTGCTTGGCGAGGACTATTTTATTGTTACCTATTTAAGGCTTTTATGATTATAAATTTTTGCTTAGAATTCAATGTGCAGTAGTCAATGTCCCAAATATTTGTGCTTTTTGTGAAATTACAATTTATTTGAGATATGCTCTTCTTACAAGAAGGGCAATAAACTTTATAGTACAATTTTAATACGAATGTGTTGATACCCCCGCGTGTAGAAGTAGACAACCGACATGATACGTCTCTGGAACACTGATGTCACTGTTGTGAGCGAGTAAATACCGCCTACGTATTTACGAAGCGAGCGAGCACTGCCTATATACTCGCGCTTCACCAATCAACTTTTAAAAGCATGCACATAGGCCACTATCACCGAAGCATATACTCGTCGTTTAATGAGCGAGCAAAAGCTCGAGCAAATATCAATACACAATGCGCTTCACACGAATGATCACCACGTAGACGACATGCTTCGGGTGTACTCCCAGCTGAAGGGAAAATTGAAAGTTCAGGCGAAACCGTTCTCTCGCTCAATTTCCCCAGCTCCATCAATTCGCCTCAAGAAGCCGAAAGCTTAAGCGAAAGCGTTCTCTCGCTCAATTTCCCCAGTTTCACATATTCGTAAGCGAAACGGAGCGGGGAGGAAAAGTGCTTCGTGGAACGAGAACGCACATGTTCGGCTATTCAGCACTTTTTGCGAGAATCGAGGCTAAAAGCTTACGAGAGAACGGTATTTAAAGTTCTTGGGCAAACATTAGTGAGTGAGTCAAACATTAGTGAGTGCTGCGACAGTAAAACACGGTACAACTTCCGGTTTTTAACACGATTTCCACTTACGTCAATCAACGAATTACTTATGGTGAGGTGTTGGCTCTAAGCGCCGTGTTCCTCCAAGGCTTTTAGCGTGTAAGCGCTGTGTGGCCACGATAAGTAATATAATTTTTCCTTCTTGCAGGCAACCCGAAGAGGTGGACAACCAGCAGCCGCAGTGGCCCCTTCAGGACGGCGTGAAAAGTGCCCTTCAACACCTGGTGGACCGTCATCGCGACCCAAGCTTGCCAGTACCTGCGTGCCGCTCAACCCGCTAGCCTCCAGGATAATTAAGGACCCCGGGCCAGCGAACCACCCCCGTCAGGCACCCGTTAGGACCCTAGATCAGGCGCTTCAGGCAGAGCCCCGAGCTGGTCCCCGACCCATATCGAAAGAGGAGTACCTCAGGAGGTTGAAGGCTCCCTTGAACATTCCCGCAAGCAACAACATCAGCGCGGAGGGCAGCGGGAACGCAAGAGGCGGGAGTGGGACGAGCTGAGGCGGCTAGCTCGCTTGTCAGTCACACCCACTGAGCGGGCTTTCTTCCGACGGAAAGCGAAGGAACTGCACCGGGGAATACAGAAGGAGATCCAGGCACGTCATCGGACCAAAGCACGTGGAAGTGACTCAACTTGCTGAAGAAATAAAGTAGAAAAAAGAAACGCAACATTTGGTGTTTTTGTTACAATTTTTCAGAGGGGTCTTCAGCTTCAAGAGTAATTCAGGTGCGAAGGTGAGTGTTTCTAAAAGGTAACACCCTAGGGATCCCCGGAAGTGGCCGGCAGAACCCCAGGTTGGAGACGAAGAATATAACATCACTACAAGTTGTTGCTGTCCGAATCGTTAGCAAAAAGCAAACGCTAACATAACACATCGTTCAATAAGTCCCGAGACTAACCCAGAGATGCACGTTTCCATAAAGTGCGAACCTTTACATGAAACGTGTAAAAAATTTCACGTCGATCGGATCACAGACAGCAGAGTTATCGAGGTCAGAGTAAAGTCATTATGTAATTTGTTTGAAAAATGGAAAAAAGCGAGTTTTGCGTATTGATAAAACTGTTTTTTAATGGATAAAAACACCATAGAAGCCCAGCAATGGCTTAAAAAACATTAATCGGACTCCTCTCCATCGAAACCAACGATTTGTCGTTGGTATGCTGAGTTTAAATGTGGTCGTACGGACACAAACGACGCGGAATGTTCGGATAGGCCATTGGAAGGCGTTACACAGAAAGATGTGAGTGTGTTAAAAATTGTAATGAAAAATCGCAAAGTGAAGGTCCGTGAGATTGCAGAAATGACGCAGATATCATCTGGAAGCGTTGTTGCGCAATGCAACTCGATTGAATATAGATAAAATTTATCATTAAAATTACCATAAAATTTTGAATTTGAAAACGTAAATTATTTGAAAACATTGAACGCTTTCAATGCAACATACAAGACATTGAACTTTTTTATACCAGTTGACATATAAGAAGCAGAGGAGATCTTTCGATGTTCTTTCTTTCTTCATCAAGCCGTCAAAGAGAATAGAGTAAAATAATAATTCATTGAAAAGCCCATTGAGGTAAAAAAATTATTATGTATAAAACTAACTGTAGTCTAAATAAATTATATTTTAAGGCTTTTTCTTGGATACGATAAATCGTCTTTCAATCCTCTTCAAAAATTGTTTGCCAAGTGAGGTTAATGCAAATTGCAGTCCACGTGAGAGACGTCACAACAGTTTCCTTGAGTGCTAAACAGTTTTTTTAGTCCGTCGAGCCGGATATACAACTGAGGTAGAAATTCTCAGCATTGAACCGTCAATCAGAAGAGGTTAGGAAATTCGACAATGGCCACACAACTTGAAAGGCTTAAACGAAAGCAAAGTGCTCAAAAAAGAAATGTCACGCGTGTGATAAATTTTCTGGAAGAGTCAAAAAGTCGTGGAAAAGAGATCCCTTTAGACGAACTCAAAACCAAACATGCATTAATTCAAACCTCGATGAATAAATTTAATAGTTTGCATGATGAAGTCTTGGATATAATTCCAGACAATGAACTGAGGCAGCATCAAGCTGACTATCAAGCAATTCATGAAAACGCTGAAGAAATCATCTCAAAAATTTCTTCGATGATACGAGCAATTGAAAAATTTGAAGAAAAGGGATTCTCACATTCAAATGCGCATCACAATTCAACATTGAATGAAACGAAACTTGATGTTGCAACAAAAAAGAGGCTCATTCAAAAGAAGTTAGAAGCAATTTCGAAATTTCAACGCAATTACAAGAAGGAAACTCAGTCAACACCGTTTATTCGTTTCAGTTGGACAATCTTAAACCACTCAAGCGCGAATTTGATGCAAACTTTGAACAAATGTTAAGGGAACTTGTTGGTGAACAAAATGAGTTACAACAAACTACAGAAGAAGCTGATGTTCTACAGTTCAATGAACAATTTTATATGCTCTTTGCGTGGTTCCTTGATGAAATCGAAAACCGCATAACTTCTCAATCAACTCCTCAAGTTTTGAGCGAACCTAGAGCGCTTCGACCGAAACTGGAAAATCCAAAGTTCGATGGCAAGTACGAGAATTGGGAAACCTTCCGTCACCTCTACGTGGCATTGGTACACAGCCAACCAATTTCAAATTGTGAAAAATTTTCAATTCTTTGCGATGCTTTAAACTCGTTGCCGCCGGGAGAGGTCAGTCCAATCGCTCAGGTACCATTCGATGAGCAGAATTACGAGTTTGCATGGAAACAAGTTTGCGATCGCTACGGTGACAAAAGAAAGATTGTATCGTCACACATCAACAACATTCTCAAAGTTTCAT
Organism: Odontomyia ornata; assembly: GCA_963969285.1. Taxonomy (NCBI): domain Eukaryota; kingdom Metazoa; phylum Arthropoda; class Insecta; order Diptera; family Stratiomyidae; genus Odontomyia; species Odontomyia ornata. The sequence goes on along the minus strand of OZ017740.1, from coordinate 288,274,468 downwards.
CTATGAAGAAAGACACATCGAGGGAGCTTCGACGAATCATGGATATCTTCCAACCAAACATTCAAGCTTTGGAAAACCAAGGTTTTAAGCTTGATAGCAACACATTTGCTCAAGTTGTAGTCGTCCATCTCATCTCAAACGCTTTAAATGAACAAACTTTGAAGGAGTGGCGCAAAACCAACAGCAATGTCAACGCGACGTATGCCGAATTGTGTGAGTTTCTAAAAAAATACTGGGAAAATCTTTCCGATTTACCTTCAAACGCACAAAAAGCAACTCATCTGGCTACACTTCAGCAAAAACTGGGAGATAAAAGCAAAGGCGAGTCTAAACAGCCGCAAATCGCTTCAACTCACACTGCCAAACGTCAACCGAAAGAAAAGTCAACACCGAAATGCCGCTTGTGAGAATCAAATCATTGGTTGAACGAGTGTGATCTGTTTAAAGAGTTCACAGTTGAAAGTCGCCGCCGTTTTGTTCGTGAACGAAAGCTTTGTGAAAGTTGCTTCAGTGTTCAACACGAAACAAAATCATGCAAAGCTGCAATTTCTTGTGAAGTTTGCAAAAAGAAACATCACACAATGCTTCATCTGTCAAAAATGCTACATCACAATCACAAACGACTTCGACTGACGAATTTCAACCCTTTGAGCAAAAAGCATCTCACTTTGCCGCTGCATCAATTGTTGCTGGAATTTCATGCACTTTAACGTCTACGCTGTTTCCGGTGCAACGCACGATCCTTCAAACTGCTGTGGTTCGAATCCTTGACGACAATGGCGAATGTTTCTTGGCTCGAGCATTGTTGGATCAAGGTAGCGACATGAGTTACATGAGCGAAAGTTTGTCGAAAAGGGGAAATTATTCGTCAGCAAACATCAACATTCGTGTCGAGGGGCTAGGAGAAAGTCCAACAATGTTTATTCACAGAGGAGTTCAAGCAACGATTTGTTCATTGTACGGACCATTTGAACTTTCTCAATCATTCGCAATCGTACCCAAGGTGACTGGAAGCTTACCATCATATTAAATCGGAAAAGATGAAATCAAAATTCCCAAAGGAATTTTCCTTGCTGATCCAAACTTCAACGTGTCAGTGCAACCGACTTGCTGCTTGGCTTGTTGGTTCAAAACGAGATTGACCTAAATAAACAGATTTGTCTCAACGAAAAGATTGTCTTGCATGAGACGAAACTTGGATGGACAGTTGACGGTGCCATGCCAGGGAGAAAGAATCAGCGAAATTCTTCAAGTTCTTTGTGCTGCTCAACGTTTCTGTCTGCAATGCCATATCCACAGCTGCAAACAAGTGCATTTTCTGAAATCTCTCGATCTGATTTCGATGAACTTTCTGCAAGAATGAATCGTTTCATCGAATGTGAAGAGTTGCCGAAGGCGAAAATCTTGTCACAAGAAGAAAAATACGTTGAAGATCTGTATGCAAATTCAACCATTCGCTTGGACGACGGGAAGTTTCAAGTCAGATTTCCTTTCAACAACAAAATCAAACAGCTTGGAAGCAATTAATCGAAAGCAACCAAACAGTTTTATGCCAATGAATCTCAAAGACTCAAGGGTCCGTTGCGACAGAAGTTGTATTGTGAGTATATTCAACAATTAATCGACAAAGGTTTTCTAGTTAAAGCGAAGCTCAAAAAGGATGAAAAAACCTACTTCATGCCTCATCATGGAGTTTTAAAACTCACAAGCAACACGACGAAACTTCGTCCAGTCTACAATGCCTCCTCAAAGTCTGAATCTGGTATTTCATTGAACGACGCAATGTTCAAAGGACCTGTTGTGCAGCCAGAATCGTTTGACGTTTCAATTCGACTTCGAGAAGAGCTGTGTGCTGTGTTTGGTGACATTGAGAAAATGTACTGTCAAGTCTGGGTACATCCTGAAGATCGTAAGCTTTTACAAATTGTTTGGCGTTTCAATCCCAATGAACCGATCCAATACTATGAATTTGCTACGGTTCCATTTGGTACCGCAGCAGCAACTTTTCTTGCGACTCGCTGCATCGTTGAGCTCGCGAACATCTTCAATAGCGAATTTTCCTAAGAATGCCATTCTTCTCGATTCAATTTACTTTGATGATGTTGAATTCAGTGTAGCTACGATCGAAAAGGAAGCAAAACATGTGAAAAACATCAAGTTCATACTCGCTCAAGCTGGAATGCACCTCAGGAAAATTTTCTCAAACTTTCCTGAAGCACTCAAAGACATACCAGTCGAAGATTTGAATTTACCAAAAGGTGACGATGAAATTTTTAAAGCGTTGGGCCTGGGTTACATCGCGAAACACGATGTATTTGTCTTCGATTTTCAACCGATGAAAGAGGGACCCCTAACAAAAGCTCAACTTCTCGGATGCATCTTTGGAATCTACGATCCGCTTGGACTCATTGGACCCATTGTGCTTACTGCCAACCTTTTCATGAAGAAACTTGCTGGTGCAGATTGGCATGAACGAATTCCAGCCAAAATTCAAGAAGCTTGGAATGAATTCGCGTCGACGTTTCCCGCTTTGAAAAGTCTCCAAGTTCCACGACATTGCATTATTCAAAAGCCTGTGAAAATCGATTTGCACGGATTCAGCGATGCTTCAGAAGATGGGTATGGTTGTTGTATTTATCTTCGCTCAATGAACGACAAAAGTGAAGTTCAAGTCTCACTTTTGTGCGCAAAATCTCGAGTTGCACCGAAAAACAAGAAATCTGTTGCTCGACTAGAGTTATGTGCGGCTTTGTTGCTGTCAGAGCTTGTACATCGAATTCTAGGAATTCTTCGTTCAAAAATTGAATCAGTCACGTTATGGAGCGACTCAACAATTGTTATTTACTGGATCATACAAAATAGCTCAGCTTTGTCAACCTATGTAGGCAATCGTGTCGTGATCATCTAAGAACTCACTCAAGGTTTCATTTGGAAGCACATTGCTGGTGAAGTCAACCATGCCGATATCATTTCCCGCGGTCTCTTGCCTGCTGAAATGAGTGAAAATAAGTTATGGTGGCATGGACCACATTTTCTTCAGTTGAGCGAATCTGAATGGCCGCACTCGATCCTTGAAATCGACAAAGGTGCTCCTGAAATTCTGGCTGAGCGAAAGAAAACATTGACTGTGTCACAAGTACCGTCACTCGTCTCAAAAATCGAATCAAGAAGTGAATTGAAAAAATTGATAAATGTTTTTGCATTTATCAGGCGTTTCATTCATAACGCTCATTCTTTTCGAAAGAATACAAGATTTTGTTCAAGTGGAAAGAGAAAATCAAGAAAGCAAAGGAAAAGGGAGAAATCTTGGAAAATTTTCTTGAAGAAATCCCTCGTAGTTCTCAACTCAAAGCTTTGACACCCTTCATGGATGACAATTTCATGTTGAGAGTTCAAGTCGCCTCGAAGCCAGTCCCGAATTGACATATGAGCAAAAATATCAAATAATTCTGCCTTATTGTCATTTCACTGAAGTTCTTGTTCGCCACTTTCACGATGAAAATCTTCATCCACCGCAGTCAACGCTTTTCTCAATCATTCGACAGAAATATTGGCCGATCAACGCTAGACGAGTCATCAGAAAAGTCACAATCAACTGCATTAAGTGTTGCTTGCCTACGGGACGGGATTTTCCCGGTACGATGGAAGGTGGCGAGGCTCATGCTGATCGGCAAGGGGAAGGGAAATCCCCAATCGCCGTCTGCATACCGCCCGTTATGCATGCTAGACACGGCTGGGAAAGTGCTAGAGAAACTCATCAAGGGAAGATGCCATTCGTGCTGCTGGGGACCTATCTCCTCGGCAGTACGGCTTTAGAGCAGGACGTTCTACCATTGATGCGATTGCAGAGGTGGTGAACGTGGTCCAAAAGGCAGAGGCATATAGTCGCACCAAGCGACAGATCGTCCTGTTGGTGACACTCGACGTCAGGAATGCCTTCAACTCCGCTAGATGGATATTCTGGACCCGCTGGAAAACTCTTTTCAAGTTCCAGAATATCTAATGCGGCTTTTGAGGAACTACCTAAAGGACTGAAGCCTGCTCTACGACACGACACAGGGCCAACGAAGGATGGAAATTACATCGGGTGTTGCCCAGGGATCTATCCTTGGTCTGGACCTGTGGAACGTGTCTTACGACGGGCTACTGAGACTTGAGATGCCAGATGAGTCGCGCTTGGTCGGCTATGCGGATGATGCTGCGGCTCTGGTCGCCGGACGCACCGTTGAACAAGCGCAACTTAGGCTAGGTATGCTAATGCGCCGAGTGAGGGACTAGATGACTGCTCGCGGGCTCAGTTTAGCACTGAAGAAAACCGAAGTGGTCATCTTGACAAAAAAGAGAATCCCTAGAGTAAGGATGATCAGTATTGGAGATATACAGATCGAATCGAAGCCAGCGGTGAAGTACCTGGGGCTACTGATCGACTCGAAGATGAGTTTCTCTGAGCAAATCAGGGCAACGGCTGAGAAGGCTGCTTCGGGAATATCGGCTCTGAGTCGACTTATGGCCAACGTAGGTGGACCCAGTCCATCAAGAAGACACCTCTTGATGAGTGCTGTAGGGTCAGTGCTACTGTACGGAGCAGAGGTATGGGGCGACGCTCTCAGCAAGGAGGTATACCGAAAACGATTGGCACAGGTACAGAGAAGAGGAGCACTGAGAATTGCATCTTCGTATCCAACAGTCTCCGGCTCGGCGGTGAGACTGATTGCAGGCGTGATACCTGTCGCCCTCCTTGCTAGAGAGCGCCGCGTTATTTACCTGCGCCGAAACGAGGATGCGAGGGAGATGGTTGTCCGCGAGGAGAGACAACGCTCGCTAAACGATTGGCAGCAGTCTTGGGTGAATTGCACGAAGGGAAGGTGGACTGCGCGCCTCATCCCGGATGTGAGGCCGTGGCTAAATCGAAGGCATGGTGAGACTGACTTCTATCTGACCCAGCTTTTGAGCGGGCACGGGTGTTTTCAGTCTTACCTGCACAAGATCGGTAAGTCACGGTCTCCCGATTGTCGGTTTTGCCCAGGAGAGGAGGACAATACCTGTCACACGTTTTTTGCGTGTACAAAATGGGTCAGGCTGCGAAGAGAACTCTACAGGGAGACGGGAGAGCTCACCCCGAATAATATAGTTGCGGTGATGCTTGAATCAGTTGACAAATAGAACCAGGTGGCACATTATGCTCGGGCAGTCCTAAAATATAAAAGGGACTCACAGCAGCCGGAGGCGCTAGGGCTGGGGGACCACTCTTCTGGCATTTACTCCTCTCCTCTCCCCTCCCGCTAGGAAAGGGACTCCCCAGCTTGAAGGCGCCCCACGGCGTAACAAACGAGAGTAATGTGTCAAACGGTTCCAGGCTAGGTTCTCAGATTGACAGGGGAGGTGTTTAGTGGGTAGTCCAAGGGTATCCTCCATGGGAGTTCCACACTGCCAGACTCGGCGGGCGTAAATGCCTTCACCTCCCTACCACAAAAAAAAAGTGTTTCAGAGCAAAAGCTGAAACAGCAAAACAGCTTATGGGTGATCTCCCAATTGACAGAGTCGTTATGCACCCACCATTCACAGCTACCGCAGTCGATTAGACTACTGGATTCTCTTGGATCAAGAGTGGAAATTTGAGAAGTTCGTCGCTGGAAAAACGTTACAGTGCAGTTTTCAAATGCATGTCGACGGGCGCGATCCACCTTGAGTTGGTCTCTAGTTTGTCAACCGAAGCTTTCATCGCCGCTTTTGATCGCTACACTTCTCGAAGAAATCACGCAAGTGTAATTTACAGCGACAATGGTACGTGTTTTCATGGCACCAACAATGTATTCAAGAAAATTCATGAGCAGTCAAAGGATCAAATCAAAAGTTGCCTTCATGGCAGATTCGTTGAGTGGAAATTCACAACGCCACTAGCACCCCATGCAGGAGGAATTAACGAGTCTGGAGTCAAGAGTATGAAACATCATCTCAAGCGTATCCTCAGTGATACACCTCTGTACTTCGAAAAATTTTATAGATTGCTTTGTAAAATCGAAGCTATTCTGAATTCTCGACCATTAATACCAATGTCCGATGATCCCAACGACTTCCGTGCGCTCACACCATCTCATTTTCTCACTGGAAGAGAAGCATTCTCAAGAATCACTGAAAATTTAATCAATTTCAAAGCTAGTCATCTCGACAAGTGGAAGCTTGCTGAGTAAATCAAGCAAAAATTTAGGCATCAATGATATCAAGACTGCTTGCATCACCTCCAGAAAAGACCAGTTGGCTTTCGAGAACAAACTACACTTAAAATTGGTGAGTTAGTGTCGATTGACGAAAAGAATCTGCCTCCGATGAAATGGAAAATGGGTCGGATCACAAAGCTTATGCTTGGACGACGTGGAATCATCAGAAATGTCGAAATAAGTACAACTGATGGTGTCATCGAACGCAACGTCCGTTACATCGTCAAATTTCCAGAAAACGAAGTTTCCTCACCGGCCCAGTGTGTTGCGAAATGCAACTCGATTGAATATAGATAAAATTTATCATTAAAATTACCATAAAATTTTGAATTTGAAAACGTAAATTATTTGAAAACATTGAACGCTTTCAATGCAACATACAAGACATTGATTTTTTTTATACCAGTTGACATGTAAGAAGCAGTGGAGATCTTTCGATGTTCTTTCTTTCTTCCTCAAGCTGTCAAAGAGAATAGAGTAAAATTATAATTCATTGAAAAGCCCATTGAGGTAAAAAAATTATTATGTATAAAACTAACTGTAATCTAAATAAATTATATTTTAAGGCTTTTTCTTGGATACGAAAAATCGTCTTTCAATCCTCTTCAAAAATTGTTTGCCAAGTGAGGTTAATGCAATTTGTAGTCCACGTGAGAGACGTCACAACAGTTTCCTCGAGTGCTAAACAAGCGTATCTACAATCCTTCTTGAAAAACTGAGCATGAAAAAGGTTTTTTCCAAGTGGGTGCCACGATTGCTTTCAGTGGAACAAAAACAGCAACGAGTCGACAATGGCAAAATTGAACAAATTGGGCTTTGATTTGCTTCCCCACCCCACGTATTCGCCAGATTTAGCCCCCAGCAACTACTGGCTCTTTGCTGATCTCAAAAAATATTCTCCAGGGAAAAAAATTTGGCTCGAATGAGGAGGTCATTGCCGAAACTGAAGCCTATTTTGAAGCTATAAACATGGTAAAGAAATGTTGGAAAGGCGTTGGAAAGATTGTATCACCCTAAAAGGAGATTATATTGAAGAATAAAAATGATTTTTGAAAAAAAATGCAGTTTTCGTTGTTAGTCTCGGGGCTTATTGAACGATGTGTTAACTCTCGGAAATATTTCCTGGGCAATGACTGTACGTCTGATGTTTTCGTTGTCAGATTTCCCGCATCTATGCTACGAAATTTTAACGGCTATTGCTGGTGCTCTGTAATGCGTTGAATGTGAACCCCCTCCTCCTTTTTTCTTACGATTCCTGTGGAAAAACGTTTAAAAGTCGAACAAACTCTGATTCCGCACAAATTTTTTATACCCATTTACCACTGAACAACATGGCGAGGGGCGTCCACGACGACTAACGGCGACTTCTGCTTTGACTCTCACACGGGAAAGTCACTTTGCATTCGGATTCTCTTTTCTGACATCTGAACTGCTCTCCCGCGTGAACTTGGTCGCGCTTTCGTGTTTTGTGTAGTTTAGTGGTTTTGAGCAGTTCTACTTCCCAGCGGTCCTGCACAATTACTTGATTTCAACTACTCTGATAAAAAAGTATTTCTGAGGGTCCTTTCAACTTATAAATGCTTTCAAAACCTTTATAATTTCCCATAAGACTCTAATTTTTGAGAAGCTATCACTTCTGACATTTTCACAACTAATTGCACTGGCAAGATAGAGTTTTGTGACCTGAATTGCCTTATGACCAGCAAGAAGTTGACAGCTGGCATCAAAACTGAGGCTGAAAGAGAAAGAACCATGCTTTTTCTTCATAAGTCCATAAAGAAATGATCCATAACAGAGCTAGATAAGAACCAGCATTCAAAACTCTCCCCGCTAAGTAGAGACCGGTCGAACCGGATCGCGTAATCCTTCATGGAGACAATATTGAGAGAATCTTTTTCTTGATAGTGCATGAACATTATCTTGCCAATTCGTCTTCGTTTCCTTTAAATGAATACACATAACATACGTTAAGTTGGGTGCAATTGACACGTTTTTCAGCTTATAGTAAATTTAATAAATCATCAACTAGGCAATATTTTATCGAAAATTCTTTCTTGCCGTTACTAATATAATTTATCCCCTTTCTTAACGTGTTTATGGCAAAGGAGACATTCCAGAATTCCTATTATTTGCCTCTTTTTTCTTCATAAAAGGAAATAATAAATCACATTGACATGGAAGGAAATTTACCTTATACTGTGTCTAGGTATATTTTACCGAGAAATATTTTATGCTCATACAAAAGGTATAAATGGCAGAATCCTTGCCTTTTGACATTGTAAATAGACTACAAGCACAACCACATAGTATGGTGAATGACATTTCATTAAAGTAAGATGTTATTTCAGGTACTTTGTTAGGGTGACAATATGAGTGTATTTCATACTTGGAAAAATCCTTTTTGAAGGAAATTTTAGGAGACCTGATCATTTTAATAATACTTTAAAATACAAAGTAACATACGATGACGTTTGAGTAATAAAAAAAATAGGAAAATTAATTTTTTTATATAAGCAAATACAGGGTCTTAATAATAAGTAACCGGACTGACCTCAGGAAAATTTTTATTGACAAAATATGTACAATTTTTCTTTAGAAATCTTCAAAGTAGTCCCCATTGGAGTCGATAACACGCTGATACCGGATTTTCCAATCCCCGAACGCTCCCTGGAAGTCGGCAACCTCGATGCTGTCTAGAGCCCTCGTCGTAGCACGTTGAACGTTTTCCAGAGTCCCGAATCGCGTCCCCTTAAGGTGTCTCTTGATCTTGGGGAACTGAAACAAGTCCGCTGGTGCCATATCCGGGCTGTAAGGAGGCTGTGGCAACGTTGCCCTCGACTGTTTGGCCAACTGGTCGGTGATGAGCTGGCAGGTGTGCGACGGAGCATTGTCGTGATGGAGGATCCACTAACGCGCGGTTAGTCGACGGAGCACGTCTCTGTAGTACTGGCCGTTTACAGTTTGACCGGGTGGCATAAACTCTTTGTGAACAATGCCTTTCACGTCAAAGCAAGCAATGAGCATCGTCTTCACCTTCGATTTGCTCATGCGCGCTTTTTCGGTCTGCCGCTTCGTCTCAGGATCGTATTCGAAAACCCACGTCTCGTCTCCTGTGATAACGTGGTTAAAAAACTCTGGTTCGGTTGCTCGATTGTACGCTCCATTTTCACTCCGACGACGTAACTGAACACGCACTCCGCTCTCGCACTACAGCACCAGATACCGGTTAGCAGACGCTTTGACGGCGCCGGGCAGGCTCAGTCCGGTATTATACAGACCCTGTAGTTCGGATAGTTTTTAGGATTTTTTTTGACTATACTTAAATCATATATGTTTTTTCAAATAAATAACAAAAAAGAACGAAAATTCAACTTTATTTAATTGAAAATAATTAAGTAGATGAGAGTTTGAATCCACGAGAAGAGTTTTGTATCTTATCTACGAATTAAAAAGAGATTTTCCTTGGCTTTCCAAATCCATTCCAAATAAATGGAAAACTTGCGCACTATACAATATTATACTGAATTTCACTTTCTAAGATGATCAATACCCAAGTAGACAATCATCCCTACCTGTGTATTTCTTCAATTTCGAGGTAGGTTTCCTCTAAGCAAGGTGGATTTAAACTATAACATACATAGGCCCCTAGGCAGTGCAAGTCTTCGGGCCCCTCTCGACTTCCCCTTTGGTAGGTATGAAGTATTTAACATAATATTTAAATAAATTTTTTGATAGAAAATGTAATTTTATTTCATTCAATACTTGCAAATGTTGATTATATTGAAATTATAACAAAGACAAAAACAAATAATCATCCTCTATGGTGCGACAGCCCAAGCCAGGCCTTGGCCACTAGAATTAACCTTGTCCGCCAGTTGTTCACTACCATCAAGGACCTGCTGTAAGCTTCTATCGTGTCTTCCGATTGAGTTCTTGGTATTCCCGCTGGACGTCTACCTTGTGCTCTACCTGTTAATGTTCTTTTGAGTAGCTGGTTTTCTTCCATTTTTTCTACATGGCTCGCCTATTGCAATTTACGTAATTTTACGAAAGAGGAAACAGGTGGATCGTCAAAAAGTTCCTACAACTCACGTAGACTCCCCTCTTTTCCTTGTTTCACTGGGCCGTAGATTTTCGTCTACTGTCTTTTCGGATTCACTCGTCCGGGCTCATATCTCACTTCCAAATAAACGCACAGGATTGACTAGTTATTTATAAATGGGGACCATATTTTGTCTGTGCAAAACTCTGGGCCTTAGAGCAGGAAGTACGGAGTGATAGGCTTTATTTGCGACGTTTAATCTCGTCCTTTTTGGTGCCTCTTCTATTGAGGTTGGCCCTAAGGTAGATTAAATTATCCACACTTTCAAGGCTATAGTCGTGTGCGGTCGAGTTTTGTCGAACTGGAGTTTTCTTATACGTTTGAGTCATGAATTTAGATTTCTTTTCATTACCTCGGAGGCCATTTAAGTTTGCTACACATTCCAGGCTCGAAAGTGTTCCTTTGGCATCTAAGATTGAACGCCCCATAATACATACGGTACCAATTGCGTGGATTTGAACATAAGTGTACCCGAGGTTTTAGCTGATATCTTCCTATTGACCTGTTCCAGCGCGACATTGAAGAGCATTGGGGCAAGTCTATGCCCTTAAATTAAGCCGGATTCCTTTATGAAGTTGTCCGTTAGCTCGTCATTTACCTTGATCATGAACTCTGTCTTTAGCATTGTGACCTTGATCTTGCGAACTTGTTTTATTGAGAGGCCAGATTCGACCATTATTTTGTACAGCGCATTTCTGCCAACACTGTCGTATGCTCACTTGAAGTCTATAAAAAGTTAATGCACATCGATGTTATATGCCCAGCACTTTTTTAATACTTACTTAACTGAGAATATTTGGTCTGTTATAGACAGTCCACTTCGTAAGCCTGCCTGATACTTTTCTATAAAGCTTTCATCTTCTTCTTCGTAGCACTACAGCCCCTCTCGAGCCTTCGCTTCCTACAATTAGCGCCATTGACCGCGCCCTTGAATTTTGAAATCCAAGCAGTGATGAACTGTCTTCGTCGACCAGCTGAGACCAGCGTCTCATTGGTTTCCCTACTGGTCTCCAACTTCTCCAACAAAAATACCTTTTTGGGTATCCGTTATTCGTCCATACGATTCATGTGTTCAGCCCATTGCAGTTTCTGCAGTCCTACAATCATTGTGACCCCCGGCTCATCAAAAATGTCATACAGCTCATGGTTGTTTCGAATCCTCCATTGGTCCTCATCTAGCTTCGCTCCGATTATTCGCCGCAGTACCCGTCGCCTAAAGGCGTTCATTATTTTTGCGGATACTTGGGTTGGGGTCCGTGTTTTGAACAGGTCTTATCACAGATTTGTATGCTTGCAACTGTCTTTTTCTGTGTATGCAGCTGGTCTCCGAGATCGTCAAAATCGACAAAAATAGTTTATTTGCAAGCTGTATTCTTCGGCGTATCTTGTCTCGCTATTTTAGCGCCAAAATATAAAAATTTGCCTACATTTTCAATATTGTATTCGTCAAGTGTGGTATTTTGGGTATTTGAGGTATTTTTTCTCAACAACGTCATGGACATTGTTTTGTTCTCATTGATCTGTAGCCCTGCTATTTTTGCTTCGCTGTCGACTTTCAGGAAGAGTTCTTTGGCAGCTGTTGACCGTGACAAAATGTTGATGACGCCCGCATAGGCTACTATTTGGCTCGGCTTGTATAGTAATTTACCTTGTGTATTGACAGTTAGCTTCCTTATGACGTACTCCAGAGTCAAATTGAATAGCAATGGGGACAGCTCATCTCCCTGCTTTAGTCCAACATTTGTGTCAAAGGCATCGGTCATTGGTTATTGATGCGGACTTGGAAGGTCGTCGACGTCATTGTCATGTTGATAGGATGGACTGATTTGGCTGGGATGCCAAAGCAAAGCATTACTTGGTACAGTACGTTATGATCAATACTATCGTATGCTTGCTTAAAGTTAACAAAAATTTTGTGCCCGTCTGTGTTGAACTTTAAGTACCCTTGACTGTGAACAATTGGTCTCTGTCGATCTACCTGCTCTAAAACCACCTTGATACTCCCCAATAATACTGTTAGCGTACGATCCAATTTTATTTTCTAAGATCTTTGAAAAAAGGAGTGATATGCCCCTTTAATTTTCGCACAGCAATTTGTCACCTTTTTTGTGGATAGGGAATATAACTGATCAGTTCCACTTTTTTGGCATATGTTCTTGTTGCCAAATGTGCTAGATGATTTTGTTAATAGCTTTATGAACACTACTACCACCATATTTTATGAGCTACACTGGAATCTCATCAATGCTCGGCGCTATTTTATTCTTTTGGGGTTTGATGATGGAACAAACTTCATCCCCCCCCCCGCAAACATCTATAGGAGGTTTTTGATATATGATGCCCGTCTTTCCTTGATGTTGGTTTCATCAGCGATAATAATGCCCATGTGATCATGACAGAGCGTTGTTTTGGGCTGATTATCTCGTTTCAGGCTTTTCACTGCTTTGTATGCTTGTCTTGTGTTGTTGCTTGCTAGACTTACATCGATGATTCTCAATTGGTCATCATAGTATTTGCTTTTCTTAGTTCTAATTATCTTATTGGCCACTCTACTGAGATTTCCATAGTGTTCTCTCTTTGTCCTGGTTTTCCTACCTAAATATTATTTGTACGCCTGATTTTTCTTTTGTCTAACGCATTCTGGCACTCATCATCGAGCCAATCATTTCTTCTGCGCCGGGCTTGATGTCCAATGGCCTGTTCTGCTACGGTCTTAATAGCTGCTTTCCCTTTCATCCGGAGCTTTTTGCTGGTTTTAAGCAATGCGTCTGATAAGATGAGAGCCAGCTGTTTTTCGAGGGTCTCCGTGAAATTTTTTTTCACAGATGCCGTTTGGAGCCTTTCGGTCTCAAATTTTTGTGGCTGGCTGGGCTATGATGAATACGCCTTTGAGATACGACATCGTAGTTTAATTTGATCAAGCAATGAGATGAGTTACAATTGGCTCCTCAGTATGTACGGACGTCACTGATGCTCGGGGCCCAACGCTTTTGGATCAGAATGTGTTCAATCTGGTTTCATGTGTTGCCGTCTGGTGATACCAGATCATTTTATGTATACGTCGATGTGGAAAGCAAATGTTGGAAACAACTGGAACGAATGACCAGATTTCTGCCACATGCAAAGTCAATCAGGCACTGGCCGTTGTCATTTGTTTCATTGTAGAGGCTCTATCCTTCAGTCTTTCCCCGATAAGATACACCATTACTTACTTTAGCGTTGACATCACCCAACAATAATTTTGTGTTGTTTGTAGGCAATGAGTTGACTAGTGTTTTTTGGTGATTGTAGAACGTTTCTTTCTTTTCTTCGTCCTTTTTGTCGGTCCGGGTGTGTACGTTTATCAGCCAGATTTTGAAGAATCTCGCTTTTGTACGGATTGCCCACAACCGTTCATTAACTTGCTTAAAATCAGTAACGAGCGATTTGAATCCCTATCTACAAAGAAGCTCACTCCGGATTCTCGTTTTCCAGTAGGTTTCCCACCCTCGAATTTTATATGTGATCTCATCTATTGAATACCATTTAGTCCAGTTTGTTTTCTGGATTGCCAGTATTTTTAATTAATATTGACTGGCCTGTTCCTAAACAGTGTCAGGGAAATTAAGTGATTTGACATTCCGGAATCCAATGCCATTGTATTTTTACCTTGCCGTGATTCTAGTCCATTCCAAGGCCCATCTGCAGGTTTCGAAACATTGTAGGGTTTTACAGGGACAGTGGGTTAGCGCGTCATCCTTCCTCGATTCCGGTGGCATGGTTAACACAACTCCATTAGCAGGCGCGGAAGACTTGCCTTCACGCTCTTACGTCCTCACAAAAAAGATGTAACTAGGATTCAGTAGCAGAGCTGTAGATGTATTTACAGTTATCATCATTTCTCGGCATTTGATGTCCCATTATTAGGGAATCAGTAAACCTCATGTGCGACCCCGAGAACATTTACTACCATTAAATTGTGGTGTCTTGGATGAGGAATTATGGGAGATGTCGGTTGGGGAAACAAGGGATACCCTCCTTCATTCTTAAACGGCATATTAGTCGCTGCAAAAGATTACTTAAACGGTAACCCCCGCTCTAGAACAGCTGTGCTAGTATTCCATCTATTCCAGTAGCCTTATTTTTTCTAAGGTCTTCTTCTCGGGTTGGTGGTGAGACTGGGAATTCTTGCTCCACTTCTGGAATGTTCACAGCTTCCCTGATTGTTGGGGACGCTGTGAGTAACTTTTGCAGCCATCTGCTCTTAATTTCGACTGGGTTATCTATGATTGCGACTTGTTCGCTTTTACAAGGACTTGTTCATAGATTGAAGCTGTCTCTTACTTGTTTAATAGAAGTATACACCCATTTGATTGTTGTGAACGTGCCACTTTTCTAGGCCAAACCACAGACCCAGGTAGAAAGCAGGGTCACCCAGCGAGTACACCGGCCAGCGGTGCATCGGTTCTCAAAATCAGAATCGTCAAGTGTCTGCAAGCCAGCGTATCCATTGACAACTAGCGTAGCCAGTGGACACAAGCGCGCAATTTGCCCCCGCCCGGTCCCAGAAGGTATTCTGTAGCAGGCACACCAGGCAAAGCCCAGAGTAGGACCGGCCAGTTACCAAGGAAGAGTATCTCACCAGGCTTAAGACACCCCTGGACAGCAGCGAACGCACAATCAATCCCAAGCACAAACGAGGAGGACGACGGGAGCTCAAACGGACGGAGCTTCACGACTTATGCCGGCTCGCCCACCTCTCCTCTTCAGCTGCAGAACGGACGCACTTCCGGGAGCAATGAATTAAGAAGGAGACCCGGGCCCGTATACGAGCGAAGGAGTGTCTTCAGGCTATTCCACGTTGTGGAAAATGATTTGATCTAATTGAAAAAAAAAGTAATAAAGAAAATATAATGTTACACCTGTGGTTGTGGGTGTTTTGAATACAAATTTCTAGGGGATAAGTAACAGGTGATTTCAAAAGTGTAGAGGTAGTGTTCAGGGTGAGCATAAGCTTGGAGCTCTCTAAAAGAGGCTGAAAGATCCCCGCCCATTGTACTTACATAACATGACTTCATGTAGGGTCATGTTTTCGTTGATCTGTTGGAGCTTGGTATTGATGGTATGTCGTTTCTTTCTTTGGCACATTTTTTAAGCTTGTCGCCGAAAGGTTTTATATTATTCTTCTTTGGCTAAAGTTGGTCACTGGATGTATTCTTTGTGAGCTGGATTCCTTTTTTTAATCGCATCCTTGCATTCTTTGTCGCTCCAGTCGTACTTTCTTTTTTTAGCTGGTACCCCAAGACGTCTTCGGCTGCTTTTGTTGCTGCATCTCTTACTGTCTTCCACATAGTTTAAATGTCATCGTTAGTTTCTCGCGCCTGCGGGGATAAGTTCATGCGATTTTCCAGCGCTGACATGTATGTGAACGTTACTGATCTGTCATTTAGCTTGTGTATCTGGTACCTTGTAGTAGCTGGTGCTCCTTGTTTACAGCTCTTAGAGATGCAGCATCGAAACTTGACCCTGATAAGGTAATGGTCCGAATCACAGACAGCGCCACAGAACTAGCACGTATCAAGAATGTTAGTGGAGGCTCGTTTTTGTATGAGAACATGGTCGATCTGGTTGAACTTGCAATCGTTTGGGGAATACCACGTTCTCCTCTGGATGTTTCGGTGCGAAAAGCATGTGAAACTTTCTGTGAGGCCTCTACTCGTAGCGAAGCCTAACGTGCGGTGTCCATTTTCGCTGGACTTAGTGTGTAGGCTGTGTCCTCCGGTTGTTCCCCGATTTTCCGTTTCTCGGCTGATTTTCGCAGTGAAGTCAACCAGAACAATTTTAATGTCATTTGATGACTCTAATACACAGACGGGTGAACAGACAGGTCTCGACTTTAAGAGAAAATTGTAAAAGAAATGTTTTAACTTAAAAAGCCATTGAGTCTTGATTATTTGTGTGAGCGGACGCGTTTTAACTTCTTTGAATCATCTTCAGTATCTAAAGGATGTGAGGAAGGAAATGACTCCGTAACGTCCAGGATAGAATAAGCAGTTAGGCTCTAAGTTAGGCCAGGTAGAGGGGTTTTTGTTTTTGGATTGTTAGATGTACGTTTGTTCTGGTTTATCTCGCTACCAATTTCGTTGGAACGTGTGGTCTGGCAATAAGAAAATTGAATCAGGATTTCTTATAAGTTGTTCGTTGATAATGCTACTGTTTTACGTACGAACATATTATCACAAATCCTTACGCAATTTCTCAGTGCTAGACCACACCTTCCAATAAAAGCGGCAGCAAGACGAATCAGAACAAACGGACATCCAACAAACCAAAACTTAATATCCCTCTGCCTGGCCTAACCTAGGACCTATCTGTTGAGCCCATGCTATACTTTTATAAAGCAATTCGCTTCCACATATCCTTGAGGCACTGAAGATGGCTCAAAGGATTGAAAATGGTTCAGCTCAACCAATAAAACAGGGCCCACTGGCTTTTCAATAAAAAGAGAATTTGCCTGCGGATATCAAATTGACTTTTGTAAAATTATTTTAACCGAATTGTGAGACACAATTTACGCTGGTTTTTCTGAGTATCACGGCATAAATGGTATGAGAACTACGATGCTTTAGCGAAAGAGGGCTCAGAGTCATCACTTACAAGATAAACTGCTAGATGAGGCTAATTCTTGTATGATCTAGGTAAACTTTCTAGAATTTAGCAGATTTTGTATTAAAATTAACTAAGATTGCAGAGCTTTAATTAAACTTATGTTACAGCAAAGTTCTTTACGTGCTCATTTGTATAGATTTTATATCGCTGGAGACCCTATTTGCAAGGAGTGATCAAAAGCGGATGAGATAACAATGCTCTATGTATGTGAATGTTTGTTTTCTACCTCTGCTTCTGCTACGCTGCGAATAATTGGTGTCACAGTAACCAAGTGAATACTGAAAGGCCTACTCCGTCACTCAAAAATAACGAGCCTGGTCTAAAGAATTGAATTTTTAAGAGCAATTGATCAAGCGTTAAGTGCTCAAGAGTACTGTAATCGGAAACCGAAAGCGATAAACTCTCCCAAGATAAACGCAAAGTACAATTGCTGCCCAGCGATACGAAGAAGAAAGGCTATTCCGAAAAGCTGGAGATGTTCTGAAAAGAATACAATCACCATGCGACTCCCCACAAATCAGCAAAGCAGTAAAGATTGGGCTCCTTGAACTAAAGGAGTTCCTAGACCGCATAGGGCATTTTCGGAGGAGCTGGTTATAGGCCGATGACAAGCAGAAGGCTAAAGAAGGGTAGGGGGCGAAATCCAAAGGCTACTACATGCAGGCAGCTCCACCAGTAAAATGGCGTCTAGCCCAATCGAAGATGATCGGGATAGAAGAAGAAAGGAAGAGGCACTTGATGGGCGTGGAGCACCAGATCACGGGTGCCAGATACTGATTACAAAAGGAGCGAAGAAAGCTGCAAGAAACTCCTTCAAAAAGTGCCAGAAAGTAAAGTTCGCACGGATGCCCAATAGAAAAAAGACCTGATCCAAAACAGGAGAAGCAGGCGCCCTGACAAAGACCCCGGCAGCAAGCGGGACTGCGGGGCATCAAGAGAAACCTAAGGCCCGAAGACACCAACACTACCATTAAAGTAGTACGACCAACGCAGTCGGGCCGCATACCGGTTGAATTCGGAGTAGAGACCGGCAATAAGGAAGTATTATGCGACGCAGTAAAGAAAGTCCTCGGTAAAAGCGCAACTATAGCCTCACTTGAACCGACGGCAAAGATCGAAATACGAGACATTGACTGCGTGACGGATCTGGCTGAAGTAGAAGAGGCCATCAAAAGGAGTTCCCTAGCGTGGGAAGGATCAGAGCGAGACTGACACCAGAAAACCTTGGGGGACAAAGCATGGCCATTGTTGACTTAACCAAAAAGGACGCCGAAACATTTCCTGAACAAGGGCAAAGGACGAATAGGGTGAGTTGTCTGTAGGATACGGCGAACAGCAACGCCTGTTCAATGTTTCAAATGCATTGGCTATGGTCACAGCACACGAGTTTACAAAGGACCTGATAGGAGTTCCCTATGTTACAAATGCGATGAAATGGGGTATAAAAGAAAAGAGTGAACGAAGGAGGCACACTGTATTCTTTGCAAGGATGCTGATCCAAGACCTGATTTTGGACATGTCTTGAGATCAGGAAAATGCCGAGTTCTACAGGAAGCCCTAGCGAAGGCAAGATCAGAACTTCGATGACCCGTATCCTGTCGCTAAACTTACACTGTAGTTCAACCGCCTAGAATCAGGGCATGTAAGCTGACTTCTTGCTGCTGAGTGAGCAACACCATAAAAAAAAGCCTGCATCATTGTATCCTGACGAAACTGGTACTGCCGCCATCTGGGTTCGGAACATTGACTTTCAAGCGGAGAGTCGTGGACGGTGGGATGGTTTCGTGTGGGTTCGGTGCTCACGGACCACCTTTTTTAGTGTGTACCTAACGCCTAACGAATCGATATCATCTTTCCAAGCCAAGCTTAATACTCTGGAGGACGCTGTCTCTTTGCTGCTCATTGGGGGAGACTTTAACGCTAAAGCAATTGAATGGGGCATGCAGCGGGGAAAACGGATCCTGGAAATGGCGACCAGGACGGCGCTCGTCGTACTGAACACCGGAAATATGCCGACCTTCTGCCGTATTGGCTATGAGGGAACCATACTGGACGTGACACTCGCCTTGGAGTCCTTTATACGGAGGATACACAATAGGAAGGTATTAGGGGACTACTCAGCCAGTGATCATCTGTGCATTCTGCTTGAAATCGGTGATATTGTCTTCCGACGTCCGTGCTCTTGGCTTTCTCCAACTGGATGGAACATCGGAAGGCTAGACGTTGAGAGCTTCGTCAAGGTACGCACAGCAAGTGAGCCGCTGCAGGGAGCTTCGGATGGGACGTGGTGAACTCAACTATGAGCATCATCACGACTGCTTGCCAAGCTTCTTTACCCCGTCGGAACCCTCAGTATGGCAAGCCCCCAGCTTCACCAGCTATGACGTGAGATTCAACGGGCGCAGAACGGCGACGAGGCATGCAACCGGGTAGTAGCATATAAGTCGGCCAGGAAATGCCTTCGCGAATTGATCAACAATAGCAAGGCTCGCTGCTGGCAAGACCTAGTGGACAATGTGAACAAGGATCCGTAGGGCCTTGGCTACCAGCTAGTTATGCGGAAGCTTGGTGTCCTACGGAAGCCTTGCATACATAATGTGGAAAATATGGACGAGATAGTGCGTGGACTCTTCCCCGCCCATCCTGTCCGTGTTGACGCTGTCCATGGTGAAACAGCAGTCGAGTGTCCACTCTTCACACAGCCGGAACAGGAGGAGGAAGTCCTTTCATTGAAAGCGAGGAAGGCTCCAGGTCCAGATGGTGTTCCGGCTGAGGTGTTGCGGCTCGTCTATCACCATTGTCCTGACTTGCTGCTCAGCACATACAACGCTACAGGACGGGGTTTTTCCAGTACGATGGAAGGTAGCGAGGCTTGAGCTAATCAGCAAGGGGAAGAAAAATCCCGAATCACCGTCCAGATACCGCCCGTTATGCATGTT
Organism: Odontomyia ornata; assembly: GCA_963969285.1. Taxonomy (NCBI): domain Eukaryota; kingdom Metazoa; phylum Arthropoda; class Insecta; order Diptera; family Stratiomyidae; genus Odontomyia; species Odontomyia ornata. The sequence continues at coordinate 288,254,561 of OZ017740.1, read as the reverse complement.
AGACATGGCTGGGAAGGTGCTAGAGAAACTCATCAAGGGAAGACTCACTGACGCGATTCGTGCTGCTGGGGACCTATCTTCTCGGCAGTAAGGCTTTAGAGCAGGATATTCTTCTATCGATGCAATTGCAGGGGGGTGGGTGCGGCTCGAATGGCAGAGGCACATAGTCCACCAGGCGAGGGATCGTCCTGTTGGTGACACTCGACGTCAGGAATGCCTTCAATTCCGCTAGATGGGTGGATATTCTGGATACACTGGAAAACCCTTTTCAAGTTCCAGAATATTTAATGCGGCTTTTGAGAGAGTACCTGAAAGACCGCAGCCTACTCTACGACACGACACAGGGCCAACGGATGGAAATTACATCAGGTGTTGCCCAGGTATCTATCCTTGGTGCGGACCTGTGGAACGTGTCTTACGATGCGCTACTGAGACTTGAGATGCCAGATGAGGCGTGCTTGATCGGCTATGCGGACGATGTTGTGGCTCTGGTCGCTGGACGCACCGTTGAACAAGTGCAACTTAGGCTAGGTATGCTAATTCGCCGAGTACGCGACTGGATGATTGCTCGCGGGCCCAGCTTAGCACTTCAGAAACCGAAGTGGCCATCTTGACAAAAAAGAAAATTCCTGGAGACTTAAGAATCGAATCGAAGCCATTGGTAAAGTGCCTGGGGCTACTGATCGACTCGAAGATGAGTTTCTCTGAGCAAATCAGGGCAACGACTTAGAAGGCTGCTTCGGGAATATCGGCTCTGAGTCAACTTATGGCCAACGTAGGAGGAGTAAGGAGGTTTCCCGAAAACCGCTGATACAGGTACAGAGAAGAGGAGCGCTGAGGATGACATCTTCGTATCCGACAGTCTCTGATTCGGCGGTGAGAGTCATTGTAGGTGTGATACCCATCATCCTCCTTGCTAGAGAGCGCCACTGTATTTATCGGCGTCGAAACGAGGATGCGAGGAAGATGGTTGTCCCCGAAGAGAGACAGTGCTCACTCTATGATTGGCGGCAGTCTTGGGTGAATTGTACGAAAGGAAGGTGGACTGCGTGCTTCATTTCGGATGTGAAACCGTGGCTAAGTGAAAGGCATGGTGAGACTGACTTCTATCTGACCCAGCTTTTGAGCAGGCATGGTTGTTTTCAGTCATACCTGCACAAGATTGGTAAGTCATGGTCCCTCAATCGTCGGTATTGCCCAGGAGAGGAAAACAATGCCTGTAACACATTATTGCATGCATAAAATGGGACAGGTTGCGAAGAGCCCTCTACAGGGAGACGCGAGAGCTCAGCCCGGATAATATAGTTGCGGTGATGCTCGAATCGGTTAACAAATGGAACCAGGTAGCACATTATGTTCCAAGAGGTAAAAATGACTCACAGTAGCCGAGGGCGTCTGGGCTGGGGGATCGCTTTTCTGGCACTTCCTCTCTCCCCTCCTGCTAGAAGAGGGATCTCCCAGCTTGAAAGCGTCTCACGGCGTAACAAAACAAGACCTGGACCGAAGTAATGTGTCAAACGGTTCCAGGCTGGGTTTTCAGGTTGATAGGGGAGATGTTTAGTGGGTAGTCCGACAATCCCACAATCTGTGCGTAAATGGGCATTCACCTCCCTACCACAGAAAAAAAGTGCTCCAGAGTGTCTCAAATAGCCATGTTGCCTTAAAAAAAACATACAAAACACATAATTTTTTTGTTTAGAATGCGTTATAAAAGCGTCTTTTTCTCTCCGTGCAGAAATTTGCTACTCTTTGCAAATTGAAATGGCAATATCGGCAATTTCTGATTAAAAAGAGAATAACTCCTTTCCTGTCAACCCAATTAAACCCATTAAACTTTGGCCATTTTATCATTAACCTCCTCTATTAGATTCAAACAAAGACAATAACTAGGAACAATAATCATTTAACCATTATAATCTTCCTTTAGAGTCCAAAAGCTTTTAGAACAATCATTCATTTCCGGTTTACAACAAACAATTACAATTTGAAGCAAACAGATCCTGCTCTCATGTAATTAACCCCGGGCTTTAGTAGTTTCAGCGACCGGCCGAAGAAGGTTATCTTGAATTACTTTATCTTGTGCAACTAGACTTAAACTAGATTTATGGTTGAGCAGGAAACCACTGTGGAAAGGACATAGCACGTGGTAGTCATAGCAGCAGAGAGGTGTGCAGGGAAAATAACAAGATAAAGAGTATAATTGAATTTAGTTGCAGATCGAAAGGAAAGGCATTAGATTACAATGAAACGTAGACTTCCTTCTGGAGAGGAAGAATTTAAAAACAGCTTCAATAGCAAACTCTATTATTGTGTATATTTCTTACAAAGCTCTCTCCTATCAATTAACCAACAAATGCCCAAGGATGCCTTAAATGAACATACTCCGCACCACAAACGACCAATTCCAACCACAATAATAAAGCCGTCGGGCTCGCTATCCACAAATCCTGAAGGCAGTCAATAAATCTTGCCGTGAACTTACCATGGTATTATCTTCTTATTAAAATATAAACGGTTTTCATTCTTCGTGATACTATCACTGCACGACACTCCTTCCAAGCCGCCAAACTTATCCGCCATTCCGGCAAATAACAGTTAATAATCCTAAGTTCTAAAATTACCAACAGATAATAGATAGTAATCTGCAATTCAGAAGACTATTAACACGTGGAAAAATGTCTTTATTAGAGCTATTAATAATTTTTTCCCTAGGTCGCTGGTGAATTTGTCAAAGGTGGGTTGCATCGATAAATAATAATCAAAGGAAATATCCTTTCTTTTTTCCTTCTATCAACACCAGTCAAAATGGTGCTGGGTCGTTGATGGAAGTTAAGTCGTGCATAGCAAGCATTTTGAGTGAAATTTTGTGATTTCGATACGCAAAATTATTTGAAGCTATTTCAAAGTGTACAAAGGATATCATGCGGAAAATTCAGGCTATGAATAGATCCTGTGATTTATTGCTGGCATTAATGTTTAACGGCTATGAAGGTATTGACAGTTTTCATTGAGCATAGCCAAAAATAAAAATTTGGGCTTCAAAGTCACGCTATGGTTGGTGAATGCACTTAATCGTCACTTTCGATTTGGTTTTTTTTGAAAAGATAGTGGTGGCACGCTGATATAATGTCGGTAAAAAGGACACAATGAAGGCAAAGTTGATTTTGAGCAACTTGAAGGATAGGAAAATTACAAAATGATATAGAATAGAATTTTTAATTTTCAGAAAATCAAATTGCACTCTAGTATTGTTTTTTTTCACCAGGTGAAAAACTGCCACTCATATGAATTCTTCTCCCCCTTCTTCCTTCGTACTTCATGTGTGACGAGACATACCATATGTATGGTATGAACTGTTTTGCCAAAATGTGATGGATACATTACTCGTCAATTTTGTTTGTTAAGGCTGTAGACAAAAAGACAAATATCATATTTTCGTGCATGGAGAGCTTCAATATTTTTCAAAGGTGTTGGAATAATTCGTCAAATTCGTTGAAAGCAAGTTACTGACTGGTACCGATGGAATTGATTGAATGTTATTAATATGTCAGAAGAGAACATTATATATGATATGACACGTGCTGGAAGTTCATCAAATTATGATTGCCTGCGATAGATTTGATTTTGACAAAAAAATGTGAATTTTGAACGTCTAAGCGTTTATAATATTGGTATGCGCTAAATTAGTAGTTTTGTGCTCATAAGTTTGTCAGATCTAACCTTTTTGAAATACATTTACTCATATGCATGCCAGAAATCTAATTGCTCCAGCTGATTCTTTCCTTAAAAAAACAACAACAACAACAAAGTAGTTCCGGCGCATAACATTTGGAGGCCCCGGCGAGATACACCGCAAGTTTGGAGTGTTTTTTTCGATTGTTATTTGGATGCGTTTCTGTGTTTTTTGTGTGCGTCTGTTTGGTGTCGTGCGGAGCCCTCTGTGTGTGCTTGTGCTGTGAATCGATCGTCCAAGGATGGACAAGTTGGCGGAAAAACAAAAATGGTTACCCATAGAATTTGACGCGATCATCGTCAATTATAAGAAGCACCCAATGGCTCGAAAACAAAGAGCCGATTACTATCAGGAGTGGCTGTGGCGGCTTGAGTCCGTGTGGGACGAATATGAAGGAGTCTACAGCCAAATCCGGGCATTGCCAGAGATGTCACCGTCCCATCCGTATTTCACAAGCCTGCTGTACGATACCACGCAGTCCAATTTTACCGACTTCCAGCGGCATTTCTCCGAGAGGATGATGGCCTTGAGAGGTACCAAGGAGGATACTGGGGTTCTATTGGATTGTTTGAGCGCGCGCTCTAAGGAAGATGCCAGCCCATCTGGGACAACAGATGTTCCGTCTCACAGCAACCCGGCCATCACGAAGATACGAAGTGATGGCAGATGCTTTGCTCCGATAGACCTCGCATTTGGATAACCCGGAGAGTTCGCGAAAATGTTGCAAGGCCAGAATCCTGTCGCTTCGAAGAAATTGGGCTCAATTTGATGAGCAATATTACCAGCTATGTGAGTTGGCAGACGATCCAGAACAACTTGAATTCAGCCACGAACGACATACCAATTCGGAAGCAGTGGTTCAGGACTGTGTGATTGATCTGGAAGCTGCGGTGGAAGATTTTGACGCCATAACTCCTACACCCACTGCAACCTCAGTGTACCCCAGTCTACGCTTACCCAAAATCACCCTACCGAAGTTTGAGGGTGATTACCTACGGTGGCAGCATTTTCGAGATTTGTTTGAATAGATGGTAAATAATCAGTCCATTTCAAAATGCCAGAGGTTGTGGTGCCTCAAGTCTAGTCTCACCGGAGAAGCGGAACGACTGGTCATCAACTTACCCCTCTCGGAGGAGAATTACAGAGCGATGTGGACTATATTGAAAGAACGGTACAATAGCCGACGACTATTGGTCGCTGCACTCATTGAAAGACTGCTGGGACAGCCCTCTCATGCTAACGAAAAGCCTTCAGCCGCAGCCATAAAATCCCTGCTCGACGTGAATTAAGAGTGCATTAGGGGCCTGGAGAATCTCCATGTAGTCGCAAGCGAGTGGGATCCATTGCTCCTGCAATTATTGCTAAAAAATGTGGATGCAATCACACGCGAATTGTATGAGCAAACGCTAGCTAGCCAACGAGAGCTGCCTCCTCTGAAGAGTTTCTTGGAAGTGCATTTCCAGGCCCTCAAAATACTTGGACACCAGCCGAAGGGACAGGAGAACCAACAAAAAGTAGGACAAAAACCACAGTGGCTACAGTTGCGACATATTTATGCCTCATTTGCCAGCAGACGCAACTCACTGCCGCCAAAGGGCTCAGTTTTGTCCGGTCCAAGATATTGTGTGGCAACTGCCTGCAAGATGGCCACAAAGCTGCTGAGTGCCTTTCCAGGAAGTGCAAAGAATGTGCAAGGCTGAAAAAAGCGTGCTGCATTTGATCGAACGCAGGCTGGAGAAGAATCCTGAACTGAAGCATAAGTACACGGATTTTATAGACGAGTATGAATGCCTGGGGCACATGGAGGAGATCAACTGGCAACCGAACGAGCAAGCACATTTTTTTCTACCGCTGTTTTCATAGCCAACATCGAAAAGATGTATCGGCAAGTTATGCTTCACCCGGCTAGTTCAGCACATCCATTAGATATTATCGTTTGAAAACCGTTACATATGGCACGACGTGTGCCACGTATTTGGCAACCGAATTTCTTCAGGTTCTGGCACAAGAAGAGCAACACCAAGCACCCCTGGGCAGCAGCGCGTTACAGCATGATTTTTACATGGATGACGTCGTGACCCGGGCAGACAACTTGGCCGAGGCCATCCAAAAAGAGGGGGAGCTACGCAGAATTTTCGCTGGCGTGGGCATGCATTTTTACAAATGGTGTGCAAATTACCCTCGCCTTCTGCAGCAGATCGATGTCGATGACCAGGAGGTCCACTTGGACTTCAGTAGTCTATCGGAGGACTATGTTAAAACTTTGGGAGTGATTTGGCTCCTGAAGGCCGACAAATTCCAAATCCACATTAATTTGGATCTCGCTGCGTCCAAGCTAACCAAAAGGACGATCGCGTTAGACATTGACTGAATGTTTGACTCGTTGATAATTTTGGCCCCGGTTCTTGTGACAGCTAAGCTGCTTCTGCAAGAGTTGTGGCGCCTAGAGCTGGATTGCGATGCAGCCTTGCTGACCAGAATATACACTCAATGGTTCAAATTCCGCAATGGCCTGCCATCGTTGCAGAGGGTGCGTTTTCCACGACACGTCAGCGTTCACGAGAAGCCTGTGTAGATGCAATTGCACACGTTTTGTGATGTCTCAGAGAAGGCATATAGTGCAGCAGTCTACGTCCGGTCTACGTCAAGGAGCGGTCAAGTTGGAGTCAAGCTGCTGTGCGCTAAGTCACGGGTAGCACCAATCGAAACTCTAACAGTTACGCACGTAGAACTGTGCGCTGCTAAGTTAGGAGCGGAGCTCATCAAGTAGGTAAAAGTTGCGCTGAATCTGCCAGATATTTTCAGCGTGTTGGTGTCTGATGCTGAAGTCGTGTTGGCTTGGGTCAATCGCTTTGTCCTACAATACCTTTGTGGCCTATCGAGTTTCAACTATTCAAATGCTGTCGAGGCCGAAGCAATGGCGAAATGTTGCTTCACAGGACAATCCCGCCGATGTTCACGTGGTTTGGCGCCAGCTGAACTGGATGGCTGTGAGCTGTGGGTGCAGAGGCCCTCGTTCTTGTGCAAACCTAAAGCGGACAGGCCGCTCGAGTACAGGAGTGGAGGACTCTGCGACTTAGAAAAAAAGGCGAACCAAAGCAACAACACTAACAGCAATACAGGCGGACTGCCATTTTATGCATGAGGTTCAGCACGCGAGATCTTTCGGAAGATCTCCCGTGCTACGTTTTGATGATCGTTGCCGGCCAAACTCCCAGCCTCCCCGAATGCGCACTAGAGCAGTCACTCATCACTACCTATTCAGAGCACTAGAGGTCATTGTGAGGAGCATGCAGAGAGACGACTTCCACGAAGAGTTGCGGAACATTCAGCTCAACAAGCAGATCCACAAAACCAGCCCTCTGAGCAACAAAGCTTTCATCGATGCTCTAAAGCGATTCATCGGGAGACGAGGCCACTAAAAAAATGTGGGTGTACACAATCAATTGCGCGAATTATCTTCATCACTTTATTCGGCAGAGGCTCAACACAGGGTGATTGGATTCTGTAGTACGCGAGGAATAGACCGACGGTCGATTACAAATGATGATGAAAACTCATCCTCACTAGAGACGTTTGCATTTTCTGGGAAGATGCCAGTCTTTTGGAAGCCTTTGACAATATTTATACCTGTTTGAGCAAAAAGTAATGAATCAGCAACAATTTTAGGTATCCTATAAACCGTTAAAGTCTTTCCTGGGTTATTGCGTAGCCATGCATCTTGTGCGGCAGCGCAATACTTTTTGAATGGCTCAAAAATTGAGGCACCCAATGGCTGCAACTTGTGTGTACAATGTGGGGGAAACGACAACACTATAATCCCGTTCTCTTGAGCCAAAGTTAGTGTCTCAACATTTAGATGACAGGAATGATTATCTAGTATGTTTCGTAGATGGTTTTACATGTCTTATGAAATGCTGGATAAACGCAAAGAATTCGTCATCAGTAATCCGCCCACTGGCATTGCCTGCTTGTATACACTCAGGTAGACCACCGTTAAGGAAATGGATTTAAAATTTTTTTCCAGGAAACACTTATATTCGAGGTACAGTGTTTCCATAAGCAGATAAAGCCGTGACTACTGTGACGGTAGTCCCTGGCTCACCCGAAGACATACCACCGCTACAATCTAACCCCCTCTGAAGTTGAGGCTTTAAATCATTCTCTTGTTCCGAATATCAGCCCTGGTCCAGATGGTTTGCTGAATATTTTTATTGTCTTTGGCTTTTGCGCTGTCCTCTTCTATGTCTCTTCTTTTTAACCTAAGCTTAAGCAGTGGTTCCTTATCTTGCTGCTGGAAAAGTGCCTGCGTTTTACCTATCCTTAAATCGTTCATGTCAAATTAGCTTCTATGGATCCACCTTTATTCCATTTTATACTTCATCTGTTGTTGCTCAGGGTTCTATTTTTTGACCCCTCATTTTCCTAGTGTTTATCAATGATCTCCTCTCAATAATCATATCGTCCTTGCCTTTTGTTTGCTGATGACTTTAAGGTATTTCGGTCTATTAAGTTGCCTCTTGACTGCCAATATTTTCAGTGCTACTTGAATGTGCTTAATAACTGGTGCTTATCTAATTTTCTACACCTTCCTCTCACCAAATGCCATAAAATGATTTTTTCTCTTAAAAATCACCCCCATTCCCTTTTCCTACATGCTGTCCGAGGACTTTTTGTCCGTGTTCACCTCCCAGATAGATCAAGGAGTTACTTAAGTTTGAAATTCACATTTTAAATCTAGTTGCCAGAGCCTCTAAAGTTTTGGGTTTTATCCTAAAGCGTGTCCATAAGTTTTGTAGTATTTCCACAATTTCCCGCTTGCTTATTTGTCTTGTCCGTCCACTACTGCAGTGTTGTTCTGTGGTCTGGTCTCTACGTCGTTCCATTTTGCTTAAAGGAAGTTCACTCGTTTCCTATCCTTTAAACTAAATTTACCCTATCTTCCATATGATGATCATTTATCCTCCCTTGGCCTTCTATACCTGGCTGTACTAAGGACTTATTTGAATATATGATTTTTATAATGACTTTGTCACTGTCAAACGCTGTCTGTTTGTCTTTTTGCTGAACTGCAACTTCGACTATACTCGTACTGCTATATACTGCCTTTCGTCTCTATAATAAATCGCTAGGGAACATAATAATCTTCAGCTTGGTCCTTTTCCTCCATCTTTTATTGTATTTAAAAGGGGAATACTCTTGGAGGCTAGCATTCTTTGGAGAGTTCTGCCCCCCTGAAATCCGAAAAAATTCCAGCCGGAGGGATGCCGGTCAATAGGAGCACTCTTGCAGGCTCCCTTGGACCCGAAGATATGGGGGGGGGGGCACTCTGAAGCTCCCTCCTGGGTTGAGAGGTAACGACCCTGACTGAATCTGGACTACGCCTTGAACAACGAACTGAAATTGATGATTTGGGCTGGCGGATACGATGATTTGGATCTAGTTGCTTTGCACGGTAGTGCCAGGGTGACACTCGTGCTTGAATGGCTCCAATTCAACTATCATACCGTCTCCGTTAAACTTTGGCAGGTCTCGGAGTACGTTCGAAGTTCTTACCATTGGGTTGATGATGTTGTTTTCGTTGAGACGGACTTTCAATTAGCCTTGGTCTGGCACTGAGCACTTGTCTCGCGTGGCCTCTCTGCTCTGCAAAAAGATAACCATAAAAGCGACTACACACGACCGGAGATAGCGGCTCCAAGGGGGGACCCAAGAAAACTGAACCCCCCAAAAAAGCAAAAATAACAACATTGACGACACAATCAGCGGCGGCAGCCACGATGTTAATAGCACATCGAGAGCGGTACTCATGATGACAAAAATGGTGATGAATACAATGACAGTGAAGACGGATGAAAAACGGAGAGTAACAGACAGTTTAGTCCAGACTGAGGTTCCTGCGGTGTTCAGGTGCAGCAATAAAATGATGCAAACGCCAGAGCATCCTTAAACGGAAAAACGGGAAACAAACTCTGCAGCACGCACCGGATGTTCGAGCGGTGGAGGAAAATGTAAAGAGCATCGAGAATTTGATGGTCACTACTGCGATCACTACCTACACGGCCGCAGCAGTGGTCGAAAATTCCGAAATAATAACGAACCATCCTGAAGTCCACGAGGAGGTTACGGCAGGAAAGACAGAAGTGACCAGAAAAATAAAGCGCGTTTATGTGATTTTTTCGCCCAAGTCGGAAACGTGGTGAAAGTACTGTACTCGAAAATGGAAGCCGATGACCTCTACCAAGAAAATTGGTCGCAAAGTACAGTCGCCGCCCAGCGACTTAAAGAATATAGGCTAAACCGAAAAGCGGAAGATATTCAAAAAAGAATACAATCTGCATGAGATGGGGATAAAAGGAGGCAAGAAGAATCATTTGATGGGTGCAGAAAGCCAGATGGGGGGTTCCAGATAGTCCCGACCAAAGCAGCATAAAAAGCCACAAATAGACTACTTCGAAAAATGCGAGAGAATAAGGTTTGCACGGATAACAAGAAAGAAAGAAGCCCCGACGAAGACCGCGGTAGATGGCACTGCTCACAAAACCCCAAAATGGCTGATCCTACGTGGAGGTGCTGCGGGATATCAGGGGAAACATAAGGCCCGAAGACACCAACACTGCTATTAAAGCAGTACGACCAACGCGGTCGGGCCACATGCTGAGCCGATGGTGAAGATTGAAACAAGAGATATTGACTGCGTCACGGATCTGGCGAGGTGGAAGAGCACATAAAAAAGGGAGTTCCTCAGTGTGGGCAAGATCAAAATTAGGCTGACACACTAAAACTATAGGGGATGACGCATGGCCATCATTGACACAACCGAAAAGGATGCCGAACAATTTCTGAAGAAGGGCAAAGTACGAATAGGGTGGGTTGTGTGGAGGATAGAGCAAAGAGCAGCGCACCTTCAATATTTCAAATGCCTTGGCTTTGGTCACACCGCGCAAGCATGCAAAGGGCTCGATCGGAGTACCTTATGTTACAAATGCGGTGAAAAAGGACATAAAAGAGAAGAGTGTACAGACGAGGGTATGTTCTTTGCAGAGATGCTGATCCGAAACCGGATTTCGGGCACGTTTTGGGATCATGAAAATACCGGGTTTTTCAGAAAGCTCTGTCATAGGCAAAATCAGAACCTTGATGACTAGCATCCTGCAGCTAAACCTACACCGCAGTCCAACCGCCCAAAATCTGCTTAAGCAGTTTGCGAGGGAAATGAAAGCCGACTTTTTGCTGCTGAGTAAGCATCACCATGATAAAAGTTCGGCGTCATGGTACCCTGGTGAAATTGGTACTGCGGCCATCTGGGTTCAGAATAGTGATTTTCAAGCGGAGAACTGTGCACGGGCAATGATTTTGTATGGGTTTGGTGCTCAGGGACCACCTTCTTTAGTGTGCATCTAACGCCGAACGAATCGATTCATCTTTTCAAGCCAAGCTGAATGCTTTGGAGGGCGCTGTCTCAAATGCAGTTGGCAATATACTCCTTGGGGGAGACTTCCACGCGAAAGCAATCGAATGCAGCATGCCTCAAATAGATCCGCTGGGAAAACGAATCCTAAAAATGGTGGCCAGGATGGAGCTCGTCATAACTAAATACCGGGAGAACTACGACTTCCGCCGTGTTGGCTGTGAAGGAGCCATACTGAACGTAACATTCGCCTTGGAGTGCTTAGTCTGAAGAATACACAATTGGAGAGCATTAGAGGACTATTCAGTCAGTGATCATGAGTTTATTCTGCTTAAAATCAGTGATGTGGTCTCCCAATGTCCAGACTCTCGACCTTCTGCAATTGGGTGGCGCATCAGAAGGATGGACGTCGAGAGGTTCGTCAAGGTGCTTACAGTAGGCGCCCTATTGCAGGAAGAGTCGTAGGGGCAGAAGAACTGGTAGCTCAAGACGTGGTGAACTGAACTGCAACTTTCTACTCCTCGTTGAAAACATCAGCACGGCAAGCCCCCAGTATACTGGTAGCCGACTAAAATCCCTGAAAAAGCGAAGGGAGTGTAATAAGTTTCCGCGTGGGGCTCAACCGACACGGAACCTTGGCCATGCATGTAACCGGGACAAATGCCTTCGCAAATTAATTTACGACAGCAAGTCTTGCTGTAGGCATGATCTAGTAGACAATGTGAACAAAGGTCCGTGGGGCCTTGACTACAAGCTAGAAATTCGAAGGCACGGTGCCCTACGGTAACCTTGCATACATAATGTGGGAAAAATGGACGAGATAGTGTGGGCACTCTTCCCCGCCTATCCCGTTAATGTTGAAATAGCAGTCGAGTGTCCACTCTTCAAACAGGTGGAACTGGAAGAGGCAGTCCTTTCACTGAAAACGAGGAAGGCTCCAGGTCCAGATGGTGTTCCAGCTGAGATGTTGCAACTTATCTACCACCACTGTCCTGACTTGCTGCTCAGCACATTTCACACTTGTCTGATTGGGCTTTCCCGGTACGAGGGAAGGTGGTGAAGCTCGTGCTGATCAGCAAGAGGAAGGGAAATCCCGCATCGCCGTCTGCATACCGCCCGTTATGCATGCTAGACACGGCTGGGAAAGCGCTAGAGAAACTCATCAAGGGAAGACTTAGTGACGCAATTGGTGCTGCTGGGGACCTATCTCCTCGGCAGTACGGCTTTAGAGCAGGGCGTTCCACCATTGTACTGGGGATCCGACCCCCTGCACCGTAATTTGGTTCCCCTTGTGGACCTGCATGATTTGGTTTTCTGTCTGGGTTTCCGTTCCCATAGCATTTTACCTACTGCCAGGATATATGGATGATTGATGACGCCATATATTTCGTCATGTCACAGTGAAGATCATTGACACTCAGGTATTTCTCCTGAGACTCTCCCTTCACTGCCGACCATTGTCCGCGGCTGCTTATTGGTTATTCGCAGCGAACCTTTCGAGAAAGGTCTTCCCCTATCCGCAACCCTGGGGACGCGTTTGGTTCCCCGGTCTGAGGGCACTATCGATAAATCGATAACCAAAGAAGATGCCTCTTGATGAGTGTTGTAGGGTCAGTGCTACTTTAATTAGAAGAAATATGTGCCGACGCTCGCAGTAAGGAGGTATACCGAGAACGCCTGGCACAGTTACAGAGAAGAGGAGCACTGAGGATCCCATCTTCGTATCCGACAGTCTCTAATTTGGCAGTGAGAGTTGTTGCAGGTGTGATACCTGTTGCCATCCTTGCTAGAGAGCGCCGCGCAAGAGAGATGGTTGTCCACAAGGAGAGACAGCGCTCACTCAACGATCGGCGGCAATCTTGGGTGAATCGCGTGAAGGGAAGGTGGACCGCGCGCCTCATTCCAGATGTGAGACCATGGTTAAATTGAAGGCAAGGTGAGACTGCCTTCTATCTGACCAGCTTTTGCGCGGGCATGGGTGAATTAAGTCTTACTTGCAGAAGACTGGTAAGTCACGGTCGCCAGATTGTCGTTTTTCACCAGTAGAGGGAGACAATGCCCGCCACATATTTGTTGCGTGCACAAAATGGAGCAGGTTACAAAGGAACCTCTATAGGGAGACGAGAGAGCTCGCCCCGGATAATATACTCACGGTGATGCTCGAATCGGTTGAAAAATGGTACCAGGTGGCACATTATGTTCGGGCAGTCTGAAAAGATAATAGGGACTTACAGCAGCCGGTGGCATTGGGGCTGGAGAGTTGCTTGATAGGCGATTCCTTTTTTCCCCTCTTTTCTTTTCTCCCGCTGGAAGAGGGGTCCCCTAGCTTGAAGTCGCCTCACGGCGTAACAAAACGAGACCTGGCCCGAGGTAATATGTCAAACAGTTGCAGGCTGAGTCCTCAGATTGACAGGGGAGGTGTTTGGTGTGTATTCTAGTCGGCTTATTGCGAGCATGGGAATTCCTATGCTTCTATGTTTAGTTGTTTTTTTTTGTTTAATTTTTACTACGATATTTTGTTGTTGATTAGCCTGATCTAATTTACTTATTCTCTTTTTCCTGTTTGAATTTCTACTTTCAAGCATTGCTTGATTATTTATTTATTTTTCTTTTGTGTTGGTATTTGATTTTTTTATTGAATTTGTTTCTGTACAATGAATTTTTCAAATAAATTGATATTTTGTTCAAGGACCCGTAGTTGCAGCAGTGGGTTCGTTAATTTTTTTTTATTTTACCTAATGCCTCATTATTTAACTAGATACTCATTTTGATCTCCTTAGAAAATGTGTTCCTTTTAAATCTCCTCCACGTAGGGACCTCTTTCAAGGCCCGTGAAAGCGTTCACTTGGCCTCCTTTCATGACCTGTTCCTCGAAGTGTGATGAAAATGGCTTCAAATTTACTATGAAAGCTTGAAACTTAGCATAAAAACAAGATTTTCAATAAATCTTTATCCTTATCAAATTCAAGAATAAAATTCTATAGACGTAGTAAAATTGATATAACATCAAATTATTTTAAATATTTCAATTGTTGGCTACTCAGAATGAAGAAGAATATATTACTTTTTAAGTACCATAAGCCGTAGTCCTTGATTCTTTTCCTTTCCTGTCGAATGTATATAACAGTACAATACCAAGTCCTTTAAAACCAACCAATCCACTTAAACCATAAACAGAATCCTCTAATAAACTTGAATGTCCTGATAGGCTTAAAACTTTAGCTGTAATGATTAGCCAAATTAAAATAAACCCATCAAATGTACATGTTCATGATATAGGATATATCCTCGGAGACTAATATTCTTAAATCCTTTCAAATAGCTTCAAGGATAAATTTCCCAACACTACCCTTTACAGCACCCATAACACATTGGACATATGAAGGATTTTCTCTTCTCTCTATTGAAAATATTTCCACTTTGGTTATGAATGTTGGAGGATTTTACTCTTCCAAGCACACAAAATATGATGGACATAACATGTTTATATACACTTGCTATTCGCAATATAAATCCCTTTCTTAATACTCGGTTTCTGTTAATGTTGAAAAACGCCTGGCATATGCAAATTCTATTATCTTTCTACATGAAATTGTAATTGACGCATGTGCTAGAATAAAAAATTTCGTTTGAAACATGAAAAATGCAATGAAATGACGTTCACACGAAATATTTCATGAAAAATTACTAAGTTCTAGGATATTGAAAGTAACAGGGCTTAGAGGAACAATTATTTCCAAGAATCTTCCACTTTGAGTCCCCAAAAAACTGATCCAAGATTTTCAAACCGAATATGCTGTGCAGTCTCTTGGAATGTTTTCTTTGAACGTTCTGAAAAAATTCCCAGGTAAGCATGTTTGGGGTACTGATTTCTTAAAAATGAAATTTCCTCGAGCATTTCAAACTTTTATTGACCTTAAGGTATTTAAAAGTCACTCCGTGCGTAGTAACAACGTCCTTTTTTGTGCTCGATAATTCCCGGAATAAGAAAGCTACACGGGCGGGAAAGAAATTTTAAGGCAAACATGTGCATCGTTGCTCGGCGAAGTAATGACCTTTTTACAGTGTAGGATTTGAGTATCAGCCAGTGTCTTCTAGATAAGGATTATTCACAATTTCAGTAAGTGGTGAGTCCTTCTTCGAAATGATGAGATAACAGTTTTGTTGTTTACTTTTCTTTGCTCTGATCTAGTGCCAAAACTCGTCGCTCACACTCATCAGTACGACGAAAAACGTGCTTGGGCCCAACATTGCAAAAAAAATGTATTATGGAAATTTTATGTCATCGATACGACCATATCGTCAAGTAACGACTCTGAGTAGGAAAAAGTCCTTGCCCTCATTTCCATTCCGCACGCAACAACAACTGCTGCTACAAAAACATTCACAAATAAGAATATGCTAAAAATGAAAAGTAAAATCAACATGAGGACTTGTTCTTAACCTCAAGACAAATGTATTTCGTAATAGAAAACAAGAAAGCTCGAATTTCTCAAAAACTCGAAGGATAAAAAACAAAAAAAAAATCTAAAACGAGCTGGTAGGTACATATGTTTCAGTTTGTGCCAGCGTTTGTTATTGTATTTGGTTCGTGAGTGTACTCAACTTGTCTTAGAATTGAGGATTGTACTCATATGTTGGCATGACTTATTGAGCACTTACTATGACACAAGGATACAGAACCCACGGTTCCTTTTTACGCCGCCAACATGCAAAGCAAGAGTGACAAAAAATTCAATTGAGTAGAATGCAGCAGTTAGAGAAAAGACAAATATTAAATGGGAGAAAGGAGGCAATATCATTTTTGGCAAGACTATTGCGGTAATTTCCCATGCGAAAAAGTGGCAAAGAGGGATTTTGTGGTTATGATTGGATTGTTATGTAAGTGGTTGAATGGATAAATGTTTTAAGAATTTTGGGCGCAATATATAAGAACATAAAGAAACTAGAATGTTTCAAACACTTAGTTCATGACGGGTACCACAGGGTGGTCCAATCATAACGCACGATGTTATTTGTGAGTCAAGTTTTTCGGCCAACTTAATTTGACATTTCTTTGTTTCAGTGCTCGACATATTCAACCATGGAGAGGTAAACAATTGAGCAGCGTATTAAGGTTGTCGAAGCCTTTTACGAAAATGGGCGTTCACATCAAAATGCATTTCGTGCACTTCGTCATTATTTTGGTCAGCATAATCGACCAAATGTTGTCCACAATCGAGAAAATAGTGCGCAAATTTCAGCGAACCGAGTCTGTAGGAAATGTGAAATCACCTGTGCATGCTCGCTTAGTTCGTTCTGCGTAAAACATTGCTGTTGTTCACGATAGTGTGGCAAAAGAGCCGTCAACGTCGACTGGTCGTCTTGCCCGGCAATTGAAGATCTCACGAACATCACTGATGCGAATTTTAAATAAAGATTTGAATTAGCACGCTAACAAGGTTCAATTGACTCAAGAGCTGAACCCTACTGACCATTTCAAGCATCGACAATACGCCAAATGGTTGGTTGAACAGACAGAAGGGAATGGTGACTTTACAAAGAAAATCATCTTCAGCGACGAGGCACACTTGGGTAAATGAGAATCCACGAGTGATTGCTGAAAAGCTAATGCATCCACAAAAATGTCTGGTTGGTGCGGTTTTTGGGCTGGCGGCGTCATCGGGCCGTACTTCTTCGAAAATGAGGACGGCCAAGCAGTTACCATGAATAGTGTTCGCTTTTGCGAAATTATAACGGATTCATTGTGGTCAGAAATTGAGGTTATGGGCTTGGACGATATGTGGTTCCAACAAGATTGTGCCACTTGCCACACTGCCAACAAAACAATGGCTTTTTTGCGCGAGAAATTCAATGGCCGTGTTACTTCACGTTCTGGCGATGTTCATTGGCCACCACAATCGTGTGATTTGACAGCGTTGGACTTTTTTCTCTGGAGATATTTAAAAAAAGGGTACGTCAATAAGCTAAAAACAATTCAAGAGCTAAGGGATGAGATAATTCAGCACATTAACGACATTGAACCTCAATTATCTCTCAGAGTCATTGAAAATATGGACCATAGGATAGAAGTATGCCATCGTAGCCGTGGCGAGCATTTGGGCAATATTTTGTTTCACACATGATTGCCATAGATCATTCTATTATAATGAAAAAATATTAACATAATTCTCTGAAAACTTTTAGTTTTATTTACAATTAGCATCGTTTGCTTGGACCACTCTTTAGAAGAAAATTCCTGCCAAAGAGGGTTGGTAATGTAATTAGGGATCTGTTTATTGTTGAGCAGTTTTTCTTATCAGAAAATCATAAATTGCCGTTGAATTGTACTGTCAATCAATGGTGTCTACCACGATGGGTGTTTGAGCGCTTGGACTGTCAACATGTATTGGAACAAACCTAAACAGAAATTTGTAAAAATATTGTCCAAACTACAACTTGATACTGTTTTTCGTAAAACAAACGACAGCTGAAAATATTCCGAGACCGGATTCGCAGACCCAAAAATAAACAAGAAACTCAAAACGGCTTTTTTGCGAGCGCCCAAAGCAGCAATAGTGGCTATGATCGCAACAACGGCAAAATAGACGACGTTTTGTTAACAAAATGACAACATGACCGATCAATTGAGGGCCAAAGTGGCTCGCGAAGAATTACCGTTGAACGTGATGGAGGTGAAAGAAGCGCCAGGCAAAACTTCGAGCTTTGCAGAAGATACCAACTTGATAAATAGTAAGGGTAATGAACTTATTTTAGCAAAAGGAACTTTAGTTTTAAGACGTAAAGCCCCGGGTTCCATTCCCAATCTACCGCACACAGTGTAAATTTTTTCAGTGTACTCTACAACAAAAACGGCAGCATAAATAACACTCGAACGTAAAAACTATGGTACCCGCCAATTTTCGTCGAGAACGTTACAGCGACCGTGTTAAAGGATATACTTGACCAATACACGCCAGTAGACGGGTTTTGACTAGGTTATAGAATAACCAGAATATCTAACTCCACACTCAAAGTCACAGTCGATAGGCTCGAAGCTCATGATAACATCGTGAACTTCATTAAAACCATCTCAGCAATAAAATACTCATTCACTCCTTGAGAAAGGAAAAAGTGTGTGGTCATTTTAAGGGGAATAGGGTCAGACTTCGGAGCAGATGCGATCTGCGAGGACATCAAAAGTTGGTTAATGCACTTACCACAGCGCCGTTGAGAGCAAACAAGATTGAACTCCACCTTTTCAGAATTACAGAGCCACCGAAGAAGATAAGAACACAATAATAACATTGCGCTACATCTTACATCAAAGGGCTTTTTGGGAACGTCCGAAAGGGAGTGGCCTGGTACAATGCTACACTTACCAGAGGTTTAGTCACGTTTCCACCAATTGTGGACTCAATCTCCGTTGCGTAGCATGTGGAGAGGAACACATCTCAAAAGACTGCCCTCGAAAATCCATGGAGAAACCAGAAACGACTCCATTCTATACAATGCATAAAGTTCAGCCGCTGTTCCAACTTTTCCGAGAGGTGTTCATTTTCGGACAACTTTTAAATCTCACGTGTCCTTCTCTCCGACCCCGTAATTCCTTTTACATGCTTCACCACCATAATTTTTATTTAAATATATTGCTCAGAATCCATATTCCAGTCCCAACTTGTCCACCACACTTCTGACCATATAATTCAATAGAATGGCCAAACTTCAGAAGAGACTTCAATGACCTTCTTCCGAAGCTACCACCGGATAATAAGACTCTCTCAAATGCCAAAATAGACACCCATATATCAGCAATATCATCAGCAATAATTGTGTGTCTAGACAAGCATGCCCCTTTCCAGAAACCACATAGCTCGGTATATAAATGTCTGACTCAGGAGACTCTTCACTTAATAAAAATACGGCAATATATACTTTAATGACTAAAGCTCATATTCCATCGAAGCTATAACCGTTTAAATGCAGATTATTTGGAGCTCCAAACTGAAATTACGATAATATCCAGTGAAGTCCATAAATGCATCAAATATGAAGCCAATAACAATTATAAGCAAAAGCTGAATTCCATGAAACCTTCTCTTGATATGTTCAAAGCAATAGACCAACTTGCTGGGCGCAAGAGTTCCAAGCAGAACATTGAGAAAGAGCCAATAAGGCAAGGAAACAAGGATTTAACTGCTTCTTCGGCTAAGATCAATGTTTGTGAGGGATACTACAAGCATCTATACAGACGCCGTGAGCCGCCTATTACAGCATTAAATATCAGGGCCAATGCGGAAGTTCAGCTTACAACTGAAAAATATGAAGAATCATACTCAACCATATTCTCTTGTTATAATAAAGCTACGGCTCCACGGCATCCAGTTTTTGGGGGGGCTTTCACTGCGAGAAAAGAAATTGAAGATATATTTAGTATCTTAAACAGCAATCTGTCTCACGGTCCTGAAGGACTCCCAAAGAGAGTACTTAAAAAGTGTAGGAAAACAGTCTCCTCCTTTGTGACCATAATATATAATAATTGTATAAATAACGGCTACTTTCCCCAATCATGGAAAGCTAGCAGACTCTTCCAATACCAAGACCAAACTGCGAAGGGAGTATTAACAACTTCCGGCCAATCTCTCTACTACCGAACCTGGACAAAATTGTAGAAAAGATTATCCTGCGTAGCTTCAACAACGACTTCACTTCCCCATCAATTCCTCATTTTTGGTTTAGATTCGAACGCGAACGATCTACAGAGTAAACTATAATGCTACTGCATAACAAAGTCACCCGCACTCTATATCAAAAAGGGTGCACAGCGACCTATGTTCTAGATTTAACGAAAACATTTGACGCAATTTGGATCAACGGGCTCAAGCTCAAACTAAACATGTCATCCTGCCCGGTCGCAGCCCTCAGAGTCCTTTACAATTTCCTTTCAGATAGAACCTCTCAAATAAAATTAGGGAATCTCATTTCCAGTCCTATCCCTATCTACTTTGGGGTCCCCTAAGGCTTAATTCTTCATGACATCCCACGGCCTAACTGCATGAACTCTGATATAATTATGTATGCAGACGATACGCTTCTTACTGCCACGCACACCCTTCCTGCCCTGGCTCAAGTAAAGCCACAGCATGCTATGAGCGTGAACGACATAGCTCAGTATCTAAAATAATGGGGACTTGTAATTAATGCTACCAAATCTGAATGAATCTGCTCTCGAAATGCAACCGGCAAGGGGCATCGTTGTGCAGTATCCTACAGTAGGTACATTCAAGCATAAATTGAATTAAAAGTCCTCTTAAAGATAATATAAAAAACTTGGGAATCCACGTCAACAATCGGCTTGAAACAAATACACACGCCACAAAAACACTTAACAAAGCTTAAGCGGCATTTGTTTTCTCCGTTCTTTCCTCAAGAGCAGTCTGCCTTATAGTGAAAGTACTGATGCGCAAAACACTTGTTAGACCACTCATTACCTTCTCATTCCTCGCTTGGCTAACAACCTCGCCAACAGCAGCCAAAGAAATTCAAATTTTTGAGGGGAAAATACTTAGAAAAGGCCTGTCTAAACATCGACCACCTAATAAGGAATACTATAAAAATATTGTACTATACGGAAAAACGGGGATCGTTTCGATACTACATCACATACTCACAACAAGTCAAAAATGTCTGAAAAAGTAGCGGGACCAACCTCTTCGAGGTATTCACACACTTTTTGAACTTCCAAATATAAATGATTCCTATTATCTATGCCGTTTTAAAACTTTTGACAAATACAATCCAAACTCCTTTATAGACGGACGCAGCGCCCGTCCTCCCTGAAACCTACTGGAGAGGAATCAGGAATAAAGTTGGCCTGCATATTCAAACTATATAACATGTAAACAGCTAAAGAAAATATTTATACAATACAATGTTAAAAATATCATGGAGTAGAATTAGGTTAGGCGTGGTTGTAGATTTTATTTAGATAAGGGATAGGATGAGTGTTCACTCAGTAGTGATATGTACTGATTTAATCAGATCATATCATAGCTGAGCAGGCATGGTACTGACCAAGCCAACTTCCAAAAAAATCAGTACGGTCATGAAAATGAGATACTCTAACTATGTCTAAGCGAAGGCCTGAAATGGGCTGTAGTGCTACAAAGAAGAAGAAGAAAGGATAGTATTAGTCTAGATTTAAATAATTTTTTAGTTTTAACTTATTTATTTATAAAAGCTTTCACTAAATAAGAGCGCATGACATCTTCTAATTGATCTGTGCGATGTACGGTATTACATATGTAATACATTTTCTACTGTCAACGTTTATTTGACATATATATACTGTTAAATGTCACATAATTATTATGTACTTACTGTCAATTTAAAAAAAGTCTCAATACAGTTTTCCTTACTGCTGTCTACTACAGTCACCAAAAGCATAGACAAGGTCAAAAATGGTAACCTTTTCAAATTTTTGGGTTGCAATTTTTTGCTGTGATTTTCCAGGAGTGCCTTACTTTTAGCGCTGCCAATTCCAGTGTGCTATTTTAGTTTCAACTCGGGACACATACCATTTTTAAAAAGAAACAACTAGCAGGAAAAGTTCTTTCGCAGTTGTTAACACGCATGACAAAACGTAGACTTACCCATGTATCGATACTTTTCAATCGGTCTTCATAGCATTTGCTTTTCTTTGTTCTAATTATCTTATTTGCTACTCTCCTGAGATTTTGATAGTTTATTCTCTTAGCCCTGGTTTTCCTAACTAAACATTTTAATGCCCCTGTGCTTTGTATCTAACATATCTGGCATTCGATATTCGATCGTTTGTTTTGTCACGGTCTTAATTCCCGCTTTCATTTCCACTTATATCTCGTTACTTATTTGCGGTGATGTATCAGATTGGATAGCAGCCAGCGGGTTGTTGAGAGTCTCTGTGAAATTTCCGGCCACAGACGCCGTTCAGAGTCTGTCAATGTTGAATTTTCGTAGCAGACTGGTCTCTGCCGATAATGTCTTTGACATATGACATCAATAACTTAATTTGATCGACTAATGAATCAAGTCACAATTGGTTCCTCGGAGTGTACGGTCGTCAAGTATGCTCGAGGCCCAACGTTGTTGGATGAGAACATGGCCAATCTGATTTTGTGTATTGCCATCCGGTGATGATCATCTATGACGCATCAGTCCAAGCCGGACCTTGGCCTTCAGGATTAATTTCCTCCAATCATCACGGTTTAGCGACCTTGTCCGCGAGTTGTTTACTACCAAAAAAATCTGCTCTCAACCTTTATCGTGTCTTCCTATGAATTCATCGGTCTTTCCGCTGGATGTCTGCCTTGTGCTCAACCGGTAAATGTTCTTTTGGGTAGCCGGTTTTCTTCTATTCTTTTTACATGGCCCACCCATTGCAATTTACGTAACTTTATGCAAGGGTAAACAGGTAGATCGTCAAACCGTTTATGCAACTCACCGTTGTAACGTATTCTCCATTCTGTTCCTTGTTTCACTGGGCCGTTGATTTTACGGAGTACTTTGCATTCAAAGACGTCCACTGTATTTTCGGATTCGCTCGTCAGAATCCATTTTTTACTTCTATATAGCAGCTCAGGCTTGACTAGTATTTCGTAAGTGCGGAGCTTATTTTGCCTGTGCACCACTCTGGACCTCAAAATGGGGAGTATAGCGTAATATGCCTTATTTGCCACTTGTATGCTGCATCCAATTTCGTCTTTTTCGGTGCCTGTTCTATTTAGGCTGGCCCCAAGGTAGCTAAAGTTATCCACACTTTCATGGTTATAATCGTCTACGGTCAGACTTTGTTGAAATGAAGTTTTCTTCTTCGTTTGGACCATAAATTTAGTTTTAGTTTATTAACTCGTAAGCCACTCGGTTTGCTTCAGATTCTAGGCTCAGAATTGCTCCTTTGGTATTTGAAATTAATCGTGCCATAATATTGACATCGTCAAAATATGCTACCAATTATGTGGACTTGAACATTAGTGTACCCGAGTTTAAAGCCAATGTCTTCCTTATGACGACTTCCAGCGCAATATTAAAGAGAATTGGGGCAAGCTCATCTCTTATTTTAGGCCTGATTTCATTTTGAAGCTTCCGTTAGTTCATCGTTTACCTCGGCCTGGGGCGCCGTGCTTAGCATCGTAACTTCAACCATGACTAGTTTTGTTGGGACGTCAAGTGTTATTTTGTATATCGAATTTCTGTTGGCGTTGTTATATGCTGGCTTGAAGTCTGCAAAGAGTTGGTGCACATCGATGTTATATTAACAGTACTTTTCGAGCACCTACTTTACTGAGAATATTTGATCTATTGTAGACCGCTCACTTTGAAAGTATCTCTGATTTTCTCCTATAATACTGTCATGTACGGTTTTAATTTTGTGTCTCTTGTTTTTGTAAGATCTGGACAGCAGAGCAACGCCTCTCTAATTTGTACACCTTAATGTTTCCCCCTTTTCACGTACTGGATATTTTAATACTTTTTCGCCAGTCCATTGGCAACTGCTGCATATTCATACGCAGAAGGGTGTTCAGATGGTGCGCCCGCTCTGGAGCAGTTCTGCTGGCAATCCATCTATTTCAGTAGCCTACCTTTTTCTGAGGACCAGTACTGCTGCCCAAACCTCTTCTCTGGTTGGTAGTGACATCGAGACCTCTTGCTCTGCTTCGACCTCTTGCTCTGCTTCACTTGTTATTGTGGACGCTTTGAATAGCTTGTGGAAATATCGCAGCCATCTATTTTTAATTCAACTGGTTTGCCTATGATTGCTCCTCATGCACTTTTGCAAATTGAAACCGTCTTTAAGTTACTCAATAGAGACGTACCCCAGATTGACTCATATAGGGTCATATTTTGGTTTATCTATTGGATCTTGATGTTGATGGTCAGTCGTTTCTTTCTTCGTCATATTTTTTTAAGCTTGTCGTAGAAGGGTTTTATATTGTTCTTCTTTGGGCCGAGTTGATTGCTGGATCTTTTCCGTGTGCATATGGTTCCTATTTTTAGTCCCTTGGTTGCATTCTTCGTCGTACCATTTGTTCCTACTTTTCTTTGGCTGGTGCCCCAAGACCTCTTCGGTTGCTTCTGTCACCGCATCTTTTACTGTCTTCCGCATGGCTTTGATATAATCGTTGCCTTTTCCCAACTGCTGGGATATGTTGATGTGATTTTTCAACGCTGACATTTAGCCCGTGTTTCTGGTACCTTAAAGCAATTGGAGATTCTTCTTTATAGCTTACTGGTGGCGGCTCGTTTTTGTGTGAAAACATGGTTGATCTGGTTGGATGTTTGACTGTCTGGGGATGCCTATGTTCTCGTATGGATGTCTCGATGCGGAAAGCGTGTGGAGCTTACTATGAAGCCTCTAATAGTAGTAGCGATTTTTATCAGCTTTTGTCTGTTGTCACTGGTCTCTGCATAAAAGCTGTGTCCTCCGGTTGTCCCTCTATGTGCCGTTTCTTGGCCGATTGTTGCATTGAAGTCACACAGAACAATTTGAGTGTCATTTAATGGCAATGTATCGACAGTGCATTCCAGGGTGCTGTAAAACTCGTCTCCAATTGCCTCCTTCTTGTCTTCTGGGGGCACTTGACAGTTGACCAGCCAGACATTAAAGAATTTGGCCATGATACAAATTATACAGAGCCGTTCGTTAATGGGCTTGAGGTCAGTGGTAATTTGTTTAGATGTACTGCCAACAATGAAAGTGGCTCCGAACTCATGGCTTCCTTGCAGCTTTCCACTTTAAACACGGTATGCGTTCGCATGTCAAATATGTCTTTACCGTGCCATCTGATTCCTTGCACTGCGAGCATGTTGATTCTGTATTTCTTTGTTACATCCAAAAGTTGTTAACGTGAACCTGGTCTTTTCAATGATGTAACATTCCAGGTTCGAAAAGAATAGTCCTGTATACGTTGCGATAATTGTTGTCGTTCATCCAATCTGGTACGAGGCTGTTGTCCTGGTTCAATGACAAGAAAATACTAAGTGAGGCATTGTCAGCGCTTCGATTTAGTCGATTTTTGGTCCCAAAGTGGTATTGTATTTCCCACATACTTGCTTGCTAGCTGGTTAGAGGACCCTCTGTCAACCACCAGAGACGCATCCGATCTACAGGTTACTTTTTAGGTTAGCAAAATAGACGCCACACCAGTGTTGCTAGCCGTACGATAATCAACGTTTTGCGCGATAATGTAGAGGTCGGTACGATCCACTATATGTTTTGGTACAATGTACGGTGAATTCAGTAAAAGTTACAGGCACTGGTTTTTCATTTTCGCAAAGCTCAAAATCTACATAAACAGCCAAACTGTCAACTCACTACAATGAATTCCCAACACATTTTTCGCTTTGTAATGTATTTGAGGTCCATTTTTTGTGATGTGCTCATTAAACTTGACTTTTGCCAATCTTTTGTCTGGCCCACGAAAATTTTGCCGCTAACTCGACACGCTATTTGATATATGCCACTTTTTTGCCCATTATAGGTTAAGTTTATTCACATAGTTCAAGCATGGTTGTTATTATTTATCAAACGATTAAGAAGAGTTGATTTGTTGTTGCGCTAATTCACTGGAGATGCCAGAAGAGTCACGCTTGATCGGCTATACAGATGATGCTGTGGCTCTAGTTGCTAGACGCATTGTCACACAAGCGCAGCTTAAGCTAGGTATGCTAATAAGCCCAGTGAGATAGACAGAGTCTTTAATCTGCCCAGAGGCCGATCTCTCATACTCTCGTTTAAGGAAAATTGTAGCTTCACTTAATTCAAATGTTTTCAAAAAGCACCTGTAGTAATCGAGCAGTCCGCCTAGGTTAACTGCTCGATGGACCTTTACAAAAGGAATCCCGCATGATGCTCTAGGGCTCACGGGCAGGGTCGAACGATACAAAGGAGGGACCTGAACCCACAAGGAGTATTTATACTTCGACGAATTTTCGACAGAATTCCGTCGTAGACGGTCCCAAGCTCATTTGAGAAAGGAGGAGAGAACTCCTTGTTTCCCTAACCCATAGCTTCCATGATTCCTCATCCCGAACCCCCAATTAAATAGTAGCAAATGATCTCTGGGTCGCACATTGGGTTGATTGATTCCCCAATGATGTGACATTAAATGACGAGAAATATTAGTAACTTTAAATACATGGTTTTCCAATAAGAGGTGTTATTTTAGTATTAAAAGAAAAATGCCATTTTTTTATATAAATGATCGGACGTTTATTACATTATAAAGAGGAAGGTATGCCATTAATAGTGAAAAATAACATCCGGCGAATTACCATCACGACCACGCTTACAGGATCATATCGTTTTCATGAAGTTTTCCATAACCAAATCGCAAAGTGGCTGCCCTATGTCCTCGGTAGCCTCACGAATTTCATCGTTGAGGTCTTGAATCGACGCTGGAATGTTGGCGTAGACCTTCTCTTTCACGTGGCCCCAAAAGAAAAAGTCGCAAGGTGTTCAATCACAAGATCTCGGTGGCCCATTGTGATCACCTCTTCGAGAGATAAAACGATCCAGAAACTTTTCCCGTAAAAGATCAATGGTTTCGTTGCTTGTGTGGCACGTAGTGCCGTCTTGTTGAAAGTAAACGTTGTCCAGATCAATACCATCTAATCCCAGCCATAAAAAATCATCAATCATCTGTCGATAGCGCAATCCATTAATCGTAACTGTTGCTTCAGCCTCATTTTTGAAAAAGTAAGGTCCAATAACTCCGCCGGACCATAAACCGCATCAAACAGTCACACGTTGAGGGTAGAGAGGCTTTTCAATAATAACTCTTGGGTTCTTCGAGCCCAGATGCGACAATTTCGCTTGTTGATGAAGCCACCGAGGTGAAAATGCCTCAGTACTCAAGATGATTTTAAGATGGAATTCCGGATCATTTTCATGTATTTCAAGGACCCAATCAGCAAAGACACGACGTTGTTGATGATCGACCAGCTTGAGTTCTTGTGTTAACTGAACGTTATAAGCCATAAGAGCCAAATCTATATGCAAAATACGGTATAATGACGTTTATGGAATGCCTAATTCCAAAGACCGACGAGGAATGGGCAAACCTGGGTTTCCTTCAACACTTTCGGCTACAGCAGCAATATTCTCGGCTGTTCTTGAGTGACGTGCACGGGTTTTATTCTTCGCATCACTAAATTGTCCCAATAGCTCGAATATTTCCACCAATTTCTGTATTGCGGTCCGACAAGGTGCTTCACGACGACCCAAAAATGTTCGAGTTTTACGAACCGTCTCTGCCAAATTTTCACCATTTTTATCGTGAATTTTAATAATTTCAATGCATTGTTGAACCGTGTTTTGTTCCATATTTATAAATAGCGTAGTGTCTACTTGTCAAATGTCAAAAACTGACAGCTTCAAAAGTGACAGCTACCGAAATAGTGGGCTATTCAAAATAACACCTCTTATTGGAAAACCCTTTAGCTTGCCAGCCCACTTAGGCATCCCCAGACAAGGTCATTTCCAGCGTAGCCTTAATTCCGCTCACTGAGGTAGCAGACCACCGCTGCAGTCCTTAACGGACAATTACCATCCAAATACCAAATACTATACACCGACAGCTCCCTATCCATAAAATTTACGTATAAGTAAAAATATATGATTCTACTTCTTCCTTTTAAATTCAATCTACTCAAAGCACATGCTCATAAACACCACCATCATTCCATCCCGACACATATTCAAATAATATCCATTTGACTCAAGTCACACTTATTGTTGGCTTTGTTAGTATCTCATTAAATTAAATTACCCCGAAAAAAAAGCGAAATTGGCGAAAATGCCATAATATACACATGTATCCTGGTAAAAACTCAACGAAAAAGATTTCAACTTCAACCCGGATGAGTGATGATATCCCTCCTTGTTCATTCTAGGAAATAAACCAAACTAGCACGCATTGTTTTCCGCATGTATGAGCTGAACGTGTGAGCTTGTATGTGAAGATGAACAGACGGAAAATCTACATAATGATATCCTTGGAGAGCTGTTAAACAAGAGCTAAAGCAATAACACTTTCAAATAATTTCCATTTATCTATTCCTGTTGCATGATCTCTTCCTCTTTTCATCCTTCTACTATTGCCACTCACTCACTCGGAGTAATGGATGAGTTTTCATTTGAACAAATGTCAGTTGATTTCACACGAGACTTGAGAATTGGTGAAAAAAAAAAGAAGCCACAAGCAAACAAATAAGAATAAAACGAAATGTCATCAGGATCCTTATGAGATTCTTTTGAGGAAGGTGTGAAATAACATCTTGATGTTTTCAAGATGGGCGGTGTCAGCTCATTTGATGTTTTATTCAATTTCATTCTGTTTCATTACGGGTTGGATAGAGCAAAGAGTCGGGAAAAAGCTCTAGAAAGGATGAGCTTCATAGTTTAATGCGTATATATCCTTTCATTGATTTTTTGACCTATTTAATTCAGTCAAAATTAATATGCCGACAAAAGAAAGAGTTTTTGTTTGATCAGGACAGCCAAGACCAAATATAAAACTGTGTCCTTTGTCAAAGGGACTCCGAAAGGATTAGCTTTTCACAATTTCCACTTGATCTCACTGGATTTAAGACATTGTTCGAAGGGCTTTCATATTGAATGAGTTTCTTTTGTAGCAAAGTTTAATTCCTCCCATCTCATCAAAATTTTGAGGACATTTTAAAAGCACATTCTAATGAAACCGGTCAGTAAAAATAGACTCGCGGTTTTAGGTCCATTATTTATCCCGATCTAGTGTATAATCGTTTTCTTCCAAAAAAATTGAACATTTCCAGATGAAAACCAAAACTGAATTAGTTCTTGTTGAGCTTACTCGTATATACTTCAAACATTTATCAGGTTAATTTTATTGGTAAATACAAAGCAGAAGGACAATAGCGAGGAAATTGATTCTTTCATTTAATAGTCAATATTAATTAACTTCATCCTTTCCTCATTACACATTAAAATGTATCCGTTACGCTCGTAAAATTATATAATCACTTGTCCAACACTATCCTCTGTATATTTTTAATTAAAAAGTTGCGGCAGAAAATTTCGCCTCCCTTATGACTTTCGCACTATCATAAATATAATGTGAAATGGAGAGAGAAGTGGATAATTGTACACGCTGTGGAGCCAGTGGCTTTTTAGCTGAATGAACTAGTGACGCATTAATTAATGATGAAAATGCTGCCAGGGTTAAAGTGCAATAAAAAATTTGCAGACATTAATTTCCATTTCATCATCAATGAGAGTCAGGGCGGAATGGGTTTTTTGTTCCATTTCTAGATGGTGATTAAAAATCAATTAGCATGAAAGTTTGTTTGGTTTTATATTGCAGTGTTAATAATTGGTTCCATCTTCGAAAATCTTTTTTGAAACTTAAAAAAGAGAAAATCCTTCCTTATGATTTTGGGTATAAATTCCTATTTCGTTAGGAAAGTTAAACGCAAAATTAAATGGAAGGTTGTTTATTTTTTATTAATGTTTATATTAAAGGTAAGTGGAGAAATTGATTTGTTTATAAATTTCGGGCACTGTTCCAAATGCATTTTCATTATATAAGTTAATACTCGTAAATCAAAACCGGGTTATGTTAAAAATTATATTTGAATGCTGAGCCCGTTGTTTACGATTTACTGGTTCACAAAAGACTGACTTAATAATTAACTTAAATCTACTTGATGGAAAATGATGCGACAGCATATTTCGTTTTTCCACAAATTGGGGAATTGCATCGCTCCAATTTCATGTTGGATGCAGCCATAGCGTAAGCATAATTTGTAGCGTGGGAAAACGCTAACTCGCCCACCTTTAAATGCGATCGTCCTTGATTCGCTAAAAGAATTGAATGTCATTAAACCTGACATTTTTAAATGCTCTCGGTGGATCAATTCTCGGAGACGGGGATGGTGTTTGAAGATGCGTTGCAGCGGCTGTTGGTGATTCTGATGTTTGTTTTATTTCAATCTTCGTAGTAGTTGGCTTCGTCCTGAATCTTGAAATCAATTTGCATGTGATGAGGGTCAGTAGGTAGGATCCTATAATGGTAAGTAATCCATAAGTTACAATTTGATGCACAGTGGTTTCTGTTCGAAAATATTGTATTTCGCTGGTGTTATTGATGTGCAGGTCCCTCATTAACTCAAGTGAAAGGACTTCTTGATATGCTCTGCTTTGTGGAGATGGTTGTAATATAGCAAGCATTGCCTTAATCATTGTAGCTTCTCGGCTGACAAAAGTTTGCCCGTTTATGTTTACGCTCGTATTATGCATTTTTAGAAGGTAGGTCCCGTTTAGGTCGTAGCTGACATGATCTGCTTCGATTGGTCCAACATTTTGATTCAGTAGTATGGTGTCTGATGCGATCTCTTCGATTGTTGGTACGTGTGCGTTGCTGGTTTTATTGCAGCTGGCTGTTAGGCTCTTTAGGAGGTTTGGTATGCAGGAAGTGTTGGTGATGCCAGAATTTCGTTTGATTTACAAATGGTCAAATAGTTTATATTCTTACAATTTTTAATTACGCCAAATATCTTTTCATTTGCTTTTAGAATTTTGTTATATCTGATATCGTTTATTATTTGTTTCTTTTTAATTGCTTTAATCAATAATGTATCGTAAATGAGGCTAGTAGTTAACGTAATGTTAATTATGTAGAGAAGGGATGATAAATTTGTTATTATTTTAATATCAGCAAAGTCTAAAGTCTCCTCTATAGTGAAATATGGAAGAAGTTCCTTATCTAGAATATCTGTTACTAGTTTTATTTCAGTTTTTGATAAAATGATTGAATTGATAACTCTTAATTTCGCCCAATGAATAGCTAGGTTAATATTTTTCAGTTCTTCTTTAATTGATGACAATTTAAGTTGAATACGAGTATCTATTGTCCTTGGTTTGGCTATTTTCTTTAAACAATTCCAAAATTTGATTTGCGATTTTTGTTACATTATTAATTCTTTCTTGGTACATTTGATTGATTATAACTTGTCTGTTACTATTTTCCAACATGTTATTAATTTTGGCCTTTATGGTGAGAAAATCCTCGTGATCTGGATTGCCTGCAATCCACTTCCACGTCGTACCGATAAAATCGAGTGATCTTTTCAATTTCCGCGGTTTTAGATTTTGGATTATGTTTCGAATCTGCTGGAGCTCGTAGGAAAGATGAGACGCAGAGAGGGAGTGCCTGACTGTTGACAGATTAAGGATTGGTTCGATTTTTTCGACGAAATGTTCGTACTGTTCAATGTTGATTGTATGAATCAATTTAAAGTTTCCGTCCTGAATTTTTGCTTTACCTGTATGAAGAGTGACAATTCGGGAGCTTGAGTAGTCTAGTATTTCGACTTTCGCGTTGACGATGAAAGGCAAGAGTCTGAAAGACGACTTTTAATTACGTATGTGGCATTTGTGGATAATTTTCCCAGATTCGGTCAAAACTGTTGAATTATTGTTTTCCTTTACAATTTCTTGTTTGTATCGAGCTGTTAATTTAGATCCCTTTCTTTTATTTTGTCTTACATAAATAATTTCTCCGATTTCGTATTGTTTAGTGGGTTGTCTTGTCTTATTGTGGTTAGCCAAGTCCTGTTCTTGTTTCTGTTTGAGTCTGTCTGTCTGTTCTTGTTTCTGTTTGAGTCTGTCAACGTTCGATAGTCGGATTCTTTCTAGTTCGGCTGGATCTGTCCTTGGAGTTTGGCCAAAATAGAGCTCGATTGGTTTTTTTCCGGTAGTGGAGTGAATCGATAGATTATATTCGTGCACTGCTCGCAGCAGCAGGTTTTCAAAAGATCTGGGTGGTCCATCTTTCTTTAGACATCTCATTATTTCACTAAGGGTACTGTGCCATCTTTCAACCTGTCCGTTCACCTCACTTTTATATGGGGGAGTTTTGTAAACCTTTATTTTAAGATCGTCTTCCATTAGAGAAGTTATAGAAGCTGATCGAAGGGAGCTTTCATTATCGATTACAACTATCTCCGGGACACAGAAGTAGAAGAGCAAATCTGTAAGGGGCTGTTTGATATCTTCGATAGATTTTGAAGCAATTATTTTGGCCTGTCCGAGTTTTGAGAATTTGTCAAAAGCTGTCAGAACTCGGTGCTTTTCAGTACTGAAGAGATCTATGTGGATGGCATGCCCTGGATAAGTAGGAATTGGTGTTGGATTCAATACAGGTTTATAAGGGTGGCGATCGTACTTGTTTTCCCTGCAGATACTACATTGATTGACTAGGGACTTTATTCTCGCGGCCATTTTCGGAAAAAAAAGTGCTCAAGGAGTTGCAAGCGATTCTCTTCAGCATTGCGGTGTGCTCTTTTGTGTATTTGAAGTATTTTATCTTCTTGCTCCACTACGCCGGGGATATCCTCGACAATTTTTTGTGTATATCGTACTCGATAGCTTCTGAAATGATCTGGGTAGATTTTCTGAATGCGACCCATAGTTTGTTCGTCTGTTAAGAGCCCGTTTGTGGTGTTTGGATTTAGATAACGCTTGAAAGGATTTATAATATCACTGTCGGTGTAATGAGGCTAAATGAGAGTGTGTCTTGAAAAATTCGGGAAGGGATTCTGCATCTGGTAACTGTCTTCATCACCAAGTTTAAGGATAATTTGGTTTCTGAACACATTAATGGGTGACTCTACGGTGGGAATGAGGTTTTGCGACGAACTGTCATCGCTGTGCGCTGTTGGGGTTAAGGAATTGACTAAAGTTGGTTTAGGAGGTCTCGACAGGGAGTCTGCAACTATGTTTTCTTTTCCTGGCTTATATTCCAATTCATGGTTATATTCTTCCAGGATGGACTTCCATCTCTTCATTTTGGTGTTCGTGTTTTTAGGGCTGAGAGCATAGGTAAGAGGCTGGTGGTCAGTAAAGATTTTAACTTTGCGCGAACCATAGAGATAGCATCTCAACGAGTCAAGAGCCCATATGATAGCGAGCATCTCTATCTCGTTGGTAGCGTAGTTCTCCTCTATTTTTGTTAGTGTCCTTGAAAGAAATACAATCGGTTTACTGTCTTGCGAAAGAACTGCACCAATGGCGTAATCAGAAGCGTCCGTTGTTAATTGAAACTCCTTATCAAAGTTTAGATGAGTCAGTACAACTTCTTTGGATATTAGGCAGTTTTTCAAGGTGTCGAACGCGTGTAAAGCCTCAGAGTCGAGGTGGATGATTTTATTTTTCGACTGAGTTTTGGACACTCGTCTATCTTCCCCTCTCAAAAGAGCTGTCAGGGGTTTTGCTATCTTCGCATAACCCTCAATAAAACGGCGGTAGTATCCAGACATTCCTAAGAAAGATCTAAGGTCTTTCAATGTTTTTGGTGTCGGTAATTTTGCAATAGCTTGAACTTTTTGGGGATTTGTTTTAATCCCGTCGCAACTAACCACAAATCCCAAGAACTCTATCTCGTTTTTGAGGACTTCGCATTTGTCCAACTGGATCTTTATGTTGGACGTTTCCAAAGTTGTTAGCACTTTCTCCAGATTTTTGAAGTGCTCGGCTTCGTCTTTACCAAATATGATGATATCGTCGATGTACACATAGCAGCGTACTCCTATGTGTTCTCGAAGTATGTCATCTAGAGTTCTTTGAAAAATTGATGCGGCGTTCTTCAGCCCAAATGGAAGGCGAGTGAACTCAAATTTCCCGTTATTGATCGAGAAAGCCGTCTTTGGTATGTCGCGTTCTTTAAGTGGAATTTGATGGAACCCACTTCTAAGATCGACTACAGAAAAATATTTATTCTTCCCCAGATTGGCCAAAATTTCACCTATATCCGGTATCGGATATTTGTCTGCAATGGTGACCGAATTAAGTTTACGGTAATCGATCACCATTCTGTACTTTTTCTCGCCTGATACGTCCTGCTTCTTAGGGACAATCCACACCGGGGAATCGTAAGGGGCTTTAGATGGTCTAATTATTCCATCTTTTAGGAGTTTATTCACTTCCCTTTCAACTTCTTCCTTCAGGGCCATGGGATACGGATATGCTCTTGAATACAGGGGATCGTCAGTTTTGGTTCGTATCTCCCCTTTGACCGTGCTGGTATAGGTCAGTTTCTCGTGGGGTCCGTTAGTAGTTAAGAATGGTATTTAATGATGGCTTTTAATTTGGCTGATTGTTCTGGGGTTAGGTGCGTAGTCCTGATGTCTATGCTATTTACCGTTTCTGAAATGTGTTGTTTTAAGGGAATATGCAAATTCGGATATAGGGTCATATAGTTTTCGTTGGTATGGATTACGGCTTTCAATTTCTTAAGAGTGTCGTTACCAATAATGCCGTCGAAGATGATTAGAGTCAGAAGGATGAAAAATTGAATTTTGTCTGATTGTGGGCCGAATAAGTTAACGAACGCGTGATGCGTAATTTTGACGTTGCCTCCTACTGAATTAGCATAGAAAGCTTTATTGTTTGGCAATGGATTTTTAATATGTCTCGGTTGTACGTAGTTTTTGTTGGACCCGGTGTCCACTAAAAATCGTAAAAGCTCTCCACTTCTTGTAGCGTGCTCAAAATATGGAAGTGAAGAGCGCCTCAGGCTAAAAAATAAATATCTTCTAATTGTTCTACTTGGTCGGCATTTGGATCGTCATTTGAGTCTGTGTACTCAGTTAGGGTTTGGTCATGGTTTTCGTCCTCTTCATGTATGTCCTTTTCATATTCCTGTTCATTCACGTCATTTGTTACGTCAGGCTCCGTGTAGTACAGTCTTTGGAATTTCTGGGGTTGATGCTGCCTTTGCGAAGGTTGTTGAAAACGCTTTTGGGCAAAACGTTGATTTTGAGAATGGTTGGCGTAATTAACACCATGGCTCCTTATGGACTGGTCAACGTCCATAGGAACTGGTCCTCGTGGTGGTCGAGGAGGAGGTTTATCAAAATTACGCTCATGCTGGGGTTGTTGAAAGTTTGGTGCGAAGAAATGTGGTTTCTGTGGAGCCTGTGGATTATGCAGTAGTTCAGGATGAATTACTCTTCTAGGGGCAGGAACAGCTATATGCCTAAAATGGTCTTGCGAAATTTTGCGAGGCGGTATATGAGGAGGAGTGTTTTGCCGTGATTTTCGCAAACTGTAGTTCAAATTATTTGCGTATTCGGACCAGTAGTCCATGTTTTGCAATTTGAAACATAGATGTAATGCCTGCGGTAGGTCCACTGGTTCACGAATTGCAAGCAGTCTTGGCAATTTACCTCTCAAACCTCTAACGAACGTATCAAGTGCTTTATCGCGATATGCCTGGGGCATTATATTCATCGCGTCTTGTCGCATTACAATAGATCCTAGTTTATTTAGGATAAGAGACAAATGGTTATACACTTCTTGATAAAACTGTGAAACTGTATTTTCGCCTTTGACCAAGGTAGTCATTTGGTATTCCAAAGTACGAAAGTCTCTCTTATCCGCGTAATGGAGAGTCAGACACTTGGAGATTTTTGCCCAATTCAAGGGCGTGTTATACGATTCCAACGCGATGTCCGCGTGGCCGATAGTTTTGTTTCTTATGACCGATAAAATTCCGTAATATTTTGGGGTACCCTTCAGATGGTCATAAATTTAGAGAATTCTATCGACGCTTTTACGCCAAGAGTTGAATTCACCTGGTTCCCCAGAGAATATCCTCAAGCTCTTGACTACGTCTGGGATTTTGTCCATATCGGACAAATTCCCCCTAACACCGATATTGATGGGCACATCAACATCATTATTTATATCGGATGCAGGATTCAACAATGAACTTAAAATTTGTCTTCCCTGAACTCGGAAAATATTCTCGACCACCCGCGAAATAGTTTGGGACATATCGTTGTCCAGTGTGTCATTAGGCGCATTATTAGGCGGATCAGTGGATTCATTATTTCCACCCGGAAGATTTAAAGGGGGTAGTGCGTCGGCAAGACTCTCAAGGTTTAATACCGGTGGTCTAATTAAGTTGTTGGGATTTGGCATTCTTCCGAAAAAAGGAGATCACTAGATTTTTAAATTTTCACTTCAATTCCCGAACTCACTTCACTTATTTCGATTAACGCGGCACTTTTCGACAGGCGTGAAACTAATTGAATGTTGGAAAATTTTGTTAAAACTGAAAAAATTGTATGCTGGGAAACATATATGTGTATGTAAAAATGAAATGAAAAAATGGATATAAGACTAAAAATATTCTTTTCTTTGTTTCGTTTGTATTTTTAATTTAAAATTTCAATTTACTTAGAGGATTTAATATTCTCATATTTTCAATCACAATCACTGATAATCATCATCATTATAATCAATTTTTTGACATCCAATCAATATTTTAATCACTGTTCCTTTTAACCGAATCTGGCATTGGCGTAATTTCACAATATTTGTTAATTTTTAATTTACTTACAAAAAAAATACTCCTGTTCTGGACATCATTTCTTCCTGTTTTGATTCTTTAACAATTGAGTCCTCGGGTAGGTTCCTCGATAATTCGTTGTTTTTTGGACCTTATTTCCGCTGAGTGGCTGTCGTTTCGCAAAATCCTTTTTGTTCCCACGACGTCCTTTTTGCCTTTCTTGGTTATGTAAAGGCTACTTGGGGGCCGAATCAGCTATACGCACATGCAACACGAAATTGGGTTAATTTCGGATAATCGCTACGACTACACGACACGCACGATTTAATTAAACCATTTATTGCGTACTGTAATCGCGAACAAACGTTCAAGGATCGTCGGCCAGTCTCAGCGCGACGTTAAGGCATTAGAACTTAATAAATTTGAATTTCAAATTTACTTTGCCAATTCTTTATGTTTTTTTTATGCGCGCGGTGAAGCGGTCCCTGCTCGGGCGCCAGTTGATAAATCAAAACCGGGTTATGTAAAAAAATATATTTGAGGGCTGAGCTCGATGTTTACGATTTACAGGTTCACAAAAGACTGACTTAATAATTAACTTAAATCTACTTGATGGAAAATGATGCGACAGCATATTTCGTTTTTCCACAAATTGTGGAATTGCATCGCTCCAATTTCATGTTGGATGCAGCCATAGCGTCAGCATAATTTGTAGCGTGGGAAAACGCTAACTCGCCCACCTTTAAATGCGATCGTCCTTGATTTGCTAAAAGAATTGAATGTCATTAAACCTGACATTTTTAAATGCTCTCGGTGGATCAATTCTCGGAGACGGGGATGGTGTTTGAAGATGCGTTGCAGCGGCTGTTGGTGATTCTGATGTTTGTTTTATTTCGATCTTCGTAGTAGTTGGCTTCGTCCTGAATCTTGAAATCAATTTGCATGTGATGAGGGTCAGTAGGTAGGATCCTATAATGGTAAGTAATCCATAAGTTACAATTTGATGCACAGTAGTTTCTGTTCGAAAATATTGTATTTCGCTGGTGTTATTGATGTGCAGGTCCCTCATTAACTCAAGTGAAAGGACTTCTTGATATGCTCTGCTTTGTGGAGATGGTTGTAATATAGCAAGCATTGCCTTAATCATTGTAGCTTCTCGGCTGACAAAAGTTTGCCCGTTTATGTTTACGCTCGTATTATGCATTTTTAGAAGGTAGGTCCCGTTTCTTTAAACAATTCCAAAATTTGATTTGCGATTTTTGTTACATTATTAATTCTTTCTTGGTACATTTGATTGATTATAACTTGTCTGTTACTATTTTCCAACATGTTATTAATTTTGGCCTTTATGGTGAGAAAATCCTCGTGATCTGGATTGCCTGCAATCCACTTCCACGTCGTACCGATAAAATCGAGTGATCTTTTCAATTTCCGCGGTTTTAGATTTTGGATTATGTTTCGAATCTGCTGGAGTTCGTAGGAAAGATGAGACGCAGAGAGGGAGTGCCTGACTGTTGACAGATTAAGGATTGGTTCGATTTTTTCGACGAAATGTTCGTACTGGTCAATGTTGATTGTATGAATCAATTTAAAGTTTCCGTCCTGAATTTTTGCTTTACCTGTATGAAGAGTGACAATTCGGGAGCTTGAGTAGTCTAGTATTTCGACTTTCGCGTTGACGATGAAAGGCAAGAGTCTGAAAGAGGACTTTTAATTACGTATGTGGCATTTGTGGATAATTTTCCCAGATTCGGTCAAAACTGTTGAATTATTGTTTTCCTTTACAATTTCTTGTTTGTATCGAGCTGTTAATTTAGATCCCTTTCTTTTATTTTGTCTTACATAAATAATTTCTCCGATTTCGTATTGTTTAGTGGGTTGTCTTGTCTTATTGTGGTTAGCCAAGTCCTGTTCTTGTTTCTGTTTGAGTCTGTCAACGTTCGATAGTCGGATTCTTTCTAGTTCGGCTGGATCTGTCCTTGGAGTTTGGCCAAAATGGAGCTCGATTGGTTTTTTTCCGGTAGTGGAGTGAATCGTTAGATTATATTCGTGCACTGCTCGCAGCAGCAGGTTTTCAAAAGATCTGGGTGGTCCATCTTTCTTTAGACATCTCATTATTTCACTAAGGGTACTGTGCCATCGCTCAACCTGTCCGTTCACCTCACTTTTATATGGGGGAGTTTTGTAAACCTTTATTTTAAGATCGTCTTCCATTAGAGAAGTTATAGAAGCTGATCGAAGGGAGCTTTCGTTATCGATTACAACTATCTCCGGGACACAGAAGTAGAAGAGCAAATCTGTAAGGGGCTGTTTGATATCTTCGATAGATTTTGAAGCAATTATTTTGGCCTGTCCGAGTTTTGAGAATTTGTCAAAAGCTGTCAGAACTCGGTGCTTTTCAGTACTGAAGAGATCTATGTGGATGGTATGCCCTGGATAAGTAGGAATTGGTGTTGGATTCAATACAGGTTTACTAGGGTGGCGATCGTACTTGTTTTCCCTGCAGATACTACATTGATTGACTAGGGACTTTATTCTCGCGGCCATTTTCGGGAAATAAAAGTGCTCAAGGAGTTGCAAGCGATTCTCTTCAGCATTGCGGTGTGCTCTTTTGTGTATTTGAAGTATTTTATCTTCTTGCTCCACTACGCCGGGGATATCCTCGACAATTTTTTGTGTATATCGTACTCGATAGCTTCTGAAATGATCTGGGTAGATTTTCTGAATGCGACCCATAGTTTGTTCGTCTGTTAAGAGCCCGTTTGTGGTGTTTGGATTTAGATAACGCTTGAAAGGATTTATAATATCACTGTCGGTGTAATGAGGCTAAATGAGAGTGTGTCTTGAAAAATTCGGGAAGGGATTCTGCATCTGGTAACTGTCTTCATCACCAAGTTTAAGGATAATTTGGTTTCTGAACACATTAATGGGTGACTCTACGGTGGGAATGAGGTTTTGCGACAAACTGTCATCGCTGTGCGCTGTCGGAGTTAAGGAATTGACTAAAGTTGGTTTAGTAGGTCTCGACAGGGAGTCTGCAACTATGTTTTCTTTTCCTGGCGTATATTCCAATTCATGGTTATATTCTTCCAGGATGGACTTCCATCTCTTCATTTTGGTGTTCGTGTTTTTAGGGCTGAGAGGATAGGTAAGAGGCTGGTGGTCAGTAAAGATTTTAACTTTGCGCGAACCATAGAGATAGCATCTCAACGAGTCAAGAGCCCATATGATAGCGAGCATCTCTTTCTCGTTGGTAGCGTAGTTCTCCTCTGTTTTTGTTAGTGTCATTGAAGGAAATACAATCGGTTTACTGTCTTGCGAAAGAACTGAACAAATGGCGTAATCAGAAG
This sequence comes from Odontomyia ornata, assembly GCA_963969285.1. Taxonomy (NCBI): domain Eukaryota; kingdom Metazoa; phylum Arthropoda; class Insecta; order Diptera; family Stratiomyidae; genus Odontomyia; species Odontomyia ornata. The sequence goes on along the minus strand of OZ017740.1, from coordinate 288,214,718 downwards.
CGTCCGTTGTTAATTGAAACTCCTTATCAAAGTTTGGATGAGTCAGTACAACTTCTTTGGATATTAGGCAGTTTTTCAAGGTGTCGAACGCGTGTAAAGCCTCAGAGTCGTGGTGGATGATTTTACTTTTCGACTGAGTTTTGGACACTCGTCCATCTTCCCCTCTTAAAAGAGCTGTCAGGGGTTTTGCTATCTTCGCATAACCCTCAATAAAACGGCGGTAGTATCCAGACATTCCTAAGAAAGATCTAAGGTCTTTCAATGTTTTTGGTGTCGGTAATTTTGCAATAGCTTGAACTTTTTGGGGATTTGTTTTAATCCCGTCGCAACTAACCACAAATGCCAAGAACTCTATTTCGTTTTTGAGGAACTCGTATTTGTCCAACTGGATCTTTATGTTGGACATTTCCAAATTTGTTAGCACTTTCTCCAGATTTTTGAAGTGCTCGGCTTCGTCTTTACCAAATATGATGATATCGTCGATGTACACATAGCAGCGTACTCCTATGTGTTCTCGAAGTATGTCACCTAGAATTCTTTGAAAAATTGATGGGGCGTTCTTCAGCCCAAATGGAAGGCGAGTGAACTCAAATTTCCCGTTATTAATCGAGAAAGCAATCTTTGATATGTCGCGTTCTTTAAGTGGAATTTGATGGAACCCACTTTTAAGATCGACTGCAGAAAAATATTTATTCTTTCCCGGATTGGCCAAAATTTCACCTACATCCGGTATCGGATATTTGTCTGCAATGGTGACCGAATTAAGTTTACGGTAATCGATCACCATTCTGTACTTTTTCTCGCCTGATGCGTCCTGCTTCATAGGGACAATCCACACCGGGGAATTGTAAGGGGCTTTAGATGGTCTAATTATTCCATCTTTTAGGAGTTTATTTACTTCCCTTTGAACTTCTTCCTTCAGGACCATGGGATACGGATATGATCTTGAATACACGGGATCGTCAGTTTTGGTTCGTTTCTCCCCTTTGACCGTTCTGGTATAGTTCAGTTTCTCGTCGGGTTCCGTTAAGAATGGTATTTAATGATGGCTTTTAATTTGGCTGATTGTTTTGGGTTTAGGTGCGTAGTCCTGATGTCTACCGTTTCTGAAATGTGTTGTTTTAAGGGAATATGCAAATTCGGATATAGGGTCATATAGTTTTCGTTGGTATGGGTTACGGCTTTCAATTTCTTAAGAGTGTCGTTACCAATGATGCCGTCGAAGGTGATTAGGGTCGGAAGGATGAAAAATTGAATTTTGTCTGATTGTGGGCCGAATAAGTTAACGAACGCGTGATGCGTAATTTTGACGTTGCCTCCTACTGAATTAGCATAGAAGGCTTTATTGTTTGGCAATGGATTTTTAATATGTCTCGGTTGTACGTAGTTTTTGTTGGACCCGGTGTCCACTAAAAATCGTAAAAGCTCTCCACTTCTTGTAGCGTGCTCAAAATATGGAAGTGAAGAGCGCCTCAGGCTAAAAAATAAATATCTTCTAATTGTTCTACTTGGTCGGCATTTGGATCGTCATTTGAGTCTGTGTACTCAGTTAGGGTTTGGTCATGGTTTTCGTCCTCTTCATGTATGTCCTTTTCATATTCCTGTTCATTCACGTCATTTGTTTCGTCAGGCTCCGTGTAGTACAGTCTTTGAAATTTCTGGGGTTGATGCTGCCTTTGCGAAGGTTGTTGAAAACGCTTTTGGGCAAAACGTTGATTTTGAGGCCGGTTGGCGTAATTAACACTATGGCTCCTTATGGACTGGTCAACGTCCATAGGAACTGGTCCTCGTGGTGGTCGAGGAGGAGGTTTATCAAAATTACGCTCATGCTGGGGTTGTTGAAAGTTTGGTGCGAAGAAATGTGGTTTCTGTGGAGCCTGTGGATTATGCAGTAGTTCAGGATGAATTACTCTTCTAGGGGCAGGAACAGCTATATGCCTAAAATGGTCTTGCGAAATTTTGCGAGGCGGTATATGAGGAGGAGTGTTTTGCCGTGATTTTCGCAAACTGTAGTTCGAATTATTTGCGTATTGGGACCGGTAGTCCATGTTTTGCAATTTGAAACATTGATGTAATGTCTGTGGTAGGTCCACTGGTTCACGAATTTCAAGCAGTCTCGGCAAATTACCTCTCAAATCTCTAACGAACGTATCAAGCGATTTATCGCGATATGCCTGGGTCATTATATTCATCGCGTCTTGTCCCATTTCAATAGATCCTAGCTTATTTAGGATAAGAGACAAATGGTTATACACTTCTTGATAAAACTGTGAAATTGTATTTTCGCCTTGGACCAAGGTAGTCATTTGGTATTCCAAAGTGCTTAAGTCTCTCTTATCCGCGTAATGGAGAGTCAGACACTTGGAGATTTTTGTCCAATTCAAGGGCGTGTTATACGATTCCAACGCGATGTCCGCGTGGCCGATAATTTGTTTCTTATGACCGATAAAATTCCGTAATATTTTGGGGTACCCTTCAGATGGTCATAAATTTGGAGAATTCTATTGACGCTTTTACGCCAAGAGTTGAATTCACCTGGTTCCCCAGAGAATATCCTCAAGCTCTTGACTACGTCTGGGATTTTGTCCATGTCGGACAAATTCCCCCTAACACCGATATTGATGGGCACATCAACATCATTATTTATATCGGATGCAGGATTCAACAATGAACTTAAAATTTGTCTTCCCTGAACTCGGAAAATATCCTCGACCACCCGCGAAATAATTTGGGACATATCGTTGTCCAGTGCGTCATTAGGCGCATTATTAGGTGGATCGAGGGATTCATTACTTCCACCCGGAAGATTTAAAGGGGGTAGTGCGTCGGCAAGACTCTCAAGGTTTAATACCGGTGGTCTAATTAAGTTGTTGGGATTTGACATTATTCCGAAAAAAAGAGATCAATAGATTTTTAAATTATCACTTCAATTCCCGAACTCACTTCACTTATTTCGATTAACGCGGCACTTTTCGACAGGCGTGAAACTAATTAAATGTTGGAAAATTTTGTTAAAACTGAAAAAATTGTATGCTGGGAAACATATATGTGTATGTAAAAATGAAATGAAAAAATGGATATAAGACTAAAAATATTCTTTTCTTTGTTTCGTTTGTAATTTGAAATTTCAATTTATTTAGAGGATTTAATATTCTCATATTTTCAATCACAATCACTGATAACCATCATCATTATAATCAACTTTTTGACATTCAATCAATATTTTAATCACTGTTCCTTTTAACCGAATCTGGCATTGGCGTAATTTCACAATATTTGTTAATTTTTAATTAACTTACAAAAAAAATACTCCTGTTCTGGACATCAATTCTTCCTGTTTTGATTCTTTAACAATTGAGTCCTCGGGTAGATTCCTCGATAATTCGTTGTTTTTTGGACCACTTACTTCCGCTGAGTGGCTGTCGTTTCGCAAAATCCTTTTTGTTCCCACGACGTCCTTTTTGCCTTTCTTGGTTATGTAAAGGCTACTTGGGGGCCGAATCAGCTATACGCACACGCAACACGAAAGTAGGTTAATTTCGAATAATCGCTATGACTACACGACACGCACGATTTAATTAAACCGTTTACTGCGTACTGTAATCGCGAACAAACGTTCAAGGATCGTCGGCCAGTCTGAGCGCGACGTTAAGGCATTAGAACTTAATAAATTTGAATTTCAAATTTACTTTGCCAATTCTTTATGTTTTTTTATGCGCGCGGTGAAGCGGTCCCTGCTCGGGCGCCAGTTAATAAATCAAAACCCTCAAATTTGAGGGCTAAGCCCGATGTTTACGATTTACAGGTTCACAAAAGACTGACTTAATAATTAACTTAAATCTACTTGATGGAAAATGATGCGACAGCATATTTCGTTTTTCCACAAATTGTGGAATTGCATCGCTCCAATTTCATGTTGGATGCAGCCATAGCGTCAGCATAATTTGTAGCGTGGGAAAACGCTAACTTATACTCATATTCCGTTAAATTCAATGAACGCAGACTTGACACACTGCAGGTAGTTTTAAAGCTGTACCGTCGTCCCTCAAATTTAATGTTAATGGGAAGGTTTGTTTTTTGTTTTTTATGTGGGGTGGTCAAGGTCATAAATGTCCAGCACATTACCAGATTTGTTGTTACAAGCCTGGAATGCGGAGATCGCACTCACTGAAAACAACAACGATTGCTCACGTATTCGGTTAAGACAGAGTAATTACTTAATATGAAGAAGTTTATCGCTCTTTTTCTTGAAAAGCCGTCGGGTCTTGCTTTTTTGGGTGAGCACTCATGTTTCGACTCCAAAGCGCGTCTGCAAAATGCCGAAACAATAACGAACCATTCTAAGGTCCACAAAGTGATCAAGGCAGAAAAAGAAAGGAGTAACCAGGCAAAAGAAGTGCCATTGTGCGACTTCACCGAAACCGTCAAAAATGCGGTTGAAGTAATGTAATCGAAAACGGAGGCCGATAATCTCTCCCAAGAAAGAAGGTCAGACAGTACAATTGCCGTCCAGTGACAACAAGAAGAAAGGCTAATCCAAAAAGTAGGAGACCTTCTGAAACTCAGCATGCGACTCGCTAAAAAACAGCAAAACTAGTGGAGCTTCTAAACCGCAAAAGGCATCATCGGAGTAGCTTGTTAAAGGCTGAAGAGAATGAGAAGGCCCAAGAGCCACAGAAAGTTGAAAAAAACAGAGGGCTAAACCAAAAGGGCATGCGCGGGTAGATCCATCATCAATTATTAATAAAAAAAACAAGTTAAGTAGACAGACCTTCGCTCATGCCATAAGTGTTTTGTATCTAACTTCTCAGAAATGCAGTCACCAGCAACGAATAAAGTCAAGAAATATGTCAAAGAGATGAGCACATTTAAAAGAAAATTCATTGTTTTTCTATTTTCAACGGTCGTCATTTTGTTGCTGGCCAACAAAAATCACTCAAATCATGAATTCCTAAAAATATTCATGTTATTGACCTTAATTGAAAATTTCAAGAAGATCAAATCAAAACTGCAATGACTGATTCGATGGAAAGTCCATAAAATACCAAAATCATGTGTTTTTGTTGTTGTAATTGGACAAAATGCAAATGGCTGTAACTTCCGTGTTTATCATTCGATTTTCATTAAACTTACACAGTTTAAGGACCGTTTATAGGTCTTTCGTTGAGTTTAAGGGTACCTACACGATTTTATGCGGGAAAATGTGAAATTCGAATATCATACTATTATTAACAAAGTTGAGCGAATTTTGACTTCTAAGGTATTTGTTGTTGTTGTCCTCATAAACACCTTCCTCCTTTTTTTCAGATTTTTCGGATCACAGGTGTCCAATCGCGAGCGGGGTGTACACAAATTTTTCGTGTATTTCCCCTCCTTGCGCACCCCTCGAAGCAAAAATTGTCCGATTAACCCCTGTTTTGAAAACACCTTATTAAGGCCTTTCATTTGATACCCATATCGGCTACCTTTGATGAAATCTTTTTTCTGAGGCCACTCCCCTATATGGGAACACCCCCCCTTCACTGCCTTATAAATTTTTTTGGTAATTGAACATTGAAGAGAGCACCTGCGTGCAAAATTTGATGCTTCTAGCTTAAGTAGTTTGCGAGAAAAAGTGCTGTGACATACGAACGGACGGACGGACAGACAAACAGACAAGTCGCGATTTTAATAGGGTTTTGTAAAATTATTTTACAAATTCCTAAAAATGACGTCAAGCCCAATCAAGGGAGTATTCCGATCTCCCGAGGAAGAAGGAGGCACTTGATGGGTGTGAAACGCTAGACCAGGGGTTCCGGTGCTGACAAAAAGGGGCGAAAAAGGCCGCAAGGAAACTCTTTCAAACATAATAGAAAATGAAGTTAGCACAAACGCCCAGCATGAAAAAAGACCTGACGCGCGGCAGAGGCAAAAACGACCCCGATGAAGACCCTGGCAGCATACACTGTATAATGATTTTCGAAATGCCCGTGTAGGACACGGGTGCCGATGGTCTGGCACAAGCGTCAGCGAGCTATAAACAATACTGAGCTCAGCTAACTAGCTTCGCTTATCGGCAAAAGCACAACTGGCTTGGATGCTTGAATAGCAACGATCGAAATAAGAGGCATTTATTACGTTACAGATCTGGTCGAAGTAAAGGAGGCAATCAAAAGGAAGCTCCCTAGCGTAGGCAGGATCAAAGCAAGGCTGATATCAGAAAACCATAGGGAACAACACATACTCGTAGCTATTATTGTCTTGACCGAAAACACGCCGAATAATTTTTGAATAAAGGCAAAGTAAGAATACGATTGATCATCTGCAGGGTATGGCAAACAGCAGCGCCTCTTCAATGTTTCAACTGCTTTGGCTATGTTTATACTGCACAAGTATGCAAAGGACATGATAGGAGTTGTCTACGCTTTAAAGTAGGACACAAAAGAAAAGAGTGTGAAAATCAGGTACACTGTATCCTTTGGAAAGATCCAAGACCAAATCTTGTGCGTGTTTTGGGATCAGGAGATATCGGGTTTTCCAGGAAGCCCTAGCCAAGGCCAAATCAAAACTTCGATGAGCTTCTCCTACAGGTGAATCTACTCCACAGATCAATCACCCAGAACCTGCTTGACTAGTTCGCAGAGGACATGAAACCTGATTTTTCATTGCTGAGTGAGCAACACCTCGATTGCATCATGGTTTCCTGGTGAAGCTCTTACTGCTGTTATCTGCGCTCATGTGATCTTCAGCCGAGGGGTTGTGGATGAGGAAATGGCTTTATGTGGATTGGGTACGAAGGGACCTTCTTCTTTAGTATGTACCTAACGCCGAAAAAACCGATATGAAGTCTTCAACCCAACCTTAATACTTTGGAGGGAATTGTCTTGAACGCAGATTGCAACTTTCTAATTGGGAAAGACTTCAACACTAAAGCAATCGAAAGGGGGATTCCTCACACGAATCCGCGGGGAAATTGAACCCTAGAATAGGTGGCAAGGATGGCAGTCACCGTGATAAACACCGGAGATATGCTGACATGCCGCCGTATTCGCTGTTAAGGAACCATGCTAGATCTGAGATTTGCCTTGGAGTCCTTAGTACGGAGGATACAAAATTGGAGAGTATTAGAAGACTAATCAGCCAGTGATCATCAGTACATTTTGCTTGAGGTCAGTGATTTTGTCTTGTGAAATCCGTGCTCTTGACATTCCACAATTGGGTGGAACATTGGATAGGTGGAGGTCGATAGGTTTGTCGAGGTGCTCACAGCAAGTGCTCCGCTTTAGGGTGATTCGCAGGGGACAAAAAAACTAGCAGCTCAAATTTTGGTGAACAAAACTATGAACATCATTACGGCTGCTTATACAGTGCTTCTATGCACCATTGAAAATCCCCGCAAAATACTGGTACTTGTGGTTGATTGAAATTGCTGAAAAGCGAAGGGAGTGTGTAAACCTTCGCTGTGAGGCTCAACGGGGACGGAACCGTAACGAGGAATGCAACTGGGTGGATGCATATAAGTCACCCAGGGAATCCCTTTCCAAACTGATTAACAACAGCAAGGCACGCTGCTGGCAAGATTTAGTGGATAATGCGAACAAAAACCTCTAGTGCCTTGGCTACAAGCAAGTTATGCGGAAGCTTAGTGCTCTACGGGCATGGACAAGGTAGTGTGGGGACTCTTTCACGCGTTTACTGTCTGTGTTGACGCTGTTCACGAAGTTATTGCAATCGAGAGCCTATTCTTCTAGCAGCCAACTGGAAGAGGTGGTCTTTAGATTGAAAACCAGGGAGGCTCGACGCACAGATGGTGTTCCGGCTGAGGTGCTGCAACCTTTCCATCACCATTTCCTTAATTTGTTGCTCAGCATATTCAATGCTCGCCTGAAGGACGGGGTTTTCCCGGTAAGATAGAAGGTAGCGATACTTGTGCTGACCAGCAAGGCAAAGCAAAATTTTGGATCGCCATCTGCGTACCACTCGATGTATCTGCAAAAGATGGCAATTACAGTGCTGGTTAAACTTATCAAAGGAATACTTACTTCCCCCGCAGAGAGAAACCCGTCCGAAAGGAACACTCTTGGAGGCTAACATTCTTTGGAGGGTTTTGACCCTATAGATCCGAGGATATAAAGGTATCTGTGAGGTTTTTCCTGGGATGACAGGTAACAACCCTGACAGAATTTGGACCACGCAATGGACAATGAATTAGAATTTATGCTTTGGGCTGGTGGGTACGATGGTTTGAATCTAGTTGCTTTGCATGGTAGCGCAAAGATGACACTCATGCGTGAACGGGTCCAATCCAACTCTCATACCATCTCCGTCCTGAAAAAACCTTGGTAGGCCTTGGAGAGCGTTCGAAGTTTCGCATAATTGGGTTGGTGATGTAAGCTCGGTTGAGAAAGACTCCCCATTAGGACAGGTCTGGCTCTGAGCAGTTGTCCCTCCTTGCTCTGCAAAGATAACCATTAGACCAAAAAGACTACTACACACACAAACGGAGAAAGCTGCGTCGTAGGGAGACCCAATCAAACTGGAGCGATTTACACTAAAAAAACTTAAAAATAGAACAAAAACTCCAAACAAATTTGTCAACAACGATGAAGCCAACATCTTCAACATCAACTCTACAAACAATGATAAAAACGATGACGAATACAATAACAGTAAACATGGACAAAAAACAGATAGCCTTGTCGAAAATGAATATCCTGCGACGCTCGAGCATAGCAAAACAATGCTGCAAACAACAGAGCATCCTCAAAAGGAAATTTGGGAAATTCTGCAAGACGTGCCAGATATTCGAACCGTGGAGCAAAATGTAGAGAGCATCGTGAACTTGATGGCTACTGTTGCAACCGCTTTCGAAGTTACCAAAGTAAGGGTCTTAAATACTGATATAACGATGGGCAATTGTGAAGTGCACAGAGTGATCACGGCAGAAAATAAAAGGAGTAACCGCTGCGTTGACGCTGTCAGAAATGTGGCTGAGATACTGTATTTGGAGACGGAAGCCGACAAACTCTGCCAAGAAAGGAGGTCGTAAAGTACTATTACCGTCCAGTGACATAAAAAAGAAAGGCTAATTCGAAAAGCGGGAGATATTCTAAATGGAATAAAATCAGCATGCGACATGCCAAAGGTCAGCAAAAGTGTAAAGAACGGGCTACTTGAACTAGAGAAGCTCTTAATCAGCATAGGTCATCACCGGAGGAGATGTTTAAAGTCCAAAGACGACTAGAAAGCTGAAGAAGAGGAGAAGTCTAAAGAACCACTGAGTGCTACGCCTAAAGTCAAAAATATAGGCCCACCATCAACCATCAATAAAATGATGCGGTGTAGCCCTATCAAAGGAGATCGGGATAAAATAAAGAAGGAAGAGGCATTTAGTGGTTTAAGGCAGCACTGGAAAAAAGAGTGAAAAAAACCGCACAGAAATTCCTTCAAAAAGTGCCATGAAATAATGTTAGCACGGACGTCGAGCAAGAAAACAGACCTGACCCAAAACAGGAGAAATAAACCCACGACGAAGACCCCGGTGGTAGACTTTGCTCGTTAAACCTCAAGACGGCTGATCCTTCGTAGAATTGCTGCGGGCTATCAAGGAAAATGCAAGGCCCGAGAACAACAATACTGGAACTAAAGAAGCACGATCAACGCAGTCGGGCAACATTTTTGTTGAATTCGGAGTGAAGTCCGACTATAAAAAACGTTCTGCGATGCTGTAAACAAAATTCTCGGCAACAGCGCAACTGTAGTCTTGCTCATGTCGAAAACAATGATCCAAATAAGAGACATTGACTGTCTCACGGACCTAGTCAAGGTAGCAGGATCAGAAAGGCTGACACCAGAAAAACAAAGAAGACAACTTGTGGCAATCATTGACGACCAAAAAGGACAACGAACAATTTCTGGATAAGGGCAATAGGGTAAGTCATTTGCAAAATACGGCAAAGAGGAGCGCCCCTTCAATGGTTTAAAATCCTTAGCTATAGTCATAAGCATGCAATAGATCCGTAAGGCGTTCCATATGCTATGAATGCGGTGAAATGGGACAAAACAGAAAAGAGTGTACAAAAGAGGCTCACAATATCCTTTGTAAGGATGCTGTTCCAAGACCGAATCTTGGGCATGCCTTGAGATTAGGAAAATGTCAGGTTTTCCAGAAAGCCCTAGCCAAGGCAAAATTAGATTACAAGATATCAAGGGTTCATAGCAGCTTAAGACCTTGGGGTTGGGGGGACAACTTATCTAGCAATTCATTTTTCTCCCTAGCTTGAAGGTGCCTCATGGCATAGCAAAACAAGACTTGATCGGAAGTAATCTATCAAATGGTTCCAGACTAAGATATCAGGTTGACAGGGAAGGTGTTTAGTGAGTAGTCCAGCACCTCACAAGCATGGTCGCCCAACACTTAATGCGTAAGTGGCAGTAACTTTCCAAACGAAAAGAAATGTTTTCTTTCGCACGTTAGAAATAGTAAAATGCGATGCTCATTTGATTCTAAAGATATCGCATGTATGTGGAAACGTAACCTGATCGCCATCTAATTTAAGCTCAATAAAGAAACGTTGTCCCTGTCTAATAGAAGCCGTCTCCTTATCCTCTTCGTTTCTGTGCAAATAAGTTGCACGGTAGTCTCTCGTGAGCCTTTCAATCACCAGCACCACCGATTCAGCGACTGTCTGATATGGAGATGCTATCCCCAGCGCTCGTCGTCACGGCACTTATGCGATGAGTTTTCCAAATAACTCTTTCGTGAAAATGCTGCTGCGTTTTTTCGAGCAGTACAGTAGGACATACTGTACTGAACTCATTAGAAGTCACCATCTTGATGAAATAGTCCTCACTACATTGGCCATCAGTAGGCTGAGCGCTGTCATACCCACTGCAGCCTTATCCTCCATTGTCCTGATTTGCTTAGAGAAACTTATGGTCAAGGCAATCAGAACGCCCAGGGATATCACAGCAAGCTTCAACTCAACTTGCGCTTCCCCAATTCTGATTGTTTTTATTCTAAGGACTATCTTTGCTAGGATAATTTCTTTGGCTTCCTCGAGCGTACGAATTGCGTCAGTGAGTCTTGTCCTGATGAGTTTTTCGAGCACTTTTCGGGTTGTGTCTAGCATGCATAACGAGAGCTATGCAGACGCCTAGCCGAGGTTCCCCCCTTCTCTGAACAATCAGTACATGTTTTGCTACCTTCCAACGTTCTGGAAAACCCTTCACGCAGGCAAGTGTTAAACATACTGAGCAGTCAGTCATGTCATGCAGTGCTTCCGTACGAACGCCATCTGGTCCTGGTGACTTCCTTTCTTTCGTGAATAGAACTATATCTTCCAGTTCCATCTTCGTGAAGATTGTGACTCTTACTTTGATGTCTCCCTCGACGAACACCTGGCCCTCTTCTGTCAATACAGCGTTCTCCAAGGCATTGAGTTACTGTTGGTTCCCCTACAGCCAAATGCTGTATGCTCGGATTTGAGTGGAAAGGAATAGCCATTCGTCGCATCCCACAGATAACTCAGCCTATTTTGATTTTACCTTTCCCTAGGGTTTGTTGGGTACCTTTATCGGTCAAGTTGACAATGGCCGTGCGTTGTCGCCCGATATTTTCCCATGTTGGTCCTACTTTGAATTTGCTGAAGCTAAGGGATCGTATTTTAATGGTCTCTTTTAGTTCGAGCTGTGTATGACACAGTCGATGCTCCTGATTTGATGGTTGCTATTGGCTCGAGCGAAGCAGTGGTTACTCTGGGTCCAAGAACGTTTTTAACAGTATCATAGAATGCGTCTGATCTGAAATGCACCATTGTTCTTCTGGACCGCGTTAGCCGCATAAATTTCACGGCAACTGTGGTGTTATTTGACTTAACCGTTCCTTTTATTTCACGCAGCATGTCTGCGTAGAATATGCTTTTGGATCGCTTCATAAGTAGAGCCTCGCATAGGGGTCTACGGTTTGGTGTTATGGTTTCGGCGTTGTATCGGAAACATCTTAATTTTTCGGTTTTTTTGGAAGGTTCTTTGTCAGATGTTTCAAGGAGAAGGTTTTTAGTCGCTGTCTTGGTTACGTTACTAAGCATACTTTAGGTGGGAAAATTAAAGAGGCATCGGTCTCCTGTGTACGTCTTAGAAGGTGTCCTTCACACTTTGAAAGTATTAAAGGAGAGTATCAGGGAGGCTTTCGAAATGGATGGCCTACATTAGACCAAATATTCTCAGTAAAGCAGGTAGTGCTGAGTGTATATTATCGGTTTGCACTAACTCTTTGTACAAAATACTGCTTGATTTTGTAGCGATTAAAGGATGTTCATATATCCGTATATGACTGCAGCGATAGTCTGTTGCCTCAGCGAGCGAAGATATCAGTGCTCACCGGAATTGACCTTTTCCGAGGACGCATGAATGGGCTTATAGGCTAGCGTTGCGGTGTTGTGGGGCGGGTTCTTTTTCCCCAGTACAAGGGGCCACTACAAGGTCGAGAGTTGAACGCAGGCAAAATAAACTCCGTATTAAGAAATCACTAGTCAAACCCGTGCTGTTAAGTGGAAGTGAGACATGGATTCTGCAGAGTGAATCCGAAAAGCCTGTGGACATATATGAACGTAAAGTACTCCGGATAATCGAAGGTCCAATCATATAATAAACAGTCTGGAGATTACGTTACAGTGAGCATTAGCATGAATTATTGGATGGTTCACCTCTATCTACTTGCGTGAAGATATGAAAATTAAAGTGAACGAGGTATGTGAAAAAATGTAAGATAACCAACTTCGCAAAAAAACATTGAAAAGCAGACGTCCAGCAGAAACACCGAGGACTATTTGGGAAGATACGGTAGAAACTGGCAGCAGATCCTTGCTGGTAGTGTTCAACTGGTGGGCGAGGTCGGCAAACCCTGATGATTGGAAGAGATTAATTAATAAGGCCAAAGACCAGCTTGGGCTGATGAGGGATTGGCACTACCTAAAACTTCATCTCATAACTAGCGACTTTGTTTGGTGTCTCGTTTCCCTCTCTTTTCTCGTGGTCATTTTTGATTCGGCTGCTTGTCATCCTTTTGGCAGTGACAGGAGCTAGACTTGAAGCCTTGGCGTTTTGGGGTTTTTTCGCCTTAAATCATTTCTGCCTGCCATGGGTGATGCAATGCATGAGATCTTCTAGCTGAAGAACCCTGATGTTCATGTTGTTATTTTAAGTCCATCATACGCGGTTCTCAATTGTTTCACAATATTTCCTGCTTTCCGAAAAAGCTGCTTCTCTTCAGAGCGGTCAAGGGTCACAGTGTTTTCTGATATAGCATCTTGGGAGAGGCTCTGGTTTTTAGGGCCTTATGCCTCATCCACTTGGGTGATAGCAAGAAGAGAGTTACTTAACAGTGAAACTTCTTCTCCTATTCCGTTGCCCTGTCTTCCCTCCTCTTCACGGATCGTTCCAGTTGCCGCTCTTCTCGCACTGGGCGCTGCATGGTGCACATCGTTTTCTTACTATGCTCAATTATACCATGCTTTCCCATTCATTCACACAAATGACGTCTTTGTGTGATTTTTCAGCCGAGATTTTATCCATTAAAGATGCCAAAAATATTGGTTTCCCTGTGGGAGACCGCCTTATCTTTGAAAGCATATGCTGTGGCTTATATTTTGGTTTTTGCTGGCTTTCCTCACGTTCAGTGCCTTATTTTGATGGTGTTCACAATAACAATGGTTTACGCCTGAATGGATTTCGTCGGACCCGAGATTGCTTGTAGATCTTTCTCTTAAAGAAACCAAGTTCATCACTTCTACAACATTACAGTTGTTGAATGCCGACGGCCGGAAGCTTGCCTCCTCGCAGCCCTGCCACCGCTACTGAGTATCCAACCTCCTGCTCCGTAAGTTTTACTCCTTTCATCGCGGCTTTTGATATGTACTTCTTTCCATAGTCAGAAGTATTTACATACTCTAAGGGTCACCAGGCTTCGAGACTCTGTTCGCGACTGCCATTTTTGGCGCTAGCTTACTTCTTTCCATGGGCACGGGTCGCTTAACATCCCAAAGATCTAGGACAATATAGCATCTTCGCTTCTGGCTGAAATTACATCAAAAGTAAGACTAATACTTGTAGTCGGATACTATTCGCAGATGAAGCTTACGGAAACTGCCACTTCCTGCGGTACGTGTGGGCCGTACTATCCAAAGAATGCACGCCTCCAAAAATACTCCGCAAAAGTATTCAAAGCGATATAAAATGAATATTGAAACGGTTTCTTAGAATAATCTAAAGGGCCATTCTTCGTAGGCTTTGTAGGCCACTATTTCATGATACCCCCTGAAAATTTTTTGAGCTAGTAGTTCGATGAGGAACCAGTTTGCAACAGGCCACTGTACTTTTACTTACTTACTTTAGCAGTAAAGCCCCTTTTAGGCTTTCGCTTAGAGATAGTTAGAGTATCTCATTATCGTGACCGAATGTATCGGCACTCGGGAAGGGTCCACCCAATTACGATACGTTCTGATTTTAAACCAGCACGTATCAAAACTGAACGCCTTTATAGTCTGCCCAAAGAATAACTCGAAACAAATCTCGTTTTCACCAATGAGACTCGAACCAGGGAACTTCGGCCATACTTCTACCTAGATACTTCTGAGTAATTGACATGCACCCTTCGGTTTTTCTGCCTTCTACTCGTATCCTAATATACCGTGGGTCACACATTCACGAATGAACATCACAGTTTAGTTTGGTCCTTGGGAATTAAGATGAAAAATAGAAATAAATAACTGTTATGCGCCAATTTACAGGTTGAATTTATATCTCTCATTGAATTTCTTGGGTATCTGTAGACCTTCTAGCTCTTTATATGAAATGAATACTTCATTATGTATTGTAGATAAAGAAATTATGTGAATCTCTCTGAACATCTACGAGTATCTTAGGTACTAGACACGTTCCATCATCTATGGCGCGACATCATCTTCTATGTTTGCTAAATTTATATTTTTTATCTTTCCAGACGGTTGAAGATCTCGAAAATCGATGCATGGAATCCGGCATCGAAATTGTAACTAGACAATCATTTTTATCTGATCCTGCAGATGCCGTACGTAATCTGAGACGACAGGATGCTAGAATAATTGTAGGACTTTTTTATGTAGTTGCCGCACGTCGTGTATTATGTGAAATGTATAAACAAAATTTATATGGTCGAGCCTATGTATGGTTTTTTATTGGTAAGTTTAAAAATAATGAAACTGCCTACTTCAATAGACTTAAGTCAAATTTTTATCATATTCGCATTTTATATGAAATTTTAACATTTTTACATCACGTAAAATCGAAGTTAAAGAAATAATTAAATCAAAAAACAATTCGCTATTTTCGAAGTCTGCTGCGAACCCTGGAAGTAACTCAAAATAAATTGAAATTTCGCTGCTATTACTTGCTCCCCGAAAAACCCATTAATTTGCCATCCGCCGAAAAAGCCATTTACCCCCAATGCTCACCCACCTTTACCTGAAAACATCACATCTCATAATCGCTTCTCGACTTTGGAGAAAATTTGATTGTTCCCCTTGTTTGCTTATTTCAATTTACCTTATTGTTTCATACCCGTACACACATCATATCACTCAATCACTTAACTAACTACTGACAACATCCTTTACCGGGGAAATGAACGAATGAATATTTTCCTGATCGATATCAAAAACCTTCCAGCATCACCGACTTATATATCCTTCTAATTTTCTTATGTTGTGGTATCATTGTGTAAACAAAGCCGCACAGGCTAAGTGAGAACGGAGATGCGACAGGAAGGATGTGAATTGGTTTCAAGGAAGGATAGACCAACATTGTACTCATACGAGTATGATGGATTCAGATCAAAATTGAACTATGTGTAATGTTGAAGCGGAAGGGAGGGAGGATGTTTTTGTTTTTGGAGATAAGTCACAGGGTATTAAGAGTAATTCTTTTGAAATGACTAATATTACAAATAGAGGTTACTTATGGCATTTCCTGCTTTGGGATTATTAATATGGTATATTAATGGGAGAATATTAAAGGTGAAAGTTAAAATAGGACCTTGTTAATAATAAATTGATTCAGATGCATTTATGTGAAGGGAATTCAGGTTCGCGTTTTTCAGTACACTCGATAAAAATGGGGCCGTTCTTTAGGGCAAAGATTGAAATCGGACTTCTAGCAGGCATATTCAAAGAAAAATTAATTCTTATGACAAAATAATATCGCCTGGGATAGTGTAAACTGGCGTATTTACGAGGGTCATTCAACAAGAACTGAGCCTACAGAAGAAAAACGAAAATTTTGGAAAGGTGGCAATTTATTTTTCCACATAATCTCTTTCAAGCTCGATACACTTGGCCCAGCGATGCTCTAACTTTTTCAACCCGTTCAAAAAATACATTTTCTCGAGGGCTGCAAAATAGACCTCCGTGGCGGCAATGACCTCCTCATTCGACCCAAATCTATTCCCGGCGAGTGATTTTTTCAGGTTTGGAAACAAAAAGTAGTTACAATGGGCCAAATCTGGGGAGTACGGTGGATGGGGCACCAATTCGTAGTGCAATTCCACCAATTTGGCCATGGCGATGGCGGAGGTGTGAGCCGGCGCGTTGTCTCGTGGTGGAACAGCACTTTTTTCTTCGCCAAGCGGGGCCGCTTTTTCTTTAATTCGACGTCAAATCGGCCCCATAAGTCTGCATAGTAGCGCCCCGTGATTGATTTACCCTTCTCGAGGTAATCGATGTGGATCACACTTTGTGAATCCCAGAAAACGGTAGCCATCAACTTTCTGGCCGATCGAACAATCTTCGCCTTCTTCGGAGCACGTTTGCCAGGTGAAGTCCACTGTTTCGACTGTTCCTTGACCTCTAGTGTGTACCAGTGAATCCATGTTTTATCGATGGTCACAAAACGACGCAAGAATTACGCTAGATTGCGCTGAAACAGCGCCTAACATGTCGCCGATGTGGTCTCACGGTTGCGTTTGTTTTCCGGTATAAGCAAACGCGGCACTCATCAAGCCGACAGCTTTCTGATGCCCAGTTCTTCGTGTAGAATATGATGCACCGTTTCTTCTGCGATGCCCACAGTCTCAGCTATCTCGCGAACCTTCAATCGACGGTCTGCCAACACGAGATCGTGGATTTTTTTTACACGTTTTCCTCCGTAGCAGCCGTTTTCGGGGCACCTGGGCGTGGTTCATCAAAAACCGTCGTGTGGCCACGAACAAACTCATTGAACCAATTCTTGACGGTCGCCATCGGGGGAGAAGAGTCACTGCACATAGCATCCGAGCGATCTTTGATTTCGCTGCGCGTTTTCTCTTCCAAAAACAAGAATCTAATCACTGCACGATATTGTTCTTTTTCCATTTTTGTACAACCGACCAATACGCTCGCTTCCAAACGCTATCAAAACAAAACCAATGAAGGGAATTGACTGAAACTTTGACAGTCCGCTACTAAAAGAATGTACTGCACGATGGTAAAACTCTTTTGTAATAGCAGCGCTGAGGCTAAGTACTTGTTGAATGGCCCTCGTACCATTGGAAACAAACGCATTTCTTTACTGAACCGCACGCTGATATTAAAATGCATCTTATTAAAATGGTCTCTAGCGTTATTTTTGCATAGAGAATATATTACCAGGCGCGGATCCAAGGGGGGGGGGGGTCACAGGGGTCATGACCTTCCCCAGAATCAACATGCATTTCAAAAAACAGAGCTGAATGAATTATTCGGAAACCCAAAAACAAAAAAAAAATCAAACGACCAAAATGAACCCAGTTTATGTGAAATCAAAAACCAGAAACACACCAAATGACCAAAGTCCACTTACCATATTGTTAACTTAAAAATATTGGGAAAAAAATATAACTATAATAACGACTAAACTTTTTATAGAATACAGATTTTTTTCTGTATTTGGGTTGTAGCAACACTTGTGATTTGTTTACGTTTGTATAAGTTCCAACTGGGAAGATCATTTATAACACAAAATCTAATTTTCTATTTGGTTTTGCATATCTGTTGATTGTCGCATCGATGTCCAATTCAATGTCGCGATTAATGTGTAACAATGCAAGCCCAGTGAGTCTGTCTCCTGCCAAAGTTAATCTCAGTGTAGTGAATAAAAGATGTTCAATAAGGTCCGTGAAGGACTGCAGCGATGCTCTGCTGCCTCGGCAGAGGAAGATGGAGGTATCTGCCGAGAATGCCCTCGTCCGGAGACGCGTGAATGCGCTGGCAGGCTAGCATTGCGGTGTCGTGGGGCGGGTTCGTTTCCCCGGCACGAGGACTCACTACAAAACAATTTCGCATTCACGAATTTGTCGATAGCTCAAGAGGCGACTGAAGTCGCAAAAACTGTAGATAACCTCACCGAAGGGGATGTACTTGTTACAAGAACAAGTGAAACCTGAGAAGAAAGGCGAACTTGGGGTGACCTCGTCGTTTTGATTTTAAACAACATGTTCAAAGTAAATAAAAAGCTACAAAACAAATTATATCCACTGTTTCTCTTAATACCAAAAAAAAACTTTTTCCCAATAATTCGGCTACTTATTTTCTCCTGCAAGTGCCTGTCTTTTCTTGTTTTTGTTAGTCCGGTACGTCGAAATTCCGCGCGTTCCTCCAGGTATATATCTTTGCATTCATTTTGAAACTGTTCGTTCCAATACCACTTCTCTAAACATGATTTCAGGGCTGAATTTTCCTTTCGCCATGTGATCACCATAAGTATGCTGCTTTCTTTGCAGCAGGACTCGAACGCTTTTACTTCGTCAACACATTTTTCAGCTTTCGCAAGTTCACGCATTATTTTCGGGATGAGTACTTCCTTGTTAAATTGAGTTTGTGCTGTGTGCCTGTGGCAGCGCTGGCTTTTAGAGCCCTACCCCTCAATTACTACATCAGCCAAGTTTTGAGGCGACTGAGAGTTGAAAAACTCCTTTCTTCAGTGGCTGTGGTCACAGGAAGCGTATGCATAATATCAAGCAGTTTCCAAATGGATGGATAAATTTCTTCATCACACGCAGCACAAACTAGAGGAAACGAATCGGGGAGTTCACCGCCGTTTTCAACTATCCGATTCCATTTGGCTACTCACAATTTGAATTGTGTAATGACTCCCGAGACCGAGACAGGAGTTTGCTGAAGCTTCTGGTACGTTTCTGCTGCATGGCGAACGTCTTCAATGTCCTCCACTGTGTATGAAGTCCGAGGCAGAAGCACTCTCAACCGAAAAAGGTTCATCACGTCTGTGAAGAGTCTTTCGTTGAGGTCTGTCACAACGTTGTCCAATAGAGGAATGAAAATCCCTCTCCTGAAATACTCCTCCGGGGTTTGATTTTGTTGATGATTATCTCGATGTTTTTGGCGAGAAACAACACAAGGTACTTTCATATCCACATCCAACTGTTTAGGGAGATTTTCAGTTTCAGTATACAGCTGTTGAAAAACGGAATCAGCCTCGCTTCTTTTCGTCTCGAGAACAATCAAAGTATCTGCTATCAAATCGGTTACTTTTTTAAGATCTAATGATGGTTTTTGGAGTTTTCGGCTTAATGATAAAGTTACTCTTTAAAAATACAAAAACCAACAAAATTATTGTAAACTAATTTTCATCTTTTGGTTTATAATAATTATTTTTGTTTTATTAATTAAATTGAGTAGTTTCTTGAAAAGTAAATTTGAATCAAGTCTTTTCTCAACAGAACAAAACCTGTCTGCGTATTTTTTTTTCAAATCGTTCAACTGAAAAAATGAAAAAAGCACAAGTTATATACATCCCAAGAACATCATTCCAGCAAGCAGTTGAAATCAGGAACGTTGGATAAGAGCATGAAGAAGGTTAGCAGCAGAAGAAGCACTTTTCTCTTTCCGCCACGTTGAAATCTCTTCAAGTGCTTCACAAATTTTTATTAACTGTTCACCTTGAAACTGCAGGTGGCCTAGTGATGTTCAACCCATCGTGTCTCGCAAAGACTTTGAAGAGATTTTTTACCAAACATGTTTTCGAAGACACCGTGTCTTTTTGAAAAAGCATTTGAAATAGCTACAATGGTTTTCATTGTCCCTGAAGCGTTTCGGCAGTTTAAGACATTCGATGATTTCAATAAAGAATTATTCAACATATGGTTATTGCAAGGAAAACGTCGTGCGTGAATTGCTACTTTCATCAACTCGTGACATGCCTCTTTCAAGTCAGACGCCATCATTGAGCAACTGTCTATACCGATTCCATCCAAGTATTGCAGGTCCAAGTCAAATTCGTTACACAAATCTATGACAATATGTGCCACTGCAACTCCAGTTAAATGACGCTCGTTACCTTCCACATCTTCAGAACGAATCGCAGAGTACGCGTGGCAAAATGTAACAAAATTTTCTCTGGCAACTCTATTCCAGACGTAGTGAAGTGACAAGCTGAGCTGTTCAGTGTGTGAGTTTTTGGTCGTCTCGTCAAATATAACAGAAAAAAATATTGCCGCTCTTACTCTATTTAGTATAACTTGCTGAATTTCCTCTTTGCAGGCTTCTATCAGTTGATTTTGGGTGGTTTTGCTAATGTACATTGCGTTTGCACCTGCGGTTGCTAAATGTTACTGAAGAGAAGAGTCACCAGAATCAATTCTGAAGCGAAGGAGAGCTCTAAAGTTCCCATCATTTGCCACCAGACTATCTCCTCCGTCGGTCCTATTCAAGAGCAATCCATCATCCCTATGTCCACGTAAAGAAATATATTTCCGACCACAAAAATTGATCGTTTTGATTATAGGCAAAATATTTGCCAGCTTCTACCACTATCTGGTGATATTGGTTTCGTTGGTGAAGAGAAAGCGCTACATTTTCACCAAGTAAGTCGTCAAACTTTTTCAGCGGTTCTCGAACTAGTCGTTTCAGATAAGTGTTTGTTTGGTAACCTCCTCCTGAGCTCGACGCGAATAGTACGCAGTACTTACAATAAAGACTTTGATCTTTATGAGACAAAACCAGCAAAGAGAATTTCTCGAGATGAGATTTTCGAGCGTACTTCTTCCTTTCCTTCCCTTTCTTCATCACGACATTATGAAGAAAAATATGATTGGGAGGAGGTTCCCAGTGATGTTTCAGTAAATCCGCCTTAGTAAAATCGTCGATGTTGAGTTGGTTTACGTAAGACCCTATATCGGACGCGAAATGAGGCTTGCAGCATGGTTCGTTTGTATGCGTAGTATTCGCTGAATGGGAAGTGGACGGAACATTTTCAAGCCTTTCAGTTATG
Source organism: Odontomyia ornata (assembly GCA_963969285.1). NCBI lineage: Eukaryota > Metazoa > Arthropoda > Insecta > Diptera > Stratiomyidae > Odontomyia > Odontomyia ornata. The sequence goes on along the minus strand of OZ017740.1, from coordinate 288,193,463 downwards.
TTTGAAATACTAGCTGATGGTATGAACTCTTTCGCCGACGATGATGCATCAGAACTAGATTGAGACTCTGGTTTCTGACTTTTAGAAAAGAAAGTGTCAATCGTTCTTGTGGAAGCCGGGCGTTTGTTATTTTTTGTTAAATATAATATTTTGCTATTTTTTGTTTTTTTTTATATTGTTTTACCCTGTGACCCCCTACGGGAAAAAATTCTGGATCCGCTCCTGACTATTACTATAGTGCTTTTAGTATCAAAATGCCGCTCATAGCTATAAAGGGGTTATAACTTTTAAGGTGGATTTTAACATAGCCTGCCGTGTCGATACCATATTTGACCTGTGTTTCTACTTTGTGATTTTGACAATGGCTAGCCGGTCGTTGTTGTGCCACTGCCGATGTTCTAGTGCTCTGACGAATTCACTCGTAGTTGTGAGCGCATACACCACATCAGATAGTTGTTGGAATGGTGGGTAGTAGGTGGATATAGTGATCGCGACCACTGCTTATGCCATTTCACGTAAACCAAACAAGAAAAGACAAAAAATGTATTCGATACATAAAGTGTTTCGGTCACGGTATTAGGGAGGAGAGCTCAATACTCTTTTTTGTAGATCGAAAGATGACCTGATTCATTTGGATGAGCTTTCGTAAGTTTTTGCGAATTCCGGCGTACCAGCATTCTCCCATTCGCAACTTCAAATAGCCGCCGTAACATCTCTACCTTCTTTTGGGCACTTCTACCCTTATCATTGTCAATTTAATTTTTTTTTATGTCGTCGTTCCCTTTAGCTTTAATTTTTATTTCCCCATTATCTCAATTTTATACTCTTACACTATTTTTAATTATAAAAAAATAATAATAATAACATAGTAATAATCTTAATGTTTTACTTTCCCACTCCATTCATCACTTCCCATTAACAAAATTCATTCGACACCTTTTCCATCTAATCAAGTCATTGATCATTGAACGTGGCAATTGAAGTGCTCCTCGCTCTTAATTTTATTTCCTTGAAAATTTTTAATATTAAATTAACATTTTCGTCGAAAAGTAATAACAGTGAATATTTGCATCGCGGATGTAAATATCTTTGAGTATTTCGGTCTGTAATTTAAAACATTAAAATTTTCCCGAAATCCTTTGTTCAAGTGAAATAGTTAATTCAACGTAATTCAATTCTGCAATTCAACAAGTGTTGTGTGTCGAGTGAGCTTTCCGAGCCCATAACTTTACAATTTTACATTATCGAAGTGAAAGTAAATAAAATTTCTTTTAAGTGCTTTGTGGCTCCCAAAAGTCGGCATTTTTTTTTTGCAATCTACATCTTCTAATAAAAACAGATATAATTTTGCTAAGTGCTTTGTGGCACCTAAAAGTCGGCAATACTTTCACCTCATGAAATTTTTATCTAAATTTTAAAAATTTTATAGTGTAGACACATCCTATTTCGTACAAACTAATTGTGGTTTAATTTATACTCTGGACAAAGTACTTTTTTCTTTTTCAAAGAATTAAGAAAGAAAAAAAAAAAAAAAACACATAAAGTATAAAAATAAAAATAAATAAATAATATTAATAATTATAAAAGAAAATAATAATAACAATAATAATAAAATTAAATAATACCAAAAAGTGATCACAATGTCTTGTAGCTCTGCGAAATGTGTCGTTAGTAGTGGAAAATCCCCCATGATTGTGTGTTTTGGGTTCTGTGAACTTCCTTTCCACGCGGCGTGCGTCAACCTGAAAGGCACTGCGGCAGATCTTATTAACAAAGTGGACAATGGAGTCCATTGGTACTGTGCATCATGTAGGCGTTACTCAGTATCTGCGTATGTCTCTCGACTCCAAACTGCAAGGAAGATGATCACTTCCTTAACCGACGAGCTAAAATCCCTGCTAGGAAAGTGCTCTTCTGCATGTTCTGAAGTCGACTCCTTGTTACAATTTGCGGATTCCTCATCTTCCAATCCATCATCTAGTACGAACGAAAAGGCTGTGCGCTCAGTGTCGGATCTAGCTTCAATACCGACAAGAAGTAAACCGCAGGTAAAATTACCCAATGTCTCCTCTCAAGGTGAACTATCCACCTTGTGCTTAAGTGACAGCCTGAACGTCAATTCTCAACATGATATGAAGCATCAACCAGCGTTAGTATTGCAGCCAGACTACCACAATTCTGCAGAATTGATTGAACCTAGTCTCTCAATTGTTACTAGAAGTAAGTCGTTGTTGAAGCCGCTATCTATTAACCAACAACCAACGGTTTTGGAAGCTGACAATTTAAATGTACCTGATACATCACTAGCTGCTCAACAAGATATGCAGATACAGCCAGCGTTTGTACTACAGCCGGATTGCTGCAACTATATGGAAAGAGCGGAATCCGGTCAATCTGGTCAATCAATCGTCACTAAGAACAACTCGCTGTTGAGGCCGCTTTCTACTAACCAACAATCTGATTTACTTATGATCAGCCCACCTGGTTCTTCATCCAACAGTCGGGGAGCGATTCCAAAGAAAATACCACCTCCAATTCAACATCAGAAATCGAGTGACCTCGTTCCCTCAACAGATCTCGATTCTCCTGTCATTCGTGCTTCTATACCTTTGAAGAATATCTTTATATCTAGAGTGGCGTACGAAACTTCAGTTGAGGACCTAAAGCGTTATGTCAAAAAAAAGTTTGGATCATCCGTTAAAGTCTTTACTTGTCATAAATTGACTAAGGAACATTTAACGGACAAAGTAGTTGCCTCATTCAAATTGGTGATTTCTGCGAATAGTGATATTGTCCTGAATCCAAATCACTGGCCTGCTGGTGTTCTTGTTAAGCCGTTTGAATCTAGACGAAGAAATTTTCGTCGGGCGATAAACGAAATCCCAAAGCTCTAGTCACAAGTAATCTTGATGAACATTCTAATAATCATAATGTTTTTTCTACTGTATCCTCTTTAAACGTCAATGAATCTCTTTCAAACCTTAATACTCTTCAATGTAACTTCTCTTCTCCTAATAAAATGTGTTTATCTATTTTTTACCAAAATGTACGAGGATTAAGGACCAAGCTTGAGGAACTCTTTATCTCTTATCAAGTTAGTAATGATTCTATTATCTGCCTTTCCGAGACCTGGCTGAATGGAAACATTTTGAGTACTGAAATGTTTCCTGATCATATTGTATATAGATGTGACCGTGACCTGATTGCCACTAATAAGGCTGATGGTGGTGGAGTTTTAGTTGCAGTTAGCAAAGCTCTACCTAGTTCTCCTTGTTCTGATTTCTGTTTTTCTCCTACTTTAGAATGTGTTATTATCAAAATTTCTCTCCCTCATAATACAGAGTTCTTGATTTTGTCTATTTATATTCCTTGTAATTCACCTTTAACTGTTTATGAGACGTTTTTTGATGATCTATCCTCTTATCTAGTTTTGCGACATCCTCACGCCAAAATAATAGTTTGCGGGGATTTTAACTTACCATACATAGTGTGGAAAAATTATACTAATCCTTCAATCTCGTCAGTTGACCCTTTTTCTATAACCCTGTCATCTTTCCTATCTCATTGCTCCTTCTCTCAATTTAACCATATCCGCAATCCTAATGGTCGTCTCCTTGACCTTGTTCTATCAAATGTTCCAGTTAGCCATTTATCTGTATCTCAAGCCTTACATCCGTATGTTCCTCCTGATCGGCACCATCCTCCTTTATCTATAGATCTTATAGTCGATGAAATTAAATCTAACGAACCTCATTCCGCTCCAAAACTTAACTTTTTTAAAGCTAACTATGAAGCAATTAATACAGAATTACTTTCAGTCAACTGGCTAGATTTCTTTAGAGGCCTAAATTGTGAGGCTGCTTTGGATAAATTTTACAAATATATTTATAATCTTATTCGCTGTTATATGCCTCTTCAGACATCCCGTAAAGCAAATCATAAGCCTTGGCTAACAAAGCGAGTGCTTAGTGCCCTACGAGCAAAAGATAAGGCACATCGTGTCTTTAAAACACTCGGCACTATTGAAGCAAGATGTAATTTTAGCAGGCTGTGTGCTATTGCCAAAAAAGAGATCAGATATGCTTTGAAGGCTTATTTCAGCAGTCTGGATAGCTCCCTTGTGGCTAATAATACAAAGCCTTTTTGGTCTTATATAAGATCGCTGAAATCCTCTTCTTCCATTCCTAGTAAGGTCCGTTGGAATGGTGCGGAGGTTTCTTCTCCTCAAGAAGTGACTGACTCATTTGCCCAATTTTTCTCTTCAACTTTCTCTTCTCCCGCTGCAACTGTGCATCCTGTTGTCTTACCTAATCATCTTCCCTTCCCAATTTCCTTTATTTGTACTGATGCATCTGAAGTCGAAGCTCTGATCAATGCTCTTGATCCTAATATTAGCCCTGGGCCGGATGGTTTGCCAAACATATTTGTAAAGTCGTTAGCCTCATCGCTTAGTTTTCCTTTATCTCTCCTCTTCAATCTAAGTTTGAGTACTGGTACATTCCCGAACCCTTGGAAAACAGCTAATATTGTGCCTATTATTAAAAGTGGTGATCCTACGTCAGTTTCCAATTATCGCCCTATTTCTTTACTGTCCTGCTTTCCAAAGTTACTTGAACGGTTGGTTCATAATCGACTCTCAAACTCACTAGCTCCTATTATTGCTCCAGAGCAGCATGGCTTTCTCAAAGGATACTCCACTACCTCTAATTTAATGGAGTTCACAAACAGTATTGCAAGAGCTTTGGATAACCAACTGCAAGTTGATGTGATCTACACAGATTTCTCCAAGGCCTTTGACACAGTGAATCATTTACTTCTTTGTCGTAAGCTTGAAGCTCTTGGCATCTTGGGTGCTCTTCTATCTTGGATGTCATCTTATCTATCGTGTCGTCCCTGTCGAGTGAGTCTCTCTGGTACTACGTCTCGTCCTTTTTATCCTTCATCTGGCGTTCCACAAGGTTCAACTCTTGGGCCTTTTTTCTTTCTGTTGTTCATAAATGATCTTCCCTTTGTAATTATTTCCTCGTGCCTTTTGTATGTGGATGACTTCAAAGTATTTCGAGCAGTCAAATCCCACTTAGACTGTCAGCTCCTCCAAAATGATCTGAATGCTCCAAATGAATGGTGTGCTTCAAATTATTTATGTCTTTACACTACTAAATGTCATAAAATGACTTTTTCTCTTAAGGACTCTCCTATTAATTTTAATCAACCATTACATGATGCTTTGCTTTTGAAGTGTTCAGTCATTAAGACCTTGGAGTAACTTTTGATCCAAAACTCAAATTTGATGCACATATTTTAAATGTGATTACTAAAGCGTCTAGAGTTTCCGGGTTTATCCTTAGACATTTACATAAATTCAATAGCATCTCTTCTTCTGTCCGCCTATTTGTTTGTCTTGTTCGCTCTTTGCTTGAATACTGTTCTGTTATCTGGTCCCCCCGATATTCCTATCTCGTGACTTCTTTAGAAACTGTCCAAAGAAAGTTCACGCGTTTTCTTTTCCTTAAGTTTAATTTGCCGTATCAGCCTTATGAAAGTCGTTTATCTTTCCTATCTCTTCCATCCCTAATATCCCGACGAACTTATTTAGACCAATGTTTTTTGTACAAACTCTGCTACCATCAAGTCCCATTAAATATTTTTTCTGAGCTGCGTTTCCGACAAACATCTCGTTCATCTCGGATGAATTCTTATTTCGTTATACCATATGCTAGAACTGATTTATATTTCTATTCACCAATCTTAAGAATCGTACGAAATCATAATAATCTCGAGCTTGGTCCTTTCCCCTCTTCTTACATAGCATTTAAGAAAAAACTAAGAGAGTTACTCCTAGTTTAACTTTTAATTATCGACGCTTTAGTATTCTTTTTCATTTAAATTTTGCTGATTGTTCTTTGCGTTCCATTTTGTGATTGGATTGTTTAGTCTGTAAGATAGAATAAATAAATAAATAAATAAATGACAAAATCTAATTCTTTCCGTCATACTTACTAAATTTATTCATTTGCTCCCACTAACAAATTTTATTGGTCTTCAAGATCGTCAATACTGAATAGAATATTTTATTTGCGAGCTATATTCTTTGGCGTATTTCGGCTCTTTCGTTAGTGGTTCTCGTTATATTAGCGCCTAAATATATAAATTTGCTCAAGTTTTTGATACTGTATTCGCCAAGTGTCATATTTTGTGTGTTTGAGGTATTTTACCTGGACTGCGATACGAAACTTGGTTTTATTTTCATGTATTTGTAGCCCTACTAGTTTTGGTTTGCTGTCGAGTTTCAAGAAGAGTTCTTTGATCGTGAAAAAATGTTGATGTCATCTGTATAGGCAACTACTTGGCTCGACTTGTATAGTAATGTAACTCGTATATTAAAGGCATCGGTAAGTTGGTTATTGATGTGGATATGGGAGGTCGTCAATGTCATTGTCATTTTGGTAAGATGGACTAATTTGGTTGGGATGCCAAAGCAAAGCATTATTTGGTACAGTATGCTTTAATCAATATTGTCGTATGCTTGCTTAGATCAACGAAAATTCTCCAGTACCTGCTTGACTGTGAACAATTGGTCTATTGTCGATCTACCTGCTCTTAAACCACCTTGATAGTTCCCAATAATACTGGTGGCGTATGATCCAACTTTAGTTTCTAAGATTTTTGAAAATATTTTGTACGCCGTACAAAGTAGCGATATGCATCTATAATTTTCGTACTTTAGCTTGTCGCCTTTTTTGTGGATGGGGAGTATAATTGATTGGTAGACATCTATAGGCTCCAATGTTCTGGAGCTGTGCGGTGGACTAAGGAGGTTCTTGAAATATTATGCCCATCTTTCCTTAATCTTGATTTCATCAGCGATGATATTTCCAATGGCACTACAACAGAGCGTGGTCTTGGGCTGATAACTACGTTTCAGGCTTTTCACTAGTTTGTATGGTTGTTTTATGTTTTTGTACGCTAGACTTTCATCGAAGCTTCTCAATTGGTTGTCATGGTATTTCCTTTTCTTAATTCTAATCATTTTATTCGCTACTCTTCTGAGATTTTCATATTGTTCTCTCTTTGTCTTGGTTTTCATACCTACGTTTTCTTTGTACGGCTGATTATTTTTGTCTAACACATTCTGGAAAATAGCTGGCTCCCATCTTAACAGACGCCACCGTCTATCTTTTCCATAACCCTCGACGTCTACCATTATAAATCAACTTATTCCATAAGTACTATAGAAAAGCCCCTTTATAGTTGAAACAGAGGATTCCACTTTTGTTGGGTGCTTGACTAACGACATGGTTTCCGTCAAGTGCTCCAATGGGAAATGCAACTTGTTCTCCAAATTCTGAGCTATTTTCAACCAATTTTCATTTTCAGGTTGCTTCATTACTACTGGAGGCAAGGTTTGGCACAAGGTTTTGCAAGTCGACATTATTATGCTGTTTATGGCTGTTGGAGATATTTGATAGCTGAACTTTAAAAATATTTGAATATCCTCTGCAGCTCAGTACCTAAACAACATCAGCTTCGTAACTTTAACGAATAAATAATTAGTTTATAGTCACCTCAAAATCAAGGAAAGCCTTTTCTCGTTTGAAATGATCTTCTACCATTAAGTGTTCTTTTAAGCAGGAAGAAGGTCGACCAAATAATGAATCTTTGTAAGCAACTGCGGAAGTCACCGCAGTTGCAGACATTAAGTTTCAACAGAGGAGTGCGTAGCCCGGGGTGGCATACTGAGGTTCGCTAGCGCTCAGTCATGTCGCGGGTCTTCCGGGGTACCCTCTGCTCGTGCTGAGCCACGCTGCATATATATACTAACATGAAAGGAAAAGGACGAGAAAGAGAAGGTCATTTTAAGAAATGAAAATTATTAACTTAAAGAGACATGGCCGTTTTATTAATCACAAAATCTAATTCAAATCAAATTATTTGCAGAATAGCAATATGAAAAACTACTAAAAGCCCCCTTCGAAATTTGAAAAAAATAAACGAAAATATAACACCATAAACTAATTCAATATTAAGAATACGAGTATAATAAAAGAGGCTACTGTAAAATATTATAATTTATAAAATATTGAAAAAAATTGGTACTTACTTCTTTCCTTGCAGAACTTCGAGCGTTCGGTGAAATACAAAAAAAGAAGCGAGAGGCCACTGAAAATTAAATTCTAAAGTTAAGTTCACATAAAAACAAAAAACGCAACGGCTACTTTCAACTCTCCGATCCGTCGTGTTAGCGAATCGAACCTGACCCGCTCCACAACCCAACAAAACAGTTTTTTTTAATGACGAATTAATCGACTGACCCGCACTTAGCTGAAGCTTATAATATCGCAGTCCTGAATAGGGAAAACTCACTTCCCAACACACTGCAATTTCACGTTTAATTTCTATTGGCAAACTATCGAAATCTTGCTGGTTCGTGAACTTTACCTTGGCGAAAATGTTGACTTGAACTAACGTTTTGACATTGGGCATCACAACACTTCTCTTGAATTCTCTGGTTATTTTTATTCTATTTGTTTTCTCCCATTAATCACAATTCACATTCGAATTTTCAAATTAATCCCCAATACTTCGTGAATCACAATCTCCAAACATTAATATAAGTTTTGAATTACATCACGCAAAAATCGCAAAAGAGGAAAAAATCTCAGTCTCCTCTCCAAAGTCAAGACCTTTTTCTCCGAATTCAAACTCAAACTTTTTCCGAATTCTTAAACACCAAAATCACCTCAACACCGCTAAAATACTCAGTCTTATTCACAAGCCAAATACTTAATGCCTTTCCAAATCAAGAGTTTCACTCCTCAATCCTGCAATCCTTTGATTCCCAATTACCGCTGCCGCATCTGGGTAACGTAATTGAAGTTCAATACACTTCGATTCCGCTACCCACAGATCTTTTCCAAATCGACAAACGCAACAATTTCCATTTTGCATATATGGCGATTTGCATAACTACGATAGCGTTTGGTTAGATGCAAATCGTCATACATATATGGAAACAATTGCTTTTGCCAATATCCCAAAAAGAGTGTTTTCCTGCGCTCGGAAGAACTTGAGCCCAGGGTCCCAACAGATCCCCGGTGGAGAATCCACGACGCTACCAACGGAGCCACTTTCTGTTGATTTCCCATTCATCGAATCAGTAACTTCAACTATGCACTCGCCTTAATGGGCATGGAAATGAAATTCTTTAGTGGGGAAGTATGAATGCAATTTTGTTAGTAGTCCAAATACACAGGAAAACAAAGCTTCAGGTGTACAAATCTGTGATAAGACCTGTGTTATGCTATGGATGTGAAACGTGGACCCTAACCCTAGCATCCGCAAATATAGTGGACGTCTTTGAGTGATGGGTTCTGAGGCGCATAATCGGAGCGAAGCTAGAAAGAGACCAATGGCGAATTCGATACAATCATGAGCTGTATGAAATTTTTGACGAGCCGGAGGTCTCAACCATTGTAAGACTGTGGAAGCTGCAACGGGCTGGACACATGAATTGTGTGGACGAACAACAGATACCTAAAAGGGTATTCGTTGGTAGAACTGAAGGCCGGAAATCAGTGGGGAAACCAAAGAAATGCTGGTCTGACTCGTCCGACGAAGACAGTTCATCGCTGCTGGGATTTCGAAATTGGAGGATGCGGTCAATTGACCGAGGCGGTTGGAGGCGCTATTTGCAGGAAGCGAAGGCCCGAGAGGGGCTATAGTGCTACGAAGAAGAAGATATGGATCTATACACATGTATATATATATATATATATATATATATATATATATATATATATATATATATATATAAATATATTTAAAAATAATAGATATATATATATATATATATATATATATATATATATATATATATATATATATATATATATATATATATATATATATTTATATAATGGATTCTTGGAGGCTTGTAGTCGATATGGGCGCCGCCTCTTCATAGAGTAGAGGTTTCCGTAAGGATCTTTCGTAGCCAATACCCGTCTACAAGTGCTGGCATTACTTTTGTTGTGAATTTCACCGGAAGCGAGGTTGCAACATTGAAGCAAGTTCTCGGGGTGTTAAGGAACATGTGCTCATCAGGGGGAGGCAGCCAGGGGCAAAAAATGGGTAACGTGAGCAGATCTTCGATGCTTGGCGAACATTTGAGTATGCAAATGCCCCTGGTGATATGTAAAACGCTATGGGAAGGATCCAAAAAACAAAAACAACGTTAATAGTCGAGATGGAAGAAAAAGGTACGGTGTAGGGGGTCAAATTCCCAGTACCGGCGGCATAGGGTAGCCATCATCTAGCGACTGCAATGTTATAGAAGTGGTAAGCTTGGCTTCTATATTCGATATATGTATGTACAAGCATTCTCGGGCCCAACGGAGAAAATCTATTGTTGCGTAGAGCCGTGTAGATACCGTTGAAGCGAGGAACCAAACGTAGGGAAATCCAGTGAGCCCCAAACGTTGAGCTGCAGCATATACACCTTTAAAGATAACGCAGGCTCCGATAGAGAAACCAACAATCCTGGCGTAATCTTTAGCGGCAATAATGTTAGCTTAAGAAACAGTAACAGATGTTAAACAGATAATTGAACTTAAGTGCATGGTGCAGCCAGTCTTAGCAACAGCTAAGGCATTAAAAACTTTTCTAAACACCAAAGATTCACACACATATCAACCAGATACAGTTGCAGCTTTCAGGCGGAGAAAAAAAGGACGTTCGCTACAGAAAGCTCTATAAAAGAAGAGCATGTAATGAACCATCCCAAAGTCGAAGAACCGTGGCAGAAAAAAAAACAGTCATTAGAACCACGACTTGCCATTGTGCAAAGTTGCTGACATTGCCAAAAATATAGCTGAAGCATTGTAACTTGGAATAAACGCAGAAAACCGCTCTCCAAAGAGAGCTATAGGAAACACAATAGCCGTTGAGCGTTAAATGTTAATCATAAAGCGGGAAGCATTCTGAAGAGAATCAAATCTGAATTTGACTCTCACAAAAACATTCGCAAAGGTATAAGCACTGCGCCTTCATCTAGAGGAGTTCCTTGACCTTATCAGATATTCTCGGTGGAGCTGTAAAGGAGCAGAGGGCCGAAGAATAATCGAATAATCTATCAAACACTATCAAAAGAATGGCCTCTAGTCCAATTGACAGGGACCGGGATAAAAGAAGGAAACAGAAGTCACTTAATGGACATGATACGGTAGATTAGAGCTTCCAGCAGTACTAACAAGGACAGGCAAGAAAGCTGCCAAAAACCACCTACAAAATTTCCCAGAAAATAAAATACTCATAGATACCCAAAACAAAGAGGAGAACCTGATGCGAGGCAGAAGAGAAAGAAGGAATGATGAAGGACCCAGTCGCAGGTACTGTTCGAGAAACCCAATGATGGCTAATCCTACGCAGATATGTTGTGGGAGATCAGGGTAGGTGTGAAGCCCGAAGGCACTGAAACTGCTTTTAATCCAGTGCGACCAACTTGCACTGGGCACATACTTTTCGAATCCAGTCCAAAGGCCAAAATTAAAGAAGCATTTTGCGATGCCAGTTGAAAAGGTTCTCACCAAGAAAGTGACTGTAGCCTCATTCAAGCTGATGACAACGATCAAAATCAGGGCCATTGACTGCATCACGAACCTGGCCAAGCTAGAAGATGCCACTAAAGGGAGCTCCTTAGTCTAGCTAGAGCACAATGTATGGCCTTCACTGATCTGACTGAGAAGAACACTGAACAACTTATGGGTCAAGGACACGTGGAAATAAGGAGGGCTATCTGCAGGGTAAAGTGCAGCGCAGCGGCTCTTGAATATTTCAAATGTCTTTGTCATGGTCATTCTACTGCTTCGTAGCACTCTAGCCCCTCTTGGGCCTTCGCTTCCTGCAAATAGCGCCTCCAACCGCCTCGATCCATTGACTGCGTCCTCCAGTTTCAAAATCGAGGCAGCAATGAACTGTCTTCGTCTACCAAGTCAGACAAGCGTTTCCTTGGTTTCCCCATTGGTCTCCGGCCTTCAGTTCTCCCAACGAATACCTTTCTGAGTATCCGATATTCATCCATACGATTCATGTCTCCAGTTCGTTGCAGCATCCACAGTCTTACAATCATTGAGACCTCCGGCGCGTCAAAATTCACCATTGGTCCTCCTCTTGCTTTGCTCCGATTATTCGTCTCAGGATTCATCAGTCAAAGGTGTTCAATATATTTGTTCATGCATGAGTTAGGGTCCATGTTTCACACCTATAGCATAACTCAGGTCTTATCATAGATTTGTATACTTGGAGCTTTGTTTTCCCTGTGAATGTAGTTGGTCTTCAAGATCGTTAAAACTGAATAAAATGTTGTATTTTCGAGCTGTATTCTTTTGCGCATTTCATGTCTTTCTTTACCGGTTCTCATTATTTTGGCGCCTAACTACACAAACTTGCTCACGTTTTTGATACTGTATTCGCCAAGTGTGATATTTTGTGTGAGGTATTTTCCCTCGACTGCGTCATGAGCTTTGTTTCATTCTCACTGATTTGTAGCCCGACCAGTTTTGCTTCGCTGTCAAGTTTCAGGAAGAGTTCTTTGGCAGTTGTTAATGACCGTGACAAAATGGTAATGTCATCCGCATAGGCAACTACTTGGCTCAACTTGTATAGTAATGTACCTCCTGTATCGATAGGTAACTTTCTTATGACGTACTCCAGAGCCAAATGTATGGCAATAGGGCCAGCCCATATCCCTGCTTTAGTCCGATATTTGTGTCAAAGGCAACGGTGAGTTGGTTACTGATGCGGAAACGGGAGGTCATCGATGTCATTGTCATTTTGGTAGGACGTACTAATTTGGCTGGTATGCCAAAGCAAAGCATTCTTTTGTACAGTACGTTACGATCGATAGTGTCGTATGCTTGCTTAGATCAACGAAAATTTGGTGTACGTCTATGTTGAACTACCAGCATTTTTAAGTACCTGTTTGACCGTGAACAATTGGTCTTGTCGATCTACTTGTTGTAAAACCACCTCGATACTGCCCAATAATACTTTTGGTGAATGATCCGATTTTATTTTCTAAGATCTTTGAAAATATTTTCTACGCCGTACAAAGTAGTGATATGCCTCTAGAACTTTCGTACTGTAGCTTGTCACCATATTTGCGGATAGGGAATATAATTGATTGGCTCCACTCTTTCGGCATATGTTTTTTTGCAAATGTGCTAGATGACTTTGTGAATAGTTTGATGAACACTGCTGCCACCATATTTGATGATTTCATTGATGTCTAGCGCTTTATTATTCTTTTGGGCTTTGATGATGGAATAAGCTTTATCCAGAGTTGGTTGGGCCAATGGGAGCTCTCCGGAAGCATCTATATGCTCTGATGTTCTGGAGTTGTGAGAAGGATTAAGCTGTTTCTTGAAATATGATGCCCATCTCTCCTTAATCTCTTCACTATAAAGTGTGGTTTTGGGTGATAACCTCATTGCAGGCTTTACACCACTTTGTATACTTGTCTTGGGTTTCTCGTTAGACTTAGATCGATACTTCTAAATTGGTCGGCATCGTATTTTCTTTTCTTAATTCTTATCATCTTATTCGCTACTTTTCTGCTGTTCTCTCTATGTCCTGGTTTTCCTACCAATGTATTCTTTGTACGCCTGATTCTTTTTGTCTAACGTCATGTTCATACTGCACATGATTTGGAGAGTATTACATAAATCCATAGCCAGTGATCAGCAGTACATTCTGCCTGAGATCTACGAGTATGATGCTAGCTCGCATTGCCCATGCTCTTGCTGGAACATTTGGAGGCTAGACGTCGAGCGATTTGTGGCGATACACACGACAGGTGCGCCATTACTAAAAATTTGCAGGACACTTGAGAGTTAGCAGCTTAAGGCATGGTGAACTCAACTATGAGCATCATCATGTCTGCTTGCAGTGTTTCTATGCCCCATCAAAGAATTCGCCACGGCAATAGACTGATGATCGACTGTAATCGCTGAAACGCAAACGGAGTGCTACAGGCTTCGACATGAAGGTCAAGGGGCACGGAACCTCAAAGAGGCATGCAACTGGATAGCAGCGTTTAAGTCGACCAAGAAATGCCTTGGCAAACTGATTAGCAACAGCAATGCTCGCTGCTGGCAGGATCTAGTGGACAATGTCAACAGACATTAGTGGGGCTTTGACTGTATGCTCGTTCTACGTAAGCCTGGTGCCCTGCGTGAAACCTGTTTATATACGAAGTACACGTAGAAAAGATGGGCAAGATAGTGGGGGCAATTTTGCCGCCCATTCCGCTCGTGTTGACGCTGTCCTTGGGAAAATAGCAATTGAATGCCCACTCTTCACGTGGCATGAACTGGAAGAGGCAGTCCAATCATTGAAATCAAGGAAGGCTCCAGGTCCACATGGCGTCCCTGCTGATGTATTGCAGCTCATCTTTCATAATTGCCCTGACTTGCCGCTCAGTACGTTCAGCTCTTGCCTGTATGAAAGTATTTTCCCGAAACATTAAAAAGTTGCGTGGCTCCTACTGCTCAACAAGCGGGAAGGGGAGTCTAAATTCGCCGTCTGAATACAGTCCGACATGCATGCTAGTGACAGATGGGAAAGTGCTAGGGAAAGCTATCAACGGAAGCCTCACTGACGCAGTTTGCGCTCCTGGGGATCTATCTCCTTGGCATTTCGGTTTTGCGGAGGATACATTACAGTTTACGCAATTGCACAGGCAGAGTGTGCGGTCCAAAAGGCGGAGGCACATACCCGTACTAAGCAAAGGGTGACACTTGATGTTCGGAACGCCATTGACTCCGCTAGATGGGTGGATAGTCTGGTTACGCTAAAAACCCGCTTTTCAAATTTTTGAATATTTAATGATACAATGCACGACCGATGAAGGATGGAAGTTACATTGGGTGTTGAGAAGTATCTATCTTTGGTTCAGATTTTCGGAACTTATCGTACGAAAGGCTACTGAGACTATCGTTGCTGGATGAGCTGTATCTGATCGGGTATGCAGATGATTTTGAGACGCTATGATTGAACGCACCATCAATCAGGTGCAAATAAGAAAAGTGAGAGACTAGACAACTACTTAGGGGCTCAGCCTAGCATTGGAGAAAACCACAGTTATAAACCTGACAAAGAAGAGAATCCCTACAGTTAGGACGATCAGTATTGGGGAAGTAGTGGTTAAGTCGAAACCATCTGTAAAATGCCTGTTGAAGATGAGTTTCTCTGAAAAAACCAGGGCAACGGCTGAGAAGGTTGCTTCAGGCATAGTGGCTCTGAATCGACTTATGGCCATTTTAGGGGCGACCAACCCATCTAGACGATGACGACAATGGAGCCCTTCGAGTCAGTGCTACGGTATCGAGCAGAAATAGGAGTCATCGATCTCAGCAAGGAGATGTACTGAAAACGCTTAACACATGTACAGAGAAAAGGAGTGCTGACAATTGCATCTTCAACTCCGACAGACACTGATTCGATGGTGGGGACTATTACAGGCGTGATACCTGTTGCCCTCCTGAGTCGAGACAACGCGCACTCAATTATTGGCAGACCGGGTGAACAGCACGAAAGGCGAATGGAGTTTATGCCTCATCCCTAATCTGAGACTGTTGCTAAATCAAACGCATGGTGAGACTGACTTCTATTTGACCCAGCTTTTGAACGGACATGGGTATTCATAGTTTACTTACTGTCGGCTGCGCGCAGGAGAAGAATGCGATGAATACCAGGATGAAACAGGCTGCGTTGGGACTTCTTCAAGGAACCAGAACAGCTCTGCCTAAATTATCGAATTGAGGAGATGCTTGGATTGATTGAAAAACAAAATCATGTGGCACTGTGGCACATTCTATTCGGGCAGTCCTAAAAGATAAAAAGACTTACAGCAGCTAGGGATGGAGGGGTTTCCCAACTTGAAGGTGCCCTACGTCGTAATAAAACAAGACATAGCCCAACTCAATGTGTTGAAAATTTTCCGACTAAGCTCTCAAGCTAGCAAAAGAGAGGTTTTGTTGATAGCCCAGACGTCTTGCGCATCTGGGGCCCCACTCAAAGCATAAATATCCATCACCTCCCAATCACAAAAAATATTAATATTTAGCTCTAGGTGCACCTTTTGACGGCTCACGTTACGTTTTGCACGTTCCTGGGGCATTGGTTTCGGGGTTTTTGCTGCGCGTTTATTTTGATCCAATCATTCTTTCTGAATTGAGTGAATCGAAAGTGGTAACGAGTAAAAACACTACGATGATTAAATATCAATAAGTATCATTCCTCAGCTGCATCTTCTGGACCTGCTCAATTAATTTTGGAAAAAAAGGTTTGTTTTTATGTTTACTTTTATACATGCATGAGGAACGGTCCAATAAAAATACAGGATTTACCATTAGGGACATAACAATGTCTGTATTTATATGAACGCACCTTTGAATTTTTTTAATGAACTGGCCATATCAAAACTTTAGTTAAAATCAATGGTTTTATCATGGGAAACTTCACAAACCAGAAACGTCTCAAAATTATTCAAAATAACTACCGAGTTTCTGGGTCTGTGGACTCAACTTAAAGAGCGCTAACTCCAATTTTCGGCCATCATAATCGTCCCATCCGATAGGCTGTGCGTGCTATAGTGGATAATTTCGAGTCCGAATTTGCACAATTGGACGTTCCGGTGCAAAAAAGGCGTCGTATTGCTCGAAGCTAAGTAAATATTGCAGCGGTAAGTGCATTGATTCAAAATGAGCCAAATGATTCGATTCCACGTCGTTCTCAAGAATTGGGCATCGCTCAAAAGACACTGTGGCGTATTTTGTGAATAAATCTTGGCCTGCATGGTTACAAGATCAAATTGACTCAAAAGCTAAAGCCACTTGATCATTTGAAACACCGAAACTTCTCCGATTGGGCTCTGGCAAAGCTTGAAGGAAATGAAGAATTTCATTGAAGAATCATCTTCAGCGATGAAGCCCATTTCTTGCTCAGTGGCTTTGTTAATAAGCAAAAGTCCACAACAAACCCACATTGCATCTGCAAAAAATTACTGAGGTGTGATTGGGTCGTACTTTTTCATAGATGAAAATGTCCGTCATTTTACCGTCGATAGTGAGCGCTATCGTGTTATGTTGGAAGATTATTTGTTGCCAGAATTGGATGAACTTGACTAAATCGAAGACATGGTGAGACTGACTTCTATCTGACCCAGTTTTTGAGCGGGCATGGGCGTTTTCAGTCTTACCTGGACTAGATTGGTAAGTCACGGTCTCCCGATCGCCGGTTTTGCCCAGGAGAGGAAGTTGATGCCTGCCACACATTTTTTGCTTGCACAAATAGGGACAAACTGCGACGGAAGAGCTCACTTCGAAAAATATAGTCGCAGTGATGCTCGAATCGGTTGACAAATGGAACCAGAGGGCACATTATGTTCGGGCAGTCCTAAGAAGGGACTCACAACAGCCGGCGGCGTTGGAGCTGGGGGTTGCTTGTCTGGTGCTTCCTCTTCCCCTCCGGCTAGAGGAAGGATCCCCCAGCTTGAAGGCGCCTTACGGCGTAACAAAACGAGACCTTGCCCAAAGTAATACGTCAAACGATCCCAGGCTGGGTTCTCGATTTGACAGGGGAGTTGTTTAGTGAGTAATCCAGGCGCATTCTTGCGAGCACGGGAGTTCCACACTCTGTGCGTAAATAGCATTCACCTCTCAATCGCAAAAAAAAATAGTGAAGTCCGACGTCTATTTACTTTTTATGAACACATTTTTCGAATCCATAGGTTGATTGGGTATTTCGGGAGGAATTTCAATGATAGTTTGACGAATTTTCCAATTACTGTAACTAATCACTAGCCCATGTTTACATTGATACTTTGCAAGTATGAAGCTTGTTACTTAAAATCAAATCACTTGCAAAATCCCCTTTCTGAAATTCGGGTATACTATCACGAATATATTTAGATATCCAACAAGATAATTAACTTTACTAAGGCAAGCTTTTTGCAACCATGATACCTTGTCCCTAATGAAATTTATTTGATTTTCCCGAGGAATGGCATGCAAAAACTTTCAAGCACTTTTCCTGATATTCATTAGATCTAATACGGGTCCACATTTCCAGTTCTAAACCCATAAAATACTCCAAATTGTTGTTATTTTAAATGCAATTACAAATCGTAATAGAAGGAAGATATCCGACTATTAGGTCGTCTAAATATTAGCACAAGGACAGTCATCACACGGCAGTAAACTTCTTTGTGTTTCCAGCTGCGAAGGATGATGGTCTGGCCACCATCGGCAAACAATCTGACCTATTCGTCCTTGTTTCCTACTTTGAAAATAAAAGTACTCGATTGCACGTTCTATTCCTTTCCGGATAGCCAAGAGAACTTCTTCTCAAAGTATTACGCAATTTCCACTACAATATTCTCCGACACAGAGTTTATTCCCAATTTGTCAGTTCCTTGCTGTTACTTCTGTTGCTACTGGTGGTTAGATGAGCACTTTGCCGCTTGCCAGGACGAGTAGAGCAAGTGGAAAATAGCGTTGCTCGAGCTGTAGGTATTATTTGGAAAATTAGAAGGATTCATCACAGTTGTAGAAATGAAATTCAAGTTTAATTAAAGGCAGTCTCGCCTGGTGCAAAAGGACGATGTAGAAATACGAGTACGAATGGAGCGATAGCAAAGGCTCGACTGATAGCGTGAGGGTGCAAAAGGCACAAATGAAAGCTGGCATAAAACAAATAGTGAGTTAGGAAAGTAAGTTGTGATTTTGTGTTTTAGTTTTTGCACATTTGAATGGAAGTTTTGATTAAGTTCTACGTTTAGTGCAAATTGGAATCATCTGTTAAGAATGAGAGGCAAGAAGGATGTAACTACCGTCATTGAGTGTGGTTTATGGAAATCGGATTGAATTCGCTGGAAGTTTAGTTAATGTGTTTAGTTTGATGCATTAATTGCAGTTGATGAGGGGCCGAATTAAGGGTAATCAGGAGACTTAAATGCTGTTTGGTTAAGAATCTAATTTATGCTCACAATATTGAGTAAGAATTGGTTTCATTCAAATCACAAAAGGTTTAATTTAACGAATTTAGGTAAATAATAAAGTATTTCGATCAAATACAATATATTCAAAATTGTCGAAAGGCCTTTAATGTTTTATGAAAATATTAATTCGCTCTCGTTGGTATCATATCTGCATAAGCATTAAAATAAATGAGCTGGTATTGAAATAAAGAGAATAATGAACGCTAATGAACACGTACTTAAGTGGATAATGATTGCAGATTTTCCCCCAAATTTTTCGATAATGCTGGCAACATATATTAATTTCGTGTTCATGGAAATATAGTAAGTAAGCTTAAATGTAAATGAATATATCTGGTGTGAAAGTAGCCGTAGGTTAAGCCATTTATTGTTTCAATATTCTTACATAATATAGAATTCAATCAATTTTCACGTAAAAGGTATATTTGCTTTGATAGCTTCTACCTCTTATGTAAGACTAATATACTAGAGAATAGAAGACGAGGCAAGCTGAAAAAGTGCTAGGGAGACTCAATACAGTACATAACAGATCAATGCAAGGAGTTGTAAACTATTGTTACGGCAGAAAAGATCCGATCACTCTCTTTTTGTTAGAATCCACAAGACCAGTGTAGCTGGACCTAGAAGGCGCTCTTTGTCGGTCAGACTGGAGGAACGTTAAATGCAGTGTGCTGCTGGGACTCCATCGCACGGGGACCTGCCAATGTGCAGATTGAATGTCCAGTGTGGTACTTGATACCACGGAGTATGTCAAGGGTGGCCAAAATGTACGTTAGTTAGCTATCATCTTGAGCCGTTCTCTTATTAACCTTCTGAAAATCTTCACAAAACCAGGAGAGACCGTCTTTCTTCTGGACCATGACTAAAAGGAACGGTCAAGTGCTCGTGGAAGGTTGCTTCACATCTTGCGAAAGCATTTCATTCGTTCCCACACTGACATGTACAGGATAGTACCGTTGCTTAATGGACGCTATATCCACCTTGATGATGTGTTCCATTAAATACGTATATCACAACCCTCTTCCTTGTTTCTGAACTCCGTCTCTACTAGCTAATCAAGCTGTATCTACTCTTCGTGGAACAAAACTGTCTGGCTCCGTAAATGACTCCCGCCGGTCGTGATATGCTAGCAAACTAATGCCCACTGATTGTCTACTATATTGGTGACCTAAATTTCACCCCCACTATCAAGTTTTGCGCCAGCTCGGGCGCAAGCAGAGCTTCCAGCCTCTTTGTCCACGCTCGAAATAAAGTCTTGATTAGTGGTATTTACGAACTACAGCCCATTTTTGCTGACAAAAAATGGGACAGGCTGCTACGGGACCCCTATACGGAGGCAGGAGAGCTTAACCCGAATAGTATAGTCGTGGTGATGCTTGAATCGGTTCAAAAATTGAGCAATGTGACACATTATGTTCGGGCAGTCCTGAAAGATAAAAGGAACTTACAGCAGCCGGGAACAATGGGGTTGAGTGATCGCTTGCGGGGTGATTTCTCTTAGAAGAGAAGACCGATCCACCAGCTTGAAGGTAAATCAAGGCGTAACAAAATGAAACCTGTGCCGAAGTAATGTATGTAACGATTCTTGACTACGTTCCCAGGTTGACAGGGGAAGTATTTAGTGGGTAGTCTAGTCGCTTGCAAGCATAGAAACCCCACACTCAGTGCGTAAATGGCATTCACCTCCCAACCAAATAGTTTTCTCCTGCAGGTGAAACGGTAGCCAAACCTTGCCCTCTCTACTACATTCTGCCCCGTTCAGCACTCTTACTCTCTGCTCTGGTTTGGATATAATTTCCACCCCCTAACTGGTCTAACAGCTGTCGTCCATCTTGGCCAATCATCGTATCGGACGCATCCGAACCTAACAGCGTCTTAATTTGCTTGGCTTAAACTTTAACAATAACGTGTAGCTGGATATCCCCAGGTAAGAGATTGATAGAAATATCCAATGACACCATCGTGGTCTTTACTCCACCAAAGATTCGGGTGTTTACTACCTCATTTAATGGACACCGGTCTTGTTCCCTGACGATACTGGCATTTTATTTGGGCATGCTGCAGGGTCCAGCAATTTCGACAGTTGACGTTAGTTGTCCCCGGTTGGTTACTCCTGAAACAACGTCTTGGTTGGCGATATTCACGAGCCACATGTCCTGCCTCTTAACAATTCCAGCAGCGTACCCGACTCCGATGGTCCACAAATACCACCGTGCTAGCAGATGTGGTCCCCTCGTGGACTCAGTTGGGCTCAAGTAGGCGTAACGTCTTCCAGCTGGGCGCAGAAGTAAAGGAGTCAACATTTGCCTTGGTCCGATCTGATTCTCTTCTCAAAGAAACCAATTCCATCAGTGTTCGGATCATCCTGAGAGTTAACTGCATCTGATAGATTGGCCTAAGGTTGTATCGTAATATCTTGCATTTCTTGGCCTCAGTACATAGCTTGCCAAAGTTGCCAGATGTGATAATTCATCACTGCAATATAGATGCCTAATGACTCCTTGTGACCTTGAATACGCTGCCGAATTTCCCAACTTAGCCAACTGGTGTAGTCTGGTGGGAAAAATTAAGTTTATGGTTCTCTATAATAAATCGGTGCAACTGATGACTCAAGCTCTGACCGAGCGCAATCAAACCAGAGCCTAACAAGTAAATAATTCCACTGCCAAATAGAAGAGTTTGGCCACTGATATACTCTTTGTTAGCCTAAGATCCTCAACTCTCTCGAAAAAAGCGTTAAACGAGATCTTGTAAGCTTGGAACCCCATTTGAACAGGTAGTACGCCAAGCATCTGGGGCGTATCTGCGTTGGTGATCTATAACTTCTACCTAATTTCACACCAAATGGCTAATGGTCCAATCGCAGCCTCCTTTTGCATCACGATAGAGGGCTCGTTCTCTAGAGGCAGCTTTTCTCTCGATTCATTTCTCTCACTGTCCCTTTTCAGCATTAAGTTACCCATAGTGCATCGATTTCGTCTTCCAAGTCTCTATCCTCTATTTGAATGTAATCCAAACGCCATATGCTGAGATCCACTTTTGCCGATATCCCGAGAAACTCGTAACGCTGCCTTTCTCCCTGAAACAACTCGAACGCCGTACTTCCACCACTCCCTCATCGCATTTAAGTCTTCTATTCAGATGGAGTGTAAACTTTTGTGCTGACATCCACCGCATGTTAGTCCTCAACGTAGCTTGTAGCGTCCTCCGCATCTTGTCTACTAGTCCCACCGATTGCCTACGAATCGTAAGCTTGTATCTGAGCTCAACCTTGGCGAGTCGGACCCCAAGGATCTTTCTCGTTTAATTCATCAAAACCTGAAGATTTCTATAGTAATATATGGAATAAAAACCGAAAATATATTTTTTGCAAAATTAATTAAATTTTAATTTGCTGTTCATGCACCATTTCTAAAATATGGCTTCCTGCTGGTGAATACCAGCCATTACCTTCCATGCATTTAATTATAATGGCCACTCTCAGTTTTCCTTCTTAATCACGCTGACCTTAAAATAATACCCTCCAAATGAAGGAACTAAACTCGTCAACTGCAATTCACAAATTCACACTTTCGCTAACTCCACAAATTTGACTACTTTACTTCTTTAACTACATACAAACGGCTTTATTAGGTAGAACGTCCATTACCATCAGCAGAGGGAGTCACGCAAGTGGCAGTGGTAGGTCTACTGAAGGATAATTGTCGGTGGGTCAATATAAGAAGGAGTCTCCATTCGGTCCAAATACTTCGGAAGCCTTAAATCAGAAACTTGAAAACAGTCCCCACCTTCAATAGGATTAACGAAACTTCCACTAATCCTCAATCGCCAATTATTGTCCAGTTCCAAGAAGAAAGGCACCAAAAATATCCTGGCAGAAAAGATCAGATCTCTCGCTAGAGCCCACCATACTGGATCGATGGACCCTCTTTGTCGGTCCGATGGAAGAAGTTTCCGGCCAACCCGAAACAAAGGGTTGGGAACCACCACGCGTTTCGTCTTTTTTTTTCAACAGTCGCCTGGCCACACCGAAACGTGAAGGGACGAATGGTTTCAGTTTTGTCTGCCACTCGGGTGGTCCAAAACTCGATCCCAAGTTTCGCTAAAATCTTTAATTCACCAAAAAATACTCCGGTTAAAATATAAAATCAAAAGCTTGGTCTTCCACGCAATTCATCATTTATTTTTCGCCTGTCTTTGCAAAACTCGCGAAAATAATTCTACACTACCAACAACTATCCTCTTTTTTGGCTTTCTTCGATTCGATCCTAAATTACTTGCAAAATGAATGCGGAGATTGTCCTATCTAGGATCACTAAAATTCTCCTACCCGATTCCAGTTATATCGGAAGCAAAATTTACTAGCAAGTCTTCCCTAGTGATTCCTCGTTGTGGGCCCTGTCAACGTTGTCCAACAGGATGCTTCCTGCTGCAGCATTCCGTATTCTGATCGCCCGTCGAGCCTTACTCATGACAACAAAGACAATCTACACCATTGTGCATTCGATGCAAACCCCACGTGACCGGCCTCTGATTGTTTCATTTTCCAGGTTAGGTAACATTTCGTTGGTCTTTTTAAAAACCATCTCGCAACGCCAAATCTTCGACAATGACCACCGACGAGTTCCGAAAAAAAGATGAAGAGCAATTTTCTGGCCCTTATATACCCTCCGTTTGACGACAGTACCACTTCTACATTTTCTTCCATGGCCTTGCTCCCTGAATCAACATGAGTCGTTTGATTTGCGTGAGTGCCTACCAGTTACGGGCCTAACTTCACGGTCGCCATTAGACAGCGATTGGTTTAAGCGCCAATCATTCGCCCCCCCAAGTTCGGTATCAGTTTACATTGAGGGAACTCTCAACTTTCATACTGGTAGATCCGAGACCCAGCTATATCTGACGCTATAAGGTCAACGTCAGCCTTTGTTTTGAACCATCAGCCACCACGAAACTCCCCGAAGGGCTGCAACCAATCAGCTGATGATCCGAAAATGAGGGCTCATCAGCTGCCCGTGGTACCTGAATATACCTCCAGTTGATCTTGTTATTGAACAATCACAAAGCCACTATGTTTCGGGTCAAGTTCCTGCCCTAGTATTTTTACTAAGCAATTCGGGCGCCCCGGGAACGCCAGTCCCCGTCGGGTTTACTGGAATTGGAGTCGATAACCCAACAATAGCAAATGCACCCCTTTAAATTACCAGATCAGTTCCGCCCTACGGGGTCCCTAAATCAACAGCTGGCTTGGTTGTGGCATGTATTTGGGAGACATCTGCAACAAACGATGCAAAGCAATGGAATACAATGTGGAAAAAGGTTGCCACCTACTGCTTAAGCTGCCATCTGTAGGAAAATAGACCCGGGATTTTTGGCAAACCGGAAATATCTTTGTAATGATTTTAATTTTAATGTTATAAAAGGGCTCTTGGGTCGTCTTTTCCCGTATTGTCGTTGTTTCGCATTGTTTAGTTATTTCACCGTTTTGAGCGGCGTTGAATATTTTCCATTACAACTTTCCATCACTTATACTTGATTCGCGACTGATTGTCTGCTGGTCGAGCGTCTAACGGGTTGAGGAGATAAGCTAATGCTGAACATTGGTGTAGTGGTTAAAGCATTCATCCCATAAGCCGAAGGTCCCTGGTTCGACTCTCGTTGTCAGTAACGAGATTTAGTTCGAGTGATGCTTCGGACGGACCATAAGCCTATTCAGTTATAATACGTGCTAGATTAAAATCAGAACGTTTCGCAGCTGGGTAGACGGACAAATTGTTACGACAACAATCATTAGCATATGCGAACACTAATTGCTCGGAATTCCACAACAGTTAATAACGCCCCTATGCCTCGCTTACGACACGTTACGATAACAATCAATAGCGTATGCGAATACAAATTGCTCAGGAATCCATAACAGTTAATCACGCCCCCATGCCTCGCTTACGACACGTTACAACAATCATTAGTGCATGCGAATACTAATTACTCGGAAATTCATAACAGTTGATCATGCCCCCATGCCTCGCTTACGACACGATGCGACAACAATCATTAGCATATGCGAATACTAATTACTTGGAAATTCAAAACAGTTATTCTCGATCCCAATCATTCATCGTACGAGCATACAAGCAATGTATGCTTCACCGCCCATACTTAGAGAACTGCGACACCCTAAACATAGTACATAATCGCAATTTAATGTATATAAGAATTTATATCTTACGGTTCATCGGTCAAGTCACTAAATTGGCTCTGCGGCGAATTCCACACGCATACATGGTAGTCCATACCATTGGCATATTGAGACCACTTGGAGAACATGTACATGCACACAATATGTGTACTATGCGCAATCCGCTCATCTGAGTACCAATTCGCCGCAACAACTAACTCAGAAATCATATGGAGAGAAATCGCGAAATATTCAGATGTATGAATACTGAAGATGAAAAGAGCAAAAGCATGAGATTGGAGCTGGCGTTCCTTTTCATGCAACAAGATTGTTCCTGAGGAACAAGAGAGGAATGAATTCATAAAGCAGGTTAAGGGGAACCAGCACACTTACAAACTCAGCGTTTTGCGGATTAACTGGATCGAAGGTCAACGACTCCCACTAGCAATGCAAGCAATTTGTTTCCATTTAAGCTAGTGGCGAATTGGACGAAGAAGCGAGTATCAACGCAAAACTCAAGGAGAGACAGCCGAAGACGATTCGCATATAGAAGTTCGCCGCAAAGAAGCGCCATTCTCGACCATCAAATAGAACGCCGCGCTTACCGGACCCAACAGCCCAGAGGAGGAGCCTGGCAGCAACACCAGACCTCTGGAAGCGAGGTGCACCAAGCCCAGCCTGGAAGAAGCACTGCGCGCTGATCCGTTAGTGGGTCCCCAACCGGTACCAAGGTACCCGAGGAAAAGGGAGCCAACTCGGAAACCGAGGACAACCCCGGAGCCCACCCCCCGGAGTCCCACTCAAGGCACGCGACAAAAAATCACCCTCGAGGCATACTTAGCCCGTCTGGCAGTCTCGTTGGACGTAGCAGACGGGGAGATACCAGAGGAAACGGAGCATGGTGGTAGACTCGTAAGGCTGCGGCAGGAGCTGGGCAACCTACGGCGCCTCGCGAGAGGCGTGATTTCCGACGAGGAGCGGGAGTTCTTCACGGCCCGGGCCAGGGCACCCAAGAAGCAAATTAAGGAGGAGCGAAGAAGCAGGCTAGCAGTGGCAGCTAGAATCCGAGCGCTACCGGCCAAACGAGGTCCAGAAGCTTTAAACAATTGTCAATCGCGAAAGGAAAATAAAGATTTGGTATAGTAAAACGAAAAATAAACAGGTTCTTCTTATTCCTAAGGGACAACGCTTTTCCCCCTCTAGGTATCCAGGCTTGTGTAGAGTGTGATGAGGTGCAATTACCATGCAAACACGGCCAGGTTGGTTGCATATTTGTAACAGCATGGCTAAAGCGTAATACTGACCATATCACCTTGTGGAGTGCCGATACATCCTATGATGATAATGAGATACTCTAACTATATCTAAGCGAATGTTCAAAGGGGGCTGTAG
Organism: Odontomyia ornata; assembly: GCA_963969285.1. Taxonomy (NCBI): domain Eukaryota; kingdom Metazoa; phylum Arthropoda; class Insecta; order Diptera; family Stratiomyidae; genus Odontomyia; species Odontomyia ornata. The sequence continues at coordinate 288,166,836 of OZ017740.1, read as the reverse complement.
TGCTACAATTTCCATTTTACATTAACATCCATGATTAGTTTGATGCGTAACCCCTCATTAAGTATAGTGCCGCAACTTTTTCATCGCTCGCTAACGTCGCTTTTTTTTCTGCGGCGGAATATTTCCTCTCGGCCTTTAAGTGATCGACTTAAGTACGTGTAGCATATCGTCTTCTCCCTTTCTTCAAAAGTCTAGCTCAAGATGGCTCCAAGACTGGCTTTGAAGACATCTCTCCACACGTTGAATGGAAGGCTGAAATCAGGACATGTTGCAATCTGAGCTGAAGCTAGCTTCAACAGCTATTAAAAGTAGACTCATATTGCTAGGTCCATTGAAAACAGTGGTTTTTCCGTAAGAGATCTGTGAAGAGTTCCACTAGTGCATGGTCCGGGATAAAACGCTGGTACCGCGACACCATTCCGAGAAACTGTTTTACTTCCTTTACCGAATCTAGAGGGAATATGTTCACCACGCATTCAACCTTCTCGGGCTCAACGCTTAGGCAGTTCTTTCTCTGTTACCAACGAAAATGGCATTTATCTTGTGAAAATTTTAGCTCCACTTTTTTCAAGTGCCAAAACACTTCAGACAACATCTCCAGATGTTTTGCGAAAGTTACGATAACTCTAGTGATGTCATTTAAATATCCCTAAATAAACGGCTCCGTCTCAGGACGGTCAATCAGTCGCTGTCATTTTGCTGAGGTATCCGAAAGACCAAAAGGCGTTCCGTTGAATCTGAACAGACTCCTTCACGAAATGGTGAGAGTGGTGTATTGACGGGACTCCAAAGCCTCGGGGATATGCCAATTCGCAGATTTAGTGTTCAGTGTGGAGAGGTACTTGGAATCACGAAGTTTGTCAAGGCTGGCCAAAATGCACGGTAACAGGTAAGCATCTCAGGCCATAACCTTATTAACCCTAAAGGATTCCTCACAAAATCCGTAGGAACCATTTCGTTCGTGGAGGGTTCCACCAGCATTTCGTCCAATTCCGCTCTTATATGCGTTTGAATGGCAGGAGATACCAGATGGTACCGTTGCTTAATAAGCAATGTATTTGTCTTTATTATGTGCTCCACTGAGCTAGTACATCCTAAATCCTATCTCATGTTTTTGAATTTCATCTTCGTCAACTAATTCAGCTCCGTAAATGATTCTCTCCGATCATCATACCCTATGGATGGGTACCCTAAAGTGGCGCATAAATTCCTATCTCAATATCAGATTCAGCATCAACTTGAGAAATACCAGAGATTCCAACGACTCTGTCTTCTCCTCTAGTCAAAATGGTAGCTAAACACTGTGCTTTATCCTGCATTCTACCCCGTTCGTCACTCTTAACCTCCGCACTGGTATGAATTCCACTCGCACGCCTAGCTAGGCAAACTGGTATCGTCTACCTTAAGGCATCATAGTAATGAATGTATCCAGATCTAACAGCCCCTTAATTTGCTTCCCTAATACTTCCACAAGAACATATAGCCAAATATCTCCAGGTAAGGTAGTGAAAGCAAAACTCAACTTCACCGTTGCGGCCTTTTATCCACCAAGGATTTGGGTATCTATTATGCCATTCAATGAGCACCAGTCTCGTTTCACGATGACCTTCGCGTTTCACTTGGGCTTGCTGCTGGCTGGCTTTGCTAGCGCGAGCAATCTTGCCAATTAACCTTAGTTGTCCTCAAGTGGCCAAATCCGAAAAAATGTCTTGGCTGGCGAGATTTACGAACCTCATGTCCTGCTTCCTGATAATTACAGCAGCGTACACAACTCGGATGCCCAACTGATACCATCGTGTTAGCGGATGGGGCTCCCTTGTAGGCTAAGTTGGGCTCGAGCAGCCATCACATTTTCCGGCTGGGCGAAGGAATGAAGGAGTCCACGTTGACCTTAGTGTGCTCTAATTCCCATCTAAAAAAAGCCAATTCTAACAGTGCTCGGGTCTTCCTGAGAGCTAATAGCACCTGATGGATATAGTCTGAGGTTGTGAAGTAATATCTTCAATTTCACGGCTTCAGTACATGGCTCGCCAAGTTACCGAAAGAGCCCACTCATGACTGCGACATAAATGCCTATTGAATTTTCGTGGCCTTGAGTTCACTGGCGGGTTTTCCTCCCATAGTCGGCTAGTGTAGTCTGGTGGCAGAAATTAAGTTCGTAGCTCTTTACACAACTCCTTCCAACTGACGACTTGGGCTTTGATCAAACGGAACCAGACCATTGCCTAATTAAAAAATAATTCCACTGTCATATGGAAATATTGGGCCTTCAAGATATTCTTTACCAGCCTGAGCTCATCTACCCTCTTAAAGAAAGCATTAACCAAGTCCGGGTAATTTCCAGTAAATTAAACACCCAATTTGGAATGGCCTGGCATCTTTCTCGTTACCTGCTCAGAACTTGGCGTTGAGGCCCTGGACTGCGGTAATACGCCAGATGTCCAGAGTGCATCTGCTTCAATGATCGATGACTATTTTTTGATGATACCCAATATGACTGGTGGTTCAAGCCTCCTCCCTCGTCACGCTAGATCGTTCATTCTCCCGAGACAACGCTTTTTCCAATTCATCTCCATCACCATCCACTTCCAGCACTAAATTGCTCATAGCCTGCATAGAATCACTTCATAGCACTTCAATCCCCTCTTCCATGTCTTCATCCTCCATTCAAATGTCGTGTAAATGCCGCATTCCGTAACTCAGTTTTGTCAATATCTTGAGAAACTTGCGACACTGCCTTTCTCTCTGAAACGTCTCGATCAAACACCGGATTCCCACCACATTCTCTTTACCGCCCGCAAGTCTTCTGTAGTGGCGAAGGGGTAAACTTTCGTGCTGACCATGCTGACATATGTAGTCTGTTCAGCTCTCATTGTCGACTGTAGGGTCCTCCTCATCTCGTCTACTAATCCCACCGGTTGCCTGCGGATCATAAGCTCGTATGGGAGCTCATTCTTGACGAGCCAGTCAACAAAAATTTACCCAACTTGTGCCATTCTAGTCGGAAATTTTTTTGGGTAATAGATGAAACAAAAGGCGAAGAATATGTTATGTTATTTGCAAAATGAATTAAAAGATCGGTGCCAACGTTTAATCATCCCATTTGCCCCAGAGTGATATGCAGTTGTTCAAGTTCTTCTGCAGCCCACTAAGTGTGTCAGTGATTGAATTAGGAAGGATTACAACTGGGATCTTTAGTCTGACGTTAGAACGCTCGGGGCTCCAAAGCGTACAATCAATTCGGCATAAAACGTAAGGGTGATTTCATCCACTGGGATCGTTTTAATGGGAATCACCTCACGCTATCTTGTAAATCGATCTTTTACCTAGAAACGTACGAATATCCTTTTGACTGGTTTAGTGAAGCAACTGTGTCAATATGTCCATGACTAAACCCTGTATGATGTACCATGCGCAGTCGTCAGTGAAGTAAAATTGGACGACATGTTCAAGCTCATTCGAGGAAGTCTTTGACACACTTGGCTGTCCATATTTTTTACATAAAAGCTGTTTCGAAGCTCAGCCGCTGAGATAAGACGGTTGATGAAATATGTCAAAAACTTTCCGTCGCAATGTTTTTGGAACGCAAGACCGAATGTTTCTAGTTGAAATGTTGCAATTAATCGCTGCCTCGCTGTCAACGGGCCAAATTGTATATAATCTAATTCGTCCAAAATTGTGCCTCTATCCAAGCAAACCACAATTCCGGTTGCTCTGCCAAAATTGTGGGCGCTTACTGGTGACAGTTTGGATTTCTGCCCTTTTTCGCATCATTCTGGTGCTGGCGGTCGCTTGGCTATTTAAGCCAGTATCTGCATAGTGAAACTCGTTGTTAGCAATAATTACCTATTTTGGCGGGGTCACCAATGTACAGATTATGGTAACGCAGGAAGGATGAACGAATAGTTAATACTAAATAGATAAACTTTATTGGCTAGAATTTCCAACAAGTAATTTATTCCGTCGTCGGAGAAATTATCTGGACCGAATGATCGCTGTCGAGTGAGTGGACGTCGTCCTCAAGCCTGTTTCGAATCTCTTCTTTGGTTTTTTTAAGCGCGTTCAATGCTGAAAGTGCATTTTCAAGCAATGTGCAATTATGGCGCTACCGTAACACATGCAAAGCAACTCCATCTTTGAGATTGATTGGTTAAAATGGTGAAGCATGAAACATATTTTTCGAATTTTGTTCATGTTTTTTTTCCACTGCGCTTTTAAAGCTAGTGTTCACAGGTATCGCTCCGGCTGTGAGCACTCAATCCGCGTGATACTATAAAATATAATGGCAAAGCCACGTTGATTTGAGGCGACTACTAATTGAAAATTAGGCCCGATAATGGCTCCAGAATATCCAAAAAATTCAATCAAGTTTAGCAGAAAATACTCAATGATCCATGAGGCTCAGCTTATAAATGCTAATCGGAATACATATTTTTCATTGTAGCGAAATCGCTAAGATTGTAATTACGGAGTTCTCCAACTACTTGTACGGGTAGTCATGATTGTAATGCTATTAATTTAAAATATTAACGTTTGAATGTTCTTTATATCGATCAAGATACTGCTCTTCAACTTGAACAGTACGCTGCGATTGAAATCTTTAATTTCCTGTCGGCCAATCCATTGCCATAGTCAAACAGTTGAAAACTGAATTCATTATTCAATAGGACAAAACAATTTCCTTTCCACTTGATCATCAGCAGCTAAACATTTCCATTGCCTTTTAGTACGGATAAATTATTTGAACTTTTCCGGAGCATTCTCGTATTCACATTTACTTACATTTGCGCGCACATGTGCATGCAAATGATAATATCCTTTAACGTTTGCCTTCCCAGTGTACTATATCAATGCTATCAATTTCAATTACAATGGTTACTTGCACTCCTGAAGCGCAAGCACATACAATTACCCTCTTACTTCTTGCCTGCAATGCTTCTATGCACTTTCCTATGCAGAAGCTCGAAGTGCATCCAATGTTAATATGATACCATCAATGGCTGTGAACGTCTAGTATAACTATAGATAAGGTAGACCTGCCAAATGGCAACACGCTGTTGAATAAATTGCAATATCCTGAATTAAATCGACTTCGTCAGGTGCCGCTGGAGTTTTTACACTTTGTGCGAATTAACCGTAGAAAGGAAAAGAACCTAAATACTGACCTGGATATGGGATTTGGATAATGCATTAAAAAAGTTCATCCTTTTTGTGTTGGGCATTCGATGGTGTTTTAAGGTGGCTCTGGTTTTTCTAAATTTCGATGTTGCCTTGATATCATACTATTGTATGTGTATATGGGGATAATACTTTGAATCAAGTAATTCTAATCTTCTATCTTTGTTTTGCTAGTATGTCTGCCGCAGGATTCAAAATGGATTGACCTGGTGCGAGGCAACTTTTAGTTTGGCCAAGCTACATCGTAGTTCACCACTATTGCAAGTAAAAGTAATCCCTTGCGAATGGCGTCAGCAACATATTCGGTGGTAAATAATGCGACAATGTTGGTTTTACTTTAGTACAACAAAGATACATTTGACCTGCAGTTCAAATTATTCAAGATCAAGTTACGCGGTAAAACTATTCCGAGAAGATGATCCAACAATACCTGCCGACTCCGGCCGGGGGCGTTTTGGGTCTCGGGTCGCTGCGTCGGAGACCGCCGTGGGCGCCACTCGTCTACCCGTAAATTTGTCCCCCAAGCCTCGAGACGAGCTTGGCTCGCACCAGAGTCTTCACTTTTGGGCGAAAGGATTTCTGCTTTTATCTGTGTACCAGTCTAGAAGAGGAGGACAACCCACCTAACTAACTCCTGCAACAATCCCACAATCTAACTACCCTAAATCCTACTTTATGAGAAATTACCTTGACCGAAAGCTGGGATTCGAAACCAAATTAAGACCAAATATACCCCAGCAATTGCGGAATATTGGCGCAGAAAATGGGTTTTGATTGGAAAAAAAGGAATAAAAGTACATCCGATTCACTGAAAGTCCAATAATAATTGTTATTCGCAGGTTATGCTACTCATTCCAAACTATCCCAAAGAGATTCTTCTTTAACTCTATCAATGTAAGTTACCATACTCATTTCAACCAATCTCAATGCAAATTTTTCCTTAACTCTAACACTATATTTACCTTGACTCTATTAACTCGACGACGGGGGCTCTTGATAAATTTTCCGCTTCGCTCGTGTCCCGTTGCACGACTCCCGCTAGCCGCATGTATTCCGATAAAATTCACCACCAATTCCTCGAGGCGTGTCCTTGGCGGCCTGATGCTTTTTTTGTCGTTTCCTTCCTGGAAGAATTCCTGATGTTATCGTTTCGGTGACAGCCACGTTCTTCCCTTACACGCGTGTTCCAAAAAAATAATACAGCCACCAACTCAAGAATTGCTATCGGTGATTACTTCGCTCGATCGATGGTGCGGCCTTCCCACACGGACTCCAAAACAAGAAAGAGAGCTCAGTATTCGGTCCGTCCTCGCCTTGGATGGGATTTTTCGGCCCGTTGAACACCCTTCGGTGAAGTTGGCCGCGACTTCTTGGACTCGTAAATTCTAGTACCACCATTGACCCTTCGGATCTGCAAATATCCGCGGCTCTAACCTTGTTTACTGCAAGCCTTTTCCCTGTGCTTTTTTATTTAGTTGCTCTTATTTTCGATGTTGGTGGCCGTGCCTGATGGAGACGTCAAGTGTCTTCCATTTGTTTGTGTTTATTTAAATAAATAAATTGTTAAATATTTTAAACAGCGTTTTTTTTAGGCTAAGAAAAATTTTGTTTAAAGTATAATTAAGTGCACAATGTCAAAGATCGCAAGTTATAATATCGATCGGCTTAGTAAGGACGAACTGCAGTACGAGCTTGTTGTGCACGACTTAAAAGATGGAACGATGGCGGAGTTGCGGAAGTCCCTTCGGCTACGAGTGGAGGAGTCCGAGATATTTCCTTGTGTCTTAAGGAGTATCCTTTCAAGTATGAAGAGGATTTGGCAGCGGTTACTCGGAAGGTGGAGGAAGTCGAGACCTTGGAGGAGGCTTTTGTAGGAAGTATGAAGAGTAAAGAGTACTTAAAGTTGGTAGCTAAAGGAGAGTTTGAACTAAGGCGGATAGAGTTGATGTCTCAGATGGCAGAGCAAGGACCAGAAGTGGCGAAACTAAAACAGCGGCTACTAATGGCTATGGTGTCAGCGTTGGACAAAACTATGGGTGACACAGGCGAGGTGAACCTGGACACCATGGTGGAGGAAGGGGCTATTGGGGTGGAGAATCTTCTAAGGAGTTCTACGCCTGTGGCGGAGGTGGAAGGTGCAAAAGGGCATGATGTCACGAAGTGAGATTAACGATTTTTAAGAGAAACTCCGGCCTCTGTCAGTGCATTTTTAAAAAGGGTTGAGGAGTTCCGTGTGGCTAAAGGACTTTCGAAGTCGAGACTATTTCAGTTGGCAACGTTTTTGTTTGAGGGAAAGGCTCTTACATGGTTCCGGGCAATTAAAGCAAAATCTGAAACCTGGGATGACGTTCAGTGGGAGTTAGGAGCTGAATTTCTTCCTCCTGACTACGATGAGCGACTGTGGGAGGAAATCTGCAACAGGACTCAGGGAGAAGACGAGTCTATTGGGGCTTATGTTACCGTCATGGAAGGCCTTTTCCGTCGCTTATCATCGAAATGCTCAGAAGATAAGAAATTGCGGAGGATTCTGAAAAATATATCTCCGTTTTATCAAACCCAACCTAGCCTAGTAACCGTAGCATCGATTGCGGAGCTGGTAAGCATCGGCCGTAAGTTGGAAGGCACTCGAGTGAGAGTCGAATCTAGGGAAGTGTCTATAAGATTGAATGCCATTTATGCACAGAGTGTGGGAGTGCTTGCAAGAAGGCGACTGGACTACCCACTAAACACCTTCCCTGTCAAGCTGAGAACCCAGCCTGGAACTGTTTGAGACATTACTTCGGGCCAGGTCTCGTTTTGTTATGCCGTGAGGAGCCTTCAAGCTTGGGGATCCCTATCCCAGCAGGAGGAGAGAGGAAAAGAGGAAGTGCCAGAAAACCGATCCCCCAGCCTCAGTGCCCCCGTTTGCTGTCAGTCCTTTTTATATTTTAGGACTGCCCGAGCATAATGTGCCACTTGGTCCCATTTCTCAACCGATCCGAGCATCATCGCAACTATATTATCTGGCGTGAGCTCTATCGTCTCCCTGTAGGGTTCCCTAAGCAGCCTGACCAATTTGGTATACGCAAAAAATGTGTGACAGGCATTGGTCCTCTCCTGGTCAAAACCGACAATCGGGTAACCGTGACTTACCAATCTTGTGCAGGTAAGACTGAAAACACCCGTGCCCGCTCAAAAGCTGGGTCAGATAGAAGTTAGTCTCACCATGCCTTCTATTTAGCCACGGTTTAACATCCAGGATGAGGCGCACAGTCCACCTTCCCTTTGTGTAATTCACCCAAGACTGCTGCCAATCGTTGAGTGAGCGCTGTCTATCCTCTCGGACAACCATCTCCCTCGCATCCTCGTTTCGCGCGGTGCTCTCTAGCGAGGAGGGCGGCAGGTATCACGCCTGCAATTACTCTCACAGCTTGATCAGAGACTGTCGGATACGAAGATGCAATTCGCAGTGCTCCTCTTCTCTGTACCTATGGCAAACGTTTTCGGTATACCTCCTTGCTGAGAGCGTCGCCCCATACCTCTGCTCCGTACAGTAGCACTGACCCTACAGCACTCATCAAGAGGCGTCTTCTTGATGGGCTGGGTCCCCCTACGTTGGCCATAAGTCGACTCAGAGCCGATATTCCTGAAGCAACCTTTTCAGCCGTTGCTCTGATTTGCTCAGAGAAACTCGTCTTCAAATTGATCAGTAGCCCCAGGTACTTCACCGATGGCTTCGATTCGATTTGTATATCTCCAATACTGATCATCCTTACTCTAGGGATTCTCTTTATTTGTCAAGATGACCACTTCGGTTTTTTCCAGTGCTAAACTGAGCCCGCGAGCAGTCATCCAGTCCCTCACTGGGCGCATTAGCATACCTAGCCTCAGTTGCGCCTGTTCAACGGTGCGTCCAGCGACCAGAGCCGCAACATCATCCGCATAGCCGACCAAGCGCGACTCATCTGGCATTTCAAGTCTCAGTAGCCCGTCGTAAGACACGTTCCACAGGTCCGAACCAATGATAGATCCCTGGGCAACACCCCATCCTTCATTGGCCCTGTGTCGTGTCGTAGAGCAGGCTTCGGTCCTTTACTGGTTCCTGAAAAGCCACATTAGATATTCTGGAACTTGAAAAGAGTTTTCCAGTGTATCCAGAATACCACCCATCTAGCGGAGTTGAAGGCATTCCTGACGTCGAGTGTCACCAACAGGACGATCCTTTGCATGGTGCGACTATATGCCTCTGCCTTTTCAACCGCTTTCACCACCTCTGCAATCGCATCAATGGTAAAACGTTCTGATCTAAAGCCGTACTGCCGAGGAGATAGGTCCCCAGCAGCACGAATCGTGTCAGTGAGTCTTCCCTTGAAGAGTTTCTCTAGCATGTATAACGAGCGGTATGCAGACGGCGATTCGGGATTTCCATTCCCCTTGCTGATCAGCTAAAGCCTCGCCACCCTTCATCGTACTGGCAAAACCCCCCCCGTAGGCAAGCGTTGAAAGTGCTGAGCAGCAAATCAGGACAATGGTGATAGACGAGCCGCAACACCTCAGCCGGAGCACCATCTGGACCTGGAACCTTCCTCGCTTTCAATGAATGGACTACCTCCGCTAGTTCCGGCTCTGTGAAGGTAGGGCACTCGACTGCCTTTTCACCATGGACAGCGTCATTACGGACGGGATGGGTGGGGAAGAGTTCCCGCACTATCGCGTCTATCTTTTGCGCGTCGTGTATACAAGGCTTACTTAGGGCAGCAAGCTTCCACATAACTAGCTTGTAGCCAAGGCCCCACGGATCCTTGTTCACATTGTCCACTAGGTCTTGCGAGCAGCGAGCCTTGCTATTGTTGATCAATTTGCGGAGGCATTTCCTGGCCGAATTATATGCTGCCACCCAGTCGCTGCTTGTGGCACTCCCTTCGTTTTACTGGCCGCCATTTCCAGGATTCGTTTTCCCCGTGGATTCGTTTGAGGTATGCCCCGTTTGATTGCTTTAGCGTTGAAGTCGCCCCCAACGAGCACTTTACTCTCTGCGTTCGAGACAGCGCCCTCTAGAGCATTAAGTTTGGCTTGGAAAGATGATATCGATTAGTTAGGCGTTAGGTATACACTAAAGAATGTGGTCCCTAAGCACAGAACCCATACGAAACCGTCCCCCCGTCCACAACTCTCCGCTTGGAAATCACTGTTCCAAATCCATATGGGGGCAGTAGCAGTTTCGTCAGAATACCATATTGCAGGACTTTTATCATGGTGTTGCTCACTCAGCAGCATGAAGTCGGCTTTCATGTCCCTCGCAAACTGCTCAAGCAGATTTTGGGCAGTTGAACTGCGGTGTAGGTTTAGCTGCAGGATGCGGGTCGTCGAAGATCTGAATTTGCCTTGGCTGGGGCTTCCTAGAACAACTAGCATTTTCCTGATCCCAAGACGTGTCCAAAATCAGGTCTTGGATCAGCATCCTTGCAGAGGAAACAGTGTGCCTCCTTCGTTCATATTTTCTTTTATGTCCCATTTCACCGCATTTATAGCATAAGGAACTCCTATCAGGTCCTTTGCATACTTGTGTGGTGTGACATAGCAAAGGCATTTGAAACATTGAAGACGCGTTGCTTTTCGCTGAATCTTACAGACGATCCACGCTATCTTTACTTGACCCTTATTCAGAAATTGTTCGGCGTCCTTTTCGGTCAAGTCAAGTATGGCCATGCGTTGTCCCGTATGGTTTTCTGGTGTCAGCCTCGCTTTGATCCTTCCCATGCTAGGAACTCCCTTTTGATGACCTCTTCTACCTCGGCCGGCTTTGTGACGAAGTCAATGTCTCTTATTTCGATCGTTGCCATCGGCTGGAGCGAGGTTATAGCTGCGCTTTTGGTGAGGAGTTTGTTTACTGCGTCGCAGAATTTTTCCCTATTCTTGGCCTCAGCTCCAACTTTGACCAGTATGTGGCCCGACTGCGTTGGTCGTACTGCTTTAATGGCAGTGTTAATGTCCTCGGGCCTCACGTTTCCCCTTATACCCCGCAGCACCTCCGCATAGGATCGACCATCTTGGGGTTTTACGAGCAGTGCCTGCTGCCGGGGTCTTCGTCGGGGCTTCTTTTCTTCCTGTTTTGCATCGGGTCTTTTTTCGTGTTGGGTGTCCTTGCGAACTTTACATTCTGACACGTTTTGAAGGCATTTTTTGGCGGCTTACTTTGCTCCTATCGTAAGCACTGTCTGGAACCCCTGGTCTCCTGTTCCGCGCCCATCAAGTGCCTCTTCCTTCCTTTTTTTGATCCCGATCTCCTTCGATTGGGCTAGACGCTATTCTTTTATTGATTTTTAAATGTGGAGCTATCTGAATGTGCTCTTTAAGTTTCACCACCAGCGTGTTTTTAGTTTTTTGCTCTTCTCCGGCCTTTAACCAGCTCCTCCGACAATTCTTAATGCGGTCTAGAGGATCTTCTAGTTCAAGGAGCCCAATATTTATTGCTTTTGTGATTTTTGGCGAGTCGCGGGCAGCGGTAATTGTAGTTTGCGGCCATCGTCCTTGGAAGAGGTTATCGGCTTCTGCTTCCCAACACGGTGCTTCTGCCACCTTTTCGACGTTGGCCAAGAAACCACGCATTGTCGCTTAATTTGCCTGGTCACTCGTTACTTTTCCTCCAGTGATCTCCTCGTGAACTGCAGGATGGTTCTTTAATATTTCGGGATTGACGACCCTTGGCTAATCTCCTTGGTAGCGATTGCAGCAGTGACCATCCAATTGTTGAATTTCTTTATATTTTCCTCCACTGCACACCGCAGGAATAATACTGGTTATATACCGGCACCGCCATTTTTGTTACATAACCAGTATACCCTTTCTTGTTACATAGCCAGTATATCCTATGTATACTGGCATGATGTAGGAGGAATTGACGTGTATCCTATATACAACATCAAGGCTTCCGGGACGAGAGAGAGAGTTCTTCCTGCATAACACTTACCTGCTACTCTTTCCATTAAAAACAAACCAACAAAGAAGAGAATTAAATTTAGAGAATTCATTTTATTACACTGTTCATTTTTAAACATTTGCATTAACACCAAATTGATTAATTAATTAACTATCAGTATTGGAAGGAGCGCTTTTCACTTTGACCCTTAACTTGTCGCGCTTCACACGTGAGCGCCAGCCTGAAGAGGGAAACAACTAGACGAGCTAATGGATTGGGGTGGCCACACGGCGTGAAATGCCAAAAGGCCGATGGGGGACCGCGGCATAAGCCAACACCTCATCTTTCACCATTTCTTTGAACACTGGACAGCACTTCTGACTTTTCTAACTACTCGACAGTTCCTCCAGGACTATAAATAGTAACTCAGCTCGAGCTTTTGCTCTACTTCGCCGTTAAAATCGCTGAGGCAATGAGTTATCATTGCACGTTAGTGTGTTCTCATTTACTAGGAACTACTCCTCTCCGCTACGACTTACTAATTTGTAGATGATGAGCGCCATTCTACGATATTTACGATATTATCGTAGCAAGCTTGAGGAAAATATTTTGCATATGAGCGAGGAAAACTTTCGCCCCATATTCGCCGCAGCTCTCAGTCGGCTGGCGAAAGCTTTTACATTTGATCGCTTTAGGCTCCCTTAACTTGCTCATGCATAGAGCTTTTCGCTTGTGATCAATCGCTGACGTGTACGCGTCATTCATATGCTGAAGCTTAACAGCGGCATATCGGCCTCAACGTATATAGTTATCATTTGCAAGCGCTTATCAGTGTAATTTACATTGCAGTCTTTGCTGACGCTTTTAGCGCTTAACGGCAGGCGGTAGTTTCACTCGCTCGTTGATAACATTAAGCCTTCATTCACTGGCACTAAACCGTAGGCGGCGAATTCCTTCGCTCGTTCATAACACATACTGGTATGAACTGGGAGCTTGACCAGATGTGTATCCTTTATACATCATCATGGCTCCCGGGGAGAGATCTCGCTGTACGACACTTATCTGCTACTCTATCCATCTGAACCAAATCAACAGAGACGAGTGTTAATTTTTAAGGAATTACTTAATTTTTATTGTTCATCTTTTAAACATATAGATTAAACCGAATTCATTTATTGCATTTTCACTTATTTAATTATTTTAAACTTCTATGAATATTTAGTGAAGCCTTTTCACTTTTACCCTGACTTGTCTCGCTTCACAGCGGAGCGCCAGTCTGTAGAGAGGATCAACTTGACGCGCCAATGGTCCGGGGTGGCCACACGGCGTGGAACGCCAAAAGGCCGATTCAGGATCGCGGCACAAGCCAACACCTCACCACTCACCATTTCGTTGCATACTTTCACTATACCTCCGTCTAAAATTTTACTCGCGTAATTACTCGTTGTACTTAAAGAGTGGGTAGCAGCACGCTCCTTTTTGGACTCGAACACAGACTGCATGACATACTTTACCCAAGAACTTTAAATACCGTTCTTTCGCGAGCTTTCAACCTAAATTCTCTTAAAAGGTGCTGAGTAGCCGAACACGTGCGCTCTCGTTCCACGAAAGTTTTTCCTCCCCGCTCCGTCTCGCTTGCTCGGACGGTGAATATGCTAAACTGAGGAAATTGGACGAAAGAGTGCTTTTCGCTTAAGCTTTCGGCTTTCCCACGATCTTTTGAGGTGAATTAGCGAAAATGGGGACATTGCACAAGAGAGCGCTTATGCCGGAACTTTCAGTTTTCGTTTCAGCTTAACTCTCTTCGAAGCCCACCCAAAGTTTATCATTCACGATGTGATAATCGTGTGAAACGCATTGCGGGTTAATATTTTTTATTTACTTTTCCGCTTGCTAATTTACTTTTACGCTTAATCATTGGCCGACAGACTTTGATAGCAATGGGCGTATTTGCTTGCTTGACTAATTTCATTGGCGAAGCGCGAGTATATAGGTAGTGTTTGCTCGCCCGCAACTACTTCAGCAATGTAGCGTAAGTATAGACAAGTATGTTGTATGTGTTCGCTCGCAACATATCCGTCATCTGTTTTGTATCGGAAATAATAGCTCTAGAATTAATATCAGTTATTTGTTCGTCAATTGAAGAAGGGCAAGAAGTGCGGCACCGGCTCAACCGGTCTACATGGCCCATGGATACTCCGCATCGGTGCTGTATTGTATAGTTATAATTCTCAAGCTCGATGGCCCATCAGATGATTCTTGGATTTACATATCTTTTTTTAAGAGTGAACATAAGAGAGTTACAATCTGTTTTTATCTTAAAAGCTATGCCTTCTAATTAAAGCGCCTCAGTTAATAGATAATAGGCAACGTCTTCAGTTCGAAACTGTGATAACGAGATTCAGTGGGTGTGGTAGCTTTTGAAAAAATAGTACTGGGTGAAACTTATTATCGACTTGCCTTTGTAACAATATTACTAACTAGCCAGAGGAGCTAACATCGCAATGAAGATCAGTTTCTTTTTTCGGACCATAAATTGCTAATAATGGGGCAACCGCCAACTTACTGCGCAGTTCAATAAAGACCGCATTAGATTCGTCAGTGAATTTGAAGGCTATACCCTCGCGGGTAAGGTATTACAGCGGTTTGGCTATTTTTGAGACTGATGGGATGAACTTGCGAAAATAGGAGGACAATCCTAAGCAGGTTTAAATTCCTTCTGGTTCTTCGGTATAGGATATTGCTTGAGGACTTTTATTTGCAATATCCTATTGCTTGATGACTTTTATATGGGCCTTCTTTGGACGCACTCCAGAGGCTCTAAAAGAGTACCCTAAATACTCGATCTCTTAAAATGCCAATCTACATTTTCCCCATTTTCACTCAAGGTTCTTTACGGTAATACTTTTCAAGACTCGACCTAGCAGCTCAATATGGTCTTCAAGGGATGCGTTTGTGATCAGTATATCGTCCGTGCAGACGACAATGGAACCATACTCGAGCAATATTTATATTTCGCATATAAAGCGCTGGAATGCAGCAGGTGCATTTTTCAGTCCGAAGGGCATCCACAAGTATCCATAGTGACCGTTTGGAGTTACGAATGTTGTGTATTTTACAGATCCACGTGCCATTCTTCTTCTTCTTTGTAGCACTACAGCCCCTCTCGGGCCTTCGCTTAGAGATAGTTAGAGCATCTCATTTTCATGACCGTGTTGATTTTTTTCGGAAGTTTGTTTGGCCAGTACCATGCTCCTGTGTGCCTGCTTAGCTATGATATGATCTGAGCGAACACTCATAGTCTGTCCGAAAAATCCCCTGAACTAAATCAAGTCGCTCCCAACGAGATTTGAACCTGGGACCTTCGGCTTGTGGGTTCATGCTCTAACCACTAGACCACACAGACTATGGCATTCTAACTTTGTGGAATCCATTACACAGATCTAAAATAGAGAAGAACTTCTTTCCTGCCAAATGATTGATGCAGTTTTCTATAAGTAGCAGCAGAAAATTGTCTTGTATGGTCTGTTTGTTGAGGGCTCTATAGTCCACACACATTCTGGACTCACTGCTTTTCTTCCTAACTAAGACTAGAGCAGATGCATATAGAGAATTACTGGGTCTTATTATCCCCATTTTTAGTAGCTCTTCTGTGATCTTCTGAACTTCTATTCGCTCGTGGTAAGATGATCTTCGTGGCGTGCAGTGAAATGGAGTGTTATTTTTTAGGTGACCTTCTATCCGATAGTGATAGTGAGGCGTTACAATGAAATTCATCGGGTTCAAATAGTTTTCGTAAATGGTTTTTCTAAGGGCTTCAGTGTGGTTTTCGCTAAGTGACATATTTATTTCTAGGGTTTTTGTGTCATCTGGGGGTAATGTAGTAAGGTCGGACAAGGTTCTAAAGTTATTGTCAGTCTGATCATTAACGGGTGCACCAGCGTTGGCCGAATTTTTATTGGTCGATTTAACGTAACGTTGTTGAGCTCATAGGTGGCTTCCTAATTAGGTTAGTATCTAACAAATGGACCGGGTAATCCTTTATTATTTGTCGGTTTGATGGCACAGAAATAACTTGTGTCTTTTTCAATCGCTTTTTTCTTATGACTGTACATCTGGGTATTCATTGCTTTGAATTCACGAAGATAAATATTGAATTCCTTTTGGAAATTCCGACCTAAGATTATGGGAAGTGACACTCTTTCACCTGGAATCACTAAAAGAGGAATTTTTCGACATTGTCTACGAAATTTAATATAGGCATCGACCTTACCATACGTTTTTATCGTTGCGTTTCCTAAGCCGCAGAGTCTCGTATCGAAGGTTCTATTGCGAATGAGTAGAGAGACTGCAGATTGTTTCACACAACTAATTGGACTGCCGGTGTCGAAAAGAGACAAAAGTTTTACCGTTTCTGTGTATTCTCCCCGACTCTAAGTAAAAGCAACACTTACCAGATTTATTGCGCTCACAGCGCTGTTAGCTTCATCGTCAGCTATATCACTATCATTCTTCGGTTTGTTAAGGCAGGCAGCGGTGTTAGTGTAGCGAATAACTCTCAGTGTTGATGTCCAATCTCCCAACATTTGAAGCATGAACCTCGTAAACGCTTCTTGTCAGGGCAGAAGCTTTGATAGTGGCCGCGTCTGGTATAGTTAAAACAGTGTAGCGTTTCTTCTAGGATAGCGGAAACGACAAATTTCAAGCAGTTGATCTGGGCACCGTTGCAGCAGGTTCACGGGAAGTTGCAGCAAATTGGCGGGAAGTTGCGGTGACTTCATGTGTATTAATATACTTTAGAGCAGATGTAATGCACCTTTCGTGACGCTCAAGTAACTCATTCAGCTGTAGGACAGTACGTGCTCCCAGAAGTATGTATGCTTCAGTATTCCGGACCTTCAGACCGTCCATGATGAGGTTAACTAATTCGGTTTCGGTGAGTCGAGTGATTTTTATAATTGCTTGCATTTTAAGAACATATCTCTGCCACGTCTCGTTCTTCTGATCCCAACTATGAACTTCCAGCTGGCAGTAGACGTTTCGTAGAGTGAACGTGCGACTGAATTTCACCATCAGTTTGCTTCGGAGTTTTGAGAAAGGCTTTTGCAGTTCCCGTGAGGAAACGTCGAAGGCATAACATCTTAAAGTGATTATCTGTATCGGCGGTCGCCAAAATGTCATCTAGATTGGCTAAGTAGCTCTGGACATCATAGTGGTCATCGTCACTGAATTGGTTAACCGCATAGTCAACATCACTAAAGTCAATACGTCGAGTGTTCGCAGTCTGGGTCGTTTGACTATCTGCTTCGAGTAGACTAATCGCATTTTGTGATTTGAGCAGTTCCTTCCTTTTCTTCAAAATCGCAATTTCTCGTTCAATGGCCTCTTTTTTTGGTTACTTAGTTAGCCAAGGGGGGTCATTGAAACAAAATAGCAGTTTTAGGAACACGGGTGGCGGTTATAAAATTGTAGACAACAGTTGTTTTCGTAGATGCAGCGGTTTCATCGGCAATAACAGCGGCTGCATCGGCAATAAGCGGAGCGTCGGTGTGGACACCGATTGTAACAGTGCAATCGGTAGCTGCAATTGCCGGAGTAGTCTTCAGGGTGGCAAAGGGTCAATCAGAAGCGACTGTTGTGGGAACATCTGTCGTAATCAGGACCGCAGATGGTACGTCAGTGGTGCTAGTGGTTTTTCCAGCTGTAATAGCGAGATTAAGTCCACGTGTTGTAACCTTAAATGCGGATTCGGTGAAGTGATTATCAGCATGTGTGTCATCTAGTTCCAACGCGTTGGTGCTTTCAGAAGAACTTACGTCCTCGCCTTGCTCTAGTGTATCGTAGAAAAGCCTCAGTTGTGCCACTGTGGCCATCGGTAGCGTATCCACACCGACCATGGCGAGTGCCTCCAACAGTTGGTTCTTTGTTGTTTTTAACCAAAACTTTTTTTTGTGTGTATCACTTTCGGTGGCAACTCCATACCTGAGTTTTAATCGCCCCTTTTTCAAAACTTTACAAACGCGGGGACGAATAAAAAATCCCATCTAGTTAGTTCAGCGGTTGTATTCCAAATGCCCATCCGTCAGTTTCTTCTCCGTCTCTTCTTCTTTCTATTACCTTATCCTGTACAATTCAATTCGGATTACACTAGTAGAATGGTTCATGCACTGATTCATAGTTCTTATACAGCGTTTTCCAATAAGAGGTGTTATTTTGATATTAAAAGAAAAAGCCATTTTTTAATACAAACGATCGGATGTTTATTTCATTATAAGAAGTGGCCCCAAAGGAATAAGTCGCAAGGTGTTAAATTACAAGTCCTCGGTGGCCAATTGTGATCACCACTTCGAGAGATAATACGGTCCGGAAACTTTTCCCGTAAAAGATCAATGGTTTCATTGCTTGTGCGGCACGTAGCGCCGTCTTGTTGAAAGTAAACGTTGTCCGGATCAATACCATCCAATTCCGGCCATAAAAAATCATTAATCAACTCTCTGGGGTTTCTTCAACACTTTCGGCTACAGCAGCAATATTCTCGGCTATTCTTGAGTGACGTGCCCGGATTTTACTCTTCACATCACAAAGTTGTCCCAACAGCTCCAATTATCCCACCAATTTCAGTATTGCCTTCCGACAAGGTGCTTCACGACGACCCAAAAATGTTCGAGTTTTACCAACCGTCTCTGCCAAATTTTCACCATTTTTATGGTGAATTTGAATAATTTCGATGCATTGTTGAAGCGTGGCGTAGTTTCTACTTGTCAAATGTCAAAAAATGACAGCTTCAAAAGTGACATTTACCGTAATAGCGGGCTATGCAAAATAACACCTCTTATTGGAAAACCCTTTACAAGCATTAGCTAGTGGTTTTTATACAAACTAAATTTTCATTGTACACACATATATATATACATATATATATATATATATATATATATATATATATATATATATATATATATATATATATATATGTATATATAGAGGATGCATCTAGTGATTACAGAACTATATCCAACTCTTTGATTAAATTCAATTTCAGTTGATTTAATCCTTAAAAACTTTCATTTCATTCACAGCACAAGGTTCATTACTTCCTTTACTCTTGGCGCCAATTTAAAGTTTTCCACTTTCATTCCAGTACGAACCTTTCTGCGTGGCATACAATATTCTTCTGTGTCGACACCAGCTAAAGCGTATTGTACACATAATTCCTCATGTGCAATTACTGCGAATTTCCTCGTCTTATTAAAACTTCAACTTTGTGAGGATTTTTCCAACCAAATGCACCCAGAGCAACGTATCCAACCGTCACCATCTTTTTCTCTGTAAAATTATTCTCACTATTTGCAATTCGTTTCGTTTAAAGTTTAGAGACAAGTATGACGTGCATTCTTTTCCACCTCTCATCCTTCAATGAAATCCCTTGTGAGGCAAAGAAAAAATAGTTCTCATTTTATGCAACTGCCCACTTTGTTCTCCCGTCTCATGCTACCGCCGCTCATTCATAACACAGTTCTATGGTGTGCATTAACCCCTAAGTCCTGCCGGTGTAGGTAGTACTTATATGAGCAGAGTTAGTTGGAAAAAAATAAACTTTCAAAGTGTATTTTTCTTCATACACCTGCAAATATCCATTGCGAACCAACTAGGGAGCGAATGGGCGTAGAAACTCAAGTGTAGAGAGTGCATGTACACACGGAGAGCAGTTCAACCAGTGCGATATGAAGCAAAAGAAGAATATTTATGAATTAACGTAGTCCCATTATCTGCAACGAGTTGAGTCGCCGAGGGATGTTCTTTGTTTGGCTGGATCTGGATGTTGGTAGGAAGGAAGGAAGTAAGTGAAGTGTTACTTATATGGTGCGGAAGGAAGAAATACGTTGGTTGATCGGATGATATTGGGAGCTTGCTTTGAAATTCAGTTTCAGAAATTTAGTTTCGAGGTTGTTATTTAAAATGCTAAAAGGATAAAGATGATTTATTTTGGTCCGTTTCAGAAGTTTTGTGGTAAATTACAAAATCTATTCAAATCCCATGTGTCTCTAAACCATTGTAGCTTTCCTTCAGAAACTTTAGTCGTCAGACTTTCTAGAATGTAGACTCCGGAAGACCATTGCATAGTGATATTCAAGCGAAGGAAATTGAGTTACTTCGTTGGGAGAATTCCCTTTTGAAGCGTGAGTTGGCCCTGCGGAGCTCCACCTCCTTCACAACTTCATCGGTCGATGCTCTAGTGGCTCCTTCAAGCCATGGTAACTGCGAATCAACAGCGCTGAAGATTAACACAGCAGATCAGTCTACTTTAGTACCTCTGTTTGACCCGGCCACAGGATCTTATGGTGCAGCCAGGTGGATCCTGAACCTAGATCGGCTGGCCGAAATGTTCTCGTGGAATGAGCGTACAATTCTTTTATACGCGTCATAACGTCTCAGTGACGCTGCGAGATATTGGCATCAATCACGGACCGATATTGCTGCTTGGCCAAAATTAAAGAAAAAAAAATGAATCTGACATACTTATGCAGATCATGCTTCGCAAAAAGAAAAACGAAGAACGTATAGAAGAGTATTTCTATCACATTGCAGCTATGGCCAAAAGCATCAATCTCGCAGAGAGAGAAACGATGACTTATATCATATCGGGCATGGAAGACAAGGGTATTATAAACATGCTAACTGCTGCCAATTACGAAAATATGCAGCAACTGCTAGTTTTCATCAAAAAAGTCAATGCAATGAAGCAACAAGAAAGACATCGTCACCGGCTACTGAATCAAAGTAGTCACACCCTTCCCAAGAAAAGGAGCTATGAAACGGCCGACGGATCCACTCTACCAAAAAATCGACGCTATAGCGTTCCCTTGTATTGCAGTGAAAAGAGAAGCAAACCGCAGGGTGAATCAAATGCGGAAAATAAGGAGAAAAGTGGGGTTAAAGTGTTTTAAGTGCAGTAAAACAGGGCATCGCTACCCAGACTGCCCACTCCGTATTACCAATTGTTTCAAATGTCATAAGCCGGGACATGTCGCAAAGAACTGTTATCAGACACAATGACAATTAATGAACAACATGGAGCCAATGTACACAGATGAATATTACCCACTAATTTTAGTAGATGGAGTACAAATTAGGTGTTTTTTAGACTTAGGAAGTGCTTGTTCTACGGTTCAGTATCAAATTATCGGAAACAATAAGTGGAATACAGTGCCTTGCAGTATCCAGTTAACTGAGTTTGGTAGAAGAGTAACGTGTGCAAGGGAAAAGACCATAAAAACCGTAAGTTTTCAAAACATTAGTTTCGAGATTGAACTTTTAGTGGTAGAAAATGGGGCCCAACCGGTTCCTATAATTCTTGGAATGAATTTTCTAGATAGGCCCGATACGCGCCTTTTAAAAACGTGACAATGTTTTCGATTCTCCAAAGCCCCGGAAACGATTTACCGCATAGACCATGGTGATTCAGGTGACATTAGTGAAAAGTTATTAATAAAAACTAATTTGACAGAAGAGAAAAGACAAAAATTGTTTAGACTTGCTAATAAATTTAGCGTTTGTTTCGCGAAAAATATGGCAGAGCTAGGTAAAACTTATCTCGTCGAAATGAGTATTAGGCTGAAAACAGCGGAAGTTGTTAGGTATAAACCATATAAAGTACCATACAATTTGCAAGAAGTTCTTCAGGCAAAGGTAGATGAACTACTCATATTAGACATTATCAAAGAGTCTGATTCGGAATACGCGAGTCCGGTTCTTCTCGTGAAAAAACAGGACGGTGATTATCGAATGTTTGTCGACTATCGAAAGTTAAATTCAATTATGGTGCGCGAAATATACCCCCTTCCGAACATAGAAGAGACACTTAACTTGCTCGCGAATAAAAAGTTTTTCACATGCCTTGATCTAATGAGTGGATATCATCAAATTGATGTCCAGGAAAATAGTCGTAAGTTCACTGCTTTCGTGATAGCTGAAGGGCATTATGAATATAAGCGTGTCGCCTTTGGGCTTACGAATTCTCCAGCCGTTTTCCTTAAATTGATGAAGAAAATTATGTACTCTATTCCATACGGTAAATTAATTGTATACATGGATGACATTCTAATCCCCACAGAGATGGTGGAGGAAAATTTCCAAATATTAGAAGTATTGCTTAACGCACCAAAGGAGGCAGGTGTTACCTTAAAATTGGAAAAGTGTTCATTTTTCAACACCGAATCAAAATTTTTGGGCCACGAAATCAACTCAAAAGGTATTCAACCGGGAACAAGTAAAACGGCTGCAATAAGTGAATATAAAAAACCAAGTTCGGTTAAGGAAGTCCGGCAATTTTTGGAACTGTGTAGCTATTTCCGACGATTCATCAGAGATTTCTCTAAGATCGCTCGACCATTAAATGGTCTGCTGAAAAAGGACATCGAATTTTACTGGGGTAAAGATCAATAAGAAGCATTTAAACTACAGAAACAGAAGCTGATGGTGTTAATTGTGTAGTGGGACCCTCAAGATCCACCTGGCCTCTTCCGGGGTGTCCTGATTTTATCCTGCAAACACTTTCCAACCACGCCACCTGTAGCTTACCTTTCTAGCTCAAACCCTTGGAATCGTCCAAAAGAAACACCTAGTTATAAGTTAATTGTTGTTTATTTTAGCCTTTTTAGTTACAGTTGTTCTAGTTCGTTTGGCCGCACGTAAGCAATCCTTGATTTCGGCCTTGATTTGACGCCGCAGCTCTAAAACCTTCCGTTGGAAGTTGGTCCTCTCTGCTTCGATGACCAATATGCGCGCTAGTCGCCTATACTCGTAGAGCTGCTGCCTCAACTACTCCCGACGTCCTCCACGCCGTCGCTCGGGCTTATTCTCGTGGACTGAGGTGTCAAGCGGTGCCTTCAACCTAGCAAGGTACTCCTCGCGGGAGATGGGTCAAGGACCTGCCTTGGGGTTTTCCCGGAGTGCTTCTTCTAGGCTCCTCGGGGGTGTCCTATGGGGACGTGCACCTGGGCTTCGTGTTGATGTCGCTCTGGCTACCACTCGGTAAACTGGGATGCACACGCTGGCGAGAGGGGGCCTCGTTGGGACGCTGTCGCAGGCCTGGCCCCTGCTTCACTCCAAGGGGCTTGATAGACACGAATCCCTCGTGCGGCTGGCCGCAACTTTCCCTTGCGAAGACGTCTGGAAAAAGTAGGAAAGGATTAGCTGATGGTGGCTACACCGCGTAATACGCAATCAAGCCGAAGGAGGTTCGCGCCTTGAGCCAACACCTCACCATCTAACTAATTTCAGGACCCGAACCAATACAACAGCTTTACAACAACTGCAGCACGCACTACTGCCCTGATGACTCGATCTGATTACTTGTTGGAAACTGAATGCGCTATCACTGCCCACTCGGACACGGTGGTAGTATCGTACCACTGCTGACTGCTACTGGCTCGTTCGGCTGGTTTTAAATGGTTCTCCAGCAAGCTTTTGGCCTCGATTCACTCTTGAAATGCTGAGTAACCGAAACGTGTTGCTCTCAATTTAGAAAAGCTCTCTCCTCCCCGCTCCGTGTCACTTGTTCGGCTGGTGAAGCTTTTGCGGCGAATTGGTGAGTGAGGGAGAGCTTTTCTTTAAAGCTTTTCTTTCGGCTCTCTCTCCAGTTTTACCCCGCTGGTAGCATTCTCCAAAGCTTAACGTGTGTGTCTTCGTCGATTCAATCACTAATTTAAAGCGATTTGCGAAGTCTTTTCGCTTCTTCATTGGTCATCCGGTATACAGGTATGATTCGACGACCATAGTGTTATCTGCTTGGTTGGCGGAGCGCGAACGTATATGCACATCGTCGTAGATCGCTTGTAACATTTGTGATTGCTTATGTAAAGCGATCTGCGAAGTCTTTTCGCTTGCTCACTGGTCGTCAGGTATATGATTCGACGACAATGGAGGTGTGTGCTTGGTTGCCTTATTGTATATCGCTCGTAACAACGGAACGACCTACCCTAGCTATATATGATGTGAACAAGCAACATCAAGTCCGTACTGATGTCAGCTCTTGTGGAGTAGCCGGCATATTAATGCAAGTCGAAGATGATAAGTCAGTACGAACTGTCTCTTACTTCAGTCGTTCAACCACCGATGCCGAATCACGGTACCATAGCTTTGAGCTCGAAATACTAGCTGTCGTCGAAACATTAGAACGTTTTAAACATTATCTCATCAATAAAAAAATCGTGGTGGTCACCGATTGTAATTCACTGCGGATGACGCAGAACAAAAGAAACCTCAATCCACGCATTGCGAGATGGTAGTTGAAGATAACTGAGTTTGACTTCGATATCGAATACAGACCAGGGTGAAGACTGTCACATGCTGACGCTTTGAGCAGGGCCCCGTGCGAAGAAGCACAAGAGCCCAAAACTTTTGCAAAACAGATCGTGTCGATTGTGATTGATGACGCAGGTTGGATCGCAACTTTGCAGTTTCAAGATAAACACCTTGCCGCAATAAAAAATAGTTTGCAAAGAGGTGACAGAAAAAACGGGAACTACAAGCAGTTATTTCAAAGCTTCATCCTACGTGGCAGGAAACTATTTCGAAAAACAGAGAATGGTGAACAACATGTGATACCTTATTGGTTGCTGTGGCGTATTTTGAACATGTCCCATGACGATATGGGACATTGCGGTGTCAATAAAACGATGGATAATGTGCAGAGACATTTTTGGTTCAGAAAATTAAAAAAATCAACAAGCAAATATTTAAAGTCTTGTGTGGAATGTCTATACAATTTTTTTTTTTGTGGTAGGGAGGTGAAGGTATTTACGCCCGCCGAGTCTGGCAGTGTGGGAGGATACCCTTAGACTACCCACTAAACACCTCCCCTGTCAATCTGAGGACCCAGCCTGGAACCGTTTGACACATTACTTCGGGCCAGGTCTTGTTTTGCTACGCCGTGGGGCGCCTTCAAGCTAGGGAGTCCCTTTCTTAGCGGGAGGGGAGAGGGGAAGAGGAAATGCCAGAAGAGCGATCCCCCAGCCCCAGCGTCTCCGGCTGCTGTGAGTCCTTTTTATATTTTAGGACTGCCCGAGCATACTGTGCCACCTGGTTCCATTTGTCAACCGATTCGAGCATCACCGCAACTATATTATCCGGGGTGAGCATTCCCGTCTCCCTGTAGAGTTCCCTTCGCAGTCTGACCCATTTTGTACACGCAAAAAATGTGCGACAGGCATTGTCCTCCTCTCCTGGGCAAAACCGACAATCGGGAGACCGTGACTTACCGATCTTGTGCAGGTAAGACTGAAAACACCCGTGCCCGCTCAAAAGCTGGGTCAGATAGAAGTCAGTCTCACCATGCCTTCGATTAAGCCACGGTCTCACATCCGGGATGAGGGCTTGGCGAAACAAACTACCAGATCCACATACGGGAACGACAGCCGATACCATTTTTTACAGTGCATGTGGATCATCTAGGTCCGTATCCAAGAAGTAAAGCTGGTAATATGTACCTCGTGGGGATAATCAATGCATTTACTAAGTTCACCATCCTACAACCTGGAAAATCATCGAATGCAAGGGGTGTGATAAAAACCTTCAACAATGCAACGCAATTTTTTGGTATGCCTACAAGAATTGTATCTGATCGAGGGGCAGCGTTCACATCTAACAATTTCATGAAATTTTGTCAAAAAAAATGTTATCCATCATATCCTGAACGCCGTCCACACCCCGCGAGCAAATGGGCAAATCGAGAGATATTTCAGGACAGTGAAGGCTGCTATCGCATCTCTGACGAACGATTACGACGGGTATGATTGGGACACGAGCATTTGTAACATCCAGTGGGCGTTAAACAATATGAAAAACACCACAACAAAGCAGACACCCAGTGAACTATTGATGGCGTTTTCTCTCTGAAATATTATGGGAAACAAATTAATATTCGCTCTGCATGACAGGGAAGTATTCCAAACAAGTGATCATGCGGACGATGATGAAGAAGACAATGTTGTTTTATCCGAACTAAAGGAGAGGTTTAAACAACGGGAGTCCGATTCCACTGAAACGAAGGAAATGACGAACAGACGAGGTGAAGCTATTCACAATACTGTTGAAAGCCAACGGAACATGCTGAACAATTCAACGCATCGTAAAGGACACCGAGGATGTATACAATTGCCGACTTGGTGTTAATCCGCTCCGAGGCATCAGCAACAGGTGAGTCCCGGAAAACAAAGCCTCGTTTCAAAGGTCCTTATCAGGTAAGAGAAGTACTTGGCAACGATCGTTACCGAATTAGTGATCCAGACTCTATTCGGATCACTCAAAAATCATATAATTCCGTTCTGGCTGCGGACAGGATGAAACCATAGTGTCAGTTAGCGGATTTTACCTGGACCGATTCTGAGAGTGACTCAGAGAATGAACCTTTTCCCGAATAATAATTAGTATTATTATTAGTAATATTGGTTGTTTTCAATAAATTTGCTGTACGAACTAGAGTTATTTGTTGTACCATTCTATATTTACAATATTTCGTACCCTCTGACTGTTCATAAGATTGATGAAAAAAAGAGATTTGAGTTTTTCAGTACTTCTGAATATAAGGGACGAGCTATCAGGTGATAAGATGTGAGCGACTCGTAGTTCCGTACCTAGTTCAAACCTCGTGGAGTACAGGAGGTGTGAAAGCATAACGGTACGAGAGCGACAAGTTCGCAAGAGGAACGTATGTATTGCTAGCAGGAGTAATTGTGGCTCGTAACTGAATGATCTGATATGTGGGAGACATAGGGTCTCGTAACTGCATATTGCTGAATGTGTCATGGAGGGAGCAGTTGGCTCGCAACCGTCTCCAGATTTGATCGTATATGGCATTCAGGAGTGATTGTGGCTCGTAACTGAATGGACTGATATATGTATAAGAGACATGGCGTCTCGCGAGTGTACATGGCGGATTGATGATTGTGTTCTTTACTGAGAACAGTGAATCGTAGGTTGGCCGAATGTTGTATGAGCGAAATCCCGGCTCGAAAGTATAAAATTTACAGGTTAATAAAAACAAAAAAAAGGCTAAAGTCTTCTTGGTGGTGCGGTCCGGCATGCCTAAGTAGCAATGGTTGTTTGCGCAATTGGTCAGAAGATGCGCCGCCACTTAGAATGCGTGAGATGTGTGAATGCGTTGTTGTATAGTTTAGATGCATGTTAACAAATCATCTAACTGCACGTGAATAAATAAATTTCATGGAAGTTTATGGCATGCGGAATGTGTTAAGAGCGAAAGAATAACAGCAAGTTAGTCTTGACCGGACAACGGGCGCATCACCAAGTTGACAGGTTCGAATGAGTTAATCGAAGTGAAGTAAGATTTAGCAGTGGAATATTATTATTGAGAAGATTTTACCAACATGCAATTCTTATACCAAAAAGTTTTCAAACAATCTAATCGAAGAAAGGACTTTGAATAGCAAATAAATTCTTTTCGCTTCACTTATTCGCTTTCAACAAAAAAAAAAAAACATTTTGCCACACAAGCACTTAAGAAAATCAGAAAATCCTTCAAAGATAAATGTGCATCATTTGCAAGCTGCAGTGAGACTGCGAAAACCCATTAGAAATATTCAATTTTATCGTACGTGTATAGGCAATGAAACGATTCTCCTGGATTCGTCCAACATAACATACCACTGCACAATTCAAGAGAACGAATCGAGAAAGGACAATCTTACGAAAAGCAAACAAATTAAATGGAACCAATATATTCACTGTATGTCACTCGGAACATTTTGAAGTAGCGCCAAGGTAAGGCACACATAGCAAGGTGTGGCATCGTAATCCTTTCTCGTCAATTCCCCCCCCAACAAACTTTCCGGTAAGTAAGACGATGAACATATCGGACACGTTTCTCAATGGACGTGAACTATATGCCTCAGTCGGGTCGTTTTGAATGGGTTCAGGTGTAGACGTGAAGATGTTTCCCATCTCCTGGCTGAATGCATGCATTAAAGGTACAATCTAGTTCACATTGGACTGGGTAATTCGGCGAATTCCCTTTGGGAGGGAGTGAAGGCTCTGTCAGATGATAGTGAGTCTAGAATGTATAATTTAAGGATAAATTTGTAGTGAATGTGATTCGAATACGTACGTAGGGAGTGAAAGAAAATTACTCCAGTGCAAAACTTTACAAATAAAGAGTCCAAATGCTGTATCCTCTATACAACCACTGACATTGATGTCAACGTTGGATGCTACTATCAACGGTATTTTATGTGAAATGGAGCAATCGTTTCATCCTTGAAGACATACGAGTATGAATGCTTCAGCTCGGGATAAGGAAATCATATTATTGTCTTAAAGACTGAACCAGAGTACCCACGATTGCGGGAGCAAGGAAACTTTGATATCCATTTCGGGGATATGTCTTCTACTTTGAGACATTGTTTCATCTGCATTCAAAATCCTTCAACCAACAGATAGGGTATTGTCGGGACGTAATGAGATGAATTCCACATGAACAAATTTCCAGTGAACATAAAAGGGATATTTCTTAGTCTGGTTTGTGGCTTGATTTCTGGTTTTTCCTTGTTTTGGCTTTTCAAATAAAACTTTGTTACGTACACTTGAATGAATTGTTCTTGTCGTGGGTATTTGCTTTACCATATTTCACTGTAATTGTACATCGTTTGGATTTAATGTAAAATACGCTTTTGTTAAGAGTGCGCATAAACAAGGACTTGTAAGCCATTCACTGCATAATAGTTACATATATCCTTATTCTCCATCGGTGGTAAAAGTTGCTTTACACATGCATTTTTCAAATTCTTTTTATTGCTACGAAGTTTGTTAATCTGATAAGCCAATTCAGAAAAGAATTGCTACTCTGAACATGCGTGTGGTGTTTCAATGCACTTGATCATGCTAAGTCGATTTCAAACGCTAGAAATATTTGTTTCAAAACCATTCAAAAACGATTTCTATGTCGACGATATGTTAACAGGCGCCCACACCAAACAAGAAGCGATTTCCCTTCAGTAGGAGATGACAGCTCTACTAAATAGAGGTAGCTTCAACCTCAGAAAATAGGCTAGCAACAGCCCAAAGCTATTGAGGCACATACCGGAAGACAGAAGAGAAGTTGGTCTATTAGAGTTCAACGAAGACCCATCCTTGAAAACACTTGGTATACTCTGTAATCCAGCCCAAAATGCGTTCCACTTTAAAATCATCGCGTTTAATGAATCTAAATAGCCTACAAAAAGGCAGCTGCTGTCATATATTGCAATCATATATGACCCATGACAATGGCTTTCACCCGTCACAGTCAGGGCGAAGCTAATAATGCAGGCAATCTGGAAGAGTGGAACGGATTGGGATGAAAAGCCAACAGAAGAAATTCTTAAAAGCTGGAACGAGTTTGAGTCTGAGCTAAAACTGCTAGAACACATTAGCATTCCTCAATGGAATCGCTAATGCATAAACTGATTCTGCGATGCATCAGAGTCCGCCTACGCAGCAGTGGTTTATAGTAAAATCATTGACACGTACAAATCCATGAGCACAACTCTTGCCTGTGCGATAACAAAGGTCATCCCAACCAAGACCAAGGGTACTCTCCCGAAGCTTGAGCTAAATGGAGCGTTACTATTGGCTACTCTATTCTACGATACAAAAGAGTCGCTCTGCATACCTAATTTCGATGTGTATACTTGGAGCGACTCGGCTATCACCTTGGGATGGCTACAAAAGAAACCAACCTCACTCGAGACCTACATTGCCAGTATGGTATCAAAGATTCAGAAATTCGATCGCGGCGCCTGGAAATGGCAGCATATCAGTTCCAAGGATAACTCATCCGATTGCGCTTCTACAGGCATCAGTCTAAAGCAACTTCTCGAGCATCATTTGTGGTGGAATGGTTAACGCATCCTTACACTGATATCAAAGTTGTTTCGACAGTAACAACAGCGGCAGATAAAAGCAACATTTTTGAACGTTACTCCGATTTTAATAGACTAGTAAGGGTTGCTACGACTTGTCTCAGGTTTCATCGCAACTGTACAACACAAAAATCAAACTGCAAAACCGGACGGTTAGAAGCAGAGGAACTCAAAACAGCACATAAAAAAATCATTACAATAATTCAGAAAACAGAGTTTTTGGGAGAAATTGCTGAGCTAGGGAATAACAAGGAGTTGACAAAAAGACTCAGAATGCTAAATCCCTTCTTAGATGCCCATGGTATTCTGCCCATTCTATTCTGAAATGCAAGCATTCCTGTAGAAACAAAGTATCCGATTTTGCTACCCCAGTGCCATCATGTACAGGCAGCACACGCACCAACACCATCAGCCCATACTAGTAATAGTGTACCAGAACCCATATAAAAAGGAGCGCGCTTCACGCACTCGAGAGAGTCTTGTTTTGCGATGAATTCAATAGAGTCCTTATACCAGTACAATGTATTCCTGTTGTAATATGACAAATTGAGAAGCGAGATGAGGACTCCCGATCCCACAGAGTAAAATGCCAACCACTAGCGAGCTCTCAGTAAACGAGTTACGCCGTCAGCTGAAAAAAGCTGAAGCTTCTCTTCACTGGTCGGGCAACGAATTGGCGTTGCAAACGAGGCTGGAGGAAGCACTCCAGACGTATGTCATCGACATCGAAAACGACGATGGTGAGTCCACCGAAGATGCCGGGACTGACCAAGGCGCGATGGAGCCTGGCGACTTGCGTCAAATGATCGAAACGCTTGCAGCAGCAGTAGCAGAATTGAGCGACAACCAACCGTCTCAAACGACCACACGAACAGTAGCCTTGCGTTATATCTCATGTGCTCTCATGCAACAACGGCTCGACATTACCAGCACACGATAACGCCCCAACAAAACGAGTGCAGGATGACGATGAATTTAATGCAGATCCACGATGCCATTGCTATATTACCAGCCTTCGATCCATCCTCCTAATGCTGCCTAATGGCGAAGTAATTCATCTCCAGGGTGAAGCAACTCTTGGAAGGCATATTCTTGGAGCGAGCAATTACTGATGTGTTCCATTTGGGCGAACATGAAAGGAAACGCAAAAGTCTGGGCCGACGGCATCGATGTGACGTACACACGTTTCACAGATTTTGCGAAACGACTTATCCAGGATTTCTCGACTGATGACAGCAGTGCATCTGTATACCTGCTGATGAGTGAATCTATCTGACAAAACGGCGAGTCTGTGGAAGTTTACTTCCACAGAATAAATGCAACGGGGCGACGGGGTAAAATGTCAGAGGCTGACATCATTACATACTTCAGGAACGGCGTAAGGCATCCAGCCTGTTACTCACGGTACGACAATTTTTCAGCCACTTTCGGCCAATGCAAGGGGCCATCGCAACTAGTGGTAGCAGCACATAATCAACGACGGTGATAAACGATGACGAACAAGAAGCTAGTGTATCAATACCTTCAAGATAATAACGCTAGATTTAATGGCGGGGTGTTACCAAATCTCCACTAACAAGAGCTCATGTAAATACACCGCATTTGTGATAAACAACGGGCGCTACGAATTTAACTGCATGCCCTTTGGACTATTCGATGCGCGCGCCGTATTCCAGAGAGTCATTTCGTCCATATTAAAGTGAATGGAGAACTGCATAAGCGCATATGTAGACGAAATCATCATTGCCACCAACACGGTCGAGGAATCAATAACGACGCTAACCGAATTTTTGGATCTGCTGGAGGAAACTGGGATGACACTCTGGCTAGACAAGTACACGTTTTTCGCATTGGAACTAACGTTCCTGGGACACACAGTCGCGAAGCCAGGAATTTCACCCGGCGACATCAAAACGGATGCGATATGCAACTTTTCAGTGCCAACAAATGTACCAGAAGTTTGACGTTTCCTGGGATTGGCAAGCTACTTTTGCCTATTCATCCGGGAATTCGCAACGAAAGTATCACGGCTAACAAAGTCATAATGGACGAAGGAAAACGCAAAATTTGAATGAACTAACGCACAAGACGACGGCTTCAACGAACTAAAGGAGACCTTAACGAGTCAACCAGTCCTCGAGATATACGATCCAGATGCAGCGCACAAAGTCCATACCGATGCCAGCAGCATGGGCATAGGTGGAGCGCTGATGCAGCAATCAAATGGTAGCTGGAATCCGGTAGCGTTTTATAGCTGGCGATGTAACACGTCGGAGCATAACTATACGAGCCATAAGCTGGAGATGTTAGTTATTGTGAAAGCAGTCGAAAGGTTCAAGCTGTTACTCCTGGGGAAACCGTTTCACATCATCACCGACTGCGCAGCCATTGCTTTCACAAAGACTCGAAAGCCACTCATTCTCCAAATCTCTAGATGGTTCTTGCGGCTACAAGAATACGAGTGCACCATTACACATCTATCCAGCAAGAAAATGCAACACGTAGATGCTCTCAGCCGGGCATCGGCTTAAGAGAGCGACGGCATTCAGACTGAAAACGGCTGAAAACGAATCCAAATCGAACATGACTATTGGCTAATTGCAGTGCAGCGACTGGATCTACCTCTGCAAGATATTGTAGAGACACTGTAGGGAGAGCGAGAGTCCGATCAAATAACGCAGCTTAAGACGGATTTATTGCTGAAACGAGGTCAACTTTATCGACGCGTAGGCGACAACTTGAGATTTGTTGTCCCATAAGCGATAATGTGGCGAGTAATGCGATCGTATCATGACGAAAAAGGACATTTTGGCGAAGCAAAGACGCTGAAACTCCAGGAACTATTTTGGTTCCCCAAACAATGTAAAGTGGTCAAGCAATACATTAAGGCATGTGTCGAGTGCTGTTATAAAAAACAAGCTGGAGGAAAGCCAGAGGGAGATGGAAAGCCAGAGGGAGATTTTGTGTATTGCACATAGGTCACCTAGGACCATTTCCATGCAGTCAAAACGGAAATATGCACGTAATAGCGATATGTGATCCCCTCACAAAATACACCATCCTGAGAGCAGTAAGCAACACGAAAACAAAACCAGTCTTAAAAATGTTGAATGACCTGTCTGAGTTCTCGGAAAGTCCGAAACGAATAATCACTGACAGAGGAACGTTATATACATCGAAGCTATTCCAACGGCACTACGAGAATAGCGAAATAAAACACGTTCAAGTAGATGTGAGGACACCACGGTTAAACGGTCAGGTTGAACGGGCTAACCAAACTATGTATCGACGAAAGTGCGCCACGAGATTGGGATGCAAACATCCACAAAATGCAGTTCACAATGAACAACCAACGAAACGCAACCACAATGTTCACGCCTAACGAGCTTATATACGATTTCAAGATGGGAGATTTAGTTAATAATCGACGCATCTAGCAGACGACATGGAGACGAGTGAGTAACCTGTCCGAAAATCGGAAGATTGCCATCAAGAACATAGAGACGGAATGAGCAAAATGGAAAGAGTGATACGACAAGTGACACAAGCGCCCCACGAAGTACGAGGGAAGCGAATTAGTTGTCCTACGAAACGTCTCATCAGCCACAGGCAAACCCCGGAAGTTGGAGCCAAAATACAATGGTCCCTATGTGATGGCACGAGTGCTTCGCAACGATAGATACTTGATCGAGGACTTGGAATCTCAACGTGACGGAAGACTTTACGCTGGAGTTTTTCAACGGGAAATATGAAGCCATGGTGCGGACTAGGACCTGAGATTGATCCATTCTCCAGCGATACCGAAGACGATGGCAGCGATGAAGAACTCGAGGCGCATTCTCTAAGGACGGCCGAGCTGTTACACGTACAGGCAGCACACACACCAACACAATCAATGCATACTAGTAATAGTATACCAAAACCCATATACGAGTCTTGTTTTGTATTCCTGTTTTAATCTGACACATGTGACATATCTTATTTTGAGGCAAGCCCACTTGAAAACAATGCACGGAGGCGCACAGCTGGTATGCGACCACTTGAGAATGCGATACTGGATCATAAATGATCAGAAAGTAATTTAGTATGAGGCTCGTTTTGTCTTGTTTAAAATTATCGTCATACTTCCTTTCCTTCCTTGGAAATCCTGACATATTTTCAACCGTAGATGGTAAGCTCGCAGCGTAATGATATCCATGTTCGTATAAAATCGATTGATACTGGCCTTGATGAGGATCCTTTGCAGTTCCGACTTCTGCTTTTCTGATCCCAATAATAAGATCTTCATCATAGCATTTTGGCTCTTAGAAATCGTTTTGTACAGTAAAAACTTATTCAGAAACTTAATGACTTCACTAATTCTACCTTGAGCCGTTTTTAATTTTAAAAAATCGAAAAGTTGGAGTTCGACTGTTAGTTGTTCATTAAATTCGTTGACTGCCTTCATTTCTTAGCGCTTATTAATATATATATATAAGAAGAAGAATAAACATGCTTTGCGATTCATTTCAGTGACATATATATATATATATATATATATATATATATATATATATATATATATATATATATATATATATATATATATATATTTAAATATATATATATATATATATATATATATATATATATATATATATATATATATATATATATATATATATATATACTGTGTCCAAAAAATAAGGTGACATTTAAATTTAAACTGCGCGCGTCGAAGGATTTGGGGTATTATTTTTTTTAGGTTGGTAGTACTGTCAGTGACATCTATGTCAAATTTACATGTCAAAATATTCATTAGTGTTTGAGATACGTGTCGTTTTCTGAGCTGCTAAAAGTGAGCTCTTCGTTTTTTTATGTGGAAATTTGTTGAATTCGCATTAAATTTTGTTTGCAGAATCAATTTTCTACTGCGGATACGTTGAGGATGATGTAGAAAGCCTTTGGCGATGAGACTCTGTCTTAAAAAAATGTTTCCAAGTGGTATAGTGAGTTCCAAGCCAGCCTTGAACGTGTCGAAGACGAAAAGCGTCCTGGGCGACCATCAACATCTTCTCTTCTTCGATTATCGTGGTGTTGTGCATTATGAATTCCTCCCGCTGGGCCTAACAGTTAAGAAGGAATATTATTTGAACGTTATACGTCGTTTGCGTAACGCTATGCGCCTAAAAAGGCCGGAATTGTGGAAAGACAATTCTTGGTTTTTACACCACGATAATGCACCATCCCGTACTGCAATTGTAATTCGTGATCATTTCGCCAAAAAACTCAACCCATATCGTTCGCAACCTAGCTGTTCAGCAAGCTCAAAAGACCGCTCCGGGGACACCGTCTTCACACGATAGAGGAGATTCAAGCCGCAGCGAAGACGGAACTGAAGGCCATCCCGGCAACGACGCGTATCTGAA
The DNA here is from genome assembly GCA_963969285.1 of Odontomyia ornata. Taxonomy (NCBI): domain Eukaryota; kingdom Metazoa; phylum Arthropoda; class Insecta; order Diptera; family Stratiomyidae; genus Odontomyia; species Odontomyia ornata. The sequence goes on along the minus strand of OZ017740.1, from coordinate 288,131,434 downwards.
ACACTAATGAATATTTTGACATGTAAATTTTACATAAATGCCACTGACAGTACCACCAACCTAAAAAAAAACGATTCTCCAAGTCCTTCGAGGCGCGCCGTTTAAATTCATATGTCACCTTATTTGTTGGTCACAGTAGTATATACATATATACTATATATATATATATATATATATATATATATATATATATATATATATATACATATATATATATATATATATATATATATATATATATATATATATATATATATATGTATATATATATATATATATATATATATATATATGTATATATATATATATATATATATATATATATATATATATATATATATATATATATATATATTTCGGGTGTGTAGATACTGCCCTCTTCAGGGTAATATATAATTCTTTCACAATTATGACGACCCTTACAAATTATTTTGGCATTAACTTACAAAAGTGAGCTAATGGCAATACTCATGTATCACCTAATGCGATAAAAATGTGAGTATAACTATATAAATAGTGTTCATTGTTGAAAACCACCCATAATTATCGCAAATGCGATAAACTGATCGGGGAAATATCAGTTGACAGGGATACTCTTGTAGGCCAGCATTTTTTGGACAGCACCACCCCACGGACCCCAAGATATTGAGGTCGTGGTCAGGTTCCTCCTGGATTGACAGGTAATGACCCTGACTAAATCCGGATTACGCTTTGGAAAATTAACTAGAATTGATGCTTTGGGCGGGTGGATATGATGGTTTGGACCTAGTTATTTTGCACGGTAGCGCCGGAGTGAAGCTCGAGGGTGAACGGCTCCAATTTTACCAGCATACCGTCCCCGTCCCGGTAAAATCTTCGCAGGGCTCGGAGTGCGTTTGAAGTTCGCACCATTGGGTTGGTAGTGTTGGTTCAGTTGAGATGGACTACCGATTAGCGCTGGTCTGGCTCTGAGCATTTGTCAACATCAAGGCTGTACCAACCCTCGCATGGCCTCCCTACGCTGCAAAGTTAACCTTGGGACCAAACAGCCAACTACACTTACAAACGGAGAATGTGGCTCCAAAGAGGACCCTATCAAACTGGAGCAATTTCAACTAAAAACCTTAAAAACAGATCAGAAAAATCCAACACAACCGTAAGTAAAATAAACAACGACGACGCAACCAGCCACTAAAACCACAATATTCACAGCACATCGGGAGTACAAACGATGACAAAAAGACGACGAAAACAATGACAGTAAAGACGGACAAAAAATGGAGATTAACAGACAGTTTTGTCCAGATTGCGATTCCTGCGGCATTCAGGCGCAGCAAAAAAGTAATGCAAATTCCAAAACCTCTTAAAAAAGAAAAAGGGCATTTCTGCAGGTCGCGCCGAATATTCGAGCGATATTAGAAAATATAAAGAACAGCGAGAATTTGGTAGTTACTGCTGTTATTACTACTGAAGCGACCGAACATGGGCCCTAAATCCGAAATAGTAACGAACCATCCTGAAGCCCACAAAGTTATTACGACAGGAAAAGAAAGAAGTGACCAGATAAATAAAGCGCCGTTGTGTGATTTCACCGCAATCGTCGAAAATGTAACTCAAGTCCTGTACTCGAAAATGGAAGCCGATAACCTATCACAAGAAACAAGGTCGAAAAGTACACTTGCCGTACAGCGACATCAAGAGGAAAGGCTAATCCAAAAAGCGGGACACATCCTAAAAAGAACAAAATCTCCATGTGACTCACAAAAAATTGGCAAAGGTGTAAAATATGGACTCCTTGAATTAGAGGGGCTCGTAGACCGCAAAGAGGATTACCGGAGCAGCTGGTTAAAGATGAAAGGGAACCAGAAGGCCAAAGAAGAACAAAAGGCTACAGAAACGCTGAGGGCTAAGCCTCAGGGGAATGCGCAGATAGCTCCACCATCAAACATCAATAAAAGAATGGTGTCTAGCCCAATAGAAGTAGATCGGGATAAAAGAAGGAAAAAGAGGCACTTGAAGGACTTGGAGCGCCAGATCAGAGGTTCCAGACAGTGCTGACAAAACGAGTGAAAGCAGCCGGAAAGAAGCTCCTTCAAAGAGTGTCAGAAAATAAAATTTGCACGAATGCCATCAAGAAAAAAGACCAGATACAAAGCAGGAAAGAAAGCAGCCCCAACAAAAAACCCAGCAGTAGGTACTGCGAGCAAAACCGAGACCACGCAAAACCTCTTCGACTATCCGGGGAAATGCAAGGCCCGAAGATACTGCTGTTAAAGCAGTATGACCAACGCGGTCGGGCGAAATACTGGTCAAATTCGAAGCAGAGGCCAACAATAAAGAAGCCTTCTGCGACGAAGTAAAGAGGGTAATCGGCAAAAGCGCAATTGTAGCTTCACGCAAACCGATGGCAATGATCGAAATAAGAGACACTCACTGCGTCACGGCTCTGGCCGAGGTAGAAGAGGCCAAGGAAAGGGAGTTCACTAGCTCGGGCAGGATTGAAGCGAGGTTGACACCAGAAAACCATAGAGGACAACGCATGGCCATCATTGACTTTACCGAAAAGGAGGCCGAACAATTTCTAAATAAGGGCAAAGTAAGAATAGGATGGGTTGTCGGTAGGATATGGCTCTTCAATGTTTCGAATGCCTTGGCTATGGTCATACCGCATAAGTATGCAAAGCACTCGATAAAAGTTTCTTATGCTGCGAATCAGGTGAAATGGGAAATAAAAGAAAAAAAGTTTACAAAGGAGGCACACTGTATTTCTTGCTAGGTTGTGGATCCAAGCCTAGAGCTTGAGCATGCCTCAGGATCAGGGAAAAGTTGGATTTTCCAGAAAGCCTTAGACAAGACAAAATCAGAACTTTGATGACCCACATCCTGTAACTAAACCTACACCGCAGTTTAACCACCCAAAACCTGCTTGAGCAGTTTGTGGGTGACACGAAAGCCAACTTTTTGCCGCTTAATGAGCAACATCACGATAAAAGTTCTCATCGTGGTATCCTAATGAAACTCGTACTGCTGCAATCTGGGTTCGCAACAGTGATTTCCTGGAGGAGCACTGTGGACGGGGGATGGTTTCATATGGGTTCGGTGCTCAGAGACCACCTTCTTTAGTGTGTACCTAACAACGAACGAACCGTTATCATCTTTTCGACCCATGCTAAGTGCTTCGGAGGGCGCTTCCTCGACCACAGATAGTGATGTGCTCGTCAGGGGCACTTCAACGCTAAAACAATAGAATGGTGCATGCCTCAAACAGTGGAAAAATGAATCCTGACAATGGCGGCCAGGCCGGTGCTCATCACACTAAACACCAGAAGTACGTCAACTTTCCGCCATATTGGCTCTGAAAGAACCATACTGGACGTGACATTCACCTCGGAGTCCTTAGTACGGAGGATACACAATTGGAGAGTATTAGAGAACTACTCAGGCTGTGATCATCAGTGAATTCTGCTTGAAATTAGTGGTGTTGTCTGCTGACTTCCATGCTCTCGACCCTCTACAAGTAGGTGGAGCATCGGGAGTATGGAAGTTGAAAAGTTAGTCGAGGTGCTCACAGCAGGTGCTCCGCTGCAGGATGATTCGCAGCGGACAGAAGAACTCGCAGGTCAAGACGTAGTCAACTCAACCATGAGCATCATAACGACTACTTGCAATGCTTCTATGCTCCTCAAAAATTCCGGCACGGCAAGCCCCCAGTGCTACGGTGGTTGTCTGAAATCGCCAAAAAGCGAAGGGAGTATCACAAGCTCTAGCGTGAGACTCAATGGGCGCGGAATCGTGATGAGTTATATATCATAACCGGGTAGCAGCATGTTAGTCAGGTAGGATATGCCTTCACAAAATGATTAACAAACAGCAAGGCTCGCTGTTGGCAAGATGTAGTGGACAATGTGAACAAATATCCACGGAGCCTCAGCTAATGATGCGGACGCTTGGTGCCCTACAGAAACCTCGCATGTATGATGCGGGAAAGATAGACGAGATAGTGTGGCCACTCTTCCTCGTCCATCATGTTTGTGTTGACGCTGTCCGTGGTGAAACAGTAATCGAGTGTCAACTCTCCCTACAGCTAGTACTGGGCGAAGCACTGAAAGCGGGGAAGGCTCTAGCTCCAGATAGTGTTGTAGCTGAGGTTTTACAACTTGTCTATCATCATTAGCCTGACTTGCTGCTCAGCACATTCAACGCTTGCCTACAGGACGGGGTTTCTCCAGTACGATGGAAGGTAGCAAGGCTCGTGCTAATCAGCAAGGGGAAGGAACATCCCGAATCACCGTCTGCATACCGCTCGTTATGCATGCTAAACACTGCTGGGAAAGTGCTAGAGAAACTCATCAAGGGAAGACTCACTGACACGATTCGTGCTGCTGGAGACCTAACTCCTAGGTAGTACGGCTTTAGAATAGAATGTTTCACCATTGATGCAACTGCAGAGGTGGTGAGTGTGTTCCAAAAGGCAAAGCCATATAGCCGCATCAAGCGAAGGATCGTCTTGTTGGTGACACTCGATATGGGGAACTCCTTCAACTCCCCTAGATGGATGGAAGCCCCCTTTTAAAATTTCAGAATATCTGGTGCGGCTTTTGAGGTACACAGGGCCAACAAAGAATAAAATTTACACCGAGTGTTGCCCACGGATCTATCCTTGGTCCTGACCTGTGAAATATGTCGTACGACAGGCTGTTAAGGCTGGTGATACCAGATGAGTTGCGCTTGATCGGCTATGGAGATGATGTTGTGGCTCTGGTCATTGGACGCACAGTTGTATAAGCGCAATTTAGGCTGGATAGGCTAATGCGCTGAGTGAGAGACTGGATGACTGCTTGTGGGTTCAGTTTAGCACTGGAAAAAACCGAAGTGGTCATGATGACAAATTCGAGAATCTCTAGAGTAAAGATGATCAGTATTGAAGACACACTGATCGAATTAAAGCCAGGGGTGAAGTACTTGGGGCTGCTGATCCACTCAAAGATGAGTTTTTCCGAGCAAATCAGGGCAACGGCTGAGAAGGCTGCTTCGAGAGTATCAACTCTAATTCAACTTATAGCTAACATAGCCCATCAAGAAGAAGCCTTTTGATGAGTGCTGTAGGGTCATTGCAACTGTACGGAGCAGAAATATGGGGTGACGTTCTCAGTAAGGAGGTATACCAAAAACGCTTGGCACTGTTAGCGAGAAGAAGAGCATGGAGGATTGCATCTTCGCATCCGACAGTTTCTGATGTGGCGGAAAAGGTTATTACAGGCGTGATACCTGTTCAACTCCTTGCTAGAGAGTGCCGCGATACTTACTTGCGTCAAAAGGAGGACGCGAGGGAGATGGTTATCCGCGAGGAAAGGCAGCGCTCAGTCAATGATTGGCAGCAGTTTTGGGTGATAATACGAAGGAAACGTAGACTGCGCGCCTCATTCCAGATATTAGACCGTGGCTCAATCGAAGGCATGGTGAGACTAACTTCTATTTGTCCAAGGTTTTGAGCGGACATGAATGTTTTTAGTCTTATCTGCGCAATATTGGTACGTCACGATTCTCCGATAGTTGGTTTTCCCAAGAGTCGAAGACAATGCCCGCCACACACACAATTCCTGCCATGTGACAGGCTGCGAACAGACCTCTACAGGGAGACGGGAGTCGTGATGATGCTCGGATCTGTTGATAAATGGAACCAGGTGGCACATTATGTTTGGGTAGTCCTGAAACATGAAAGGGACTCACAGCAGGCGAAGGCATTGTAGCTAAGGGATCGCTTGTCTGGCAATTTCTCTACTCCTCTTCCTCCTGCTAGAAGATGGACTCCCCAGCTTGATGGTACCTCACGGCACGGCGTAGCAAAATGAGACCTGGCCCGAAGTAATTTGTTAAACGGCTAGACGCTGGGTTTTTGGTTTGACAACGGTGGTATTCAGTGAGTAGTTCAGTCGTTTGCAAACGTGGGAGTCCAAAACTCATTTCGTAAATGATATTGACTTCTCGACCACGAAAAAAAGATGGTAATAGAAAGAGAAAGTAGAAAATATCGACAGAGAATATTGTATATGATTGTTAAGTAATTAACGTTAAGTAGATCAATCACCTGTTATTCAAATTGTATCATTCAATTCATTTTCCAAAAGTCCATTTGTAGCTGCATAAGCAGCAAAATCAATAACAATTATTTCTGTAAAGTAATACTTCCATCCGCCACAAGTCACTCACCTATGTAAAATTACTGCCATCTCAATCAATTTTAGCAACGACAATTAAATCGAAAGTTCAATCAAAGAATATTGAACTTGCTTGAGATGGCAATAATTTCCCACACGCGCAACAAGATAATTATGTACACCTTAGCTAAATTAAAGTATAAAATGTAAAAGAGAACTGGAGAAATACATCATTTGTTTTGTAGAACTCAAATTAATTGTTTAATTTCATTTTACGCAGGAACATTTGGTCCGTCGAGCCGGATATAGAGGCCGGATTAGAAGAAATTCATCAGTTTGAAGCGACAGCATCTCAACATTTGGTGACGATCGGACTTGCAGTTGGAACCAATTCCACAGATTTGGACTTGCGAAATTTGTGCAGTTAGGTGGCGCCTGGACTTGTAGTCGCAGTTGGGGACAAGTCATCAGATTTGGACGTGCAACAACCCGCATCGGTGCATGCTCTCAGCGATTGAACTTGTGTTTGGCGACAGGTGTTTGGAATTGGACAATTGGAATTTGCATTTCCCAGATTTGTCTTTGGGAGCCAATCATCCATTAACAAGTTCGCAGATTTGGACTTGCGAAATTTGTGCAGTTAGGTGGCGCCTGGACTTGTAGTCACAGTTGGGGACAAGTCATCAGATTTGGACGTGCAACAACCCGCATTGATGCATGCTCTCAGGGATTGAACTTGTGTTGGGCGACAGGTGTTTGGAATTGGACAATTGGAATTTGCATTTCCCAGATTTGTCTTTGGTAGCCAATCATCCATTAACAAGTTCGCAGATTTGGACTTGCGAAATTTGTGCAGTTAGGTGGCGCCTGGACTTGTAGTCGCAATTGGGGACAAGTCATCAGATTTGGACGTGCAACAACCCGCATTGGTGCATGCTCTCAGGGATTGAACTTGTGTTTGGCGACAGGTGCTTGGAATTGGACAATTAGAATTTGCATTTCCGAGATTTGTCTTTGGGAGCCAATCATTCAATAACAAGTTCGCAGACTTTGATTGTTGGACGTGCAACAACCCGCATCGGTGCATGTTCTCAGGGATCGAACTTGTGTTTGGCGACAGGTGTTTAGAATTGGACAATTGGAATTTGCATTTCCCAGATTTGTCTTTGGGAGCCAATCGTTTTCGCAAACTTGGATTGTTGGACGTGCATTGGTGCATTTGGACTTGCAAAATTTGTGATTTCGCAGACTTGGCATTGCGAAAATATACCTAATTTCACACAATTTGACTTGCAAATCTTGCGATTGAAAACAAACCAACGGAGTTGCGTCAGCATTGGTGCACCAAATTATATCCTGAACGGTTACTCGCACAAAGTTAAGGCTTAAAGCAGCATTCAGGATAAGTAAAATTTGAGGTACTTAAATTCAGAAGCAAAATGAGCGGCCAAGAAACAGCCTTCAAACAAGTACAAAGGCTTATCTCAAATTTCAAAAAAGACAGTGAGTCGAGACACAGCCTCGCATACTTCCAAACAAGGCTGGAAAAGTTGAAAACTTCATGGGCAAAGTGTGAAGAGAACCATGATGAGGAATGCAACCGCTTGAGAGGAAAAGAAGAGCAACTTAAACAATACAATATGGAATTTGAGAGCTTAGAGGATCTTGTCATGGACTACTTAACATTATTCCAGTCAAAAATTAACGGCTACTTACCTGAAGGGATAAATTCAGCAGCAAGTATACCTTCAGCACCAGCAGATGCTGTTAAGTTAGAAAGAGTGAGAATTCCATCTTTCAACGGCAGTTATGCAGACTGGTTCGCATTTCGTGACCTTTATCAAAGCATGGTACACAGGAATGGTCAATTGACAAAAATACAAAAATTTCAGTACCTCAGGAGTGCTCTCCGTGATGAAGCCGAGCAGCTTATTAACCACCTGAGTATCACGGAAGTTAATTATGAACCAGCATGGACTTTACTACAGGAAAGGTATGACAATCATCGTGTCATTGCCAACGAAATGATGCAGCGATTCTTCAACATTGAACACTGCACGCGGAACGATGCATCCGGACTTCGGCGAATGTTAGATACGATGAATCAGTTACTGGCAGGCATCAAAGCACTCAACGCAGATTCATTCTCGCTCACAACAGTATTTATGCTCAATCAAAAACTTGATGAAGAGTCCAGAAGAGAATGGCAGCGAGATATCTCGAATACAACTGAGATTCCCACTTTACAAACGTTTTTAGACTTTCTTAAACAACGATTTTCAATGCTAGAAGCCTTGTCACCAGTAAAAATGAAAACAAAAGCAGTAAAGGCAAATACCATTCAAGTCAACGTAAAAGCCTCATGTCCAATGTGCAAGGCCAAACATAAGCTTTTTGAGTGTAACACATTTAAACAAGCTACAATTCCAACACGACGCGAAGTGATTAAAAGGGCCAATCTCTGTTTCAACTGTTTTGGACAACATAGAGCCAACAAATGCACCTCAACACACAGTTGTAAAATCTGCAGCAAGAAACACAACACCCTGTTGCATCTGCAGCCGGCAGAACCTCCGTTACAACCTAAAGGGGCAACTTCACAAACTATTCAAGGTCACGGCGTATTCACCAAGCAAAACTACGTGTTGCTCGCAACGGCCCTAATAAGAGTATGCCGTCCTGACGGAAGTTGTTTAACGTTTCGAGCATTGTTGGATTCCGGAGCACAGCGATCCTTTATAAGTGAGTCTGCAGTGCAATTGTTACAGGCGAGACGCAAAAGCTCCAAACTCAAGATAAACGGGATTGGAGCGGTTGAAAACGTCACCTCCAGAGGAGAAACAAAACTCTGTGCTGTTATTGAACTCGATAACGGACTAACAGAGGAACTTGTATTCACACCACTCATCCTCGCAACAATAACCACACCTTTACCATGTACAGAAATTCCTCTGACTATTCCAGAAGGATTAACGATTCACGACTTGGCTGATCCAAGATTTAATGAACCATCAACCGTAGACATTCTTATTGGAGCAGATCTTTATGGAAGGTTATTGTTACCAGGACTGCTACCCGGCCAACCATGTGCCCAGAGGACGAAAAAAAACCTGCGTAAAATGAAATTAAACAATTAATTTGAGTTCTACAAAACAAATGATGTATTTCTCCAGTTCTCTTTTACATTTTATACTTTAATTTAGCTAAGGTGTACATAATTATCTTGTTGCGCGTGTGGGAAATTATTGCCATCTCAAGCAAGTTCAATATTCTTTGATTGAACTTTCGATTTAATTGTCGTTGCTAAAATTGATTGAGATGGCAGTAATTTTACATAGGTGAGTGACTTGTGGCGGATGGAAGTATTACTTTACAGAAATAATTGTTATTGATTTTGCTGCTTATGCAGCTACAAATGGACTTTTGGAAAATGAATTGAATGATACAATTTGAATAACAGGTGATTGATCTACTTAACGTTAATTACTTAACATAACCGCCCACCAAGAGCCATCAGGATCTTAAAGTTGATGATCGTTGTACCAGGTGGTGAATGAGGACGGTTGTGATGTGCAGTGTGTTACTTTGGATCTTTTTTGCATGCACCAGTACGTGAGGATGATGATGAGAGCCATGCCGATTGATCCGGTCAACGTGATGGAGATGATCGACATCGTCGCATGCGTTTTAATACGTTTCCAGTGCATTTCGTCAATTCTTGAGTCCAACTCTTCTTGTTCCGTAAGTAAAGATGAAAACGATTCGGAGTGCATAATGACCTGGGAGATGTTGAGCAGCTTGATTTCTGTATGTCGCAATGTTGAGTTTAGTATGGGTAAATTTGGTGAGAGGTATGTAGGAAACGAGCGACCAGTGTGGCTTTGATCAGCTATGAGGATGAATTCTTCAGCTTGAAGTTGGCAGTCTTGGGTGAGCTTGATTATTCCCGTTCCATTGATTTGTAAATCTCGTCTAATACCTTGGCAAACTGTCTGTGCATGGACAGGCTGAGGTGTGATGAATAACCAGGTGTTGACTGATACCATTTGCTGCAAAATTAGTGACGATATCTGGAAGGACGTTTGTGGACATATAGACTGGTCATGAAGGTTGTATAGTTCCTTAATTATGCAGTTACTCTTGGCTCTCAAGTCAATTAGGGTTGCACTGGGGAGAAGATATGTCCCAGTCGTCAATTCAGATGCTTTTTCTAGATCGATGGTTGTTATTTCGAAATAGGCTTGATCGTGATAATTGATTCCTAAGATCAAATTGGGAATGCTAAATGCGGTGAATATCGTAGATTTCTGTTGAACAGGAATTGCAGTGGCCTTAATCAGCTCAAATTTTCGGTTGTCTATGATTGGTAAGTATCCGCGTATTTTGATACTGCTTTGACAAGAATCGATTGTCAATCTGTTAGTGGTTGAGTGTACAATTGTGAGATGGGCTGGTAATAAAGCTTGCGTTTTTTGTATTGAGGATTGAAGGTCTGCGAATTTGATGCATTCTAATATTCCTTCCTTTGTATTGATAGCCATTAAAATATTGCTATATTTCCGATCTACTTCGTTTATGAAGTTGATGGCGCGCTGATACGTTCCTAAAAACTGAATGTGTACTTGGTTTGAGTCAACTGAAGAGTACCATTTCTTCGACTCATTTATCTGTTCAAGTCCGGTTCTTAATTGGTTTGAAAATCGTTCAAGCTGCTGATTGATTCTGCTTGCGGTTGTATTCAGTTTCTTTGTTAGTTGCAGTGATATTTTTCCTTGATGGTTGAGGAGGTTTCTAAGTGCCTCTTGATTGTCGTATAAATTTTGAACGTCGGTGATGATCTCGTCATTCACTCCAAAGACTGCTGTGAGCATTTGCCCAAAAATTCCTCGTTTCGTGCGGGTATGTTTAAAACGCAACAAGTTGATCTTATGCCTGGTGTCTTCGATACTGTCTGATATATGGTGAGCTAAGTCCCAGCATTGTACCTTCTCGGTTCTTTGTCTGCCCACAGAACACATAGAATGTAAACTGGTATTCATATTTTCCAAGTTTGTCTCATCTGTTGTTAGATCCGAGAGTGGAATGTCAATATTAATTTGCAACGTGCCTCGAAGTAGATTAGCCCGGCCAACTTGTTCTATGTACATGCCACCATCCAGATTTGTTACGTTAGCGTCTGATACTGCGGGAGATGGAAAAACACCAAGAACACAAAGTGCTGTGAGTAGGATTGTTGGCATGCTTGACGGTTGTTTCTTTGCAGTTTTCCTCCTGGCTTCCGCGTCAGTAGCTTGTTCTGATGGCCGTTTTGTTGCTATCTTTGATTAAGTTTGATCGTTTACGGTTGATAAATTTGGTTCCAATTGTGGTGGTGGGTTTTCAATCTCGTTGAATGGTAATTTACAAATTTTCACAATCGGACGCTTCTTGATGGTTCCATTCAATTTAACCGATACAGTGCGAACTAGCCCATCGGTTCCAGGGTGTGTTGCAACTATTCTTCCTAATGGCCATTGCATTGACGGGATATTGTCGGTTTTCACTAAGACAAGTTCTCCTACCTTTGGGTTATCTTGTCTGTCGAACCATTTGGATCTCTGCTGGAGACGTTGCAGATATCCTTCTGTCCATCTTCGCCAGAAAGAGTTCTTCATTTGCTGAACTAGGTGCCATCTTTTCAATAGGGTACAACTGGCTTCAGAAGGGTCATCTTTTATTTCGAATAGGTTCTCTCCAGTTAAAAAATGACCTGGTGTCAATGCTGCCAAATCATTCGGGTCATCGCTTACTTGCGTTAGTGGACGGGAATTCATACAGGCTTCAATTTGGGCTAAAAGCGTGTTCAGCTCTTCAACATTCAAAATTTGATGCCCAATTGTCTTGTAGAAATGCGCCTTCATTGTTTTTACGCCGGCTTCCCAAAGTCCACCAAAATGTGGACTACTAGGAGGGATGAACTTCCATTGTATACCTTGGTTGGCAATTTCAGAGCAGCATGCTTGAAGAGATGCCTTGTAAACTGCCTGTAATTGTTTATTAGCTCCTAGGAAGTTAGAGCCACAGTCACTAAATATTGTTCGACATTTTCCACGTCTAGCGATGAATCGCTTGATAGCTGCAATACATGCATTTGTTGTCAAATCAGACACTAGTTCTAGGTGAACGGCCTTGGTTGCCATGCATACGAAAATTGCTATATATGCCTTAGTGGTTTTGGCTCCTCTTCCTCCATTCCATTTGATGGTAATAGGGCCTGCGTAGTCTATTCCCGTCTGTAGAAATGGTTTTTCTAGTTGTACTCTGGGGGCTGGTAAATTTCCCATAAGCTGATTCCTGGGTCTAGCCGTCATTTTGAAACATACCATGCACTCTCGCAAAGCCTTCTTTACCAGGGTTTGTCCTGACAGTATCCAGTATTTGAGTCGTAAAGTGGCCAAAGTTAGTTGGCTACCCCCATGTAATGTTTGTTGATGAGCCTGTCTTATTAAAAGCGTTGCTAGATGACCTTTTGGGATAATTGCTGGATGTTTAGCTGTCTCTCCTATTAGTGCATTGTGAATTCGTCCGCCCACCCTGAGGATTCCTTCACTATCGACCCATGGCGATAAGGATTTGATGCGGCTGTTTGTTTGAACCCTATCATTTTTAGATATATGGAGGAGCTCTTCTCTGAACGGGTACCTTTGCGATATCTTTACGCATGTATTGGTAGCTTCTCTGAGTTCAAGTTCCGACAAGTTTCCTAAACGCTTCATCTTGGGGTGTCTGGTGTTATAGGCGAACCGATGACATAACGCAACAACCCTCTGGAGTTTATGAAAAGATGAATACGTCGTCAAAATTGTCGGTGGCTCTTCTGTAATGCTGGTTAATGATGCTAATGTTTCCTCTTCTTCCAAATAACTTGTTGATTGTATTGCTGGGGGCATACGTATGATGGGTGCGCTGAGCCATGTTGGACCATTCCACCATAAGGTTGATGTAATTAGCTCGTTTGGATACATTCCTCTTGATGCGATATCGGCTGGGTTGTCATGAGTGCTGACATGATTCCAGCGTTCAATGGAGCTATGTTGTTGAATGATGCTCACACGATTAGCGACATAAACCTTCCACTTAGCAGCAGGGCTCCTAATCCATGATAGTACGACCGTAGAATCCGTCCAAAAAAATTGGGGAGCGTTGTTCCAATTGTGTGCTTTGACAACTTCCGCCATGAGTTTTGTTAATAAAACTGCTCCATTAAGTTCTAATCTTGGTATCGACTGGACCTTAACTGGAGCTACCTTTGATTTGGCGGCTAGCAGAGTGACTTTTGTTGATGTTGCATTGACAACTCGGATATATACCACAGCAGCGTCAGCGGTGGATGATGAGTCACAAAATCCATGAAGTTCGAATTTGCAAGACGGTCTAAAATCGATCCACCGTTTTATCTTCAAAGCACCTAACGCAGGAAGTTGCTGTCGTAGCTGTACCCAGTCCTTTATTGTGGTGGAATCCAACGGATCATCCCAATCCTTTTCTTCTAACCACAATTTCTGGATTGTTGTTTTTCCTATGATGATACAGGGTTGTATCCACCCAAGCGGGTCGAATAGTTTCGCCACTTCTGCTAATATAATTCGCTTTGTAAAGACTTTCTCATCCTTTGGAGTTGTAATAATGAACGAGAATTCATCTGTCGCTGGATGCCATTGAATACCCAATGTCTTGATGTTCTCTGTTGCCGCAATATTCAAGGGAAGTTGGGTTTCTCTTTCTGATGGTGAAATGCACTCTAACAGTTTCGGGTGGTTAGACGACCATTTTCTTAAGTGAAATCCTCCCTTTTTAAGAAGGTTTCAAAGCTCTGCTTGAAGCTTGAGAAGGTGATCCAGTGTATCAGACCCGGTCAGCACATCGTCGACGTAAAAGTCTGTCACTAACGTCTGGGCTGCATTTCGAAATGATTTAATCTCATCTGCGGCTAGTTGGTGTAGCGTACGTATTGCAAGATATGGTGCGCATGCTGTCCCATACGTCACTGTATTTAGCTGAAAGTGTTGGATGGGGTCACTTTGGTTGAATCGCCATAAAATTCTTTGGAAATGTTGGTCTTTTCCATGGACAAAGATCTGTCGGTACATCTTCTCGATATCAGCTGCAATGACAAATTTGTGTTGCCTCCATCGCATTAAAAGATGTAATAAGTTTCCTTGTATTGCATGACCTGTATGAAGAAGATCATTTAAAGATTTTCCTTTTGAGCCTTTTTGGGAGGCGTTAAACACGACTCTTAATTTGGTGGTGCTGCTACTTTCTTTTACCACTGCATGATGTGGGAGATAGTATGCTGTTGTCATTTTAACGCGATCTGCTGGTACCCTTGTCATATGACCCAAATCAATGTATTCTTTCATGAAGCTCCGATACTGATCGTAAAGCTCAGGTTTCTGCATCAATCGTTGCTCCAACTGCCTGAATCGTATATATGCAATCCGTTGAGTTTCACCGATGTCTGCAAATGGATCCGTTTTACTCTTGAAAGGGAGACTAACGGAGTATCTGCCTGTTGGCTGTCGGTACACTGTTTGGACGTAATGATCCTCATTCTCGGTTTCTTCATCGGTCAGGTGCTTTATTGCTGGAAGTTCTTCTGTCTCCCAGAACTGACGCAATGTCTCCTCTAGACCTTGGTAGGATATGAATGCTTGAACTGCTGTAGAGGTGTTGCATGGAACTGTTCCAATGATTTTATACAAAGCCGTTGAAATTGGTTTCTGGTTGTTCTAGAGAACTAAGAATAGCAAACAATCCATCCAGCTATCTTAGTAGAATTTGGGTAATGCACGATCTCATTTGAAAAAAAAAACAAAAAGATTTTGCAAGTAGGTGTAAAGTGATGCCCTCTTCAAAGTTTCATCACAAAAAAAAATTATAAGATGTTTAAGGGGGGTCTCCCGATATAGGGGAGTGACTCCCGAAAAAAAATGTTTCATCGCATGTATGCAATATGGGTATCAATAAAATGTAATTTTGAAACAAATTTTCAAAATAACTTGATGCATATAAGTTGTATCGATTCGGGAGGTGAAGCGTGATTTAGTAACATGTAATCAAGTTTGCTCAAGGAGTAATATTTTTTGTGGACAATTGTGAAGAATGATTTTATTTTTTTTTTCGGGAGAATGTAGAATGAATGAACCTTTCTTTAGATATTAGTCCTAAAGTCACCATTTTTGGAGGCCGCGCTCTCACCGTGGATATTTACATCCTTCTGGCAGGAACACTCTCCTGTTTCCTCCACTTATTGCAGTTACGATACTCACTTCCGTCTAGATCTTAAAACAATTTGCCTTCATAATAAGTGGGTAAAATATCGAGCTCATAAATTTAACTTTAACTGAAAGTTTATATAATACATTAAAACCTTACAATTATAGGAAGAATTGAAGACTGAATTGTCAAAGCTTCTAAGATTTAATGCTGCCAATCGAGTGTAATAAGGAAATCCTATTTAAATTGTAATATCCTTATATCTTTGAATTATTTTCCCTTCGAAACTCTCAAATAAGATTAATTGCAGCGTGATCCGTTGTAAAATTCTTCTAATTTTTCTTCAATTCTCAACCACTCAAAAACTTTGAGCTTTGAATGAATTATACTTGCAAGTTTCTGAAGTGGATTAAAGATGAAACCTTCCTTTCCTTCTTTCTTACGAATAACGAGCATCCAAAAAGTTCCTCTTCATGGACTAGCAAACCGTAAAAAAATATTTAAGCCGACAAAACTAAGGACAACTTTTTCCCGCCACTTGAGCATTCATAAAACTGTGCCAAATTTTCCCAGACATAAATTCACAAGCAAGTAGAGCGTGAAATAATTAATGTTTTCCACGGTAAAGTAGAGAACTTTAAAGCTGATTAAATCAAGTTAAAATGTGGAAATAAATTCATTTTGTACCGTAATCAAAAGGATCCAATTTGAATCCAGCAAATTTAATGTAACGAGACAAACTTCATTGCATATAGGCGATATGAAAGTTTTAAATGAATTTAATTAACATACAAAATTGGATTCATTACTTTACGTAATGGCAATATTTTTTTGTTAATTTGCCTGGATGTTTGGTTGACTTTGTAACTTAAAGTAATTTTTTTCTGAGAATGCAAATCCAATTTTTAAGGATCAATTGACATCGATCTCCATTCGGCCTACAGAGCTCCACTCCAATTGACTTAACAAATAAACGAGAAGGAAAAAGTTTCCCAATTTGCTACAATCAATTGAATATCCTGAAAGCTCCGAAAATAGACCACATCTCAATTAGCACAAAGTAAACAGTTTGCCATCAGGCTCGAAAATAGCGAAATAAATAATACACCGAGTCAATCATTTCACCGAGTTGCTTATTGATTTCAATTATTCACCAAGTGTACTTCATCCGCCCTATATAGTGGAGTCGTACTGGTATATAAAATTCATCTACCTTTTGTATCTATGCGCTCGCTGTACTGTACTTAATAGATTTCCTTCTTTTGTTTCTATGTCGTCTATTTACTCAGGTTGGTACGAGGACAACTGGTACGAAGTGAATTTAGAAAATGAGAATATTTCATGTACGAGAGAGCAAATGAAACAAGCAGCCGAAGGACATCTCACCACCGAGGCATTGATGTGGAACCAGAACAGCCATCAAAAGACAATATCCGGAATGTCATCGGAGGATTTTAGGTAAGATATTGATAATAAAAGATAGAAAATTAGGTAGAGGAAACTTTGGGGAGAAATGTGATTGGGAGATGGTTGAGGCTGGGGGATGCCGGATACGAGGAAGAGAAATATATGTTTTCCTGTTTACGTACAATGTTTCTTCCGTTGTCGTGTAATAAATATATTGATGAGCCGGTCTCGTTTGATACTCGTGGGAAAATTGTCAGTTGTGTTGTAAGGACAGAGCAATCATTTATTTTTGACAGTCGAACGTGGAAGGTTTTTTTTTTGCGTTGGGTAGGGAAAGCTGAAAATTATTTAAAACAAAGAAAGTGTTCCATTGCAAAAATATATACCAAATATATTTTTATCCTTGTTCAGGCAGTAATGATAATATCTCTAAAGATTTAGGTAGAAGAATATTAATATGACTCCGAACATACTGTCGCGTGTTATTTTGGTTCGCGGCCAATAATTTTAATGTTCCGGGAAAGTGAAAACGCAATGTCTTTTTATTTAAGTTAAAAGAGTTTATTCAATTAAAAATGTCGATTTAACACTTTCACTAATTTTAATTTTCACTATTAAAAATGTAACACTTGTCCATAAATTTCTTATCGCAATTGTCTTCTAAATCACTTCACAATTACGAAAATCACTTCCCACACACTATCGCAGTTCTTATCGCGGTCGAATGAGTGATCCCCCCATTCATTCAGCTCGCCTTTATATAGGGTCTCTACCTATTCACCCATTTCTCGTACATTGGCGAATGTTCTACCGAGAGGTACCTGGTAGATTCGAGCAAATTAATGAATGGAGTGACGTCACTTGCAGATGATCATGCTTGTTGGGTTCTCGTGGGTTCGAGTAAATTCATTTGTTGACGTTCTTAATGGTTATGAAAACAATTGCGACAGTAGCTCGCAGAATTATTTGTACATGTAATTATTTGTACATGTAACACTGCCCCCACCTCAGTTCTTTTCGCCCCGAAAAGATGTGTCGCTATTCGTAGTCAATTCTCCCTGGGTGTAATATGGGGCAAGACGGTCCAGATGCACGATTTTCATTTTAGCTCTCGGCTTACGATGTTCCTGTATTCGGTATACGACGTCGTTGATTCGCTTTGTAACTCGGTATGGTCCCTCCCAATTATGTTGCAACTTTGGAGACCTACCCTTTCGCCGTTGCGGGTTATATAGCCACACCAAGTCATCTTGCTGGAAGCCAGTAGAATTAGCCTTTAGATCATACCTGGTCTTCATGCGGTCAGTAGCCGATTCGAGGTGTTTTCGCACTGTCCGATGTATCTGGTTCAACCGTTGTCTTAGATCACTTGCGTACTCCGAGACCGTTTGGGGTTTCTCAGGGGGTGTTCCGAACTTTATATCGGCTGGCAAACTTTATATCGGCTGGCAAAAAAAATCTTTCCAAAAATGACTTTGGCTGGGGCTTGGCCCGTCGATGCATGTTCAGCGGCTCTATACGCCATTAAAAATAGTGGGATATGTCGGTCCCAGTCCCTTTGGTTCTCGTCAACCATTTTGGCCAGGTGTTTATTGAGCGTGCCGTTGAAACGTTCGACCATTCCATCGGATTGGGGATGCAGCGGTGTTGTCCTCATTTTCCGTATTCCGAGCAGCTCGCACATTTCGCCATAAACTAGTGACTCAAAGTTTCGGCCTTGATCCAAATGTAGTTCGCCAGGTACGCCGTATCTACTGACCCAATTTAACACTAGCTGTTCGGCTACAGTAGTTGCTTCCTGGTTGGGAATGGGGTAGACCTCGGACCACTTGCTGAAATAATCGGCTACAACCAGCGTGTATCAATTTCCCCATTCAGATTCAGGAAAGGGTCCTGCGATGTCAACAGCAATCCTTACAAACGGTACCCCCACGTTATAGGTTTGCATTTGTCCTCTCAGTCGTCGCTTTGGGCCTTTAACGGAAGCGCAAATTGTGCATCTGCGACACCAGTCTTCTACGTTTTCTCGAGCGTGGAGCCAGTAGAACCTTTCCCGCAATTTCGCTAAGGTCTTGTTAACACCAAGGTGGCCTCCCGAGAATCCTTCATGCATTTTCTTAACCGTGGATTCGGCTTCTGGGTAGTATAGTTTGCATCCTATAGGAGCTGCCATCCACCGTTTCCCATTTCCGCTTGAGTATGCCACCCTCTACCTGAAGGGAGTTTCATTGTGCCCAATAGCTTTTCAGGGTTGCGCCATGCGTTGAAACGTCTTTCCACTCAGGTCGCCCAGTCGTCTCCTTCCATACGAGCAATGGTCCGATGTCCTCATTGGCTCGCTGGGCATTTCGAATCTCCTCCGATGACCAACCTTCATCGAATTCGGCCGTTATCAGTCGCAGATCAACGGGCGGTTCCTTTTCCTCAATCCGTCGGCAATGCTTGCAGTTAGCTGGACATGGGCGACGAGATAGGGCGTCAGCATTTCCATGAACTCCGCCCTTTCGATTAACAATTTCGTAGTCGTGTGACTGCAATCTTTTGATCCATCTCGCAACTTGTCCCTCGGGGTTTTTGAAGTTAAGTAGCCATCTCAGCGATGCATGGTCCGTTCGAAGAACAAATTTCTGGCCATATAGGTACTTGTGGAACTGCTTGGTGGCCTCTATTATAGCCAATAGCTCCTTCCTGGTCACACAGTAGTTCCTCTCACTTTTTAAAAGAACTCGACTGTAATCCGAGAGGACTCTTTCTTCGCCATTGATCTGCTGGGAGAGTACAGCTCCAATACCGCCGTTGCTTGCATCGGTGTCAACTACAAACATTTTTCCGGATTTCGGATACGCCAGTACGGGTAATTCACATAGCGTTTCCTTCAGGGTCTCAAAGGGTCTTAGGGTCTGTTTTAACCCCTTCTGCTGATACGACATGTCCCAAGTATTTTACTTCAGCTGCGAAAAGGGTACACTTGTCGGGACTAAGTTTCAAATTTGCCAGTCGCAGTCGGGAGAAAACCTCTTCTAAGTTCCGCACATGCTCTTCGAACGTTCTCCCGATGACGATGATGTCATCTAGGTACACCAAGAAGGTTTTCCAGGTTAGACCACGTAGCACGTATTCCATCAAGCGTTCGAAAGTGGCTGGAGCATTGCAAAGCCCAAACGGCATCACCACAAATTGCCACAATCCGGTCCCAACTGAAAATGCGGTCTTCTCTCGGTCCTTCTTGTCAATTTCTACCTGCCAGTAGCCACTCTTGAGATCGAGTGTAGAAAACCATTTTGCGTCGGCTAAAGTGTCCATGATGTCATCGATGCGTGGGAGCGGGTAACTATCTTTCTTAGTGACATCGTTAAGCTGCCTATAGTCGACACAAAAACGAGTGCTACCATCCTTTTTCTTTACTAGAACTACAGGCGCGGCCCATGGACTTACAGAAGGTTCAATAATGCCTTGTTTTTCCATGTCCGAGATCAGCGCGCTCACTTCTCCTTGTTTGGCTATAGGAAGACGTCTTGGTGCTTGTCGAATCGGCTTGGCTCCCTGTGTATCTGTGACGTGAGTTACCAAACTCGTTCGGCCTTGGTCATCCGGGCTTGTTGAGAAGATGTCACTGTACTTGGTGACCAGATGAGAGGCTCGGTTGAATAGCTGCACCGGCAATTTGACTCGCTTCAATATTGCAGACGTGGATTCCCGGGCTTGTCTGTGTCTTGCCTCCTTTTCCAATGATGGTTGTGAGTAGCTTCCAAAGAGGTGATGGTGGAAACAGGCTGGCAGCTGCCGATGACTTCTCCCGCTTTGATGCTCGTGGTTGAGTCTGCGGTGTTAAGGACTCTAACCGGCACGTATCCGTTCCTTAAAGATCTTACAAGGCTTCGTCCTACAATCAAACTGCGCAATGCGGACGTCTTCGTTGGCTCTAGCAGATAAGATCGCTGGTCTCGAGAATCACCATCAAGCTTGGCCCATACAATGCTTTCGGAAGAATTCGGTACATCAGTGTCAGTATATACCACCACATTCATCTTGGGGATTTGGACGCTGGGATCCTCCATCAGTACTTCGACATTCTGCCATTTCAAAAACCCGTTTGCCCAAGTCCAACGTGATTCCATGTGGTCGCAGAAAATCCATTCCGAGAATGCAGTCATCCATAATGTTCGCGACCAGAAAATTATGTCGGAACACGAGGTCTCCCAACTGTATCTGGAGGTTGACCTCTCCATGAACAGGTGCAGTTTCTCCCGTATCTGTCCGTAGTGAGGAAATTCTGCCCTTGTGAAGTTGTTGCTGTCTAACTAGGTCTGGTCGGATAATCGATCGGGTTGCACCAGTGTCGATTGTTATGATGCAGTGTTCTCCGTCAATTTGACCCGGAAGGCATAAGTCCGCTTCTCCACGATGTAGTCTTGACACGGTGATGGTGGTGCTGGGGACGTCGATCCTCCTAGCCAACCTCTGCCCCACGAAGTTGGCTCTTATATGTTTCCCGACCCCTCTGTTTGAAGGGCTTCCATTCTGGGCTCCTGACTCGGTCTGGATCTCCTCCTAGCTGCACACCCTGGACAATAGCTCGGTTTTCTTCGCTTCTTGCAGTCTCTTTGCAGGTGCCCCTTCTCTCCGCAATTCCAGCATCTAGGCGCACCATATACATGCGGGTCTCGCTCAATTTCCACGCGTTCACACCTGCACTCGTCTGTCACTACCTCACGAACCCGGGCAGTGGTACGAGTCACATTTTTCGCTGCCTCAAAGTTCAGACTGTAAGCCAATGCGTCCTTAACCGTTTGCTTTTGAGCTAAACGCACGGCTTGTTGCAATTTCGGGTCCTTTAGTGCGCTGATGAATGCTTCTGTCGCTGCATCATCTCGATGCTCTGGGTCGTAGGCTGGGTAAGCCAAAAGTGCTAGTCGCTCAATGTCTTGGGCTAGTTGCTGCAAGGTTTCACCAGTCTTCTGCACCCGATGCCTTAGCTGTGACCGATAAATCTGCTTTAGATGATCGTCTCCATAATGCATGTCGAGCGCATTCATTATAGCATTCGGGTTTGAGTGCAATTCAACGGGGATCGTCTGCAACAGCTCGGCAGCTGGGCCTCTCAGAGCAAGAATCAATGCAGTTGCTCGTTCCTGCTCATTCCAGTGATTTATGCGAGCGGCTGCTTCAAACTGGGTTTTGTAAATAGTCCAGACCGTTTGCCCGTCGAATATTGGTGCTTGCGCATTTCTAGATGAGCTTTGCGCTGTGGTTATAAGTGGGGCTGGTGAGGCGATTACTACTGCCTTCGCTGCTTCCAAGTCCTTTTTCACTTTTTCTATCTCATGGTTGATTCTCTCCTCGACCTGGCTGATCTCAAGGTTGATTCTCTCCTCGACCTGGTATACCTTTTCCTTGACGCATTTAATTTGGCTGTTGAGACTACTGAGCTCCGCTTTTATTTCGGTTGACTGTTTTTGCAAATCCGCCTTGATTTCAATCGCTTGTTGGTCCATTTCTGCTGATTGTTCATTTAGCTGCGCTGATTGTTCATTTAGCTTCGTTGATTGTTCATTTAACTTCGCTGATTGTTCATATCTAGCTTCGTAGTTAAATTGGACGACTGTTGTCGCTGCTCTTGCTGCATCAGCGCATTTTCTGGTTCCTTTGGTTTTTTTGTTTCTGCTTCACCACCTTCTGCGCCTTTTTCTGCATCTGAGGGCTCACCCGAATCCAGATACGCGCCTTCCGATTCAATTGCGTCACGCAAGCGTGCAATCAGTGTGGCCTTTGTACCTTGCGTAGCCAGGTTTCGCTGCTCCAACTCTTCCTTAAGCTCCGACATGGTCAATTCATTAATTTTTAAGTTTAAGCTTCGTGGCATTTTTAATGTTTCTTTAAATTTTCCTATTGTGCACTATAAAAATGTTCAACTATTCACTTTCAAAATTTTTCTATCCCACTTCTGACACCACTGTCGCGTGTTATTTTGGTTCGCGGCCAATAATTTTAATGTTCCGGGAAAGTGAAAACGCAATGTCTTTTTATTTAAGTTAAAAGAGTTTATTTAATTAAAAATGCACAATAATCGATATAACACTTTCACTAATTTTAATTTTCACTATTAAAAATGTAACACTTGTCCATAAATTTCTTATCGCAATTGTCTTCTAAATCACTTCACAATTACGAAAATCACTTCCCACACACTATCGCAGTTCTTATCGCGGTCGAATGAATGATCCCCCCATTCATTCAGCTCGCCTTTATATAGGGTCTCTACATATTCACCCATTTCTCGTACATTGGCGAATGTTCTACCGAGAGGTACCTGGTAGATTCGAGCAAATTAATGAATGGAGTGACGTCACTTGCAGATGTTGATCATGCTTGTTGGGTTCTCGTGGGTTCGAGTAAATTCATTTGTTGACGTTCTTAATGATTATGAAAACAATTGCGACAGTAGCTCGCAGAATTATTTGTACATGTAATTCTTTGTACATGTAACAATACATTTGTTATTAAAAGTAGTCCAATGGGATATCATGATAAAAGTCTTGGGAAAATCTTCGCAAATGACGAATTAAAATTGGGTTCAAAATTTAAAGGCACAAAAAAGGGGAAAATATGCGAATATTTGGCATGCTTTTTTCAGGATTGGACACATCTGCCAACTTCAACTTGGCAACACCGTAGCGAGGTACTCAGTTAGTGGAATCGAGTCGAACCAAGCAAGCGGTTCGTAGAAACAACGTTTCCTATGATATGATTGTGAAAGATATTTTTAAGGTTAATTAGTGAAGGATAGTTAATATCATTAGAGAAACAAAGCCGTGCTATCTTTAAATTAAAGCAATTCCCTAACATCCACAGTCCTTTTATTCCTGACAGTTTTCAGAAGTGGGATGCTACGGAATTTTCGCTTTATTGGATTTTGTGTGCTTTTAATAACAGTCAGCCGTCCCGTAACTGCTCGTTGCGTATTTTCGATTGATTAGCCGACATTTTGAATCGTGAATATTAGCGCAATTGCCGTGTCAAATTTTTATTCGTGTGTGGCCGCCATGTTTCTTAGTTGAAAATGCCAGACACCGTAGTTCGTATTGATTCGCTCACAATCATCGAACTCAAACATGAGCTACGTTCGAGAAATTTGCCAACAAGAGGCAACAAACCCAAATTAATTTTACGTCTGATGGAAGCCGTCAGTGGAGACGACGTTGAAATTTTAGCCCAGAAGTTTCGCGCATCCGACGAAGCGATAAAGTTGTAAGAAAGCGTGCAAAATCTCTCAACTTTAGTTCAAGCATTAAATATTCAGGTACAGAGTATTGCTGGTGGATTTGCAAACTCTGTTTCAGACATAACCCATGGCGTGTCGCCAAACTTGAATATGACATCAACCTTTAGTCTTGGTTTTCCGACGGACGATAGGCAAAACGTGTCAAATGAGGCTGTTGTATGATGGAATCAACACCAAATCTACATCTATCATAGACAGATGAAGATCAGTCGCCGTATTCGGCATGACAAGCAGTCCCAGTACGTCAAAGAGGGTAGATGTGCGGGGATAAGTGACGCAGCCATTATAAGATATATGCATTAAGGTTCAAACGACGTTCAAATGCAAACCGCTATCGCGTGCTTTACATTCAAAACAACTAAGGCGTTTTTGTGTTGTCTTTAAACTTATTTAACAAACCAAAGTAAGATAAACATACCGGTCACGCGAAAATTACATAGTGAAATAAAAAGTGTAAGCCTTGAACCCTGTGTCAAAGAAAATATTTTATAAGTCTGTATCGGGAGCGATGACTGTTGCCGATACAAACGACGGGTCAAAGCGTGTTTGTTATAATTGTTATAAAACGGGGCACATTTCCGTCAACTGTTCTTTGCCCCGACGACGACCGCGATGTGTTACATGCCGAAAAACGGGACACAGTGCAGATACATGCATAAGTCGAGATAAACCAGAATATATAAATTCCGTACAAAACCAAATAGTGAAGAACATTCAGATGGATGGAATAATTTTGGACGCGTTTATAGATTCGGATAGTAATCAATCTCTCGTGCAAAAATCATGCGCGTACAACTTAATAAAGTTTCCGCCGATTGAGTTGAACGGATTTGCAGGTGAATGCTTAGAATGTACTAGCCAAATGATAGCGACCTTAAAAATAGACGATACAATTGTACGCGTGGACCTATATGTCGTAGCCGATCACCTCATACCAAATAGATTGCTTTTAGGATTGGATACGTTGAACGGAGTTTCACATCAAATAATTATTGAAAATGGCAAATGCCATGTTTAAAGTAAATTTTCTATATGTTGAAGCCCATCACTTCATACCAAATAGATTGCTTTTAGGATTGGATGCGTTGAACGGAGTTTCATATCGAATAATTATTGAAAATGGCAAGTGCCACGTTGAAAGTAAATGTCCTAAAATACCTGACATGGAAAGAAAATTAACTGCAGCCGACGCAACCAAACTGCGGGTACTACTTGATGATTTTCGTGATTGTTTTGCAGAGACTACGGCCAAAATGGGTCGCTGCAGGACAAAACCAATGAGTATCGAGTTGATACCATATCTCGACCATATCGTGTGTCGTTGGGTAAAAGAGATAAGATTGTAAATGAATTGCTAGCCATAAACGTAATCCATCCAAGAAATTCATTATCCTCTTCGCCTATTGTTTTGGTTGCGAAGCAAGATGGGAAAGATCGACTTGGTATTGACTTTCGTGCGGTAAACGCTATCACCAAGAAGAAGCCGTACCTAATGCCGTACCTAATGCGCCGATGATTTTCCATGAGGCCATGATCGACTTGATTCGTCGTATGAAATCAAGAAATATCGTAAACTATATGAATGAAGTCATTATCTCCAGTGTGACGGCGACTGAGGGCTCCAAAACTCCAAAGGAAGTTCTGGAAGTTTTACGGGAGATGGGTCTTACACTTAGACCGTCAAAGTGTGTTTTTTTTGTATCCGAATTAACCTTCTTGGGTCATCGCATACATAGAAATGGAATGAAGCCTGGAAGCAGGAAAATTGATTCTATCTAAAAATTTCCAAAGCTTGAAAATGTGACTGATGTCAGAAGATTTCTTGGATTACCGGGGTTCTTCCGCAATTTTATTGAAGGGTTCTCAAAAATTTCTAAGCTGCTATCGAATTTGTTAAAAATGAAATAACAGAAATCTCATCTCTGTAGCAAACCCATTCTAGTTCCTTATGATCCACGTGCTGAACACGATGTACACACCGACGCGAGTTCTATTGGGCTCGCCGGAGTCTTCATGCAATCTACGGAGGAGAAACCATTCCGGCCAGTAATATATTTCAGTAAACATTGCACCGATGCTGAAACGAAGTACAGTAGCCACAAATTACAGGTACTGGCAATCGTTGAAACGTTAGATCGATTCCGATTTTATTTGATTGGAAAACACTTCCGAGTGGTGTTCGATTGTAATGCAATATAGACGATGAAGTTGACCACTTCATTTAACAATCGAGTTGCTCGATGGTGGCTAAAACTCCAAGAATTTGACGGGTACATCTGGTACATCGAGCACAAAATAATACGAACCATGTCGATGCATTAAGTCGTCGACCACACGAACTACCGCAAGAACCGACAATAATAGCAGATAAAGTGATACTGATACAAAAACCTGATCAGAGCCACTGGTTGATATCATTACAGCGACAGGACCCGAAACTAAAGGAAATTATGGATATAATTGATAAGGTATGTAAAGCAGCTCGATTTGCCCAATTAAAGTCCGATTACACTCTTACTAAAGGAAGATTGATGCGAATAGTAAATGGCGATCTTAAATTTGTAGTGCCATCAGCCATCGGTTGGAGACTAGTAAAAAGTTGTCATGGCGATGCCGGTCATTTTGGCGTTGATAAAACGGTCCATAGGATACAAGAACTGTTCTAGTTTATCGTAATGCGTTCGGAATGTTGTCTAAATAAAGTACCAACAGGAAAAACCGAACGTCGCTTGTTTTATGAACAGGTTGAACCTATACCTTTTAGGGTATTGCATATTGATCATTTAGGACCATTTCCGAAGAGTAACAAAGGCAATCTATACTTAATCGCAGTAACGGGCCCCTTCAGTAAATTCACAATGGTTCGAGCCACGAAAGCAGCCAACAGTCGACTAGTAGTAACTATGTTGAGAGACATCACGTCAGACTTTGGTATACCAATCCGTATTATAAGCGATCGAGGGTCGGCATTTACATCGAAAGAATTCGAGGATTACTGTGCAACGTATGATATTCATAACGTGAAGGTGCGTGTGCGAACTCCGCGGGCTAACGGCCATGTTGAGTGTGTTAACCCATCAATATTGTCATATCTACGATGTTCGATGACGGATTGTAAAAAATGGGACGAGCTTCTACCGAGTTTGCAAAGGGTACTAAATTCTCAAATCAACTCGACGATCGGACTCACACCTAATCAGATAGTTTTCGATTTCTGTTTGAGGGATGTAACAGCGAGCCGTATCATCCTAGCACTACAGGACTATACGGGTGGCAATAATCAACTCTCGATAAGCGAAATTCGGCGAGAGGCTGCGCAGCGTATTATGACCGAAAAAGAACGATGGAAAATAAGATGCGATGAGAAACAAAAGACTCCTGTTTTATACGAAGAAGGCAATTTAGTGGTTGTACAGAACATACCAATAGCAACTGGGGAGTCCCATAAATTGGAGCCAAAGTATCGAGGGTCATATGAAGTGGCCAAAGTCTTGAAAAACGATCGCTATGTTATCAAAAGCCTGGAGGATGATCAGAAATGAAAATTCAGTTCCGTGTTCATGAGTGATAAAATGAAACTATGGTGCCGACTCAGCCCAGATTTGGATACCTACGACTTTAATGACGATGATGAATACTACGAAGAAATCGGGCCGATTCCTTCCCAGGAGGGCCGAGCTGTCAACTCCAACTTGGCAACACCGTAGCGAGGTACTCAGTTAGTGGAATCGATTCGAACCAAGCAAGCGGTTTGTAGGAACAACGTATGCTATGATATGATTGTGATCGATATTTTTAACGTGAATTTGTGAAAGATTATTAATAATCATCACTGAAACAAAGCGGTTCTATCTTTTAATTAAAGCAATTCCTTTTATTCCTGCCACATTCAACCTGAAAAATTTGGAAAATTATATAAGTTGTAGCGTTTTTACAATTTCCTCAAAGTCCACAAGGGACAGCAGTGATGGGCGGCTGCCTCAGTTGGCTAGAACAGCCAAGCTCAGCTGGTATGACCAGGTCTAGGAACGCGTACGTGTGCTGGCAGCTAGCTTTTTACGGTATCATGAGGTAGTTCCATTTCGCTAGCGCCAAGTCTACTTGAACATTTCTTCGCACGTATAATTTCTCAAGTTGATAAATCAAAGGCCTAGGCCAGAACTGAAGGCAGCGTTAATTTATTCAAAACATATTATCGTATCTCTAACAACCGACGACGGACACAGCCTTGATGCAAAACCAATGACAAAGAACGACGCCTAAAAGACTTTGCTATAAGTAAAGGCATCCAAATTCCACACCAAGATTGTAATGATTTTTAAAACGTTCTCGTTCATTCATTCATCCGAGATCACGCGAAGGAAATCCAAATGGACCTTTCATCGGTTGAAGACGTGAAGTCTCGGTGTATGTCAACGGACTGTACCCAACGGGTCAACTATTCCGGGCACCCTTAGCCTACTCTGAGGTGGGTTCATGCAGGCTAGCTAGTTTGAGAGGAATTTCGGTTGCAGGTCTTACGCGGCTAGACTAAGGGTGCCACGACTTCAGAAACTCTACGACGGACGAGCGAGAATGTTTTAAAAATCATTCCGAATGGTGCTGAACGTGGGGCCCAAAACGTTACAAATGGGAGAGTTCAGTCATTGTCTGACTTATGTTTGCTTTATGGAAAACGTGTTGATACTCTGGTTCTAGAGTCTCACGGACAGGAGCAGTGGAGTTGTGTGAACCACATTATTAGTCCTTTTACGTGAGTTGTAGCTTCCACTCTTCTTTGTGTTCTTTCCTCGTGAAAAAGTTACTTCAGATGTTGTTTCTCCGGGGTAAAACACGCAAGGACCTTCATTTTTCATGATAGGAACTGTCAGCCAAATGGGTTCCGCCGATCTACCTCGCCTTGCAAGAAAATAGAAGGCTACCATGCCTGAATATTGTGAAGGGACTCTACACATCTTTTTCATGCGCGATAGATGAGTGATTTGCCTTCGATTTTCGATGGCATATGCTGAAATGCTTTCACAGGCCAGGATTTCGACCGCATGTAATATTGTTCTGGGGAATCCTATCACTCATCTCGTCGAGTCAGTTAATGTAGTTTAGAAACCATTTACAATGTACTTAAGGTGGGGTGAATTCAAACCGATCTTCTTGGCAAACTACAATCCGTTTTCGTTTCCTAATGAGAAACTCGGCGTTGCTGGAAAGCAAAAAGTTCATCAAAGTATTTTTTTGTAGGTCAGCGATAGCTCGCCATTAACGGCCAATATATTTACCCGTAGCCTTATTTATTATTTTTTTATATTATCATGTTTTTGCTAAGTAGCATAAAAACTACCTACGGAGACATGGCATTACATTGTACCCCGCCTATTGCAGGTGCATTATTAGACCCGCCGACATGCAGGATATGCGTCAGTGGGTTCTGTGCAACGGATACCGACATGCTGACCCCGTGTGGATACGAGCACCACCCGGGTCGTATCACTGAATGGGTCACGACGTTCGGGATTTTCCTCTTGTTTTGCCGAGCCGTGGGAGTGCGGTGCCTAAAGAAGCTTCCTTCTTGCTGAAGTTGACAGGAGCTCTGGGTGTAATATTCCCGCCTATTCCTACTCTGGCGAACTGGTCCCTTAAATTAGTGAGTGAAAGTCCTTATGGGGACACAAAAAGTCTACCCCCATGGACCGTCGTTCATACCTCAACACCTGCAAATTCTCTGAAAGTAGCAGAAGAAGCTGAATCTGATCCTCTTCGAGCCGCGTCCAGTACAGAAATACAGCAAGTGTTGAGTTTGTTACAGAACTTAACCTGTCGTATCAGTAGACTGCAAAACATCTTCCGGGAACCACCTTCACGTGATCCTATTTCGCTTTCTCGGGTTGAAGGATCAAATTATATGGATCCACCACACCCAATCGAGCTCTCTAGAGTTGCGGGGACTCGATCGGGTACAACTGCTGCACCTGGACACACGATAGGAAAGACCCGGACCTCTGGGACCCGGTGTCCTACCTGAATCCAGAGTAGTAGACCTAACTCAACAAGGACGGACCTACTATCAAGACCTACCCAAGCACGATTAATTGTATATCAAACTTTTGCCTGGTCTGAAAACGATGCCCCGAACCAGCATGGTCTAAGAAGAAACGTCCCTTAATCAGGAATACCATCTCAGCACTAAGGCATCCCATTCTCTAGCAAGTTGGAAACTGACTTATGCTGGTAAGGATGATACCCACTCCATCGAGGGATTCCTGAGACAAGTGGAACATATGGCCAGGGTGACGCTGAAAGGTAACTTTCACCTCTTGGCTCAGCAAGTATCAGCACTCTTTACAGGCCGTGCTCAACGTTGGTTCTAGACGTTTGTCGAAGCAGAGCTCGACTATGACTGAAATTTGCTGGAACAAGCCACACTCAAAAAAATTTCCCCGGTTGACAGCGGCGCTACTTACAAGAACAGCTTCATAATAGTTATCGAATACCCCATGAGACAATGGAAGACTATAACCAGGTTCTGCATTGTCTAGTGGAGCGCCTGGTTAGCCTTATGACAGAAGAAGATCTTGTAGACGTTCGCTGGTGTGGAATCCGCCCAGAGTTAAGGGAACCTGTGGCTTACGCCTCTAGATATTCTATAGGTACACTTCCTTCTTTAGGAAGGATAATGTGAGCACATTACACATTACATGAATTCTCCGAACTCAAAAAGCGTAGCAGCCATTGGCACTCCTCGAACCCAAATGATAAGGAATTGAATATGGCGCTGCTGGCAACCCAACCCCAGTTATGACCGCATCTGTGCTGATGCACGTCGCTGACCACACTTCTCTCGAAGTTCTGTAGCCAACGTCGAATGCGACTGAACTGGATCCTCAAGGAAACGACTATCAATCGAGTCTTCCTTGGCATGTTGAGTCCTTTCATGTTCGACGCAGAGAATATCTTGCTACCCGTTGACACACTTTTAATAATTGTCAGATGCGGAGAAAGGTGAGGCAGTCAAGAGGGTTGGTACGTGGAATCTAGTTAGATGAATTATTGAAGGATGACGTCCACCCATATGCATCGGTACAGATCTTGCAGAATTGGATGGTATGCTTAATCGACACTGGAGCCAGCATCAGCTGCAAGCAGCCAATTTTGCAAGAGAAATCCTGAAAAACTATATTGATCAAATCCAGCACTTCACCAGCTAGTTGAGCCCATCGGATGAAACTCATCATTTCATTGTAGACTCACAGCTGATGCTACCTTTAAGGGTGCGACTAAGTCACTGAATTTTTACATTACACCCAAACTGACGATAAATGTCTATTAGGTGGGTACTTCGTCCGATGATTTAACTTGGTATTATTTTCCAGTAATTTATTTAAATCTGCCGCCACCATAAAAGACATTTCACTGAATTCTCACCCATTTTGACATGCACTAGATGCCAATCAACAACTAGGATTAGACGTGGCTGTAGCAGGTTCCCCGTTGCATGAGAAGGGATGTCTCGGCCAGAGAACTTTGGTACTCCACACGATAGATGTGTGGGAGGCTGATTCTATTAAGCAGAAACATTTTACCGAATTTCTGGCGAAGAAAAAGTCGCTATATGTATGCAGAAGTTGATCGAATGTTGGCACTAGGTGTGATTGAAGATTCGCAAAGTGCATGAGCTGCGCCAGTTATCTTAGTGCTTAAGCCGAATAAGGTCCGACTATGCCTCGATGGCAGGCGTTGTTAAAGACCCAAACCCCTACTGTTGATCGAGGATATCTTAAATTGGTTGCATGAATCACACTTTATTAGTAGCCTAGACCTCAAAAATGCCTTCAAGCAGATCTCTATGGACCTTAGTTAAAAGGAGACGACCGTCTTCACGTTCCCAGGTCACCCTTTTTACGAATTTGTGACCATGCCTTTTGGCCGGCGTAATGCGCCATAGGAAATTGCATGACTTATGGATAAGGTAATACCACCGCACCTACAATACCAAGTCTTTGTATCCCTGAATAACTTGTTACTAATAACCGAAAACTTTGACGAGCATATTGTCCTGCTTAAGGAAGTGGCTTTGCACATCCGGAAGGCAGGAACATCCAAAAGAGTTGGTTCATTATGACGGAGGCTAAGTACTTGGATCACATCATAGATTACAGTGACATCAAAAGAAACCCGGATAAAACAAATGCCATTGACGCCTTTTCCCTGCTTGAAACCAGCAAGCAGTTGCGTTGATTTCTGGGCTTATGTGGTTGATATCAACGATTCTTACGTAATTATGCAACCATCACCATGCCTTTGAAAAAAACATGATGCATGAGGGATGGAAGCTCATCTAGGAAGAGCACAGCTTGCGTGCTAATTTTTAACGCAACAAATGGCGCCCAACATGCTTGCACAAAATGGGACAGACTGCGAAGGGGTCTCTACAGGGAGAGATAATATAATCGCTGTGATACTCGAATCGCTTGACAAATGGAACCAAGTGGCACATTATGTTTGGGCAGTCCTAAAAGATAAAAGGGACTCACAGTAGCTGGGGGCGTAGGGGCTCGAGGAACGCTTGTCGGGCAATTCCTCTTCCCCTCTTCCTTCCCGCTAGAAGAGGCATCTCCCAGCTTGAAGGCATCCCACGACGTAACAAAACGAGACCCGACCCAAAGTTATGTGTCAAACGTTTCCAGGCTGGGTTTTTGGGTTGACCGGGAATCATAGAAACCAAATTGAAGTCTTGATCTGAAAGTGTTGTAGGAGAATAATCGTAAAGCATTCAAAGTGGACAATCTGCAATTGGCCAAATACTCTCAGTTTAGCAGATGCTCAAAAAGTGCTGGAAATACAGCATCGATGTGCACCAACTCTTAGTAGACTTGCAAGCGTACGACAGTGTCGACAGAAATTCCCTATACAAAAGGATTTCGGCCGACCCGACTTCAATATTGATCGTTGCTGTGTCGTCTAGCGGGCGAAAGGAATGGGTGGATGCGAAAATTTTTTAATCTCTCTCTCCCTCTATAAATTTAGTCATGATCGACGTGTATTGAGTATTTTGCTGATATTATTATTAATATAGAGTATTGTTATTGTATACCGAGTCTTCCATTTACCGACTTACTCATACTTTAAAGTGGTTACACCAGCCGAAGTACGTATTTTGTACGATACCGAATGATTTCTACGACGCTGATGACGGCAATGGCGGCCAAGCCACCTCTGTCACAGATACCGTGGCCGCTGATGTCGAAGCGAACGCCATTTATCTCAATTTGTTGCCTTTCTGGCACAGTAAGGTGGCGTTATCGTTCGCACGTGTTGAAGTGCAATTTCGCACCAGCAAAATCAACACCGACGTAACATATTTCGACGAAGCCGTCGCCAAGTTTGACATGCCAATTCTGGCACATATTGCCGATATTGTGGAGTTTTTGCCCTAAAAGGGCAAATATGAAACCCTCAAGCGAAGGTTGTTAACTGTTTTCGGCATCACAGATGATGAAAGGATGCACCAAATTCTGTTTGAAGTGGAAATGGAGGATCAACGCCTTTCTAAGTTTTTACGCTGCCTACAGTGCTCAGCTCCGAAGCTCATACCGGATAACGAAGTTAAGTCATTATAGCTTTTGCTGGATAGAGAATCTTTTTGGCCTTCTAGAAGTTCCTAGGCATACATCCTGTTCCTCATCCTAAAGCAAGACTGCCCTGGCATTCTTGCAGAGATTATCGTCGCCCCGACGCCATTACGATTTCAGATAAATACCCTATGCAACGAACCGAGGATATTTACCTAAAGTAGAGTGAGAGGCATTTTTCCTCGAAGATATATCTGTTGCGGGCGTTTCATCAAATGTCAGTAGCAATGGCAATTGTATTTCAATTTGGATTACACGACTTCACGTTGATGACGTTTGGTCTTTGTAACGGTGCGCGGACCTTTCAGTGCTTCATGGACGAGGTTTTCCGAAGACTCAACTTCTGCCTTTGCTACCTGGACGATGTGCTAGTTGCATCGAGATTGAAGGAAGAGCATGTACAGCACCTTTGCCTAGTGTTGTAGTGCTTATCGGAGTTCAGGCTTGTTATCAACATGTCCAATAGCATGTTTGAAGTGAACAACCCCCCGACGTCTCGAGGACATCCGATACGTGGCCTCGAGAGGCCCGTTTCCGTAAAAGATCTCCAGTGGTTCTTGCGAACACTAAGTTTTTATTTGCAACTTGCCCGTCCTACTGCTATACTACAGGCCACCCCTCAACAAGCTATGCACAAGCAAAAAAAGGGGACAATACTGTCATCTAGTTGACGTTTGCAAAATGTAAAAATAACTTGAATGGCTCCGTTCTACTTGTCCGATTTCATGTCAATGCGCTTCTCAGGCTTAAAACCATCACCTCCAAAATTGCCGTCAGTGCTGTTTTTGAGCAGGGGCAGGGTGGTTGGTGACTCCCGTTCGCTTTCCTCCAAAGGCTGCGAGTTGCTCGCCATATTCACCAGTTTTTGTAATTTTCGGAAATACTTAGAGGGCTGTGCAGTGTTCGTTCTGATGGATCACAAGCCACTCACTTACGCGTCTTTCCAATCTGCAAGCTAAGTCTCGTCCCATCAGCTCAGGTATTTTAATTCAGTCAATTAAAACTTTCGTTACATCTCCGGTGCCAGCAACGAGGTTGTGGACACATCCACTTGAGTGAAGAAGATCAAAATGCTCACATTTATCAGCAAAAACGAGCTGGCGCTTGATTGGAGCCAGGGCGTTGAACTTCAGGGGCAGCTTCGTAACAACATCACTTCCCTAAGGCTTATCCGAAATTCCCGTGGCTCTCGTTAAGAGGCGATATGTGTGGAAATTACATTGGGTCCTTGGTCCAGAGCTATGGAACTTGCCTTCCGATGGACTAGTAAGACTGGAGATGCCAGATGAGTCATGCTTGATGTGCGATGCGAATAGTGTTTCAGCTCTATTTGCCTTACGACCGTTGAACAAGCGCAACTTAGGCTAGGTATGCTAAAGCGCTGAGTGCGATCCTGGATGACTGGTCTTGTGTTCAGTCTAGCACTGGCGCAACCCAAAGTGGTTATCTTGACAAAAACGAGCATTCCTAGAGTGAGGATGATCAGATTGGAGACAAACTAATTGAATCGAAACCAGCGGTGAGGTAACTGGGGCTACTGATCGACTCGACGATGAGTTTCTCCGAAAAAATCAGAACAACTGCAGGGAAAGCTGCTTCGGGCATATGGGCGCTTGGTAAGCGCCGTGGGGTCAGTGATATTCTATGGAGCCGACATAAGGAGCTATACTTTCAGTAAAGAGATGTACCGAAAACGCTTGGTACAGTTATTCGTATATTAAACTAAATATTTATTTTTCTATTCCAAAACCGTGAATTTATTGTATTTAAATACATATGTACATTTCGTCCTTCACACCAGGAGATCAGTGTAACTTGGCACAGGTACACAGAAGAGTAGCACTGAGAATAGCATCATCAAATCTGACATTCTCAGATTCAGTGGTAAGAGTTGTTGTAGGCGTGATACTTGTCGCCCTCTTTCCTAGAGAGTTGCGTGCTCTTTACGTACATCGGAGTGAGGACGAGAGGGGGATGGTTGCTGCGAGGAGAGACAGCGCTCGCTGAACGATTGGTGGCAGTCTTAGGTGAATTGCAGGAAGGGAAGGTGGACTGTGCCCCTCATCCAGGATATGTGAACATGGCTAAATCGAAAGCATGGTGAGACTGACTTCTGTCTAACTCAGGCTTTCAACGGACATTAGGGTTTTCAGTCTGACCTGTATAAACTGTATGTCCCCAGGGTTGCGGATAGGGGAAGACCTTTCTCGAAAGGTTCGCTGCGAATAACCGATAAGTAGCCGCGGACAATGGTCGACAGTGAAGGGAGAGTCTCAGGACAAATACCTGAGTGTCAATTATCTTCACTGTGACATAACGAAATATATGGCGTCATCAATTATCCATATATCCTGGCAGTAGGTAAAATGCTATGGAAACGGAAACCCAGACAGAAAACCAAATCATGCAGGTCCACAAGGGGAACCAAATTACGGTGCAGGGGGTCGGATCCCCAGTACCGGCGGCAGAGGGTAGTGAGCGAGCAGGCTCCCGGCCGTCGTCATCCAGCGACTGCAATGTTATAGAAGTGGTGAACTTGGTTTCTGTAACAGATATAACTACAAGCAAACAGGACGCTAGCACGGAGAACCCTTTCAGGCAAAAACCGCTGTGGGCGAGAACTCCGATAAAACAAGTCACTGATTGTGGCGGGAGGCAGCAAACCCGAGAAACACTGTCAAAGTCAGCATCACAGGTTAAATCATCGGAGACAGACCACAGACGGACTAACGAACGAAAGAAGGCAGAGTGCGTTGTGCAACCTGGCATCATTGCGGCCTTTGGGCGCAGTAGAAGGACTATGCGCACCCCGGAGCGTCCAGTGCAAGACGTACACAATCCGGATCAAGCTGCGACACCAACAGAGGCCAGTGTAAGACTGGGGGAGGGAGAAGTTTTGCCGTTGGCCGACGCCACTTCGAACGCGAACCAAGCGATAGAAGCAAAAGGGCTAGGAAACGGGGGCCTCTCCCAAGGGGTGGCGCCAAATAACACAATCGCCCTTGACCGCGCCGAAGAGGAGCGGCTTACTCGGAAAGCGGGGACTATCGTCAAACAACTGAGGGCTGCCTGCGAAGTGCAGAAAAACATAGGCAAGAGTGTCAAGAATGGCATTCTTGAACTGGAGGAGCCTTTTGGCCGCATAACGCACTACAGGCGGAGGTGGCTTGCAACCGAAAAGCACCAAAAAGACAAGCTCTCCCTCGAGGCATCAGTGGGTCCTAGCAGCAGCAAAAGAATCGCCGGTAGCCCAATTGAAGGCGACCGTGAGAAAAGGAGGAAGGATGAGACCATAAACGAAGGCGAGGAGTTTCATGTGGTGCGAAACAAGGCAGCGAAAAAAGCGGCCAAAAAGCTACTCCTAGAAAAAACAGACAAAGAGCTCAACCACGAAAAGAACAAAGAACCCCCCGATATACCGCAGAAAACAAAAAGCAAACCGTGGCGCAAACCCTTGCGAGAGGAACTGCTTATTAAACCCACTAAGGGCCGAACCTACGCAGATGTTCTCCGTGAAATTAAAGGAGCGGTCAAGCCAGACGACACCAAAACTGCCATCAAAGCAGTTCGACCAACCCGGACCGATGGCCTGCTGGTGGAATTCGGGCCAGAGGCCACAAACAAAAATGCATTCCGTGACGCGGTTCAAAAGGTTCTTGGAGATGCGGCAACGGTTGCCTCGCTCGAACCAATGGCCACCCTGGAAATCAGGGACCTCGACTGCGTCACGGACAAAGCTGAAGTAGAGGACGCCATTAGGAGGGCGTTCCCCAGCTTAAGTGAAGTCAAGGCAAGATTGACACGTGAAAACACAAGGGGGCAACGCATGGCTATTGTCGAACTAGCTGATAAAGACGCCCAGCAAATCCTGGCGAAGGGCAAAATTAAGAAGGGTTAGGTGATCTGCAGGATACGGAGAAGAGCGATCCCTATCCGCTGCTTCAGATGCTTCGAATATGGACACACCGCGTATGGCTGTAGGGGACCCGACAAGAGATCTCTGTGCTACAAATGTGGTGAAACGGGGCACAAAAGGAAGGAGTGCACGAACGAGGCAAAATGCATTCTTTGCAAGGATGCTAAGCTAGCACCCGGCGAACTCAAACATTAGCCAGGGACAGGGAGGTGCTGGGTTTTCCGTATCCTGCAGGTCAATTTGCACCGAAGCACAAACGCCCAGGACCTACTTGAGCAGTTTGCGAGGGATAAGAAAGCTGACCTCCTGTCCTGCTGAGCGAGCAACATCATAACAAGGACTCGCAAGCGTGGTACCATGACAAATCTAGTACCTCGGCCATCTGGGTTCGAGACAGCGCCCGCCTTCAGGTGCAGGGCCATGGACGCGGGGATGGTTTTGTGTGGGTGCGGTGCTCAGGGATAACATATTTCAGTGTTTATCTGACGCCTAACGAGGCAATGCGACCTTTTCGAACCAAACTCGATGCCCTGGAGGAGGCTGTCTCGAACACAGAGGGCCACATGCTGGTCGGGGGAGACTTCAACGCTAGAGCCATTGAATGGGGTATGCCAGAATCCGACCCAAGGGGAAAGCAAATCTTGGACATGGCGGCCAGAACAACGCTTTTTGTCCTAAATACTGGTAACACCCCTACTTTCCGCCGCTGGGGTTGCGTAGGAACCATACCCGATGTGACACTCGCTTCGGAGTCCCTGGTACCTAGAGTACATAACTGGCGAGTACTAGAGGACTACTCGGCTAGTGATCACCAGTATATAGCGGTTGAGATTCACGACGGTGCCACTCTGCGTGCATATGCCCAAACTTCAATCCTCGGATGGAGGACTGGGAGGATGGACGTTGAGAGGTTCGCTGACGCGCTTACGGCAGGCGCACCGTTGCTGGGAGCTCCGCCAGGGAGTGGAGGGCCTACAGCCAAGGACTTGGTGAACTCAACTATGAGTACCATCATAGCTGCTTGCGAGTCTTCCATGCCCCGTCGGAGACCCCGACACGGTTAGCTTCCAGTATACTGGTGGTCAAACGAGATCGCCGAACAAAGAAGCGAGTGTCACAAACTTCGGCGAGAGGCCCAGCGGGCGCGAACACGGGAGGAGGCAGACACTAGGCTAGCAGCATACAGGTCCGGCAGGAAATATTTTCGCAGGCTTATTAACAAGAGCAAGGCCCGATGCTGGCAAGACCTCGTGGACGATGTAAATAGGGATCCGTGGGGCCTTGGCTACAAGCTGGTCATGGGGAAACTTGGTGCCCTACGGAAGCCTTGTATACATGACGCGGAAAACATGGACGCGATAGTGCGGGGACTCTTCCCCGCCCATCTCGTCCGTGTTGACGCTGTCCATGGTGAAACAGCAGTCGAGTGCCCACTCTTCATACAGCAGGAACTGGAGGAGGCAGTCCTCTCCCTGAAAGCGAGGAAGGCTCCATGTCCAGATGGTGTTCCAGCTGAGGTTTTGCAGCTCGTCTATCACCATTGTCCTGACTTGCTGCTCAGCACATTCAACGCTTGCCTACGGGACGGGGTTCTCCCGGTACGATGGAAGGTGGAGAGGCTCGTGCTGGTCAGCAAGGGGAAGGGAAATCCCGAATCGCCGTCTGCATACCGCCCGTTATGCATGCTAGACACGGCTGGGAAAGTGCTAGAGAAACTCATCAAGGGAAGACTCACTGACGCGATTCGTGCTGCTGGGGACCTATCTCCTTGGCAGTACGGCTTTAGAGCAGGACATTCTACCATTGATGCGATTGCAGAGGTAGTGAACGCGGTCCAAAAGGAAGAGGCATATAGTAGCACCAAGCGACGGATCGTCCTGTTGGTGACACTCAACGTCAGGAATGCCTTTAACTCCGCTAGATGGGTGGATATTCCGGACACGCTGGAAAACTCTTTTCAAGTTCCAGAATATCTAATGCGGCTTTTGAGGAACTACCTTAAGGACCGCAGCCTGCTCTGCGACACGACACAGGGCCAACGAAGGATGGAAATTACATCGGGTGTTGCCCAGGGATCTATCACCAGTGGAACGTGTCTTACGACGGGCTTCTGAGACTTGAGATGCCAGATGAGTCACGCTTGGTCGGCTATGCGGATGATGTTGCGGCTTTGGTCGCCGGACGCACCGTTGAACAAGCGCAACTTAGGCTAGGTATGCTAATGCGCCGAGTGAGGGACTGGATGACTGCTCGCGGGCTCAGTTTAGCACTGGGGAAAACCGAAGTGGTCATCTTGACAAAAAAGAGAATCCCTAGAGTAAGGATGATCAGTATTGGAGATATACAAATCGAATCGAAGCCAGCGGTGATTACCTGGGGCTACTGATCGACTCGAAGATGAGTATCTCTGAGCAAATCAGGGCAACGGCTGAGAAGGCTGCTTCGGGAATATCGGCCCTGAGTCGACTTATGGCCAACGTAGGGGGACCCAGCCCATCAAGAAGACGCCTCTTGATGAGTGCTGTAGGGTCAGTGCTACTGTACGGAGCAGAGGTATGGGGCGACGCTCTCAGCAAGAAGGTATACCGAAAACGATTGGCACAGGCACAGAGAAGAGGAGCACTGAGAATTGCATCTTCGTATCCAACGGCGGTGAGAGTGATTGCAGGCGTGATACCTGTCGCCCTCCTTGCTAGAGAGCGCCGCGCTATTTACCTGCGCCGAAACGAGGATGCGAGGGAGATGGTTGTCCGCGAGGAGAGACAACGCTCGCTCAACGATTGGCAGCAGTCTTGGAGGAATTGTACGAAGGGAAGGTGGACTGCGCGCCTCATCCCGGATGTGAGACCGTGGCTAAATCGAAGGCATGGTGAGACTGACTTTTATCTGACCCAGCTTTTGAGCGGGCACGGGTGTTTTCAGTCTTACCTGCACAAGATCGGTAAGTCACGGTCTCCCGATTGTCGGTTTTGCCCAGGAGAGGAGGACAATGCCTGACACACATTTTCTGCGTGTACCAAATGGGCCAGGCTGCGAAGGGAACTCTACAGGGAGACGGGAGAGCTCACCCCGGATAATATAGTTGCGGTGATGTTCGAATCGGTTGACAAATGGAACCAGGTGGCACATTATGTTCGGGCAGTCCTAAAAGATAAAAGGGACTCGCAGCATCCGGAGGTGCTGGGGCTGGGGGATCGCTCTTCTGGCATTTCCTCTTCCCCTCTCCCCTCCCGCTAGGAAAGGGACTCCCCGGCTTGAAGGCGCCCCACGGCGTAACAAAACGAGACCTGGCCCGAAGTAATGTGTGAAACGGTTCCAGGCTAGGTTCTCAGATTGACAGGGGAGGTGTTTAGTGGGTAGTCCAAGGGTATCCTCCATGGGAGTCCAACGCTGCCAGACTTGGCGGGCGTAAATGCCTTCACCTCCCCACCACAAAAAAAAAGGAGTTGTTGTAGGCGTGATACTTGTCGCCCTCTTTCCTAGAGAGTTCCGTGCTCTTTACGTACATCGGAGCGAGGACGAGAGGGGGTGGTTGCTGCGAGGAGAGACAGCGCTCGCTCAACGATTGGTGGCAGTCATAGGTGAATTGCAGGAAGGGAAGGTGGACTGTGCCCCTCATCCAGGATATGTGAACATGGCTAAATCGAAAGCATGGTGAGACTGACTTTTGTCTGACTCAGGCTTTCAACGGACATTAGGGTTTTC
This sequence comes from Odontomyia ornata, assembly GCA_963969285.1. Taxonomy (NCBI): domain Eukaryota; kingdom Metazoa; phylum Arthropoda; class Insecta; order Diptera; family Stratiomyidae; genus Odontomyia; species Odontomyia ornata. Next base: position 288,090,103 of record OZ017740.1, on the reverse strand, counting down.
TGTCTGACCTGTATAAACTTGGTAACTGATGGTCTGCCGACTGCAGATTTTTCCTCGGAGATGCCTCACAGCAGCCGGAGGTGTCAGGGCTAGCAGATCTTTGTCTAGCGGCGTTCACTCAACGATTGGCATCAATCCTGGGTGAATTGTATGAAGGGAATGTGGACTATGTGGGCCGCCCTGAATTTGAGACCATGGCTAAATAGACGACATGGTGAGACTGAGTTTTATCTAACCCAGCCTTACCTGCACAAGATAGGTAAGTTACGGTCCGCCGATTGCCACAGATTTTCGCGGGCAAAATATGGGACAGGCTGAGACGAGGCCTCGACTGGGAGACGAAAGAGCTCACTTTGGATGGTATAGTTACAGCGATGCTTCGATATAGCAGATTTTGTTTGGGGTGTCCTAAAAGTAGAAGAGACACGCAGCAGCCTGATATATCAGGACTTGGGGATCGCTTGTCTGGCAATTCCTCTTCGTCGCTACCCTCTCGCTAGAAGAGGAGCCCCTGCTTGAGGGCGCCTCATGGCGTAGCAAAACGAGGCCTGGCTCGAGTAATGTGTCGAACGCTTCCAGGTTAAATTCTCAGGTTGATAGGAGAGGTATTTAGTATGTAGTCCAACCACAAGTGAGCATGAGAACTCGACACTCAGTGTGTAAATGGCATTCATCTTCAAACCAGAAAAAAGCAGGGAGGTGGGCTAGCCCTATTGATATTCAGTTCGGCTCTGAAATATGTCATAATAAAACTACTCATCGATAATATACAAGTCGAGTCAAGTGGTAGCCTATGCGGACGACATGAACATTTTGTCAAGGCCGTTACCAATTCTCAAAGAGCTTTTCCTGAAGCTCAACAGCGAAACAAAAATTTCTCAGATATCAAAATATCACACTTAGCAGATACAGTATCGAAAATATGGGCAAAATTGTGTATCTAGGTACCAAAATAACGAGAACTGGTTATGAAAGAGACGAAATACCTCGAAGAATACAGCTCGCAAATAAAATATTACAATCAGTTTTGAAGATCTTGGAGACCAGCTGCGTACACAAGGAAACAAAGTTCCAAGTGCACAAATATGTGATAAGACCAGTGTTATGCGATGAGTGTGTGACCCAAGTATGCACAAACATATTGAGTACCTGAGGCTAATGATTGGAGCAAAGCTAGATGGGGACCAATGGCTGGCTATGTGAATTGTATGGACAATTACTCAAAAAAGGTAATCGTTGAGAGAACTGAGGGGCAGAGACCAGTGAGGAAACCGAGAATACCCTGGTTTGACTTAGTTGACGAAGACAGTTCATCCCTGCTTGGTTTTTGAAATTGGAGGACGTGTTCAATGGATCAAGACAGTTGGAGACGCTTTCTGTAAGAAGCAAATGTGCGAGAGAGGCTGGAGTGCAACAAAGTAGAAGAAGAGAAGAACTTCGTCTGCCCACGGGAGATGTCCGCCTGAGGGAGCTACCCGCGACTAGATCTTTCACTATATCTAAATTTGTCTTTGCTTGAGTAATCGCAATTAAATATCAATATTAACAGCGATTTTTAAATATCTGAATAGATCTGTAGTGTTCAGGCAACTCACAAGCGCTTATATCCCCCATATTGCGTAATATTGTTGTACTTGTAAAATTTTCTATCCGCTGTAACTTCGTTGTTCCAGACTCGATGATTATGCGATTTCCAGAATACACCTATCACTAAACCAAGGGAAACAGAGCTTTTGGTAGACTTAAAGTCTCTGCTTCAGACTTTATGGACAAAAATCTAAAATTCACATATCGTGCTATAAGTGAAACGAATTTCCTAATTTGAAATATAAGTTATCCTGGTACTCATAAAGACCAAATAATTTTTTTGTTTGGCCAAAAACGCCAATGGCGAGGGGTTGAATACAACTTTTTTCACATATAGTAAGTTTTTTCATACAAGTATATGAGTCCGCGATATAAGAAAATTTATGTGGCCCAAAAAGTGTTTTGTATTAAAATTGAAGCACATAAAATTTCCAGTAAAGTTGTGTTATCTTAAAAATTTTCAATAGAATTACTACTATAAATTACGAACATATACAAAATTTGCGATCAACGTCAGGCAAAATTTTTGAAACTTAGAAAATCCTAATTTGCAATTTTGACTCATGTTTCAAAATCTCCGCATCGTAGTGATAGATGCAATGAAATTACCTTAAAATAATATTTCATATGAGTCCCTATGTTTCATTAGCTCTGCAATGTGATCCCGAAAACTTCGTCAAAAGTTGGAAAAAAGAAACAAAATATCAACTACTAAATTTTTGTGCCCACAGACGTCCATAGGACTTCTTTTTGCCTTTACTTAAAGATGTCTCAACTCAGCTGGCTTATTTGACTTCCTTTAGCTCAGTGTGCTGTCGGCCATCTTCAAAAAATAATTTTTTTAAGTGGTGACTTCCATGTATATAGGGACCTCCTCTTAACAATAGTTTTTCACATGGAAACTTTGAGAAAGTCATCATTTTGATGCATGTAAAAATTTTCATTACTGTAGCCATAGTAGTTTTCAAGTAAAAAATGCTGTGACGCATGGGTAAGCAGACCCTAATATGTTAACAAAACCCTCCTTGCAGGGACATTCTCCTGCCAATTTTAATTCTTCCCTAAAATCACTCTGAATACGGTTAAATTCTGCAATTTTAGAACCGTTGAATGTTATAGAATCAATGTCTTCCTATTTTTCCATCATCTCGGAAATCATTTCCATATATTTCTCATTCATCCCTCAACACATTGCACGTATTCACAGTTGATCTCACCGCCATAAATGTCACATCATAAACAAATATCATTTATCACCGTCATCATTGTGTTTGTGATTTCTCTGGAAAAAAAGCGAAATAAAACATCTTTAACTTGCTGCCATATATCCTATCTCCTTGTATAATTTCTCACATTCTCGCGGCTCTGATATAAATCTCAATTTTGTTATTAAAGTGCGTATACACAATACTCGTACAAATAAAAATTTCATTTCATACGTACACGATTTGATTCATTTAATTTAACTCGGGACTTTTTACAGACAACGTCTGAATGAGGCACTCATCAACGAAGGCTACGATATAAGTCACAATCGTTATCCTGAAGGCTACCAGGAAGCGCCGCTAGCATATGATGCCGTGTGGAGTGTGGCGTTAGCATTTAATAAAACAATGGAACGTCTTAAGGAACGTGGACGCTCCCTTAAGGATTTCACGTACACGGATAAGGATATTGCTGATGAAATTTATGCAGCCATGAACTCAACACAATTTTTAGGTGTTTCGGTAAGTTGTTGTTGCTGTGATTTTTATAGTAAGAGTATAAGTTATGTGTATATATTTACGGTAGGAAATGCTTTTAATGGATGTTTTATTGCTTTTCCTTTTTTTTTTCGGAAATGATATGAAAGTGACAAATTCGTTCAATATTAATCTTTTAAAATGTTTTCTACGTTAATGGCTTTGTGCACCTCAATCAAGAGAAATGCTTATAATAAATTTAAAGTATTCCAGCATTAGTGATGGGCAAAATCGCTCATTTCGTTGCATAGTGTTTTCTATGAGAGACATAACAATTTCGTATCTTTATATGAACGCACGCTTAAACTTTTTTGATAAACTGTCAATGTCAAAAATTTACGCAAAGTCAACATTTACAACATAGTAAAGTTCACGAACCAGCAACGTTTTTTTTTTTTTTGTTTTTTTTTTTTTTGTGGCAGGGAGGTGAAGGCATTTACGCCCGCCGAGTCTGGCAGTGTGGGACTCCCATGGAGGATACCCTTGGACTACCCACTAAACACCTCCCCTGTCAATCTGAGAACCTAGCCTGGAACCGTTTGACACATTACTTCGGGCCAGGTCTCGTTTTGTTACGCCGTGGGGCGCCTTCAAGCTGGGGAGTCCATTTCCTAGCGGGAGGGGAGAGGGGAAGAGGAAATGAGTCCCTTTTATCTTTTAGGACTGCCCGAGCATAATGTGCCACCTGGTTCCATTTGTCAACCGATTCGAGCATCACCGCAACTATATTATCCGGGGTGAGCTCTCCCGTCTCCCTGTAGAGTTCCCTTCGCAGCCTGGCCCATTTTGTACACGCAAAAAATGTGTGACAGGCATTGTCCTCCTCTCCTGGGCAAAACCGACAATCGGGAGACCGTGACTTACCGATCTTGTGCAGGTAAGACTGAAAACACCCGTGCCCGCTCAAAAGCTGGGTCAGATAGAAGTCAGTCTCACCATGCCTTCGATTTAGCCACGGTCTCACGTCTGGGATGAGGCGCGCAGTCCACCTTCCCTTCGTGCGATTCCCCCAAGACTGCTGCCAATCGTTGAGCGAGCGTTGTCTCTCCTCGCGGACAACCATCTCCCTCGTTTCGGCGCAGGTAAATAGCGCGGCGCTCTCTAGCAAGGAGGGCGACAGGTATCACGCCTGCAATCACTCTCACCGCCGAGTCGGAGACTGTTGGATACGAAGATGCAATTCTCAGTGCTCCTCTTCTCTGTACCTGTGCCAATCGTTTTCGGTATACCTCCTTGCTGAGAGCGTCGCCCCATACCTCTGCTCCGTACAGTAGCACTGACTCTACAGCACTCATCAAGAGGCGTCTTCTTGATGGGCTGGGTCCCCCTACGTTGGCCATAAGTCGACTCAGGGCCGATATTCCCGAAGCAGCCTTCTCAGCCGTTGCCCTGATTTGCTCAGAGAAACTCATCTTCGAGTCGATCAGTAGCCCCAGGTACTTCACCGCTGGCTTCGATTCGATTTGAATATCTCCAATACTGATCATCCTTACTCTAGGGATTCTCTTTTTTGTCAAGATGACCACTTCGGTTTTCTCCAGTGCTACACTGAGCCCGCGAGCAGTCATCCAGTCCCTCACTCGGCGCATTAGCATACCTAGCCTAAGTTACGCTTGTTCAACGGTGCGTCCGGCGACCAGAGCCGCAACATCATCCGCATAGCCGACCAAGCGTGACTCATCTGGCATCTCAAGTCTCAGTAGCCCGTCGTAAGACACGTTCCACAGGTCCGGACCAAGGATAGATCCCTGGGCAACACCCGATGTACATTCCATCCCTCGTTGGCCCTGTGTCGTGTCGTAGAGCAGGCTTCGGTCCTTTAGGTAGTTCCTCAAAAGCCGCATTAGATATTCTGGAACTTGAAAAGAGTTTTCCAGCGTGTCCAGAATATCCACCCATCTAGCGGAGTTGAAGGCATTCCTGACGTCGAGTGTCACCAACAGGACGATCCGTCGCTTGGTGCGCCTATATGCCTCTGCCTTTTGGAACGCGTTCACTGCAATCGCATCAATGGTAGAACGTCCTGCTCTAAAGCCGTACTGCCGAAGAGATAGGTCCCCAGCAGCACGAATCGCGTCAGTGAGTCTTCCCTTGATGAGTTTCTCTAGCACTTTCCAAACCGTGCCTAGCATGCATAACGGGCGGTATGCAGACGGCGATTCGGGATTTCCCTTCCCCTTGCTGATCAGTACGAGCCTCGCCACCTTCCATCGTACCGGGAAAACCCCGTCCCGTAGGCAAGCGTTGAATGTGCTGAGCAGCAAGTCAGGACAATGGTGATAGACGAGCCCCAACACCTCAGCTGGAACACCATCTGGACCTGGAGCCTTGCTCGCTTTCAAGGAGAGGACTGCGTCCTCCAGCTCCAGCTGTGTGAAGAGTGGGCACTCTACGGCTGTTTCACCATGGACAGCGTCAACACGGACGGGATGGGCGGGGAAGAGTCCCCGCACTATCGCGTCCATCTTTTCCGCGTCATGTATACAAGGCTTCCGTAGGGCACCAAGTTTCCCCATGACCAGCTTGTAGCCAAGGCCCCACGGATCCTTGTTCACATTGTCCACTAGGTCTTGTCAGCAGCGAGCCTTGCTACTGTTGATCAGTTTGCGAAGGCATTTCCTGGCTGACTTATATGCTGCCACCTGGTTGCATGCCTCGTCACGGTTCCGCGCTAGTTGAGCCTCACGCCGAAGTTTGTGACACTCCCTTCGCTTTTCAGCGATTTCAGTAGACCACCAATACACTGGGGGCTTGCCGTGCCGGGGTCTTCGGCGGGGCATAGAAGCGCAGCAAGCAGTCGTGATTATGCTCATAGTAGAGTTCACCACGTCTTGAGCTGCCAGTTCTTCCGTCCCCTCCGGAGCTCCCTGCAGCGGCTCACCTGCTGTGAGAACCTTGATGAACCTCTCGACGTCCATTCTTCCAATGTTCCATCCAGTTGTAGAAGGCCGAGAGCACGGACTTCGGGAGATAGCATCACTTATCTCAAGCAGAGTGCACTGGTGATCACTGGCTGAGTAGTCCTCTAATACTTTCCAGTTGTGTATCCTCCGTACTAAGGACTCCGTGGCGAATGTCACGTCCGGTATGGTTCCCTCACAGCCAATACGGCGGAAAGTCGGCGTATTTCCGGAGTTTAGTACGACGAGGGCCGTCCTGGCCGCCATATCCAGGATTCGTTTTCCCCGCGGATCCGTCCGAGGCATGCCCCATTCGATTGCTTTAGCATTGAAGTCGCCCCCAACGAGCACTTGACCCTCTGCGTTCGAGACAGCGCCCTCCAGAGCATTAAGCTTGGCTTGGAAAGATGATATATAAAGAAGGTGATCCCTGAGCACCGAACCCACACGAAACCATCCCTCCGTCCACAACTCTCTGCTTGAAAATCACTGTTCCGAACCCAGATAGCGGCAGTACCAGTTTCATCAGAATACCATAATGCAGGACTTTTATTATGGTGTTGCTCACTCAGCAGCAAGAAGTCGGCTTTCCTGTCCCTCGCAAAAAGCTCAAGCAGATTTTGGGCGGTTGAACTGCGGTGTAGGTTTAGCTGCAGGATGCGGGTCATCGAAGCTCTGATTTTGCCTTGGCTAGGGCTTCCTGGAACACCCGGCATTTTTCTGATCCCAAGACGTGTCCAAAATCAGGTTTTGGATCAGCATCCTTGCAAAGAATACAGTGTGCCTCCTCCGTACACTCTTTTCTTTTATGTCCCATTTCACCGCATTTGTAACATAGGGAACTCCTATCGGGTCCTTTGCATACTTGTGTGGTGTGACCATAACCAAGGCATTTGAAACATTGAAGAGGCGTTGCTCTTCGCCGTATCCTACAGACAACCCACCCTATTCGTACTTTGCCCTTGTTCAGGAATTGTTCGGCGTCCTTTTCGGTCAAGTCAACTATGGCCATGCGTTGTCCCCTGTTGTTTTCTGGTGTCAGTCTCGCTTTGATCCTTCCCACGCTAGGGAACTCCTTTTTGATGGCCTCTTCTACCTCGGCCAAATCCGTCACGCAGTCAATGTCCCGTATTTCGATCGTTGCCATCGGCTCGAGCGGGGCTATAGTTGCGCTTTTGCCGAGGACTTTCGTTACTGCGTCACAGAATGCTTCTTTATTGCCGGCCTCTGCTCCGAATTCGACCAGTATGTGGCCCGACCGCGTTGGTCGTACTACTTTAATGGTAGTATTGGTGTCTTCGGGCCTTACGTTTCCCCTGATGTCCCGCAGCACCTCCGCGTAGGATCGGCCATCTTGGGGCTTTACAAGCAGCGCCTGCTGCCGGGGTCTTCGTCGGGGCTTCTGCCTCTCCTGTTTTGCATCAGGTCCTTTTTCTAATTGGGCGTCCGTGCGAATTTTATTTTCTGGCTTTTTTTGAAGGAGTTTCTTAGCGGCTTTCTTCGCTCCTTTTGTAAGCACTGTCTGGAACCCCTGATCTGGTGCTCCACGCCCGTTAAGTGCCTCTTCCTTCCTTCTTTTATCCCGATCTCCTTCGATTGGGCCAGACGCCATTCTTTTATTGACTTTTAATGGTGGAGCTATCTGCATGTCGCCTTTAGATTTCGCCCAAGCGCCTCTTTAGCCTTCTGTTCATCTTCGGCCCTTAACCAGCTCCGCCGATAGTGCCCTATGCGATCTAGGAGCTCCTCCAGTTCAAGGAGCCCTTCCTTTGCTACTTTGCTAATTTTGGGGGAGTCGCATGCAGCTTGTATTCTTTTCAGAACATCTCCCGCTTTTCAAAGTAGTCTTTCCTCTTCGTATCGCTGGGCCGCAATTGTACCTTGCAACCATCCTTGGGAGAGGTTTTCGCGTTCCGTTTCCGAGTGCAGTACTTCCGCCACATTTTCAACGGTGGCGGTATAATCACGCGATGTCTGGTCACTGTTTGCTTGTAGTACCGTAATCTCTTCGTTTGCATCTGGATTTTTCGTTACAATGTCGGGATTTGTGACCCTTGCATCGGTCGCTTTAGTAACGATCGCAGCCATGACAATCGAATTTTCGGTGCTCTTTACGTTATCTTCCCCTGCTCGAACACCTGAAGCATCTTGCTGAGTCTCCCGCTTCTCCTTAACAGGACGCTCGGGCGTTCGCATAGTTTTTTTGCTGCGCCCAAACGCCGCAAGAATCTCAGTCTGCACCAGACTGTCTGCTGTTCTCCGTTTTTCGTCTACCGTCACTGTCGTCGTGTTGGTCTTCGTTTTTTTCGTGGTTAGTACAGCTCTCGATGTACTGTTGACAACGTGGCTGCAACCGCTTGTTGCGTCGTCGTTATTATTTTTGGTTTCATTTGTTGCAACGTTTAGAAATCATCAAAAATTACCACCGAAATTCTCAGTCGGTGGTCGCATCTTTAAGAGCGCCTACTCCAAATTTTGGCCGCAATAATCGTCCCACCTGACAGGCTATGCGTGCTATAGTGGATAAGTTCGAGTCAGGGCCGTCGAGATAAAATCTGGGCCCGGGGGTAAATAATTACGGGCCCGGGGGTAAATAATTACGGGCCCTAAACCCCCCTCTGCCCACATGAAACACAATTATACAATATGTACATGCTGGTTTTATGAAGAAAAGGGTTATCAATTCTTCGGCAAATTGTTTTTGAAGCAAATTGTTTCCATAAAAAGCTATGTATATCAATATAAGTTGGTATATCGAAGTATTGAATAGAAATATAGAATGCAAGTAGTACACTCTTTGGAGTTAAGAGTTTCATTGTAATGTCAAGTTAACATATTTAATTATTAATTATAATTGTAAATTCGCTTTTCTCGTTTTATTAGCTACAAAATTTCTTATCACAGTACTAAAATCCAACTCCCTATCTGATGGGGCCTCGATGCAAAGAGAACCAAGTGCTGAAACACGCATTTGTGAAGAGCATGATCGATGAAATTTTTAATGCAAGCAAAAAAACTAAATGAACGTTCAGCACTGGAGACAGTAACAAGTATATCGCAAAATATGAGGAGGGCAACTCACATATTCGGAAAAGACGTCCCCAGATTTCGAACAAAGATCGCATTTAGCAATGTGAAGGGTGATAACTCTTCTTTGAAGTTGCCTTTGAATACGTGTTTCAGCTGGATCATACAAAATTTTTTTATTGGTGAATAAGACCTACGGGTCCTTTTAGGAAGGCCGGGCCCGGGAGGATTCCCCCCAACTACCCTCCCCCCTCTCGACAGCCCTAGTTCGAGTCCAAATTTTCATTATTGGACATTCCGATGCCAAAAAGTCGTGATACCGCTCCAAGTGAAGGAAATATCGCAGCCGTATGTGCATCGATTCAAAATGAGCCAAATTAGTCGATTTTATGTCGTTCTGAAGAATTGGGCATCGCTCATACGACAGTGTGGCGTATTTGCCGAAAAGACCTTGGCCTCCATGGTTTGAAGATCAAATCGATTCAAGAACTTAAGCCACTGGATCATTCGAAACGTCGAAACTTCTCCAATTGGGCTCCGGAAAATCTTGAATGCAGTGAAGGATTTCATTGAAAAGTCGTCTTCAGGGATGAAGCTCATTTCTGCCTCAATGGCTTTGTTAATAAGCAAAATATGCATTATTGGTCAGCAACAAACCCACATGTGCTTCTTGAGACACCGTCGCATCCGCAAAAAATAAATATTGGTGTGGTTTTCATGCCGGAGGTGTGATTGGGCCGTATTTTTTGTGGATGAAAACGACCGTCCTGTTACCTCAATGTAGAGCACTATCGTGTTATGTTGGAAGATTATTTGTGGCCAGAAGTGGATGCAGTTGACATCAACGATATGTGGTTTCAACAAGACCGGGCCACTACTCACACAGCACGCCTCGCAATCGATTTATTGAAAGGCAAATTTGGCGAACATGTTATCTCGAGAAATGGTCAGGTCGAATGGCTGCTTTGTTCATGCGATCTAACGCCATTGGAATTCCTTTTATGGGACTACGATAAGCTAGCAACTTTAGATGAGCTTGAAGATAATATCTAACCCGAAATTGCCAACGTTTCGGTGGAAATGTGTGCCAGAGTGGTGGAAAATTGGGTCCAAAGAAACGGGTTTGTGGTGGTCATATGACCGAAATTGATCTGCATTCATAAAACGTAATACATACATCACACCCACAATAAATTTGAACTCAATATCTCCAATATTTCTGCGTTTTCCTGATAGATAAAATTGTTATGTCCTGAATGGAAAACCCTTTATAAGCAGTTGATGAGTCGTTTTGATTGGCTTCGCTTACCAATTGTTCCTATGAATGCTAATTTTTATTGCACAAAATAAGTAACTTTTCAGAAAATAACTAAAATACATATATTTTATAGTGTAAACAGACTCAGAGTAGATTCCGCCGGATTTTACTCGAAACAATCTAACTTTTTTGCTTTCACCCCTCTGAAGATTAGTTTCGAATCTTTACAATTACATTTTTCAGCTGATGATGGCTGTCAGTTCAAAAAAAAAAAAAAACCAGCAGATGGCAGTGTGCAGGCAGCATTTAGGATTCATTCATTGTCGTTAGATTCTCAAAATTCAAATTTTGTCATTAGATTCTTACAATTCGACCATCCTGACAAATGATTGACCTCAATCGCTAGAGGAACCTGCTACGTCAAACAAAATGTACGCTGTAAATACAAATGAAATAAGATTATTCTACCATACTGTGTCACCAATTCATTGCAGTTAGTACCCTCCATAGCCCGACCAAGTCAATGTCTGATTCTTTTCACTTCAAAAATCCAGTTATATGGCATCTGAGTGATTTGACAGTTGTGTATGTCTGTAGTAATGAATCTATCATGAAGCAACCTTTCCCTAATCACATGAGGATTTCAAAAATTGGTATCATGTTAGTCTGACGGCTGACAAAATAGTCACCCACTTTGAAAGATTCAGGGGCTTACCACGCCGCAGAAAATACCCCTCAGTGCATATTTTAGACTTGGAAAATGAGTCCTCAGCATCAGACCGAATTAGCTGCAGGCCAACAGGGGTTTACTCATCAATATTTTTCATCTGGATATTTAGTGAGGGTGTCAGTCACCCTATCACGGTCCTGTACCCCAAATAGAAGGTTGCTGGGCGTTTGTTTACTAGATCGATGCATAGCATTGTTCATTGCATATTGAAAATGCGACAATATTTGACAATGGTCAGTATGATTGAGCGACTCAATGAGTTTAGCCAAAACACTCTTCAATTTGTGATTGATTCGCTCGGCCTGTCCATTGGCCTGTGGTAAGGTGACAGCTACCTGTATATGATGATTGTTGTGCTTCTACAAATGGTTTCCAAATTTCCTGATGTGGAAGCAGTTCCATGACCAAAAATTATATGATGCGGACGAGAGTAACCATCAATTCAAATAGTCTTTTAGCAGTAGAACTGACTGCAAACAACCTGACAAACTTTGTAAAAGCGTCAACCACAATCAACACGTATTTACGCTTGGAACTAATTGAAGCTAATGGCCCAAAATGATCCATGTGAACAGTGTCAAATGGCAAATTCCCTTTTGGTATACTATAAAAGTTACCCTCGATAGTAAGTTTCGGTGCTGCATATATAATACACTGAATACAATTCCTTAAAAAATGTAAAACTTTTTCTTCATGTGTGGAAACCAGTAATTCTTCTTGCAAATTTTGTCAAAAGACATCTGCGCGATCTTTTTATCAATGATGATAAAAATGGATAACATTAGACTCCATCTCAGATGCCACATACAATTGTGCTGGGTTTGTTCGATCACACCTGAACACTATACCGTCAACCAACTCATAACCATCCACAATGTCCATTTTCAACTCTTGCAGACCACAAGGGAAATGCGGGCCGACAGGAAAATTCTTGACAGCCAGCATTCTTTGGGGAGTGCCGCTCCACATACCCGAGGAAATTCATGCAGGGGGAATGCCGGTCGACAGGAGTATTCTTGGAGATTAGCATTCTTGGGGTGTGCTGCCCCCCGGACCTGAGGATATTGGGGCGTCATAAGGTTCCTTCTGGGATAACAGGTAACGTCACTGACTGAATCTAGACCATGCTTCGGACAACCAACTGGAATTGATGCTTTGGGCTGGCGGATATGACGGTTTTGACCTAGTTGCTTTGCACTGTAGCGTCGATGTGACATTCGTGCATGAATGGCTCCAATTCAACTATCATGCCGTCTCCGTCCCGGAAAAACCTTGGTAGGTTTCGGAGTACGTTCGAAGCACGCACCATTGGGTTGGTGGTGTATGTTCGGTTGAGACGGACGCCTCACTAGCGCTGGCCTGTGAGCACTTGTCCCCATAAAAGCATATGCATACCCTCGCATGCCCTTTCTGCTCTGCAAAACTAGCCATAGAACTTAAAAGTTGACTACACACACGAATGGAGAAAGCACCTCCAAGGGGGAACCCAGAAAAACTGGAGCAACTTAAAACTCTAAAAACAGATAAAATACCCAAACAAGTAATTAAAAATAACAGCAGTGACGATGCAACTAACGGTTGCAGCCACAATGTTCCCAGCACATCAGGAGTGGCATTAACGATGACAGAAACGAAGATAAAAACAACGACAGTGAATACGGACAAAAAAGGAGATTAATAGGCAGTCTTGTCAAGACTGAGATCTTGCGGCGCGTGGGCGCAGCAAAAAATTATGCAAACGCCAGAGCGTCCTAAAAACAAAGAGCGAGAAAATCTGCAGGACGCGCCAGGTGCTCGAGCAGTGGGGGAAAATATAAAGAACATCGAGAATTTGATGGTTACTGCTGCGATCGCTACCGAAGCGACCGAGCAAGGATCTTAAATCCGGAAAAAATATCGAACCATCCTGAAGTCCACAAAGAGATTATGGCAGGAAGGAAGCACCATTGTGTGATTTTATCGCCAGCAACGAAAATGTGATGGAAGTACTGTACTCGAAAACGGGAGCCGATAACCTTTCCTAAAATAGGTGGTCACAATGTGCAATTACGCCCAGCGACCTGAAGAAGAAAGGTTAATCAGAAAAGCGGGAGATGTTCTGAAAAGACTAAAATCTGTATGCCACTCGCCAAGATCAGCAAAGGAGTAACGATTGGGCTCCTTGAATTAGAAGTGCTCCTGGACCACTTGAGGCATTATCGGAAGAGCTCGTTAAAGGCCAAAGAGGAACAGAAGGCTGAAGAAGAGCAGAAAGCAAAAGATGTGTTGAGAGCTGAATTTTAAAAGGCACGCACATCAATAAAAGAATGACGTGTAGCCCCATCGAAAGAGATCGGTATACAAGAAGGAAGGAAGAGATACTTGATGGTACGATAAATCAGGGGTACTAGGCAGTGTGACAAAAAGAGCGAAGCAAGCTGCAAAGAAATTTCTTCAAAAAGTGCCAGAAAATTAAGTTCACGCGGACGCCTAGCTAGCAAAAAGACCTGAATCGAAATAGCAGATAAAGAAGCCCCGGCGAAGATCCTGGCACCAAGCACTGCTCGTAAGAACCCAAGATGGCCGTTCCAGCGTAGAAATGCTGCGGGATATCTGCGGAAGTGTAAGACCAACACTGCCATCAATGCAGTATATCCAACGTGGTCAGGGAACATATTGGTCGAGTTCGGAGCAGAGGCAGATAGTAAAGAAGCATTTTGCAACGCAGTAAATAAAGTCCTCGCAAAATCGTGACTATGGCCTTACTCGAGCTGATAGCAATGGTCGAAATAAGAGACATTGACTGCGTCATGGACCTGACCGGAGTAGAAGCGGCCGTCAAGAGGGAGCTATCTAGTGAGGGTAGGATCAAAGCGAGGCTGACACCAGAAAACCATAGGGGACAACGCATGGCCATCATTGACTTGACCGAGAGGGACGCTGAACTATTTCCAGAGGGCAAAGTAATAAAATCGTGGGTTGTCTGTAGGATATTGCGAAGAGAAATGCTTCTTCTATGTGTCGAATGCCTTGGCTATGGTCACACTGCACAAGTGTGCAAAGGACCTGATAGGAGTTCCCTATGTTACAAATGCGGTGAAATGGGACATAAAAGAAAAGAGTATATGAAAGAGGCACACTGTATCCTTTGCAAGGATGCTGATCCAAGATCGGGTCTTAGGCACGTCTTGGAAGCAGGAAAATTTGAGATTTCCAGTAACCCCTAGTCAATGCAAAATCAGATCTTTGATGACCCGCAATCCCGCAGCTAAATCTATACCGCAGTTCAGCCACCCAAAATATGCTTGGATAGTTTGCGAGGGACATGAAACCAGGCTTTTTGCTGCTAAGTGAGCAGCACCAGTTTGGCATCATGGTATCCTAAGAAAACTGGTACTGCCACCATCTGGGTTCGGAACAATGATTCCCAAGCAGAGAGTTATGCACGGAAGGATGATTTCGTGTATGTTCGGTGCTCAGGGACCACCTTTTCAGTGAGTACCTAATGCCGAACGAACCGGTATCATCTTTCCAAGCCAAGCTTAATGCTTTGGAGGGCGCTGTCTCGAACGCAGACGGCAACGTGCGGGTTGGGGGACATTTCAACACTAAATCAATTGAATGATGCATGTTTCGAACAGATACGTGGGGAAAATGAATCCTGGAAATCGCGGCCAGGACGGCACCTTTCGTACTAAACACGGGAAATACGCTGACTTTCCGTCGTAGTGGCTTTGAAGGAACCATACCAGGCGTGACGTTCGCTTTGGAGTCCTTAGTACGGAGGATACACAAGTGGAATGCATTAGAGGACTACTCGGCCAGTGATCATCAGTATAGGCTGCTTGGGATCTGTGATGCTGTCTCCCCACATCCGTGCCCTCGACTTTCTAAAATAGGGTGAAACATCGGAAGAATGGACGCCGACAGGTTCGTTGAGGTGCTCACAGTAGGTACTCTGTTGCAGGGTGATTCTTAGGGGACGGAAGAACTGGCTGTTCAAGAAATGGTGAAATCAACTATGAGCATCATCACGCCTGCTTACAATGCTTCTATGCCTCGTCGAAAATCCTGCCACGGCAACCCCCCAGTATACTGGTGGTCAATTGAAATCGCTAAAAAGTGAACGAAGTTGCAGAAGCTTCGGCGTGAGGCTCAATGGCAGCGCATAAGTCTGCCAGGAAATAACTTGGCAAATCGATCAACAACAGCAGGTTTTGCTGCTGGCAAGATCTCGTAGACAATGCGAACAAGGATCCATGGAGCCTTGGCTACAAGCTAGTTACGCGGAATCCTGGTGCCCTACAGAACCCTTGCATGCATGATGCGGAGAAGATGGACGAGATAGTGCGGACGCTCTTCTCCCCCATCTCGTCCATGCAGATGCTGTCCATGCTGGAATAGCAGTCGAGTGTCCACTCTTCACACAGCCGGAACGGGAACTGAGTTAGGCTCAAGCTCCAGCTGAGGCGTTGCAACACAGGGTTTTCACGGTACGATGGAATGTGACGCGGCTCATGCTGATCAGCAAGGGGAAAGGAATCCGCGGATCGTGGTCTGGATGCTGCCCGTTATGTATGCTAGACACGGCTGGAAAAATGCTAGAGAAACTCATCAAGGGAAGGCTCACTGTTGTGATTCGTACCGCTGGATACCTATCTTCTCGGCAGTACAGCTTTAGAACAGGACGCTCCATCATAGAAGCGATTGCAGAGGTGGTGAGCGTGGTCCGAAAGGCAGAAGTATATAGCCGCACCAAGCGATGTATCGTCCTATTGGGAACACTTGACATTAGGAACGCCTTCAGCCTTGCAAGACGGGTGGATATTCTGGATGCATTGGGAAACCGTTTCCAAGTTCCAGAACATCAAAGCCTGTTTTACGACACGACACAGAGCCAACGAAGGATGAAAGTGACGTCGGGTGTTGCCCAGGGATCTATCCTTGGTCCGAACCTACGGAACGTGTATTGCGACGTGCTTTTGTGACTGGAGATGCCAGATAAATCACCCTAGATCAGCTGTTGCGGCTCTGGCCGCTGGATGCACTGTTGAACAAACGCAAATTATGCTAGGTAGACTAATGCGCCGCGTGAGAGACTGGATGACTGCTCGTGGGCTCAGTTTAGCACTGGAGATAACTAAAGTGGTCATCTTGACAAAAAAGGGGATACCTAGAGCAAAGATGGTCAGTATTGGTGTCATACTGATCAAGTCAAAGCAAGCGGTAAAGATCCTACGGCTACTAATCGATTCAAGGATGAGTTTCATTGAACACATAAGGGCAATGACTGAAAAGGCTGCTTCGGGAGTTTCGGCTCTGAGTCGACTTATGGCCAACGTCTGGGGACTCAAATCAACAAAAAGACGCCTCTTGATGAGTGCTATAGATCCAGTGCTTCTGTCTCGAGCAGAAATATGGGGCCATGCGCTCAGCAAGCAGGTATGACATGACATTCAAGCGCAACCACAATAAAAAACGCTTGCATGAGTGCCTCGATTTTTCTGTCGCGTTTCTTTGTCAATCGGGTCTAAAAATCCAGTTTAGGGCATCAACTATGACCACCAGATTACAATGACTAAGGTCGTCAGTATACTGGATGGTCACCTCCTTTCTTTGCTTGATCTGATCATCATACTCCTGAAGAGTATAATATGAAAAATAAGTTAAAGAGTGAAATTCATCATCTGGCTGCCGTTGCATCAGTACAGCGCCAAATCTAACGTTGCTGGTATCATTGTGCAGTTTGGTCCTATGCACAAGGTTATAAATACCCAATGCAGTTGATGAAATCTGGTGTTGATTCAGTTCAAATCAAAAATAAAATCAGTGGCTTTCATTTGAAGACTCTAAACGACGTCTGTGGCGAAAAATTTTCACGGAGACCCTCTATAATCAGCTAGCTCACATCCCATCAATCATGTCGCTGAAAAAAAGCAACGATCTATGGGTGGAAGTCAAAGCGACAATCAAGACCGTGACAGAACTGGTGATCGGGCGTCAAGTCTACCGCAAAAGAAAACGTTGATTCGATGAAAGCTTGAAGCGAGCTGATTACCCCAAAAACATGTTCTACGGTGATAACATCGGCAACATCATCGCTGATGAAAACAGAAGTAAGTAAAAAATGGGCATCATATTTCATGAACTTCCTAAGTCCTCCGTAGAACTGCAGAGCGTCGGGCCTATAGATATTTTCGGAGAGCTTGCATTGACTCTACAAACTTTGGAGAAGTTTGTTCTTCCATCAAAGCCCAAAAGCATAAGTAATCATACGGCAGTATTGATATCTGTAAGTGCTGCAGTACGAAAGTATGTTCTTGTTTCAACATATATAGTCCATAAGCGTCACCCTATATTATCTTTAGTTTTTGTTTTTGGTATTCTGACAGTTTCAGAAGTGGGACAAAGCCCAAAGATGCCCATAAACAAACAAACTGATTTTCCTTCCACAACGAATGTTGTCGACATTCATTTTAGAATGGCCGCAACTAAACGAGGATTGTCGGAACCAACGGAGGAGTTCTTTTATAAGGTTCAGTCGTTGGGCCGAAAAGCGTGTCTGTAAGAGAAGGCAATTATAAAATACGTGATTTATGGTTGCAACGATCCCGATTTTGGAAGAATTGCGTCGACACAACAATTCAATTCCTATTATGAATTGCTATCAGCAATTCGTCGCTATGTCGAAACAAGAAGAAAAGTGCCATGGAAACCACGACCGAATGAAATGCATTCTGGTAGTCCCAAAACGGAACCGCAGCCGAACAAACAAAACAAAGGCGTGTGTTTCAACTGTTTTAAGGCAGGACATATTTCTATTCGTTGTCCGCAACTGCAACGTTGTGAAAGATGCTCAAAGTGCTACCGTACAAATCACAAAACCAGCGATTGTCCCGAGGTTAAATCTAACCCACAAAATCTAAAAACCTACGAAATCCACTCAAGCACTATTGCTAATGAAATCGCAAAAATAGTCACCATCCGAGATCGTAAAATTACCGCCTTTGTGGATTCAGGTAGCTTTAAGACATTAATCAGGACGTCATTAACAAAGGAAGTTGGAGATATTCTCCCTTGCAATGTTAAAATTAATGGATTCGCTGGGGGTGCATATCATTATACCAATAAATACGTAACCAGTATAGATATTGAAGGACAGCTAGCTATACAATCTCGAGTTGCTGGTTGTCGACAATTATCAACTGGAGCACGATGTTCTGTTGGGACGTGATATTTTGTGTCGTCCTGGTATCTTTTTGGTTATTCTTGGTGAACAATGTTGGCCGAAAGGCGAGAAGATTTTAAATACATTGAATGCCATCAGTTAAAGCGACTATTGACTCAATTTCGAACGAGATTCGCAACAAATATTTTCGAACTTGGAAAATGTTCAACGAGCAAAATGAACCTTTTGCTTAAGTTGAATCTGCCAATTGTGTCGAAGCCCTACCACATTCCATATTTCAAACGACAGATCGTGGGTAATCTTATCGCTGAGCTTTTGGATGTAAATATAATACGACCGCCCGATTCCGCTTATGCGTCACCGTTGTACTTATCGAGAAAAAAAAACGGGGAGAGCCACTTATGTATAGACTATAGACATTTAAATGACGTCACTATCAAACAACCATTTCCAATGCTGAACCTCGAAGACCAATTTGTACAGTTGGCAGGAAATAAATATTTTACGACGTTAGACTTGCAAACGGAACACCATCAAATCGAGTTGACCTAGGAGTCGAAACCATATACCGCATTTGTCACGCATAATAGGATGCCCTTTGAACTCGTTAACGCGCCGGGTGTTTTTCAGAATTTGATTTGAACAAAATTGTTTCTTAGATGACATCTAGAGGAGCATTAGCATATTTGGATGACATAATTTTACGTAGCATGAGGGTTGAAAGCGGTCTACAGTCACTTAGAAAATTCTTGGAATTACTGCAGACCCATGGACTAACGATGAGGCTTGACAAATGCAAATTTCTTGCTAAGGAGATTGCTTATCTTGGCCATGTGGTAAATAAAGACGGCATTTGATCAGGAATAGAAAAGGTAGCTGCTATTAACAGTTTTCAACCACCGGCAAACATCACCGAAGTGAGGCGATTTCTTGGCCTTGCTAGGTTTTTTCGGAAGTTCGTGCAAGACTTCTTATTGATTGTCAAACCGCTGACTCAATTGCTGCGTGAATAAAAACCTGACAACCAAAAGTTTGTATGGAGCTCCGTACAGTTTGAATCTTTTGAACAACTTAAAAATATATTATGTAACGAGCCATTATTAACTCTCTTTGATTTCAACGCCCTGCACGAAATACATACAGATGCCAGACCTGTTGGACTCGCCGGAGTGTTATTACAATCTATAGACAGTAAAAATTGGAGACCTGTTTATTACTACAGCCGCTACTGCTCGGGCTTAGAGAGTTCTTACCATAGCTATGAATTAGAAGTGCTCGCCTTAGTCGAAAATTAAGATCGTTTCCGGACTTATGTTTTGGGAAAATATGTACGGGTTGTGACAGATTCCTCCACTATTGCGATTAATGCAGTACGATATTGAGATTATATACCGACCGGGAATACGATCCGCTCATGTCGGCGCTCTAAGTTGTGCGCCTCATTTACCCGCTGGCGAGTCCGAAGTTGCTGGACTAGTTTTTGCTGTCACTGCGGGAACTGAAGATTGGATTCATACCATGCACATATTATCGCTGTAATTAAAAATATCATACGCACGTAGATCGACAGTAGACCAATTAATCACTGTCAAGTAAGTACTTGAAAAATGCTGGGAGCTCAACATAGACGTACACCAAATTTTCATTGACTTGAAGCAAGCATACGACAGTATTGATCGTAACGCACTGTACCAAATAATGCTTTGTTTTGGCATCCCAGCCAAATTAGTCCATCCTACCAAAATGACAATGGCGTCGACAACCTCCCAAGTCCGCAATCAATAATCAATTCACCGATGCCTTTGACACAAATATCGGACTAAAGGAGGGAGATGGGCTGGCCCCATTGCTATTCAATTTGGCTCTGGAGTACGTCATAAGGAAGCTGCCTGTCGGTACGCGAGGTACATTACTATATAAGTCGAGCTAAGTAGTGGCCTATGCGGACGACATAAACATTCTATCACGGTCACTAATAACTGCCAAAGAACTCTTCCTGAAACTCAACAGCGAAGAAAAACTAGTAGGGCTGCAAATCAATGAAAATAAAACAATGTTCAGGACGCAGTCGAGGAAACATATCTCAAATACGCAAAATATCACACTTGGCGATACAGTATCGAAAGTGTTAGCAAATTTGTGTATTTAGGCACCAAAATAACGAAAATGGGTAATGTAAGAGTCGAGATACTCCGAAGAATACAGCTCGCAAATAAAATATTTCATTCAATATTGAAGATCTTGAAGACCAGCTGCATACCCAGGAAAACAAAGCTCCAAGTATATAAGTCTGTGATAAGACCTGTGTTGTGCTATGGGTGTGAAACATCTACCCTAAACCAAACATCCGCAAATATATTGAATGCCTTTGAGCGACGGGTCCTGACGCGAATAGTTGGAGCGAAGCTAGACGGGGACTAATGGCGAATCCGATACAACTATGAGTTGTATGAAATTTTTGACGAGCTGTATGTCTCAAGGATTGTAAGACTGCGGAAGCTGCAATGGGCTGTTCACATAAATCGTATGGACGGACAACGGATACCCAAGAAGGTATTCTTTGGGAGAACTGAAGGCCGGAGACCAGTGGAGAAACCGAGGAAACGCTGGTGTGACTTGGTCGATGAAGACAGTTTATCGCTGTTCGGATTTCAAAATTGGAGGACGCGGTCAATGGACCCAGACAGTTGGAGGTGCTGTTTGCAGGATGCGAAGCCCCGAGAGGCGCTGTAGTGCTGAGAAGAAGAAGAAGAATTAAAAATATCGAAGAGGACGTGCGTGTTAAATAGATAAAATCCGAGCTGTAATTTAAAAATAATCGATCATATCGAAAAACCGTTTCGGGATTTAAATTAGTTGCGCTTAAATCAGTGAGATTTCACATCGTAGTCAGCAGTCACGATAATGTTAAGCATTTTGTCGTCGAAAAAATAATCAAACGTATGAAACAACACCATTGGTTCCCGAAAATTCGTTAAAGCCTACATCGCGTCGTGTGCGAACTGTTGTCATTTTAAAACACGGTTCAGAAAACCAAAGGGACGTATGTATATTATATTAAGGACATTTCACCTATATCACTTTGGCAGCTACACATCGAACATTTAGGTCCGGTCAAACATAGCAAAAAGGGGACTATATATCATTGTAATCTTTGATGCCTTTACTAAATATATGGTAATAAAAACTGTGAGGAGTACTTCAACACAGACAGTTCTCATCGCGTTAATCGAGTTAACATGTTATTTTGGTCTTCCATGCAAAATCATTACCAATCGAGGAACAGCGTACACTTCACGGAAGTTCAATTCGTTTTGTGATGTTGCGTAACAGAAAACACATTAAAGTTGCAGTCCGAACTCCGCAAGCTGATTGGCAGGTAGAGTGAGCCAATAAAAAAATTTTGTCCTATCTATCTACAACCGCCGAACACCAACTTTTACCATCGCTGCAGTGGGCTACAAACTCCGAAAAGAATCCAACTACTGGATTTATTCCAAACGAAATCATTTTCGATTTTAAATTGAAGGACATAATAGAAAATCAACTTATTTCCGTTCTATAAGATGTTGTTGATCCCTCTGACGATGACATGATCGATATTAAAATTAAACGTAAATGAGCTCTGGAAAATGTGACGAAAGAACGAGAACGATGAAGAGTTGGTTTTGATAGCAAGCATGTACTGCCAAAACAGTGCGCCGTCGATGGCTAAGTCGAAAATGATGCCGTAGCAACTGGGGAAGGCCGTAAGTTAGAACCAAGGTTTAAGGGCCCTTATACAGTTTATCAGGTCCTTAGAAAGGATTATTATCTAATCAAAGACATTGAAGGGCTCCGAATTTCGAGCAAGTCGTTTTGCTCAGTGTATACTTCCGAAAAGCTTCAACCCTGGTTTTCTAATCCTCCCGAAGTTGAAGATAACTCTAAAGATGGCAAAATCGACGACGATTCCGATGCAGGATTGGCCGAGCGGGCAGGTTAAATTATGCCGTAGATGCATAGACTTGTTCATCTGACCAAGGAGGTCTTTTAAGTTTTATATTGAAGGCAGTCGTCGACTATCCGCCGATTGGAACGTTCGTTGTTGTGACCGCAGCCGTTTACGATAGATATAAGTAATTGCCAGTTGTGAGTTTAACTTTAAAGCAAGTTGTGTAAGCAGGAGAGTGCGCCTACCAGAAGGTCTTTGTAAACATCCTAGGGTTAGAAACAAGTTTTCTAATGGCGTGAAGCGATAACTTGAGTTATTCATCCGATACTTAGATATGAAATCGTTCAAATTTATACAAAAGATGAACAGTTTCTTTCATAAGCACAGTGCAGCCGCCATTTCGATCTAGCTTAAATGATTTTTCTGAATGCTCGGCCGATTGAACATGTTCAAGTTAAACACTGTTCCTTAAATTTTCATGAAAATTGAAAGAAAATAAAAGTACCTAAGTTAATTTAAATATATATAGGGTTTTCCAATAAGAGGTGTTATTTTGAATAGCTCTTCTGATCTAACACCTTGCGACTTCTTCCTTTGGATCCACGTGATAGAGAAGGCCTATGCCGATAGCCCAGCGTCGATTCAAGATCTCAAAGATGAAATTCGTGAGGCTATCGAGGACATAGGGCAACCACTTTGCGATTTGGTTATGGAAAATTTCATGAAGGGGATATGGTCCTGTAAGCGTGTCGTAGTGGTTATTTGCTCAATGTTAATTATTGCTATTAACGGCATATCTGCGTGCATATGCCCAAACTTCAATCCTCGGATGGAGGACTGGGAGGATGGACGCTGGGAGGTTCGCTCACGCGCTTACGGCAGGCGCACCGTTGCTGGGAGCTCTGCCAGGGAGTGGAGGGCCTACAGCCAAGGACTTGGTGAGCTCAACTATGAGTACCATCATAGCTGCTTGCGAGTCTTCCATGCCCCGTCGGAGACCCCGACACGGTAAGCCTCCAGTATACTGGTGGTTAAACGAGATCGCCGAACAAAGAAGCGAGTGTCACAAACTTCGGCGAGAGGCCAACCGGGCGCGAACACGGGAAGAGCCAGACACTAGGCTAGCAGCATACAGGTCCGGCAGGAAATATCTTCGCAGGCTTATTAACAAGAGCAAGGCCCGATGCTGGCAAGACCTCGTGGACGATGTACTAGAGGACTACTCGGCTAGTGATCACCAGTATATAGCTGTTGAGATTCACGACGGTGCTACATTACGTGCATATGCCCAAACTTCAATCCCCGGATGGAGGACTGGGAGGATGGACGTTGAGAGGTTTGCTGACGCGCTTACGGCAGGCGCACCGTTGCTGGGAGCTCCGCCAGGGAGTGGAGGGCCTACAGCCAAGGACTTGGTGAACTCAATTATGAGTACCATCATAGCTGCTTGCGAGTCTTCCATGCCCCGTCGGAGACCCCGACATGGTAAGCCTCCAGTATACTGGTGGTCAAACGAGATCGCCGAACAAAAAGCGAGTGGAGGAGGCAGACACTGGGCTAGCAGCATACAGGTCCGGCAGGAAATATCTTCGCAGGCTTATTAACAAGAGCAAGGCCCGATGCTGGCAAGACCTCGTGGACGATGTAAATAGGGATCCGTGGGGCCTTGGCTACAAGCTGGTCATGGGGAAACTTGGTGCCCTACGGAAGCCTTGTATACATGACGCGGAAAAGATGGACGCGATAGTGCGGGGACTCTTCCCCGCCCATCCCGTCCGTGTTGACGCTGTCCATGGTGAAACAGCAGTCGAGTGCCCACTCTTCACACAGCTGGAACTGGAGGAGACAGTCCTCTCCCTGAAAACGAGGAAGGCTCCAGGTCCAGATGGTGTTCCAGCTGAGGTGTTGCGGCTCGTCTATCACCATTGTCCTGACTTGCGGCTCAGCACATTCAACACTTGCCTACGGGACGGGGTTTTCCCGGTACGATGGAAGGTGGCGAGGCTCGTGCTGGTCAGCAAGGGGAAGGGAAATCCCGAATCGCCGTCTGCATACCACCCGTTATGCATGCTAGACACGGCTGGGAAAGTGCTAGAGAAACTCATCAAGGGAAGACTCACTGACGTGATTCGTGCTGCTGGGGACCTATCTCCTCGGCAGTACGGCTTTAGAGCAGGAAGTTCTACCATTGATGCGATTGCAGAGGTGGTGAATGCGGTCCAAAAGGCAGAGGCATATAGTCGCACCAAGCGACGGATCGTCCTGTTGGTGACACTCAACGTCAGGAATGCCTTCAACTCCGCTAGATGGGTGGATATTCTGGACACGCTGGAAAACTCTTTTCAAATTCCAGAATATCTAATGCGGCTTTTGAGGAACTACCTAAAGGACCCAAGCCTGCTCTACGACACGACACAGGGCCAACGAAGGATGGAAATTACATCGGGTGTTGCCCAGGGATCTATCCCTTGTCCGGACCTGTGGAACGTGTCTTACGACGGGCTACTGAGACTTGAGATGCCAGATGAGTCGCGCTTGGTCGGCTATGCGGATGATGTTGCGGCTCTGGTCGCCGGACGCACCGTTGAACAAGCGCAACTTAGGCTAGGTATGCTAATGCGCCGAGTGAGGGACTGGATGACTGCGCGCGGGCTCAGTTTAGCACTGGAGAAAACCGAAGTGGTCATCTTGACAAAAAAGAGAATCTCTAGAGTAAGGATGATCAGTATTGGAGACATACAAATCCAATCAAAGCCAGCGGTGAAGTACCTGGGGCTACTGATCGACTCGAAGATGAGTTTCTCTGAGCAAATCAGGGCAACGGCTGAGAAGGCTGCTTCGGGAATATCGGCTCTGAGTCGACTTATAGCCAACGTAGGGGGACCCAGCCCATCAAGAAGACGCCTCTTGATGAGTGCTGTAGGGTCAGTGCTACTGTACGGAGCAGAGGTATGGGGCGACGCTCTCAGCAAGGAGGTATACCGAAAACGAGTGGCACAGGTACAGAGAAGAGGAGCACTGAGAATAGCATCTTCGTATCCAACAGTCTCCGACTCGGCGGTGAGAGTGATTGCAGGCGTGATACCTGTCGCCCTCCTTGCTAGAGAGCGCCGCGCTATTTACCTGCGCCGAAACGAGGATGTGAGGGAGATGGTTGTCCGCGAAGAGAGACAACGCTCGCTCAACGATCGGCAGCAGTCTTGGAGGAATTGCACGAAGGGAAGGTCGACTGCGCACCTCATCCCGGATGTGAGACCGTGGCTGAATCGAAGGCATGGTGAGACTGACTTCTATCTGACCCAGCTTTTGAGTGGGCACGGGTGTTTTCAGTCTTACCTGCACACGATCGGTAAGTCACGGTCTCCCGATTGTCGGTTTTGCCCAGGAGAGGAGGACAATGCCTGTCACACATTTTTTGCGTGTACCAAATGGGCCAGGCTGCGGAGGGAACTCTACAGGGAGACGGGAGAGCTCACCCCGGATAATATAGTTGCGGTGATGCTCGAATCAGTTGACAAATGGAACCAGGTGGCACATTATGCTCGGGCAGTCCTAAAATATAAAAGGGACTCGCAGCAGCCGGAGGTGCTGTGGCTGGGGGATCGCTCTTCTGGCATTTCCTCTTCCCCTCTCCCCTCCCGCTAGGAAAGGGACTCCCCAGCTTGAAGGCGCCCCACGGCGTAACAAAACGAGACCAGGCCCGAAGTAATGTGTCAAACGGTCCCAGGCTAGGCTCTCCGATTGACAGGGCAGTTGTTTAGTGGGTAGTCCAAGGGTATCCTCCATGGGAGTCCCACACTGCCAGACTCGGCGGGCGTAAATGCCTTCACCTCCCTACCACAAAAAAAAACGGCATATCTTCTTCTTTATAATGAAATAAACATTCGATCATTTGTATTGAAAATGGCATTTTTCTTTTAATATCAAAATAACACCTCTTATTGGAAAACCCTATATCAACCATAAACACGTGTTATTGTTGGTGTAATTCCATATAATTGAAATGGCTATAACTCACTTGATTATGATTTGATCTCAATTAATTTTTGTGAACATATATATCTTATGTTAGTCTATATAATTGCGAAGTTTCAAGAAGTTTAAAGGTACCGTTTTGATTTTATGGTCAAAAGTGTAAAATCTACAAATCATACTATTATTAACAAAGTTGAGCGAATTTCGATTTCTAGGGTATTTGTTGCCCTTGTACTCATAAAGTTCCACGTTCGTGATAATTTTCAGATTTTTCGGGTGAAAGGTGTCCAATCGCGAGGGGGGGGGGGGGGGGACACAAATTTGGGGTACTTTTTGCCTTCCCCTGGACCCCCTAATTCATAAAATGATTTTCTTATTTCAGATTCTAGAAGTTCTAATCAAGACCTTTGATTTGATACCCCACTCAACTATCTTTAATGAAAAGAAAATTTTAAGGGCCAAATCATTATTAGGGGGGACCCCCCTTAAACATTTTTTAAATTTTTGTTGAGGCCTTAACTTTTGAGACACCATCACTTTTGACCTTTTCACAAAGTTTGATCATTCTAGCTTCTATAGTTTCTGAGGAAATCAGCTGTGACGCACGGACAGACGGACGGACGGACAGACGGACAGACAGGTCACGAAACTAGTAGGTCTTTGTAAAAAATTCTTTTACAAAGACCTTAAAAAACGACTGATATCTGTAAGTACTACAGTACGAAAGAATGTTTTTGTTTCAACATATATGGTCCATAGACGTCGCCCTTTACTATCCTTAGTTTTTGTTTTCGGTGTTCTGAAAATAATATGCGAATAAAGATACCAATTTTCTTAAATTTGTGTTAATTTCAAATGGCAACTCAAATCAAGTACACCTATAACCATTATTCCGGTTTCGAACTTCACCTAATGTGAATTATGCATCCCCTTAGGTGGCATAACACTGCGTTCAGTAGTAAAATAATCACACTCTCTGATTTTGTATACTTAATTACCACGACCCGTTCAGACGGCATCAAGTATTTAGTTCAATACAACTGACTTTCGTAGCGAGTGTATAGGATGAGTGCATGCAAGTCTAGCTTAATCCGATTTTCAAGACGAAGTTGAAAAGCAGCATACGACAAGCTCACAAGATTGCGCTCTAAATTGCCACTTTCCTCGTAATTCTATATGATATACAATTCGAAGGTATGAAATTAAATCTGCTTCACTAAACACGATCCCAGAGATCATGTATACATTCACATTTGGACTCGTGCATACTCTACGCAATAGCGTCATAAAGCCCACTTTGAAAAGTTGGTCTTAAAATTTTATCTGCGACCCATTCGGCCCTATTTGCGTACTACACACAATCGCACTTGAACAAATCATACGATACTATTGCCAATCGTGTCGAAGCGCAATTGTACCTGAATATTACCCGAGATAAAATTCTAAAAATTGCTGCCATTTTACAATTATCGCCTTAGGTACAGCCAATGTCCGCAAAACTCGCAAGATGCATCAAACGCGAAATACTCCAGTTTCAACCCAAATGACACTTTACGCAAAATAAATCGAATTGCGCCTTTAACACTTCGCCCAAAAATCTTTTAACGTTCACAGTTCAACGAAAATTGTATTGCGACCTTTTCCGCTCGTTGTATTCCATCAAGTCCCGCTTCGTGAGAATTCCCTATACTGCCTCCTTGGCGAGCCTCTTTGTAGCGGCAACAGCAGATTCTCATCGCAGCAATCTAGCCATTGCTTCGCTAGATAATGTCGCAATGGGGCTGCCATTATCGATTATGATTTGTGAAATTTTATTTCTTCTTCGAAAAAACTTTTTATTGAGAATGGTAGCGGTGTTAGTGGCGGAGTTTATTTCGTGTTGGTATTAATAATATATATAAGTTGCGTATCAAATTGTTCCGCACTTATTGCGTTGTTATTATTATGAAATGGTCTTTTTTTGTAAATGTCCCTCGAACAGTTTGCCTAGGCGAGCTGCTCAAAAACTACACATGTTTGATTCGTCAACATTCCCTTAGCTGATTACATGCTCTGTTTGTACAGATAGTTTGTGTTCACTATCAGCACGTATGCCGCTCATTTTAATTTTCTGAAATTTTTGGATGGACACTTTTCTTCTGTACTGGAAATTCAAGATCATTCCATGACCGGTAGTAGTTTCTTTCGAAACCCAATTCATAATTTGAAGTTGAAGGGTTGTGTAGATCTATTTAGAATGATCTCTTTTGTTGCGCTCGTTCAAGGTAAATACAAGAGGTTGACCCGATATATAGCCTTGGGTAAAGTTTTCATTCGGATTATTTTTTGGAGGGAGGGTGTTCCTTTCTCCCATTTGAATCGTTTTGGTGATCATTATCAAAATTACTCGTAGAAGCTCTGAAAGAGGTGCCTCCATAGAACTACCGTATAATAGGCATTGCTTTTCTTCTGACATTTTTTTCGAATCTATTTTAAATTAATTTATTAGAATAGAATTTACATTACATAGACAAGTATCAACAAGTTAAAGTCATACTCTGAAGTTCCATAAAAAAATTATTTCCATAAAATTACTTGATAGTATTTAGATTCCATTAAAACTGGATGGATTAAAGAAGATGGTGAAAAAAAACCGGATACCTGCAACTCTGAATCTAAAATGCATTTTATAAATTACCCTCAAATATTTCAAAAAGCCTTCAAAGAAATTATCTTGAGTATCTAAATCATTTTATATTCAGATACGATTTTCATTTTTCATTCTAGTATCCTTGAAGTATTAAATTATTTCCATCAATCAAATTTTAATGGCTATTCGTTTACAAAGGTCCGTCCGTACTTGAAATTCTGAAGAAAATTAAATTTCCATCAGACAGTTTTACTTTTTGTTCTTTTCAACGTTATGGTTTTGAAAAAAATTTACCCAAACTTTTATCAAAAGCTATAACAAAAAAGATTAAATATTCAAAACTTTACAAAATCAGCCTTTCATCATTTCAGCTTTCATTTTCGGAAAGTTTATCTTGCAAATCCATCAAGAAGTTAATAGTAAATACATTACGAATTCGCATCAGCTTAGTCTGCCTGAGTTCGAAGAAGATATGAACTTAAGACCACCAAATCAGGGAAATATCCTCTTTCGCTTATATCCTACTAAGCTTCCTTTATGTTACCACTTAGCATTCAGAAGCCATTTGCCATAACAAGTTCTTACAAATGAAGCACTGCATGCCAATAAAGCTCTAAGACCCACATAAATTTCCATATCTCCACAATAAATACGGAAAAATATCGTCCTTGCGTCGATGGGAGCGAAAGTAGATTTTAAGTGTACACAAATATATTCCCCAAAAATTACGAACTCGTGCGACAATTAAGGGTTAAGAAGATTTCGTTTTTTGGGCGAAATCGTAGTCTGGCAATATCTCCATAGGTCACACTACCTCCCTACACCATAATCACGCAAGCAAACCCACTTCGTACAGTGCAAGATAAAATAATGGAGTCAAGGATGGAAGCAATTAACATTTTTGCTTGCAAGGTTTATGATCACCTTGTTAGTGTTTTCGGGTTTCGACGGTTCTTCCTCAGCACCAACGCGTTTTAGATGTACAATCATGCTATCCTATCAGCCCCAGTTTGCGTCGGGATGACATAACTACATACATTACCGAATGTTCACGTACGTACATTCTAGATGCTTAGTAATTACGATCCTTTCTGTTCTCTACATTCTCCAGTACTTCCTGATGATGTTGCTCCTCCTGCTGATTCAACATTTTATAGTATGCAAGTGAAAAAAGGAAATTTAATGGGAAATCTTTTTTTTGTCATCATCGTCGTCTTCCTTGCGCGACAATACTACATTACGTGCACGTACATATCGCCGTGTGCTTAAGGATAAAGTTATGTGCTAGCTGTCACGAACATTCATTCAGGTGTAATTGCCAGGGGATGAGTCGCTAGGCTATGACTTTGCTAACTATGAAGGAATTTTTTCTCCTGTACGTGAAAATAAATGGTAGAATATTTCAGTTCAGTGGAAATTAATTGTGAACAGAATATTTGAATTAATTATTCCAGTTGTTTTAGTTAAAGAAGGTACCAAAAATGCTTAGTTTCATCCAGTAATACCAAAGCTTTGAAAATATTATGAAATATACTGATTTTTTTAGCAGTTCTTGTGGTATAGTAGTTAGAGTGCTACCTCCGTAAGCCGAAGGACGCTGGTTCTATCCCTATGGTGACAACGAGATTTGTTTCAAGTGATGCTTCGGTCGGACTATAAGCCGTTCAGTTATGACACCTACTGGCTTAAAATCAGCATGTATCGCAGCTGGGTAGGCAGACACATGGTGGAAACATGGTACTAACCATATTACCTTCTCGAGTGCTGACAGAATCGATCAAGATAATGAGATATTTTCACTATCCCCGAGCGAAGGCCAAAAAGGGGGTGTAGTGCTCAAGCAAAACAAGTAATGACAGAGTCCTTGTGAAAATGGTTCATTTGATTTAAATTTAATTTTCCATTTAATAACACAAAAAATATTGATTGGTAATTGCATGAAGTTTAAAGCGATATTCTCATCTATTACTCTGAGTTTTGGTAGTCATTTGACTGATATACCGGACGCCTTAGTTGAGATTTTCAACTGACTCTCAGAGAAAGAAAGCTATCATTTTCATTCGTATATTTCTTGGCTGAGCTTTAAGAACCTTCACGCATAGCTTTTGGATGGAAAATATACTCCGTAGATGAAGTATGAAGGACGGAAGGAGGAGGCACCAAACGAGTATGTTACTCCGGACAAAGAGTTCCAGGCGTTGTAAAAGCCTTCCCGGGGGGGAATGCTGGTCTATAGGGGTACTCTTTGAGGCTAGTATTCTTTAGAGAGTGCCATCTACACATACCTGGAGAAGTAGAGGTTTACGTAAGGTTCCTCCGCGTATAGCATCCAACACATTTGATGTAATTTTAGCCAGAAGCGAGGGTGCTACATTCCTCCAGATCCTCAGCGTGTCAATTGAAGGAAGGCAACCAGGGGCAAAAATGGCTATCGCAAACGGAGGCTTGACGTTTGGTGAACCTATGAGTAAAGCAATGCCCCTAGCGGTCGGTAAAACACTATGAGAAAGAACTCAGTAGAGAAGCAATGATGAGAGTCGAGAAGGAGAAAAGGCTCCCGCTGCATGGGGTCAGAGCCCCAGTACGGGCGTCAGAAGGTAGTAAGCGGTCAGGCTCCCGGCCGTCGTCATCCAGCAACTGCAATATTATAGATGTAGTGAACTTGGCTTCTATAAGATATATACCTAGAAGCAATCTCGGGCCAGACGAAGAAATTCCATTCAAGCGTAGACCTTTGTTCGCACGAACATCGTCAAAACAAGAAACCGAACGTAAAGAAAGCAATGTCTTCAAAGACAACGCAGATTCCGATAAGGGAACCAACAATCCTGGTGTCGTCTTAGCAGCTGCCGTGTCGGCTGAAAAACCAGGAAGTCCAGAGCGTCCTAAAGAGAAGAAGTGGGAGATTCTGCAGAGTGCGCTTGACTTTTGCGCCGTAGAGAACAATACAAAAATCATCGAGAATTCAATGTGTACTGCTGCTACCGCTACCAAAGCAACCGAAGCAAAGGATCTTGAATGCCAAGATAAAAACAAACCATCTTGAAGTCCACAAAGTGATCATGGCAGCAAAAGAAAGGAGTGACCAGGCACACGAAGCGCTGTTATCTGATTTCGCCGCCACTGTCGAAAATGTGACTGAACTATTGTACTCACTCTAAAGAAAAAAGGCCACAAATTACAATCACTGCTAAGCGACATTAAGAAGAAAGGCTAATCTGAAAACCGAGGGATGTTCTAAAAAGGATAGAATCAGTACGCGACTTGGCGAAATCGGCAAAGGTGGAAAGAATGGGCTTATTGAACTAGAAGAGCTCCTAGACCTCATAGAGCATTACCGGAGAAGCTGCCTAAGAGCTGAAGAGAACTAGAAAGCTGAAGAAAAGCAGAAGGCTACGGAAACACTAAGGGCCAATCCTAAAGGGCACACCTAAAGCTCAACTAACCACTCATAAAGAAAGAATGGTGTCTAGCCTAATCGAAGGAGATCGGGATAAAAGAGGGAAGGAGGAGGCATGTGATGGGCATGGAATAGTAGGTCAGGGGTTCTAGATAGTGCTGGCAAAAGGGGCCAAGAAAGCCGTAAAGAAACTCCTTCAACAAGAACTAGAAAGTAAAGTCCCTACGGACGCCCAGCAAGAAAAAGACCTAACGTGAAACATGAGAGGAAAAAGCCACGATGAAGATCCCGGTAGTATGTACTGTTTCATCAAGATGGCCGATCTTACTCAGAAATGTGTCTAGATATTAGGGTAAATGTAAGGCCACAAAATACCAACACCACCATTAAAGCAATGCAACTAACTTAGTCCGGCCTCATATTGGTTACATTCAGAGCAGAAACTGAAAATAAAGAAACATTTTGTGACGCCGTAAAGAAGGCACTTGGCAAAAGCACAACTGCAGCCTCGCTCGAGTCAACAACAGCGATTGAAATAAGAGACATTGACTGTATCGCTGACCTGTCCGAGGTGGAAGAGGCTATAAGAATGGAGCTCTCTAGCGTGGGTAGGATCAAAGTGAGGCGTATACAAGAAAACTACAAGGAACAACTCATTGCCATAATTGCCTTGACCGGAAAGGACGCTGAACAATTTCTGAATAAGGGCAACGTAAGACTAGTGTGGGTTGTCTGCAGGTTACGGCAAAGAGCAGTACCTATTTAGTGTTTCAAATGCCCTAACTATGGTCACATCGAATATGTATATAAAGGACCCGAGAAGAATTCCCTATTTTACAAATGCGATGAAATGTGACAAGGAAGAAAAAAGTGTACGAAGCAGGCATATAAAGCTAAATGTTTTTTTAAGTTGTAATTGGGGGGGCCTCTTACTCCGAGCCCAGGGTAGTCAGCTAGCCACTAGTTGCTGGTTTCTGGAGTCGGTCCACACCGTTGGCCCTGAGACGTGGGCGCATCTGACAGGAAAGTGGACGGTGGCGGTGGATGGCTTGTTTTTTCTCGCTGGAGGAAACTCGCCCGGTCCAGGAATTTGGTCTTCTCGTCTTCGCTAGCGCTGACCTTGATAAGTCGAATCAGCTCGCCCAGTTCCCGCCGCAATTGCATCTGACGTCCACCCTTAATGTGATAATCTGTCTCCGGCTCAGGTTCTCATGTTGCCCGTCTAGCCGGAGGTGATCCTACAGGCCTACTCCTCGCCTCGTATTCTTTGATAGTAATAAGCCAGGATGCTACTCGCGGTTTGGCTGCTAATGCCTCTTCTAGAGGAGGATTCTCCTGATGTATTGACTGAACAGGACGGCGGTCGTCAGACCGTGGTGCAGTGGCGTAAGGGACTTCTGAGTGCCTTTGTTGGTAACGGCGACCGGAGGATGCAACTATTGGAACCTCCCAGAGCCGTGATTCAAATGAGGATGTAACAACGGTTACCATTGACCAGGCTGGAGTGCCAAAGAATCAAATGGTAGACGTGATTCGCTCGACAAACGCCAAGGCTAAAGTCGAAGAATCGTTTGGTTAGGGATTGGTAGAACGCTCAAAAAAAGCCGTAGAAGTGTTTTGTCGATTATTTGCAGAGCGCCCAGGCTGAAGTCCGAGGAAGTGTTTTGGCAGGATATTTGTAGAATGCCCAGGCTGAAGCTGAAGAGGCGTTTTGGCTGGATACTGTAGAACGCCCAGGCTAAGGCCGAAAAAGCATTTTTTTGGAAGTGTTCGCGTTGAACAGCAACACAAAAAAGTGTCTTGGGACCTGGAAAATATTGGGTTTTCCTGGAAGCCCTAGCGAAAGCAAAATCAGAACTTCGATAACCTATACCTTGCCGCTATACCTACACAAGTTTACAAAGGATAATTCTGTATTATGGTATCCTGATGAAACTGTTATTGCTGCCATCTGGGTTCGGGAAAATAGGTTCCAGGTGCAGGGCTGTAGAAGAGGATAGGTTTCTGTGAGTTTGGTCCTCAGGAACCAGCTTTTTTAGTGCGTACCTAACGCAGACCGAGTTGATATCATATTTCAAAGCCAAGCTCAACGTTTTGGAGGGTGCTGTGTCGAATGCAGATATCAACGTGCTCGTTAGAGGAGACTTCAACGCTATAGCAATCGAATGGAACTTGCCTTTAATATAACCGTGGGGAAAATAGATTCTTGATATGGTAATCAGGATGGCACTCGAAAACATCTCAAATTTCCGCCTTATTAGGAACCATATCGGACGTGACATTCGCCTTGGAGTCCTTAATATAGAGGATACATTATTGGAGAGTATTAAATGACTATGCAACCAATGATCATCAGTACAATCTGCTTGAGATCCGTGATATTGTCTCCCGACATGCACACTCTTGACCTTCTCCAATTGGATGGAACATCGGAAGAATGGACATCGAGGGGCTCATCAAGGTGCTCTCAGGAGGTGCACAGAGGTTGTGAGAGACGGAAAAAATTGGCAGCTTAAAATGTGAAGCACTCAACTATGAGTATCATCACGACTGCTTGCTTGCTTGCTTCTATGCCCCGTCGAAAACCTCGGCAAGGCAAGCCCTCAGTGTGCTTGTGGTCGACTTAGATCACTGAAAAGCGGATGGAATATTGCAAACTTCAGAGGGAGGCTAAACGGGTACGGAACCGTGACGAGGCATCTAAGCGAATAGCAGTATATAAAATCGGCTAGGAAATACCTTCGCAAACTGATTAACAACAGCAAGGCTCGCTGCTGGCAAGATCTGCTCGACAATGTAAACAAAGATCCCTAGGGCCTTGGTTACAAGCTAGCCATGTGGAAGCATGATGCTCTACGGACCTCTTGCATACATGAAGCGAAAAAGATAGAAAAGGTAGTGCGGGAACTACCCATCCATCCGGGCTATTTTGACGCTGTTCACGGCGAAACAGTAATCAAGTGCTCAGTCTCCACACAGCCGGAATTGGAAGAGACAATCCTATCATTAAAAACAAGGCCCATATGGCGTTCCAGTTGACATGCTCAGCACACTTAACGCTTGCCTACGATGCGGGTTTTTCTCGGTACGATAGAAGGTGGTAAGACTCGTACTGATCAGCAAGTAGAGGGAAATTCTGGATTACTATATGTATGCCTCCTGTTGTGATTGTTGGATAGAGAAAACTCACCACTACGACCTTAGATCAGTTCACTCCACCATTGATGCAATTCAAGAGGTGGTGATTGCGGTCCAAAAGGTAGAAGCAGTTAGCCACATCAAGCAACGGGTCTTTCTGTTGTTCACACTCGACGTTAGGAATGCCTACAACTCCCCTAGATATAAGGATATATTGGATACGCTGGAAACTCGTTTCCAAATTCCAGAATATCTCCTACTGCTTCTCAGGGACTACTTGAAGGACCGAAGTCTGCTTCATGACTCGACACAGGGTCAACGAAGGACTGAAGTTACATCAGGTGTCGGCCAGGGATCTTTCCTTGGCCCAGACCTGTGGAACGTATCTTATGATGGGCTGCTAAGACTTTAGGTACCGGATGAACCTCGCTCGATTGTCTATGCGGATGATGTTGTGGCTCCGGTCACTGAATGCACCATTGAGCAAGTGCTTCAGGTGTATTGGCTCTGACTCTACTTGTGGCCATGGAGCGATGCTTTCCATAGGAGATGTACTTAAAAACGCTTGACACTGGTACAGAGAAGAGAAGCACTGGGAATTGCACTTCGGATCCGCCAGTCTCTGATTCAGCTGTGATAGTTATTGCAGGCGTGATATCTGTTATTCTAAACAAGGACCCAAGGAAGACGGTTGCGCGCGAGCAGAGACAGTGCTCACTCAGTGACACCTGGCATTAGTTTTCCTTCTTACGAACAAACATCTCAGCAGTTGCAGCCAATCACGTATGCTCCACATGCTGCAATTTCTATAAATGAGCCTGATGTAGCTATTGATGAAGAACAGGCACTTTACAGAATTTTTTTTTCGAGGCTAGCATAAAAAACTACGATTAAAATGTTAATTAAACACGTGAAGCGTAAACTTGGTTAATTTTTTCCCGTTTCAGACTATGTTAAGTTAACAAAATCATTGTCAGCTCACCTCCTTCAAAATTATTGTACCAGCAGAACGTAACGCTCTCTTGAATGAAAATTTGTGCCGGATGAAACTTTAGTCAAGCGTTACAACTCTCCTAGAAAGCGAAGTGTTCTGAGAACTTCATATCGAAAAATCAACGCATAACAGACACTAAAACTTATAATATTGTCGCGTGTTATTGGTTCGCGGCCTATAATTTTAACGTTCCGGGAAAGTGAAAACGCAATGTCTTTTAATTTAAGTTAAAAGAGTTTATTTAATTCAAGAAAGTGCACAATAATCAGTTTAACACTTTCACTAATTTTAATTTTCACTATTAAAATAAAATCTAACACTTGTCCATAAATTTCTTATCGCAATTGTCTTCTAAATCACTTCACTATTACGAAACACACTTCCTACACACTTTCGCAGTTCTTATCGCGGTCGAATGAATGATTCCCCCATTCATTCAGCTCGCCTTTATATAGGGTCTCTACCTACTCACCCATTTCTCGCACATGGGCGAATGTTCGACCGAGAGGTACCTGGTACGTTCGAGCAAATTCATGAATGGAGTGACGTCACTTGCAGATGTTGATCATGCTTGTTGGGTTCTCGTGATTTCGAGTGAATTCGTGTTCTTCATTGTTGTGAAAACAATTGCGACAGTAGCTCGCAGAATTATTTGTACATGTAACACTGCCCCCACCTCAGTTCTTTTCGCCCCGAAAAGATGTGTCGCCAGTTGTAGTCAATTCTCCCTGGATGTAATATGGGGCAAGACGGTCTAGATGCACGATTTTCATTTTGGCTCTCGGTTTACTGTGTTCCTGTATGCGATATACGACGTCGTTGATTCGCTTTGTGACTCGGTATGGTCCCTCCCAGTTATGTTGCAACTTTGGAGACCTACCCTTTCGCCGTTGCGGGTTATATAACCACACCAAGTCATCCTGCTGGAAGCCAGTAGAATTAGCCTTTAGATCATACCTGGTCTTCATGCGGTCAGTAGCCGATTCGAGGTATTTTCGCACTGTCCGATGTATCTGGTTCAACCGTTGTCTTAGATCACTTGCGTACTCCGAGATCGTTTGGGGTTTCTCGGGGGGTGTTCCAAACTTTATATCAGCTGGCAGACGAATAGTCTTTCCAAAAATGACTTTGGCTGGGGCTTGGCCCGTCGATGCATGTTCGGCAGCTCTGTACGCCATCAAAAATAGTGGGATATGTCGGTCCCAGTCCCTTTGGTTCTCGTCAACCATCTTGGCAAGGTGTTTATTGAGCGTGCCGTTGAAACGTTCGACCATTCCATCGGATTGGGGATGCAGCGGTGTTGTCCTCGTTTTCCGTATTCCGAGCAGCTCGCACATTTCGCCAAAAACTAGTGACTCAAAGTTTCGGCCTTGATCCGAATGTAATTCGCAGGGTACGCCGTACCTACTGACCCAATTTAACACTAGCTGTTCAGCTACGGTAGTTGCTTCCTGGTTGGGAATGGGGTAGACCTCGGGCCACTTGCTGAAATAATCGGCTACAACCAGCGTATATCGATTTCCCCAATCGGATTCAGGAAAGGGTCCTGCGATGTCAACAGCAATCCTTTCGAATGGCACGCCTACGTTATAGGTTTGCATTTGTCCTCTCAGTCGTCGCTTTGGGCCTTTGACGGAAGCGCAAATTGTGCATCTGCGACACCAGTCCTCTACGTCTTCTCGAGCGTGGAGCCAGTAGAACCGTTCCCGCAATTTCGCTAAGGTCTTGTTAACACCAAGGTGGCCTCCCGAGGATCCTTCATGCATTTCCTTAACCACATCGTGGATTCGGCTTTTGGGTAGTATAGTTTGCATCCTATAGGAGCTGCCATCCGCCGTTTCCCATTTCCGCTTGAGTACGCCACCCTCCACCTGTAGGGAGTTCCATTGTGCCCAATAGCTTTTCAGGGTTGCGCCATGCATTGAAACGTCCTTCCACTCCGGTCGCCCAGTCGTCTCCTTCCATACGAGCAATGGTCCGATATCTTCATCGGCTAACTGGGCATTTCGAATCTCCTCCGATGACCAACCTTCATCGAATTCGGCCGTTATCACTCGCAGATCAACGGGCGGCTCCTTTTCCTCAATCCGTTGGCAATGTTTGCAGTTAGCTGGACATGGATGACGAGATAGGGCGTCAGCAATTCCATGAACTCTGCCCTTGTGGAGCAGTTGGGGCCTCACTAGGTCTGGTCGGATCGTCGATCGGGTTGCACCAGTGTCGTTTGTTAGGGTGCATTGTTCTTCATCAACTTGACCAGGAAGGCATCTGTCTGCTTCTCCACGATGTTGCCTTGGCACGGTGCTGGGGATGTCGATACTCGTGGCCAACGTTCGCCCCACGAAGTTGGCCCTTGCAGTTTGATGGGCCTCCATTCTAGGCTCCTGACATGGTCTGGATCTCCACCACCCTGGACAATAGCTCGGCCTTCTCCCCTTCTTGCAGTCTCTTTGCAGGTGCCCTTTTTCCCCGCAATTCCAGCATCTAGGCGCACCATTCACCTGCAGCTCTCGCTCATTTCCCACGCGCTCACACCTGGATTTATCTGTCACTACCTCGCGAGCCCGGACAGTGGTGTGGGTCACATTTTTGGCTGCCTCAAAATTTAAACTATAAGCCAATGCTTCCTTGACTGTTTGCTTTTGAGCTAACCGCACGGCTTGTTGCAATTCCTTGTCCTTTAAGGCGCTGATGAATGCTTCTGCTGCTACGTCATCTCGATGTTCTGGGTCGTACGCTGGGTAAGCCAAAAGCGCCAATCGCTCAATGTCTTGTGCTAGCTGCTGCAAGGTTTCGCCAGACTTCTGCATCCGATGCCGTAGCTGCGCCCGGTAAATCTGCTTCAGATGATCGTCTCCATAACGCATGTCCAGCGCATTCATTATAGCAGCCGGGTTTGAATGTAGCTCAACGGGGATAGTCTGCAAAAGCTCGGCAGCTGGGCCTCTTAGAGCCAGAATTAACGCAGTTGCTCGTTCCTGCTCATTCCAGTGATTTATCCTAGCGGCGGCTTCAAACTGGATTTTGTAAATACTCCAGACCGTTTGCCCATCGAATATTGGTGCTTGCACATTTCTAGATGAGCTTTGCGCTGCGGTTATAATTGGGGCTGGTGAGGCGGTTACTACTGCCTTCGCTGCTTCCAATTCCTTTTTAACTTTTTCCATCTCATGGTTGACCTGGCTAATCTCAAGGTTGATTCTCTCCTCGACCTGGTATACCTTCTCCTCGACGCATTTAATTTGGCTGTTGAGACTACTGAGCTCCGCTTTTATTTCGGTTGACTGTTTTTCCAGCTTCTGTGCGATGTCCACCTTGATTTCGAACGCTTGTTGGTCTAGCTTCGCTGATTGTTCATTTAGCTTCGCTGATTGTTCACTTAACTTCGCTGTTAAATTGGATGACTGTTGTCGCTGCTCTTGCTGCATCAGCGTCAACATTTGCATCAGCGCATTTTCTGGTTTCTTTGGCTTTTCTGTTTCAGCTTCACCACCTTCTGCGCCTTTTTCTGCATCTGTAGGCTCACCCGAATCTAGATACGCACCTTCCGACTCGATTGCATCACGCAAGCGTGCAATCAGTATGGCCTTTGTACCTTGTGTAGCCAGATTTCGTTGTTCCAACTCCTCTTTGAGCTCCGATATGCTCAATTGATTAATTTTTAGATTTAAATTTCCTGGCATTTTTATTGTTTCGGCTATTTTTCCACGTTAACTTTCACAATTGTGCACTTCAAAAATGTTTAATCGTTTTCACTTCCAAAATTTTCTTTCTCACTTCTGACACCATTGTCGCGTGTTATTGGTTCGCGGCCTATAATTTTAACGTTCCGGGAAAGTGAAAACGCAATGTCTTTTAATTTAAGTTAAAAGAGTTTATTTAATTCAAGAAAGTGCACAATAATCAGTTTAACACTTTCACTAATTTTAATTTTCACTATTAAAATAAAATCTAACACTTGTCCATAAATTTCTTATCGCAATTGTCTTCTAAATCACTTCACTATTACGAAACACACTTCCTACACACTTTCGCAGTTCTTATCGCGGTCGAATGAATGATTCCCCCATTCATTCAGCTCGCCTTTATATAGGGTCTCTACCTACTCACCCATTTCTCGCACATGGGCGAATGTTCGACCGAGAGGTACCTGGTACGTTCGAGCAAATTCATGAATGGAGTGACGTCACTTGCAGATGTTGATCATGCTTGTTGGGTTCTCGTGATTTCGAGTGAATTCGTGTTCTTCATTGTTGTGAAAACAATTGCGACAGTAGCTCGCAGAATTATTTGTACATGTAACAATATTAACTTATACTATCAAAATGTAAGAGGCTTGCGGACCAAATTACATAGCCTTAACGTTTCATATATTATCACGAATGATAATATTATTTGCTTAACTGAGAATTGGTTGAGTAGTGATAAACATAGCTCGGAATTTTCCCTAAATCACATTGTCTATCGACGGGCCCGTGATTTGGACCTGACAAAGAAATCTGATGGTGGTGGAGTACTGATTGCTATTGCTAAAGACTTTGTGGCAGTTTTCATCCCCCCGATTCAACAGAACACGTACTTGTCAAAATTAGTACTCTTTCTGATCTCTTGTTCATATTCTGCATCTATTTTCCCTGTAACTCCTCTCTTGACTTTTATGATTTATATTTGACTCACTATCATCATATTGTCTTTCACTTCATCCCACTTCAAGTATTACTGTTTGTCGTAACTTCAATCTTGCTTCCATTGAATGGGCCTTAATATCATCTATTGCTATCTTGTCTTCCCATTGACAGTCTGTATTACTGTCTCCCAATCTTCCCTTAACCAATTAAATTACTTCTAAATACAAATAATCGGTTGCTAAATTTTGTAATATCGAACATTGATTCTGGGCATATTTACAGAGCTGCTGCATCTCACTTTTACCTCTCTCCTGACCCCCATCATTGCCCCCTGTTGTTGGGCATCAGCATGAGCTTTCCAAAAACACTTAAATGCTTAATGTCGGAATCCTTGAATTCACTTGATTAGCTCTCGTTTTTTGACTGCCTTGATTGCGAATAAGTTCTTACTAAACTTTATTCCCACCTAGACTCGCTTATCCGTCAATCTACACCACAACATAGGTCCAAAAAGATCTCTGAGCAACCTAGGCTCAACCGTGACATCTTAGAAGCTCTGAAGACTAAGGACTAACTTTACCAATAGTTTAGATTGTGGAGACTCTGATTCTTATTGTTTCGACGCAGGCCTTTCCGCCACGTTTGTTATCTCCTAGTACTAACTAGGGGAGAGTTGAACAAGTCCTAGTTCAAAACTAGGACTTCCATCACAATAATTTCTCGCAGGCCTTTCCGCGACGTTTCGTATCTCCTAGTACTAACTAGGAGATATTTCGATAAGCCCTAGCCCAATACGAGGACTTGCACTACCTTATTTTTAAATTGAGTCCTGGTTCAATACGACGATTTCACTTTACCTTTAGTCCTGGTTTAATACCAAGGACTTGAATACAATACTGTAATCCAGTTCAAGCAATTGCACACTTAATCCTGGTTCTATACCAGGACTTCAGCAGAATCACGTCACTTTATTACTTAAGACCGCTTTTGATTCTCACTTCCATGAAACACACGATTCGATTGATAGCATAATCACATTTTATTTTCTAACTTTCACATAGCCCATAATCACGATTGCTAGCTCCGTTCCCACGCACGAGCTTTACCTGGGCCACATTTGCTTTTCTTGATCAAGGATCGCGTTACAACTTGAAGATTTAAATTGTTGACTTCACGTCTGGAAGTGTTGCGAAGGTGCATGTAACATGAATTGGTCCTAATTTGATGGTCAAGCGACCTCGTCAAAGGCACAATCTCCGGCAATACGCTAGCTAGCAAAGCCAAATTTAGGTACGCGGTGCTGTAGTGATGGATGTGGGATGAGACGGATGGTTGAACTCCGTTGTTTCGTCTTGTTGCAATTCTTTTACCCTATTCGCGGGGACAAGAGATGTTTCCAACGGTTTCCTTGATTGTCGGGGATATCAGAACGTATGATACTTCAGCACTAGTTTGGACTAGCAACGGTGAACAATTACCGGGTGCTAAGAAGGATGCTTCCGTTATGCCAGAGTAGAAGTGACTGGCATGGAGTATGACTGCTTCATTGTAGATAGTGCATCCATTGGTCACGTTGAGCTTGCCAGTACCGCTCATTGTCTTGGTTTGAACGATTGAACCACACACTATATGGAAGTCACTCGGTTTATTCATGATGTATTTCCAATGGTTTGGGTGGTGCAGCTGGATCCAAGCGAGAATCCGCTTAGAGTTCGTGATTTGGCAGGGAACGGAGGGTTTGGATTGGCTCAGAATGGCTATCTCACGGTTGTGAATATCAAGCCCCTTTCATTGCACGGGATAATACTGTTTGCAGATGTAATTGTATTGGTCGTTTACGAGACATCTGGATAACTCGATACTAGAAATAAGATAGAACAGGCTTCGTGCTTAGTTTACTAAATTATATTGGGTAGATGCAATGATCTCGATAAAGCCATCTATGGTGGAGGTGGGTATGACGTGCACTTGCAGCACTTCATAAGAGTCTTGAACCATTAGGGGGTGTTTGAGTCAAAAAATTAATTGATTCGACAGAATCCGACCTTCAATTGTCATCAGATTGTAGATTTTTAAAAGTTCTCGCTGGCTACCCGGGAGCGGCAGGTTTACAGGCAAGTTCTCCTTGATGATCACCAATTGATCCAGCAGGCGATGGGGCGGCAATAACTTGGGGTTGATTTTCCCGTGGTGAGAGTCGATTAAGACATCTAACAGAGTAGTTTGTGTGCCTTCGTACGATAAGACGGGCTATGGCTTCTAATGTACTATTGAGGTTCATATTCTATTGGTCTATTTGGTTGACAATCACTTCATGCGACCTTTGCATGACGTCGGTTATAGCATCCACGATGCATGTTTGGTTGCGGATAAGCGAAGGTAGATGTTGTTCATTGTTCTCAATATCTCGAATAGTGTCGGCCATGTTTTGAGCATAGGTTGAGTCAAGCCCTCTGAACAATGAATGAGTGATGTTACCAATCAAGTCTACTGTTCCCTTTTTGGTGCGTATAGAATGCATGTCTCGAAGCAGTTCATTACTTTCTTGGATGGTTTTGAAGGTATCTTTCAATTGTTATACTATGGAGGGGCGCACGCGGACGGTCTTCATTGTGAGTTATGATGCTAGGCTCTCTCCAATAGGCAGAACGATTGAAATAAAGGACAAGGTTCCATTCACTGGAGCTGAGATGACCTTCACCTTTCTTCTCTTAAAATAATCTGAGTGTGCCTCGAGTGGAGAGAGTGTCACAAACGGTGAAGCCTTTGTTGGAACGACTGTCATGAGGAGCACCAACAATACAAGGTTTCATTCATTGGAGCTGAGATGACCTTCACCTATCTTCTCTTAAAATAATCTGAGTGTGCCTCGAGTGGAGAGAGTGTCACAAATGGTGAAGCCTTTGTTGGAACGACTGTCATGAGGAGCACCAACAATACATTGAACATTGTGGCCGCCATTGTCTAACGAGGCCTTTTAGTATTGGAGGGCCCTGCTTGATCAGTTATATTATAATCTGCAATACTTCGACGGCAAGCCCTTTCCTCGGGTGGGCGCCTGGTTGGATGATGCTGTTGGTCGCTGCCGAGGGATGGGTTCTCGTCTTGTTCTGTTTCGATAGGTGATATAGAGCGGCGTAATTCTTTGGCACTTGTTATCACGTCAACGACTTGAACTGCGACTTCGTTGCCATTACACGCGAATACAGGGCGTGAGTTTGAGGGCAAACAACATAACGGTCTTCACTGGTCGTTGTAATAAGAGAAGCTGGTTTGGCAATCTTGT
The DNA here is from genome assembly GCA_963969285.1 of Odontomyia ornata. NCBI lineage: Eukaryota > Metazoa > Arthropoda > Insecta > Diptera > Stratiomyidae > Odontomyia > Odontomyia ornata. Next base: position 288,045,707 of record OZ017740.1, on the reverse strand, counting down.
TCCCGGATTATCTGATGGCCGTAGCTTCAAGGCTTTGAAAGCGTACTTTTCGGAATGATAAGAAGTTCTTTAGTGTGTCGAGCTCTCGTGATGCCATGCCTCGCTGTTCATAGAGCAATAGACTGGAGCGGTCCGATTTCTTCCGCAACAAAACCAAAAGGATTAGATCCCACGAAATGACTTCAATATCGAGATTCTTCAGTCCCAATAAACACTCGTTGATCTCGTGAAGCGTTTTGAGGCTCTTGGTATACTCGCCTTGAATACGAGGTTGCGATATATGCTGTTGTACTAGGCTGTTCACAAGAATTCTTTTGTTGTCATACCGATCATTGAGCAGCTTTCATGCGTCATCATAATGGCGATCAGAAACCAATAGGTCTTGGATTAGCTGAAGTTCTCCACCACTGACGTTGTTTATAAGATAATCTAGTTTTTGAGACTTGCCAATCGCATGCTCGTGAATCATTTGTGTAAAAATCTCCTTAAACTGGACCCATTTTAGGTAATCAACATGAAAGGTGGGCAGTGTTATTTTTGGCAGTTTTATGGCCGTGGTTGTGTCCTTGAGATTATCGGCCTTTTGCCAAGCCGAATCATTCAACCGTTGCTGCATTTGTCTTATGCAAAGAAAAATCCCCTTTTTAAGCGCGCGGTATTTATCGACGCCATACCCATTCAGTTTATCTGTGTCCGCGTTGTTCCATCGTAATTTGAAAGATAAGTGACGTATTCTTTAAGTATTTCTAAGGAAGACTCGGATGGCTGACCTTCTTTCACTTGTGCTGTAAAGTCGAGCAGCTGCTACTGCACCTCTTCCGTCAAGGCGTTCTACCTTCTTACTGCCTTGGCACAATCTTCTTTACAAGCTGAGAATGTGGTTGTGGAGGCTGCAAGCTTGGATGACGGTTTTGATGCTTCACTGGACGTCTTCATCTCTCGGCGCATTTTATCAATTTTGCTGCTTTAGAACATACCTCATGTATGGAAAGAAAGTCCTCTCTCTTGATTTAGGAGTGTCTTTAATCGAGTTCTATCACTAGGAATTTGTCGTTGGCAACAAACGCCTTCCAGGACGCTTCCAGCTAGTTAGCAGCTTTGTCCACGTAGGCCGTCTGTAACTTCCGCTCGTATGAGCCCTTATGAAGCCGGAGAAGAATGACCTGTATCGTCATGGACCAGTTGCTTCTGCTAGGCTACCTTCGTTTCGAACTCACTCATTTTGAGATTTTCCCCCGGCAAAGAAAGTTAAGTCGGGGTCACCAATGTTCTAACGCGGGCCTTTTCGTGACGTTTGTTATCTTCTAGTACCAACAAGAAGAGAATTCGACAAGTCCTAGCTCAAAACTAGGCCTTCCACCACTATAATTTCTCGCAGGCCTTTCCGCAACGTTTTGATTCTCCGAGTACAAACTAGGAGACATTTCGATAAGTCGTAGTCCAATACTAGGACTTGCACCACCTTGTTTTTAAACTGAGTCCTGGTTCAATACCAGAACTTTGCCACAACACTTTAACTTGAGCCATGGTTAAATACCAAGGACTTGAATTCAACACTGTAATCCAGTTCAAGCAATTGCACATAAAATACTGGTGCACTACCAGGACTTCACCAGGAATTGCTTCACTTTATAACTTAAGATCGCTATTAATTCTTACTTCCATGAAATACACGATTCGGCCTAAACATAATAAAATTTTATATTCTAATTTTCACAATTCTCATAATCAAAATTGCTGAGCTAGCTCCGTTCTCACGCAGGAGCTTTAACTGAGCCAAATTTGCTTTTCTTGATCATGGATCGCGTTACAATTTGAAGCTTTAAATTGTTTGCTTAGCGTCTAAAATGCGATGCGAAGAACGCAAATTATGCTGACATGGTCCAGACAAAGTGTGCATGGGAAAGGAATATCTAGTAGGAATTTAGTTACCTTTAAAAGCAGAGCAAGACAAACTACAAAAGTATCGTAATAAATTAAATAAATTTTGACATAACTTAACATTTATAATAGGTACTATAGATCCCGTGCCTTTGCGAAAGTCCAAGAAAAAATTACTTTACGTACATAGAGCAGTCACTTCATTCCAACCAGTCAAAGCCATTTTGTTCATACATTAATCAGCTTAAGTCCCCCCGCACTTTCCTAGCACCATGTATTGGAATGATAAACAAAGTTCAACACTGGAATCCACTTCTAACTTGCTTGTGGAGTTCTTTTCCACTATAACTTCCTCTTCGGCATCCGCTTTTCCTTATAATTTGGCTGATAATGCTCCTGCAGACAGCGAGTGCATGATTCATACTCTTGACACACGCATTGGTTCTGGGCCATACAGAATTCTAAATGTATTTGTCAAGTTTCTGTCTTCTTCATTATGTGTTTTACTCAGTTTTAACAATATCTTTAATGCCAGCTTAACCTCCGGAGTTTTTTCTCGCTTCTGAAAGACAGCCGACATCTTCCCAATTCATAAATCTGGTCCTCCTTCATGTGTCTACAACAACTGTACAATCTCACTTCGTTCGCATTTTCCGAAGATCCTAGAACGTTTAGTTCATAATGACATATATGAACTTATAAATTCCTCGATATTTTCTGCTCAAAATTGCTTTCTTCCAGGTCGATAGACGATTACAAAACTACTTGAGCTTACTCACATCGTTGGTGAAGCCCTTGATAAGCACTTTCAGATTGACGTTGTCTATACTGATTTCACCAAGGCGTTTGATACAGTAAATGATAACGTACTGTGTGAAAAGCTAACACAACGTAACATTGCTGGTCGTTTGCTCTCTTTGCTTCTCTCATACGTAAACAATCATTCATGTAGAATAAGTCTCTGCGGAGTGCTATCTAACTCTTTCTATTCACAGACTGGAGTCCCTCAAGGATCCATCCTGGGGCCACTATTATTCCTCATGTACATCAACAACTTACCCTCTTTAATAAATGCTCCATGTCTTCTCTCTGCTGATGATTTTAAACTTTTTTAAGTGATTAGATGTATTTATGATTGCATCTCCCTCCAAAATGACCTGAGTGTCCTGTGCAACTGCAGCAAATTAAATTTTCTTTCCCTTTATGTACAAAAAGGCATACAATGACTTTCTTTTCAAAACTATATCCAACCTCATTTCCATATTGCATAAACAATGAGTCGCTATCTGTGGTAAACAAGTTCGACCCGCGACTCAAGCTCAAAGCGCACATCCTTGACATAATGTCCCGTGCTTCTCGGATTTGTTCTCTGTCACTCTTGCATCTTTGGAAATATCCTGTCTTCAGTACATCTTAATATAAGAACTGTTCGGTCTACCCTCGAGTATTGTTCCCAAATTTGGACATCGCGTTATAAGTACTTAGACTCAATACTGTAATCTGTACAATGGAAGTTCACCCAAATATAATTCTTTAATTTTCAAGTCCTACATCAATGAAGAAAGAGTTATTTCTGTAGCTCCCTTCGTTATCATCCCATAGACTCTTTCTTGGTGAATGTCTCCTATATAAGCTTCACCACATCAGTTGCATACAAATATCAGCTAGTTACTGACAATGCGGACGTCTAATTATACCTCTAGAAATGAGGGATCATACCAAATTCAATTTGCAAGAACGGAAATAATTTACCATTCACCACTGCTGCGTCTACCAAGAACCACAATGCTATGGAGTTTGGTCCGTATCCTCCATCTTCAATAATTTATAAGCATAGACTTAAGAATTTAATTTTAAATACCTAGCCCAGTAGATATATTTTGTTGTGCTTTTCCATTTGTATTGTTTGAACTAACCTTGTAATTGGACTTTAGTCTGTAAGTTGGTTGAAATAAATAAATAAATGAGTGGTAGCAGTTTTGGGTGAGGAAGATGCACTCATGGCTCATTTTGGATCTGAAACCATGGCTGAATGGAAGGTATCTTGAGACTGACTTCTATCTGATTCAGCTTTTGAGCGGGTATTGGTGTTTTCAGTCTTACCTGTACAAGATTGGTAAGTCACGGTCCCCCAATTGTCAAACCAACTATCGGGGGACCACGACTTACCAATATTGTACAGGTAAGACTGGAAACACCAATATCCGCTCAAAAGCTGACCTAGGAGAGGAAGACAATGCCTGCCACATTTTTTGCGCGTGCACGAAATGGGACAGGCTCTTCAGGTAGAGGGGTAAGCTCGCCCCAGATAGTATAGTGTGGTAATGCTGGAATTGGTTTACAAATGGAACTAGGTGGTACATTATGTTCGGGCAGTCCCAAAAGATAAAAGGCATGCACAGCAGCCGGGGATGTTGGGGCTGGGGAATCGCTTGTCTCTCTCCTCCAGCTAGAGGAGGGATCTCCCAGCTTGAAGGCGCCTCATGGTTTAATTAAACAAAATCTTGCCCGAAGTAATGTGTCAAATGATTCCAGGCTTGGTTGTCGGGTTGACAGGGGAGTCGTTTAGTGGGTAGTCCTGTCGCTTGCTATGATGGGAGTCCACACTCAGTCAATAAAAGAAAAAAGTTTTTTTTTGCTGATGACCCTTTTGCCAAGCAAAAGCTGCTTCCTTGAATCATCTATCCCCTCCCGTCTCGCTGAAGGAGGGGCTTAAAGCCGCCTCATAGCGTAGCAAAACAAGATTCGGCCCGAAGTAATATGTCAAACGGTTCCAGGCTAGGTTCTCAGGTTGACAGAGGAGGTGCTTAGTAGGCAGTTCAGAAGTCTTTTGCATCTGAAAGTCCAACACCCAGCGCGTAAATGGCATTCACCACCCAGCCCTGAAAAATGTAACTGGTTACTCTGAGAAAAAGCCAAGACAAAATCTAATTTAAGCTTTAACACTAATCTTAATTATCCTTAGGGATCACTGTTAGCTACGAGAGCATTTAAACTTGCTTTAGTACCTTCTATTCATGTTTTTAATAAATGATATACCACTTTTATGAGCAGTCATATCAAATAACATAAAATATAAAACGACAAATTAAACAATTTTTTTTTTTCATTTATTTTACAGGGTGTAGTGGCGTTTAGTTCCCAGGGAGATCGAATTGCTCTAACGCAAGTTGAACAAATGGTCGACGGTCAATACATCAAATTGGGTTACTATGACATCCAAGCAGATAATTTGACGTGGCTCAATGCAGAACGATGGGCAGGAGTTAAGGTAAGTCTATTTGCTGGAACTTTCCCATATTTTCGAGGTTTGTTTGCATTCAACTCCCACTAGCTCACCTGAATAATTCGATTGATTCGATTCACTCCTTTGTCTGGTGATTCACTCATGCGTGGGCCAGTTAGAGTGTGCAATGAAATTTGCAACATAACACAGCACAACACAAATCCTGGCAATAGGGGCAACGAGCATCACTCGCGCGATGGTGGTAGTTCCATCATCATTGTGTTTATCAGTGACATGAAATCTAAATTGCTAGCAAAATTCTATCCTAGTATTCGCACTCTCTCGCGCCGCACCGGTTCGATGTTGATGCGAATGATGCCCATCATGATTTCGTTGAAGAGCACAGTCGACAAGAGGATATATGTATATCTGCTTCACATATGGTTTGCTAACAGGAGATGCAAACTTAAAAAAAAACTTTTGTTTGAGTATTGCTACGCCATGCATAGCCAGTCTGAAGAGCAGCAAGTCCATCATACTAGTTTGCGTTTGAATGGCGTTTCCCAGGACACAAAGGACACGAGTTGAGAGCATTTTAACCAACTTCCCTAACAGATTTTCATGTGAGTGCAGGATATTCACGAGCATTTCTGTGAAATGATTATGTACCGAATGGAGAGGTATTGTAGGTCTTTGGAAGGTAACAGCTAGTTGTTTGTGTACGAGTATACTAACGGACGACTTCTACGCTTTACCAGAGTAGTCCAGGATATGCAGCGACTGACGTAAAAGATGAGTTTGTAAATTTTTGAAAGGTATTTGAAAGCTTGTATTCCTAGTTTTCCTATTTTTCCACTGTTTGGAAAACATCGCATAAACATTAACTTTTATATTGAATTAAATGGAAGTTTACAGAAAAATTCATGGCTTGAGTATTTTCATGGAAGGTATAAACGTACATTTTTTATTCAACATCTGTAAAGTAGCGGAAGCACTTTTCAAAGGAAAACGATTCAATTTGGAAAGATTGCTGGTGTGTTTTTTTGAGTGAATACAAGTTTACATTTTTTTGAGCTAGAATCAACTAGAGTAAAGTTTTAGATACATTTAAAAAAAATGTTTTATTCGCGAGTATTTTGCATTTGACTGATGCTTCAAAAAATATGTGGTATTCTTGCTTACAAAGGGGAAGCCCAAATACTCTACAGAACGAGTAAAGGAGGAGCAAGCTTTGAGGTAAAAGCATGAAACAATAGGAATGGATGGCCTTTCCAGACGTTTTGTTGAACCTTGTATGGAGTTAGGTTATAAATTTTGTGGCAAAGCCATGGAGCGGTACACCAAATACCTGACTGTCACTTCGCAAAATCTCAACATTATCAGAGTTAGTTACCCTAAGACGTGAACTGAAAGGGATAAGGACAACTTTAAAGATTTTTCTCGTGATGCGTGAAATCTCCTAGAATCGTAGCAACCACGCACGTTTTTCATGGGTGTATGGAGAGTTCAAGCTGTAGCCGAGAAATATGGTCTTGGTAAGGCATTTGGTAATTTAATTTGAGTATGACCACTGGAGAAACGTAGATGGTACCTATAAAATGGCTGATGGTTTCCGGGCACACTTTTGGCAAGGAAACGTCCGATATAGTGATCAATTATAACAAATGATGTGCGGCCACCCGTATTTGTCAATGTTTTGCGTACAAAGGTGACTGGGCTAGTGGGTCTGGGTGCCTCAAAAATAATAAGCTTTGCATTTTACTATAAATGTAACTACAAAGCCTTAAAAACTATGAATTTCATGTTTTTGAATAGGACTATGTAATCCTGAACCATAAGTGAAGTTATGCGAACCTTATCTTCTGGAACTAGCTTTTCGGCAGTCCTGAACTCACGTCGGGGTCACCAAAAAATGTCGTGGCTTCAACAAACCAAATAGCAGGTATCTCTACTTTTGATTGTTGCCTTTTAGTGTGGTAATCCTATATGGCAGGTAACTCTACCAATAGGATCAGTGCACCAGCCGTTGGTCTAAAAATTAAAAAGAAAATTTCTTTCGTTTCTACAAAGAGCTCGTAACACCTCGAAGGGATATTACAAACTCCCTTTTATTTTTCTCAACCCAGGCTTAAATAGATCACACTAAACTTAAACGCTAGAAATGAAAAGCACAATAATTATCAAGGTCTTAGTGTCCTTTCACCAGAATGGAATTTGCAATTAACATGAAGGGAATCTGATATACAATGATAGACTTGGACATTTAAATTAATTTAGGAATAAATGGACAAAATATAAATTTAATAAAAATTTTCAAGACTTTTTGAATATAAATTTGCAATTAGAGTTTTGCAAAAACAGAAACTGATATGAGCATTTAATGAATTAATGATTTAATTAGCAAGCCAAAATTATGATAAAAATTGAAGGATGATTTTGATTGATTTGATTTTGATGATCTTGAATATACTGCCACCTGTTGTAGTATCATACTTCAAAGTTATATCGCAGGTCGTGCAAAGATTGTCGGGGAGACATCCGATAACCACAAGAATATCTCGTAAGGCGGTGTAACTAGCTGCTATTGTACCAGTAGAATTTGATAGGAAAAAATGAAGCTCCGCTTGTTTTGGTTTTAATTTATGAAATCGTTGCATCACTATTTCGATATCTATGGAAAGCACACTGATTTTGTGATAAATCGCTGATTGGAACGGGTTAACACTGCTTATAAACTCTCCAATTGAAACATTAATTGTCGGGAATACTGAAGTGTTCATTGACAATTTTCTGCATCCAATGCTTTGAGGATAAATTTGTCATCTTTTAACGTACAGCCAGGTCAGCCTTTTCCTTGAAGGCGCTGCTGGAAAAAGTAATTCTGGTAGACACATGTGAAGTGGTATATATTGTTCATCGAAAAAAGTCAATAATTGGGTGTTTTTAACTGTTGCCAAGTAGTCTGTGTGGTCTAGTGGTTAGAGCATAAACGCATTCGCCGAAGGTCCCAGGTTCAAATCTCGTTGAGAGCAACGTGATTTAGTTCAAGGGATTTTTCGGACAGACTACGAGTGTTCACTCAGTGGTTATATGTACTGATTTAATCAGATCATATCATAGCTGAGCAAGCACACGGGGAGCATAGTACTGACCAAACCAACTTCCGAAAAAAATCAATACGGTCATGAAAATGAGATACTCTAACTATCTCTAAGCGAAGGCCTGAGAGGGGCTGTAGTGCTACAAACAAGAAGAAGAAGAACTGTTGCCAAACTTTACTTCAATGATCCCATTGTAAGACACAACTAGGTGAAAAGTTACTACTGGCCATGAGTTCAATCTTTGGTTTTATCAGTTTTGTGGATCTTAGGCCGCTGTTGATTACATAATAATTGAGTTTTGGGCTTCTGCATTGCATGAATTCAGTACCATTTCAAGAGTGTAGAATTGATCCTTAAAGATATTTGACAGAATAACATCTGTAGTAGATGATAGGCACACAAAAGTTTTGTTGACCATGGTTGGCAAAGATAGCAGCTGAAATATACGGAATCTGGTGGGCAGCAATAGTGGTATATTTAAGTTAAATATTAAATATCCACCTTCTACCCAATATTGGACTTGTATGATCTGGTACATTCGTGTTATACTGCTTGGCTTTCCAACAATTGGATGCTCGAAGCCTTATGACAGATTTTCCTTGATCAAGACGATCAAGGCTTTCATTCGTTGCGGTCATATAACGTCAGCTCTTCTTGTTTCGTGATGCGGGTCGATTATTACCTCAATCAGTGAATGTTGCATGTCCTGACACTTGTTAATCAAGGCCGTTTTTTTGTTTTTGCGGTAGGAAGGTGAATGCCCATTACCCACTAAACACCTCCCCTGGCAACCTGAGAACCCAGCCTGGAACCGTTTGACACATTATTTCGGGCCAGGTCTCGTTTTGTTACGCCGTGGGGCACCTTCAAGCTGGGGGATCTTTATTCCAGCAGGAGGGGAGAGGGGAAGTGGAAGTCCCACACAAGGGATCCCCCAGCCCCAACCCTCCGGCTCCTGTGAGTCTCTTTTATCTCTTAGGACTGCCCGAGAATAATGTGCCACCTGATTATGTTTATCAACCGATCCGAGCATCGCGGCGACTATATTATCCAGGGTGAGCTCTCCCGTGTCCCTGTAGAGGGCCCTTCGCCCCCTCTCCCATTTGATGCACGCAAAAATGTGTGGCAGGCATTATCTTCGCCCGCAGGGGGAATGCCGGTCGACAAGAGCTCTCTTGGAGGCTAGCATTCTTTGGGGAGTTCCGCCCCCACGTACCCGAAGAAACTCCGCAGGGGGAATGCCGGTCGACAAGACCACTCTTGGAGGCTAGCATTCTTTGGGGAGTTCCTCCCCCACGTACCCGAGGAAATTCCCGCAGGGAGAAAGCCGGTCGACAAGAACATTCTTGGAGGCTAGCATTCTTTGGGGAGTGCCGCCCCCACGGACCCGAGGATATGGGGGGTGCCGTGAGGTTCCCTCTTATTGTATCTAGATTACGCTTTGGACAACGAACTGGAATTGACGCTTTGGGCTGGCGGATGTGATGGTTTGGACCTAGTTGCTTTGCACAGTAGCGCCGAGATGAAACTCGTGTGTGAACGGCTCCAATTCAACTATCATACCGTCTCCGTCCCGGTAATACCTTGGCAGGCCTCGGAGTACGTTCGAAGTTCGCACCATTGGGTTGGTGGTGTAGGTTCGGTTGAGACGGACTCCGATTAGCGCTGGTCTGGCTCTGAGCACTTGTCCCCATAAGGGCTTGTGCCAACGCTCGCATGGCCTCCCTGCTCTGCAAAGATAACCATGGGACCAAAAAGGCGACTAAACACACGAACGGAGATAGCGGCTCCGAGGGGGGACCCAATAAAATGGAGCAAACAAATGAAACCACAAGCAAACAGGACGCTAGCACGGAGAACCCTTTCAGGCAAAAACCGCTGTTGGCAAGAACACCGATTAAACAAGTCACCGATTGCGGGGGGAGGCAGCAAACCCCAGAAACACTGTCAAAGTCAACATCACAGGTTAAATCATCGGAGACAGACCACAGACGGACTAACGAACGAAAGAAGGCAGAGTGCGTTGTGCAACCTGGCATCATTGCGGCCTTTGGGCGCAATAGAAGGACTATGCGCACCCCGGAGCGCCCAGTGCAAGACGTACACAATCCGGATCAAGCTGCGACACCAACGGAGGCCAGTGAAAGACTGGGGTAGGGAGAAGTTTTGCCGTTGGCCGACGCCACTTCAAACGCGACCCAAGCGATAGAAGCAAAAGGACTAGGAAACGGGGGCCTCTCCCAAGAGGTGGCACCAAATAACACAATCGCCCTTGACCGCGCCGAAGAGGAGCGGCTTACTCGGAAAGCGGGGAATATCGTCAAACAACTGAGGGCTGCCTGCGAAGTGCAGAACAACATAGGCAAGAGTGTCAAGAATGGCATTCTTGAACTGGAGGAGCTTTTTGGCTGCATAACGCTCTACAGGCGGAGGTGGCTTGCAACCGAAAAGCACCAAAAAGACACGCTCTCCCTCGAGGCATCAGTGGGTCCTAGCAGCAGCAAAAGAATGGCCGGTAGCCCAATTGAAGGCGACTGTGAGAAAAGGAGGAAGGACGAGACCATAAACGAAGTTGACACTCCAGGCGAGGAGTTTCATGTGGTGCGAAACAAGGCAGCGAAAAGCGCGGCCAAAAAGCTACTCCTAGAAAAAACAGACAAAGAGCTCAACCACGAAAAGAACAAAGAACCCCCCGATATACCGCAGAAAACAAAAAGCAAACCGCGGCGCAAACCCTTGCGAGAGGCATTGCTTATTAAACCCACTAAGGGTCGAACTTACGCAGATGTCCTCCGTGAAATTAAAGGAGCGGTCAAGCCAGACGACACCAAAACTGCCATCAAAGCAGTTCGACCAACCCGGACCGGTGGCTTGCTGGTGGAATTCGGGCCAGAGGCCACAACAAAGATGCATTCCGTGACGCGGTTCAAAAGGTTCTTGGAGATGCGGCAACGGTTGCCTCGCTCGAACCAATGGCCACCCTGGAAATCAGGGACCTCGACTGCGTCACGGACAAAGCTGAAGTAGAGGATGCCATCAGGAGGGAGTTCCCCAGCTTAAGTGAAATCAAGGCAAGATTGACGCGTGAAAACACAAGGGGGCAACGCATGGCTATTGTCGAACTAGCTGATAAAGACGCCCAGCAAATCCTGGCGAAGGGCAAAATTAAGATAGGTTGGGTGATATGCAGGATACGGAGAAGAGCGATCCCTATCCGCTGCTTCAGATGCCTCGAATACGGACACACCGCGTATGGCTGTAGGGGACCCGACAGGAGATCTCTGTGCTACAAATGTGGTGAAACGGGGCACAAAAGGAAGGAGTGCACGAACGAGAAAAAATGCATTCTTTGCAAGGATGCTAAGCTAGCACCCGGCGACCTCAAACATGAGCCGGAGACAGGGAGATGCTGGGTTTTCAAGGAGGCCCTAACTAAAGCCAAATCGATACTCAAACGATCCGTATCCTGCAGGTCAATTTGCACCGAAGCACAAACGCCCAGGACCTACTTGAGCTGTTTGCGAGGGATAAGAAAGCTGACCTCCTGTTGCTGAGCGAGCAACATCATAACAAGGACTCGCAAGCGTGGTACCCTGACAAAACTGGTACCTCGGCCATCTGGGTTCGAGACAGCGCCCGCCTTCAGGTACAGGGCCATGGACGCGGGGATGGTCTTGTGTGGGTGCGGTGTTCAGGGATAACATATTTCAGTGTTTATCTGACGCCTAACGAGGCAATGCGATCCTTTCGAACCAAACTCGATGCCCTGGAGGACGCTGTCTCGAACACAGAGGGCCACATGCTGGTCGGGGGAGACTTCAACGCTAGAGCCATTGAATGGGGTATGCCACAATCCGACCCAAGGGGAAAGCAAATCTTGGACATGGCGGCCAGAACAGCGCTTTTTGTCCTAAATACTGGTATCACCCCTACTTTCCGCCGCTGGGGTTGCGTAGGAACCATACCCGATGTGACACTCGCTTCGGAGTCCCTGGTACCTAGAGTACACAACTGGCGAGTACTAGAGGACTACTCGGCTAGTGATCACCAGTATATAGCTGTTGAGATGCACGACGGTGCCACTCCGCGTTCATATGCCCAAACTTCAATCCTCGGATGGAGGACTAGGAGGATGGACGTCGAGAAGTTCACTGACGCGCTTACGGCAGGCGCACCGTTGCTGGGAGCTCCGCCAGGGAGTGGAGGGCCTACAGCCAAGGACTTGGTGAACTCAACTATGAGTACCATCATAGCTGCTTGCGAGTCTTCCATGCCCCGCCGGAGACCCCGACATGGTAAGCCTCCAGTATACTGGTGGTCAAACGAGATCGCCGAACAAAGAAGCGAGTGTCACAAACTTCGGCGAGAGGCCCAGCGGGCGCGAACACGGGAGGAGGCAGACACTAGGCTAGCAGCATACAGGTCCGGCAGGAAATATCTTCGCAGGCTTATTAACAAGAGCAAGGCCCGATGCTGGCAAGACCTCGTGGACGATGTAAATAGGGATCCGTGGGGCCTTGGCTACAAGCTGGTCATGGGGAAACTTGATGCCCTACGGAAGCCTTGTATACATGACGCGGAAAAGATGGACGCGATAGTGCGGGGACTCTTCCCCGCCCATCCCGTCCGTGTTGACGCTGTCCATGGTGAAACAGCAGTCGAGTGCCCACTCTTCACACAGCTGGAACTGGAGGAGGCAGTCCTCTCTCTGAAAGCGAGGAAGGCTCCAGGTCCAGATGGTGTTTTGGCTGAGGTTTTGCAGCTCGTCTATCACCATTGTCCTGACTTGCTGCTCAGCACATTCAACGCTTGCCTACGGGACGGGGTTTTCCCGGTACGATGGAAGGTGGCAAGGCTCGTGCTGGTCAGCAAGTGGAAGGGAAATCCCGAATCGCCGTCTGCATACCGCCCGTTATGCATGCTAGACACGGCTGGGAAAGTGCTAGAGAAACTCATCAAGGGAAGACTCACTGACGCGATTTGTGCTGCTGGGGACCTATCTCCTCGGCAGTACGGCTTTAGAGCAGCACGTTCTACCATTGATGCGATTGCAGAGGTGGTGAACGCGGTCCAAAAGGCAGAGGCATATAGTCGCACCAAGCGACGGATCGTCCTGTTGGTGACACTCGACGTCAGGAATCCCTTCAACTCCGCTAGATGGGTGGATATTCTGGATACGCTGGAAAACTCTTTTCAAGTTCCAGAATATCTAATGCGGCTTTTGAGGAACTACCTAAAGGACCGAAGCCTGCTCTACGACACGACACAGGGCCAACGAAGAATGGAAATTACATCGGGTGTTGCCCAGGGATCTATCCTTGGTCCGGACCTGTGGAACGTGTCTTACGACGGGCTACTGAGATTTGAGATGCCAGATGAGTCGCACTTGGTCGGCTATGCGGATGATGTTGCCGCTCTGGTCGCCGGACGCACCGTTGAACAAGCGCAACTTAGGCTAGGTATGCTAATGCGCCGAGTGAGGGACTGGATGACTGCTCGCGGGCTCAGTTTAGCACTGGAGAAAACCGAAGTGGTCATCTTGACAAAAAAGAGAATCCCTAGAGTAAGGAATCATCCTTACAGATATACAGATCGAATCAAAGCCAGCGGTGAAGTACCTGGGGCTACTGATCGACTCGAAGATGAGTTTCTCTGAGCAAATCAGGGCAACGGCTGAGAAGGCTGCTTCGGGAATATCGGCCCTGAGTCGACTTATGGCCAACGTAGGGGGACCCAACCCATCAAGAAGACGCCTCTTGATGAGTGCTGTAGGGTCAGTGCTACTGTGCGGAGCAGAGGTATGGGGCGACGCTCCAGCAAGGAGGTATACCGAAAACGATTGGCACAGGTACAGAGAAGAGGAGCACTGAGAATTGCATCTTTGTATCCAACAGTCTCCGACTCGGCGGTGAGAGTGATTGCAGGCGTGATACCTGTCGCCCTCCTTGCTAGAGAGCGCCGCGCTATTTACCTACGCCGAAACGAGGATGCGAGGGAGATCGTTGTCCGCGAGGAGAGACAACGCTCGCTCAACGATTGGCAGCAGTCTTGGGTGAATTGCACGAAGGGAAGGTGGACTGCGCGCCTCATCCCGGACGTGAGACCGTGGCTAAATCGAAGACATGGTGAGACTGACTTTTATCTGACCCAGCTTTTGAGCGGGCACGGGTGTTTTCAGTCTTACCTGCACAAGATCGGCAAGTCACGGTCTCCCGATTGTCGGTTTTGCCCAGGAGAGGAGGACAATGCCTGTCACACATTTTTTGCGTGTACCAAATGGGCCAGGCTGCGAAGGGAACTCTACAGGGAGACGGGAGAGCTCACCCCGGATAATATAGTTGCGGTGATGCTCGAATCGGTTGACAAATGGAACCAGGTGGCACATTATGCTCGGGCAGTCCTAAAATATAAAAGGGACTCACAGCAGCCGGAGGCACTGGGGCTGGGGGATCGCTCTTCTGGCAATTTCTCTTCCCCCCTCCCCTCCCGCTAGGAAAGGGACTCCCCAGCTTGAAGGCGCCCCACGGCATAACAAAACGAGACCTGGCCCAAAGTAATGTGTCAAACGGTTCCAGGCTAGGTTCTCAGATCGACAGGGGAGGTGTTTAGTGGGTAGTCCAAAGTTATCCTCCATGGGAGTCCCACACTGCCAGACTCGGCGGGCGTAAATACCTTCACCTCCCTACCACAAAAAAAAAGGCATTATCTTCCTCTTCTGGGCAATACCCACAATCGGGGGACCGGGACTCACCAATCTTGTGCAGGTAAGACTGAAAACACCCGTTTTGGCGCAGGTAACCAATGCGGCGCTTACTAGCAAGGAGGGCGACAGGTATCACGCCTGCAATAGCTCTCATAGCCGAATCAGAGACTTTCTGATACGAAGATGCAATCCTCAGTGCTCCCCTCCTCTGTACCTGGGCCAAACGTTTTCGGTATACTTCCTTGCTGAGAGCGTCGTCCCATACCACTGCTCTCTACAGTAGCACTGACCCTACAGCGCTCATCTAGAGGCGTCTTCTTGACGAGCTGGATCCCCCTACGCTGGCCATAAGTCGACTGAGAGCCGATATTCCCGAAGCAGCCTTCTCAGCCGTTGCCCTGATTTGCTCAGAGAAACTCATCTTCGAGTCGATCAGTAGCCACAGGTACTTCACAGATGGCTTCGATTCGATTCGTATACCTCCAATACTGATCATCCCAACTCTAGGGATTCTCTTTTTTGTCAAGATGACCACTTGGGTTTTTTCCAGTGCCAAACTGAGCCCGCGAATAGTCGTCCAGTCCCTCACTCGGCGCATTAGCATTCCTAGCCTAAGTTGCGCTTGTTCAACGGTGCGTTCCAGCGACCAGAGCCGCAACATCATCCGCATAGCCGACCAAGCGCGACTCATCTGGCATCTCAAGTTCCAGTAGCCCATCGTAAGACACGTTCCACAGGTCCGGACCAAGGATAAATTCCTGGGCAACACCCGATGTAATTTCCATCCTTTGTTGGCCCTGTGTCGTGTCGTAGAGCAGGCTTCGGTCCTTCAGGTAGTTCCTCAAAAGCCGCATTAGATATTCTGGAACTTGAAAAGAGTTTTCCAGCGTGTCCAGAATATCCACCCATCTAGCGGAGTTGAAGGCATTCCTGACGTCGAGTGTCACCAACAGGACGATCCGTCGCTTGGTGCGACTATGTGCCTCTGCCTTTCGGACCGCGTTCACCACCTCTGCAACCGCATCAATGGTAGAACGTCCTGCTCTAAAGCCGTACTGCCGAGGAGATAGGTCCCCAGCAGCACGAATCGCGTCAGTGAGTCTTCCCTTGATGAGTTTCTCTAGCACTTTCCCAGCCGTGTCTAGCATGCATAACGGGCGGTATGCAGACGGCGATCCGGGATTTCCCTTCCCTTTGCTGACCAGCACGAGCCTTGCCACCTTCCATCGTACCGGGAAAACCCCATCCCGTAGGCAAGCGTGGAATGTACTGAGCAGCACTGAGACAATGGTGATAAAGAAGCCGCAACACCTCAGCCAGAACACCATCTGAAATCGGAGCCTTCGTTGCTTTCAGTGAGAGGATTGCCTCCTCCAGTTCCCGCTGTGCGAAGAGTGAACACTCGACTGCTGTTTCACCATGGACAGCGTCCACACGGACGGGATGGGCGGGGAAGAGTCCCCACACTATCGCGTTCATCTTTTCCGCGTCATATATGCAAGACTTCTTTAGGGCACCAAGCTTCCGCATAACCAGCTTGTAGCCAAGGCCCAACGAATCCTTGTTCACATTGTCCACTAGGTCTTGCCAGCAGCGAGTTTTGCTATTGTTGATCAGTTTGCGAAGGCCACCTGGTTGCATGCCTCGTCACGGTGCCGCGTCCGCTGAGCCTCACGTCAAAGCTTGTGACACTTCCTTCGCTTTTCAGCGATTTCAGTTGACTACCAGTACACTGAGGGCTTGCCTTGCCGGGGTCTTCGACGGGGCACAGAAGCGCAGCAAGCAATCTTAATGATGCTCATAGTAGAGTTCACTACGTCTTGAGCTGCCAGTTCTTCCGTCCCCTCCGAAGCTCCCTGCAGTGAGTCGCCTGCTGTGAGCACCTTAAAAGTGCTCCCTGAGCACCAAACCCAGACGAAATCTTCCCGCCGTCCACAACTCTCCGCTTGGAAATCACTGTTCCGAATCCAGATGGCGGCAGTACCAGTTTCGTCAGAATACCATATTCCAGGACTTTTATCATGGTGTAGCTCACTCAGCAGCAAGAAGTCGGCTTGCATGTCCCTCGCAAACTGCTCAAGCAGATTTTGCGCGGTTGAACTGCGGTGTAGGTTTAGCTGCAGGATGCGGGTCATCGCAGCTCTGGTTTTGCCTTGGCTAGAGCTTTCTGGAACACCCGGCATTTTCCTGATCCCAAGACGTGTCCAAAATCAGGTCTTGGATCAGTATCTTTGGCAGGGAATGCAGTGTGTCTCCTTCGTAAACTCTTTTCTTTTATGTCCCATTTCACCGCATTTGTAACATAGGAACTATGGCCATGCGTTGTCCTCTGTTGTTTTCTGGTGTCAGTCTCGCTTTGATCCCTCCCACGCTAGAGAACTCACTTTTGATGGTCTCTCCTATTTCGGCCAGATCTGTCATGCAGTCAATGTCTCTTATTTCGATCGTCAACATCGGTTCAAGCGAGGCTATAGTTGCGCTTTTGCCGAAGACTTTCTTTACTGCGTCGCAAAATGCTTCCTTATTGCTGGCCTCTGCTCCGAATTCGACCAGTATATGGCCCGACCGCGTTGGTCGGACTACTTTAATGGTAGTGTTGGTGTCTTCGGGCCTTACATTTCCTCTGATGTCCCGCAGTACCTCCGCTTAGGATCGGCCATCTTGAGGCTTTACGAGTAGTGCCTGCTGCCGGGGTCTTCATCGGGGCTTCTGCCTCTCCTGTTTTGCGTCAGGTCCTTTTTCTCATTGGCCGTCCGTGCGAACTTTACTTTCTGGCACCTTTTGAAGGAGTTTCTTAGCGGCTTTCTTCGCTCCTTTTGTAAGCACTGTCTGGAACACGTGATTTGGTGCTCCACGCCCATCAAGTGCCTCTTCCTTCCTTCTTTTATCCCAATCTCCTTCGATTGGGCTAGACGCTATTCTTTCATCGATTTTTAATGGTGGAGCTATTTGCATGTCGCCTTTAGATTTCGTCCCAAGCACCTGTTTAGCCTTCTGCTCGTTTTTCGGCCCTTAAGCAGCTCCTCCCATAGTGCCCTATGCGATCTAGGAGCTGCGCTCTTTCAAAGAGCCCAACCTTTACTGCTTTGCTGATTTTTGGGGAGTCACATGCAGATTGTATTCTTTTCAGAACTGCTCCCGCTTTTCAGAGTAGCCTTCCGTCTTTGTATTGCTGGTCGGCAATTGTACTTTGCAACCATCCTTGGGAGAGGTTATCACTTTATGTTTCCGAATGCAGTACTCCCGCTACATTTTCGACGTTGGCGGTGGAATCACACAACTTGCCGCAATCCCCTGGTTGCCTTCAGGATGTTTCTTTACTATGTCGGAATTTGCGACCCTTGCATCCGTCGCTTCGGTAACGATCGCAGCAGTGACCATCGAATTTTCGATGCTCTTTATATTATCTTCCACCGCTCGAAAAACTGAAGCGTCCTGCAGAGTTTCCCGCTTTTCCTTAACAGGACGCCCTGACGTTCGCATCATTTTTTTGCTGCGCCCGAACGCTGCAGGAGTGTCAGTCTGAACCAGACTGTCTGCTTTTCTCCGTTTTTTGTCCATCTTCACTGTCATTGTATTATTCGTCGTTTTTGCCGTGGTTAGTACCGCTCTCGATGTACATACTGTTAACATCGTTCCTGTAACCACTGGTTGCGTTGTCGTTTTTATTATGTTTTATTTCTTTTTTTGGATTTTTTTAATCTTTGTTATATGTTTTTGGTTACTCCAGTTTTATTGGGCCCCCCTCGGAGCCGCTATATTCGTTCGTGTGTGTAGTCGCCTTTATCTTTGCAGAGCAAGGAGGCCATGCGAAGGTTGGCACAAGCCCTTATGAGGACAAGTGCTCAGAGCCAGACCAGCGCTTATCGGGAGTCCGTCTCAACCGAACCTACACCACCAACCCAATGGTGCGAAATTCGAACGTACCCTGAGGCCCGCCGAGGTTTTATCGATACGGAGACGATATGAGAGATGAATTGGAGCCGTTCACACACGAGTGTCACCTAGGCGCTACTGTGCTAAGCAACTTGGTCCAAACCATCACATCCGCCAGCCCAAAGCATCAATTCCAGTTCGTTGTCTAAAGCGTAGTCCAGATCCAATCAGAGTCGTTACCTGTCATCCCAGGAGGGAGCCTCACGGCACCCCCTTATCCTCGCGTCCGTGGTGGCGGCACACCCCAAAGAATGTTAGCCTCCCAGAGTGCTCTTGTCGACCGGCACTCCCCCTGCGGGAATTTCCTCGGGTACTTGGGGGGCGGAACTCCCCAAAGAATGCTAGCCTCCAAGAGTATTCCTGTCGAACAGCATTCCCCCTGCGGTAACCGAGTGGACTTTACTGTGCGTAGAACTGAAGCTAGGGGAACTATTACCACGAACGGGAACAACCACTCCTAGAGGGTGATAAGCTCTCGAGATTTCCCGATGGATGAGAAGTGGCTGGTGCCCGAGGGTATTTTAGTCTAGGAGACGAGTTAATTTTCTGAGTGGAAGTTTCGAGTTGGAGTGAAAAATGTCCGAGTTTAATGGAATGCACCACTGGGCAGACAATGAAAAGCGAGATTGAAAAATTGGACGAAACGATTGGAAAAATTTCCTGGAGGAGGAAACAAATGGCGGTGGTTTAATTAAGAAGCAGAAAAAAGGGGCCTCTTGTTAGCAGAGGAAATAGATGACAGGCAGTGGCTTTTCATTTGTTGTTAAACAATTTCGTAGCTGAGAATCAGCAGAGTTTATACTGTCTCTTCTCCCTATATTATTCACTTTGATTATACAGCGTGAGAAAAATATGGCTTGGTAATTCATTTGGCGGGTCGTTAATCAGGCGAAGATTGGAATATTATTTGAAGTGGTAGTGTTCGGCAGGGTGAATTTGACTTTTTTTCCTTTTCCCCCCATGATAGTAGTAAGCGTATCTAAAGTTTCTTTCTTGTTCGATGAGAAAATCTACAGTTTTGTGGTGGAGGAACTGCGTGGTAGGGGGCAGGTGGTAGGAAGGTAGCCAACACCGTTAGGTAGCTATGAGTGTCGTGCATCTACTGTTTATTAAAAGTATGGCACTCAACATCAACTTTCCTTATTTAAAAAGAGGCCATTGTTATGAGAAATAAAATTATAACAAAGAAATGAAATTATAAAAAGACACCATCCACGATCACTATATGCTTTGCGAGATGTGAAACAGCAACCTATACTCACACTAGTTGTAATTGTGATTGCCACTGGAGAGCAAGCAAAGCAATGTGTAGTAAATTAAGTATGGTTTAAAGTCCGTAAAGGACTGCAACGATGGTCTGCTGCCTCAGCGGAAGAGGATGTTAAGAACCGCCGAGATTGGCCTTGTCTGGGGACGTGTGAATGCGCTGGCAGGCTAGTGTTGCGGTGTCGTGGGGCGGGTTCTTTCCCCCCGGCACAAGGACACACTACAAAAGAATTTCACATTCACGAATTCCTGGGTCACAGAAAAAATCGACCAAAGTCGAAAAGAGGAGGTAACCAACTACGGGTTGGCGGTTGCAGACAAAAAGGACAAAGTGCACCTGGGGAAGACAGACGGACTTAAGGGGACTTTGTCGTTACCCGACGATTCTTATGGCCCACGAATAAGAGTGGGGCATCCAGATGGAGGTGGTGCCCCCTCGCACCCTCCCAGCCGGATCAAGGGGCTGGATGTAGCCTCCAGGCCGTATATTGGATTACATGGCTTGTTTTTTTTAAGATTTGATATTTTTATAGAGTAGAATATATGTTTATATTCTTCCGCTATTGATTTTTTCACAAAATTCGACGGAGATTTCACAGCAATGATCAGCAAAGACTCCTTTGAAAGTATGCTGAATTCATGATATTATACAATAAGCTTCAAGATCCCAATCAGGAAAAAATACATTTTGCAATGCTTCCTAATATTTTCTCCCTTAGCATCTTTATTTATCATTGTCATAAATTGAAATTACTTCCTTCATATTCGTCTTTGACCTATCAACCAATCATATTAACTGATGACTCTATTGACAATCCATTTCTTTGATGAATTTTTCTGGATCAAGTTTCAATATCATCTATTTGATAGGCAATTTAATATTTTGTTGTTTTTGTTTTTTGAAAAAAAAAAATCAAATTCCAGAGAAAAAAATATACCAAAAAATATACATGCGAGTATGTGTATACCCAGAATAAAATGCCTACATAAATTTTATTCAAGCACTTTAGTATATTATAATATTCGTATGTCACATATCGCGTGTGTATTCATTTTATTCTTGGAAATATTCATTCACAAGTTATCTTGACAGTTAATAATATATTACAGCGCTTCGGGCTATCAGTCGTAGAAAATTTTGTCATATCCGAAAAAAGTGCCGTGGGTTAAACAACTCACTAAGCATCATCCACACAATCGACTCTTGTGGGATTTTTTTATATAAGTGTATACACGAAAGCCCATATGCATAACGGCAAACCATATATATATGTACGTGCTCAAATCGTTGAAAATATGGTGTTTACTTTACTCTACTTAGAAGGCTTTTCATCCTTTTTTGCTTCTGATAACCTACTCTCACCCGCACACTCAACATATATGACACGTTTATCTTCACCGTTATAACGGAAACCAGAGCTATTGAGATAGGAAAGGAGTAGGAGAGATCAGAGAGAGAGAGAAGGGGACTAGAGCGGATGAGAAAAGTAAAAAGAAGTACCAATTTGATTGACAAGAAAAAAATTGATTTCACTTTATTTACTGTGTATCATGATGGCATGTAATTTCGTTTGATTGTAAATCGAATAAAAGAGATGAAGTGACAATGTGTTCGTTCCCATTTTCAGATCCACTAGTCCTTTCTTTGGTTGCAAGCAGGAAACAGGAGTTGATAGTGAGAAAACTATGTTGGTTGCTGAGTGGAAATTGATTTTTGGCTCTTTTATGGTTGGTTTTGGGATCAAAGTGATGTGAAAGTTGATTGAATTGATTGGTATCAGTTTTTTATGGGTATCTGGTATTGCAGATAGTTATTAAAAATGGTTTTCTGTTGATATCAGGATTAAATAGATTTTCCAATATATAACTTCCGAAATCGAAGATTGGTTATAATACCAATCTTCAGTTTCATAAGCAGGTGAATCAGCATACGTAACCGTTTGTATGGTATCAAATCAGTCTTTCTCTACCCAATTCTAACTTCATAAAACAAAAAACAATAAAGGAGAGTCATGAGCGTTAGGGTGATTAAAGCTCTGTCATAATTGCCGTCAGTTGTTCTCCGGAGAACACGTACGTTGTTGATGATTCTGCCTTTTTTTCTTGGTCAGAATATTGAAAAAAAAACAGTCAACACTAGATTTCCTGAGAAGCAATAAATCATTTTCTGGGAATATGTATATACCATATATTTTGTGTCTTCATCTACAATAAAGATATTGATTTCATACATCATGATATGACACCTTTCATATTTTGGTAGATAATAATTTTGAATAAAAGAAAATGAGTATTTTAATGATAATCATTTCAAGAACATACAAAAAAATGTAATTTCGCGATATATGGGTCATTTTTCCGAGAGTTTTTAAAGAGAACTGCTTCCAATCTTGCTTTCACTCTGCAATGAGAACATGAAAAGGCGCTGGAATAAGAAGAAAATTTGCATATGGAAAAAATAAATTTAAATTACTCTACACAGCACATGAGATTTCGTATCACGAGTTAGATACCTGGATCAAGCAAAGAGATAAATGGAACAAGCTAAATCACCTTGGTGGAAATTCACAAATTTCGCAGATAATGCAGTTAGATTCAATTGTCGTCTAGCGACATGAAGAAGAAAAGCTAATCTGAAAAGTTGGGGATGTTCTCAAAAGAATAAAATCTCTATGCGACTCACTTAAAATCAGCAAAGGTGTAAAAAGCATGAGCTCCTTGAACTAGACGAGCTCATAGACCGCATGGGGGCATTACCGGAGGGGCTGGTTAAAGGCCGAAGAGGACCAGGAGGGCGAAGAAGAGCAGAAAGCTAAAGAAGTGGTGAGGTATGAGCCTAATGGGCAGGCACAGATGTTCCACCATCAAACATCAATAAAAAATTGCGTCTAGCCCAATCGAAGGAGATCGGGATGAAAGAAGGGAGAGGAACTTGATGGGCGTGGAACGCTATATTAGGGGTTCCAGGCAGTGCTGATAAAAGGAACGAGGAGAGCTGCAATGAAACTCATTCAAAAAGCGCAACAAAATAAAGTTTGCACGCACGCCGAGGAAGAAAATCAAGTCCCGTCGGAACGGCATATTCCTCGTAGGTGCCCTTATTTTTAAAACAAATAAACGGTTTATTGGCCGCCAACTTCGTAATTCAAACATTGCTTCAAGAAAATGTTCTATCGTCTAATTACTTGCAATTTAAGCCAATTCGAACTTTTCCATGGAAAATATTGTACATATATATATATATATATATATATATATATATATATATATATATATATATATATATATATATATATATATATATATATGTATGCAGAAAAATAAACTAATGGAAAAATGAAATGGCCACCAGTAAATAAATAATAGCTATATCTTAGTTGTATACTTTATTTCTGTTTATTGTAACCAGATCGAAAATGTCCCAATTCCCGTGTTGTGGTCGACCGCGTCATTCCCATATCTCTTTCTTTCCTACACTCGGCCTTTCTGATTGCTGCATCGTCCCCGGTACCTACTTCCTCCTCGGACGATGAACCCTCGAATGAAGTCTCAACGGCCATGACTGCATCTTGACATTCAGGACATGGCTTCAAATGATAAGCTGACGTCGTAGTCTTCTTGGGTCCTATATGGTCACCGAGTTTTTCAATTCCGTACCGTTCATTAGGCTTAATTGTCATAACCCGATGAGGGCTCAAAAACTTCCTCTGGACTTTTCGACCTCTTCTAAACTGAGCCCTTTTAATAGCTACGATATCGCCGCCACCATACGGGCTTGCGGCTTTACGCCGTCGATCAAACGTTTTTCGATTTTCTTCTTGAACTTTCTTCATGTTGTCCAAACCTCTGCTTCTCAGTTCCAATCGTTCCTTCTGAAAGATTTCAGCTTCAGCTTCAATTGTTTCACGCAGCTTCAATTCGTCTTTCGTACGTATAGCTGTTCCAACCAGTATCTCGAATGGTGAAATTTCAATACTACGATTAAACAAAGAACTAATGCTCTGTTGGACTTTGTCAAAGCACTTAAACCACTCTGTTGGTTTTCTATAGACAGCTTCGTCAACACTGGGATAATCCCTCGGTTTAGCCTCTCTACTTGACCATTCCAACGTGGCACACCGGTCGTGATGGGAATGTGTTCTATTCCCTCGTATCTGCAATATTCTTCGAAAACATTCGAAGTGAATGCGGTCCCTCGGTCTGAAACAATTCTACGTAGGTTTCCAAAAACTGTGGCTTGTTTCTGCAACAGCGATATAACTTCCTCTGTCGTCGTTGACTTCGTTGGATACAGCCACACAAACTTGGTGAATGCATCCGTAACAGCGAATATGTGTTCGAAACACTTCCCGGTCGACGGCATCTTTCCAAGATGATCAACATGATAGGTATCTTGTGGCCCACCACCTTTTTCAATCGGATGTAACTAGCTCTCCAGCTTTCCGTGTTTCTTCTCAGCTAATATACGGACTACGCATGTATCAATGAATTTCCTCATGTGGGCTTGCATGTGCGGGAACCTAAATTCCTGTCGAAGAACATGTTCGGCTTTCCTCGGGCCAAAATGATCACGTTTGTGCACACTTCATATAACGTCGTACTTCTTCACGGTAAGGAATCCCTTGTCGCAGTTCGAAGTCCTTTTGTTTCTCGTCGTTTATATCTTGAATTATTTCTTGTAGTTCGCTATCGTCCTGCTGGACTCGGTGCACTCGTTCCATTAATGCGTCTACTTTCTTCTCGATTAGATATACTAATGCCGGATATCGGTTTAAGGCATCCACGTGCTTCATGGCTCTGCCAGGTTGATGTTCAAAGTTATAATTAAATTCGTCGATTAACAATTCCCAACGTGCCACTCTTAAGGACGTCTCCTTAATTGCTATGGTTAGGGCAAGAGCTTGACAGTCTGTAACAATTTTCACCGAGTTACCCAAAAAATCAACGCGAAACTTATTCAATGCTTTCACAACAGCTAAAATCTCCAATTTATAGCTCATATACTTCTCTTCTGCAGGCGTCGTCTTCCGATTTGCGTAGTAAACTGGATGTAACTTTCCATCTTCATAGTCTCTTTGCAAAATTGTGGCACCGAGGCCTTGCTTAGACGCGTCCGTATGAAATTCTGTTTCATATTCGGCTCGACACAACTTGAGAATGGGACCATGTGCGAGTATGTCCTTTAGCTGTTGAAACGCTTTAACCTGGCTTTCTCTGAATTCAAACTTTATTCCGTCTTATAACAGATTTGAGAGAGGAAGGGCTATAGTCGAAAACCCTTCGATAAACTTACGGAAATAGCTGATCAGCCCTAAAAAAACTTTGTACGTCCTTCGCTGTTTTTGGTCGTTTGAACTCTGTTATAGTCATCTTTTTTTCCTTTACTGGCATAATAGTGCCGTTTTCGACAATGTGCTCTAAGTACTACACTCTCTTTTCCAGGAATATACACTTTCCCCAGTTAAACGTTGAACACTCTCTGAAGCTTCTCTAAACCATCTCGTTCATCTTTGGCCAGAATTATCAAATCATCTAAATAAGACAATATGGTTCCATCCGTCAACAGGTCTCTAAATACTGCTCTGATGTGTCGTTAAAAAACTGCCAGTGAGTTGCAGATACCAAACAGAATGCGCAAGAATTCGTACTGCCCATCCTGTGTAACGTACTCCGTATACTTTACGCTGTTCTTTTCAACTGGCACATGATAGAATCCATTTTCTAATCCACAGTAGTGAATACGGTGACGTCCTGCAATCTATCCAGCTGGTCCTCGATCAAAGGCAACGGAAAACGGTCCCTTATCATCTTCTTGTTTAGTAGACGATAGTCTACACACATTCTAATCTTTCTATTTTTTTCGTTACTAGTACTATTGGGCTAGAATATTTTGACGAACTAGGTCTCACCATGCCCTTTTCTATCAAATCATTGACCAGATCGCTCACGAAATCACGCTGCTCCGGCGACAAGCGTCTTGGATTTTGTTATGTTGGGATATCGTCCTTTAGGATAATTCTCATTTCTACACCGGTATTCTTTGTCGGTCGCGGTTTTTAGCTTTCAATCAAATTTCTTAATGTACGGCCTATGGTTCGGTCTATAATGTGCGGCAATTGCATACTGGGCGCTTCAACGACCTTTATGTGCATAATCTCCTTTACTGCATCTTGGAAGATATGTTTTGCTTCGAGGTTATCCGTATGAGATTCAGCGTTGATCTCTACCAATATAGCATTGCCATTTCTTAGACCTACTTCAACGGAGTTTGGCAGCTCTGCTCCGAGCAAAATATCGCATCGCACATAATCGTCCGGGACAACGTGCATCTGCAAAACAAAATTAAATCCATCTACACATACCGGTGCAGTAAAGCTACCAAGCGTTCCCAAACCAACTGAACCTATGCCATCGAAGAGTACTGTCGACACCTTCAAAGCTGGCGCATCCAGACTTTCGTAGGAACTGGTCGTTATTAAGTGAAGATCACTGCCAGAGTCGAACATTGCTATAATATCCTTTCCGCACACCTTCACTATTTTGTACGCTTTCTTGTCCGTTGGATTTAAGGCATTACAGTGATTTCTATCTGCCTCCCATTCAATTCCTTTTTGTGCTCCTTAGCATTGTGCTTTAGTGTGTCCAAACTTATTGCACCAAAAACACTTCAACCCCTTCAACTTATCCGGATACTCACGGTTCAAGTGTGTTTTATCCCCGCAGTTGTAACATCGCTGCAACACTAGACCGCTTGGACGTTTTTCACCACCAGCACTTTCGTTCGACTTCGTTGAGCCTCTCCGATCTTGCAAGAATATTTTCTCAAACGCAAGTAGTAAATCGGGCACTGACCCAAAACCCTGTAAACGAGCCATGTCACGCGATTGTTAATCCGGAATACCATCAATGGCATAGCTCACAATTCCTTCTTCGTCCAGGCCAAGGTGATTCGCGAGAATCGTCTTTTCATGTACGTAGTCACAGAACGTCTCATTTCTCTTCCAAATCCGATCCTTGAATTGTCGTCGCATATAGTTTTATTTGTTCGGCGATAAAACATCTTCTTCAACTCCCGTAAAAGTTCGTCAGGAGACAACGCAATATACTCCGGCTTGGAGTGAAACTACTCCACTGCTTTCCCCTTTAGCCGTGCTTCTATCAATATTTTCGTCGGTTCATCGTCGAGTTCATACTCCCGTCATTAAAAAAAAACCTGTTTCTTGCATGTTTCGTAGATATCCATCTTTCCATCGAAAACATTGAGAAGGTCTGCTAGCGTCGCAACATTTATCTTGGGTGTAGTGTGCACCACCGAACTCGAGCGCACTACCCGCGAATGTTCTATGTCGGCATGCACGTCTGCATTGTTCTCGGTACGACTACCACTGTTGTCACTAATACTATCACCAACTGATTGGCTTCACCGTAACATCTCTATTTCGCGACGCGCTAAGGCGAGTTCCCGTTCCGTCGCTCACGGACAGTCTTCGCCGCTAACACACTTGCATTAATGTCGTACTCCTCGCCCGATGCACCGTTCATTGAATTGTTTTCCGCCATTTCTCGAAATTCCACCATCCACTGTCCCGACGGATTTGCTGTGCCAATGCGTTTCACTAATTCGGCTTTATTCCCCGGTAGACTAAGGACTTTTGCTTTTAATATTTCTTTTAATGGCGGCACCGTGAGCCTACACGCATCTTCTTCCACTTCGCTCATATTCCGTGATTTTTCAACGCAGTTAGCGTCATCGTTTTTTTCTTGCCGTGTTGAACACCTGTTAATTTTCACGTACATTTTCTCAGTATGCTGGTTGAGCCCCCATGTAGGAAAATAAGTTTATGGAAAAAGAAATGGGCAACAGTAAATGAAAACACTTAGTTATGTCTTAGTTGTATACTTTATTTCTGTTTATTGCAACCACGCGCGCCGAATGTCAGATTGAGACTGATTCCCATGTTGCGGTCGACAGCTTCATCTCTATATCTCCTTCTTTCCTACATATATACATATATATATATATATATATATATATATATATATATATATACATATATATATATATGTATGTATATATATATATGTATATACTCGTATATATATATATATATATATATATATATATATATATATATATATATATATATATATATATATATATATAACAATTGTATCTAAAGTTCTCTCGGCAATAGGTATATCTCTCGAGAAATTTACCTAAAAGAGCTGATGCGAAACAGGACAGAGATAAGAGCCCCGACGAAAGGCCTGCAAGCAGGCACTGCTCTTAAAACTCCAAGATGGTTGGTCCTATGCAGAAGTATTGTGGGGTATCATGGGAAATGTAAGGCCTGAAGAGCAATATCACCAACCCGGTCAGCCACATACGGGTTGATTTCAGAGCAGAGGCCGATAATAAAGAAGCATCCTTCGACGCAGTTCAGAAGGTCCTCGGCAAAAGCACCGCCATAGCCTCGCTCGGGATACCAACATTCGAAATAAGTGACATTGATTGCGTCATGGACCTGATTGGGCTAGAAGAGGCCATCAAAAGAGAGCTCCCTTGAGTGGGTACAATGTGAGCAAGACTGACATCAGAAAATCATAGAAGAAAACGTTTGGCCATCATTGACTTGACAGAAAAGGACAAAAATTTCTGAATAAGGGTAATGTAAGAACAAGATCCTCCGCCTCTTCAATGATTCAAATGCCTTGGTCATGGGCACGCTGCAGTAGTATGCAAAAGACCCGATAGAAGGTCCATAAGTTACAAATACAGTGGAATGGGATGTATGAGGAAAGAATATACCAAATAGGCACACTGTATCCTTCGCAAGGATGCTGATCCAACACTGGACCTTGGGCACACCTTTTTATCGGGAAAATGTCGAATTTCCCAGAAAGCCCTAGCCAAGGCAAAATCAGGACTTCGATTGAACCGCATCCTACAGAAAAGTCTTCACCGCAGCTAATCCTGACTGAATAGTTTACGAAGGAAATGGAAGCCAACTTCTTTTAGACACTAGGATGAAAACGTGCAGGCTTGGTGTTCAGGGTCCACCTTTTTTAGTATGTACCCAACACAAAACGAGCCGACATCATCTTTCCAAGCGAAGCTTGCTTTGAAGGGCGCTGTCTAGACCACAGATAGTGACGTGGCCGTTAGGGGAGACGTCAAAACTAAAACAATCGAATGGAGCATGCCTATAACAGACCTGCTGGGGAAATCAATCCTTAAAACGGTGGCTTGGTTGGCACTTGTCGTACTAAATACCGGAAATTTGCTGAATTTCCACCGTATTGGCTGTAAAAGAACCATACCGGACGTAACGTTTATCTCAGAGTGCTTAGTACGGAGGATACACCATTGGAGATTATCAGAGGACTACTCAGCCAGTGATCGATCATCAGTGCATTCTGCTTGAGATTCGTCATGTTGTCTCCAGACGTCCGTGCTCTCGACCTTTTACAATTGGGAGGAACATTGGAAGTATGAATGTCGAGAGGCTCGTCGTGGTCCACACAGTGGGTGCGCTGGTGCAACGTGATATGCAGGAGACAAAAACACTGACAGCTCAAAATGTGGTGAATTTAACTATAAGCACCATCACAACTGCAAGCAGCACTTCTACGCCTCATCCAAAAACCCGATACATCCTCCGCCACAAATTGCTGAAAAGTTTCACAAGCAACCAGGTAGTAAGATATAAGTGGGCCAAGCAATGCCTTTACAAATTGATTAACAACAGCAAAGCTTGCTACTGGCAAGATCTAGAGGCCTTGGCTACAAGCTAGTTATACGGAAGCTTGGTACTCTATGAAGGCCTTGCATACAGAAAGCAATAAATATGGACGTGGTAGTGTGGGCACTCTTCTCCGTCCGTGTTGACGCTGTCCCTGGTGAAACAGCAACTACGATCCCACTTTCCATACTGCCGAAACTTGGAGAGGTAGTCCTATCACTGAAAGTAAGGAACGTTACAAGCCCAGACGGTATTCCAGCTGAGGCGCTGCAAAAAGTATATCACCACTGTTCCGACTTGCTGCTCAGCACTCTTAACGCTTGCCTACGGGACGGGGTTTTCCTGGTACCATGGAATGTAGCGAGGCTCGTGCTGATAACAAGGAGAAGGGAAATTCCGGATTTCCACCAGCATACCGCCCGTTATGCATGCTATACACAGCATAGAAAGTGCTAGAGAAACTTATCAAGGGAAGACTTACTGTCGTGATTGGTGCTGCTTGAAATCTATCTCCTCGTAAGTACGGCTTTAGAGTGGGACGCTCCACCATTGATGCGATTGCAGAGGTAATGAGCGTGGTCCAAAAGGCAGAGGTCAATAGCCGGAGCAAGCGATGGGTCATTTTGTTGATAAGCTTTAACGTTAGGAACGCATTCAACTCCGTTAGACGGATATGCTGGAATACCCCTTTCAAGTTTAAAAATATCTTACATGGCTTCTGAGGGGCTACCTGAAGGGCCAAAGCTGCTATACGACACTATGTAGGACCAACGAAGGATGGATGTTCCATCGAATTCCGCTCATGGATCTATCCTTGAGCCAGACCTGTGGAACGAGTCTTACGACGGGCTACTGAACCTGGAGATACCTGATGTCACGCTTGATCCGCTATGTGGATGAAGTGTAGCTCATTTTGCTGGGTGCATAGTTGTACAAGTGCAACTTAGGCTAGGTATGCTAATGCGTTGAGTGAGGGACTGGGTCACTGCTCGTGTGTTCAGTTTAGCACTGGAGAAAACCAAAGTGGTCAGGTTGACAAAAAAGAGAATCCTTAGAGTAAGGATGATCAGTATTAGGGACATTATAATCGAATCAAAACCAGCGGTGAAGTATCTGGGCCTACTGATCGTCTCAAAGATGAGATTCTCATAGCCAATCAGGGCAATGATTGAGAAGGCTACTTCAGGCTCATTGGCTCTGAGTCGACTTGTGGCCAATATAGGGGAGCCCAACCCATCAAGAAGACCTCTCTTCATAAGTGCTGTAGGGTATGGAGGTACGTATGGAGGAGAAGGTGTACCGAAAGTGCCTGTCACAGATTAAGAGAAGAGGAGCACCGAGGTTTGCATTTTCATATCTGACAGTCTAGACGGCGCTGCACTATTTACCTGCGTCGAAGCAAAGGCACGGGGAGATAGTTGCCCGTGAGAAGAGACAGCACTCACTCAATAGTTGGCAGCATTCTTGGGTGAATCAAAGGGAAGATACACTTCGCGGCTCATCCCGGATCTAAGACTGTAGCTTAACCAAAGACAAGGTCAGTCTGACTTCTACCAGAATACTGAAAACAAAAACTAAGGATAGTATAGAGCGATGTCTATTGAGTATATATGTTGAAAAAAACATACTACCGTACTGTAGCACTTACAGATATTAGTAGTCTTTATTTTTAAAGTTCAATTCACAAGTGACAATTACTTATATCTATCATAAACGACGGCGGTTACAACAACAAAAATGCCTCCTTGGTTAGATGAACAAGTGTGTGTGTCTACGGCATTTGCCAGGCGGGATGGTCTAAGACGACACTTCTATCTGATCCAGTTTTTGGGCGGGCATGGGTGTTTTCAGTCTTATCTACACAAAATTGGTAGGTCGCAGCCCCTCAATTATCTGTTTTGCCCAGAAGAAGAAGACGCTGCCTGCCACTAATTTTTCGCGTGGTTTAAAAATGGGACAGACTGCGAAGGAATCTCTACAGGGAGACGGGAGAGCTCGCCCCGGATAATATAGTCGCGATTGGTTGACAAATAGAACCATGTGCCACATTTTGTTCGGGCAGTCCTAAAAGACAAAAGCATCTCACCGCTGCCGTGAGCTTTGGGGCTGGGGTATTGCTTTTGTGACAATTCCTCTTCCTTCCTCTCCCCCCGCTAGAGGAGGGAACCCGCAGCTTGAAGTACCTCATTGTGTAGCAAAAGGAAACCCTGGCAGAATTAATGTTTCAAACGGTTCCAGGCTAGTTTCAGACAGGGGAGGTGTTTAGTGAGTGGTCTAGTGTTTTGCATGCATGGCAGCCCTACTTTCTGTGCGTAAGTGGTATTCACTTCCTAACCACAAAAAAGTAAGGGCAAAGCAAAAAATGAAGAATAAGAGTTTGTTATTTTGATCGGTCTTACTTTGCAAATGCATTGAGTCAACGCACATTACCGCGTAATAATTTGCAATCGGTTTGTACATACTATCAAGTGCTCACTTAAGGCTTTTTACAGACTTAATGTTTGGTTTTACCACGAATCCTTCAGATGCGTAGTGAGAAAAGAAGTGCCGATGGAGGCGTGTCGTGGCTACATTATAGGCAAGGATGGCAAAGAGTCAGGATTCAGGGATGGGAATGGTGGTAGAGGGGTTTGGGGATTGATAACATAGTCCTGAAAGGGATGATGAGAGCGTGTGTCATCGGGGGCTGTGGCGTGTGGGCACAAACTTTGACTTGAAGAATTTCGGATCACTTTGACGGAATTTGTTGAATGTGATTCTACCTTCAACATCGAAGATGAGACTGCGGTCGCTGAAAAGCGAAAGGTACTGGGGAAAGTGTTTTGGAAAGCGTATTGCATCTAGAAAGTCGGTATCAATGTTGAGGGATTGAGTGACTAAGGGGTTGGAATAGGATTGGGCTTTATGGAGGAATTTGAGGGCTTGTTTGGTGAGGAAGTAGTCTATTCGAGGGATTTGGGCTTTGTCATAGGCTTTTTAGTCATAATACATTCAGCCTGTTCAGGGTTCTTTCATATTTTCGTGCAATGACGACGGACCTCACGTTCTTTGATGCGTCGCTTCTCCATCTGGGCTGATGATAGTTCGCACTAGAAAACAAAGTCATAGGTTAGGATAGGGCGGATTGATGAGGTGTAGCAGAAGATTCTGGGGTTGGTAGAATAGGTAGTTTTATTTTTGATGAGCAGAAGAAGTGAGTGGAAGGCCGTGGTCACTGCATGAAGCTTCTTTTTTATTTAGGCAAAAGGAGGAAAACGGGAGTTAATTATAACCCCTAGATAGTTGACCTCAAACTTCCGAGGGATGCTTATGCCCTTGGTTTGCAAGCTTAAATTTAGCACTTCATCATGGAGTGATTTTTTACGGTGAGTGTGGCCTTTGATGAAGATTGGTTCGCGCTTGGCTGGGTTGACCATTACTTTCCACTTTAAAAGATAGTCATCTAACCGGTCGAGATAATTGTTAAGGTGGGCTTTGATGGGCTTTAAGTGGTGAGATGATGTTAAAATGATGATGTCATCTGCATACTAAAGGATTCTAATTGGGGTCGGGGGTGGTGGAATGTTGGCTGCGTAGAGGGATAAGAGAAGCGCTAACAGAACAGATCCATTTTGGATCCCTGCTGTTAGAGAAAAGGTATGGGATAGGGTGTCGTTGAGTTTAACTCATCCTGAGCAGTTTGTTAAGAAGGAAAGTAAAAGCTTGCACAGGTAAGGGTGGAGGTTAAATGTGCGAAGAGTTTGTGGATGAGGCCATGTCGTCAGACGGTATCGAAGGCTTTCTGGATGTCAGTGAGGTAGGCAGGGGTGGGAGTATTTTTTGCTTTCAGGCTAGGAGGGGGTGCACAACGGAGTGCTTTAGACAATTGGCGAACTAGAAATCAGGGATGATAAGCTTTCTTCTAGATGGGAGTTGATGGATTCTTTGATCGCGAATTCGAAGATCTTGCTTGCGGTGGGAAGCAAGGAAATGGGACGATAGCTGCTTGAGAGTGGTGGACTTTCACCTTTCTTAGGGATCGGGACGATAATGGAAGATGCAGTGATTAACAAGGTTCGAGGGGAAACTAGACAGGAATTTGATGCATTTTTGAAGGAACTTGATTGAGATATAGTCATGGGCCACAAAATTGTTTTATTTCTTAAGTTTGAGATTATGGATTGAAGGATCTTTGGAGTGGCGAAATGAATATCGGGCCCATTGTGTTTGGCGTTTGAAGAAGTCATGAAAAAGGGTACGGCTTCATGTATGGAACTGTAGAATGTGGATTCAGTTAGGAGCATTGAGATTGAGGCTTAAACACACAGGCCAGTTTCTGGATTGTGTAGGTGTTGGGTCAGGTTATGAGCTTTTGCAACGTGATTTTCCTATGAATTTATACTCTCGTGTGGTGATTTGTTTTGGGAAAGGTATTCAGCTGGAGTCCTGGGGGGCTTTCCGAGGCTCAGACAGGTCTTCTTCAGCTCTCTGAAGGTGTCGGCGATATTGGTGGAACTATCAAGTTTGACCTTCGGGTACACACTGAATCTTCATTTCGTGACGGGTCAGACCCTTCTGATCACGAATTGGCATTTTCTAAAACGATTTATACTATTTTAAAATGTACATCACTTAATTTATTTTTCATGCCCTCATTAGTCAACACTAGATTTGCGTGGCCTTGTGAACCCACAAATCGATTAGCACATTTGTTTCCTTTTGTATGCACTTGTTATTCGATCCATTAATACAATCAATGGAACGTATAAATGCATATGTTCATTATGTAACGTAGGTCATAAATTCTTATTGTTTCAAGTGTATGTGCATTGATTATAAGAATGCACATATGCACATGAAAATGTTTTTCCGAATGCGGAAGAAAGTGAAAGTGAAGAATTGAGTGTTAGTCAATGAGGTAAGCATTGCATTACAGATAAATACTTATCGAGTGAATTATGGGATATGATTTACGATTCATGTTTTGTGTTATTTATTGCTTTGTAATCTCAGATGTTGGTGATCATTACAATACTCTCTACCTTCCGTTGCTCTGGACAGACGCCATCGGGAAGGCAACCGTTGAACATACTGACGAACATAACTCCACCGCATGGGCACTATCTGGTGGCTCCGTGGCAATTAACGATAGAATTGCCTCTTCAGCATTCATGGAGAATAGGCATGGATAGCGTTTTTACAGACGGAACGTCAAAAGTAAAGAGCCAGAACTACCTAATCCACGCTCAGGGTGGCTGAACGGCAATAAGCTTATTGTTCATGTTGCCCACCAGTTCTTACCAGTAGCAAGTCTTTTTGCTGTTGATTCGTCTGTAAAGGCATATTCTGGCCGATTTGTATGCTGTCAATAAGGCGTATATCCTTTCTCGCGTCTGCATCTAGTGAGTTTCTTGCCGGTGATTGAAACATTCCCTTCGTATTTCAGCTATCATAGTTGAGGCTTGACATGTTGAAAATCTACAAGCAGATGTGAAAATGCCCACAGTCCATTTCACAAAATTTTCAGCTGCAGCGTCCCACTCCTTGGCAAATTCTTTAGCAGCTATACACATATTATGAGCCCATAAATGAACTTTTCTATGTCTTTTTTTTTTCAAATACTCCCCGCACAAGTGGAAAATTGAGACCACGAGTGTTGGGAGATACTATCATCGATTTCAATCAAAATATACTGACGACTACTGACTGAGGAGTCTTCCTTCACTCGCTCGCTTTTCTCGTCAAATTTCTTTTTTTTTTTTGTTCAGTCCATTCCAAAATTGTTCACCTCTTTTCATCTTGATAAACATAAAAACGCTACTGCCTGTGAGTATTGGTGGGTAAGGAAGTCCCTCTGATGTCAATGCTTTCGAGCACTCAAATAAGACGATTTTGACTGTCAGAACTACCCAAAAGTTATGTGCCGCATGATTCCAATTGTTCATTGACCTCAGCATATTTCCGATTAGAATATCTGGAAAGAGCTCTTCTATTTCATTATAGACGTAAGTGTTCCATCTTCTATAAAAATGTGTGACAGGCATTATCTTTTCTTCTGTGTAAGATATACTTACTGTCGGGAGACTATCTTTCTTGGAAGAGGAAGACTGAAAACATAATTGATACGCTATATCTTCCGTTCCTTATATTTTCAATCACTTAATATTCCGTCGTTAAAACTGGTTCACCTTAAAGAATTGTTATCTTGTTCTCAGAAAAAATATGTCCTTACTTTACAGCATCTCTTTAATTTTCAATCTGTATCCTGAAGAAAACAACTCTCACATGGTGCCAACAATATTCCCACAAGCCATTGAATGCCAAAGGCAGAATCCTTTAAAAGTGTCAAACGTCTCTAGAGTTATGGCAAGTTCGTGGCAAAGAATTATTAAGGCAACGTCTGCTTTAGAATTTGCCTGGTCTCAAATAACAAAAACGGTGGTCCTTCTTCTTTGCACAGAAACTATACTAAACATATAAATCTCAGCACCTTCAAACCAACAAAACCATAACTATTTCTTCTTAGTCCTTTTACTGCGTTAGAATGCAACCATTCGTTCCTTTAACATTTCTAGGATTTTTGTTCGACGCCAGTGCCTTTTAGCCGTGATGGCTTTAAGGCAAACTTGTTATTTTTGCGTGTGCACTGTGACTAAAAAGGGTGTCGCTACGGTGTCGGCGACAACCAAAACGATAGTGACACCGGCGACATTGCAAAATCACTGAAAGTTATCGATAACGACTTGACATCAAAACTTTCCAGTTCAGACGGGGCGAGTTTGTGGAATTGTTAGGGTTATTGATCCGCGGATACTTTGGATAGTTTTTTGGATAACTTGATGCTAAGTTGTGCCAAAGTTTCGGTTAATAGATATTGATCAGAGGAGGATAGTGGAGAGGAAGTTTTGATACAGAGATTGCAGCAGTGTTTTGATTGCTTGGAAAAAGATTTGAAAGAGAAACAATTATCCTTTCTGCTGGGTGAAAGGACACGAATAGAGTTTTCAAGTTTAAAACTACTTTCAAGTAGTTTCCCTGGAAGGGAAATTGAACTTGCTCTAAGCAGATCCTTCAATAAGGATTTGCTGCTTCATTTCTCCCAGGATCCATATCTTTCTTTCTCACCTCAAGACTTGGTGTAACCGCCGCGAAGGTATCAGGAGCCAATAAGTCACGATGTTGCAATAAAGGTGGTAATTTAATCGCATTCAAAGTTGAAAGTCAATCTATTCAAATGACGTTCAATATCCTCAAAGTAACCTTATCGTCTCGTTCCTCGAATATATTTCATCTGAAGTGAAATTCATCGCAGCCATCGATTCAAATTTCATGTCCACCGATCGGAACGTTAGTTATCGATAACTGATGGCAACAGCGATGGCATCAAGGATAAACGTGTCAATTTTGTGTTACGCAAGGAATGTTTTGGTATGAATGGTGGAAAAGGGCTTTGAGTTAAGGGTAGAGAACATTTGAAGAAAGGTGTGAATTAAGTAGGAAGTGTTTTATATGTGATTTTCTGTTACATCATAGGTGATTGTGCGTTTTTCTCACGGAGATTTTTGTTGCATTTTGGTTGAATACTCTAGTGTACCTTAGCCAAACAGAAATTGGACTAAATCCATAAAACATGATTTACTGGAATAGCCTGTAGTTGAAAATCTTCTGTTTCTTCGTGATACGCTTCCTAGGTCTTCGCTTCCTGCAAGAAGCGCATCCAACTGTCTCGGTCTATCGGATCAGCGTTTTCTCGGTTTTTGAATCAATATGACTACCGGGACAAATACTGATTTCAGGAAACTACTAAAGCTTTCTAAGGAGCAAAGAGTCCTTAGCGAAGACATTCCGTTTTAAAGACTCTGCTTTGGCAGTTAGACTCCAAACAGCCACAAAGTAGTACTTAAATCTTTGATTACAGGCGCATAGGCGAAAAGAAAGAAGGTGTGAAGGAATTTTATATGGAAAAGTCTAAATACAGGATTTTCCAATAAGAAGTGTTATTTTGATATTGAAAAAAAATGCCATTTTTTAACATAAATGATTGGCTATTCATTTCATTACAAGGAAGGAATGAACTTATGCCGTTAATAGTGAAAAATAACATCAGGTAAATGACAACCATAACCACACTTACAGGACCATATCCTTTTCATGAAATTTTCCATAACCAAATCGCAAATGGCCTCGATAGCCTCACGAACTCCATCTTTGAGGTCTCGAATCGACGCTGGGCTGTTGGCGTCGACCTTCTCTTTCACGTGGCCCCAAAAGAA
Organism: Odontomyia ornata; assembly: GCA_963969285.1. Taxonomy (NCBI): domain Eukaryota; kingdom Metazoa; phylum Arthropoda; class Insecta; order Diptera; family Stratiomyidae; genus Odontomyia; species Odontomyia ornata. The sequence goes on along the minus strand of OZ017740.1, from coordinate 288,007,599 downwards.
CGAGTCGCAAGTAGTTAAATCACAAAATCTCAGTGGAAAATTGTGATCACCTCTTCGAGAGATAACACGGTACGGAAACTTTTCCCGTAAAAGATCAATGGCTTCGTTGCTTTTGTGGCACGTAGCGCCGTCTTGTTGAAAGTAAACGTTGTACAAATCAAAACCATTCAATTCCGGCCATACAAAATCATGAATCATCCCTCGACAGCGCAATCCATTCACCGTAACTGTTGCTCCAGCCCACCAGGATCTTACCGAGGCAGGCATCGGCTGAAACAGAACCTGACGTATGCAGAGGCAACACCGCCAAGAATGAGCAGAAGCTCAGCGTAGGGGCCCAAGTCACTGTTGAAACTGCCGACAATCAGGTGACTTGGCAAGGGAGTTTCGACAGCCAAGAAGTTGCTACGAATGTGGAAGAAGAGGCACTATTCGTGCACAATGTCCAACGTGCAATCAGCAATCTGCGAGAAAAGAACGAAAGCCAAACAATGTGTCATTAGAAAACGACCGATGTGCCACATAAGCGACCGCGGTGGCACGGGCTTAGTCCCTTGTCATAGATGCAAAAATCTGCTGCTGAAGGGTCTACCATGAGGATTAGATTCTGGAGCGAGCAGAGTTATTTATGGTTCAGAAAGCTGGGAACACTTGAGGATGAGTGGCATTTTATTGGAGGATGCTAGGACCCAGGCTTTACGCACAGTGAGTGGAGACATCTCTACAGTGGATGGGTCGGTATGCTTGCCTTTCAGACTAAAGGGGCACATGCAATACTCTAGGGAGCTGGTACTTACACTGGTGCCACCGACATTAATCTTGGGTATATACGAGTATTACATTAAGAAATTTGATATTAAGTTAGATCTGAGCAGCCATCACTCAGATTTCATGGAATAGCTAGAAAAAACACCGCACAATCACTTGCAACCGTTGAGAAGCCTGACTCTCGAGCAGCAAATGAAACTGGCTAATCTACTTGAGGATGCATTCGGAGCAATGAAAAAATACGAAGAACTTCAAAAACGAAACATGTCATTCACTTAAATAGCGAAATATGTCTTTCAGACATCGGCAGCACAAATCAAACGAAGATAATATTCTATGCCTCCGGCCATTCTGAAGCATGTCAACGCGGAACTTGATGAGATTTTTTTGTGGCTGGAAAGTGAATGCCATTTAAGTACTGAGTGTGGGGCTTCCATGCTCGCGAGTGACTGGACTAACCACTAAATATCTCACCTGTCAATCGGAGAAGCTAGCTTCTAACCGCTTGATACATTTCTTTGGAAAAGGTTTAGTTTCGCTACGCCGTGAGGCGCCTTCAAACTAGGAGATCATTGCTCTAGCAGGAGTAAAGGGTATAAGAGAAACTCCTAGACAAGTGATCCCCCAGCCCCGCAAGCCCCAGCTGCTATGACTCCCTTTTATATTTCAGGACAGCCCAAACATAATGTGCCACATGGTCCCATTTGTCAACCGATCCAAGCATCCCCACGACTACACTATACAGGGTGAGCTCTCCCGTCTCCTTGTAGAGGTCTTGTTGCACTTCCCTTCCTATAGTCAGGGGACTGTGATTTACCAATTTTGTGCAGATAAGACCGAAAACACGCATCCTCGCTTAAAACCTGAATCAAATAGAAGTTAGTTTCACTATGCCTGTGATTAAGCCACGGTTTTAGATCCGCGATTCTTGCAATTTAACCAAGATTGCTGCCAATCTTTGAGTGAGCGCCATCTCCCGTCACGGACACCCGTCTTCCTCGTGTCCTTGCTTTATCACAGGTAAATAGAGCGGTTGATAAACCTCCTTACTGAGATTGTCGAGTCATTTTTCTGCTCCATACAGTATCACTGACACTACAGCACTCATAAAAAGGCGTCTTTTTGATGGGTTAGGGACCCCTTATATTGGCCATAAGTTGACTCAGAACCGCGACGCCTGAAGCAGCCGTCTTAGTGGTTGCTCTGATTTGCTTAGTAAAACTCATCCTCAAGTTAATTAGTAGCCTCATATACTTCACCGCTGGCTTTGATTTGATTAGTATGTCTCCAATACTGATCATCCTTACTACAGTGACTATCTTTGTTGCTAAGATGACCATTTTGGTCTTCTCCAGTGTTCGATTGAACCCATGAGCAGTCACCCACTTAACCGATCAAGTGTACCTCGTCTGGTATCTCCTGTCTCAGAAGCCCGTCGTAAGGCACTTTCCGCAGTTATGGACCAAGGATAGATCCCTAAGCAACACTCAATGTACCTTCCATCCTTCGTTGGCCTTGTGTTGTGTCGTAAAGCTGGCTTCGGTCCTTCAGGTAGTCCCTCTGAAGTCGCATCAGATATTCTGGAATCCAGAATTTCCCTTTCCCTTGCTGATCAGCACAAGTGTCGCCACCTTCCATCGAACCGGGAAAATCCTGTTCTGTAGGCAAACGTTGAACGTGCTGAACAGTAAGCCAGGACAATGGATATAGGCAAGTTGCAGCGCCTCTAGGCTTGGAGTCGTCCTTATATTGAATGGTAGGACTGTCTCTTCCAATTCTGACAGTGTGAACAGTGGGCACTCGATTACCGATCCACCGTGGGCAGCGTCAACACAGCTGGGATGGGCCGGGAAGCGTGCCCGCATTATCTTGTCCATCTTTTTCGCTTCGTGTATGCAAGGTGTCCGTAGGGCACCAAACTTCCGCGTAATAAGCATGCAGCCAAGGCTCCACGGATTCATGTTCATACTGTCTACTTGATCTTGCCAGCAGCAAGCATTACTGATTGATTAACAAAAATCGATTTGCGAAGGCGTTTTTTGACCGACTAGTATGCTGCTACCTAGTTGCATGCCTCTTTTTGATTTCGTGCCTATTGCGGCTCACACTTGTAGCAGTCCCTTCATTTTTCAACGATTTCACTCCACCACAAGTAAACTGGAGACTTGTTGTATCGGGGTTTTCGACGAGCCCTAGAAGCGCTCAGCCATCAGTGATGATATTCATAGTTGAGTTCACCACACCTTGAGCTGCCAGTTTTTCTGTTCCCTGTGAGCACCTCGACGAACCATATCGACCACCATATTGTAAAAATTCGAGAGCACGGACATCAAAAGACAACATCACGGATCTCAAGTCGAATACACTGACGATCACTGGCTGAGTAGTTCTCTCATACCAATTGTTTTAGCGTTGAAGACCACCCCAATGAGCATGTTGCCATTTGCGTTTGAGACAACGCCCCAAAACCATGTAACTTGGAAAGACGATATCGGTTCGCTTGGCGTTAGGTACACATTGAAGAAGGTGGCCCCTGAGCGCTAACCCACACGAAACCAGCCCCCTATCCGCAGCCCTACACCTGGAACTCACTGTTCCGAACTCAGATGGTAGCAGTATTAGTTTCATCAAGATAACATGATGAAGAACTTTTATCGTGGTACTGATTACTTAGCAGCAAAAGGTCAGTCGTATTGTTCCCCGGTTTAATTACCGTGCTGGGTTACTTGCAGGATGCAGATCATCGAAGCTTTTGATTCTGACTTAGCTAGGGCTTTCTGGAAAACTGACATTTTTCTGATCCCAAGACAGGGCTAAGGCCCAGTCTCAGATCAGTATCCTTGAAAAGGATACAGTGTGCCTATTTTGTACGCTCTTTTGTTTTATGTCCCATTTTATCCCATTTGTGACTCGTGCAATGTAACCATTGCCAAGGCACCTGAAACATTGCAGAGGCGCTACTTTTTGCCATATTCTGCATACACGCTATATTATTATTTTGCCCTCGTTTAGAAATTGTTCGGCATCCTTTTCGGTCAAGTCGAAGATGGCCTTGCATTGTCCGCTATAGTTTTCTGGTTTTAGCTTCGTTTTGGTCCCGCCCACGCTAGGGAACTCCCTTTTGATGGCCTCTCCAACTCAACTAGGTTCATGATGCAGTCAAGGTCTCTTATCTCGATCTTTGCCATTTTTTCGAGCAAAGCTACAGTTGCGCTTTTGCCGAGGACTTTCTCTACTGCATCGCAGAATGTTTCTTTATTGTTGCACTTTGCTCCGAATTGCGCCGGTATGTGGCTGGAATGAGTTGATCATACTACCTTAATAGCAGTGTTGGTGTCTGCACTTCTGCATAGGATCGGCCATCTTGGAGTTTTATAAGTAGTTCCTGCTACCGGCGTCTTCGTCATGGATTTTTTTCTCCTATTTCGCGTCATGTTTTTTTTGGGTATCCGTACAAAGTTTAATTTCTGGCACTCTTCGGAGGAGTTTCTTTGCGGCTGTCTTCGCTCCTTTTGTCAGCACTATCTGGAACCACGATATACCATTCCATGCCCATCAGGTGCCTCTTTCTTCCTTCCTTCTTCTATCCCGACCTCCTTCGATTGGGCTAAAAGCTATTCTTTTATTGACATTTGATGGTGCAGCTACCTACGCATGCCCTTTAGGCTTAGCCCTCAACACTTCTATAGCGTTCTGCACTTGGTCGGCCTTCTGGTCGCCTTGGGCCTATAAGCAACGCCTCTGGTAGTGGTCAATGCGGTCTAGGAGCTCCTCTAATTCAAAGAGCCCATTCTTGACATCTTTGTTTATTATGGCGAGCCCCATAATGAGTTATTTATTTTGGAAACGTTTCCCACTTGTCGGATTAGCCTTTCTCCTTTATGTCGCTAGACGGCAAGTGTACTTGGCGACCACCTTTTTTGGAAGAGGTTATTAACCTCCATTTCCGAGTACAGGAAATCGACATCGTCGGTGAAATGGTCACTCCTTTCATTTTCTGCTGTCTTCGCTTTGTAGGCTCAGTGTTCTGAACGTACAAAGCGGCCTCATGCCTTCACCAGCCACTGGTATCAATACTAAAAGGTATTTATAAATTTATTGCACAATGAATATGTCAGCTGAACGCGTTTTTGAGGCGGGACGTACACAAAGCCTCTCCCGAAGGTTGAATGAAAGAATACCGTGCTATATTTTCAATAAGCAACATAGGACTAAGAACTCTCTCTTATTTTGAGTGATGGGATGTTGAGGATCTGTAAGTGCTCATTGTTAGAGCTGTAAGGGAGATTTTTTTTGTAGAATAGAGTCTCAACAGTATCTGATAGATTGGTATAGTGAGGAGACCATACTTGGGAGTCGTAGTCAAGGATTGACTGGGCTAAGAGTACAAATAGATCGACGCTGGTTAAGATGTTGGAGGACATGCAGGAGAATCGTAAGATGAAACCAGCGAAACGTGAAGCTCTAGTGGCTGTGTACGAAATATGGATGTTAAATTTCAAACCTGGGTTGAATTCTACTCCCAAATCTTTAAATTTGTCCACAATTAAGAGCAATCCATCAATCCGGTATTCTTATAATGCTGGATGAATTTTGTTGGTGAATCTATTTTGAAATATTAATAAGGAGTAAACTAACTTAACACTTATTTTGGAGATTGTCAAGATCATTTTGAAGGTCTGAGCAGTCTTTGCTGGAGTTAATGGAACGTTAAATTTTTAAATCATCAGCGTAAAGAAGGCAATTAGAGGACAGGCATCAGGAAAGGCCATTAATGATAATATTAAATAGCAAAGGGCCTAAAATTGATCCTTGATGAACAACGGATTTCGGACTAAATATGGCCGGCAAAAGAAATTATTCCATGCAATAGCGCAGGAGCGATGGGATAAGAAGGATAAGATCCAAGAGAGGATTGAGTCAGAAATGCAGAACGATCAGAGTTTTTTGGTCAGAAGGCCATAATCGACTCTGTCAACGGCTTTAGCGAAATCAATATATATATATAATATCAATTTGTTAGCTCTTGTCGAAAGCAATGGATATGGTAGTCGTAAGTTATAACAAATTAATTACTGTTGAACAGCCTTTAATGAGACCATGTTGTTCATTCGCAAACGGGATACTTATGACATCGTATATTCTGTTATGCGGAATTTGCTTAAGGAGCTCGCCGAAACAAGACAGTAAAGAAATTAGACGATAGTTCGAGATTTCACTACGATCTCTGGACTTTTGGATTGGAAAAATGTTAGCATGCTTCCAGATGTTGGGGAAGCCGCAGGAAAAAAGGCTAATATTGAAAATAATTGATAGTGGGATAGATAATGAAGATAATGTCTTTAAGAACAGAAAAGGACTGGACCACCATTATTTTCAAAAGTGAGCAGTACACTTCCAATTTCCGATGAAGAGGTTACGATAGAGTGCACAATAGGGGAAGAACAAGGACACGATGAATATTTAGTGGGGTTTGAAATCTTGAATTTGGAAGAAAAAACTGAGTAAAAGGGACACGGATAGCTTATTCATCAGCAGCTTGGCAGTTATGCCATGAGAAGAGTTGTGGAATACAGTTTACAGGGAACGGATGTATGAGCAGAAGGACTTAGGACTATTAGATTACAGTAATGACTCAATCATATAATAATAAGATTGCGTTGCATTGATAACCGCTTTTTTGGCTTCTTTGCGAATCAGTCAATAGCTAATGAAGTCTGTGTCAAAGTTGGAATACTTAAGTCCTGCCTGGTTCCAAATAAAAAGCATCTTAGACTTCAGCTGAAAACCTGCTGGGGCTCTTTTTCCTGGGGAGACAGGTTTTCAGTTTACGTTCATTCGCATGATAAGAACTATCGAATTGCGATCAGGCCGTGTTACCTCACATAGCATGTATACAGGTATGGTGGAGGTGTAGAGACGACGGTGGCATGTATCTCACAATTGGGTACGAGTCAGGCAGCAGAAAGAAGAAGAAATAGATGGTAGCAAAATTATCTCGCGAGCAAGTGTAAATGACCCAGATAAAAGCTCCAGAAAGGAGAATGGCGAAGAAAGAAGAAGTAGAAGAAAAAGACACTAGCTTGCGACCCAGCTAGGCAAAAGGTCCAGAGAGGAAAATACTGCAATCAGCTCAAAAGCTCTCCTCGCTCTTCCGCAAGTCTGTTTCCCCTAGGAAAATATTGTTTGTTGGCTCTCTCTCTCCATTTACGTACAAACGAGACAAGATGGAGAGATAGAGCTTCTGTGAAATTGGAGCTTGCGTGTTGGTGTATTCAGCAGATGTGATGGAAATTGGAGCAAAAGCTCACTGCACGACCGAATATAAATACTTGGTTGAGTACTGGCTGATTATTTTGTGATTCGAGTCTGCTTGAGGGCGTGCTGCTAGCCCATTGTTAACCATTCTTTCAACGTCCGAGTAATAACATGACATCCGCCATTTAAGTTCCAGTTACTCTCAGAGTGGGGTGTCGTGGAAAAGATAATTCGAATGGTAAGGAGGTGAGGTGTTGGCTTGGGCCTTGATCTTCCTCGTGTGGCTACCCCGCACTAAAGAATTTCAATTTTGTTGGCCAATCAACAATTAAAGGGTGAATCCAGCCATGCCACCAAGCGAGCTCGCCAGCCAGCAGCGCATCAGTATAGGAAATCACGACCATCCAGCGTCTGCGAGCCGGCCTACCTAGTACCAACCGACGGAGACAGGGGAATCAAACCCGTAAGTCGCCTATGTCCGGTCCCACAACAGGCACTCCAGGCGGAGCTCAGAGCAAGACCCCATCCCATCACGAAGGAGGCCTACCTCCCCAGGAACAAGATACTCCTGGAGACCATCAACTCGCAGTCAGTAACAAGCGCCAGAGTCATAGTCGAAGAAAGATCAAACGCAAGGAGCTTCTCAATCTACACAGATTTGCCCGCCTCTCCTCTTCAGCTGGGGAGCAGGCGGAAGAGCTACGCCGCGAGATGAGGAAGAAGATACGAGCCCGTCATCAAGCGAAGACGCACCTGCGGGAAATTCCACGACGTTGAAATTAATACTATCAAAATTGAACTAATTACATCAATATAAAGTAAAAAAATAGAAATATTTTAAACCAAAACTGGATGTTTTGCTAACGAGGCCTTAGGGGATAGGTAAGAGTTAGTTACAAGAGTGCAAAGGAGTGTGCAGTGTAAGCATAAGCTCGGGGGTCCCCGAAAGAGGCCGGTAGGTCCTTGCTTATGCTATGGTCTCAGGATGGTTTGTTATCATTTCGGGATTTAGACCTTTGCTTCGGTCGCGGTCGCAGCAGTAAGAATCAAATCTTCGATGTTCTTAAAATCCTCGCACCACGCGAACATCTGGTGTATCTGCTAAATTTTCCGCTCTTCCTTTTAGGACGCTCTGACGTTCGCATCATTTTTTGCTGGCCCAAACATCGCAAGAATCTCAGTCTGGACAAGACTGTCCACTAATCTCCGTTTTTGTCCGTCTTCGCTGTCATTCTATTCGTCGTCGTTGGTACTGCTCTCGATGCAACCGCTGGGTGCATCATCGTTGTGGAAATTTTTACTTAATCTTTTTCTATTTTCCCGATCTGTATGTAGGTTTTTTTTAGATGTAATTGCTGTAGTCTAATTGGTTCCCCCCCTCGTAGCCGCTATCTCCCTTCGTGTATATAGTTGTATTTTTTGTCCCAAGATTATCTTTGCATAGTAGGCAGGCCATGCGAGGTTTGGCACACGTCCTTATAGGGACAAGTGGTCAGACCCAGACCAACGCTAATCGGGAGTCCGTCTTAACGGAACCTACAACACCAACCCAATGGTGCGATCTTCGAAAGTACTCCGAGCCTTATCAAGGTTTTACCAAGACGGAAGGATGTGATAGTTCAATTAAAGCCATTCACGCACGGGTGTCGCCTCGGCGCTACCATATAAAGCAACTAGGTCCAAACTATAACGTCCGTCTGCCCAAAGTATCAAATCGAATTCATTGTTCAAGGCGTAGTCCAGATTTAGTCAGAGTCATTACCTGTCATGCCAGGTGGAACCTCACAGTGACCTCCATATCCTCGGTAATACTCTCCAAAGAATGCTCCGAGTATTCCTGTCGACTAGCATTCCTCCTGCGAGATACAGTCCTTTCCTCAAAATTGATATGAGATATTCTGAGCATTTTCAGGATATCTGCTTATCTTGCAGTTTGAAGGTATTTCTCACAACAAGAGTCACCAGCGACGTCAATGCCAGGTACAATGAATTTACTCTTCTGGCTGCTGGATCACACTCAGCTTCACCACAATCGGATATTATTGATGTTATGAAGCTACCAAACTTCAAGGTTATTTCGTTCATCAGGAAGAAATCAGTGTTGTTGTGATTTAAAATCATAGATGCCTCCGTATAATTAAACAATGTCATAACTTTTACTATCAAAGATTTGAAATATATTTCTATGAAAATCATATACTTTACCACTTCATACGCTTGATGTGGTCTCCTTGAATTAGGGTTTATGCAGAGTGCATAGTATTTATCTTGCCTCAAAAATTATAAATTATTTAAAGCACCTCTTGTCTTGCTTTCTAAATTTTCCTACCTGTAAAGGCTAAACTCAAATCGATAGAAACAAGAAAAATGTAGATCTCTTCGTAAAAACTAAATTTCCGTTTTTCCTTTACATCCCGATTCCCAGCTACCAGAACATGTACCAGTCTTCCCAAAAATCTTGAAATCTACCTACTCGTATACACTCTCAAAGATGCCGAAAAAACTGCACTTCCGAACCAGAAACCACTCCACCTTTGAGTGGCTAAGCAAAAAAAAAACACTTTAAAAAAGAGACTAGTGATGCCTAAACTCGTAAGTAAAATAGAGCCTGACTCCTCTACGGGTTGCAGTTGTGCATTTAAAGTGTTCTAAATTCATTGATTTCAATTCGTTTCCGCTTCCTGTCTAGTTTAAGTTGAACGTTGCCATCGCCATTTCCATTCGTACTCACAAATCGATTTGGACGAATGACTTGGTCATGCTTCAGTTAGAGATAGAAGGAAAAAGTCCCGAAAAATTCAAATGTAAGATATGGGAAAATAATCTAAAAAGTTTAGAGAAAGGTTGAAGCATAGTGATGGTTTTCTTATTGTTTGCTTACGGGAGCGTTGAGAATTTTAAGAGTTAACCAAGCTTTCAGGACGTTTGGCTAGTTGGAATTCAGAGAAAAAAAATCAGTATAGTAATTGAGCTTTAACGATGATCTCTTACGAGCAGGTGAACTAATTTATTTGCGAAAAAATTAAAAAGAGGAGTAAGTAAAGCATCCAGCGAAGCCTTTTCTTTCCATTTCCTTTCAAGTAGGAAAAGAAGTCAATATTTTTAAAGGCATTGAAAAACATTGTTTTTCCAAGATTTAATTGTATTTTATGTGCCTAAATCTATTTAACGACTTCTACATCAGCTTTACAAACTGTAACGAGATATTTAGCAATTTTCACACATCAACGTTTGCAGATAATGAATAGCGGCACACACCCATTCCGGATTTTACGTCCAACAACAAACTTACCAATTCACATTGCAGTTTTCCGACAGAAAGGATCCCTCAATGTATGTCCTCCTCGATCGAATTGTAGTTGAGATTCTTGATTTTGCAAAGCAGCAATAGATTATTGTATTAGCTGTATCTGGTCATCGATTTGTACATTTTTACAAGTTCTTTTGAATTTTCGCTTTTCACCGGCAAGATTTTCTCAAAAGCACAGCATTTAATTGCGACCTAAAAACAAAACTACGTGCCACTACAAAATTAATTATGCGTAGATTGAAAAAAACAAAGACGAAATGAGGCTTTGATGGAATTGTTTCCCGTTTGAGCAAAATGTCCAGAGCAAACGGGGTTTCCTACACCAAACCCGAGCGATTGTTGCCAAATCACGCTTTGTCACCTCATCTATGCTATAAAATCTTGAATGTGACTTACCGTGTTGCCTCCCAGGTTCTGCTCGAATTCTTGTCCTTAGTGTGGCCTCTGCTGCTGCCTGCGGAATCTTGGCTATTTGGCCACCACTTGCACTCAGAAAGAATATATTTGCCGTAAAGTGGCAGTTGACAGACACCGATCTGTCACTTCGCACTTGCCAACTGCTTCATATGTCATCCTACGCTGGCCAACTGTTTAGACATATTGTGCAAGGAAGACAGATCTCTGTCGGGCATCGCTCCGAAATATTAGAGAATATCCTGCTGCTATTTTCGTGAGTTGATGTATCATTCTGTTTTGATTTCAGTTTGTTTTTGATGATATTTTTGGTCTCAAATGCGGTTTTATTTTGAACTTTTGAACGAAGATTGACATTTTGTAGGTCTCTATGCGAACATATGTTATTGTGATTCACTGCTGATTGTTCATGGACATTTCAGCCATTTTACGTTCCAGTTTTCGCTTGTGTTGTATGATGAGTTTGTCAATACTACATACATTGTTTGTATACGTTACTGCTGGCTATCTTGTAAATATTGCTTAGTTCGTTGGAGTAGTTCGTAGAGGTCATGAAGATTGACTAAAGTCCCTGCACCATTGAATAGTATTTTTCAACAATTTCAGGTATTTTTTTTGTGGTAGGGAGGTGAATGCTATTTATGCACAGAGTGTGGGACTCCCATGTTCACAAGAAGGCGACTGGACTACCCACTAAACACCTCCCCTGTCAACCTGAGAACCCAGCCTCGAACCGTTTGACACATTACTTCGGGCCAGGTCTCGTTTTGTTACGCCGTGGGGCGCCTTCAAGCTGGGGAGTCCCTTTCTGAGCGAGAGGGGAGAGGGGAAGAAGAAATGCCGGAAGAGCGATCCCTCAGCCCCAGCGCCCCTGCTGCTGTGAGTCCCTTTTATATTTTAGGACTGCTCAAGCAAAATGTGTCACCTGGTTACATTTTTCAACCGATTCGAGCATCACCGCTACTATATTATCCGGGATGAGCTTTTTCGTCTCCCTGTAGAGTTCCCTTTGTAGCCTGACCCATTTTGAACACGCGAAAAATGTGTGACAGGCATTGTCCTCCCCTCCTGGGCAAAACCGACAATCGGGGGACCGTGACTTACCGATCTTGTGCAGGTAAGACTGAAAACACCCATGCTCGCTCAAAAGCTGGGTCAGATAGAAGTCAGTCTCACCATGCCTTCGATTTAGCCACGGTCTCACATCCGGGATGAGGTGCGCAGTCCACCTTCCCTTCGTGCAAATGACCCAAGGCTGCTGCCAATCGTTGAGCGAGCGCTGTCTCTCCTCGCGGACAACCATCTCCCTCGCATCCTCGTTTTCGCGCTCTCTAGTAAGGAGGGCGACAGGTATCACGCCTTCAATAACTCTCACCACCGAGTCAGGGACTGTTGGATATGAAGATGCAATTCTCAGTGCTCCTCTTCTCTGTACCTGTGCCAAACGATTTCGGTATAACTCCTTGCTGAGAGCGTTGCCCCACACCTCTGCTCCGTAGAGTAGCACTGACCCTACAGCACTCATCAAGAGGCGTCTTCATCCGTTGCCCTGATTTGCTCAGAGAAACTCATCTTCAAGTCGATCAGTAGCCCCAGGTACTTCACTGCTGGCTTCGATTCTATTAGTAAGTCGCCAATACTGATCATCCTTACTCTAGCGATTCTATTTTTTGTCAAGTTGACCACTTCGGTTTTCTCCAGTGCTAAACTGAGCTCGCGAGCAGTCATCTAGTCCTTTACTCGGCGTATAAACATACCTAGCCAAAGTTGTGCTTGTTCAACGGTGCGTCCAGCGACCAGAGCCGAAATATCATCCGCATAGCCGACCAACCGCGACTCATCTGGCATCTCAAGTCACAGTAGCCCGTTGTAAGACACGTTCCACAGGTCCGATGTAATTTCCATCCTTCGTTGCCCTGTGTCGTGTCGTAGAGCAGGCTTTGGTCCTTTAGGTAGAATTTTCTGCGCACTATCGCGTCCATGTTTTCCGCGTCATGTATACAAGGCTGCCGTATGGCACCCAGTTTCCGCATGACCAGCTTGTAGCCAAGGCCCCACGGATCCTTGTTCATATTGTCCACTAGGTCTTGGCAGCAGCGAGCCTTGCTACTGTTGATCTTTTTGCGAAGGCATTTTCTGGCCGACTTATATGCTGCCACCCAGTTGTATGCCTCGTCACCGTTCCGCGCCCGTTGAGCCTCATGTCGAAACTTGTGACACTCCCTTCGCTTTTCAGCGATTTCAGTTGACCACCAGTACACTGGGGGCTTGCCGTGCCGGGTTCTTCGACGGGGCATAGAAGCGCAGCAAGCAGTCGTAATGTTGCTCATGGTAGAGTTCACCATGTCTTGAGCTGCCAGTTCTTCCGTCCCCTCCGAAGCTCCTTGCTGTGAGCACCTCGACGAACCTCTCGACGTAGATCCTTCCGATGTTCCATCCAGTTGTAGAAACCCGAGAGCATTGGCTAGGGCTTCCTGGAACACCCGTCATTTTCCTGATCCCAAGACATGTCCAAAATCAGGTTTTGGATCAGCATCCTTGCAAAGAATACAGTGTGCCTTCTTCGTACACTTTTTAGGTCTTTGTAAAAAATTTTTTTACGAAGACCTACTAGTTACGCGACCTGTCTGTCCGTCTGTCCGTGCGTCACAGCTGATTTCCTCAGAAACTATAGAAGCTAGAATGCTCAAACTTTGTGAAAAGGTTGAAAATGATGGTCTTTCAAAAGTTGAGGCCTTGACAAAAATTTAAAATTTTTTTAAGGGGGGTTCCCCCTAATGACGAATTGGCCCTTAAAAATTTTTTTTAATCAAAGGTATCGAATGAAAGGTCTTGACTAGAACTTTTAGAGTCTGAAATAAAAAAATCATTTTATGAATTAGGGGGTCCAGGGGAAGGCAAAGCGTACCCAAAATTTGGGTCCCCCTCCTCGCGATTGGACACCTTTCAGCCGAAAAATCTGAAAAATATCACGAACGTAGGTCTTTATGAGTACAAGGATAACAAATGCCTTAGAAATCGAAATTCACTCAACTTTGTTAATAATAGTATGATTTGTAGATTTTACATTTTTGCCCATAAAATCAAAACGGTACCTTTAAATCTCTCAAAATTTTGCAATTATATAGACTGACGTAATATATATATGATCACAAAATTTAATTCAGATTGAATCATAATCAAGTTAGTTATAGCCATTTCAATTATATGGAATTATAACAACAATAACACGTGTGTATGGTTGATATAGGGTTTTCCAATAAGAGGTGTTATTTTCAAATTAAAAGAAAAATGGCGTTTTTTAATAAAAATGATCGGATGTTTATTTCATTACAAAGAAGAAGATATGCCGTTAATAGCAAAAACTAACATCAGGCAAATAACCACTACGACACGCTTTCAGGACCACCAATTTTCCATAACCAAATCTCAAAGTGACTGCCCTATGTCCTCGATAGCCTCACGAATTTCATGTTTGAGATCTTGAATCGACGCTGGGCTATTGGGGTAGGCCTTCTCTATCACGTGGCTCCAAAGGAAGAGAAGAAGAAGTTGCAAGGTGTTAAATCACAAGATCTATTCAAAATAACACCTCTTATTGGAAAACCCTATATATATTTAAAATTAACTTAGGCACTTTTATTTTCTTTCAATTTTCATGAAAATTTAAGAAATAGTGTTTAACTTGAACATGTTCAATCAGCCAAGCATTCAGAAAAAACATTTAAGCTAGATTAAAATGGCGGCTGCACTGTGCTTATGAAAGAAACTGTGCATGTTTTGTATAAATTTGAACGATTTCATATCCAAGTATTGGATGAATAATTCAAGTTATCGATTCACGCCATTAGAAAACTTGTTTCTAACCCTAGGATGTTTACAAAGACCTTCTGGTGGGAGAACCCTCCTGCTTGCTCAACTCTGTTTCTGTTATATCCCATTTCACCACATTTGGAACAAAGGGGACCTCCTATCGGGTCCTTTGCATACTTGTGTGGTGTGACCATAACCAAGACATTTGAAACATTGAAGAGGCGTTGCTCTTCGCCGTATCCTACATACAACCCACCCTATTCGTACTTTGCCCTTGTTCAGGAATTGTTCGGCGTCCTTTTCGGTCAAGTCAACTATGGCCACGCGTTTTCCTGTGTTTTTTTACTGGTGTCAGTCTTGTTTTGATCCTTCCCACACTAGGGAACTCCCTTTTGACGGCCTCTTCTACCTCGGCCAGATCCGTCACGCAGTCAATATCTCGTATTTTGGTCGTTGCCATCCGCTCGAGCGGGGCTATGGTTGCGCTTTTGCTGAGGACTTTCTTTACTGCGTCACAGAATGCTTCCTCATAGCCGGCCGCTGCTCCAAATTCGACCAATATGTGGCCCGGTCACGTTGGTTGTACTATTGGGTAGTATTGGTGTCTTCGGGCCTTACGTTTCCCCTGATGTCCCGCAGTACCTTCGCGTAGGATCTTGGGGCTTTACGAGCAGAGCCTGCCGCGGGGGTCTTCGTCGGGGCTACTGCCTCTCCTATTTTGCATCAGGTCCTTTTTCTAATTGGGCGTCCGTGCAAACTTTACTTTCTGGCTTTTTTGAAGGAGTTTCTTTGCGGCTTTCTTCACTCCTTTTGTAAGAGCTATATGGAATCCATAATCTGATATTCCACGCCCATTAAGTGCCTCTTCCTTCCTGCTTTTATCCCGATCTCCTTCGATTGTGGTAGACGACATTCTTTTATGGACTTTTAGTGGTGGAGCTTTCTGCGTGTCGCCTTTAGATTTCGCCCCAAGCGCCTCTTTAGCCTTCTGTTCGTCTTCGGCCCTTAACGAGCTCCTCCGATAGTGCCCTATGTGATCTAGGAGCTCCTCTATTTCAAGGAGCCCAACCTTTGCTGCTTTGCTGAGTTTTGGGGAGTCGCATGCAGATTGTATGCTTTTCAGAACATCTCCCGCTTTTCGGAGTAGCCTTTCTTCTTCGCAGCGCTGGGCCGCAATTGTACCTTGCAACCATTCTTGGGAGAGGTTTTCGCGTTCCGTTTCCAAGTGCAGTACTTCCGCCACATTTTCGACGTTGGCGGTGCAATCACGCGTTGTCTCGTCACTGGTTGCTTTTCGTGCCGTAATCTCCTCGTTGGCTTCTGGATTTTTCGTTGCAATGTCGGGATTTGCAACGCTTGCATCGGTCGCTTCCGAAACGATCGCAGCAGTGAGAATCGAATTTTCGGTGCTTTTTATGTTATCTTCCACCACTCGAACAACCGAAGCATCCTGCAGAGTTTCCCGCTTTTCCTTAATAGGACGCTCGGGCGTTCGCATCATTTTTTTACTGCGCCCGAACTCCGCAGGAATCTCAGTCTGAACCCGACTGTCTGCTATTCTCCGTTTTTCCTCGGCCTTCACTGTCATTGTGTTATTCTTCGTTTTTGTCGTGGCTAGTACCGCTCTCGATGTACTGTAAACATCGTGGCTGCAACCGATGGTTGCGTCGTCGTTGTTATTATTTTTTGTTTTTTTTTGGATGTTTTTGGTCTTTTGATTTTGTTTGCTCCAATTTTGTTGGGTCCCCCCTCGGAGCCGCTATCTCCGTTCGTGTGTGTAGTCGCCTTTTTGGTCCCATGGTTATCTTTGCAGACTAGGGAGGCCATCCTTGGGTTGGCACAAGCCCTTATGGGGACAAGTGCTCAGAGCCAGACCAGCGCTAATCGGGAGTCCGTCTCAACCGAACCTACACCACCAACCCAATGGTGCGAACTTTGAACGTACTCCGAGGCCTGCCAATGTTTTACCGGGACGGAGACGGTATGATAGTTGAATTGGAGCCGTTTACACACGAGTTTCACCTCGGCGCTACTTTGCAAAGCAACTAGGTCTAAACCATCAGATCCGCCAGCCCAAAGCATCAATTCCAGTTCGTTGTCCAAAGCGTATTCCAGATCCAATCAGAGTCGTTACCTGTCATCCCAGGAGGAAACCTCACGCCACCCCCCATGTCCTCGGGTCCGTGGGGGTGGCGCTCCCTAAAGAATGCTAGCCTCCAAGAGTGCTCTTGTCAACCGGCATTCCCCCTGCCTTAACAATTTCAGGTATAACAACTTCTTCTAGAGATTGTATGAATACTTCTTACATTATTAATGGCATTGGATGTCACATCTCCAATCCGGCCTACGCCAGCCATTTACATAATCACACAACCGAAGCTGACCCAATGGGCAATTCAATGACATCGTTACCCAAGCATAACATAGGACTAAGACCTGACATAGTCGAAATATATAAACATAGAAAAATGAACAACAAAATTAGTAATGAACAACTGATGCCTAACTCTGATACAATCTATACCATACTAGATCACACCCTTCAAAGAAAACGAAAACAAGACGACATAGAACAAACGGACAATCAACCAAACAAAAGACATATAACTTAATATCCCCGGACCTTGTTAAATACCTGCTAAACCTTTTCTCCTGCCAAAACTGACGATGATTTGCAATAGTCAAAACGTGTTTTTGAGTAAAACGATGCAAGGCCCGATGGGTGGGCAATATAATGCACACAGATAGGAGGCAGTCAAGGTGTTAAATCGTACTAACTCCATGCACCCCACACTCCAAGATTGCAGGTGCTGTGAAGAGTCTCTTGGTATAACTCTTCTCTATCTTAGAGTATGTGTTAGTGGAAAACAGAAGGACGTTACGTCACTACTTAGCTAAATAAAGATAGATCAATCTTAGTCATACAAAAATAGTTGGTAGTATTTGTGCTTCTCCTTCGTCTGTATAATCCACAAAACTCCAATCTGCCTTATATTTGAATAGCAATGAAATGGGTATTTATTCAGGAAAAGTAAGCTTACAGATAATGTAGAATTTGTATGGCTCTACATTTTTCTTTCCGCAGAAGATTAACAATCCCATGTTCAATAGCCCTTATTGCATCTGAACTACAGCAAATCTTTACTTGATACTAAGATACTTGATACCAAAGTCTAATGCATGCAATATATGCAGTTCTATTATTGCCCTAACAAATGCTCTTTAGAATGAAGTCAATCAGCAATGGGCATCTAGAATCACGATTTTTATTGCAAGTACAACAATAACAGTGGGTCACCAATAAAAATCTAAAAGTTGAAGATCAACTCACATTTCCATGTTCGGTAGGATGACCTGAGGACTTATTTTCGACTCTTCAGAATTCTACAACCATATATACTTGTATGTGATTCTGCATAATGCCAACTGAAATATATTTTGATAAGGGCAAGTTCCACAACAAAAGCACTAAAACCTTGCACAAAAGCTTGAACTTTCGACATTCTTCTCCCATACGAAGTACTCAAGGAAGGAGTAACGATAAGGAACTTTTCACATTTCGCTGCGTAATGGAATGTCATGACCATACAAGTGCATTCGCGGAAAAATTTTCCTTGTTAGAAGCTTAAGAATTGTTGAAAAGTTGGTTTTATAGTAATAATAAGATAGTTCTATTGAAGATGATATTTATAAAAAAAATTGCTTGACTAAATATTTTAAGTATTATTGAGGTAAGGACAGGTTGAATACGAAGGGATTTTTTTGAAAGTGCATGACATCTTTCTTTGTGAGTAAACTGCATTGAACGTTAGGAAATTTTTTCATATGCAGATCCTTCGGCCAATTAAACCCGTAATATAAAGACTTTCACTCAACTTATAGTGAAGCACCTGGAAATTTCCATTTCAGAATAATGAAGCAGTGAATAAGTAAATGCAAATAAGCTCTTAGGATTTTTGTTTATTTTATTATTAAAAGTAAAACTTACCAATTTTTTTTGTACTTTCATTTTTTGTTTGCTTGTAGTATCCACAACCAACTGATGTTTGGGCACATAATTTTGTTTCATAAATTAGATTTTTTGGTGATTCTTACATAGGTACAAACTACCATAATCTCGGAAGCAGGGGCAATAATTTTATCTTTTATAATTCATGCAGCAAATCAGCAAAAACAACTAATGAATCTTCTTTTAGTTATTGGCAAAGAAAGACAGTCGTTGAACATTGCTTACAGAAGCAAAAACTTTGAATTATAAAATAACGCATTATACTTTTAAAAAGTCAGCCACCAATCACTATCTAACATTCTCTCTCCACCATCTACCAACTGCCATCGTTTGCTATCGACTGTCATCATCGACTATCCAGCATCATCCACCCTTTTAAATTCTTATCCCATTACCCAGCATAAAACCACCATCCGGTCTTATTGGCTATCTTTAGCCATTACTGGCAATTGTCAGCCATTATCCGCCATAATAAGCCATAATCCAATATCATAAACCGTCATTCAGCACCATAAGCTGTCTTATTAAATGGTTTGCCAACATCTACCATAATATGTAATCATCAGCCATCCTCACCCATTATCCGTCATCAACCAGCATCGTCTGTTATAACAAGCCATCACAAAGCATCATCAGCCTTTTCTAGCTATCATTAAGCATCACTAGCCATCATTAAGGACCATCGGGCTTCATTCATCAATTTGTTATCCTCCATAATTAGCAATCATCCACCATCATCTGCCACCTGCCACCATCATCTGCCACTTGGCATAATTCACCCTCACCTGCCAAGATCAGCCAAATCCGTCACCGTATGCTATCGGGGAGCATTATCAACCATAATCCGGCTTCTTCTTCGATTATAATCAGCCGGCATTTGGTCTCATACGACATCATCTGCCTTCGTGCAATACCATACCGCATCATTTGTCATAATCCGCCAGATAACGAAAACATGAGATATCACACGCGTCGTCGTCATTAATCATTAGCCACCGACCAACATCACATGACATTATAAGCCATCATTATCTATCAGCGTCTGCTCTCATCTATCATCAGAAGCCTTTATTAGCAATCATCTGGCATCGATCGATATCATCTGTTATCATAAGCCATAGGTGTCGGTATCAGTTACTCTCATCTGTCATCAGCCATTATAATTCGTCATTCCGAATCATGCGTCATTATCTAGCGTCATCCGGCATCATTCGCCAACATCCGTCATTATTCGATATCATGAGACAGCATCAGCCATCGTGCGGTTGTATAACATTACTTTTGCCTTGCCATCATCATCAGTCATTATTTGCCAGCATGTGGGTTCAGCCACCATTTGCCCTCTTTCCTGATCATCCACCATTAATAGCTATCATTCGGCATCATACGATCTCATTATTCGTTATCATGCGGGATCACTCACTCTCTTTCTTTGTCGTAATCCATCATCATTTATCTTCAGGCATCACTCGCTCTGACCGCCACCATACGATATCATGAACCATTATTAGCCGTCATTCGCAATCATCCACTATCATCAGTCGCAACCAGCTATCACCTGGCATCATAAGGTCTCATTCAGTGTGATTCGCTATCGATTGATATCATTAGCCATCGTCACCCATCATACCCTTTCATCCATCATCGCCATCTATCATCAGCCATCTTTCGTCATGATTCACTATCATCCATTACCTATCATCATTAGCCATCACCGATCCTCATTCACTACCATCCGTGATTAGTTCTCATCAGCCATCACCTGGCATCATTTACTCTCATCCATAGTCGTCACGCATTATAAACTATTATCCGGTATCATCATCACACAGCATCATGAGCCTTATAAGTCATTATTCGGCATCATTCACCATGAGGTAAAATTTTCTTCGGATCTCCCCCGGTGGACCTTTAATACGGCATTCAAAGTGACAATGTACATATGGAGTGAGAAGAGAGATAATTATGCATTTCAGCTATACGACCTCGCAATGTTGGCATAAACTCAAAAAACTGAAAGGAGTAGCCGAACGATTCGTCGCGGTTTGTGCCTGTGTTCTTCGGTGGTATAAATTAAATTAAAATTATAGTAAGAATTCTTGTGTGAACTTTTCTACATGAATTTGATTCAAACAAATGCTAGAGTAGGTGTATAATGCCTAACGCTCTACTCAGCCAGAATTTTTTCTAGGTTAGGTTTTCATCAGCATCTATGACGCAACAGCTCCTTCAATAATCACGTTTCTGTGACCTCGTATACCAGTTGATCACTCCTAGCAAGGATCTGTTTTCAGCTTCTACCGAGTTTTCACACCGAGCTGAGGGTCTACCCTGCGCCCTACACTTCAATGTTCTTTTGAAGAGCTGGTTCTCTTTCATTCTTTCTTCATGGCTCGCCCATTGTAATTTGTGTAACTTTACGCAACCAGGTACAGTTGGTTCGTCGTTGTAAAGTTGTCTCCACTCTATTCTTTGCTGCCCCGGGCCGTCAATTTTTCGGAGCACTTACCTTATTTTGCAACTGCATGGCACAGATCTTTGAATAAAAAGTAAGCAGTTATCTTGTGGCACTACAGCCCCTTTCGGGCCTTTGCTTAGTGATATATAGTTAAAGAATCTCATCATGATTGAATGTGGCGGCATTCCACAAAGTGATATGATGAGTATCACGCTATAGACGTGTGTCCTTCCGCCTAGCTGCAATGCGTTCTGATTTTTAACCCACACTGAGCAGGCTAATAGTCTGTCCAAAGAATCACTCGAACTAAATGTCGTTGCCGCCACCAAGAGTCGAACCAAGGACCTTCATGTTACGGGATAAGCGCTCTAACCACCACACCACGCGGACTACTGAAAGCAAGCAATAATCACCCTTATTTGCCACGTTTATGCTGCGTTCAATCTGATCATTTTCTACTCTTACAAAGTTGTAGTCTCCTTCGGTTATATTTCGTCGAGCTGTATTGTGTGTTTTGAGTCATGAATTCAGTTTTCGTTTCGTCAATTTGTAGGCCAATTTGGTTTGCTTCCGATTCAAGGCACGGAAATGCTGCTTGTTTTTGTGGTTGGTAGGTAAATGCCATCTACACATTGTGTTTGGGGCCCCATGCTCTAGGGTGACTCGACTATCCACTAAACACCTCCCTTGTCAACCTGAAAACCTAGCCTGAAACCGTTTGACATATTACTTTGATCCAGGTCTCGCTTTGCTACACCATGCGGCACCCTCAAGCTGAAGGATCCCTCTTGAGCGGCAGAGTAGAGATAAATTCCTCGACAAGCGATACCCAGCTCCAACGTCCCTGGTTGCTGTGAGCTCCTTTTATCTTTTAGAACTGCCCAAACATAATGTGCCACGTGGTTCCATATGTCAACCGATCCAAGCATCACCACAACCATATATTCTAAGTGAGCTCTCCTGTCTCCCTGCAGAGGTCTTGTGGCACCCTAATTTTTTTGCACGAAAAAAAATGTGTGGTAGGTATCATCTTCCTCTCTTGTACAGAACCGACGATTGGGGGACTATGAGTTATCAACCTTGTGAAGCTCAGATTGAAAACATCCATGTCCTCTCAAAAGCTGCCTTAGATAAAAGTCAGTCTTACCATGTCTTCGACTAAGTCACGGTCTCATATCCGAGATGAGCCAAGCAGTCAAAGTTGCTGCCAATCATTGACTGAGCGCTATCTGTCCTTGCGGGCAACCGTTTCGTTCGTGTCCTCGCTTCGACGGAAGTAAATAGCGCAGGACTCTCTAGCAAAGAGGATAATAGGTATCACGTCTACAATACCTCTCAGCACCAGATCAGAGACTGTCGGAAATTAAAGATGCAATCTTCAGAGCTCCTCTCCCTGCACCTTCGCCAGGCGTATTTGGTACACCTCCTTACTGAGACCGTTGCCCTATATTTCTGCTCCGTACAGTAGCACTGACCCCACGGGACTCATCAAGAGGCGTCTACTTGATGGTTTGGGTCCCCCTATAGTGGCCATAAGTTGTACTACCCCCATTCTCTGAGGTTACTCCGACTAAGGGTTCCGGTTCCGAAGTCGCTCCTTGAAGGACCGGCATGAACTCGCTCTCAAAGTACTCCCATATGGCCGCCGAGCGAGACTGCTGCACGCCGCAGCATAATTTCTACGCTGAAACCTGTACGGCACTTCTAAATTCACCACCTGAAAAAGGAACTTCCTTTCTTCCACCAACTTTTGCCACACTAACTGCTGAGCAACCCTCTTACCACGCGCACTCTTCTCGGAGCCAAGTAAAGATATTTTTCTCATTCACTTCACAAAAGAAAAACATAAAACTTCAACCCTATAACCACTCGAGCCATGCGCACACTTCTTGTAGTCAAATAAAAGGAAAATACAACTTTCTATTTCATTTCACTGACAAAAGTTATAATGTTATACTCCACGATAACACTTGATGAAATATTACAATCAAGCAAAATCAAGAAAAATTCTTCTCAAAGTTGGGGGCCCCCTTTTCTTTGCGTGTTGCTTCCGTCAGAAGTATCAGCTCCAATCTCCAGGCACTTTGAAACTCCGTTGCGAAAGTACTTATTGCAGCGCACTCCTTCGTTCAGCTTAATAATTCCGGATGGAAATGATAACGTCACTGCGGATAAGTGTACGCAAAATTGGCGTTTTACATTCGCGTTGACAAATTATCCAATTCTTGGGTTAATGAAAATTTGTACACTCGCATGATTCTTGCTTGTATGTAGGATATGAAACTTCGTCACTAGAATGATTGTACTGGTCGCTGCTCTGGTCGCCTTCTCCTTCGTCTTCAAAAAAGAGAACGCTCCACTCACCACCCATCCTTAAATAAATTCTGCTAAACGGAACACCGGTTTAATTTCGAGGTCAACTGGACAGCGGTTAACGCACTTTTCTTGGAAATATTTTTTTGGAAATCATGGGCTCAAACCTCCAAATGACAGTTGTTTATTTGTTTATTAATTATTGCGTGTGGCTGCAACAAATTATTCTTTTCATTTTGTAACTTTTGCAAAATGCTCGAATTATCTGGAATAGTGATGACTCTTTGTACCAGCGAAATTTTTAAATTTTTCTTTAGCCTCATGGAATCCTTTAGGTAACTCCTTTACTTTACTGTCACATAGTAAGTGGTAGCAAATTGCTTTTTGAAGCATTTAACTGCATCTCGTGGTTTTCTTTCAAATGACGTTCCTCAGCATAAAATTTTTGTAATTCTAATACCATCATCATATGGTCATTACTCTCCTTTTTTCTTTCATAGCGATCAACTATAATTTTTGATTACGTTTCTTTAAGTTCTGATTGATGTCGTTTCTTTAGTTCGTTCACTTTATCTTCTAATTTCTTGTAGACTGCATATTTTTGTGCAAGATCTGCGCTGCTGCGTTGTTTCTTGTTCCCTTGAAAGGATGCTTCCATGCGAGATTTTTCTGTAGAGTGCGTTACAATGGAATTCATAAGAATTGACATTCACATTCGCAATCCATCATTAGATGTTGTCGGTTTTGATTTGGAACGACCACTATTAGACGTTTCATTAGTATCAGCATCTTCAGAAAGTTTTACGGAAGTAATTGTGGCCAGGCTTGATTCATTTACCTTACTTCTGACGGTCCTTCACTACTTACATGGAACATTGTGTTTGAATTCTTAACCTAATTCCTTAATTTGATTAAAAAGTTGTTTGAATTTAAAGAAACCTGCAAGTACTGATTTTCGTTGTGACTCGGTTGGTTATAGTGTCGTTTATTTAAAATCTTTTCTTCTTAAAACAGGCTCATATTTTTTGTTTACTCCTCGTGCTTATAGTAGGAGGGGTTTCCCTGAGGGAAGAAGGAACAGCGATATTGTAACAGTTGACTCAGAGCCGATACGCCCAAAGCAGCTCTCTGAGCCGTTGCCCTGATTTGCACAGAGAAATTCATCTTTGAGTCAATCTGTAGCCTTAAGTACTTTACCGCTGACTTCGATCCGATAGCCTAAGTTGCGCTTATTTAGCGATGCGTCCAGTAGCAAGATCCGTGACATCATCTACATAGCTAATCAAGCGCGACTCATCTGGCATCTGTAGTCCCAGTGGCCCGTCGTGATAGATCCCTGGGGACCACTCGATTTAACTTTCATCCTTTCTTGGCCCTGTGTCGCGTCGGAATGTAGGCTTCAGCGCTTCAGGTAGTCCAGCAAAACCCGCATCAAATATTTTGGAACTTAAAAGGCGTTTTCAAGCGTATCAAGATCCACCTTCCTAACGGAGTTTAAGGCATTACTAACGTCGACGGTTACAAACAGAACGATCCGTCACTTGGTGCGGCTTTTTACCTCTGCCTCTAAGACCACGCTCACTATCACTGCAATCGCATCAATAGTGGAACGCCCTGCTCTAAAGCCGTACTGCCAAGGAGATACGTGGCTCATTCAACAAGTACTTAGCCTCACCGCCCAATGATGCTGCTATTACAAAAGAGTTTTGCCATGGTGCAGTACATTCTTTTAGTAGCCTACTGTCAAAGTTTCAGTCAATTCCCTTCATTAGTTTTGTTGAATCTACTGCACGATGGTAAAACTCTTTTGTTATAGCAGCGTCATTGGGCGGTGAGGCTAAGTACTTGTTGAATGACCCACGTAGGTCTCCAGCAGCACGAATCGCGTCAGTTAGTCTTCTCTTGATGAGTTTCGATCCTCGCCATCTTTCATCTAATTGGGAAAACCCTATCCCATAGACAAGCATTAAATGGGCTGAACAATAAATCTGGACAATAGTGAAAGACAAGTTGCAACACCTCAGCTGGAATATCGTCTGGACCTGGAGCCTTTCATGCTCTCAGTGAAAGGACTCTCTCTTCCCATTCGGGCTGTGCGAAGAGTAGACACTCGACTTCTGTTTCGATGGAGACAGCGTCAACATGGACGGGATGGGTAGGGAAAAGTGCCCGCACTGTCTCCATCATGATTGCAAGGTTTCCGTAGGGCACCAACCTTCCGCACAACTAGCTTGTAGCCAAGGCCCCACGGATCCTTGTTCACATTGTCCACTAGATTATGCCAGCAGCGAGCCTTGCTGGTGTTAATTAATTTGTGAAGGCATTTTTTGGCCAACTTATATGCTTCTACCCGGTTGCATGCCTCATCGGAGGGCTCTGCCTATTGAGTCTCACGCTAAAGCTTGTGACACTTCTTTCGTTTTTCCGCGATTTCAGTCAACCAGCAGTACACGAGGGGTTTGCCGGGCCGGGGTTTCCGACGGGGCATAGAAGTGTTGCAAACAATCGTAATAATGTTCAGAGTTGAGTTCTCCATGCCTTGAGCAGCCATTTCTTCCGTCCCTTGCAAATCTCCTTGCAACGGAGCACCTGCTGTGAGCATTTCGACAAACCTCTTGACGTCCATCCTTCCGATGTTCCACCCAAATGTAAAAGGTCGAGAACACGAATGTCGGGAGACAACATCACTGATCTCAAGCAGAATACACTGATGATCACTGGCCGAGTAGTCCTCTAATACTCTCCCATTGTGAATCCTTCGTACGAAGGACTCCGACGTGAATGTCATGTCCGGTATGGTTCCTTCACAGCAAATATGGCGGAAAGTCGGCATTTTTCCGGTATTCAGTACGACGATCGCCGTTTTGGCCGCGATTTCGAGCATTCGTTTTACCAAGGAATCTGTTTGAGGCATGCCCTGTTCAATTGCTGTAGCGTTGAAGTCTCCCCTACGACCACGTTGCCGTCTGCGTTCGAGACCGCGCCTTCTAAAGCATAAAACATGGCTTACAAATATGATATCGATTTATTTTGCATTAGGAACACACTAAAGAGGTGGTGCCTGAGCACTGAAGCCACACGAAACCATCCCCTGATCCACACCCTTCCACCTGAAAATCACTGTTCTGAACCCAAACGACGGTAGTACCAGTTTCATCGGGGTACCATGATGCAGGACTTTAATCCTGGCATTGCTCACTTAGCAGCATAAAGTCAGCTTTCATAAACTGCTGATGTAGATTTTGATCGGTTGAACTGCGGTGTAGGTTTAGTTGCAGGATGCGGGTCATCAAAGTTTGGACTTCACCTTCGCTGGGGCTTCCTGGAAAATCCAACTCATCCCAGATCCAAGGACGTGCCTGAGGTCCAGTCTTGGATCAGCATCTTTGCAGAGGATACAGTGTGCCTCCTTTGTATGCTCTTTTCTCTTATGTCCCATTTCACCGCATCTGCAATATAGGGAGCTCCTGTCAGTTGCTTTGCATACTTGTGCAGTGTAAGTATAGCCTCTTGTTTCACATCAGGTCATTTTACTCATCAGGCAGCCGTGCGAACTTCATTTTCTGGCACTTTTTGAAGGAGTTTCTTTGCGGTTTTCTTCGCTCCTTTTCTCAGCACTATCTGGAACCTTTGACCTGGCATTCTGCGCCCTTCAAGTGCCTCTTCCTTCGATTTGACTAGATGTCATTCTTTTATTGATGTTTGATGGTGGAACTTTCTGCGCGTGCCCTTCAGGCTTAGCTCTCAGTGCTTCTGTACCCTTGTGTTCTTCTTCGGCCTTTAACCAGCTCCTCTTATAATGCTTTATGCGGTCTAGGAGCTCCTCTAGTTCAAGGAACCCAATCTTAACTCCTTTGTTGATTTTTGGTGAGTCAGATGTCGATTGTATTCTCTTTAGAACATCTCCCGCTTTTCGGATTAGCCTTTATTCTTCAATTTGCTGGGCGGTGATTGTACTTTGCGATCACTTTTTTTGGGAGAGGTCATGGGCTTCCGTTTCCGAGTACACTCCTTTCGCCACATTTCCGACGGTGGCGATGAAATCACACAACGGCGCTTTATTTTTCCGGTCACTCCTATCCTCCCTGCTGTAAGCTCCTCGTGGACTTCAGGATGGTCCGTTATTTTTTCGGAATTTGAGACCCTTACTTCGGTCACTTCGGTAGCGATCGCAGCGGTAACCATCAAATTCTTGATATTCTTTTGTTTACCTCCACCGTTCGAATATCTGGTGTGCTCTCGATGTAGTGTAAACGTTGTGGCTGCTGCCGCTGGTTGCGTCACTGTTGTTATTTTTACTTTCTTTTTTAAGGTTTTGTACTTAAATACAAAACCCTATTGCAATCACGACCTGTGTCCATCTGTCCGTCCGTCCGTCCGTCCGTTTGTATGTCACAGCACTTTTTCTGCGAAACTATAGAGGCTACAGCCATGAAACTTTGTGAAAAGGTCAAATGTGGTGACTTCTTGAAAGTTCAAGGGTGGAACATTTTTTCAAAGGGGTTTAAGGGGGGTCTCCCCATATAGGGAGGTAACGCCTCAAAAAAAATGTTCACCATTGGTAGTAGAGTAGGGTATCATTGAAAAGGTCTCAATAAGATCTTTTCAAAACAAGTCTTAAAATTGCCTTATGAGTACCGAGGGGGGCAGGGGAAGGGGAAATGTACGAACTTTTCGCGTACCTCCCCCTCGCGATTGGACACCTTCGATCCGAAAAATCTGAAAAAAGTCATGAATGTAACCCTTTATGAGTACAACAACAACAACAAATACATGAGAAGTCGAAATTCACTCAACTTTTTTAGTAATAGTATGATTTATCGATTTTATGTTTTCTTGAATAAAATCGAAACGGTACCCTTAAATACATGAAAAATGTGTTTTCTCCCTCGCGAATGGACACCCGTGATCTAAAAAATCTGAAAAAATAATCAAGGGAGATATTTATGGGTATAACTATAACAAATACCTCAGAAGTCAAAATTCTTTCGACTTTGCTAATAAAAGTATGATCCTCGAACATGACATGTTTCTTGATTTTATTCGTTACTGGTCACTGCATTTTCTTAGTTGAGTACAAAACCCTTCTGACATGAGCATAGGTCTGTCTACCCAACTTGTTTTTCGTTGGCTTTTTTTGTTTTTTTTTAGGGTTTTAAGTGCTTCACTTTTGTTGGGTACCCCCCTCTCCGTTCGTGTGTGTAGTCGCCTTATTTGTACCATGGTTATCTTTGCAGGGCAGGGAAGCCATGCGAGGGTTGGTACAGGCCCTAATATGGACAAGTGCTCAAAGCCAGACCAGCGCTAATTGGCAGTA
Source organism: Odontomyia ornata (assembly GCA_963969285.1). Classification (NCBI taxonomy): domain Eukaryota; kingdom Metazoa; phylum Arthropoda; class Insecta; order Diptera; family Stratiomyidae; genus Odontomyia; species Odontomyia ornata. The sequence continues at coordinate 287,978,939 of OZ017740.1, read as the reverse complement.
TGTCTCAACTAAACATATACCCTCAACCCAATGGTGCGAACTTCGAACGTACTCCGAGGCCTGCCAAGGTTTTACCTGGACAAAGACGGTATGCAAGTTGAATTGGAGCCGTTCATGCATGATTGTCATCTAGGCGCTGCCGTGCAAGGCAATTAGGTCCAAATCATCATACCCGCCATCCCAAAGCATCAATTTCAGTTCGTTGTCCAAATCGTAGTCCAGATTCAGCCATGGTTGTTACTTATCCCAGGAGGGAACCTGACGGCACCCTTATATCCTCGGGTATGTGGGAGCGAAACTCCCTAAAAAATGCTAGCCTTCAAAAGTATTCCTGTGGGCCAGTATTCCCCCTGAGGGAATTTCCTCGGGTACGTGGGGGCGGAGCTCCCTAAAAAATGCTAGCCTCCAAGAGTATTCCTGTTGGCCAGCATTCCCTCACGGGAAAGCAATGATGATATTGTCGATAAAAGTGATGATTCAATATGTTTGGATGGCAGCTAATTGTATTTATTCGTAACCAGAACATTCGTTTCTAGTGAGTATTCTTCAATCTTTTTTTACGGATACTAAGATTTAGTGTCGATTTATAAAGTGTTGCATTTACACCTTAAAATTATTGTAAAAAGAATATGTGTATCTAGCCTTAAAACATTAAACTTTACTGTATTTTTTATTAAAAGTAAATATTTGGAACGTTTCAATTCAAAAATATCTATATGCATATTTTTGTCAAGCTGACATGAACAAAAGGCCGTATGTGTGACATCACCAAACATGCATACTGGGCAAGCACCACCACCAGTTTGCCTAGAAGCTGCCTTACTGTTCTCTAAAACGAATTCAGGTGGAATATGATACGAGTAGTTTAATCGCAAATTTATATGGCAGCTTCTTCTAGATTTCTACAATATATTATCGTCGTTTCGCTATCCACCCGGTACGTAAATGTTTCTGCTAATTTTGCTTTTTTGTCATATTTGAAAATGTACACCCAGTCGTCTAGAAATTTCATATAGAGCAAAAGTGCCAATGGAAGTTTTGACTTCAAAAAGTCTATAATTTGCCTTCAAGCAGGAAGTTTAATTTGGACAAGTTTTTGATGAAACTCGTCCGAATCAAGTTATCATTTGAAAAAGGTCCTTTGAGTCATTCTTTTGTTACCTAGTTCTACCTCTGGCCAGTTCAGAAGAAGAATTGAAGTGGAATCTCCCTCACCGTTTTTTATGATGGAATTACGTGAAGGATATTTACGAGTGACCCGTGTCCCACACCCTACCACCTGGAAGGAACCCTCGCATGTATTATTCACGCGAGACCGTGAGAAAACGAAGAATTTATTTCGAGCAACGGGATAGATACCCCATCGCGAGCCAAGGTTCAAAGTTAAGGATAATTGTGTAAAAACAAATTCCAGATAGTTTTTCAAATTGAACATAATATGTGCGACATAAAAGGGCCAATACCTGGCGAAATGTACCGATTTCGGCGTACGAGCACTGTTTTTGGCAACGATAACTACAAGAGCTTGCAACTAGCAATGATGCTAGGATCAATACGAATTCAAGCAATGAAAATAAGCAAAATGGACAGGATGAGCTTTCCTGCTGTAGTAAACTCATTCTACTCACCGATCAAATTTGTTAAACATTCAAATCAATCGAAAATATTCTCAACCTGTAAGCCAAAGGTCTCTAGTTCGAGTCTCGCTGGTGCCAACGAGATTCAGTTCGAGTGATTCTTCGGACGGACTTTAAGCCTGTTCAGTTATGATGCGTGCTGGCTTAGAATCAGAAAGTATCGCAGCTGGTTGGACGGACACATGGCCAAAGCCTGGTACTGACCATATCACCTTGTGGGGTGCCAATACAACAATAAGATACTCTAACTGCCTCTAGGCGAAGGCCTATGTTAGATGAAGGAAAATTTACATTTAAATTGCCCGAAATGACAGCAGTTTGTGTGCCGCTGGTGAATCACGCTAGCCAAAAGTTCATTTCCTCCAAAAAGAATTTAACATATCCCCGTTTGAAGCGAGTTGACGAAGGACCCGGAAACAAAGAAGTCCCCCTCTTTAGCAGGACGACCACTGGCGGCGACGGAAGGAAAAAGTTAGGAAACAGGAAAGATGCTGATCGCTGATTTCTCCCAACGGCGATAGTGGAAAGTTTTGAGTTGATGGTGGCAAGCCAGTATTTTGGATCTGTGGTGAAATTAATGGAGAAAGTTTTGTGTTGGTGCCGTCAGCAAGTATTTTGGATCTGCAGCAAAATTGTACGGGGCCCACCTACGTACGTACGAGTACCTAATAGTCAATTGAAGCACGTATCTAAATTGTTGTTGAACCAATATTAAAAATACATTTACATATATCAATTTGGACATTTCGCTTTGTGACTTGCGGAAAAGTTATTAGGTTTTTACCATTGTGAACTTGGCTCGCGATTAATACAAGAAATTAAACAATGCCGAGCTTCTATCGGCAAGCCCAGCTGAAGGGCTGCAGGCGGTTTTCAGTATCATTTCGTAATATTTCCCACCGCCCAGTTTAGTGGGATTTGCTTTTGGTGCCGAGAGCAGGTTGTGTCGTTGGAGCTCTTCTGGCGTTTTGATTCAGGTTGGAGCCAGTTGTGTTTTTAAGACTCTTTTGGTATCCTGATTTAAGCGTGGTAGCAGTATAACTCAGGTAAACCGTGCGTGCTTGGTAAGCGATTGAAACGAGGCTTTCGAGTTTAAGCGGATTGCGCCCACGCCCGTTTCTGGCGAGCGAAACAAAGGCCTGCAGAACCCTCAACCAGAGCGCCTTTGAGGGAAAGGTAACATAGTTTAGTCAAAGAAGAATTGTGATTTTGATTCACTCCAATAGACAATAGCAAACTCTGATGAGCTGTATACTCGCTTGGCGGTGAGCTAGGGCTCATTGGAAAAAGCGAGTGGCACCACTCCCGTCTCTATATGAGTTTCTATGTTTGAAGGCCCAACGCAGAGTTCCAGCAGTAGTAGGGGTAACAACTTGTAATAAAGGACTTTGTCTCAAACTTTTTTGTAAGTAATCAACAAATAACCCCATGTTTTAACTTGGTATGACCCGCATATATTTAATTTTACCAGCAACGCTCTTAAAATATGCATTTTTATGCTTTCTTCTTTGTTGCATTTGTAAAATTACCACATGTAACTACAAATATTAAAACTGCAGTTTTGCTGAGGAAGATCAGAATTTGATTTACATCTAGCACCCAAGAAAAACAGCTTTTCAATTCTCTTCGTAATATGATAAATGAACCAAATTTTGCCAAAAATCACGTGTAAACACCTACACAAAATCCAGCAAAGGTGAATAAATCACATATCGTTACTCTTTCTTGTACGTATGATTCCGCCATAAATTAAAACCTCTTCTTTGCAACGAAGTCTCGCTCACCCCTCCAGCAGTGTTAAATCAGACGACCCACCCCAGCATTAACAAAAAACCATGAGTAATTTGTTGAAGTTACCAGCACAATACTATTCCTTCTATTTAAATGTACAGGAACAACTTGAGAATATCGTACTCATATATCTTCAGATTTACACAAATGCAAATCTCAGAAGAATGTCTCACCCTCAACGCTTTTAAGATAAAAGAATACACAAGGAATTGTAATGTCAGCAGGTTGAGTTAACGATGGAACAAAAATAAAACCGGAAGAAAAAGGAGATGTTCAGTGATAATATGTTATCAAGGAGCCCAAAGTTTCAAATTTTTTCAGGAGATGTAAAAGGATACGGTATTCACTGGTTTAACTGAAATCGAATATGTAAACGTAACGTACGAAATAATGGAGTTATATTTCAAAAGTAATGAGATAAGCCAGGATGTTCTATTTCGATGAGTCTTTTGGTGGGGATGATGTACGATGTCCTCAACTTGAAATTTATTACATACGCCATGTCTAATCTAGAGACGAAGTAAATTCATATTTTAAGGAATGAATCGGTTGAGATCAATATAGTGATATGGTGTAAACGTTATAATTACTTTCACTTACTATTACTTTTTAACCGAAATCCATAGGAAAGGAAGCTACCAGTTTCACACGTATATTTTTTTAACCTTTTTATTTTTGTATGTTTTTGCATAAGTTTTGAACCGGGATAGGTAAAAGGATCAAACCATTGTCATTGGATCCAATTCAAATTGAGTAACAGTAAAGGACGAGTTCCATCGGGTAAAACTGAAATTTTGGACTTTACTGTCGATTTTTCCACTCACAGGAATCAACTTGTGGACGGATTCCATCTGTGCAAGTATTAATTCAAATATATGACTAAATTGGTCATAAAATTGTATTTTCTGAAACACTGTATGTAACTACCTGTTGCTTTTGAAAGAATATACAACAATATATTCTGTTTCCACCAAATTATTGGATTTTCATTATGATACGTTCCATACCGAGGACATGCCAATTAAAGAATAAGAAATGGCAGTTAACCGTTGGAAAAAGTATATTATCATGGCATTGATTTTCTCCGAAACAGTTCCATCTATGCATTTTTTTAATTATAAAGGATGCATTCATATGCAACACATTTTTGGCCGAACTCCTTTGTTCGCGATTTCCAAAGTTCAACGTTCACAATAAATAAGTTGCTTTCAAAAGTCATTTTGTATCCTTCAAAAATTGTAATTAATAATTTAATTTCACACAAAGAACAATCACTTTATCATATATGCATTACATACATATTTTTTAATCTCGCAGTTTCGTACGAGGTGACCGATATACTCCTTAGGAGCTGCCACATCAGTCACCTCGGGGCAGCTCGACTGCGGGGTTCCAGATGACCACGAACCCATATATATATATATATATATATATATATATATATATATATATATATATATATATATATATATATATATATATATATATATATATATATATATATATATATATATATATATATATATATATATATATATATATATATATATATATATATATATATATATATATATGTTGCAGCATGGCAGTGCTGCAAGCTCTATCGAGCAGTAATTTCCACATTTACGCAGTGGTGGCGAACTTATAAGAAAATTTTGTTTGAGGATTGCTGCCCCGAGGTGACTGATGTGGCAGCTCCTGAGGAGTATATCGGTCACCTCGTACGAAACTGCGAGATTTTTAATGGAACCAGCCTATATGCTGGAACCAGCTGAAGTCCATCGAGCGAATAATGCTATTATGTTGATAGCTAAAATGCTCGGGTGAAAGAACAATGTAGTTCTTTCACTTAGGACAACCAGCAATCCTCAAACAAAATTTTCTTATAAGTTCGCCACCACTGCGTAAATGTGGATATTACTGCTCGATAGAGCTTGCAGCACTGCCATGCTGCAACATATATATATATATATGGGTTCGTGGTCATCTGGAACCCCGCAGTCGAGCTGGCCCGAGGTGACTGATGTGGCAGCTCCTGAGGAGTATATCGGTCACCTCGTACGAAACTGCGAGATTTTTAATGGAACCAGCCTATATGCTGGAACCAGCTGAAGTCCATCGAGCGAATAATGCTATTATGTTGATAGCTAAAATGCTCGGGTGAAAGAACAATGTAGTTCTTTCACTTAGGACAACCAGCAATCCTCAAACAAAATTTTCTTATATTTTTTAAGTTTTAATTCATTTTGAATTACTCGAAAAAAAACTAATCAAATTTAGATAGAACAAATGATTTATTCGTATCAAAGGTTCGCCTCTGTTTCTCGTTCATCAACTACTGTTCCAACTCACCACTCCACACCTGTGTGGAGTCTTCATCTTTCATATATGCTGACGTTCAATCATGGGAACATGATACATTCACGCCAGACGCAACGTCAGCATAATGGATGCCTGAAACTGTACGGCACATTATCATCATCATCTCTCGCGCAAACTCACACACATGATGCATACTACCAACGACAAATTCAACGCGCGCATTATGCTTGCATTGACGATCGCACAACACACCATTAGAATGATTGTTGTAATTGAGCAGTCGCTAAAGCGAAATGCTCGAAAACCATCATGATACTGATCCAATTTTAATTGAAAATTTTAAAAAATAACAATTTTTAAATTTACAATCAAATATTTGGACACGGCAACCCATTTACAATGTAGCTTATCCACGAATGACATTATCCGCAATGCAATCTACAGTAAATGGATGAGTGTGCTCGTCACGAAACTCCGTTGCGACAGGAACTGTGTAGTGAATAGATAAATTCAAAGTCCGTGAAGAACTCCAGCGATGGTCTGCTGCTTCGGCAGAGGAAAGTGAAGATATCCGCTGAGAATGCCCTTGTCTGGGGACGCGTGAATGCGCTCGCAGGCTACCATTACGGTGTCGTGGGGCGGGTTCATTCCCTCAGCACAAGGTCCCACTACAAAAGAATTTCGCATTCACGAATTTCTGGGGTCAAAAAAAGAAAGGCGACCGAAGTCGCAAAAATTGTAGGCAACCATACCGAGAGAAAATAACTCATTCAGAGAACAAGTGAAACAAGTAAAAATGGGCGGACTTAGCGTAACTTCGTCTTCACCCAGAGAGGCTCATGGCCCACAAATAAGAGAGGGGCAACCGGGTGGTGATGGAGCCCCCGCGCACCCGCCCAACCGGATCAAAATCCATAAATGTTGCAGTGGCTAGGTATTCCTATTCTGAGAGGAAAACTCATACAACTTAATTTGCATAAGCCTTCCCATCAGAGGAGAAGTACCCCGATGACCAATTTATGCCATAGAATTATGTAATTTGATTACATAACCCTATGCCGTAAAGAGGCACCTTGTTCGGGCCACTCAACCGGCGAAGTCACCTGAAACAAAAAGAGGTTAGTTAATGCCCGATGGCTGGCTCATTTGTGGCGTGGAGAGCCTACCATCGTACCGGGTCCTATACCCGCTCAGAGGAGAAGGAACGGAAAGACCGACGGTTCGATTCAACAGTCCATTTTATTCAAGTTCGTAAACTCAGTGTATAAACAAAAATATATATATTACTCTCCCGTATAAATATTTTTCTTTTATAACATATGTCATCAATTACTGTGAACAAGCAAACGAATTGTTCATAATTTTAGCTGTATTAGGTATATGTGCAAGTCGAGTAACTATAATTCCGTAAGGCATACAAAAAATTTAATCAACGCAAAAATTTTACCCCAAATAAAAATTGTGATTAAATAACAGAAAAGATATAAATTAATTAAGTTAAAGAAATCATATTCAAATACACCAAACAAGTAAACAAAGAGAAACAAACGGTGTACTTACCCACATGGTCCGTCGAGCGCTCGATGACGATGCAGGTTTTCTACTAAGTAAAGCTTCATAAAAATTAGCTTATCCTAATTGCTAATATCGATTGCAGGGTTATTTTATGATTTCATGGTAAACCAATTGCATGAAGTAAGCTGTTGCAGTTGAAGAATCTTATGTTTTGTATATCCAAAATATTTCAAAATCATCTAATACAGCTATACTCGTATTAATCCAAGTTTGGGAAATATCAACAACACCGCACTTGCACTAGTCTCACACAATGCTCTTAAAATTGAAAGTAAACCAATGTTGAGCGTATAGGTTTAAGCTTTTTGTGTAAAAATTGACATTCACATTTAACCGAATTTCAAAAATTTGTTTTAAATGTTCTATTATTTTGTTTTATCAAATATTTTAACTGTTATTGTCACGCGCAGTCAGACGCGGTTGAATCATAACGGATATTGCAATTCACTGAAACTTAAAACATCACATTCGTGTAAACAATCCAATTTACGGGAGCAACACTGCAACTCTTAGTACTTAATAATGAATCATACACTTGATAGTAAGTTAAACAAAATTCTTTATCACCATAAACACTATCAACTTAATGGTTGGATAATATATTTCAAAATGAGAAACTTCTGTCATTGTATTTCAACCTCTCTCTAGTGGTCCCTTAAATTTTTATACTTGTTTTGCTTTCGAGCCAAACTATTTTTAATCGCTTTGCTCGATCTGTATTTTACCGTTAATGGCGATGCGCATCGTGGCCACTTAGCGCTAATTCATAGACGGAGTTTACTTAATTATTCCACATTTATTCGCGTTTACTATGATCTGACTTATTATTTATGCACTTATATTCTATTCAGTTCACTTAATCATATTCCAGTCCATCGGAACTATACTTGTGATTCCTATTCAAATTTACTTGCAACTTTTATTTCACGTCCAGACGCGACCAGTTCCCGACATCCACCTCCCCATTCCGTGATCGATACAAAAACCCCCGCCAAAGGTATAGAGGCAGGTTTTTGAGCTTAAATCATTTGTGCGACGCGCCTGAATGTCCATGTGCATCCGCTGATGGGATGCATGGAATACCAAGTTGCGTTGAGTAGATTGTTCACTCATAAGAGTTGTTACTAACAATTCTATGAGTGTAAATGTATATGTTGTATGTCTAGGGTTACGATGAGCTGAGTGAGAGAGTGTGTGTTTTACATACTTTCAAGGCATAGTAGGATTTTCTAGATGGAAATGTTTTGCTGGTTGTGTAGTGAATTAGTAGATCTGGTCTATATTAGGCATGAATTTTCTTTAACCCTTTGTCCACGCCGAATTCGAATCGGGCATCTTTATTTACAGCCACATTATTGGTTGTTGAAAATTTTAAAGAAGGCATTGGATATTTAAAGGAATTCTAAACTGCATAACCATTAATGTCTACTTGATTACCATACTGTAGGGATGAAGGAGATAGGAAAGGAGATAGGAAAGTTTTAGAGCAGTTTGATAGGGTAACTGCTCTATTACTACAACTGTTTGGTGGCGGATGGTGACAAGTGAGCAGATCTGCTTGGGTGGATCTGGGAGTCTGTTACGGATTGCTACACAGAGTGCACGCCGTGCCAGCAAATGAACACAATGTCTAATTTCGGGAACGACGTGAGAATTTGTGTTTTTCGCTCGAAATCGCGATCACAAGCATTTCAATTTGATCGAACGTTTATTCGCTCATTTTCGTCGCAAATAAAATCTTGTTTGTTCCAACACAAGAAAGCCTGTACTTCGTATGGCGAACGCGAAATTTAGTAAAGTTGCAGAGGGATCAAAATGGTGAAAAATGCCATGCGACAGAGGTGAATTTGAACGGGAAACCGAGAAATTATTAGTGAAAAACAGTGAGCTTACGGACAATACTACACACCCATTTCATTATATGATATGCACAAAAGATGATGATTGTTGATATTATTATGCTGATTTGTTGGTTTTGATGATTGCGTGAGTTTTAACAAACACATTGTTGCTGATTATGTGAAAATCTTAGTGCTCTCCAAGAAGTGAAATCTCTAATGTTAAAGAAACTATGTAGAAATTTTGATATGAAAACTCTATTAAGGTATACGTTCATATGAAATGTATTGTATCCTTTTGTCCCTTTTAAAAATTTCTTACCAAAACGGACGGCCCAAAGCGGTACCGATAGTGGCCATACTTGCTAAGACCGTCACATTGACAGTATAAGTCAGTAAGTATCACAATTTGGGCCTTCTGACATCATCGCCGTTGATCGTGAGTCTGAATTCGAATCAAGGCTTTTTTGAACTTTGTCTAAATTCATCGAAACTTAAGCTAATTATCTGGCATCAAATAGGATATCGCACTTTAAAGGCAGCTCTAATGTATCATGAACGTAGCGCTGGACGGAAACGCTGCCTTGTGGGGATGCGGATCAAGGAGGTATATCATCAGCTGAAATGCTTTTAGGAACTTCAATTCGTGTACCGGGAAAGTTTTTCGAACATGCCTCTATTATCATCCATGCGCATGAATTTGTACGCAAATTGAGAAGAGACCTGTTTCTATATACCAACACGATAATGATTCACCTTTTATTTTCAAAGATCTGCAAATCTGCAAACATGTGTTTGTGAGGTGAGATCGATACAAAAAATTGCTGTAGCAACCATAGACAGGTCCTTATTAGATCGTTGAACGACTGAATGATGCGATATATTGGATAAAATCAACAAAAAAAAAAACCACTAGTGTTTTGACTGAGAGGCTTAATTTCGCTAGAGGCTCAGCGTATACGTAAAAGATACTCCAGCAAGCATATCAAATTCTAGCGTAGAACCGACCAATCGCCAGTTTTGAGGAAATCTGAAAATCTACAAAGTACTCAAGACAAAGTTAAGACAAAACAAATCAGTGACTCTCTCGCTATCGTCATCGACATAAAACGTCACTTGGATGGGAAGTATGATAGGGATTAGCTACTATTGTAACCGATCATTTGTAGGAGATTACTAAGCTTAGATGCTTTAGGCTCGTAGATATGATGGCTTCGGCTTAGTTATTACCTACAGTAGCACCGAAATGGCACTCGTTCCTGAACGGCTCTGAGCAGTTGTCCGTATAAGGGCTTGTGCCAACCCTAGCATGACCTTTCTACTCTGCGAGGAGAACCAAGGGACCAAAAAGGCTATCATATCGTTTCTTTCTAGGTAAAACCTTGGCCTCGCAGCAAGATCAAGGTTTGCATTATTGGGTTGGTGGTGTAGACTCGGTTAATATGTACTTTCGATTAGCGATGGTCTGGCTCTGAGCACTTTTCCCCATGAGAACTTGTGCCAACCCTCAGGCGGCCTCCCTGCTCTGCAAAGGTAACCAAGGGAACAAAAAGGTGACTACACACACGAACAGAGAAAGCGGCTCCGAGGAGGATTCAACAACAGGAGCAGCTTCAATTAAAGCACCTAACATAGATTTTAAACAAGTTGGGTAGACAGACCTATGCTCATGTCAGAAGGGTTTTGTACTCAACTTACAAAATGCAGTAACCAGCAACGAATAAAATCAAGAAACATGTCAAAGACGATTTTATTGGAGAAAATGTGAAATTCGAGGATCATACTATTATTAACAAAGTTGAAAGAATTGTGACTTCTGAGGTATTTGTTTTACTTATACCCATAGATATCTCCCTTGATAATTTTTCCAGATTTTTTAGAAACACATTTTTCATGTATTCCCACCCCCCTCCCCCCTTTGCCTCCACTGCAGCAAAAACTGTCAGTTTAAGAGCTGTTTTGAAAAGCTCTCATAGAGAACTTTCAGTTGATATTCATATCGGCTACCTTTCATGAAATTTTTTTCAGGGCCCACTCCTCTGTACTGTAATCATCGATTCATGGCCTATTTTTTCGAATCCTAGAATGGTTACAAAGCCCTTTTGCTAGGAGCTCTCTCCTGCCTCTTCGACTTGTTTCAATTGTATGTACTCATTTTCATGATACCTATCATTCCTGAAATTTTCATGCAAATCCTAGCAAAGCTGTAGTGTCTAAATCGATAAAAAGCGCATATGGCTCCATAGCCATATGTTTCCATAGTAGTACAGGGCATATTGTTCCATAGTAATACAGGAAAATTTAAATCGCTATAACTTCATTAAATACTATTCGATCTTTATGAAACTTTCAGAAAAGATCAATCTTACAGAAAGTCATCTGTTTGCTAAATTTTATTGAATTTAAGGGTACCCTTTGGATTTTATTCAAGAAAACATAAAATCGATAAATCATACTATTACTAACAAAGTTGAGTGAATTTTGACTTCTCATGTATTTGTTGTTGTTGTACTCATCAAGGCCTACATTCATGATTTTTTTTAGATTTTTCGGATGGAAGGTTTCCAATCGCGAGGGGGGGTACGCGAAAAGTTCGTACATTTCCCCTTCCCCTGCCCTCCTCGGTACTCACAAGGCAATTTTAAGACTTGTTTTGAAAAGATCTCATTGAGACCTTTCCAATGACACCCTACTCGACTACCAATGGTGAAAATTTTTTTTTGAGGGGTCACCTCCCTATATGGGGAGACCCCCCTTAAACCCTTCGAAAAATTTTTCCACCCTTGAACTTTCAAGAGGTCACCACTTCTGACCTTTTCACAAAGTTTCATGGCGGTAGCTTCTATAGTTTCGGAGAAAAAGTGCTGTGACATACAGACGGACGGACGGACGGACGGACGGACGGACGGACGGACGGACGGACGGACGGACGGACGGACGGACGGACGGACGGACGGACGGACAGACGGACACAGGTCGTGATTGCAATAGGGTTTTGTATTTTAGTACAAAACCCTAAAAATGAGTGAAAATATCAACAACGACGACTTAACCAACAGCTACAGCTAGAATGTTAAAAGCATATTGAGTGACGGAGAAAAATAGAGATTTATGGACAGCCTGTCTAAACTGAGATCCCTGCGGCGTCCGAGTGCCGCAAAAAATGATGCAAACGCCAGGATATCCTAAAAAGAAGAGCGGGAAGCACTGTAGGATGCGCCACATGTTCGCGCGGAGGGGAAAATATAAACTGCTGCGACTGTTACCAAAGCAAGGGTCATAAATGCCGAAATAATAACGAATCATCGTGATGTCCACAAAGTGATCACCACAGAAAAAGAAAAAAGTGACTATTTCATCGTCGAAAATGTGGCTAAAGTAGCCAGAAATTACAATTGCCGTCCAGCGACATCGGGAACAAAGGCTAATCTGAAAAGCGGGAGATATCCTAAAAGAATAAAATCAGCATATGGCTCGCAAAAAATCAGCATAGTTGCAAAGAATGAGCTTCTTGAACTAGAGGAGCTCCTTGACTGTAGAAAACAAGCATTCATGGAAGAGCTGGTTAAAGGCCAAAAATTAGAAGGCCAAAGAATAGCAGAAGAGTAAAGAAATGCCTCTAAAGGAGACACGCAGATGGCTTTACCATCAATCATCCTTTGTTGGGTGTGGAACGCTAGATCAGGAGTTTCAGATAGCGCTGATGAAAGGAGGGAAAGTAGCCGTAAAGAAACTACTTCAGAAAGTGCCAAGGAATAAAGTTCGCACGAGCCCCTAGCAAGCAAAAAGACCTGAAGCCTAACAGAAGTGAAAAAAGTCACACTAATGACCTCGGCAGCAGGGACTGATCATAAAACCCAAACATGACCGACCCTATACAGAACTGTTGCAGAATATCTGGGGAAACGTAAGGCCGAAAGAAACTAACACTGATTTTAAAGCAGTACAACCAACCCGGTTGGGCCACATACTGATCGAATATGGAGCAAAGGCCGACATTAACGGAAAATTCTTTGACGCAGCGAGGAAAGTCATTGGCAAAATCGCAGCTGTAGCCTCACTGGAGACATCAACTGCGTTTTGTGCCTGTCCAAGATAGAAGAGACTACCAAAATGGAGCTTCCTAGCGAAGGCAGGATCAAAGCAAAGCTAGCATTAGAATCCACAGGGAATAGAAGATGGCCATCATTGACTTGAAGAAAAAGATGTCGAACGGTTTCTGAATAAGGGTAAAGTAAGGATAGGGTGGGTTGTCTGCAAGATACGGCAGAAAGCAGCGCTTCTTCAACGCTTCAAATGTCTTGGCTATGGTTGTAACGCTTAAGTTTGCAAAGAATCCGATAGGAGTCCTAATGGGACATAGAAGACAAGACTGTACCAACAAGGCACACTTTATCCTTTACAAGGTTGCAGATCGAAGACTGAATCTTGGGCAAATCTGTGGACCAGCAAATGTTGGGTCTCCCAGAAAGCCCTAGCCAAGGCAAAATCAAAACTTTGATTATCCATACCCTGCCGGTAAATCTGTATTGCAGTCAAACTGCCCAAAACCTGCTTGAGCAGTTTGTGAGAGAAAAGAAACCCGACTTTTTGCTGAGCAACACAACGATAAAAGTTCTGCATCAAGGTATTCTGATGGAACTGGTACTCACGCCATCTAACTTCCGAACACTGATTTTCAGGGGGAGAGCTGTGAACGCAGGGTGGTTTGGTGTGAGTTCGGTGCTCAAGGACCACTTTCTTCAGTGTGTACCGAACGCCGAACGAAACGAAACCTTCTTTCCAAGCCAAGCGCAATACTTTGGAGGGCGTTGGTGGGAACGCAGATGGCAACGTGCACGTGAGGAGAGACTTAAACGCTAAAGCAATCCTTTAACCGATTCGCGGGGAAAATAAAATGGGGCTTCGATGGCGATCATCATACCAAATACCGGAAAAACGATAGTTTTCTGCTGATTTCATTGTGAAGGAAACATACCGGACGTGATATTCGCCTCGGAGTCCTTAGTACACAATTGGAAAGTATTAGAGGACTACTCAACCAGTGGTCATCTGTCCACTCTGCTTAAGATCGGTGATAATGTCTCCCGACCTTCTACAATTGAATGGAACATCGGAAGGATGGACGTCGAGAGGTTCATCGAGGTGCTCACGATAGGTGCTTTGCTACGCGGTTATTCGCAGGGGAAGGAAAAACTGGCAGCTCAAGAAGTAATAAAATCTGCTATGAGCATCATCACGACTGCCAGCAGTGTTTCAATGCCCCTTCGCAATGTCCGGCACAGCAAGCTACCAGTGTACTGATGGCCGCCTGAAATCGCTGAAAAGTGAAATGAGTGTCAAAAGCTTCGGCGTGAGGCTCAACAGGCAAGAAACCGTGACGAGGCATTAAACTGGGTAATAGCATTTTAGTTGGCCATGAAATGCCTTCGCAAATTGATTAACAACAGAATGGCTCACTGCTGGCAAAATCTAGTGGACAATATGAACAAGGATTCGTGGGGTCTTAGCTACAAGCTAGTTATGCGGAAGCTTGGTGGCGCACTGGTGCTTTGCATACATGAAGTGGGACAGATGAATGAGATAGAGCTCTTGGTGAAAAAGCAGTTCTATCACTGAAAGCAAAGAAGGCTTCAGGCATAGATGGTGTACCAGTTGAGGTGTTGCGATTTGTCTATCACTATTTTCCTGGCTTGCGCTCAGTGAATTCAATGCTTACTCCCGGTACGATGGAAGGTGGTGAGGCTTATGCTGATCAGTAAAGGGTAGGGAAATCCTTGTCGACATACCGACCGTTATGCGTGCTATACATGGCTGGAAAAGTGCTAGAGAAACTCATCAAAGGAGGACTCACTGATGTGGCTTGCGTTGCTGCGGACCTATTATCTCGGCAGTACGGCTTTAGAGCAGGACGCTCCACAATTTATGTGATTGCAGAGGGGAAGTGAGCATGTTCCAATTGATAGAATCACATAGCCGGACCAAGCGATGGATCGTCCTGTTGATGACACTCGACATTAGGAACACCTTCAATTCCGCTAGATGGGTGGATATTCTGGATACGATGAAAATCCTTTTAAAGTTTCAGAATATTTGATGTGGCTTCTGATTAACTTTCTGAAGGCATGAAGCCTGCTTTATAACACGATAAAGGGCCAATGAAAGATGGAAGTTACAGTGGCTGTTCCCCAGAGATCTATCCTTATACCGGACCTGTGAAATGTGTCGTACAGTGGGCTACTGAGACTGGAAATGCCAGGTGAATCATGTTTGATCAGCTATGCGGATGATGTTGCGGGCCTAGTTACCGGACGTACCGTTGAACAAGTACGAATTCGGCTAGGTATGCTAATGCACCAAGTTAGGTAGATGACTGCTCGTGCATGCAGTTTAGCACTGGAGAAAACTGACGGGGCTATCTTGACAAAAAGAGAATCCCCAGAGTGAGGGTGATATGTTTTAGAGACATACAAGGTGGGTTCCAAAACAAACGAGACTTTTGTCATAAAATTTTTTGGTGGTGCCATCTGTGAAAGTAACATCCTTCCCTGACTTCCAGTGAAAGTTTGATGACATTCGGTTCAGTGGAAGCGAAGTTATTGCGTCTAAAAAACATTATGTTTGTGTCATCGGTACAAAAATGAGTTTCATACAAAAAGCTAATATCAAATTTTGTTTTAAAATCGGTAAAACTATTACCGAAACATTCGAATTGATGAAAAAAGTTTAGAGCGATAATTGTATATCTCACGCCAGAGTTCATGAGTGATTTACACGATGGTCATGAGGTCATAAATGACGATGAACATACGGGCCACCCAAAATCAGTGATTACCGAAAACTTCATCAAAAAATTCATGGAATCGGAGTTAAATATCTCCAAAACATCGATTTACTGCATTTTAACCAATTATTTGGGCTTACGACAGGTCTGTATACGTTTTGTTCCGCACAAGTTAACTGATGACCAAAAATTGCTCAGAATTCAACATTCGGAAGAAACTCTTGTGACTGATTTTTGGACTAGAATCGCAAACATCAATCACTACCCGTATTCGCCTGATATGGCTCCCAGTGACTTTTACCTATTCGGAAAATTGCACTTGGCCATACAAGAAAAACGATTTACGTCCATTGGGGGAATTCAAAAGGCTTGTACCGACATCCTAAAGGACATTCCTGTCAATCAAGGCCAGAAGAGACTACTTTGAATAAACAAACTCGAATTTATCAGAACAAAGCTCCTGTCATTTCTATTTTAGCTCAATCTGGTTCATTTTAGAAAGCACCTTGTACTAAGCGAATCAAAGCCAGCGGTGAAGTATCTGGGGGTTGCTGATTGACTCAAAGATGAGTTTTCTTGTGCATGTCAGGAGAACGGCTGACAAGGCTGCTTCGGATGTTTCGGCTCTGAATCGACCCCTGAGTGGATCCAAGCCATCAAGAAGACGCCTCTTGATGAGTGCTGTAGGGTCAGTGCTACTGCACGGAGCAAAAATATGGGGCGATTTTCTCAGTAAGGAGTTGTACTGAAAACGCTTTGCACTGGTACAGAGAAGAGGAGCACTGACGATTGCATCTTCATATCCGACAGTCTTGGATTCAGTAGTGGGAGTTCTTCTTCTTCTTCTTCTTCGTAGCCCTACAGCCCCGCTTGGGCCTTTGCTTTGATGAGAGTTATGGCAGGCATAATACCTGTCGGCCTCTTTGCTACAGAGCACTGCGCTATTCCTTTCCTTCGATGCAGGGACGCAGGCAAAACGGTTAACCGCCAGGATAAACGACGTTCACTCAACGATTGGCAGCAGTCTTGGGTGAATTGTACGAAGAGAAGGTGTACTGCGTGGTTTATCCCGGATTTAACTCCGTACCTAAATTGAAGACATGACTGACTTACTTCTATCTGACTCAGCTTGCGCAAAATTGGTGGCTGTAAATTTTGTCCAGGGGAGAAAGACGATGCCTGTCACATGTTTTTTGAATGCAAATGTAAAAAAAAAAACGGAAAGCATGACGCGAGAGGCCACCACGGATATTATAGTCGTGGTGATGCTTTGATCGGTTGTGTGGGCAGTCCTAAAAGATAGAAGGGACGCACAGCAGCCGAAGACATTGGGGCTGGAGAATTGGTTGCCCAGTATTTCCTTTCCTCCATCTCCTCCCGCTAGAGTAGGGAACCCCAATCCGAAGGCAACTCAAAGCGTAGCATAACGAGACCTGGCTAAATGTTATGGGTCAAACGGTTCCAGACAAGGCTCTCAGGTTGACAGGTAAGGTGCTTAGTGGGTAGTACAGTCGTTCGCGAGCAAAATCGCCCATCACTCAGTGCATAAGGGGCATTCATCTCCTAACCACAAAAACATGTGAGGAGTCAAAGGAAGAATGCCAAGTCCTAAACTATAGTGTGATATTATCGAAAGAGATTCACAAGCAGACTCAAGCTGATCGCAAGTCTATCGAGGGCTTATAGAGTAGTGATTATGATAAGCTTGTTTTGGTTACTCGCGACTTCCTGCACCAAAGTGAAGAAACTAGAGGTCTTGCACCAGGGTATTAGGCTTTTATACCAGGAAAAATTCGCACTATGCACAATCTCTTCCATAAAAGAATTGATAACGCTCGGGCAAGAACTGGAGACTGCTTGAACCTCATTAAATTCTTTCATACCCCTCCAAGTCGAAAATCCGCTAAGCTACTGGAACCTGACCTTGCATATACCGAATCGGTTCAAGTTGACGCTACGGCTTCTGCAGTGGTAGAAAGAGTGGTGCTGGTTGGACTACTGGAGACACATCATGTCTGGCTAGAAGTATCCACAACCAAGACGTTCTCTCGGGTATGAGAACCAGGGAAAGATTCGTCCAAAATATCTGGTCTGCTCCTTGCGACTGATCTTACAGGTTCATCATCCAACGGGGTCATCATCGTTAAACTCATCCCCACAAGCGTTCTCAGGACCTTGTCATCAAACCAAATGGGCTAAAGCATCAATTAATTCACCTTAAAAATAAGCCCAGTGCCCTGTAAGTGGGATCTTGGGTACCGTTTCCATGAAGAGGGCTGCAGATCAGGCTGCCAATTACATTTGATCAAATATGGCAAATGACAGGCGGCCGAACTTATAGGTCAAAATATTGAAGAAAGATTTTAAGGGATTAATTGACTCTGGAGCCTCTAGCTCTATTACGGGTAAGGATGGCTAGCAACAGTTGCAGGATTTGGGTATTGACCATACTTCAGTAGAGTGTAAAGCAGTGCGGCTAGTGAATGATGAGCAATGTCTTATTCTTGGTAAAATTTAATTGCTTATATGCGTAAAGGAGTGTGCGAGACAGGTGGAAATCTTCATATTCTAAAAAGTCACTCACGGGCTTAATTTAGGAGTGGATTTTTTTCGGACTATTAGACATCAGCATTAATCTGAGGGATGATATTTGTGACATTATATATGAGACAGTTCTGGCTGCACCTGCTTACTTGCATAGTTATTCTGTGTTGCCATAAGAGAAGTGGAAATAGGTGGAATATGTTGTCGATGAGAAATTTACCAAAATAGGAGATGCATTGGCGTGCAACTTCTTGATGGAGCACGTCATCAAGATAAATTTGGTGCCAATCAAGGAGAGGTATTATCCTGTGTGACTGATGTTACAGAAATTCATTAACGTAGAGTCAGACGAAATTTTAAAGCTGGGAGTGATTGACCCATCCTTCAGCGCTTAGTCCTCGTAAATTCTGCTCTTTCATTTCTGTGTGGACTTCCGAAAGGCTAATCGGGTTATAGAGAAAGATGTCTATCCACTGCCGTACTTAAAAAATCAGGTCATTATCTTATTGAAAGTTTATGTATCATAAAATCTAACAAACTTTAAGAAGAAAGATTACATAACCTTTATTTCAGACTTTTTATTGCGTTTTGAGAAGTTTTAAAACAAATAAACTTTGATTTTACGTTTTAAAAAAGCTTTATCACTCAAATGAACTGAACGTAGTGCTTTAATTTGAACAATTGCAGCACAAAATAAATAATTTTGAAATCAATTCTACTCCATGGCTATCCTGGCATATTACTGATATTAATCCATGATTTTAAAAGCTTATTCATAATATGTCGCGTACAAGACATTGTTTGCCACATGAAGATAATAAGCTAAGTATATTCGACTTACGAGTACGTTTATAATCTTAATCTTTTAACTGTCCTCTTGGGAATATCCACAAGTACGAATAAGCATTTGAAAAAATTTCTTTCATGAGTAATTTAGCAGTAAAGTTACCAACTATATTACAAATATTCTCTATGGAAACTAAACGCTGTCGTAAAACTATCTTCTATGCAAAATTTACACACTCAATAAGGCAACGTAGTATGCAAAGAATAAATTCAATTTATTCAGAAAACAAAAGAGAACGCAAAAGCCAATTTATACTTTTACATCCTTACTTGTAATAAAAATGTAATAAATTTACAGTTTTCATATCTTTTTGTAATATAAACACATGATACCGTCAACTGCTCACTATTTACCAACTAACTTGCTAAACGATTTATGTGCATGTACTTTTGTGTGGAAATAATGTTGGCTGAATATTTGTTCTTCTTCATTTTATAGGTACCGCAGGATCGGACCATAGTGCGACGTGTTTTGCGAACAGTATCATTGTCCTTATTTGTATGCATGAGTACAATATCTAGTTGCGGTATCATGGTGGCGATGGCTCTTATTGTGTTCAACGTATGGAATAACCATCGAAGGTGAGTTTAACGTTTTTACGATACTGTAGATACGTGTGCGCTACTTTAATTTTAGTGTGAATATTGGAAAATTTACTTTATATTTTTAGTTTTCAAACAAAAAGTGATATGAATTTTGTTTTTCCTTCTATCAATCAAAATTTACCGAGAGGTAACAACAGTCTCGTATGTTTAGACAGGAAATTGTAAGTTTATCGTCGCGTTCATGGTCTAACAACGTAGCAAGGTTTATAGTGTAAATTAGCCTCCACTGCTTCAAATATAAATTAAAGATATCTAGAACTATTTTTTATTATAGCATCTGAATTACATTTTGTATTCCACGTATGAAATCGGACATTCACGTTACGCAACTAATATAAAAGCTAAAAAACTACCCCTATGATAAAGCATATGCTAAATGAAAGATCTAAAGGACGCTATCTTTTGATGCAATTTAAACGGCCGCCATTTTTCTTCTTTTTAGTACTACAGCCCCTCCCGGGCCTTCGCTTAGAGATAGTTAGAGTATCTCATTTTCGTACTCGTATTGATTTTTCGGAAGTTGGTTTGGTCAGTACCATGCTCCCGTGTGTCTGCTCAGCTATGATACGATCTGATTAAATCAGTACATATCACCACTGAGTGGACACTCAAAGTCTGTCTGAAAAATCCCCTGAACTAAGTCACATTGTTTACCAACGAGATTTGAACCTGGGACCGTCGACTTATGCGTCTCATACTCTAACCACTAGACCTCACAGACTTTTTTAGGTTTTTGCAAACAGTTTTTTACAAAAACCTACTAGTTTCGTGACCTGCCTGTCCGTACATCACTCAAACTCTGTGGAGAGGTCAGAAATGACGGTCTTTCAAAAGTTTAGATCTTACCAAACATTCCCCAAATAAGGAAGTAGCCCTAAATTTTTTTTATCAAATGTAATCGAGTAGGGAATCAGATGAAAGGTCTTGATTAGAATCTCAAGACTCTGAAAGAAAAAGGTTATTATATGCATCAGGGGGTCCAGAGAGAGGCAAAATGGCCCAAGCCTGTTTGAGAAAGGAGGAAGGAACCCCTTGCTTCTCCAACCCTCAGCTTCACGATTCGTTATCCTACATCCCACGATTATACAGGTATGGTAGTAAATGTTCTCGGAGTCGCACAAAAGATACACTGGTTTGCCAATTATGGGGCATTAAATGACGAGAAATATCAATAACTGTACAGTGTGCGTCAGTGAAATCCGAAAAGGACACGCAGTTTATAAAAATATTTTTTCATTACTTATAAATTAACATTAACCACAAAAGTTATTATATCTTAATTCTAGGTATTCTCCTTAAATTTATAATTCAATGTAACCCGCGCTTGCTTCCATCACCGCTTCGATTTTCTATCTGAATCACGAAGAGGCCTTCTTTAACTGCTCTCGTTGTAAATTAATGTCACAATAGGATGTTTGGACTTGCTAGTATTTCGCTCAATAATGTTCTACACTTAATAGTCCAGGAGGCTTAAATCTGAGCTGTTGGGAGGCCAGAACTGGATGCGACCCGCAGCTTTGTTCTTCAGTGAACACAGAAGCAAGTAACAGCAGGCAATTCTTTTTGTTTTAGCAGCTTCGGGCAGCATTTGTCGCACATTTATTACATAGAACGTGTACCTCAGGTCCTCTTCGATGATACAATGCATGGAAGCCTCACTTAAACCCAAGATGGCCACCATTTTTCTGAGCGAGCTCATAGTATTCTCCAAATTGAGGTCTTGGGCCCTTCAAACGACTTCCGAGGTTCATGCCGTCTTCTCCTTGGCATGAGTTTTCCTAGCTGGACTAAATTCCGGATACCCGAGAAAACCTTATAATTTTTGTGGGTGACCGCCCAGTGCGAAGACTTTCAATAACCGCCGTTCTTCGATCGTACTCTGCACTCGATTGCACTAACTCCGCCATTTAGAATTCACGAACGAATGCACAAAGGTCTACTCAATTGAAATGACAACAAATGACTGCTGTCGTTGAGATCCACTACAGTGACAAATCAATGTGAAGTTTCTCCGGTTTTTGCTGACGCACCTTGTAAATACATCTATAGCTCTGCTAATAAATCCTACTTACTCCTCTTTCATGGAGACCTAAGAGGGTAAAAGCGAATCTTTCACACCCGATAATGGAATCAAAAGTACTAACTATGCCGCCGAAATGGAGGTTGGGCAATGGGCTAACTCTCCGTTCATGAATAACCCTAAAATGTTTCGAAACCAGCAAAAGGGTCTTGGAATGGACTTAACGAAAGACAATGACCTCACAAACAGAAAAATGACTTGGAATATTAGATCACTTAGTTACCCTAGCTTTCTTAAGGACCTTTTACAACAGACCAGCCAATATAAATAGGCACTGCCGATCCAGTATGGACTAGAAATGATATTCAAGACATGAGATCGCACACAATATTCAAAAGTGAATAGCCTACCAGAGAACGATAGTCCTAAGTGGCTTCTATTGTAAATACGAGGTTCAATTTGCATGTTATTGATTTTAAGGCAGCTAATGAACGGTTGTGTGCGATCTGCATAAAACCAAAATTCTTCAAAATCAAGCTGAAAACCCGAAAAAGGGCGATACGAAGGAAACGTTCTACAATCAACTCGGAAACTAGTCGATTTATCGCCTACAAAAGACACAAAAATAGCTCTGGGTGATTTCAACGCAATGCGTTGGCAATCCTTTTCTCATCGGAGAACGACAATCCTTTCTCATCAGATATCGCCTACACGATGAAACAAATGACAACGGCCAGTTGCTGATTAGTGTTGTATGTAGCAGAAATTTGATAATAATTTCTATTTGCTTCCCTCATCGACGCATTCATGAAATGACCTGGGTATCACCGGATGGCAAAACATAAAATCAGATCGACATACTTAACGTCCGTACATACCGACGATCGAATTCTAAAGCAGATCATTACTTAAGCCAACTAACCCATCGATGTCGCATGCCAAAAACGTATTCGGGAAAGACCAACACGCTGCGAAAATTTGACATCGAAAGGCTCCAAACGGTGTCTGTGGCGAAAAATTTCCCAGAAACCCTCGACAACCAGCTGGCTCCCATCTTATCAACCACATGGCTGAAAATAAGCAACCAGCTCTGGAAGAAAGTGAAAGCGGCTTTTAAGGCCGTGGCAGAACAGACAATTGGACATCAAGTCCAGTGCAAGAAAAATGCTTGGTTTGATGTTGAGTGTTAGAATGCGTTAGACAAAAAGAATCAGGCGTACAAAGAATATTTAGATAAGAAAACAAGAACAAAGAGAGAACACTATGAAAATCTCAGAAGAGTAGCGAATAAGATCATTAGAAATAAGAAAATGAAAGTACTATGATGACTAATTGAGAAGTATAGATGTTAGTCTAGCGAACAACAACACAAGACATCCATAGAAAGTAGTGAAAAGTCTAAAACATGGTTATCAGCCAAAAGCTACGCTCTGCCGTGACGACATCGGCAAAATCATCGCTGATGAAAATAGGATTAAGGAAAGATGGGCATCATATTTCAAGAACCTCCTTAATCCACCGCACAGATTCAGAACATCGGTGTCTATAGAGGTTTGCGGAGAGTTTCCATTGGCTCACCAACTCTGGATGAAGCTTGTTCCATTATCAAAGCCCAAAAGAAGAATAAAGAGCCAGGCATCGATGAGATTCCAGTGGAGCTCATCAAATATGTGTCAGCAGTGTTCATGAACCTATTCACAAAGTCATCCAGCATGTTTGGTAACAGGAATATATGCCAAAAGTGTGGATCCAATCAATTATATCCCCTTTTCACAAAAAGGTGACAAGCTACAGTGCGAAAATTATAGAGGTATATCCCTACTTAGTACGGCGTACAAAATATTTTCAGTGACCTAACAAAATAAAATCGCATCATGCGCCAACGGTACTATTGATGGGTATCAAGGTGGTTTTAGAGCAGATAGCTCGACAATGGACCAATTATTTACTGTTAAGCAGGTACCTGAGGAATGCTGAGAGTTCGGCATAGACGTAAACTAAATTTTCGTTGACTTTAAGCAAGCCTAAGACAGTATTGATCGTAACGTACTGTACCAAATAATGCTTTGTTTTGGCATCCCAGCGAAATCAGTCCATCTTACCAAAATGAAATGACGCCGATGACCTCCCAAGTCCGCATCAATAACCAACTCACAGACGCGTTTGACACAAATATCGGACTAAAGCAGTGAGATGGGCTGGCCCCGTTGCTATTCAATTCGGCACTGAAGTCCGTGCTCAGACAGCTACCTATCGGTAGACGACGTACAATACTGTACAAGTCGAGCCAAGAATTGGGCTATGCGGATGACATCGAAATTTCGTCACTTTCATTAACAGCCGCTAAAGAACTCTTCCTGAAACTTGACAGTGAAGCAAAACTAGTAGGGGTGCACACCAATAAAAATGAAACAAAGCTCATGACGCAGTCGAGATGAAATATTTCAAGTACACAAAATATCCCACTTGGCGAATACAATATCGAAAATGTGGACAAATTTGTATATTTAGGCGCAAAAATAATGAGAACCGGTAATGAAAGAGGCAAAAAAATTCAGCTTGTAAATCAAATATTTTCTTCAGTTTCGATGATCTTGAAGATCAGCTGCATACATGGGAGAACAATGCTCCAAGTATACAAATCTGTGATTAGACTTATGCTATACTATGGGTGTGAAATGGTGGCCCTTAGCCAAGCATTCGAAAACATATTGAACGGCTTTGAAAGACGAGTCCACAGGCGAATATTTGGCGTCAAGCTAGATAGGGGCCAATACCGAATTCGATTCAACCATGAGCTGCATGAAATGTTTGACGAGCCGGAGATCTCAACGATTGTTACACTGCGGAAATTGGAATGGGCTGGCTACAGAATCGTATGGACGAACAATATTCGTTGGGAGAACTGAAGGGTGAAGGCCAGTGGGTAAACCGAGAAAACGCTGTCTTAACTCGGTTGACGAAAACAGTTTATCGCTGCTCGGATTTCGGAATTGAGGACGTGGTCAATGGACTGAGAAAGTTGGAGGCACTTGTTGTAGGAAGCAAAGACCCAAGTGGAACTTTAGCACTATGAAGAATATATATATATATATATATATATATATATATATATATATATATATATATATATTTATATATATATATATATATATATATACATATATATTTATATATATATATATATATATATATATATATATATATATATATATATTTTTTTTTTTTTTTTTTTTTTTTCATCCTCCTGGAACCCACAGGGTAAATAATTGAATTCAGACCAAGCTTTTATATTTTTTGAGCTATTTGAGATTTGACTGAATCAAATTTGTAGATTAAATGTTTCATTGATGTCTTTTTTAGGATTTGGAGATGGCAACATATATGATACTTAGGGAAAATCAAGAAAAATGCTTTGCAACCCGGTAATATGCATTTGGAACGATTTTTATCCACATTTCTCCTATTTTGTGGCCAATGAGATGTTTGTTTTTTTTTTCTTCATGTGGAAGGGCTGTGACAATGCATCTTTTCTGGGACCGAGTAGATGAAGATCTTGAGGAAAGCCTTGGACTTAGTCGTTCAGGGTGTTGGTTTTGAGGGTTCTTATTTTGAGACGTATAAATTAAAGTTTTTGACAGATCCATTTTAAAATCGAGGTACTGATACGCAGTTTCCTCTTTGCTTTTAGCGTCCCGACGATACTCTATCCAAGAAGCAGAAACTCCGAAGTCTACGAAATGGTAAATAGCCCTCACGGTCCACTTTCCTGTCCCACTTCTCATCGTATATTTATCAAGAACCCTATCTAGCAAGTCTATCCCTCCCATGTATGAGCTATAAAATTTGATCGAGACCGGCCTTGTTGCATCGATGTACATTTCTTGCTCCTTCTTCCAACGTTTACAGGTATCCTCAGGGTGTACAGAAATTTTTGTTGACGCGATAAGGATTGGTTTGTTATCAAAATATTTTCCTATGGCCGCTCGTTCATCATCACGCACAATGCAATCAAAAGCACCACGTCCCTGTTTTCTGAGGGCACTGTCTGATTTAAAATAATCGGTTTTGATTTTTAATGATCTGCCATTATTTTCCACAATTTTTACCTTCTTTGGGACCTTGTTTTTCATCAAAATTCCCATTTCGTTGCATTCTCTTTACTTGATGACATCCAAAAGTGGTATGGAGGTAAAATGACGGTCCATGTAAATCGAAATCCCAATAAGGAGGGTTTCCTGCAATTTCTGTACCATTCTTCTACCTAAGTTTACGTATTGGGTACAAACCTGATTCCACTGAAGACCCTTTCCTTTTATACAAATACAAGTCTAGTGGTGAACCGTCGGAACTGGCTGCAATAAAAAATTTTATACCTTCTGGATTTGGCATTCCTTTCACCACCTGTTTTTTAATGCACTGTCGTGTGTAGGGTAAAATCTGTTTATTGATGGAGACATTTTTGTCTCGAACATTTTTCCGGCACGCTCTTTCAACTTCTGCAACGATTGGGCGTACTTTCCAGAAGCAGTCACGAGAGTGCGTGGATTCGGGAACATCATCATCGACAACAACTTTTAAATGTGAACAAATTTCACTATAACGTTTTCTAACCATTGCAAAGGCCACTAAATCACATCTAGTTTCTTAAGCCCAAAACTGTTTTATTCGTGGCATTCCCAAAAGTGCGATAACTATGCACAGGTGATTTCACATTTCCGACGTACTCGGTTTGTTGAAACTTGCGAACAATTCTTCCGATTGTGGACACATTTGGTCGATTATACTGACCAAAAAAATCACGAAGTGCAAGAAATGCATTTTGATTTGAACGCTCATTTTTGTAAAAGTTGAATTTGCCAAACACCGTAACAAAGAAATGTCGAATTAAATTTGGTGAAAATCTTGACGTTAAGGTGTGGCTCACAATTAACATTGTGCATTATGGTTGCACCACCCTTTACACGTCTCCACGTGAAAACACTTTTAGTTCGAGTTCATTCTAGTTGCTAACGTTGTCTAGTCATGAGCTCTATTAAAATTAAACGCCACGATTCATATCAGTCCTTTGACGTATTCCTTCGACAAAATCATCCAAAACTTGACGAGGAAAACATTTCTTTAATGCTGACAACTCTAAGGAAGAGTTTTTTGCCCTATTTTATTAAAAAATGAAAAGGGAAATCGGGATTGGGTTAGGTTCAAAAAAATATTCAAAGAGTGGATAGAAAATAAATAAACATATTTTCAACATACCTGACTGGGAATCCACAGGATGTTTTGGGGGACCAAGTAAGTACTTTGATGATTATGGTGAAAGAAGCAAGAGGTATAATATATGCAGCCTTCAAGCATCGTACCAATAAAGCTTGATCAACGCAGCAGCTGGGACGCATGAAGACCACGATAAACCCGAAGCTTTGTTAGCCAATCAGGCATTAGCTATATTTCTCTAGGCCAACTTGGCAAAGTATTAGTACGCGGTTATTCGACAAGCACGAAAAGATCTTGGATTCCATGTATTTCCAAGCCCTAAAAATTAATCCCCTCAAAGTAGCAGTGCTACCCTGAAAATATGTCAATCAATGAAACATCCGCAAAAGTCCCTTTGCAGAATTTGCTTGACCATACTACCAAACGAATTCTGGAAACAAAGCCTCCAGAAGAACTAGAAAACCTTAATAATCATGAATTAATATTGACAACGAAACCGAGATTCAACGGTGCCTCAGACCAAAGTAAATTTGCCTACAAATATTCGACTAACGATAACAAAATAAGTGACTCGAATTTATCCCAGTTGATGTTGATTAAAATGGATCGATTCGGGAAAATAGCTGACCTTCCTCAACAAGACATTGCAGGTCCATATAATATAATTTCCAGAAACAGACACTTGATTTGGCGCAAGCTGAAAAAAATGGGTTGAAGAAGAAACAGAGAAGTTGAAAGTTACTGAAGTGGTGGTCAGCATTATGGTGATCCGTATCCGACATTTTTTGGTGATGACAATGTTGGACGGAAACGTACCTCGTAGCAAGTGCTTGCTACATATGCAGTGCTTTATCTTCGGAAATGAACGACTTAGCAAAAATCCAACAACAAACTCTCAATGCAAATGCCAGCCAGAATCAAGTATGTGGAATACATCCTTCACATTGCCTACAACAAAAATTTTGAACAACGGAGGACTACAAAAGACACTCGAGTCATGCTTAAAAATGAAGAGAGACGTATTCAACAAGAGTTGCTTGAGAAAGTCGGCATGGTAGTAAACTTAGTTAAGCGAGGTTACAGATCCTCAAATAATGGCAACACTGCCAGACGATTTTTCAATGATTGCAAGGTCACAAGTTCAATAACGGGCGTCCATGAAATTTTAATCCACCGGATTGTTACCATACGGGAAGTCATAAATAGCAACGCAATGATCGACCCAGAATAATTCCGGCTCTTCTCAAAAGAAACAGCAGAGATGGCCATTGAGATGTATCCATGGTACTACATGCCATCCATTGCACATAAGATTTTGTTGCATGGTGCTGAAATAGCGCAGAAGTTGATTCTCCCACAAGAAGCAGAAGAAAGTATAAATAAGGATTACAAGACTTTCAGGATCAGAAACTTGTGGAAAATGTCTCGTATATCTACCAACGAAGACGTGTTCCGCAAGCTACTGGAGACTTCAAATCGTTTTATCACGACATGTGACCCAAACCAAAGAAAAAGCAACTGGGAATCAGTGATGCTTAAATTCGAAACCGTACGTTTCCTTTCAATTTGAACAACCTTCGACTTTGAATACCTAGTTTTATTACCTACGAAATTCTCGAGTTTTCAAGCTTCCTTGAATTTTTAATTGTACTTAATTTAAATATACACTCAAAATACTTGTTGCAACTTGTTTTGATGAGTACAACCTATTCCAAAAATTTCAGAAATTATTATATTGCCAATAGGCTTTCATTTCCTCATTAGTTCTTTAGTTTTCTTCAAAATTTAAATAAAAACAGTTGAACTTGATGTTGTTTTTTTTGTTTTAAGTCGAATGAGACCAATTTCAGGTTTCTATGTTAATTCGTTCTCGAGATACTGAATTTTTTCCGCTATTTGACCATTTGACCCCACAGTGGGGCAGTGGTGTGGGCCGGTGTGTTGTCATGGTTCAAGAGCACTTTTTTCTTCGCCAATTGGGGTCTTTTTTAATGCGATTTGGCGTCAAATTGGGCCAATAATTCAGCATAGTAGAGCCCAGTAATAGCTGTGCCTTTCTCTAGGTGTTCGATGCAGATCACACCTTGTGAATCCCAAAAAAACGGGTGCCATCAGCTTTCTGGCCGGTTGGACAGTCTTCACCTTCTTTGGAGCACATTCGCCCAGTGAAGTCGACTGTTTCTACTGCTCCTTGGTCCGTAATATCTACCAGTAGAGCCATATTTTATCGACGGCCACTAAACCATGCAGAAATTCCTTCAGATTTCGCTTAAACAGCTTTAAACACTGCTCTTAACTGGTTTCACGGTTGCGTTTGTTCTCCGGAGTGGGCAAACGCGGCACCCATTGCGCCGACAGCTTTTTCATGCCCGAAATTTCATGCAGGGTATGACCCACGAAATACGCCGAAGAATACAGCTCGCAAATAAAATATTTTATTCAGTATTGACGATCTTGAAGACCAGCTGCATACACAGAAAAACAAAGATTCAAGTATACAAACCTGTTATAAGCTGCGTTATGCTATGGGTGTGAAATATGGCCCCTTACCCAAGCGAAGCTAGACGAAGACCAATGGTGAATTCGATACAACCATGAGCTGTATGAAATTTTTGACGAACCGGAGGTCTCAATGATTCTAACACTGCGTAAGCTGCAATGGGCTCGCCACATGAATCGTATGGACGAACAGCGGATACCCAAAAAGGTATTCGTTAGGAGAACTCAAGGCCGGCGGCCAGTGGGAAAACCGAGGAAACGCTGGTCTAACTCGGTCGACGAAGACAGTTCATCGCTGCTCGGGTTTCGGAATTGGATGACGCGGTCAACGGACCGAGACAGTTGGAGGCGCTGTTTGCAGGAAGCGAATTCCCGAAAGGGGCTGTATGGCTAAGAAGAAGAAGAAGATGACCCACGTGGCCTTTTGAGATGCCTACTGTCTCAGCTATCGAACCTTCAATCGGCGGTCTGCTAATATGAGCTCGTGGATTTTTGTCACGTTCTCCTCCGTGGTAGCCGTGGGCGTGGCTCGTCAAAAGCTGACCACATTGAAACTCGTTGAACCGTTTTTTTACGGTCGCCATCGTAGGAGCAGAGCCACCGTAAACAGCATTCAAGCGCTCTTTGGTTTTGCTGCACGTTTTCCCTTTCAAAAACAATAATCGAATCATCGACCGTTATTGCTCCTTCTCCATTTTTCTAAAATCCACAGAGACGCCCGCTTTGACACGCAGCCAAAATTAAACTATTAGTATACAGATTCGGTTAAAATTTTGACAGTAGCCGTCTACTACACGATAGTGAATCTCTTTTGCGAAATTGGCGCCATCGTGCGGTGAGGCTTAGTGCTTATCGGACCGCCCTCGTATATATACAAAGATGTTATTTTGATATTAAAAGAAAAATGCCATTTTTTAATATAAATGATCGGGTGTTTATTTCATTATAAAGAGGAAGGCATGCCGTTAATAGTGAAAAATGACATAAGGCAAATGACCACCACGACCACGCTTACAGGAACATATCCTTTTCAGGAAATTTTCCATAATCAAATCGCAAAGTGGCTGCACTGTGTCCTCGATAGCCTCACGAATTCCATCTTTAAGGTCTTGAATCGACGCTTGGCTGCTGGCGTAGACCTTCTCTTCCACATGGCCCCAAAGGAAGAAGTTGCAAGTTATTAAATCATAAAAT
Source organism: Odontomyia ornata (assembly GCA_963969285.1). Taxonomy (NCBI): domain Eukaryota; kingdom Metazoa; phylum Arthropoda; class Insecta; order Diptera; family Stratiomyidae; genus Odontomyia; species Odontomyia ornata. Next base: position 287,948,069 of record OZ017740.1, on the reverse strand, counting down.
CTCGGTAGCCAATTGTGATCACCTCTTCGAGAGATAACACGGTCCGGAAACTTTCCCCGTAAAAGATTAATGGTTTAGTTGCTTGTGTGTCATTCATCATCTCTCGATAGCACAATCCATTCACCGTAACTGTTGCTCCAGCCTCATTTTCGGAAAAGTAAGGTCCAGTGACTCCACCGGACCATAAACCGCGCCTAACAGTCACACGTTGAGGAAAGAGCGGCTTTTCAACAATAACTCTTGGATTATCCGAGCCCCAGATGCGACAATTTTGCATGCCACCCAGGTGGAAATGGGCCTCATCACTTAAGATGATTTTTGATGGAATTCCGGATCATTTTTATGCATTTCAAGAACCCAATCAACAATGACACGGCGTTGTTGATGATCGACCGGCTTGAGTTCTTGTTTAATTGAACTTTATAAGCCTTAAGACCCAAATCCTAATGCAAAATACGGTGTAATGACGTTTGTGGAATGCCTAATTCCAAAGACCGACGAGGAATGGGCAAACCTGGGTTTCCTTCAACACTTTTGGCTACAGCAGCAATATTCTCGGCTGTTCTTCAGTGACGTGCACGGGTTTTATTCTTCGCATCACTAAATTGTCCCAATAACTCCAATATTTCCACCAATTTCTGTATTGCGGTCCGACAAGGTGCTTCACGACGACCCAAAAATATTCAAGCTTTACGAACCGTCTTTGCCAAATTTTCACCATTTTTATAGTGAATTTTAATAATAATTATTGAAGCATGTATCGTTCCATTTTTATTGATGAAATGTCAAAAAATGACAGCGGCCTCTTCGGACCGAAACGGGTGAATTATAGCTCCAATTTGGACGAAATTTAGTACGGAAGTTTATTGAACTGTGTCATCAACCTCACAATAAAATATGCATACTCGAACCAATCAAAATAATATAGCGGTTTAGCAAACGTAAAAAACAACATGAAAATTTACAACCATGACTTTCAATCATTGTTGATATAATTCCATAATATAATAGGGACTAAAGCTCAAAGTCAAAGTCAAAAGCGCTTCATTTAATACCAATCGTTATAAATTTATAAAAGAACATAAAGCAAATTCCAAACAATAAAACTTTAAAAAATTTAATGGCCCGAATGGCTCTCTAAATTTATACGTTATTAATTAAACACATTTTATGAAAAAAATACACTAATAATTTAAATTAATTAAGATTATTACATATTCTTTGATTCAATTGGAAAAAGGAGAAAAAACCAACCAGCATTATTCAAAAATTACTTATATTACTAACACAACAATGAACTTATATCCTATACCTCATATGTGACACCCTAATTCTAAATAAGTTCAATCAAAAAAAAACCTTACCTGTTATTGAAACGTATACCTAATTTATAATACAAATAAACAACAACAGTAGATGCAGTAATGATGAGATGAAACTAAAAACCAAGTAACGAGAAAAAAAACACAAAAACAGAAAATAAACACGAATAATTTAGACATTGTCATTCAGCCTCCAATACCTAGACAGTTCCATCTCAGCTCGACCAGCCTCAACGAATCTAGCAAATGAGTATCTCCATTGGAATTGCTGGTCTCGTGAACTCAGATTCGGAGGATATTTTATCTTCTTATCGGTGGCCCGTCGGTATATGTGATATATGATTGGGACGCCGTCAGAATCAAAAACATATCGATTCATGTGCAAATACACGAATGCTTCTGGAGGAACGAAGCCAGTAGTGAGGCAAGTCACAATATACCCGTCTGTAGGGTGGAACGGCTGTGAAAACAATATACCCGTCTGTAGGGTGGAACGGCTGTGAAATCCAAGGGTTTTCACTCACAGTTACAGATCTTGCGATATGATTCCGAAGAAGTTTCACTAAGAAGATATCGACTATTGTCACTTGAGCGGTTTGATAAAATTTTTTTATTCGATATATAGTGCTTATAATCCGTCTCAGGCTCTCTGTACAAACCAGTACATGCACGAAGACATTTCCTTTCGAAAACTCTTAATCTTTCCATTGTGCAAGCACTCTGGTTGTACCAGATCTGGCATTCGTATGTCAAAACTGGTCTAACCAGGGTCTTGTAACAAATAACTTTGACTTTTTGATCAATGTACCTGGAATTAAAGAGTCGCCGAAGAGCCATGACTACTTTTAGTGCTTTACTGAGCATGATTTTGACATGTTCAGTATAGTACAGAAACTGATCGAGATGAACACCGAGGTATCGAACACAGGATTTATGTGGAACCCGTTCTGAACTACCCTCACCAGCCAAAATGTGGAAATCCTTCCAATTACGTTTCAGGTCTTGACTGCCGCCTGCAGCGTTGTCCGACACAATATTGTTTCGCACTTCTGCGCATTGATTTTCATTCGCCAATTGTCGGTGTAGAGCTACACATCATTAAACATTTTTTTGAAGATTGCTCTGAACTATTGTAGCATTTCGGTCTGCCGTATAGATGATCAGATCATCAGCAAACGCTACCAATGACGGCGTTGGCGAGACATAAAAGTCAAAGCTGTTCAATAGCTTGTGAATGAATATTGAGAAAAGCAGGGGTGCAGTAACTGTTCCCTGCTGTAGACCATTCAAGACCTTGAATTCGCGCATTGTTGTCAGATTTCCACCAGATACAACAAATGATTTCCCGTATAACATATTCCACATCATGGCGACAAGGTGTCTGGGGAACCTGTCCTGAAGAAGTTTGAAAACTAGTCCATCTAACCACACCGTATCGAAGGCTTTCTCCATATCAATGAGACATGCTCCAACACATTCTCTGTTGTTTAGTTTCCAACAGATGTCTGAGGTTACTTTCGTTATTGCATGTGTGGTCGAATGCCTGGCACGAAAACTAAATTGGCAATTTGGCATCAACTCATATTTCTCAATGTGGGCGTTTAATGCTCTGTCGAGTATCACTTCAAACACCTTGCTGATGTTAGGCAGCAAGCCGATTAAGCGATAGCTTTTTGGGCACGAAGATTCTTTTCCTTTCTTCAAGATCGGAAATACCTTAGCCTTTTTCCACTCATTTGGGAAATATGAATTGCTCAACATATTGTTGAACAATATGCAATAGTTCCTAATAGCAACCTCAGGCAAATGTCGGAGAACTATATTTGGAATACCGTCAGTACCACATGATTTTTTGTTGTTTATTCTGCGAAATATGAAACACAAGTCTTCATAGCTGACAAAATAATCAATAAGATTCAAGCTCGGCATGAGGTCAGATGTTAATGTTTCATTGAAATGAAGAATTGATTGGCCGTTCGGGCTTGATTTGAAGTCGGAAACTTTTGCTTCAACGACCTCTGAAATTATTTCATTCCTTCTCTCAGGATTTGGCAGATGAACCAATTCAAAATATGTTCCAATCAGGGCAAGTTTCTGCAATCCATCACATATAATCCTGTTTCCATTTCTATCCGGAGTCGTGCTATCAATTTCGATACCAGCCCTATCGAGAAGATTTATCTCATCACTAGCGACTTCAAGATTCGATACCTTCACTCGAGACTTCCTGCGGAATAAGCTATTCACTTTCGCGAAAACGCCATCTGGGTCCTGTGGGCTAATACCCCTCAGTTTTTCCGCCCATTGATTGCTGACCTCACTCCTGAAGTATGAACGGATTTAGTTCCGGACATTCTTCAGGTGTAATTTCAACAAATCCAACGAGGGATGGTTGTAGTCCAAAAATCGGCGATAAATATTGTTGACGCGGGTGAGAAGAAGGCTTTTTAATCTTTTCAACCTTGCGATGGTTGGTGTTTCATATCCTTCCACATTGTTTCGATGTTTAATCTTGGGAACAACTTTCTCAATCGTTTCCAACGTCAGCTTCTCTAACTCCGACAAATAGACATCTTTTTCATCGTCAGTTAGATTTCTGTTACAAGGAACCATTTCAGGAATACACCTCTTGGATTATTGGTGGCGTTTAGCCATGATGTATGCTTGGCATTCAGGTCACCGGCAAAAATATAATAATTATGCAGCCTGTTCAATGGAGTTCCTCCTTGAACTTGAGAACATTTTGAGCAGTTACATAGGCAGAGATAACAAAGAGGTTATCCCCACCTGGCAGTGAAATTTTGATGACAGATGCTTCAAGAAATTCAAAATTTTTGAATTCGACTTTTTCAATATTTTGGAAACAATAGGATCTTCTAACCAATATCCCGGTGCCATCTCCCCCATCACCTATTACCCTATCGTTTCTTACGAATGCAAAATCTTTGAATGTCATGGAATGCCATGAGATGCGATGGGTTTCAGTTAGAAGTATGATGTCAGGCTTTTGCTTAACAATATATTGAAGGAGATAATCACGTCGATGTAAAGCAACGATAGAGTTGACGTTGATCGATATGAGACGAAGCCTATCCATGGGAATATGACTGGATGATAAGTTATTATTAGGGCATTTGAAAGACCTAAACGCTGAAAAGCAAAGTTAATTTTTGAATCTTGTTTGTCGATTCTCTCCGATAAAGAACTAAGTTGCTGTTAGATTTTGAGAAGCAGCTCATTATTGCCATTTACATTATTTACATTACTTCCAGCATTTTCTGCTGGTCCTCTAGCGGCGAGTTTAAATGATAATCCGGGCTTGACAAAGTTGGAAGGTATGATATTACGGTGTACTTGTGTTTGCTTTGGTGCAAATTTAACTTTTGCATCTTGATATCGGGAGCATCTTCGATATGATGCTAGGTGACCAAAAACACCGCAGTTAACGCAGTATAATTTTTCTTTAGGCTCCGTCTGAGCCTGTTTGCACTCACCGGGAGCATGAACGTCTTTGCATTTAACGCAACGATAGTGCATGGCACATTTGGCAGCCGAATGTCCAAATCGTTGACACCGGTAACACCGGTTGATTTCTCTTTTCTGGAGGCGTTCCCACCTCGCCACTCTGAAATTCAAGTACCTTATATGTTGAAGGGCACTTGGACTGCTCTTATTTGCAATTTGTACCAGGTTAAGTGGTAAATTCTTCCTTTCTATGGTCGACCTTCTTGTCGCAAAGGCTTTGACTGAAACAAAATCAATATCTGGTGCAGCTTCCTTGAGCAAGATCGACCGTATCCTCTCCGCTGTCCAAACCCTTCAACAAGAAGGTCTGATTCTTTTCACTTTTTGGGGTATAGGTGAAGTGTGGAACCTCCCCAGAAATCAGCGCATCTTTGGCTGACTTGAAATCAACCAGTGATTTTGTCCTTATAGTTAATTTTTCGGCATTAACTCTTTTGATTTCGAAATTGGCCAGTTTGTTTTCGGCTGCCAATAGCCGAACCATATCTTTCCCAGTTTGTCCGAACACGTTGATTGGCGGAACTTTTTCTGTCTTGTTGGAAGCTTTTTCAGAGGAACCAGCAGAACTGCGAGCTGGTTTTTTTCTCCTAATTTTTGTTCTTTAAATATTGAATAAAATTTAATTAATTACCCTGATTAAAATTACCTCCGATGTTTTCTTCAATTTTCATATCTTCGGTTAATCCCTCCAGCCCTGTAAAGTAGTTTTGGCTCCCGTTGATGCCACCAGCACTAAGAACTTCTTCTGGAATTGCTTGATTTGTACTTTTCTTCGGCTTTGTTACCTGTTGCCATTGATTTTGCGGCTGCGTCTTTTGAGGTTTCATCCCTTTTTTGAAGAGATCCTTGAGGGACTGTATCTCTTCCTTTCTTTCTTTCTTTTTGCAATTTGGCCATTTGTTGATTGTCCGCTATTATTTGCAGCTTGCACCCTCCATCTGCGGAGTTTTCTTCGTTATGTTTTCTCTTGGTGATTATCGCCAGTTTCGTATTCGTCGTTTCCCCAGGTTGCCCCAACGGTGGGAAGCCGTCGGGCTCCTCCATACCAGCGGCGAAGTTTTCTTTGGTAATTTGTTTTTCGTTACCAATCGAAGTAAAAATACTCGATAGAAATTTCCTGAGTCGATTACTTCGACAATATAAGATTTTTCCGATGAAAATTAACTTCGGACTAACGTTTTTAATTAATTTAATTTTTTGAAAACTTTTGACAGGAGCGATTTAAAAGACGTCTATACGCAGGGACTAAAGCTCTTCTCTTAAGAAAGCACTATAAATTTTTTTAGGATCATGGCTTTGATTTCAAATCGGCGGCCAGTTGAAGTTCGAAATTTTGAAGGTACAGTTTTCATTGGATTTCTGGGAAGACATCGAGATAGATATCAGTGAGATTACTTATGACTGATATGAATTTCGAAATGGCGGTAATTCGAACGTGCGGTTTTGTAAAAATTATATGGCCTTCTAGTGTTCAAGTTTCTCAACCAATCGCGATGAAGCTTAGTATTATAGGCTACTTGATTGATGATTTAAAAAAAGTGGAACTTTTGTAGCCTCATATATATTTTTAGCTGCCAATAACAGCAGAAATGTGTTGCCTTTTTTTGTAGAGTGAAAACAACAAAATTTGCAGACTTAAACAAAGGGTATCTATAAAATCAATTTGAAATTCAAAGCTCAAATTCAAAATAGCGGCCCGTGAATGCTAAGGAAAAAATGTAAAATTTTTTTATTTTAGTGACAATCAAAGTGCTGATTGAATTTCAATGGAAGTCATTCAAAATAAAATATTCACACAAAACAACAGAAAATTTTCCCTAAGAGGGCGATGTTGGAACTTGAAAATGGAGCCCAATCAATTTTCCACCGTTTGAAAGGCTTTGGAGACCACAATTTTTGTTGGATTTAAAAAGAACCTAATACTAAGGCCGATGTTCATATGTTCTTATAACATATAAATTTAAATGTTGTTTTGGATGGCGGCTGTTTCAATGATTCGATTTTCAGGTGGTTGGATCCAATGCCTAGTAGATCGAATATATAATTTATTAATAAGGCTAAAGATACTTTACCAGCGGTTATTTCTCGGAACTTAGATTGGTTCGCCATCATCCAGTTGCATTTTCTGCCTTGGGGGCCCAGACAACTTTTTGTTCACCAAATGTTTTGCTTCTATCCAAAGTCTTTAAAAACTTGCATTCACCTGTATTTTTCTTGAACTTAAAGATGTTAATATTCAGCCTCATTATATAAAAAAAACACAAAAGGGAGTTGGACCGCGCGCCCCATCCCTTACCTGAGGCCGTGGCTCAACAGAAGGCGTAGTAAGACTGTCTTTAAACTGACCATGCTTTTGAGCGAGCATGGATACTTTGGGTCTTATTTGCATAGAATGGTGTCACGGTCTCCTAACTGTAAATTTTGAGCAGGCGAAGAAGCCGATGCTGGCCACTCAAATTTAATTTAAGCCTCATGGGGATCTCTATCCGGAAACAGGAAAGCTCTTTTTTTTTTTTTTTTTTTTGTGGTAGGGAGGTGAAGGCATTTATGCCCGCCGAGTCTGGCAGTGTGGACTCCCATGGAGGATACCTTTGGACTACCCACTAAACACCTTCCCTGTCAATCTGAGAACCTAGCCTGGAACCGTTTGACACATTACTTCGGGCCAGGTCCCGTTTTGTTACGCCGTGGGGCGTAAGCTGGGGAGTCCCTTTCCTAGCGGGAGAGGAGGGGGGAAGAGGAATTGCCAGAAGAGCGATCCCCCAGCCCCAGTTCCTCCGGCTGCTGTGAGTCCTTTTTATATTTTAGGACTGCCCGAGCATAATGTGCCACCTGGTTCCATTTGTCAACCGATTCGAGCATCACCGCAACTATATTATCCGGGGTGAGCTCTCCCGTCTCCCTGTAGAGTTCCCTTCGCAGCCTGACCCATTTTGTACACGCAAAAAATGTTTGACAGGCATTGTCCTCCTCTCCTGGGCAAAACCGACAATCGGGAGACCGTGACTTGCCGATCTTGTGCAGGTAAGACTGAAAACACCCATGCCCGCTCAAAAGCTGGGTCAGATAGAAGTCAGTCTCACCATGCCTTCGATTTAGCCACGGTCTTACATCCGGGATGAGGCGCGCAGTCCACCTTCCCTTCGTGCAATTCCTCCAAGACTGCTGCCAATCGTTGAGCGAGCGTTGTCTCTCCTCGCGGACAACGATCTCCCTCGCATCCTCGTTTCGGCGCAGGTAAATAGCGCGGCGCTCTCTAGCAAGGAGGGCGACAGGTATCACGCCTGCAATCACTCTCACCGCCGAGTCGGAGACTGTTGGATACGAAGATGCAATTCTCAGTGCTCCTCTTCTCTGTACCTGTGCCAATCGTTTTCGGTATACCTCCTTGCTGAGAGCGTCGCCCCATACCTCTGCTCCGTACAGTAGCACTGACCCTACAGCACTCATCAAGAGGCGTCTTCTTGATGGGCTGGGTCCCCCAAAGTTGGCCATAAGTCGACTCAGGGCCGATATTCCCGAAGCAGCCTTCTCAGCCGTTGCCCTGATTTGCTCAGAGAAACTCATCTTCGAGTCGATCAGTAGCCCCAGGTACTTCACCGCTGGCTTCGATTCGATCTGTATATCTCCAATACTGATCATCCTTACTCTAGGGATTCTCTTTTTTGTCAAGATGACCACTTCGGTTTTCTCCAGTGCTAAACTGAGCCCGCGAGCAGTCTCTTTGGATAGTCTAATCGTGCATATGCTTCGACTAGTTGACAAATAGAACCATGTGGTACATTCCGTTTGGGCAGTTCTAATAGATAAAAAGTTTGGAGTCACAAGTCACATTTAAATATCCTCCAAGGCTGACTTGCGTGAAGACCATAAACTCTCACCTAACATACAACTAAAGTTTTTCTTCTCGCTATTAGTTATGCTAAAGCCTTCTTTGCTTATGATGGACATCCATCGAATACCACCGTGGTCATTCACATTACATATTGACTTGTGATTGTTCGGTGTATGCATATTGTAGATCACAGATTTGTGTTCTTTACATCTACTCGTACATAAAGGGAAATTTGGTGTATAATTTATCTTCTTAAGAAGATCAAAGTATAGAAGACAATGCACATATAGATACTTTGCATAATACAAGAGCCCAATTTGCAGATTCCCGCAATGTCATTAGGCTCCCTACATGAAAAATATCTTGAGAATTGCTTGCAGTTTTTTCTTAACTCCAGTAAAGGTTTGCAAGTATTCTCATTCGGGCGGTCTGTTTCTGTTCAAAGTGGAATTTTTTTTATATCTCAAAAGGGAAGACATACCAGTCCGGAAAAGCATGGTCTTAGGAGACTTAAACCTCGGAAGTGTAGATAGCTTCCTTTGCTTAGGACGTATCTTAGTATAAAGACATCAAAAAAGGATGAAATATAGAGAAAAGTGAATACAGTAAGCAAAGTCCTCTTCTCAGTTCTTCCTATGCTAAGGTCCATAGATGTTCACAGGGAAAATAAAACTCATATGCTTAGGGTCTTGTTTTAGTGACATAAAAATTTCGTATCTTACATGGACGCACTTTTAAGCTTCTTAAATGAGCTGTCAATGTCAAAACGTTAGCTAAACTCAACATTTTCATCATGGTAAAGTTCACAAACCAGCAAAGTTTGGAAATTTTTCAAAATTACTACCGAAATTTTGAGTCAGTGGTCGCAATTTACAGAACGCTTACTACAATTTTCGGCCGTAATAATCGTCCCACCCGACAGGCTGTGCGCATTATGATGGATAAATTCGAGTCCAAGTCTTCACTATTGGGCGTTCCGGTGCCAAAAAGACGTCGTATCGTTGGAAGCGAAAGAAATATTGTAGCTCTAAATGCATCGATTCGAAATGAGCCAAATCAGTTGATTGCACGTCGTTCTCAAGAATTAGGTATACCTTAAACGACACGATGTGTGGTTTCAACAAGACGGTGCCACTAGCCACACAGTATGCCAATCGATTTATTGAAATTTATTTATTGTTATGTCCCTAATAGAAACCCCTATATAAGGCATTAATAAAACCTGTGCTGCCGTATAGATGCGAAACTTTGATTCTCACAAACATATCCAAAAAGAGCCAGGACGTATTCAAAAGCAAAGTGCGCAGGAGGATATATGGCTCAGTAAAACATGTACCAGAGTAAAGATTTCGTTATAGCAATGAATTGTATAATTTTTATGACGACCAACCTGTAACCACATGCGTAAAGCTACGCAAACTTCATTGGGTAGGACATGTAGAAAGCATGGAAGAGCACAGTTTCTCCAGAGGTACGCTGAGGGGTTGAGCACAAAAGAAACAGCTAGCTGAAAATAGTGGAAGCAAGGGAAGGAACAATTGGTATAGATAGTAGATATTTGCTTCGGACTCTCAATTGGTAAACAAAATTGTTGAGCCATGACGATTAGAGGTGACTGCTACTGGAGGCAAAGGCATCACTTGAAGCTTTGCTATGATAATGAGGATTTCTCCTAGCTATGACTTAAAAATTACTTAATTCGAAACGTATGTCAGACATTTTCGTTCAAAAGCATGTCTGAGCACAAATTTTAAAATCAACGGGAAATGAGGAGATATGTAAACATCTTACTTATGAAGCTACCACGAACCATTCCTGTGCTCTTCCCGCTTTAAAGTCAGTCTCATCCGCAGCTCTTATTAAGAAAAAACAACATCATATTTAAGCCTTTATATTTTCTGCATCCTTTCACCATCTCATAAGAATTAAGAGTGCGTCCATGAATAATTCATTATATGCATCAAGCATTCACAATGGACACTTTGTGAGGTGCGCCATTAAGATGTCGAAGCTACACTTAAAATTTGCAAATGAAAGAAAGTTTGTTTGCAGTATCTGTAGAGAAAAAAAATCTCTCAGAAAACAGACAGTGCTCAGTGTTGAGCATATGGAAAAAAATAACACAAACTTCCTCATATGGTGCTTGTCTGAATGTTTGCATACATTAATTCTACAATGGAAACAAGGAGCTATTTGAAGCGAAAACAGAATAGGGAGTGATTGCAGTAAAGTAGTTGCCTGAAGATTGTTGAATTACCAGTGGCTTGTGAAAATGGATGGAAATGTGTGCTATTTTTTTAAACCTTTTAACTCATGAAACATTAAAAAAAAATTTATCCTTATTTTATCCTGTGAATAGAAAATGGTCTGAATAACTTTTGTGAGATTTAACTTTTGTCGTTTAAAAGAAAAACATGTGGTTTTCAATTGTAATTATGAGTGGTTTTAAAAAATTATGGACCGTATGTCTATGAAAATTGGATTGTATAGAAATGGGTTTGAATCGAATACTCAAATTTTAAACCTTCATTTCTTTAAAATCGTTCACTTCAAAGTTATAAGTTACATAAAGTGAATTTAATTCGGACTTTGCATTTAAAATGCTGGAATAGTTACCTCAAAAATATGAGTAAGTTTATGTTTAGGAAACAGAAACCTGTCCTTAATTTTTAGTCTTTTATAATATGTCAGAGGTCCGCAAAAGACAGCAATGATGAACTCCTGCCCCAGCAAGCTATAACAGCCAAGATCAGCTAGAATGACTATGCTGGGGAACGCGTACGCGTGCTGGTAGCTTGCCAACTATGGTGTTAGGGGCGGGTGCTTTTCCTGAGAACAAAGTCCACTACAACAAAATTTCATACGCACCATTTAAAAATTTCAACGATGCAAGGCAATAGGAGATAATAAACTTCCTAAAATCCCTTATTTTCTGGAACTTAAGTCCCTGGTGAGAGCCTTTAAAATGACAAAATTAGACTACAGTCCGGCAGCTGGTCTCAGAGTAGAAGGGCCTACCAGCCTTAATGGAGTGCAGCGATGGTCTGCTGCCTCGGCAAGCGAGGATGTTTATGACCTACCGAAGAGATGAATTATAGAAACGCGACTGACTGAGTTCGATCGACGCACGCGGGACGCGAGACTATTTCGTCCTTACTCCGAACACTTACGACCCCCAACTAAGAGTGAGGCATCCAGGTGGGGAAATTGGTTGTCTGTAAAGTCGGTTTTACGTGATAACGTCATAAAAAAAATTAATGAAAAATTGCATACTTTTATGATTTGAATTGAATTATTATCACTGAATTATCATTATTTTGTATGATACAAACAAGGAGTTAATTGAAAATTAAAATTTTTTCGATAAATTGACATTTATTTCCATTCGTTAATGCAAGTATTTTTTAGTCAAAATTGTAATATAACCTATTATTACTGCCATAGTATACTCAAATAGTAGCCACACCTTTCATTTACCCTGTGTTGCACACTTTTTGAATTTTCCCAGGGGCACGTCAGCTGATCCGGGGCATGACAGCTGATCCCATGTTTCGCGCGCTCAAGAAACAAAGCAAAATGCAAATAAAATTTCCGACGCATGTGTTCTTTTACGCATTTCAGAACATAGGAGTGCTGCCACATCCTAACAAAAAACTAAAAGATTGCATGAAACGAATTTGTTTTTCTGCAATGTTATTGATTTTTTAGCTCTGGTAGCCCTGAAATCTCTCATCGAAGCATATGTTTATATTCGCGCCATTCCTCGCATCAGCGTTTACCATCTACCTGCTACCGAAGATTTATGGCTCGCTGTTCGGCTTGTGTTCGAATTTTTCCGGAGGGTTGATGGAGTGTGGTTACTAGTTGAGTTTACTATGATTACTGCACTTGCCGACCGATACTCCTTTTTTTAATAATCAAAGAACAAATATATGAGATCATATCGCTAATAAAATTCTCAAAATGCAAGAATTAATTACCTTTTTTGCCGCAATTGTTGTTGTAATAAACAATGAAGGCCACATTAACTTTTCAATTCACTTTATAAACAGTTGACAAAACAGTTCACGTGTAGGTTGAGTGCTGCCGCTGTCTCTCTTCTACTCAGACATATCGCCCGATGGAGTGAAGGAGAGATAGATGCGTCACAAGCCGAACGCGTATGCCGGTCGTGCTTATCTATCGCTTGTTCCACACTTTCGCTTGCACGATCGGCTCAGGTGGAACGTGACAATGAGTCATGCTTTTACGTGCAAACCGCAAGCGTTCATCGATTTATAAGACGTTATCACTTCAAAAAATTAATCTATGTATTATTTTTCCTTTCCCTTTGAATTGTTTGGTTTTCAATAAAAACTCATTCAAATACGACTCAATCTCCAATCTTAACTACCGCCGTCTTATAAGACGAATGAATTTTCGTGATCTTACTCTAAATGCATGTTTAAAATATATGTCTTGGCACTAATAAAATGGTTAATAAGTGTTACTAATTTTCTTTGAAGGATATTACTTCGTCAGCAATTATACTTGTCGTTATTCATGCTTTGCCATCCTTATCTGTATTTTCATTAATTTAATTTTTCCCCGCACCATTGCTCTTTGGCCTTCATAAGATATTGTATCACGCAGGTTGAACTGCTTGATTAATACAGAAAACAAAATTTAGTTGCTTAAAAATTCATTTCATTTTCAATATTCTTTCGAATATAAATTTAATATCACGGTGCGGGACACTCAAAAAATTGATCAAGCGCAGAAACTAACAGCTAGAAAAAATCAAGTTTAAAAAAGGCCTAGCCCAGAACTGAAGGACAGCTATCTTGCAAATTTTCCTCAATCAACCCGCGCGATACTGAAGTTGTTGACCACAAAAAAATGGGGTATCCATTTGCGGATGTTTGGGTTAGGGTCCATGTTTGATACCCATATCGCAATATAGGTCATTTTTTATTCAAGCTAATAATCACAGCTAAGTGTCTACCAGCAGGTTGTTTGTCTCTTTATATGGTGTGTATCATTGATACTTAAAGTTACAAGGTTTGTCTGAGAATATCTATCATTAAATTTACCCTTCCAAACACAATTTATAGACATTTGATCAGTTTTTTTTACTTAACCCAAAATTTGCCTTAACTATTTAAAATTCATTTTCTATCTGACACTGACACTCAAGATAACCCAAGCGAGTCAAAACGCGTCTGCTTTTCAATAATAAGCTAGGCCCGACGGCTTATCCAGATAAAAGAGAATTGGTCTGGGGATATAAAACAAACAAAATAATTAATTTAAATTAACGTAAATAAGAGTTGGAGAAAATTCGTCAAAATCTTCGATGAATGAAAGGTTTAAATTCATGGCCATGCATAGTGAGAAGCTACCCAAATAAGAATACTTGTTTTGTATACCTTAATACTTTAACTTTGCGGTTGCTACAATATATGAAAAAAATATTTAATGAGCCTAGTTGCTGTGAACTGAGTTAATTTATTCGAAGAAACTGTGCATATGTACTCGTCTTTAATTTTTGTCTCACTAAAAATTATATGTATATATATATATATATATATATATATATATATATATATATATATATATATATATATATATATATATATATATATATGTGTCAATTAACTGCCCCGTCTCATTCATGAATTGGAAAAAAACTGTTTTTTCCTATCTTCTTTTGCCTAAATCTACTTCTTCTTCGTAGGACTGCAGCCTCGCTTGGGCCTTTGCTTCCTGCAAATAGCGTCGTCAACTGTCTGTGCTAGACCAGCGGTTCCTCGGTTTCTCCACTGGTTTCCAACCTTCAGTTCTCCCAACGAGTACCTTTTTGGGTATCCGTTGTTCGTCCATACGATTCACGTTGCCAGCCCATAGCAACTTCCGCAGTCTGACAATCGTTGAGACATTCGGTTCGTTAACAATTTTCTACAGCTCACGGTTGTGTCGAATCCGCCATTGGTCCCCGTCTAGCTTTGCTCCGAATATTCGCCTCAAGACCCGTCTTTCGAAGGCGTTCAGTATATTTGCAGATGCTTGCATTTGGATCCACGTTTCACACCCATAGCATAACACAGATCTTGTCATAGATTTGCATACTTTGTTTTCCTGTGTATGCAGCTGATCTTCAAGATCGTCAAAACTGAATAAAATATTTTCAAATATTTTATTTGCAACCTGTATTTTTTGGCGTACTTCGTGCCTTTTATTACTGGTTCTCGTTATTATGGCGCCTAAATATACAAATTTGGTCACATTCTGTGGTATTTCGGGTGCTTTTCCTTGGCCGAGACATGAGCTTTGTTTTATTTTGTTTGTTTCAGAAAGAGTTCTTTGGCAGTTGCTAATGACCGTGACAAAATGTTGATGTCCGCATCGGCTGCTACTTGGCTCGACTGGTATAATAATGTACTTCGTGTATCGACAGGTAGCTTCCTTACGGCGTTCTCCAGAGTCAAATTGAAGATCAATGGGGCCAGCACATCTACCTAATTTAGTCAAAGACATTGGTGAGTTGGTTATTGATGCGGACTTAGAAGGTCGTCGACGTCATTACCATTTGGTTAGGGCGGACGCCAAAGCAAAGTAAATCGTAACAACACGTTACGATCAAAACCGTCATATGCTTGCTTAAAGTCAATGAAACTTTGGTGTACGTCTATGTTAAACTCCCAGCATTTTTCAGTTACCTGTTTGACTGTGAACAATTGGTCTGCTGTCGATGTACCTGCTCTAAGACCACCTTGATACTCCCTAATAATACTGTTGCGTGTGATCCGATTTTATGTTTTAAGATCTTTGAAAATATTTTGTATACCGTTCAAAGCAGTGATATGCCTCTATAATTTTCGCAATGCAGCTTGTCACCTTTTTTGTGGATAGGGAATATAATTGATTGGCTCCACTCTTTCGGCATACGTTCTTGTTGCCAAAAGTGCTGGATGACTTTGTGAAAAGCATAATGAACACTACTACCATCATATGATGATGCCTGGCGCTTTAATATTCTTTTGGGCTTGGATGGCGGAACAAATTTCATCCGGAGTTGGTGAGGCCAATGGAAGTTCTTCGCAGACATCTATAGGCTCCGATGCTCTGGAGCTGTGCGGAAGATTAAGGAGGTTCTTAAAATATGATGCCTATGTTTCCTTTATCTTCATTTCATCAGCGATGATATCGCCGATCACGACAGAACTTGGTTTTGGGCGGGTTAACCCCGTTTCAGGCTTTTCACTACTTTGTATGCTTGTCTTGTGTTGTTGCTCGCTAAACTTACATCTATATCTCTCAATTTGTTGTCATAGTATTTTCTTTTCTTAATCCTAATTATCTTATTCGGTACTCTTCAGAGATTTTCATAGTGATCTCTCTTCGTCCTGGTTTTCCTACCTACGTATTTATTGTAGCCTGATTCTTTTTGTCTAACGCATTCTGGCACTCATCATCATAGCAATCATGATTCTTGCGGTGCGCTTGATGTCCAACCGTCTGTTCTGCCTGGGATCTTAATAGTCACTTTCACTCCCATTCAGAGCTGGTTGATTGTCTTTAGCGATGCGTCTTTAAGATGGGAGCCAAATGATTGTCAGGGGTCTCTGTGAAATTTTTTGACCATAGACGCCGTTTGGACCCTTTCAATGTTAAATTTTTGTAGCTGGCTGGTCTTCGCCAAATACGCTTTTTATATACAATCCTTTCCTTTCTTCCCTTATCTAAATTTAACCATAGATACATGTTAATTAGGAGGAGCAGCAGTAATCCAGATTTTCCACATCATCACCTAAGTTCTCTATAGTCAAAAAAAATATATTTGCTATGTCTTATGAAGTTACCTTGAAAAAACCTAGTCACGCCTTATTTGTGGCCAGATATCAAGCATGCATATACGCTATTAGCTTTGCTCTAGAAAATGGTTTTCAAAAATAAACTGTCACGGTCACGATAGCCAAAGCAGTTGCAGGAACTGTATTATAACAGAGAGATTCTTCACCCAGGGTGGCATACTGAGGTGAGCTAGCACTCAGTCTTGTTGTTTTGGGGTACCCTTTGTCTCTGCTGGGCCACCTCACAGTACGAAAATCTATTGGGCAAGGAAAATAAGGGATTCGATTCTTTCACTAAATGCACCAATTTGTATGCTTTCACTAAATACACAAAGTTGTATGCTGTCAATTTCACTAGCACCCGTGAGATAAATGTATCAATGCAGCAATACTTTGACTACTATAGTCACCCCTACTCAATAATTTCTGATTGAGGCTCGTGCTTTACCTCCGATAAATTTACATCGTTCTTGCAAGAACAAAGTATCATTCAGGTCGAAGCTTCTCTGCAAGCTAATGGGCGGGCAGAGCGTACTAGTCGCGTGCTGAATGGCATGTTGGTCAATTTATCTGAGGCTCCAAAACACTCTGAGTGGTATTTTGTCCTCACCAATGTTGAATATGCTCTGAACAACACCGTTCACTTCTCTGCGCGCTGAATTCTAAGCGCTGTCCTGTTTGGTACCATCTAGCATTATGCAGTAGTTGAAGATTTTGCGGACTACTTCGACTCAAAAACTAGTGCTACCCAAGTGAATCGAAATCTTGTCCGACGCAAGGCCGACGCGGCTCTCTGTTGAACTCAAGACCGTAATCTTCGACAGAATACTAAAAGAAGCCAGCCTATTCGTAAGTACATATCAAGTGGGTGATTTTGCCGTCTTCCGGAATGTGGACATTTTTGTGGGTCCTAACAAGAAACTCATCTTGAAATACCGGGGGCCATATGTCAGTCATCGGGTCCTCCCGTATGATCGCTACGTGGTAGGGGATATTGCCTACTGCCAATTAACTCAGATCACGTATGAGGAATTTTTGGAGGCCGGTTGTTGATAACACGACCCATCCTGCCGGCAGTTCTCCAAAGTTGGTTTCGGACCGAGGCCAGTCCGAACTCAGTTTGGTCAAGTTATAACCGACCGCTATTAATTTTTGACATTTTGCATGAGTATGCTGGAGGCAATCCAGGAAACGAACTGGACTGGAAATGATATTCAAGACATCAGATCGCACACATTATTCAAAAGCAGGAAGCCTACTGGGAAATTAGAATTCAGAGTGGCCTTTATTGTGGATAGGGAGTTCTTATCGCACGTTATTGATTTTAAGACAATCAATGAATGCATGTGTTCGGTCTATATAAAATCGAAATTCTTCAAAACCTGGCTGGTAAATGTTGATGCCCCGACTGGAGAAAAGGACGAAGAAACTAAGGAAACGTTCTACAAACACCTCAAAAGACTAGTCGACTCATTCGTTACAAACGGTACAAAAATAATTCTGAGTGGTTTCAACGCTAAGGTTAGAAATGAGATGTCGCATCGGCGAACGACTCGAGGATATAGCCTCTACAATGAAACAAATGACAACAGACGGCGCCTGTTTGACTTTGCATGTAACAGAAATCTAGTTTTAGGTTTGACCTGCTTCCCTCATCGATGCATACATAAAATGACCTGGGTATCACCGGATGGGAACACACAAAACCAGATCGACCATGCTCTGATCCAACAACGTTGATCCTTGAGGCTAGCGAGGAGCCAATTGTAATCATTACCTCAAAAAATTAACCCATCGATATCCTATGTCAGAAGTGTATTTATCGACGACCAGCTTGCTTAAAACAATTTGGCATCGAAAGGCACCAAACGCCGTCTGTGGCCAATAATTTCACGGAGACCCTGGACAAACAGCTCGCTTCCATATTATCAGACGCATCGCTGAAAACAAGCGACAAGCTCTAGATGGAAGTGACAGCGGCTATTAAGACCATAGGAGAACACACAATCGAATATCAACCCCTGCGCAAAAGAAATTATCAGTTCAATGATGAGTGCCAGAATGCGTTAGACAAAAAGAATCAGGCATTCAAAGAATACGTATGTGGGAAAACCAGGACGAAGCGAGAATAATATGAAAATTTCAGGAGAGTAGCAAATGAGATAATTAGAATTATGAAAAGATAACACTACGTTGCCCAATTGAGAAGTATAGATGTAAATCTACCGAGCAAGAACACAAGGCAAGCGTACAAAGAAGTGAAAAGCCTGAAACGTGGTTATCAGCCCAAAACCGCGTTCTGTCGAAATGACATCGGCAATATCATCACTAATGAGACCAAAATGAAGGAAAGATGAGTATCAAATTTCAAGAACCTCCTCAATCTTCCGCGCAGCTCCAGAACCTTGGACCCTAGAGGTGCTTCCAGACAGCTTATATTGGCTCCACCAACTTTGGACGAAGTTTGCGCTACCATCAAAGCCCAAAAGAATAATAAAACGCTGGGCATCGATCAGATTTCAGTGAAACTCATACAATATGGTGGCAGCAGTGTTTATAAAGCTATTAATAAAGTCAGTCAGCACATTTGGTGACAAGAACATATGCCGAAAGAGTGGAGCCAATCAATTATATTCTCTGTCCACAAAAAAAATGGCAAGCTAAGTGTGAAAACAATACAGGCGTATCACTACTTTATACGGCGTACAAAAAGTTTTCAAAAATCTTAGGAAATCAAATCAGATCATACGCCAACTGTGTTATTGGGGAGTAAAAAGGTGGTTTTAGAGTAGGAAGATTGACAAAAGACGAGTTGTTCACTATCAAGCAGTTACTTGAAATATTTTGGGAGTTCAACATAGACACACGAAAAATTTTTGATGACTTTCAGTAAGCATACTACAGTATTGATCGTAACATACTGTACAAAATAATGCTTTGCTTAGGCATCCCAGCTAAATAAGCCCATCTTATCAAAATGCCAATGACGTTGAAGACCTACCACAACACAAATACGGAACTAAAACAGGGATATGGGCTGGCCCCCCATTGCTATTAAATTTGGCTCTGGAGTACGTCATAAGAAAGCTACCTGTCATTTCACGAGGGACATAACTACACAAGTCGAGCCAAGTAGTCTATGCGGATGAAACTTGACAGCGAAGCAAAACTAGTAGGGCTGGAATTCAATGAGAATGAAAAAAGCTCATGACACAGTCAAGAAAGAATACCCCAAATACACAATATATCACACTTGGGGAATGTAGTGTCGAAAATGTGATTGAATCCGTGTTTTTAGGCGTCAAAATAACGAGTACAAATAATAAAAGAGATAAAATACGCCGAAAGATGCAGCTCGCAAATAAAATATTTTATTCGGTTTTGAAGATTTTGAAGACCAGCTGCATACATAGAAAAACAAAGCTCCAGGTATACAAATCTGTACTAGGACCTGTGTTATGCTATGGATGTAAAACATGGACTCTAACCCAAGCATCTGCAGATATATTGAACGCCTTTAAGCGATGGGTCCTGAGGCAAATAATCGGAGCGAAGCTAGATAGGGACCAATGGCGAATTCGATACATCCTTTAGTTGTCTGAAATTTTTAACAACCCGGAGATCTCAACGATTGTGTAACTATAGAAACTGCAATGGTCTTGCCACTTGAATCGTCTGAATGAACAACGGATACCCAAAAAGGTACTCGTTGGGAGAGCTAGAGGGCAGAAAACACTTTGGAAACTAAGGAAACGCTGGTCTGACTCGTTCAACGAAGACAGTTCATCACTGCTCGGAGACAGTTGGAGGCAGTATTTGCAAGAAACAAAGGCTTGAGAGGGACTGTAGTCCTATGAAGAAGAAGATTAGAGTGGAGTGTGGTACTGAAATAAAAAGGATGAATTCCGAATTGAAAGTGATTGTGAAGTGATAAAGGATATTTTCAAGAAAAATTAAGAATGCAAGTTTAGGGTTGACAGTTACAATTATAGCTTAAAAGTTCATTTGAAAACCAATAACAAAAAGTCTCCACGTTATAACGTGGGCTTGAATTAAATCACACATAATTATATCTGTTGGAAATTTATTGTCACCAATTAGGATTAAAAGTTATTTGATTTTAGTGCCCTTTACTCAACTTATTTAAGATACGGTTTGATTTAGAATAGCGCTCCATCACATGACGGAATATGGCGAGCATAATGCGCTGCTGGTGGAGCAACCCAGTTACTGTTTGCTGTTTTGACTGCAAGACGTGGTTCACAAACAGCTGATTTGAACGGTCAGCTCTGTGTGGTAAACATCCCCACAAACAAAAGCGAAAATCTTTACAGAATAAAGAATTGCCTATTTTAAGGCATAAGTCAAAAAAAATCGTCACCAATGGAGTGAGATCGCCTAGTAAGGGTCAAAAATTAATTGAAAGTAAGCAAAAATTGCTAACTCAGCTATAAGCTATAAGCTGGTCATTTTTTGTTGCTAGAGAGCGCCGCTCTATTTATCTGCGTCGAAACGAAGATGCGAGGGAGATGGTTGTCCGCGAAGAGAGACAGCGCTCACTCAACGGTTGGCAGCAGTCTTGGATTAACTGCACGAAGGGAAGGTGGACTGTGCGCCTCATCCCGGATGTGAGATCGTGGCTAAATCGAAGGCATGGTGAGACTGACTTCTATCTGACCCGGTTTTTGAGTGGGCATAGGTGTTTTCAGTCTTACCTGCACAAGATTGGTAAGTCACGGTCCCCCGATTGTCGGTATTGCCCAGGAGAGGAAGACAATGCCTGCAACACATTTTTGCGTGCATAAAATGGGACAGGCTGCGAAGAGCCTTTTACGGGGAGAGGGAGAAGGGAGAGCTCATCCCGGATAATATAGTTGCGGTGATGCTCGAATCGGTTGACAAATGGAACCAGGTGGCACATTGTGTTCGGGCAGTCCTAAAATATAAAAGGGACTCACAGCAGCCGAGGGTGTTGGGTTTGAGGGATTGCTTGTCTGGCACTTCCTCTTCCCCTCTCCCCCAGCTTGAAGGCGCGTCATGGCGTAACAAAACAAGACCTGGCCCGAAGTGATGTGTCAAACGGCTCCAGGCTAGGTTCTCAGGTTAACAGGGGAGGTGTTTACTGAATAGTCCGGTCAACTTGCTGCAAACATTGGAGTGCCACACTCTATGCGTAAGTGGGCATTCACCTCCCTCCCACAAAAAAAACAAAAAAAGGCATTTTTTGTTGTACAAAGCAAAAATTAATACCGAGGTTTTTAGGATAAAATTGTAGAAAATTGGTACTAACTTCTATACTTACGATGAAAGCCATGTAAAGAATTAGCAGTGGATGGAAAAAATTAATTAAATTGTAGAATTTATATGTAAAAAATTGCAATTCTGCACGTTCAACGTTTTGCAAAGCTGAAATGGCTTCTGTTTACCAGTATTTGATGAATTAATGCAATTTTTGTAGATAATCTTTTTAGTAATGATCTTCAGTTGCTGGTGGTAAGAATTCATACCGATTGTTTCTAGCATCAATGTATTTGCTGAGTTGCTTCGTTTCTCCACTCCAAGTTCATTTCATGGTATTGGCAGCTTATCGTTGTTGGTTTCATCAATGCTGTGATTTTTGCAATTTTGGCACTATTTTAATTCAATATTTATTTCGATAACTTCATTTGAGGAACATGAGGTGCAAATGGGAAGATATTTTTGTTTCAGATTAAGTTTGTATCCTTCTCGATTGTTTTTAGGCCCAGTTAAGTTTAAGCTTACGGTCCTTACTTTCTGCTTGCGGTGAAAAATCTATGTGGATGTTTTCTTCTTCCCCATCATAAACTTCTTGAAGTCTTGAAGGGTTTGTCGTCGTAACTTTGCATGATGTGGTATTAACGTGTTTACACTCGTTCAATAGAGGATGATAACTGCTTGGCTGCTCTTTATGTCGAGAGAGTGTGAATACGTAATCCGCAACAATTATCACAAAATTTCCAAAATTCAAAATGTTCACAGTACCGATGTCCAAATAACATACTCGACTATTACTCTAAAGACTGACATCAGTAAAAAGTTATTATCCACTCTAAATCTAATTGAATTGTTTAAGTAATCACTTTTAATCCGCATTTCCTTTACAATTTACTCTCAACAAAGTTTTCGTAGATAAATTGTTTTAAGGACAAAGCTTGAAAACTTGCCATAACTTTTTACTTTCCTGTCTCATCTTAAGCTTCACAAAAAGGTGAATGACATGAATCTGAATAATAATTCAGCACAATATCGTCAGCTGGAGGATTCTTAGAAATTCTATGAAGGCATCCTTAACCGTCAGACGTTCTTCTGCTTTGTCCGTCATTTCGAAAAGGAACAGACACATTCAAGAGTAACAAGTGAACAATTACATGAAAAGAAACTTTTCAACTGTCCATTTTTGCTACTTTATCTCCAATCCCTCGTCTCGGTCACCACATCCGTCCGGCTCATCTCAAAACACTCTGACAGTGTCAAATACTTGTAAACGCAATACAAACTACCCCCAGCCGCATGCTTAGATATCCTGCAGCTTAGCACTAGGCTTTGTTTCAAGCAAATCTAATGCCCGGCAGCTGTACGAGTATCTTATCGTTGGACATTCTAGAGAATAGTAAAAGTGACAACAGGACAACAAACTTTCAGCCGTGCTAGCAAGAATCCTTTTTGTAAGAAGCCAGCGCAGCTCGAGAAGTATGTTTTGGTGTAAAGAAGACGTTCAAGTTTTCGCATTATTATCGAAAAGCACAACTTTATTTAAAAATCAACGAGAGCGAAGAAAACAGGACGTGACAATATGACAACGGCATTGGCGCCGTTAGTGTTGAATGAAAGATTAATCCGAAAAGGAGTGTGGGGGCCTTGAATGCCAACTGGCTCAAAAAGTAGATATGAATAATTTAGTTGCGCGAGTTAGAACCCTGGAATGCGAGAAGGATGTTGAGCTTAATTAAATTTTCAATATTTGAAAAGTTCGACCTAATTAAATACTAAGTTTGAACACGTTGCTGCTTGATAGAGTTGAGTTCGATCTAGGAACAAACGATAATGAAACTCTATTTATCAGTTTGTGTTTGTATTTTAACATTTTCGACGTTTAGGACTTCAAATTGACCCTCATTTAAGCTAATTAAAAAGGTGAAAAATATTAATACTGGCAAGAGTCTGAATTAGTGCAAAAAGAGTTGAAGTTGAAAGTTCACTATATACCAAAAAGGATCCTGCAATATAGCATCAATATAAATATATAGAGTATCTCCATTACTGAATACTGGGCATTATTCAGATTAATTACTGCTAAAGAATAAAGATTTCTTACAAAATGTCTGATTGAGTAAAGCTGGCGATTTTGGGTTCTTGGATTCGTTTTGCTTGGAGCTGGTGCGATTTAGCACCCTAGCTCCTTTGTATCTGTAAGCAATTATTTGCTCACCGTGATCAATTTCAATTTTTTTTAAAGCTAGCGCTGATAGTTGTATAAATTTTATTTGGGAGTGGATTCCCAGGGTGGTGTTAGGATATATGTCTACTTTGTCGAGCAGTTTAAGAGCTTTTTCACGCACGTATATTTCGCCAGGTTCGATTCTGAGGTCCTTGTAAATCTCCGTATTGCTAGCATACCATAGGACTCCGAAGATTTGTCTGATGATTATGTTTTGCATGGATTGTAGTGCCTTTTTGTTGATCCCTGTTGTCTGGTAGAAGGCGTTACTACCGTATAGTAGCGTCGGTCGTATTATTTGTCTGTAGATCAGCAGACGGTTCTTGATATTGAGTTTCTTGGCCTTAAGGAGTGGATAGAGTTGGGGTAGCACATTGTAGCAACGTCCTCGTTTGTTGCGTATGTGGTGGGCCAGGAGAGTTTGTTGTCGAATGTCAGTCCTAGGTATTTGGCTGTTCTTGACCAGGCAATATTTTCGTTTTCGGTTGTTGTTGTCTTTTTCGAGTTATAAATAATGCCTGGGTCTTGTCTGTGTTCAACTTAATCTTCCACTTGCGAAAATAATTCAAAAGTATGTCTATTTATCGAAATGACCCGTACCAAACAAACTGCTCGTAAGTCGACTGGTGATAAAGCTCCGCGTAAACAGCTTGCAACCAAAGCTGCTCGTCAAAGTGCGCCAGCAACCGGTGGTGTAAAGAAACCTCATCGTTACCGTCCGGGAACAGTTGCACTTCGTGAAATTCGTCGTTATCAAAAAAGTACCGAATTGTTAATCCATAAATTGCCCTTCCGACGGCTTGTTCGGGAAATCAGGCAAGATTTTAAAACTGATTTAAGGTACCAGAGTTCGGCTGTGATGGCGCTTCAAGAAGCAAGTGAAGCTTATCTAGTTGGCTTGTTTGAAGATACGAATTTGTGCGCGATTCATGCAAAACGTGTCACCACCATGCCCAAGGATATTCAACTTGCTCGTCGCATCCGTGGTGAACGTGCCTAAATTGATTCATATTAGTGGATTCATATGGAGAGTTGCAGTTTGGTGGTGATGACTCTTGCCTCTCTGGATGAGTATAGAAAACAGGTATCGTCGGCATATAGGGGCTTGTGGACATTCAAAGGCAGCCGAGGTAGGTATGCAGTAAAGATATTGTATAGTATGGGGGAAATGGGTGATCCTTGTGGGACTTCAGCTTGAATTTGCCGCATGGTTGAGAGGTGGTTGTCAATTTTGACACGAAACGATCTACCTTTTAGAAAGGAGCCAATGATTTGGATGAGCTGCAGTGGCATTTGGGATTCATGCATTTTGTAAATAAGTCCTGCATACCAGGCTTTATTAAAGGCTTTGGCTATGTCAAACATAACCAAACCCTTTGATTTCCTGAGGCTTAGCCCTAGTCTAATGTGTTGGACCACCCTAGTAAGCTGGAGTTTTATGGAGTGTGCTGGCTTGAGGCCAAATTGTTCTTCTGGAACTATTTATTTTTCGGTAACAACCTCAGTTTGTCGATTTAGTAGCATCCGCTCTACTATTTTCGACAGAGAGGATAATAGGCTAATAGGTCGCCAGTTTTGTGGAAACAAGAGGTTTTTACCAGGTTTTGGAAGACCAGTAACTATTGCTGATTTCTATATTTTGGGGTATTTTTGTAAGCGGTAAATTGCGTTTATAATCGCTGTTATTGCATCGAGAATGTTATCCGGGAGCCATTTTACCATGGTGTTGGTTATTAAATCAAGTCCTGCTGCTTTTCATTTGTTCAGTTCTTGTATGATGTCTTTAACCTCTTGAAGACAGGTGCTTTGTATTAGGTCGGAGTCTGTAATGTCTGACCTCATGAGCCCGTTGGTCAACCGATTGACGTGATTTTCATGTTCGTCAAGGTCCTCCTTATCACATGAATTTTCACAGAACTGTTTGCCTTACCAGAGCTGTCGAATTTGATACCATAAGAGCCGTGAATTGGTGATATCATAAGCTTGTTTTTAATACGAAATCATTTGGAAACTCTCCAGAAAGCATCGCACCCAGGCTTCAGACTTTGCAAGAAGCTCTCCCATTGTTCATTGCGGAATTTTGATATCGGATCACTAATTTCGTTTTGAATTTCATTTGCTTGTTGGTGTAACCTAGGATCACCTGTGTTCCTAGCCCTTCTCCGAACGCGATTTCTCCTCGTTAAGTTCGTTAGGAAGTTCATAGGGGTTTGTCACTCTTGTCAGAGTTGTGACTGTGTTGTTCTCTTTTGCCTGTATTATTTTGTCTGTGATTTCTTCTTTCATTTTTTCAGTGCCGTTGGCTGTTTCAGGTGTTTGAATAATGGTTTCTTTAGCCAGTGCGACTTGGAAAGCTTGCCAATCAGTTTTCTTCTTTACTTGTAGGGGTTCATCTATGTACATTCCTCCTTTTAAGAAGAGCACTGGTTTGTGATCGGATGAAAGTTCGTCGAGGACTTCGATACGTACATCGTGTTCAAAGGTACGTCATATACCAATGTCAAGAGGATACCTATTTCGGTAGCTATAATGTGTTCGTTGGGGATATGCAGGCTTAATGTGTCTGTGGGATATGCAGGCTTAATGTGTCTGTGATGAATCGATTTAACTCAGTCCCAGCACGGTTGCTTCTCACAGCTCCGCAACTTCGGTGATAGGCATTGAAGTCTCTGGTAAGGAGTATGGGTCCCTGAAAGTCCAGAAGTTTTTCAATATCTTCAATGAGTAGCTGCAACTTGTGCGAACAATTTCCTGACATTCACTGGATTTTGAGGACATCAACCATAGTTGACTGGATGCTCTTCACCACAGTTCACACATTTTGGCTTTTCCCCTGCTTTTTTAACGCTTTTGGAAAAATGGTGGAGCCCATCGCATTTAATTCAACGGGCCTGTGCGTGATAGTTTTTGGAGGAGTGTCCTAACTGCTGACAGTTGTGGCACATAACTTGTCCTGTACGAGGGCTTTGCGCTTCGACAGTGCATATGAGGTGACATATTGCCCTTATGTTGTATATGCCTGTCTCAAATTTGGGAAGGAGGACCTTCACCAATCTGAATGGCCCATCTCTTAACTTTATGTAGTGGATTTTGATGAGGTGAAATCCTTGGCTTTCCAGATCTTCTTTGGTGTCGTCAATTGACAGTCCATACAGACCCCTGATGACCACATTCATATTCCTTTCATCAAGAAAGATATACGTGTGGTATGGAATCGTCATTTCTGTCATGTTTTTTGTCAGTTTTCTGTGGTCTTGTAGAATTACCTGGATCTCCAAGTACACCCTTTTGGCGGATTCATGTATAATTCCAAGGTATTGTATGTCCTTCAGGACTTGGGTCCACTTTTCAGGCTCTCAAAGGATGAC
Source organism: Odontomyia ornata (assembly GCA_963969285.1). Classification (NCBI taxonomy): domain Eukaryota; kingdom Metazoa; phylum Arthropoda; class Insecta; order Diptera; family Stratiomyidae; genus Odontomyia; species Odontomyia ornata. Next base: position 287,920,728 of record OZ017740.1, on the reverse strand, counting down.
GGGTACCATTGTCCGTTTCTTGTCGTCGTCTGGGGATGGATGGGGTGGATGCTGTGGGAGTGGTTTTCTTTTTCGGTGGGTAGCCAGGTCTGGTAGAGCCATTGAGAGACCCGGCGGTGGCAGAGGAAGAAATTCTTCATCCTCCTCAGCAGAGTCTTCCTGCATGGCTCATTTTCTTCATCTTCTTCTTCTGTGGCTTCCACTTCCACAGCTTCTTCTTCTGAAGTAGGAGGAGGAGGGCGGAGAGCTCTCTGATGAGGAGGATGAAGAATCCCCTTCCCTTTTTTTTTTGTTCTTCTTTTTTGATTTGGCCCGCGCCAAATGCCTCAATTGCTCCATGGACTCTTTATTAGCTCGGCGTTGTTCTGCCAACTCCAAGTTTACATCAATAAGTTGCTGTTGAGCCTGCCTCAACTGCTGTTTTACTTCGTTAAGCTGTGGTTGCACAGTTTGCGAAGCTTTCAATTGGGCAAGATCTTTGTCCATTGTGATATATCTGTCATATCCACAACCCACCCAAACTAAACTCAAACACTATGAAATTTATTCAACTATTTAAATAATTATTATACGGATCAAAATTATCAAAATGATATGGTCTCACAACCAAGGAAAGCAAAAATCACTCACCCAGAAGACTCCTTGCTTTTTTGCCAGCTTGTCCTTTCTTCTTCTCGTTAGGGTCTTCCCTCCCGCTCGCACTTTTCACTTTGTTTTTATTATTATCACTGCCGCCATAACTTCTGACTTCAATCACTCACTATGTTCACTCACTAATTGACGACTTCCGCAACGATGTCCGCAACGATGCACGGCTTCCAGAACACTATGAGATTTGGGTTCTTATTTCGTTTGCTGTTGTAAGCATATGCTAGATATTATAATGAGTTAAAGTAGCAGGAGAGTTCTCTGGCCCGAAGATTTTTATAATATAATGAGTAAATCAAATAATGCACTCTAAATATCAAGAACTAATCTCATTCACAGATTCATAAAAATCATACAAAATAAAATGTGGATTTCATATTATTAGATTTTCTTACTATGTTATAAGAGCCTATTGAAATCACGACCTATCTGTCCGTCTAGCATAGCAGTTTTTCTCCCAAACTGCAGTAGCTGTAGACACCAAACTTGGTAAGTGAATGTAAAGTAATGGTGTTACGCGGAAATCTGTAACCAGATTTTGAAATCCGCATCAACCTGGACCTCCCTGAGATAAAATTCTCGAAAAACACGATTACTTCAATCATCGCCAGGCTTTTTGACCCATTGGGCATCCTGGCACCATTTATTATGACCACCAAGTTGTTCCAGCAGGCGTTATGACCATTGGAGCTGGAGTGGGATGCAGCTTCGCCAGCCGGGATGCGCAGGCAGTTTCACAGTGAGCTGCCATCCCTGGAGAACGTTCATTTTCTCGGCCATGTTAACGCCTGCGAGAAGCTAGTACAGTTGCAGCTACATACCTTCTGTAATACCTCAGAGAAGGCATATAGTGCCGCAATATACGTCCGCTCAACATCAAGGAGTGATCAAGTTAGTGTCGGGCTGCTGTGTGCTAAATCAGTCAAAGTGCTAACGGTTCCACACTTAAAACTGTATGCTGCCAAGCTGGGAGCTGAGCTTACTAAGCGAATCAAAACGGTGTTCAACCTACCAGATGTCTTCCATATCTTCCGGGCTGATGCTAAAATTGTGTTAGCTTGGATCAACTCTACTGCCTCGTCCTACAACATCTTCGTTGCCAATCGTGTCTCCACTATTCAATTGCTGTCGAGATCGAACCAATGGTGACACGTTGCTTCATGAGGCAATCCTGCCGACATCCTATCACGTGACTTCGCCCCAGCTGAACTAAGTGGTTACGAGCTATGGTTACATAGGCTAACTTTCCTGAGCAGTCCCAAAGCGGCCTGACCGCCCAAGTAGAAGAATGAAGGCTTCTGCGAATTGAAGAAACAGTGAATCAAGGCAACAACACTAACGAGGCTTAGCATGTCAACTCATTCGGAAAGCTTAAACAAGTAGTAGCCTACGTGCTGCGTTTTGAAGATCTTTGCAAACCAAGCTTCCAGCTTCCACAGTGCGCGGTCCAGCAGGTACAAAACAAGAACTCTCCAGAGCCCTAGGAGTCATCGTTAAATGCATTCAACAAGACGACTTCTGCGAAGACTTTCGGAATATCTAACTCAAGAGGCAGGTCACCAAAATTAGCCCCTTATCAAAGCTGGTGCCTTTTCTGGATTCGGACGGAATCCTGTGCGTTGGCGAGAAGCTGGAAGCTTCCCAGCTCTCTTTTGAGACCGAACATCCGATGATGCTGTCGTACACGGATCCGTTTCCAAGGTTGCTGATGACAGACATGCATCGCGACAACTGCTCAGGCGCTGCTCGCCACGATGAGACAACGTTTCTGGCCTATCAAAAAAAGCAGCTGGCAAGATCAATTGTGCGATAGTGCATGCGATGTGTCCGAGTGAGGCCTCAGCTTTTCGACCAAATTATGGGAATCCTACCTGGTGTTCGTGTACGACCTGCCTACCCATTCATTACCGCCGGAGCCGACTTTTGCGGGTCCATGCTAATACATTACCGTGGCAGAGGTGTGAGGCCGCAGAAAGGTTACATCGCTATCTTTTGCTGCTTTACCACCAGGGCCGTCGATTTGGAATTTGTGAGCGATGTCATCACTGATGGTTTTATCGGCGCCTTGTAGCGGTTCATCGGAAGACAAGGATACTGCAAAGACCTGTATTGTGACAACGCTACCAACTTTTTGCGTGCGCACAACCAACTGTGCAAATTGTCTTCATCTATCCACTCGGTAGAGGCTCAGCACAAGGTGAGCGACTCATGCAGTAGCAGAGGAATAGTTTTCCACTTCTTCTCACCGCGTGCACATCAACGTGGCGGCTTGTGGGAAGTAGCGTTTAAATCGACTATATCCGTGGGACCGGCTACTTGGAGGCAGTTGCGTTACCAGTATGGCTTGGATGTTTTCATATATTACACTAAGTAAAATGACCATTCGATTGCATGCAGTACTAGGTTTGCTGAGAGGATGAACTCGACTCGTTGTCCAATATGCTTGATTAGCAATTAACGAGTGAGTCATTATTTATTTCTCATCCTTGATCCCATCCCATCTGTGCTGCCGTCTCTTCAACTTAACATTGCAGCGGCAGAACTTGACTGCATTCGGTTGCTGATGGAGGCGGTGTGTAGTGCTTATAAGGATGTTTATGATGTCCGAAAGGGGCTGCAGCAATGGGCTGCTGCCTCAGCGGGTGAAGATTTTGGTGCTCGCAGGAATTGGCCTTGTCTAAAGATGCGTGAATGTGCTGGCAGATTAGCGTTGCGTATCGTGAGGCGAGTTCTTTTCCCCAGCACAAGGGCCCATTGCATTCACAGATTATAAGATATACATATCTATATTCGACGGTGTCGAGATCGAGATACCCCGCCGAAGGAATGAACTATTGAAACGCGACCCACTGAGCTTGAGTAACGCGCGTGGGACGCGAGAAGATAATGTCTTTACAACTAACATTTACGACCCCCAAATAAGAGTGAGGCATCCAGATGGAAGCGATGCCCATTCGCTCCTTCCCATCCGGGTCAAGATCCATTGTAGATGTAGCCATTTATTTTTCATTTAAACGAAAAATTCATACATAAATAATTTATATGAACTTTTCCCTTAAATTAAAAGTAAAAATGTTTCAGATTTATGTTAAATTAGTATACAACAGGATCATGCACAACTTTACCATAAATAAGAAACCTGTGCGGAAGGTCACTCCACCCTGCAAGGGCACCTGTAACAACAAAAGAAAAGAGGACAGCTCATGTTACACCCAAAAGAAAACAAAGTGCTCCGGTGGGGCTTACGGGCCCGGCTAAGCGCATCCGGAGACTAAGCTGCCAAGCGAGAATACGGCTTGCCGGTTTCCCTTTCTTGCAGCACGAAAAAGGACACGTCACCCTTTCCCACGACGCGAAATATCGGACATAACAACGCGAGAATTATATGGCCCAACTGCACTCTATCAGGCAAATTAAGGTCACGAGAATTTGCTACACTCTATACACCTCCCCTGAACACGAACACTCAACTTTGAATTTTCTTTCCGCGAATCCACACCCAAGCCACACCCCTTACAACCTGGAACTCAAATTCAAAAGTGTTATGTAAGTCCTTTAATTACTTTTTAAAAGAAACTTCAGTTATACAAACTTACATTTCTTTTCAAATTTTTTAATGCAAATAACTAAACTAAATTCACAATTGCAATCGACCGAAAAAGAAGAAATCTTTAAAAGGAAAACTTACTGGTCTACAAGGTAGACTTCCGCTGCTTCCGTCGACGTTTTCGAAATTACTTTGCCACTTACTGCTCCGACTGCTCTCTCGATGCTTTCCTTCGTGCCGATGTTTTCCTTCGTGCCGATGTTTTTCAATGTCGTAATCTGCCCTCCGTCTAGTACGCACTTGCTAAACTTGATTTCAAAAATCCAGCCGACGCTCGTCTTCTGTAATATCCGCCGTCGCTTCACTTTTTCACCTTCGAGTCACCAATCCAAAGATAAAGGCGCGGCGCCATTCGTCGCGCTCTCAAATAATCTCCCTCTAACGACCACTTTACCACTCTCCAACCAAGTTCTTTGTTTCGGATTCAGCTACCTCTTTGGAGTGGTTCAGCTTCATTCACTCTGGTGTCGTTCACCACAATCATGGCTTAATTGACTGAATATCTTTTCTGACAGTTTGCAATGTCAGATTAAATTGTTTATTATTAAATAGTGATGTCGAGGTATAATATGATGTGAATTTAAGTAGTGCTTTTCCGGGCTTTATTCTACGTGATTTGACAAGTGAACTGGTCATACGACGCTCGGCCAAGTACGCCTGGAGAGAAATATCCGCTAAAGTGAATATTTTGCTAAGCTATTTTATTATTTTTGTTTCAAAAAATTGTATAAATAATTAGAAAACATCGCTTTTTGCATTCTCGCTTGACGAAGTTGTTAGATATTGTGTGACTTATCACACTGAGCTCAGCTTTTTGCGTTTTCTGCTTTCTCATCCTTTCCACCTACATTGTCGTTGTCGTTATCGCTGCCGAAATTTCGATTAGCTCCCGCGCAGAAGTTTGGTCTACTGCGTGTGGTTATGATGCAAATGATGGTCTGTTTTATTGTCTTTAATCAGCTTTCTGCGTATTCTGCTTTCTCATCCTTTTCACCTACGTTGTCTTCGTCGTCATCGCTATTGCTGCCGGAATTTGGATCAGCTTCTGATGTTGACTCGCCTCCTTAATCTTTCGCTGCAAGCGATCCTCAGTCATGATGCACATTTCTGCAACTCGTCTCATTAGTGCACTTTTGGTCTCTAAACGATGTTTAACCTTCTCGTTAAGGATGTAAATTTTGCTGGCCAGTGAATTAAGACATTCCTTTCAAATTAAGTTGTTGTCAATTAACGCCGGAGCTGATGTGGCATATACTCTCGCAGCAACCAACCTAACTACCAGTATGGGTTATACTTATTTATTTAATTATTTTTTTTAAAATCATATCTACAAGTACTCGTACTTAAATTACTGGTACGGGTACAATTAAAAAGTATTAATCAAATCCTAATCGAGTGCGGCTTAGCATTGCTTTGTCTAATAAGTCACGCAACTGATATGGTAGTGTTTGGGGTGAGATAATGTTGATGCTGATTCTACTCCATCCGTAACACTCACCCGATGGCCACCTCATGAGTGGAGGGGCCAGCCAAGTCAAGAGTCAAACAAAATGGAAAGATCGAGTTTCTCTTTTCTTTATCTTTTCATTTCCTTATTTTATTGTTATATAATAAAATATAAAAAGATACAATACTTCAATTAAAATAATGGTAATGTGTTGACACGCGCATGTAAGTTTGTTTTGAAATCTTGACATATTTTGCAAATAAACTCAAATTTTGGTAAAATTATATATGATAACATGAAAGAAGATACAAAAGTTATGTGTAATAATGTAAAAAACAGAAAGAAAGATTATATATAATAATTGAAAAGAAGAAACCGAAAGGGTACTGACCTACTCCTATAAGAACGGTTAGGGCCTGCAAATTCGTTCAGAACGGTGACAACGATTCAAAAAAAAAATCACAAAAATAGTATTGAATATACTAAAACTTTATGGTCACTTGGGAATAAAAAATTCTCAACAAGATGTTGTTAATTAAGGTCTAATCTTGATTGATCAAGCCAAAACAAAAAAATCTCAGGTGCTCAACAGGTCGATAAATAAAATAGTCAGCATGAATGCTCTTGTAGGTCCTTCAACACCCGGTATTCGTACGTGTTAACCTTCCGATTTTAGAACCAGCGCTATGCTAACTGTTGCACTTCGATGATCAGACTATTGTACTTCGCTGTTTTCGTGACCTTTTTGGCTGTCCGGTGCTGGCATTTTATTTGGCATGCTGCGTCCAGGAAGCGCTCAATTTGATCTGCACCTTCGTAGTTGACAGAGCCACGGCATACTGCTTCAAAAAAGTCATTTATTATTGCCCACGGTTCTTGCAGCAAGTCACATAAATAGCAATGTGGATGTTTTGTTTGAAGAGATATTTTTTCGACACTCGATTCCTCGGCAAGACACATCCACCAATTGGATGGAAATTCGGAAGGAAGGATGTCGCGAGGTTCGTCGAGGTGCTCACAGCAGGTGCCTCACCGCAGGGAGCTTCACAGTGGACGGACGAGCTGACAGCAACTCTTCAATGCCCCGTCGAAAACCCCGGCACAGCAAGCCCCCAGTGAACTGGTGGTCAACTGAAATCGCTGAAAAGAGAAGGGAGTGTCACAAGCTTCGGTGTGAGGCTCAACGCGCACAGAACCCTGGCGAGCCATGCAACCGGCTACCAGCGTACAAGTTGGCCAGGAAATGCCTTCGAAAATTGATCAATAACAGCAAGACTTCCAGCTGGCAAGATCTAGTGGACAATGTGAACAAAGATCCGTGGGGCCTTGTCTACAAGCTAGTTATGCGGAAGCTTGTTGCCCTACGGAAACCTTGCATACATGATACGGAAAAGATGGACGAGATAGTGCGGGCACTGTTCCTCGCCCATTCCGTCCATGTTGACGCTGTCCATGGTGGAACAGCAGTCGAGTGCCCACTCTTCACACAGCTGGAACTGAAAGAGGCAGTCCTTTCACTGAAAGCGAGGAAGGCTCCAGGTCGAGACGGTGTTCCAGCTGAAATTTTGCAGCTTGTATACCACTATTGTCCTGAATTGCTGTTCAGCAGATTCAATGCTTACCTAAGGGACGGGGTTTTCCCGGTACGATGGAAGGTGGCGAGGCACGTGCTAATTAGCAAGGGGAAGGGGAATCCCAAATTGCCGTCTGCATACCGCTCGTTATGCATGCTAGACACGGCTGCGAAGTGCTAGAGAAACTCATCAAGGGGAGACTCACTGACGCGATTCGTGCTGCTGGGGACCTACCTCCTCGGCTGTACGGCCTTAGATCAAGACGCTCCACCATTGATGCGATTGCAGAGGTGGTTAACGCTTTCCAAAAAGCAGAGGCATATAGTCACGCCAGTCAAAGGATCGTCCTGTTGGTGACACTCAACATCAGGAACGCCTTCAACTCCACTCGACGGGTGGATATTCTGGATACGCTAGAAAACGCTTTGCAAGTTCAAGAATATCCATTGCGACTTTTGAGAGATTGCAGCCTGCTTTACGACACGACACAAGGCCAACGTAGGATGGACGTTGCATCGGGTGTTGTCCAGGGAGCTATCCTTCGCCCGAATCTGTGGAATGCGCCCTACGATTGGCTACTGAGACTGGAGATGCCAGATGAGTTGCGCTTAATCGGCTATCCAGATGATGTTGTGGCTCTGGCCGCTGGACGCACCGTTGAACAAGCGCAACTTAGGCTAGGTATGCTAATGGGCCGATCGAGGGACTGGATGACTGCTCGAGGGTTCGTTTTAGCACTGGAGAAAACCCGAAGTGGCCACCTGGCCAAAAAAATAATCCCTAAGATAAGGATGATCAGTATTGGGGACATATTGATCGAATCGAAGCCAGCGGCAAAGTACCTGGGGCTACTGATCGACTTGAAGATGAGTTTCCCTGAGCACACCAGGGCAACAGCCGAGAAGGCTTCTTGGAAGTATCGGCTCTGCGTCGATTTATGGCCAACGTAGGGGGACCCAGCCCATCAAGAAGACGCTTCTTGATGAGTGCTGTAGGTTTAATGCTACTGTACGGAGCAGATATATGGGGCGACGCTCTCAGTAAGGAGGTTTACGGAAAACGCCTGGCACAGGAACAGAGAAGAGGAGCACTGAGGATTGCATCTTCGTTTCCGCCAGTCTCTGATTCGGCGGTGAAAGTTATTGCAGGCATGGTACCTGTCAGCCTCCTTGCTAGAGAGCGCCACTTTATTTTTCTGCTTCGAAACGAGGATGCGAAGGAGACGGTTGTCGGTGAAGAGAGACAGCGCTCACTCAACGATTGGTAGCAGTCTTGGGTGAATTGCATGAAAGAAAGGTGGACTCCGCGCCTCATCCCGGATGTGAGACCGTGGCCAAACTGAAGACTTGGTAAAACTGACTTCTATCTGACCCAACTTTTGAGCAGGAGTAGGTGTTTTCAGTCTTGCGTGCACAAAATTGGTAAGTCAGGGTCTCCCGATTATCGGTTTTGCCCAGAAGAGAAGGACAATGCCTGCCACACATATTTTGCGTGCACAAAATCGGTCAGGCTGCGAAGGGAACTCTACAAAGAGACGGGAGAGCTCACCCCTGATAATATAGTTGCAGTGATGCTCGAATCGGTTGACAAATGGAACCATGTGGCACATTATGCTCGGGCAGTCCTAAAATATAAAAGGGACTCATAGCAGCTGGAGCGCTGGGGCTGGGAAATTTCTTGTCTGGCACTTCCTCTTCCCCTCTCCCCTCCTGCTAGGAAGGGGATCTCTCAGCTTTAAGGAAAAGAAAAATTTGAGTTGGAACCATCTTAAGGGCGGAAAATATAGCATCGTGGAAAACTTAAAGGCAAACAAGATCGCAAAAACAAGGGATTTGATAGTCGGGAGAATTTCGGCGGCAAGGGAAACTGAGCGAACAACGGATGTCTGTTGGTTCATAACGGGCCCTAAATAGGGAAATCAATAGTTAAACTTTTGCATATTAGTAATTTGGCCAAGATTGTTGTAATCCTCTTAGTTTTAAAAATACTTATGGAATGGTATAAATCAATATTTATGCAACAGTGAAAATCAAGAGTGCCCTCCACGTTTTTTTTAGGGTTTTGTACTAAAATACAAAACCCTATTGCAATCACGACCTGTGTCCGTCTGTCCGTCCGTCCGTCTGTATGCCACAGCACTTTTTCTCCGAAACGATAGAGGCTACAGCTATGAAACTTTGTGGAAAGGTCAGAAGTGGTGACTTCTTGAAAGTTCAAGGGTGGAAAATTATTTTCAAAGGGGTTTGAGGGGGGGTCTCCCCATATAGGGAGGTGACCCCTCAAAATAAAAAAATCTCACCATTGGTAGTCGAGTAGGGTGTCATTGGAAAGGTCTCAGTGAAATCTTTTCAAAAGTCTTAAAACTGCCTTATGAGTACCGAGCGGGGCAGGGGAAGGGGAAATTGTCGAACTTTTCGCGTACCCCCCCTCGCGATTGGACACCTTCCATCGAAAAATCTTTAAAAAATCATGAATGTAGGCCTTAATGAGTACAACAACAACAAATACATGAGAAGTCGGAATTCGCTCAACTTTGTTAGTAATAGTATGATTTATCGATTTTATGTTTTCTTGAATAAAATCTAAACGGTACCCTTAAATTCAATAAAGTATAGCAAACAGATGAATATTTATAAAATTGATTTTTCCTGAAAGTTTCACAAAGGTCGAATAGTATTTAACGAAGTTATAGCGATTTGAATTTTCCTGTATTACAATGGAACAATATGCCCTGTAGTGCTATGGAAACATATAGCTATGGAGCCATATGCGCTTTTTACCGACTTAGACACTACAGCTTTGTTAGGATTTGCATGAAAATTTCAGGAATGATAGGTATCATGAAGATAAGTACTTACAAAAGAAGCAAGTCGAAGAGGCAGGAGCGAGCTCCTAGCAAAAGGGCTTTGTAACCATTCTAGGATTCGAAAAAATAGGCCATGAATCGAGGAGTGGCCCCTGAAAAAACTTTCATGAAAGGTAGCCGATATGAGTATCAACTGAAAGTTCTCTATGAGAGCTTTTCAAAACAGTTCTTAAACTGACAGTTTTTGTTTGAGGGGGGGGAAGTACATGAAAAATGTGTTTCCTCCCTCGCAAATGGACACCCGTGATTTAAAAAATCTGAAAAAATTATCAAGCGAGATATTTATGGGTATAACTTTAACAAATACTTCAAAAGTCAAAATTCTTTCAACTTTGTTAATAGTATGACCCTCAAACATGACGTGTTTCTTGATTTTATTCGTTGTTGGTTACTGCATTTTGTAAGTTGAGTACAAAACCTTTCTGACATGAGCTGTGTACCCAATTGTTTATTTCTTGAATTGAATGGGAAGTGGAAAATTCGTTTGATGGACGCGTTTATTAGGGTGTAGCTTGCTCAGGTGAAGTAATTACGCATCAAATGCTACGGTGATTGATCCGGAGTCTCAGTTGTCTTACTCAGGGGTCTCAGTTGTCTTAATTCAGGGCTCCGCAGTCTCGTTCGGCAGACCAAAGGTGACGGCACGAAATCGGGCGAACGAGTGGCGCCACGGCCCATCTTCATTGGGCCATACGGGACCCGAAAGCCCCACCTGAAAGAACCCTCTTGGCGCAGGGCAATAACTGCTTCCCTCTTTTGCGTAGCAATGGTGTTGCCTTTATTAATTATTTGCCATGCAGTTATTTGTTGATTTTGTTAACAATTTTCTGAACTGATTTAGAAACTCAATCCCAGGTTTATTATGACCGCTTTTAAAATTAACTGGGAAAAGTAAATGTATCCTTTTATTTATCTCCACATTATTGCTACTTAATTGAAGTTTTCTTGCATGCTCATTGAGTAGGTTTCGGAAAAAAATTTTATCGATGATGGTAGCGGTGATAATGGCAGTTTTTATTTCAGGTTTACTAATAATATTATCGAGTTGCGGATTAAACTGTTCCGCACTTATTGTGTTACTATTATTATGAAATTGCTTCTTTTCGTGACGGTCCGTCGAGCAGTTTGACAAGGCGGGCTGCTCGATTTCACAAGTGTTTGCCGCATTGTTACCAGTTATATTTCATATTTTAAAGAGCGCCACGTAGAAGGCCAGAAACTTATACAATGACTGTTGAAGACATGCAAAATACCTTAAAAGGTTATTTCCGGTATGTTTGCTGTGTCAAAGAATATTTTCAAAGAATTTCAGCAAGTAAAACGTTTTTCCTATCCAGCATAATATAAACATGCCCTTTCCACTCTTAACTTAAACTATCTTTCTAGCATGGAACTCACAAAAACTTACATCTTCCCGACAAAAGGACAAGCATAAATCTTTCATCTAAGGTAGCAAAAATTTCCCAACACATTAATCCTTAACTAAATAAAAAGGATTCTCCTTTAGAACTATTTTCTTTGTGGGACATAAGCTCCCAGCACTTTACTAGCAAAATATCCAAGTTACTTGCACCCCTACCACTACCAACATCTGTCGTGTAAGTTCAGTGAAGCGTTTTCTTTTGTAATACTTCATTCTACTTCCAAAGAGATTTCCCAAGACAATGCTTAAAATTGTACTGGAAAAACACTATCTTGCATAATATTATAATAGCAAGTGTGTTGAGATATGTAGGACAGCAAAAACTAAAGGAAACGGTGCGGACGGGAAAGGTTGCTAAAGGATTGTAAGTGAAGATAATAAGTTAGCGAAAGATGAACGATGAACGGTAAAGATATGCAAAATCACAAGGAAAAGAGCAAATCTTCTTCTTATGCTTTACAAAGTTTATCCATGAATATTTCAAGGATAATGTTTTCCTGCTTTTTTCGATGTTTTTTTTCTTGTTTCTGTGCTACCACTTGAAAGTTCCAAAGTGGACGTTATCAGCTTTGTTTTGCGGTAGAGTTGGATTGTTAATGATGTAGATGCAGGATGTTTTCCAAAGCAAAACCTTGAGTCGTGAATATTTATACGAGTTATTTTTCTAAATTGAAAAAAAAATAGCCCAAATTTTCTCATCTTGTCTTTTATGATTTATTGTAGAGTTTCAATGCAATACGAACTCCTTTCAAAATAGTTTTTTGAAATATAATACATCAGTTCAATGTTAAGGATGTCCACTGACTGCAAACTCATTCTTTTGGAGGAAGTGGATCGGGAGTGTATCGATTAATTAATTACACTAATTACAAATAAATTGATAACAGACAATGTTCTATTCCTTTTTCAATGCTCCTGTATTTTAATTATACTTTAATGAATTGATTTCTTCGACGTATCCTTTTTACCCCTGACGTCCAGTCTAATTTATTAACCTGTTCAGCGACCTTACACAAGCTCAACTTAGTCGTCCTGCAAATGAACAGGCAACGGAGAAGACAAGGCGCTTCTTTGAAATTACTTAGGAGATCGATTGTTTCCAAGTCAGATGTCAGACTTATTTAGTATGCCTCCTTATTTTCCTTGCTTACCTGTCTGTCTATGCCCACCTACCCACTTACGTATACAAATAAGACGCTTTGCTGGAATGATCCAAATCAATGGCTGAACGAGTGAATGAAATGAATGGACATTGAAAGCTCTTGTCTTCAGCAAAAGCCAAAAATTCAATAAAATACTGTTGTAACAAAGCATGTTTCGGACAAAGGATGCTTCAGGCCAACAGAAAATCTGGGGAATCAATAAATCTTTTCAATATTATGTGAAGACTTCAGAGCCATATGCACTGTCTTGAAGAATTCCACTCTGAATATATAAGGAAGGTAGTTAGTTAGTTTCCAAGAAAAATGTTCAAGTCCTTGAAGACCATTGGGAAAGATGAGCAACTGACTTGCTGCGTGGTCAATGATGAGGAGAATAATCTATATCAGGCCTAAAAATCCAATTAGATATGATGACTAAGGATAAAATGGAAAGATTATCGAGCATCTGTTGCATGCTAATCATTTTGTTAGGCTTTCTCATTCCGTCAATGCCTCCCTGCCTGTACTGAACGGGCGTTTGTTTTCACTCTAGGCATTATCCTTAATTGACTATTTAACTCTCTTAAGGCGATGAAATTGATTTTTCTTGAAACCAAAATGCTAATTTTCCTTGTCTTGTGTCTAATTACAGGGTAATCCAATCGTCTCATCCCGTCTGCAATACAATTATGTTGGTGGGAGTTATTACGTGCTTGGCATCGGTTATCCTGCTTGGAATCGATGGTCGTTTCGTTGATCCCGAAACATACCCACAGGTAAGTGTATTTTGAATGTTTACTTTCCTAGAGGATTATCTTTGTGAAACATTATTTTAGAGCATTTAAATGCAAAAATTGATTACAGGGTTTGGAGAGATTACTATAACTGCAAATGAATTTAGAAAGGTTTCACTTGGATGCTTAATAAATTGCCAAAAAAATGTAAAAACATATTTAGCTAACATAAATCTCTGTGTAAGCCTAAACTTTCTGTCAATATTTCAGTATTATTAAATCGAAATCCATGTCAGTAAGAGAAATCAACCTTAAAAATCAATCGTGGTTGGCAAAAAGACGACGGAGAGGGATATGGGTGGGTTATCATGTGTCATCTCATCGTCTTTCAATGATCAATTGTATTCTTCACAATTCACAATTTTCCATACTTTTGGCCTTGGTATAAGTGATCATAATTCATAAATTGTGATTTAACCCGGCCTCAGGTGCGCTTCAAAAGTTTTCGTCTCGCGAGCCGGAGTGGCTTATTAAATTTCACAAGGAACACCATCTTAGCATTGGCTAGACTACTTTTGCACCGACGGAAAGTTTCTTCCACCTCCAGCGTCCATTCAATAGACGTTTTATTGTTTTTCTTTGCCTTAGCATAAGTCTATTTAGAGGTCCTTGGAGGATGCTGTGGGACAGATAAGTTGACGGTAAAAATTAATTGTCGCCAGAAACCAGTGAACCTAATTCACGTTGGAAGGTTTTTTGAAATTTCGGATGTCATCAACCCCTAACGGCGGTTGTAATATATCCTATTCGCTGACTACATGGCCAATATATATCTCATTCACTCGGAAAGTTTACTTCGAATTTTGTTTGCTTGTTTTTGTGTTTCAAAGGTGAAGGCTATTTATGTCCTTATTGTGGGGCTCCCAGACACGCAAGATATCTGGACCACCCACTGAACAGCTCTCTTGTCAGCCTGAGAATCTAGCCTGGAACGGTTTGACATATTACTACGGACTAAACCTCTTTTTCTACGTCAAGGAGTGCCTTCAAGTTGAGGGATTCCTCCTCTAACATGAGGGGGGACAAAGAGGAATGATAAAAAATTAACCACTAAACCTTGACGTCCCTGGCCACTGCGAGTCCCTCTTATCTGTTAAGGCTTCCCGAAGATAATGTACCACATGATTCCATTTGTCAACTGATGTAAGCATCTCCCTCATCAGACTACCCGTGGAGACCTCTCCTGTTTCCCTATAACGATCCTGGCGTAGCCTATCTCATCTTTTGCGTAAATTTGGAAGGCATTGTCCTCCTTTCCTGTGCAAACCCTACCGTCGAAGGACTGCGACTTACCAATCTTGTACAAGTAAGAGTGAAAACACCCGCGCCCGCTCAAGAGCTAGGACAGGTTGAAGCCAGTTCACCATGCCTTTGATTAAGCCAAAGTCTCAAAACAGGGATGAGGTAGGCGCGCAGTGCATCTTCTCTTCTTGTTGCTCACCTAGAACTGCTGCCGATCATCAAGTGAGGTTGATTCTCCTCGTGGGCAGCTGTCTCCTTTCTGTTTTCATTTTGACGTACGTAAATAGTACATTACTCTCTAGCAAGGAGGGCGATAGGTACAACACCTGCGATGTCTAGCACTGCCGAATCAGATACTATCAGCCACGAAGATGCAATCATCAACGCTTCTCTTCCCTGTATTTGTGCCAACCATTTTCGCTACAACTCCTTGATGAAAGCGTCACCCCATATTTCTGCTACGTACATTAGCACCGATTCTACGGATCTCATCAAAAGTCGCCTTGTTGATGGGTTGGGCTCCCGTTTGTTTTCCATTAGTCGACTCAAAGCCGGTACACCTGAAGCAACTTTATCAGTCGTTGCCTTAATTTGTTCAGAGATTATCTTCTAGTGATTCAGTAGCGCCAGGTATTTCACTGATGGTTCCGATTCAACCAGTAGCTCCTCAATGCTGATTGTCCTTACTCTGGTGATCCTCTTCTTTACCACGATGGCCATTTTGGTTTCTTCCAGCCCCAAAATGAACCCATGGGCAATCATCCAGTCTCTCACCTGGCATATTAGCATACCTGCGTACGAAGCCGTCTTCAATGAACTCTCTGCCTATCTTCTTGCTCGTCATCCACATACTAAAATTATAATTTGTGGGGACTTTAACCTACCAGCAGTGGCATTTCCTCAACAAATAATCCTTCTTTGATACTTTCTTCCTTTCTTTCCCTTTGTTCTTTTTCACAGTTAAACCATCTCCGTAACCCTGATGGTCGCCTTGTGGACTTTGCCATGTCAAATGTTCAAACTGGGTATCTATCGATAGCTCTTGTTTCACATCCTTATATTCAACCTGATCTCCATCATCCACCTTTGTCTCTAGCACTTACCTTGATACCCTAAAACCTCAGAGAATTGCCTCAGTTTATCGTTACAACTTCCTTAGAGTAAATTATAAGGCAATTGAAACTCGGTCAAATGGTGCACCTTCTTCATTCGTCTTGACTGTGATAGTGCTTTGGACAAATTTTACGGCTACCTTAATAATCTGATTGCTCATTATACTTCACTGCAAGCCCCTTGCAAAGCGAAAATGAAGCCTTGGCTTACTCGAACAGTTTTTTGTGCCCCAAAAGCCAAAGACAAAGGGCATAGGCACTATAAATTAACCGGAAACGATGATGCCAAACAGAATTTTTATCGACTGCGTTCTTTGGCTAAAAAAGAGCTCAAAGCGGCCATGAAAAATTACTTTAGCAGTTTAGAGGGTTCCCTCCTGACAAATAACGCTAAACCCTTTTGGTCCTACATCCGATCTTTTAAATCTTCCTCTACCATCCCGCATACTGTTAAACGGAATAACACTGAAGCCTCCTCTCCACAGGATATTTCTAACCTATTTGCCGAACATTATTCCTCTACTTTTTACCCTTTTTTTTTTGTGGCAGGGAGGTGAATGCTATTTATGCACAGAGTGTGGAACTCCCATGCGCGACTGGACGACCCACTAAACACCTCCCCTGTCAACCTGAGAACCCAGCCTGGAACCGTTTGACACATTACTTCGGGCCAGGTCTAGTTTTGTTACGCCGTGGAGCGCCTTCAAGCTGGGGAATCCCTTTCCTAGCGGGAGGGGAGAGGGGAAGAGGAAATGCCAGAAGAGCGATCCCCCAGCCCCAGCGCCCCCGGCTGCTGTGAGTCCCTTTTATATTTTAGGACTGCCCAAACACAATGTGCCACTTGGTTCCATTTTTCAACCGATTCGAGCATCACCGCAACTATATTATCCGGGGTGAGCTTCCTCGTCTCCCTGTAAAGTTCCCTTCGCAGCCTGACCCATTTTGCACACGCAAAAAATGTGTGACAGGCATTGTCCTCCTCTCCTGGGCAAAACCGACAATCGGGGGACCGTGACTTACCGATCTTGTGCAGGTAAGACTGAAAACACCCATGCCCGCTCAAAAGCTGGGTCAGATAGAAGTCAGTCTCACCATGCCTTCGATTTAGCCACGGTTTCACATCCGGGATGAGGCGCGCAGTCCACCTTCCCTTCATGCAATTCATCCAAGACTGCTGCGAATCGTTGAGTGAGCGCTGTCTCTCTTCGCGGAAACTATCTCCCTCGCATCCTCGTTTCGGCGCAGGTAAATAGCGCGGCGCTCTCTAGCAAGGAGGGCGATAGGTATCACGCCTGCAATCACTCTCACGGCCGAGTCGGAGACTGTTGGATACGAAGATGCAATTCTCAGTGCTCCTCTTCTCTGCACCCGTGCCAAACGTTTCCGGTATACCTCCTTGCTGAGAGCGTCACCCCATACCTCTGCTCCGTACAGTAGCACTGACCCTACAGCACTCATCAAGAGACGTCTTCTGGGTGGACTGGGTCCACCTACGTTGGCCATAAGTCGACTCAGAGCCGATATTCCCGAAGCAGCCTTCTCAGCCGTTGCCCTGATTTGCTCAGAGAAACTCATCTTCGAGTCGATCAGTAGCCCCAGGTACTTCAACGCTGCCTTCGATTGGATTTGTATGTCTCCAATACTGATCATCCTTACTCTAGGGATTCTCTTTTTTGTCAAGATGACCGCTTCGGTTTTCTCCAGTGCTAAGCTCAGCCCGCGAGCAGTCATCCAGTCCCTCACTCGGCGCATTAGCATACCTAGCCTAACTTGCGCTTGTTCAACGGTTCGTCCAGTGACCAGAGCCGCAACATCATCCGCATAGCCGACCAAGCGCGACTCATCTGGCATCTCAAGTCTCAGTAGCCCGTCGTAAGACACGTTCCACAGGTCCGGACCAAGGATAGATCCCTGGGCAACACCCGATGTAATTTCCATCCCTCGTTGGCCTTGTGTCGTGTCGTAGAGCAGGCTTCGGTCCTTTAGGTAGTTCCTCAAAAGCCGCATTAGATATTCTGGAACTTGAAAAGAGTTTTCCAGCGTATCCAGAATATCCACCCATCTAGCGGAGTTGAAGGCGTTCCTAACGTCGAGTGTCACCAACAGGATGATCCGTCGCTTGGTGCGACTATATGCCTCTGCCTTTTGGACCGCGTTCATCACCTCTGCAATCGTATCAATGGTAGAACGTCCTGCTCTAAAGCCGTACTGCCGAGGAGATAGGTCCCCAGCAGCACGAATCGCGTCAGTGAGTCTTCCCTTGATGAGTTTCTCTAGCACTTTCCCAGCCGTCTCTAGCATGCATAACGGGCGGTATGCAGACAGCGATTCAGGATTTCCCTTCCCCTTGCTGATTAGCAGGAGCCTCGCCACCTTCCATCGTACCGGGAAAACCCCGTCCCGTAGGCAAGCGTTGAATGTGCTGAGCAGCAAGTCAGGACAATGGTGATAGACGAGCCGCAACACCTCAGCTGTAACACCATCTGGACCTGGAGCCTTCCTCGTTTTCAATGAGAGAACTGCCTCCTCCAGCTCCAGCTGTGTGAAGAGTGGGCACTCTATTGCTGTTTCACCATGGACAGCGTCAACACGGACTGGATGGGCGGGGAAGATTCTCCGCACTATCGCGTCCATCTTTTCCGCGTCATGTATACAAGGCTTCCGTAGGGCATCAAGTTTCCCCATGACCAGCTTGTAGCCAAAGCCCCACAGATCCTTGTTCACATTGTCCACTAGGTCTTGCCAGCAGCGAGCCTTGCTACTGTTGATCAGTTTGCGAAGGCATTTCCTGGCCGAATTATATGCTGCCACCTGCTCGCATGCCTCATCACGGTTCCGCACGCATTGACCTTCACGTCACGCAGTCAATGTCCCGTATGTCGATCGTTGCCATCAGCTCGAGCGGGGCTATAGTTGCGCTTTTGCCGAGGACTTTCTTTACTGCGTCACAGAATGCTTCTTTATTGCCGGCCTCTGCTCCGAATTCGACCAGTATGTGGCCCGACCGCGTTGGTCGTACTACTTTAATGGTAGTATTGGTGTCTTCGGGCCTTACATTTCCCCTGATGTCCCGCAGCACCTCCGCGTCGGATCGGCCATCTTGAGGCTTTACAAACAGTGCCTGCTGCCGGGGTCTTTGTCGGGGCGTCTGCCTCTCCTGTTTTGCATCAGGTCCTTTTTCTAATTAGGCGTCCGTGCGAATGTTATTTTCTGGCTATTTTTGAAGGAGTTTCTTTGCGGCTTTCTTCGCTCCTTTTGTAAGCACTGTCTGGAACCCCCGATCTGGTGCTCCACGCCCATCAAGTGCCTCTTCCTTCCTTCTTTTATCCCGATCTCCTTCGATTGGGCTAGACGCCATTCTTTTATTGACTTTTAATGATGGAGCTATCTGCATGTCGCATTTAGATTTTGCCCCAAGCGCCTCTTTAGCCTTCTGTTCATCTTCGGCCCTTAACCAGCTCCTCCGACAGTGCTCATGCGATCTAGGAGCTCCTTTAGTTCAAGGAGCCCTGCCTTTGCTACTTTGTGATTTTTGGGGAGTCGCATGCAGCTTGTATTCTCTTCAGAGCACTTCCGCTTTTCGAAGTAGTCTTTCTTCTTCGTATTGCTGGGCCGCAATTGTACCTTGCAACCATCCTTGGGAGAGGTTTTCGCGTTCCGTTTCCGAGTGCAGTACTTCCGCCATATTTTCAACGTTGGCGGTACAATCACGCGGTGTCTGGTCACTCTTTGCTTTTAGTGCCGTAATCTCCTCGTTTGCTTCTGGATTTTTCGTTGCAATGCCGTGATTTGTGACCCTTGCATCGGTCGCTTTAGTAACGATCGCAGCGGTGAAAATCGAATTTTCGGTGCTCTTTATGTTATCTTCCACTGCTCGAACACCTGAAGCATCCTGCCGAGTCTCCCGCTTCTCCTTGATAGGACGCTCGGGCGTTCGCATAAATTTTTTGCCGCGCCCAAACGCCGCAGGAATCTCAGTCTGCACTAGACTGTCTGCTGTTCTCCGTTTTTCGTCTACCGTCACTGTCGTCGTGTTAGTCTTCGTTTTTTTCGTGGTTAGTACATGTACTGTTGACATCGTGGCTGCAACCGCTGGTTGCGTCGTCGTTGCTATTATTTTTGGATTTTTTTGGTCTTTTGTTTTTGGTTGCTCCAGTCTTGTTGGGTCCCCCTCGGAGCCGCTATCTCCGTTCGTGTGTGTAGTCGCCTTTTTGGTCCCATGGTTATCTTTGCAGAGCAGGGAGGCCATGCGAGGGTTGGCACAAGCCCTTATGGGGACAAGTGCTCAGAGCCAGACCAGCGCTAATCGGGAGTTCGTCTCAACCGAACCTACACCACCAACCCAATGGTGCGAACTTTGAACGTACTCCGAGGCCTGCCAAGGTTTTACCGGGACGGTGACGGTATGATAGTTGAATTGGAGCTGTTCACGCACGAGTTTCAACTCGGCGCTACTGTGCAAAGCAACTAGGTCCAAACCTTCCCATCCACCAGCCCAAAGCGTCAATTCCAGTTCGTTGTCCAAGGCGTAGTCCAGATCCAATCAGAGTCGTTACCTGTCATCCAAGGAGGGAACCTCACGGCACCCCATATCCTCGGGTCCATGGGGGCGGCACTCCCCAAAGAATGCTTGCCTCCAAGAATGTTCTTGTCGACCGGCTTTCTCCCTGCGGGAATTTCCTCGGGTACGTGGGGGCGGAACTCCCCAAAGAATGCTAGCCTCCAAGAGTGGTCTTGTCGACCGGCGTTCTCCCTGCGGAGTTTCCTCGGGTACGTGGGGGCGGAACTCCTCAAAGAATGCTAGCCTCCAAGAGTGCTCTTGTCGACCGGCATTCCCCCTGCGGGGTTCTTTTTACCCTTACGATACTCTACACTCCCCCATAAATTCAATACAAACTTATCCAGCATCAAGTACATCCTACTCCACTGATCTTTCTGAAGTTAAATCCCTTATTAACTTGCTCGATCTGAATGTTAGCCCTGGTCCCGATGGATTGCCAAATATGTTCTTTGTGTTTTGCTCTATCCCTTATATTAAATCTCAGCCTTGGTACTGGCACCTTTCCTACGTACTAGAAAGATGCAAATGTTGTTCCTATCTTTAAAAACGGCGACTCATCAACTGCCTCAAACTATCGTCTCATATCACTCCTCTCTTGTTTCTCTAAGCTGCTGGAACGACTTGTTCACAACAGGCTTCATGAGTCATTGAGTTCAATTGTCAAACCACAGCAACGTGGATTCTTGAAGGGTCGTACAACTACCTTAAACTTGGCTGAGCTCGGAGGTTGTATTGCAAGAGCTCTAGATAAACAGCTTCAAATTGATGCAATATTCACGGACTTCTCCAAAGCTTTTGATTCTGTGAACCATGTTCTTCTTTGTCAAAAAATAGCTTTGCTTGGCATATCCGGTTCCCTACATTCTTGGATTTCATCTTATCCATCCTCTCGTTCATGTCATGCTAATCTCTATGGCACATCTTCCTTTCCGTTCAATCCTACATCTGGTGTCCCTCAAGGGTCAATCCTTGCACCTCTTCTTTTCTTTTCGTACTGTTTATCAATGATCTTCCTTCTGTAATTTCCTCTTCTTGTTTCCTGTACGCTCATGGTTTCAAGGTATTCCGGATAATCAGATGCCTTGAAGATCGTCAGCAACCCCAACATGATATCTTTAACCTCTATAACTGGTGTAATGCAAACTCCCTGCGTATCAATATTTCCAAACGTTTTGAAATGACATTTACTTCGGAAATTGTTCCTTTAACTTAAAATTACACCCTATGTGGTGTTTTTTGCCCCTCTGCATATTCACACAAAGATTTTGGTGTAATATTTGATCCCAACCTTAGATTCGATGCCCATATTTTTAGCATAATTACCAAGGCATCAAAAGTTTCTGGTTTTATTATGCGGCATTTGCACAAGTTTGCAAATATTGCTACCGCTGTTCGCTTGTTCACATGTCTTGTCCGCCCGCTTCTTGAGAACTACTCAGTAGTGTGGTCTTCTAGGCATTTATATCTTGTGAGCTCAATTGAAGCTGTTCAGCGTAAATTTACCCATGTTTCATTCTTCAAATTCAACTTAACCTATGAGTGCTATGAGCGTCATTTATCCTTACTTCGTCTCTTCCTGTAGAACCTGCTTAGATCAATGTTTCCTGTATAAGTTGTACCACCAACAAATCGCTTCCACTCTAAGCGAAGGCTTGAACTACAGGCAGTATGCGTATCATAGTCAGTCTAATGACATTCTCGAGGTTTGGTACGCCGGACACATTTATGTTTTCAGTCAATTATGCCGCAAATCATCAGAAAGCATAACAACCTCGAGCTTGGTTCTCTATCCATGTCCTACTTCGTTTTTAAAAATAAACCAAAGACGTTACTTTTTGTGAATTGCGATTTATGTTTCCTTATCACTCAATTTTTCAAACATTCATTTACCCTCCAATTTCTTTTCTAACATGTTATAATAGTATTCTTAACTTTTTTTCTGCTTGATTTTGTTTTATTCATGTGTCTTACTTTAAACGATATTTAATTGCCTAAGTCTATTTCGTTATTGGATTTTTGTCTATGAAATGGATTTAAATAAATAAATAAATACCTAGCCCAAGCTTTACCTGTTTGATGGTACGTCCAATAACTAACTCCGCAACATCCTCTACACAGATGATAAGGCGGGATTCATCCAGTACCTCTAATCTCAGTAGCCCATATTACGATATAGTCCATAGATCTAGACCAAGTATAGATTCTTCAGCAACTCCCGATGCTACTCCCATTCTTCGTGGATCCTACATTATATCATAAGACAGACTTTGGTCGCTCAGATAGCCCCTCAAAAACCACATAAGATATTCTGGAACATAAAAAGAGTTTTCAGCCTATCCAGAACAGCCACCCATCTAGCAGAGTTGAAAGCGCTCCTAACATTGAAGGTCACCAACAACAACACCCGCCACTTTGTACGACTGTGTGCTTCCGCCTTTTGGACGGTGCTTACTACCTCAGCTATTGCATAAATGATAGAGCGTCCTTCTTTAAAGCCATACAGCCGAGGAGGTGGGTCCTAAAAAGCACGAATCGCGTGAGTCAATCTCTCCTGTCATACCAGCCGTATTTAGCATGCGTTACGGGCGGTATGCAGATGGCGACTTGGAATTTTCCCTCCGTTTGTCGATCAGCACAAGCTGCGATACCTTCCAACGTTTGAGAAAAACTCCGTCCCGTAGGCAAGCATTGGGTGTGCTGTGCAACAAGTCAAAACAGTGGTAAAAGACGAGCTACAACACCTCAACTGGGACGCTGTCTGGACATGGAGTCTTCCATGGTTTCAATGATAAGACGACCTCTTCCAGGCTCAGCTGCATAAAAAGTGAATATTTGACTACTTTTTTGCCGTGGATAGCGTAAAGATGGACGGGATTGGCAGGGAAAAGTGCCCGCACTATCTCATCCATCTTTTCTGTTACATATAAATAAGCAGAGCTTGCGAACGGCACCAAGCTTCCGCATAACTAACTTGAAATGATAGCATCACGGATCCTTGTTCATATTTTCTGTTAAATCTTGGCAGCAATGAGTTTGAATGCTTTTAATCATTTTGCGAAGGCATTCTTTGGCCAATTCCTATGGTAGTAACCAGTTGCACGCCTTGCCGCAGTTTCATGCTCGTTGCGCATCACGTCGAAGCTTGTACACTTTCTTCGCTTTTCAACAATTTCAGATGACCACCAGCATACTAGAGGTTTGCCGTATCGGGGTCACCGACGGCACATAGAAAGACTGTGAGCAGACTTAGTTATCCTCATAGTTGAGTTTACCACGTCTTGATGTGCTACCTCTTCGGTCTCCTGATAATCTACCAGTAACTGTGCATCTGTCGTGAACACCTCCACGAAGGAGGCTTGCCGTATCAAGGTCACTGATGGGGCACAGAAGTGCTGCTAACAGATATGATGTTCCTTGATGTGCTAGCTTTTTGGTCTCCTGGGAATCTACCAGCAAAGGTGCATCTGTCTTGAGCACCTCGACGAACCTCTCGACGTTCATCCTCCCAATGTTCCACCCAATCGTGGAAGGTTGAGAGCATGCACGTTGGGAATAGCATCACGCATTTCAAGCAGTATGCGATGATGATCACTGGCTGAGAAGTCTTCTTATATTCTCCAATTGTGTACCCACCGTATTAAGGACTCCGAGGCGAATATCATGTCGGGTGTGGATCGATCACACCCCGCACGGCGATAAGTCAGCATATTCCCAGTGTTCGATACGACAAGTCCTATCTTGGCTACCATCTCAAGACTCATTTTCCCTGAAATTCCTATTAAGACATGCCCTATACGATCGCTTTACTGATAGAGGCTCCCCAACAAGTTCATGGCCATTTATGTTCAAAACAGCGTCGTCCAAAGCATTAACTTTGGCTTAAAAGGGTGATATCGATTCGTTGGGTGTTAGGTGTACGCTAAAGAATGATGTAATTGCACACGGAACCGACACCAAACCATCCATCCAAAACTTTCCACTAGGAAGTCAGCACTGTCCCAAGTCCAGATGGTGGCAGTACCAGATTTACCAGGATACAATATTGTAGAGCTTCCGCTGTGGTGTTGTTCGCTGAGTAGAAGCCAGTCAGCTTAACTGTCTCTCACAAAATACTCGACTAGGTTTAAAGCGAGTGTTCTTCTATATAAGATTAATTTGCAGAATACGGCTCATTACAGAAGAGCTTTGGCTTTGGTTAGGGCTTTCTAGAAAACTCAACTTTGCTTGTACCTGGTACGTGTTTCAAATCATCTGGCCTTAGGTCTGCGTCTTGGCAGAGGAAGTAGTGTATCTCTTCTGTGCACTCCTTTATAGAATTTTATAAAATAACTTTACAAAGCCCTACTAAAGTCGTGCCTGTTTGTCTGTCTGTTCATCCATCCGTCCGTCTGTCCTTGCGTCCGCGTGTCACAGCGATTTTTCTCGCAAGCCGTATAAGCTACAAACATAAAATTGTGTACATAGGTGTGAATTGGCGCATTCTTCCCCTATATGGGTCTTCCCCCATATAGGGGAGTAGCCCCTGAAAATTGTTATCAAAGGTGGCTGATGTGGGTATCAAATGAAAGATATTGATGAGAACTTTTCGAAACAGGTCTTAAGCTGACATTTTTCGGTTCGAGGGGTGCACAAGGAGGGGA
This sequence comes from Odontomyia ornata, assembly GCA_963969285.1. Classification (NCBI taxonomy): domain Eukaryota; kingdom Metazoa; phylum Arthropoda; class Insecta; order Diptera; family Stratiomyidae; genus Odontomyia; species Odontomyia ornata. The sequence goes on along the minus strand of OZ017740.1, from coordinate 287,895,672 downwards.
AATTCATGAAAAAAGTGTGTCTTCCCCCTCGCAATTGAACACCTGTGATCTGAAAAATCTGAAAAAATTATGGAGGTAGGTGTTTATGAGTACAGCTACAACAAATACGTCAGAGATCGATATTTGCTTAAATTTGTTAATAATAGTATGATCTTTGAATTTTACATTTTTCCCAATAAAATTGTATGGATAGTTTTACACTTAACGAAATTCGATGCTTAAGTAATCTTACAAAAGAAACTAAAACTGCGTAAGTTTGATGAAAATCGAATCATATTCACGGATGTTATTGCCGTTTGAAGTTTCTCTAATTACAACAACAATAACACACAATTTTGGTACTTTATGGACTCTCCATCGAATCAGTCACTGCAGTTTCTTAACATTTTCAGATAAGATCAATAAAATAAATATTTTTGAGAATTCATTCATAAAGGTGATTTTTGTTCCTTTGCAATACAATGGCGACCGTTAAAAATAGAGATACAATGGATTCACTTTAATTGGGCCGCAAGCCAACTTTTTGCTGCCATCAGGCATTGGAAAGACTACCACGTCTTCAAAGAGTTTGATCTTTTGCTCTACTTCTGCAGCCTATTCAAGATAGGAGCTCCTTCCGCTTTAGAGTTCCATTGTAGATCGCCTTACGAAGGTACGGTTGTGTATCGCAAATCGCCACGATGCATATCATAATTGATTTCCCTCTACAGTAAAGCCGCTCTTCTTTCGAGTTGTCCAAAGTGATTGAATTGCTCCATGTTGTCTCTACTGGTAATTTTTCGGTGTTTGAGACCCTTGTTTAGGTCACTTCAGTAACGATCGCAGCAGCGATTATCGTTTTCTTGGTATTCCTTACACTTCCTTCTACCGCTCGCAGATAGGATGCATCCCGCAGAGCTCCCCACTGTTTTTAGGATGCTCTGACGCTTGCGTAGTTTATTTCTCTTGCTGCGCTCGAACGCCGCAAAAATCTCATTTTGGGTAAGTCTGTCCGTTGTTTCCGTTTTTCATCTTTACTTTCGTTGCATTTGTCGTCGTTGGTACTGTACTCGATGTGCTGTTAACGATATGGTTGCACACTTTGGCTCCGTCGCCTTTGTTGGTATTTTTATTCATTTTTTTTGTTGTTTATTTTGGTTTTTTCATTGAGTGGAGTCTAGTTTGGTTGAGACCCTCCGTGGATTCACTATCTCCATTCGTGTGTGCACTCACCTTTGTCGTCCCATGGTTATCCATGGGTTCTACCTACCGATGCCCCTATGGGGACAGATGCTCAGAGCCAGACCAGCGCTAATCGGGAGTCCGTCCAACCAAATCTGCACCACCAACCCAATGGTGCGAACTTTGAACGCACTTCGAGGCTCACCAACATTTTACCGGTACGGAGACGATATAATAGTTGAATTGAAACCGTTCACGTGCGAGTACCACCTTGGCGCTACCATACTAAGCATATAGGTCCAACCCATAATGCCCGATAGCCCAAAGCATCAATTCCAGTTCGTTGTTCAAAACGTCCAGATCCAGTCATGGTTGTTTATTTGTTACCCCAAAAGGAACTCAAGGTGATCGCTATTTCTTCGAGTATGGTGCGATGGCACCTCCCAAATAATGCTAGCATTCAAGAGTAGAATCGGGAACGATAAACTGTCGCTGGTAATATTATCAAAACTGGAAGGAAAACAAGTTCCTAAAGGCTCACAAATTTTCAGAAGAGAAGTTACCAAGCAACCAACCATTCAAATGAAAAGAGGCTGGAATATTAAAATAGAACCTAAGAGTGTGGATATTTTCAAAATGGCTTCGAAAGGTTTGTGTTCAAAGAGCTGTCTAAACTACCAAAATAACAAGGACTTGCGGACTTCATATTTTTTTAGCAAACGATCTTAGGTGAAAATACCGATTAAGTTACTAAGGCCATCTTTAATGCAAAAAAAATTATCTTTCAAGCTTTGCCTCAAATTGAGGGTCAACCAGAGATACTTGGGTGAGTTCCTTTTTTTTGTGGTAGGGAGGTGAATGCCATTTATGCACAGAGTGCGGGACTCCAACGCTCGCACGAAATGGACTACCTACTAAAAACCTCCCCTGTCAACCTAAGAACCCAGCCTGGAACCGTTTGACACATTACTTCGGTCCAAGTCTCGGTTTGTCACGCCGAGAGGCGCCTTCAAGCTGGGGGATCCCTTTCCCAGCGGGAGGGGAGACGGGAAGAGGGAGTGCCAGAAAATGCGATACCCCAGCCCCAGCTGCTGTGAGTCCCTTTTATATTTTAGGACTGCCCGAGCATGACGTGCCACCTGGTCCATTTGTCAACCGATTTGAGCATCACCGCAACTATATTATCCGGGTGAGCTCTCCCATCTCCCTGTAGAGTGCCCTTCGCAGCCTGACCCATTTCGTACACACAAAAAATGTGTGGCAGGCATTGTCCTCCTCTCCTGGGTAAAACCGACAATGGGGGCACCGTGACTTACCAATCTTGTGCAGTTAAAACTGAAAACACCTATGCTCGCTCAAAAGCTGGGCCAGATAGAACTCAGTCTCACCATGCCTTCGATTAAGCCACGGTCTCACATCCGGAATGAGGCGCGCAGTCCACCTTCCCTTCGCGCACTTGACCCAAGACTGCTGCCGATCGTTGAGCGAGCGTTCCACAGGTTCGGACCAAAGATAGATCCCTGGCAACACTCGATATAATTTCCATCCGTCGTTGGCCCTGTGCCGTGTCGTAGAGCAGGCTTCGGTCCTTTAAGTAGTTCCTCAAAGCCGCAATTAGATATTCTGGAACTTGAAAAGAGTTTTCCAGCGTATCCAGAATATCCACCCATCTAGCGGAATTGAAGGCGTTCCTGACGTTGTGTTACCAACAGGACGATCCGTCGCTTGATGCGACTATATCCCCCTGCCTTCTGGACCGCGTTCACCACCTCTGCAATCGCATCAATGGTAGAACGTCCTGCTCAGAAGCCATACTGCCGAGGAGATAGGTTCCCAGCAGCACGAATCGCGTCAGTGAGTCTTCTCTTGATGAGTTTCTCTAGCACCTTGCCAGCCATGTCTAGCATGCATAATGGGCGGTATGCAGACGGCGATTCGGGATTTCCCTTCGCCTTGCTGATCAGCAAGAGCCTCGCCACCTTCCATCGTACCGGGAAAACCCCGTCTCGTAGGTAAGCGCTGAATGTGCTGGTCTGCGAGTCAGGACAATGGTGATAGATGAGCCGCAACATCTCAGCCGGAACACCATCTGGATCTGGAGCCTTCCTCGCTTTCAATGAGAGAACTGCCTCCTCCTGTTCCGGCTGTGTAAAGACTGGACACCTGACTGCTGTTTCGCCATAGACAGCGTCAACATGGACGGGATGCGCGGGGAAGAGACCCCGCACTATCGCGTCCATGTTTTCCGCATCATGTATACAAGTCTTCTGTAGGGCATCAAGCTTTCGCATAACTAGCTTGTAGCCAAGACCCCATGGATCCTTGTTCACATTGTCCACTAGGTCTTGCCAGCAGCGAGCCTTGCTACTGTTGATCAATTTGCGAAGGCATTTTCTGGCCGACCAATATGCTGCCACCCAGTTGCATCACAGTTCCGCGCCCGTTGAGCCTCACGTCGAAGCTTGTGACACTCCCTTCGCTTTTCAGCGATTTCAGTTGACCACCAGTTCACTGGGGGCTTGCCGTGCCGGGGTCTTCGACGGGGCATAGAAGCGCAGCAAGCAGCCGTGATGATGCTCATACTTGAGTTTACCACGTCGTGAGCTTCCAGTACTTCCGTCCCCTCCGAGGCCCCCTGCAGCAGCTCACCTGCTGTGAGCACCTTCACGAACCTTTCGATGTCCATCCTACCGATGGTCCATCCAGTTGTAGAAGGCTGAGAGCATGGACGTCGGGAGACAAGATCACTTATCTCAAGCAGGATGCACTGATGATGACTGGCTGAGTAGTCCTCTAATACTTTCCAATTGTGTATCCTCCGTGCTAAGGACTCCGAGGCAAATATCACGTCCGTTATGGTTCCCTCACAGCCAATACGGCGCAAAGTCGTCGTATTTCCGGAGTTTATTATGACGAGGGCCGTCCTGGCCTCCACTTTCAGGATTCGCTTTCCCCGCGGATCCGTTTGAGGCATGCCCAATTCGATTGCTTTAGCCTTGAAGTCGCCCCCAACGAGTACTTTGCCTTCTGCATTCGAGACAGCGTCCTCCAGAGCATTAAGCTTGGCTTGGAAAGATGATATCGATTCGTTAGGCGTTAGGTACACACTAAAGAAGGTGGTCCCTGAGCACCGAACCCACACGAAACCATCCCCCCGTTCACAAATCTCCGCTTGTAAGTCACTGTTCCAAACCCAGATGGCGGCAGTTCCAGTTTCGTCAGAATACCATAATGCAGGACTTTTACTATGGTGTTGCTCATTCAGCAGCCAGAAGTCGGCTTTCATGTCCCTCGTAAACTGCTCAAGCAGAGCTTGGGCGGCTGAACTGCGGTGTAGGTTTAGCTGCAGGATGGGGATCATCAATTTTCTGATTTTGCCTTGGCTAGGGCTTCCTGGAAAGCCCGGCACTTTCCTGATCCCAAGACATCTTCAAAATCATGTCTTGAATCGTCCTTGCAAAGAATACAGTGTGCCTCCCTCGTACACTCTTTTCTTTTATGTCCCATTTCACCGCATTTATAACATAGGGAACTTCTATCAGGTCCTTTGCATACTTGTGCGGTGTGACCATAGCCAATGCACTCGAAACATTGAAGAGGCGTTGCTCTTCGCCGTATCCTACAAACAACCCACCCTATTCGTACTTTGCCCTTGTTCAGGAATCGTTCGGCGTCCTTTTCGGTTAAGTCGACTATGGCCATGCGTGGTCCCTTGTTGTTTTCTGGTGTCAGTCTCGCCTTAACCCTTCCCACGCTAGGGAACTCCCTTTTGATGGCCTCTTCTACCTCAGCTTGATCCGTCACGCAGTCAATGTCTCTTATTTCGATCGTTGCCAGTGGCTCAAGCGCGGCTATAGTTGTTCTTTTGCCAAGGGCTTTTAGCCCAGTCATATTAGGGCTTTCACCTCGGAATGAAAGATAATAAGCTGCAAATTGGTATGAACCTTTGTTTTGTCATTCTAAATGTTGTCTCAAAAGTCACAATCGTTATCGTGTTCGCGTCTCAAGATATTCAAGGTCAAAGGTCACAAAAATCGGTTTTTCGCGAATATCTGGCTTCCTATCGGTTAAATGAGATTTGCATTTATTATAAAAGTTGTAGGCTATAAAATTCCCTACAACTTTTGTTTAAACTTTTTTTTCATACGACCAACCGTTTTGAAGGTAGAGCGCGAAGAGTGCACATCGTACAGTCATATACGGCCTAATGCAAGGTCAAGCGTGAGTTATGGTTATCAGTACGTTATAAAGTCAATTATTTACTTGGAAATTATAATTATTAAACATAATGCCTATTATTTATGTACTAACTATTAATTATTTATATTTAATTAAAGTTGCAACGGTACAATTTCAAACTAACGAATAATCTTGACTCATACAAAGTGGAGAGAGTGGCCTTGAATACTATAGAACATCTGTCCCGGCAATGAATAGAAAAGGGCATAGGGTAGGGACAAGTATTTCCAGGTATATAAGTATTGAGAAATTTACGCGTTTTAAAGAAAAGATATATAATGTCGTGTTAACTTAAAATAAAACTAAAATATATAATCCAGAATTAATAATATTTTATACTTAAATAGTTAAATATGAATAATTATATATAAATAATCAAGTTACTTACTTTAATTAAATATAAATAATTAATAGTTAGTACATAAATAATAGGCATTGTTTAATAATTATAATTTCCAAGTAAATAATTGACTTTATAACGTACTGATAACGTCCTTCGATGGGGCTAGACGCCATTCTTTTATTGATGTGTGATGGTGGAGCTGTCTTCACGTGCCCTTTAGATTTCGCCCCCTAGCACTTCTTTAGCGTTCTGCTCCTCTTTGGCCTTTAACCAGCTCCTCAAATATTGCCCTATATGGTCTAGGAGCTCCTCTAATTCAAGGAGCCCAATTTTCACTGCTTTGTTGATTTTTGGCGAGTCGCATGCAGATTATGTTCTTTTTAAAACATCTCCCGCTTTTCGGAATAATCTGTTTTCTTCATGTTGCTGGGCGGCAATTGTACTGTGCGACCACCGTTCTTGAGAGAGATTATTAGCTTCCGTTTACGAATACAATGCTTCCGCCACATTTTTGACATTGGTGATGTAATCACACAACGTCGCAACGGACAAGATTGACCTGTACTTCAGGATGGTTCATTGTTATATCGGGACTTACGACCCTTGCTACAGTCGTTTCGGTAGCGATTGCAATAGTAACCATCGAATTCTCAATGTTGTTTATATTCTCCTCGAGCTGGAACATCTGATGCCTTCCGTAGAGTTTCCCGCTTTTCCTCTGGCGTTCGCATCATTTTTTAGCTGCGCCCGAACGCAGCGGAAATGTAAGCCTGGACAAGACTATCTGTTGATCTCCGTTTTTCGTTTGTCCTCACTCCCATTATATTAATCGTCGTTTTTGTCATCGTTAGTACCGCTCCTGATGTACTATGGTTTCGTCGTTGTTGTTATTTTTGCTTTATTTTTTGGGATTTTTTATCTTTTTTTATGGTTTTTATTTGCTACAGTTTTATTGTGTCCCCCGTTGGAGCCGCTCCTTGCTCAAAAGGTAATGCAGTTGGAGATACTGAGAGCGGGGTGTAGGGGTTGCGTATTCAATCATACTTATCAATAGGGATGTCGGAAAAGTATTTTGCCGTTTCGGATAAAAGAGCGGTAAGGCGATTCAAAATTGGTTTTTCGGTGATACCTCTCTGAGAATGCTTATCAAACATAAGAGAAAATAACTTCAAATTTTTATTTTCCATATGCAATCTCCATATTTGAAGTTTCGTCAAGAACGCTTTAAGTTTGTCACTTGAGCGCAGCACATTTTCTTCCTTTCCTTGCATACTCTCCGTAAGGTTGTTTAAATGAGAAAATATGTTTGTTGTTGTTTTCTCCAATCCCTAACTTCTATGATTCCGCATCTTGACCCCACGGTTAAATGTTCTCGGGGTCGAACATTGGGTTTACTGGTTTCCCAATAATGGGACATGAAACGCCGAGAAATGCCTTTAATTGTAAATACAGGGTTTTCCAATAAGAGGTGTTTTTTCGATATTAAAAGAAAAATACCATTTTTTAATGAAAATGATCGGATGTTTATTTCATTATAAAGTGGAAGGTATGACGTTAATAGCGGAAACTAACATCAGGCAAATTACCACCACGACCATGCTTACAGGACCATATCCTTTTCAGGAAATTTTCCATAATCAAATCGCAAAGTGGCTGCCCTATGTCCTCGATAGCCTCACGAATTCCATCTTTGAGGTCTTGAATTGACACTGGGCTGTTGGCGTAGACCTTCCTTTTCACGTGGCCCCAAAGGAAGAAGTCGCAGTGTTAAATCACAAGATCTTGGTGGCCAATTGTGATCACTTCTTCGAGAGATAGCACGGTCCGGAGACTTTTCCCGTAAAAGATCAATGGTTTCTCTGCTTGTGTGGCCGTCTTGTTGAAAGCAAACGTTGTACAAATCAATACCATCCAATTCCGTCCATAACAAATCATTAATTATCTCTCGATAGCGCAATCCATTCACCGTAACTGTTGCTCTAGCCTCATTTCGAAGAAGTAAAGTCCAATGACTCCGCCGAACCATAAACCGCATCAAACAGTCACACGTTCAGGATAGAGAGGCTTTTCAACAATAACTCTTGGGTTTTCCGAGCCTCAGATGCCATAATTTTGCTTGTTGACAAAGCCACCGAGGTGTAAATGGGCCTCATCACTCAAGATGATTTTTCGATGGAAGTCCGGATCATTTTCATGCATTTCAAGGACCCAATCAGCAAAGACACGACGCTGTTGATGATCGACATGCTTGAGTTCTGGTGTTAACTGAACTTTATAAGTCTTAAGACCCAAATCTTTATGCAAAATACGCAGTAATGACGTTTATGGAATGCCTTATTCCAAAGAACGACGAGGAATGGACAAACCTGGGTGTTCTTCAACACTTTCGGCTACAGCAGCAATATTCTCGGCTATTCTTGACTGACGTGCATGGGTTTCATTTTTCACATCACTAAGTTGTCCCAACAGCTCATATCGTTCCATTTTTGTTAATGTTGTAGTTTCTACTTGTCAAATGTCAAAAAATGACAGCTTCAAAAGTGACATCTACCGAAATAGCGGGCTATTCAAAATGACACCTCTTATTGGAAAACCTTTAATTAGGAAAACTCTTCTATCTTGGTTCGAATAAATATAATAATCATTTACGTAGTTGTCTCAAACTGCGCAATTACAGTATTTTGGCTTTAAAATGCACTTTAACATCCATTAAACTCGTACTATATGCCTCTTGATATATGAAAGCATTTCTCCTTGAAGTAAATATCGTATTACAATCAAATAATAGCGAAACCAACGTTATTCACTGTCCTTGGTAGCATCCATAAACAATCGTGAAAACAATATCAATGTCTATGTACTTCATCATCCTATCAAATATAAGACTGTAATCAATTCTCAATTCAGCCATTTATTTGTACTTTTTTTCTTGCAGATATGCCAAACACGAGCCTGGCTACTTTCGCTAGGATTCACATTAGCCTACGGAGCAATGTTCAGCAAAGTGTGGCGTGTTCATCGTTTCACAACGAAAGCGAAACCAGATCCCAAGGTAAAGTATTTTTAAATCATATTTTATTCTTGTTTTTTTTCGCATAAAAATGTCAAATTGATGGAAGAATGTTTGAAAAATGCGTAGAGAATGATTCTATTGAAAATATATGTTTGAATAAAATGGGAGAGGATTGCAATGATGAGCGAATATTGAAGCGAAACATAAAATACATAGAAATCGATCTCTATTCATGATTTATTTAATTTATCTATAAACTACAAAGGAACAAAGCAAACCACTGAGCTCTTCCACAATGCACTGCCATAAATAACAAAATCCTAATCAATAGTGCGGCATGCATAATTAAATGCTTCAACAACTGCATGCTCCACATCAATCAGTCGTTCAGTTGTTGAGCATTGCCTTGGGGGCCTGTGTAATCGTCCTGGCCGTCCTTGCCGCCACCTATAACCCGGATTGAAACAGCGACCCTACCGGCTCACCTTGTATATAATCAATAAAAACTAATAACCAACGGAACGTACTTGTATAGTTTTAAGCGATTGCTCGACGGATTTAATGGATGAAAGTTCAATAATCGCTGACCGGTGGCTACTCAAAAATTAAATGGTCCCTTGTGGCCAGTTTGCCACTGATTACGCTATTGCAACACACGTTAGATAATGCCCTTACATCAGTGCCGTGCCACACGGTTAGGCGATACACGAAAAAGTGTGTTAACAACCACCAATATGTCCGATAAGTCCACCAACGCGATGTGTCAGTCATTATCCTCTCCATGTTGAGTGACAGTAATTTCGTTAATGGACACTTTTTCACTACCGCTATCGTTCTCGTGAATTGGCTGTTTGGAGTAGATAATGAATGTTGTATCGGATGGAGTTATTGTTGATTTCAAGTGGGAGCTGGAGTGTGTAGGGTGGTGGAAATATTGTTGTGGGGGTAGTTTCTTTTGTTTGAAACTAATTGCTGTTTCATTGAATTGGCAAGGAGTTTTATTGATAGTTTAAGAAAAAATGTATTCTCTTATATGTCCTTATATTTCAAGGAGTCTTTTCACTCGGTTTAATTACTAATTTGCATCCCTCTTCAGATTAAATAAAACAAGATTTTATTAGCGGCTGAACAGTTTTCTTTTAACCTTCTACTTATGTACCAATTATTTTAAGGATAAGAAAATTTAGTTAATATGTAAATGAAAAAAAAAGTTTTTCTAATTACCTGTTGAGTTAATATCCTTATCTGACCGTGCTTTCAATTGAGCCGCGGTCTCAAATGAGAGATGAGGCGCGCAGTCCATCTTCTCTTAATAGTGTCTACCCAGCAAACTCCTTGTGGCCTCGTTCCGACGTAGAAAGAAAGTTTAGAAGTAAAAATTTTGGTCTTTAGCTTTTACTCTATATTTATAGTTTACTCTTTGGAAATGCCAGAATTTATTACTTCCTTTTGTTTACGACGAGGTAGGTCGCTACGACGATGAAGATGATGAATGATGATGTCGTTGTTGCTGATGATGAATGATGATGTCGTTGTTGTTGGTGATGTCGATTATGATGCTGTTGATGTTTTTACTACTGATGTTGATGATAATCTTGACTATGAACTAGTAGGAAGTTTGCCTAATTTCTCTTAAGAATGTTAATTCATGAGAAGCGAGAAGAACGGCTCAAGCAAATTTCCCTTTTTCTCGAGTGGATTGCTTGCGCCGCTGATACGTGGAATCGGCTGGCAGGCGAAGATTTCTCGTGGGATAAGGTCTGTTTGTACCATGAAGCGTGCGCTGACGTTAAGGCGCTCTGAGTTGCCATAGTCACTCCCTTCCCAATGACTTTCGCATGCATCGAAGGGAGTGAAAACGTGACTCTCTTCCTGGATGGAATGTTGGCGAACCGAGTATCTGGCTGACGGAACAGGACGAATCGATTTTAAGATCTTGTGGGCCGCCAGCTGGTGTGTTTTGAGGCGTGATGAACTCTCCCGGGATCCAAAGCGATATGCCGAAAACCATTTCTGCAGGAGAGGCTTTCAGGTCCTCCTTGAATGTGGTTTGTAGACCCACCAAGTCGATGGAAGCGCCTGTAACCATGGTTTCTCCGGAATGCATTTGCGGTGCATCCGTTCAACCATTCCATTGGCTTGAGGGTGGTATGGAGTGGTGTGGATGTGGTTGGTGCCCAAGAGGCAGCCAAGTTAATTCAAGAGGTTGGCTTCAAACTGGCGTCCTTGGTCCGATGTGATCTCCAGTGGCGGGCCAAATATTGATATCCAGTGGTTGAACATTGTCCTGGTGATGGTGCTGGCTCTGATGTCACACACTGGCACTGGTCGGTGTAGATGATAACGTGCCTTCCTTCCAAGATGCGTTAAAAGAACTTGATGGCAGTAAAGATTGCAAGGAGCTCGCGGTCGTAGGTTGGATAGCGTTGCTCGATGTCAGAGAGCTTCCTCGAAAAGAAATCCAACGGTACCTAAGTCCCATCACCCCATTGTTGGTCCAAGGCCGCGCTAATGGCAGTGTTGGACGCGTCAGTGCGGAGTGCCAATGGGTGCGAAGGTACTGCCTTGCTTTAGCGTTCAAAAGCCACTTCAGCATCGGGTGTCCAGATGAGTAGTGCTTTCTTTTTTGTAAAACGATTTAGTAGCTCCGACAGTGGTGCTTGAGACTCAGTAGCGTGTGGCGTGCAGCGGCGATGAAAATTCTGCATCCCGAGAAAACGCCTCAGCTGGGATGAATCGGCCGGCTTGGAAAAAGAAACGATGGCTTCTGTTTTGGTGGCTGGTTGTGATATCCAGCAAAGACGACCTCAGGCTGACCGACTTGGCATTTATCCCAGTTAGCGTGGAGATTCACCGTCTGCAGCATGGAGAGAGGTGGCGTTGGTGATGGTCGTGAGTGGCCGAGAAAACTAGGATGATAGACCCGGACAAAGTCCAATTTCCTCAGCAGATGGTTTAGAGGCCACTGCGTTGCTTGGGCTGCGTTGCGTAGACCCAAAGGCATCCTCAGCAATTCATACAGTCCAAAGGGTTTGGTGACTGCCGTCTTACATACGTCTTCAGGAGCAACCGGAATTAGGTAGAAAGCACGCTGGAGGTCGATTACTATGAAAACAGTGCCGCTGGCCTCCTGAATCAAATCCTCGATGATGGGCAGTGGGTAATGGTCCGGTCGAATTTGAGTGTTGAGTTGATGGTAATTCCCAGGAGCTCGCCAAAAGCCTCCGTACTTGGGTGCCATGTGCAGAGGACTGGCCCGCTGGCTCGGTGAGAGTCTAATTATGCCTCATTCCAGCAAGAAAGCGAACTCAGCTATGGCTGTAGTGAGGCGTTCTCCCGCGAGGCGATGTGCTGTCGTGAAAACCAAGGGGCCGTTGTTGACTACCTGCTGGTGGATGGGTAGGTCAGCGACCAAGGCTAATTTCCCGGCTTGTGCGGGTAAATCTGCGGCGATTGTGCCTTTGTACTGGTCTCCAATAGCGTTCTTACTTTAGTGACGGTGCTAATACTGTACATAGCTGGAGCTAGACCGAGGATGCAGGCTGTGGAGAGGTTAGTGAGATCGTTCAAGAGGCGCTGATTGCGCAGATCGATGAGTAGACCATGATGCTTTAGTGCATTGGCTTTTAAAATGGCTGTCTGGACTTCTGCTATCACGAACAACCAGTGGAGTGGCCGGTGTAGCTCGAAATCTAGGGTGAGCTGCTGAGGTCCAAAGGTTGTGACGGGCATGCCGTTGGCTGCCTGTAGCACGAGGCTCTGCCTACGAAAAGGCTTGGAGTTTACAAGGCTTTGCGGGCGTTGTCCGCATAGTACAACGCCGTTATACCCTAATTTTCCAAGCGCCTGTTAGTGTGGTCTAAGGCTGGGAAGGAACAAGGCTGCTTGCATCGCATCGCTAGGGCCCCGTGCGTGGTGTGATACCAGCAGTGACCTGTGTGACTGTCTGGTCCAGGAGTGGCGGGGCAGCCTCGTTGTTGGCTTGCGTTTCTTGACAAGGACCACTCCTGCAGTGTGTTGGTGCAGGCATGTGGTTGCTGAGGCACCTCTCCAGTCAAGTTTGTTAGCTGTGTTATCGCCAGATGCAAGGCAGCTAACTCGAGAGTGACTTGGTGCAAAGAAGAATGCGGTGAGTAGAGAGCAGATGAGGAGGTTACTGGATGCATGGATGGTTGCACTGATGTGGCCATCACTCACTTTAATGTTTTTTTTTATTTTATGACAACGAACCTAGAAAAAAACCATGACAAAAGTCGAGAAGGAGAAAAAATGTACGGTGCAAAGGGTTGGATCCCCAGTATCGGTGGCAGACGGTAGCGCAGAAGCAGGCTTCCAGCCATGGTCATCCAGTGACTGTATTATTACAGAAGTAGTGAACTTGGGTCCAATAATAGATATATCTACAAGCATTCTCACGCCAAGCGACGAAAATTAATGTAGGCGGAGATTCTAGTTGGTGCGAATACTGTCAAAACAAGAAACTGAACGTAGAAAAAGGCAGCAAACGCCAAAAATTAAGCCACCCAAAAATTTCTTCCAAGATAACACAGGCTTCAATAAGGGAATCAACAAACCTGGCGTCATCTTTGGCAGCAACAACGCCAGCCAAAAAATCATGGACAAAACTGAGAACAACGGACAGCCTTGTTTAAATAAAATTTCTGCGCCATTGGAGCGTAACAGAAAAACGATGTGAACGCCAGAGCGTCCAGAAAAAGAGGAACGGGGAATTCTGTAGGACATGCCAGATGTTGGCGAGGTGGAAGAAAATATAAAGAACATCGAGAATTTGACAATTACTGCTCTGACCGCTACCGAGACAAGATTCTTAAATACCGAAATAATAATGACCCATTCTGAGGTCCACAAATTGATCATGGCAGAAAAAGAAAAAGCGCCCCTGTACAATTTTGCTGCCACCATCAAAAACGTGGCGGGAGTACTGCCCTCAGATGTGGAAGCTGGTAAATTCTCCCAAGAAAAGTGGTCGCATGTTATGATTGCCATTCAGCAATACCAAGAAGAAAAGCTAATCCAAAAAGTTGAAGAGGTTCTTAAAACAAGACAAAAAAAAAAACAAAATAAGCATGCGACTCACCAAAAATTATCACTGGTATTAGGAATGGGCTCCTTGGATTAGGAAAGCTCCTAAACCGCATATTGCATTACCGCGGGAGCTACGCAAAGGCAAAAGAGGACCAGAAGACTGAAGAAAAGTCAAAGGTTAAAGAGGCTTCAGCCTTAAAGGGCACGCGCAGATTTTTCCGCCATCAAACATCAATAAAAGAATGGTGTCCAGCCCAATCGAAGGGAATTGGGATAAAAGCAGAAAGGAGTAGATAATTGATGGGTGTGAAATTCTTCGCCAGAAGTTCCAGACAATGCTGACATGAAGAGCGAAGAAAGCCGTTAAGAAACTGCTTCAAAAATAAAGTTTGCCCAGCAAAAACTTGACGTGAGCCAGAAAACAAAAGTTGGTCAAAGCCCCGGCAGTAAGCGCTGCTCGTGAAACCCCAAGGTGGAAGATCCTACGTAGAAATTTTGTGAGATATCTTAAGAAATGTAAGATCCAAAGACATCAACACTGTTACTGAAGCAGTATGAATAACTCGACCGGGCCTCATAATGGGCGAATTTGGAGCAGTGGCCAACAGTAAATTCTGCAATGAAATAAAAAAAGCCCTTGAAAAAAGCTAAACTTTGGCCTCGCTTGAGCCGATGGCAACGATCAAAATAAGAGAAATTGACTGCGTCACGGAGCTAGCCGCGATAGAAGAGGCCATCAAGAGGGGTCTCCCTAGCGGGGCAGGATCAAAGCGAGGCTATTTCCAGAAAACCATAGGCGACAATGCATGGCCATCATTGACTAGATCGAAAAAGACACCGAACATTTTCTGAATAAGAGCAAAATAGGGCGGAAGTAGCGCCTCTTCAATGCCTCAAATGCCTTGGCTTTGGTCACACCATAAAAGTATGCTAAAGACGTGGTAGGGATTTCCTTTACTACAAATGTGGTGAAATTGGACAGAAAAGAAAAGGAGGCACACTGTATCCATTGCAAGGATGTTGATCCAATACCGGCTCTTTGGCACGTCTTGGAATCAGGGAATTGCGATGTTTTCCATCAAGCACTAGCCAAAGCAAAAATAGAACTTCGATGACCTGTATCCTCTAGCTGAACCTGCAGCGTAGTTCCACGGTTCTAAACCTTCTTGAGTAGTTTGCCAGGAATATGAAAGCCAACTTTTTGGGTTCAGAACAATAATTTCCAGGGGGAGTGCCGTGGACAAGGGGAAGGTTGCGTGTGGGTTCGGTGCTCAGAGACCACCTTTTTTAGTGTGTACATAACGCCGAACGAACCAATATCATCTTTCCAGACCAACCTTAACGCTTTGGAGGGCGCTGTCTCGAACGGGACTGGCAACGTGCTCGTTGAGGGAGACTTCAATGCTAAAATGAACGAATGGGATATGTGTTCAACAGATATGCATGGAAAACAAATCCTAGAAACAGTGGCTACGATGGTGCTCGTCGTGCCAGGCACCAAAAATTCGCAAATTTTCCACCGTATTGGCTGTGAAGGAGCCATACCAGATGTGACAATCACCTTGGAGTACTCAGCACGGAGGACACAAAATTGGAGAGTATTGGAGGACTACTCAGCCATTCTACTTGAAGTCATTGATGTTGTCGCTCCACGTCTACGCTCCCGACTTTCTACAATTGACTGGATTGCTGGAAGGATGGACGTCGAGGGTTTCGTCCAGGTACTCACGGCAGGTGTTCCGCTGCAGGTCGATTTACAAGGGACGGAATAACTGCAGTCTAAGGCGTGGTCAACTTAACTATGAGCATCATCGCAACTGCTTGCATTGCTTCTATGCCCCATTCAAAGCCCAGGAATGGTAAGCCTCCAGTGTACTGGTGGTTAACTGAAATTGCTGAAAAGCGAACGAAGTCTCACAAACTTTGGTGTGAGGCTCAACGGGTACGGAACTAAGACGAGGCAAGCAACCGGCTAGCAGCATAAAAATTAGCCGAGAAATGCCTTTGCAAATTAATTGGCAACAGTAAGGCTCGCTGCTGGCAAGATCTAATGGTCAATGTGAACAAGGATCCGTGCGGCCTTGGCTACAAGTTAGTTATGCACTTTGCATACAGAAGTGGAAATAATGGACGTTATGTTGTCTCCCGACGTCCGTTCTTTCAACCTTCTAGAATCAGGTCGAACGTCAGAAGGATGCACATCGAGAAATTTGTCAAGCGTCCCCACTGCAGGGTGATTTGCAGGGGACAGAAAAACTGAAAGCTCAAGACGTGGTGAACTCAGCTATGAGCATAATCACGACTACTTGCAACATTTCTGTTCCTGTCAAAAACTGGTACTGGCAGAAGATTTAAAACAGTGAAAAGCGAAAGGAGTGTCACAAGCTTCGACGTGAGGCTCAACGAGCACGTAATGCTTACGTGGCAAGAAAACGGGTAGCAGCATATATGTCGGCCAGGAAATGCCTTCGCAAATTGATCAACAACAGAAAGGTTCGCTACTGGCAAAATCTAGTGGACAATGTGAACAAGGATCCGTGGGGCCTTGGCTACAAGCTGGTCATACGGAAGCTTGGTGCCCTATGGAAACCTTGCGTACATGATGCGGAAAATATGGACGACATAATGCGGGCACTCTTCCCCGCCCATCCCGCTCGTATTGATGCTGCCCATGGTGTAAAAGCAGTCGAGTGTCCACTCTTCACACATCTGAAACTGGAAGAAGCAGTCCTTTCACTGAAAGCGAGGAAGCCTCAACGCTTGCTTACGGGATAGGGTTTTCCCGGTACGAGGTTAAGTGGTGAGGCTCATGCTGATCAGTACGGGTAACGGACATCCCGGCTCGCCATCTGCAAATCGCTCCTTATGCATGTTAGACACTGCTGGGAAGGTGCTAGAGAAACTCATCAAGGGAAGACTCACTGACGTAATTCGGGCTGCTAGGGACCTATCTCCTCGGCAGCACAGCTTATGAGTAGCATGCTTCACCGTTGACGCGATTGTGATGGATCGTCCTGCTGGTGACACTTGACGTTAGGGATGCCTTAAACTCCACTCCCTGACGGGGAAGATGTTTAGTGGGTAGTCCAGTCACCTTGTTGCGAGCATTGAAGTTCCACACTCTGTGTGTACATGGCATTCAATTCCCAACCACAAAAAAAAGTCCGCTAAATTAACGGATATTCTGAATACGCTGAAAACCCAGTTCAATTCCTGAATATCGAATGCGGCTTTTATGGGACTACCTGAAGGACCAAAGCCTGCTTTACGACAAGAAACAAGGCCAACATAGGATGGAAGTTACAACGGGTGTTGCCCAGGGATATATCCTTGGTCCAGACCTATGGAACGTATCTTACGACGGGCTTCTGTGACTGGAGATGCCAGATGACTTGTGCTTGGTCGGCTAGTTGGATGATGTTGCGGCTCTGGTTGCACCGTTAAACAAGCGCAACTTAGGCTAGGTATGCTATGTGCCGAGTGAGAGACTAGATGACTGCTTGCGGGGTCAGTTTGGCACCGGAGAAAACCGAAGTGGTCATCTTGACAAAAAAGAGAATTCGTAGAGTAAGGATGATCAGTATTGGAGACATACAAATCGAATCGAAGCCAGTGATGAAGTACCTAAGGCTACGGATCGACTCAAAATGAGATTCTCTGAGCAAATCATTGCAACAGCTGAGAAAGCTGCTTCGGGAGTATGGACTCTGAGTTAGCTTATGGCCAACGTCTCAACCCCTTAAGAAAACACCTTCTGATGAGCGCTGTAGGGTCTCTGCTACTGTACGGAGCAGAAATATGGGGCGACACTTTATTTATTTATTCAGTCGCCAAACAAGGTCCATTTTAAATTAAAATACAAATCAAATTTAACTGAAGTAAAATACCAAAACAATAATACAATCTTAGTTATGTAGTCGATGAATTGAGGAGTTTTAATATTTTGGATTTAAAACAGGACTTGGAAGTGGTTGGGGAATACAGATCGCTAAACTTATTGAATGCCTTACAGCATCTGTTAACCGGCTCATTGTCTGAATAATTGGTGTGGTGTGTACTCGTGGTCAACATGGGAATGTGTCTCGTGGCTCCAATGGGATCGTGAAAGTGCATCTTGTCTGGCAAAACAGTAACTTGAATATTGTACCTTATTAGGTCAAAAGGTAGAGATGGAGACAAAGCGACTCTTCTGAAAGCGAGTGATTTCAGGTTTAATGTTCGAAGTCGATCCTCATAAGATGGTAGGTTGTGAAAAGAAGTCGGGTCGTACAGAGATCTTAAGGCAAAGAGTAAAAATTGTTTTTGTACAGACTCAAGCCTACGGCTATAGATGTCGTATATAGGTTCCCAGACTATGCAGCCGTATTCGAGAATAGGACGGACTAGCGAGGCGAACAAGGATTTTGTGGCCCAAATATTCATGAATTCTTTCGCCCTCCGTTTAATAAAACCCAGCATCTTATAAGCTTTGCACAAAATTTCATCGTAGTGAAGGTTGAATCTGAGTTTGGCATCTAATACTACGCCAAGGTCTACAACTTTATCAACTCTTCGCAGTTGTGTGTTGTTAATTTCATAGCTATATGTGTCGACATTCCGTTTTCTTGAAAAGCTTATCACGTAACATTTTTCCAGATTTAGTTCAAGATGGTTCATATCGCACCATTGGTGAAGGGCGGTTAGTTTGGATTGAAGAAAAGATACATCAGTTAAAGATTGTATACTGTGATATAGTTTGAGGTCGTCAGCATAAAAAAGGTGCGAAATATCAGACAGCGCTTCCGAATGATCTGAGATGAAAATATTGAAGAGAAGTGGACCGAGATGACTGCCCTGAGGAACCCCAGAGGCGACATTGATCTCACGTGACAACTGCCCTTGAAACTTGACAAATTGTGTGCGGCCTTTCAAATAAGACTGAATCCAGCTTAGTATTGAACCTGATATGCCGAAGCTACGGAGTTTTTTCAACAAAATTCCATGGTTCACTCTATCATATGCTTTGCTAAAATCTGTGTATATGGCATCAATCTGATTTCCTTGTTCCATTCTACAAAGAATATCTGACGTCAAAGTGATTAGATTAGTGGTAGTAGATCTGTTTTTACGGAAACCATGTTGTTCTTCATTAAGAAATGGTTCGATAATGGGAGAAATTTTACTACAAATAATTTTTCAAGCAATTTTGGCAAAGCAGATAAGATAGCAATGCCCCTGTAGTTCACCACAAGCCGTTTTTCACCTTTTTTATGTATTGGTGTTATAAAGGATGGCTTCCGAATTGTAGGAAAGAAACCACTAGATAGGGATTTATTGAAAATAATGAAGAGGGGTCTAGTCAGTTTACTTTTGCAGAGGGCCAAAAAACAGGGTGGAATCAGATCTAGGCCAGGTCCTTTATTTAAATCGAGATCATCGATAGCTTGGAGAATTTCATCTTCTGAAATCGACATATTCTCTATAAGGGTTCCAGGCGATTGTTCCGGAGGCTCTAGGTTTAGTGGAGTAGTAGAGTTCGAGTAAACATGCTGAAAGTGATGTGCGAAATATTCGCAGATCTGTTCTACACAAGATGACGTCGAGTCTTCGTATGTCATAATCGAAGGAAAGCCATTAGTTTTACGCTTAACGTTTCCGAAGACAAAAAACTTTTTAGGATTGGAAATAGTTTCCTCCGCTACAAAGTTAACGTACGATTGACATGCCTCTTTCGATTTTAGTCTGAATTCGAGAGTAATCTCGTTATACTTACTCTTGATCTCATCGCTGGCATCATTATTGCGTTTAAGGAGCTTATAAAGTTTATTTCTCTCGTTGCGTAAATGCCGGAGATCTCTTCCTAGCCATGGCTCTGAAGTCTTGCCTGTTTCTTTATTTTAGGTATAAATGATTCAACGGCGTCAAAGATGATGCTATAAAAGGTGGATAATGCTCTATCCAAGTCTAACGTTGACAAAGTGTCATTCCAATTTACTCGGGATAAAAGACAATTGATTTGATCGTAATTGCCATTACGAAAGTCATATATAATAGTGGAATTGTATAATATAGAATTCGAAGTATCAGACGTGTACAATTCAACGATAAAAGCAGAGTGATGAACTGAATTAGAAAACAGATGCTCGTTGTCATCAGTTGAACTGACCACTACTTCGTCGTAAGAGTTAGAGAAAATATAAAAAAAGAGATGGATACTGAAACTTCCTGACACGGGTAAAGAGAAAAGGAGCACTGAAAATTGCATCTTCGTATCCGACAGTGTCTCATTCGGCGGTGATAGTTATTGCAGGCGTGAAACCTTTTGCCTTCCTTGCTACTGAGCGCCGTGATCTTTATCTGAACCAAAGCGAGGACGCGAGTAAGACGGTTGCCTGTGAGGAGAGAAAGCGCTCACTCTTTGGTGAGTTGCACGAAGGGAAGGTTGTTCTGCGTGCCTCATACCGGATATGAGACCGTGGCTCAGTCACAGGCATGATGAGCCTGATTTTCGATCCGACCCAGTTTTTGCGCGGGCCTGGTTGTTTTCAATCTTACCTGTACAAGGCTGGTAAGTCACGGTTTCCTCATTGTCGGTTTAGCTCAAGTGTTCCTCTCTTCCTGACAATGCCTGT
Source organism: Odontomyia ornata (assembly GCA_963969285.1). Classification (NCBI taxonomy): domain Eukaryota; kingdom Metazoa; phylum Arthropoda; class Insecta; order Diptera; family Stratiomyidae; genus Odontomyia; species Odontomyia ornata. The sequence continues at coordinate 287,875,259 of OZ017740.1, read as the reverse complement.
CACGCATTTTTCGCGTGCACATAATGGGACAGGCTACAAAGGGACTTCTATATTGAGATGGGAGAGCTCACTTAGGATAGTTTAGTCATGATGATACTCGAATCGTTTGACAAATGGAGCCAAGTCGCATATTATGTTCGTTCAGTCCTAAAAGATTTAAGGGACTCAGAGCATCCAGGGGCATTGAGGCTGGGGGATCGCTATCTGACAACTCCTTTTCCCCTCTCTACTCCTGCTAGAAGTGGAAGCTCCCAGCTTTAAGGGTCCTCACAGCGGAACAAAATGAGACCTGGCCAGAAATAATGTGTCAAACGGTACCAGGCTGGGTTTTCGGGTTGACAGGGGAAGTGTTTAGTGGGTAATTTAGTCACCTTGTTGCAAGTCCCACCTCTGTGCGTAAATGATATTCACCTCCCAATCACCAAAAAAGGTTTAAATACGACTAGTGCGCGATTATTATGATTATTGTATCTTATTTGTATTTTGTCAATTCCCTTTTTAGGGTTTTGTGAAATAATTTTACAAAACCCTTCTAACATCGCGTCCTGTCTGTCCGCCTGTCTGTCCGTCCATCCGTCCGTGTGTCACAGCAGTTTTTCTCGGCAACTACTTAAGCTAGAAACATCAAATTTTGTATGTAGGTGTAAAGTGGTGTTCTCTTTAAAGTCCAACTATAAAAAAAATTTTATAAGGTATTTAAGGGGGGTCTCCACATATAGGGGAGTGACCCCCCGAAAAAAAATTTCATTGAAGGTGGCCGATATGGGTATTAAATGAAAGGTCTTGATGAGAACTTTCCAAAACAGGTCTTAGTTTGGCAAAATTTGCTTCGAGGGGTACACAGAGAGGGGAAATACACGAAAAATTTGTGTCCCCCCCCCCTCGCGATTGGACACCTGTGATCCGAAAAATCTGAAAAAATCAGGAATGTAAGCCTTGGTGAGTACAACAACAACAAATACGTGAGAAGTCGTAATTCACTCAACTTTGTTAGTAATAGTATGATTTATCGATTTCATGTTTTCTTGAATAACATCTTAACGGTGCCCTTAAATTCAATGAAATTCAGTACACAGATGACTTCTAAAAGTTTCATAAAGATTGAATTATATTTAGCGAAGTTATAGCGGTTTGAATTTTCCTGTATTACTATGGAACAATATGCGCTGCATTTATTACTATGGCAACATACCTGTATGGGTATGGAACAACATGCGCTTTTTACCGACTCAGACACTACAGTTTTGCTAGGATTTGCATGAAAATTTCAGGAATGATAGGTGTCATGAATATCTTTGAGAATCGGTTCAGCTAGTGGTATCATTAATCGTAAAACAAAATAGTGGCTGTTTTAAATGCGAAGATTGAATAATTTTGAGTTATTTTTTCCCAACTTCAACGTTTAAGGTACATGCTTTGAACACTTGATTCAATTTAATGAATGACTGAAGATGAGTACCTACAATTAATACTCATAAGTGAAACAAGTCAAGGAGGCGGGAGAGACCTCCTAGCAAAAGGGCTTTGTAACCATTCTAGGATTCGAAAAAATTGGCCATGAATCGATGATAACAGTACAGGAGAGTGGCCCCTGAAAAAAAAATTCATCAAACGTTGCCGATATGAGTATGAAATGAAAGTTTACATGGGAGCTTTTCAAAACAGTTGTTAAACTGTCAGTTTTTGCTTCAGTGGGGGCACAGGGGGGAAATACATGAAAAATGTGTTTCCTCCCTCGCGAATGGATATCTGAAATAACTATCAAGGGAGATATTTATGCGTATAACAATAGCAAAAACCTCAGAAGTCGAAATTCGTTCAACTTCGATAATAATAGTATGATCTTCGAATTTCATACTTTCTCCAATAAAATCGTCATTGACATGTTTCTTGATTTTATTCGATCTGGTGACTGCATTTTGTAAATTGAATACAAAACCCTTCTGACATGAGCGTAGGTCTGTTTACCCAACTTGTTTGTTTTTTTTTGGAAGGAAGGTGAATGCTATCTATGCACAGAGTGTGGGACTCCCATCGCAACTGGACTACCCACTAAACACCTCCCCTGTCAACCTGAGAACCCAGCTTGGAACCGTTTGACACATTATTTCGCGCCAGGTCTCTTTTTATTACGCCGTGGGTCGCCTTCAAGCTGGGGAGTCCCCCTCCTAGCGGGAGGGGAGAGGGGTAGAGGAATTGCCAGAAGAGCGATCCCCCAGCCCTAGCGCCCTCGGCTGCTGTGAGTCCCTTTTATATTTTAGGACTGCCCGAGCATAATGTGCCACCTGGTTCCATTTGTCCAATCGGTTGACAAATGGAACCAGGTGGCACATCACCGCAACTGTATTATTCAGGGTGAGCTTTCCCGTCTCCCTGTAGAGTTCCCTCCGCAGCCTGACCCATTTTGTACACGCAAAAAATGTGTGACATTGTCCTCCTCTCCTGGGCAAAACCGACAATCGGGAGACCGTGACTTACCGAGCTTGTGCAGGTAAGACTGAAAACACCCATGCCCGTTCAAAAGCTGGGTCAGATAGAAGTCAGTCTCACCATGCCTTCAATTTAGCCACGGTCTCACATCCAGGATGAGGCGCGCAGTCCACCTTCCCTTCGTGCAATTCCCCCAAGACTGCTGCCAATCGTTGAGCGAGCGCTGTCTCTCCTCGCGGACAACTATCTCCCTCACATCCTCGTTTCGGCGCAGGTAGATAGCGCGGCGCTCTTTAGCAAGGAGGGCAATAGGTATCACGCCTGCAATAACTCTCGCTACCGAGTCGGAGACTGTTGGATACGAAGATGCAATTCTCAGTGCTCCCCTTCTCTGTACCTGTGCCAAACGTTTTCGGTATACCTCGTTGCTGAGAGCGTCGCCCCATACCTCTGCTCCGTACAGTAGCACTGACCCTACAGCACTCATCAAGAGACGTCTTCTGGGTGGGCTGGGTCCCCCTACGTTGGCCATAAGTCGCCGCAGAGCCGATATTGGGGAAGAAGCCTTCTTAGCCGTTGCTCTGATTTGCTCAGAGAAACTCATCTTCGAGTCGATCAGTCGCCCCAGGTACTTCACCGCTGGCTTTGATTCGATTTGCATGTCTCCAATACTGATCATCCTTACTCTAGGGATTCTCTTTTTTCTCAAGATGACCACTTCGGTTTTCTCGAGTGAAAAACCCAGCCCGCGAGCAGTCATCCAGTCCCTCACTCGGCGCATTAGCATGCCTAGCCTAAGTTGCACTTGTTCAACGGTGTGTCCAGCGACCAGAGCCGCAACATCATCCGCAAAGCCGACCAAGCGCGACTCATCTGGCATCTCAAGTCTCAGTAGCCCATCGTAAGACACGTTCCACAGGTTCGGACCAAGGATAGATTCCTGGGCAACACCCGATGTAATTTCCATCCTTCGTTGGCCCTGTGTCGTGTTGTAGAGCAGGCTTCGGTCCTTTAGGGAGTTCCCCAAAACCCGCATTAGATATTCTGGAACTTGAAAAGAGTTTTCCAGCGTATCCAGAATATCCACCCATCTAGCGGAGTTGAAGGCATTCCTGACGTCGAGTGTCACCAACAGGACAATCTGTCGATTGGTGCGACTATATGCCTCTGCCTTCGGACCGCGTTCACCACCTCTGCAATCGCATCAATGGTAGAACGTTCTGCTCTAAAGCCGTACTGCCGAGGAGATAGGTCCCCAGCAGCACGAATCATGTCAGTGAGGTTTCCCTTGATGAGTTTCTCTAGCACTTTCCCAGCCGTGTCTAGCATGCATAACGGGCGGTATGCAGACGGCGATTCGGGATTTCCCTTCCCCTAGCTGATCAGCAAGAGCCTCGCCACCTTCCAACGTACCGGGAAAACCCCGTCCCGTAGGCAAGCGTTGAATGTGCTGAGCAGCAAGTCAGGACAATGGTGATAGACGAACCGCAACACCTCAGCTGGAACGCCATCTGGACCTGGAGCCTTCCTCGCTTTCAAGGAGAGGACTGCCTCCTCTGGTTCTAGCTGTGTGAAGAGTGGGCACTCGACTGCTGTTTCACCATAGACAGCGTCAAACGGACAGGATGGGTGGGAAAGAGTCTCCGCACTATCGCGTCCATCTTTTCCACGTCATGTATACAAGGCTTCCGTAGGGCACCAAGTTCCCCCTGGACCAGCTTGTAGCCAAGGCCCCACGGATCTTTATTCACACTGTCCACTAGGTCTTGCCAGCAGCGAGCCTTGTTATTGTTGATCTGTTTGCGAAGGCATTTCCTGTCCGACTTATATGCTGCCACCTGGTTGCATGCCTCGTCACAGTTCCGCGCCCGTTGAGCCTCACGTCGAATCTTGTGACACTCCCTTCGCTTTTCAGCGATTTCAGTTGACCACCAGTACACTGGGGGCTTGCCATGCCGGGGTCTTCGAGAGGGCATAGAAGCTTTGCAAGCAGTCGTAATGATGCTCATAGTAGAGTTCACCACGTCTTGAGCTGCCAGTTCTTCCGTCCCTTCCGAAGCTCGCTGCAGCAACTCACCTGCTGTGAGAACCTTGACGAACCTCTCGACGTCCATCCTCCCGATGTTCCATCCAGTTGTAGAAGACCGACAGCATGTCAATTCCCTTAAGTTTTTATTGCTACCAGTATTATTGAATGAATATATATTCTGAGCTAGAAGTGGTATCTGATGAGTGGCTCGACGCTGGTCTGACTCGTTCGACAAAGACAGTACATCGCTGCTCAGATTTCGAAGTCGGTGGACTTGGTCAATGCGAAGGCCCAAGGTATGCTTTAGTGCTACGAAGAGAGAAGAAGAAGAGCGGCTCATAGATGCCGAAATCCCAAAAAATTTCATGTTTTCTCCAGTTTTTGAAAAAATTATATGATTGAAAAATAGTTTTTTCCACTTTTTTACAAAAGTGTCGTCTTTCAGGATCATATCAGCATTTGCGCAGCCTGTTGTCTGATTTTTCTTTCTTTGGAAGGAGATGTAGACATCATATTGCTGAATTTTTGCTATTGCTCTTATTTTGCTACCTTTGGCGGTCCCTATCTACTCCTTAATAATTCTGTTACCTAAGACCAGCTCTAAAATTTCACTTAAAACTACTTTTCAATTATCTGCAAATCCAGAGATTATATAAGGTTCCGCATTTCCGCTAACTTTCATTTAATATGTCGTAGCTCATTTGGTTAAAATATTTTCCTTCTGAATAAGATTTTTAAAATTCTTTTGCGGTTTCAATGATTCTAGTTGGGAGAGTGTTCTCTTCAACAGCTTGTTTACCACGTCACAGTATCTCAACGCCTGCACTTTTCACGATTGACAACAATCAAAGATAACATAATTTTCACGAACGATATCAAGTCATATTTTTCATATCAATAACTTTATGCTCATATGCTTGATTTGCTCATGTGCTAAAGGAAAAGCCGAAGCCGGTAACACTCATTTGGTTGATATTATTGACCACGCAACAAATATACAATTATCTTTCACATTTAATGCCCCCATTGAACCGAGTGACAAATGTTGGTCAGTATATTAAACTTGCAAGTAAATTACATGATAGCTTGATGGTGTAATAATAATTACAAGGAGTCATCTGATATAACTTCCTCCACTTTGTACTGCAAGTGGTCTCACATGCGAATTGATCATTATGGAATCCACTGAAGTTGATTCTTATGTTATCAAAGCAAATTATCGTATCCACTCCACACTTCATTTGTTTTAAGGAAAAATAAACTGTATTGAATGAAAATTGAATAACAACCTTGCTTTGACACGCAATTTAACAAACTTTCTTTCATAAATTTATACAAGGAGGGGTATTCCATTAGCATATTAATTATTTTGATTTATTACCCAACTCATTCAATATAATCTCTGATGTTTTACTCGATTGATTGAACACTAGAACAACTTAACAGATTAAATTCCTAATGCACAAACGGTCTATGTAAAGCTCAATTCTTATGCTCCAATCCCCTCTTCCTTTCAACCTAATTTAGCGCAAATTAAATTACAAACAATTTAATCAACACTAATTTACTTTCCGTTCTCTTTTCTTCTCTTTTGCAGAAAAAAGTTGAGCCGTGGAAATTTTATATTATGGTTTCCGGACTATTATTTGTAGATCTTGTTATTTTAATTACATGGCAAGTAATCGATCCACTTCAAAGAAGTCTAGAGATATTTCCACTCGAGAATCCTGTTTCAATAACGGACGATATTAAAATTCGACCCGAACTGGAACATTGCGAGAGTAAAAGGAATTCCATGTGGTTGGGTAAGTCGTGTCTACACTTGGTTTTGAGTTTCCGTTGAATTCAAGCCTGGCATGCATAATTAAATATATATTACAAATTAATTCTGCAGAAAATACACCGACAAGGGTTGGTTGTAGTCGAAAAATGAGCTTTTGAAAATCCCAAGCGATAAATAATCGCCTCAATATTTTAGTCGAACGTAATATCAAGCTTTGGTAGATGATCAGAGATGATAGGGCTTTTTGCAATATTTCAAAGTAAATTTAGACTGCAGATATTGATTAGTTTGGCATAACCCTTTCAAAACTGAAAATTAATTTCATTAAAAATATTTAACTTTTGGTTTGAATTTAAGCTCAGCTGATTCGTCATTGTCCATTTCTCTTTCACAGGACTCGTTTACAGCTACAAAGGACTCATACTCGTATTCGGCCTATTCTTGGCATACGAGACACGTTCAATTAAAGTGAAACAAATCAACGATTCCCGTTATGTGGGAATGAGTATATATAATGTTGTTGTCCTCTGCCTAATCACTGCTCCCGTCGCTATGGTCATAGCATCACAGCAGGATGCATCGTTTGCATTTATCGCCTTAGCTGTGATATTCTGTTGCTTTCTCAGTATGTTGCTAATATTTGTGCCAAAGGTAAATGAATTATGAAAAGCTAAAATTTAATATTCAAGCACTAGATTTAATTGAGATTGAGTAGAAATGCAGAAAATTCATTTGTTTCTATTTGATAAAGGAAAAAACTAAATATGTCAGTTATACTCTATTATGAACGGCGCATTGATTTTTGGTTTTGCATCAATTAAATTTCAATTTTTATGACTTTCAGGTTATTGAAGTCATACGACATCCGAAAGACAAAGCGGAGTCTAAATATAATCCAGATTCAGGAATTTCGAAGGAAGATGAGGAGCGTTATCAGAAATTGGTTAGTGAAAATGAGGAATTGCAACGGCTGATAGCACAAGTAAGTTGTTTAGTCAGCATTTAATATAGTTTCAAATTTGAGAAAAAAACGTGTCTCACATTAAATCCTTTGAGCAAGCCAAGTAGCAACACCTTGTCCCTGCCAAAAGGAAATATTGTAGCCAAATAAGGAAGCTGTTATTGTTTTAACAATCCTGAATTCATTAATTGGATAGCTTCTTAATTTCCTTTACGATATTGATTTTTTTCTTCAATACGTCATGGAAAGCCTAATGTAGCTTTCACATTTGGGGCAATCAGAATCATATGCCCAATTCAAAGTTTGTATCCTTAAGTTTTTTATTGAAACTGAATCCAAATGGTAAATACTAGTATCAGTCTGCTGGTTACGTGCTGGTTTAAAAATCAGAACGAATCGCAGATGAGTGGATGGACACACGGCCAAAGCGTGATAATGATCATATCACCTTGTGGAGTGCCGATACATGCCATCATGACAATGAGATACTCTATCTCTAAGCGAAGGCCCGATAGGGGCTGTAAGGCTACAAAGAAGAAGTATCAGTCTGCAAGGAGTAGGCAGGAGAGTTAAGAACAACATTTCTGATCACGTAGTTCTATTACTTGTAGTCCACGTGGTGTAGTGGTTAGAGCACTAAGCCCGTAAGCCGAAGGTCTCTGGTTCGAGTTTCGTTGGCGTCAACGAGATTTAGTTCGAGTCGTCCTTCGGACGGACTATTCAGCCTGTTCAGTTATGATAAGTGCTGGTTTAAAATCAGAACGTATCTCAGCTGGGTGGATGGACAAACGGCCGAGGCATGATAATGATCATATCACCTTGTGGAGTGCCGATAAAAAAAAATGTTGATCACTTTATTCATGTATCAATTGTGCATATGAGAAATTATTCAAATATATCTAAAAATCACGGGTTTCTTTCATCAATGCGAAATAGCCGCCAGTTCATCCTAGCTCAAATAGTTTTCTAAATTGTAGTAATCGAGCCGCTATGCAAGAACTTTGTGAGTCAATACACTCCGTATTAAAATACCTAGACCTTCATAAGGATCTTCAGATATCATCGGTCTTGGTATATTCATTAAAACCTACGCGACCGATCAAAAAGCTCGCAACGACCAAATTTCTTAGCACAAGCGTCATTACAGTGAAATAGACTTAGACAGGTTATTAACATTCTGTAGCGCTTGCAAAGCGACCAAATTAGCTCCAATGGATAATATTGGCATTTGAGACGATGTAGCCTGTACTGCTAAAGTCGGACTGGTGTCACAAGATTCTCCTCATCTCATTCCAAACTGCATTATGAAGGGAAAACTTGAACGAAGGTGCGCTGTCATTGATGATGAAACTTGGGAGTGCACACTTTATCAAATATATCACTAATATCAAAGCAGCAGACCTTGAAAGTTCAAGCGATTTTGGATCAAAATGTGACGCAGAAAAATCATTTCAATGTAACTACTGACAGGCCCCACATCACAAACTGTGCAGGCAGTATTGAACTTGGCATTACATTCTCAATTTGCTCTTCAAAGTCTACTGTCTGCTAGTGTGAGTAGAAAATCCTAACCATCATTGGACCAAGCATCAGAATAGCACAAATTATCAGTTCGGTAGACGTGAAAACGTCTATACTAGAAACAAAAAAAGAAAATCAACAGACTCTTGGCGTCAATCAGTATTTATCGCGAGACTCACGGTAGCCTTCAACGGGAAAAGAAAGTGAACGCGCTTAACCATCTCCCGGTACACCAGCAAAGATCTTGTATAGTCATGTCTCGCATCATGAGCCCCTACAGAGGATATCTTCAATTACGGCCAAGGCCACGAAATGCCATCTGTGCTACTCGCATATCTTTGGTAACAGTCTGTTTGCAATACTACCTTCAGCACAGTATGGAATGAAGAATGAAGTTCATGATTCGACTTCCTGCATATAGAATGGACTTTTTTACATGCAGCGTAAAAAGTAATCAGGTTATACGAGTATAGGCAAAAAGAGCGAGAAGAATTGAGGTAAATTGGCGGTCAAAACACTCCAAAATCTTCTGCGTAGCTATTATGCCTTTCTCTCCTTCATTAGTTGAGTTTGCTCAATGGCACATAGATATTAGGACAAGTGAGCCAATGGGAGCAATGCATGATGCCCAGACAAAGTGACATGGTAGGCAAAAGTATCGAACAGATATCTTCTTCTTTTTAGTGCTACAGCTAGAGCTAACAATTCCTGTAACAAACGCCTCCAACTGTCTCGATCCATTGACCGCGTCCTCCAATTTTGAAATCCGAGCAGCGATGAACTGTTTTCGTCGACTGAGTCAGACCAGCGTTTCCTTGGTTTCCCCACTGTCCCCGCCCTTCAGTATTTTTCCTCGACAGCGTCATGAGCTTTGTTTTATTCTCATTTACTTGCAGCCGTACTAGTTACGCTTCGTTATCAAGTTTCGGAAAAAGTTCCTTGCCACTTGTAAAAGATAGTGAAAAAATATTGATTTCATCCGTGTAGGCTACTATTTAACTTGGCTCGTAAAGCAATGTACTTCATGTTTCGACAGGTAGCTTCCTTATGACATGTTCCAGATATAAATTGAATAGCAATGGGGCCAGGCCATCTCCCTGCTATCGTCTGATATTTGTGTCAAAGGCATTGGTGAGTTGGTTATTGATGCGGGCTTGGGAGGTCGTCAACGTCATTGCCAGTTTGGTAAGACGCACTGGTTTGGCTGGGATGCCAAAGCAAAGCATTATTTGGTACAGCACGTCACGATCAATACTGTTGTATGCTTGCCCAAAGTCAACCAGGATTTGGTGCACGTCTATGTTGAACGCCCAGCATTTTCAACTACCTGCTTGACTGTGAACAATTGGTCTATTGTCAATCTGCCTGCTCTAAATCCACCTTGATACTCCCCAATAATACTGTTGGCGTATGTTCCGATTTTATTTTTTGGGATTTTAGAAAATATTTTGTACGCCGTACAAAGTAGTGATTTGCTTCTACCATTTTCACCCTGTAGCTTGTCACCTTTTTTGTGAATGGGGAATCTAAATTATATAATGGGGAATATAAATTATAATAATTTTGGCATATGTTCTTATTGCCAAATGTGATGGATGACTTTGTGAATAGCTTTATGAACTGTACTGCCACCATATTTGATGAGCTCCACTGGATTCTCGTTGATGCCCGGCGCTTTATTATTCGTTTGGGCTTTGATGTTGCAACATACTTCATCCAGAGTTCATTGGGCCAGGCATCTATAGGCATCTATAGGCTCCGCAGGCATCTATAGGCTCCGATGTTCTGAGGCTGTGCGGAGGGTTAAGGAGGTTCTTGAAATCTGATGCCCATCTTTCCTTAATCTTGGTTTCATCAGCAATGATATTGCCGATGTTATCACGTGGTTTTGGGCCGAAGAATACAGCTCGCAAATAAAATATTTTATTGAGTTTTGACAATCTCGAAGACCAGGTGCATAGACTAGAAAACAAAGCTGAAAGCATATAAATCTGTGAGAAAACCTACGCTGTGCTATGAGTGTGAAACATGGATCTTACCCGAAGCATTTACAAATATTGAACGGCTCCAAGAAGCGAGTCCTGAGGCAAATAATTGGAGTGAAGCTAGAGGGGGACCAATATTGAATGACATACAAACACTGCAGTTCCACTCTCTCTGAAGAAATCGTAAATTATTTTGCAGGCCATTTTCTAACAGTTTATTTTTCAACAAACGATTCACCTCATTTGCCACCACTTGACTCAGAACTCGGGACCGTACTTCGAGAAATTCCAGTTAAGAAGGTGAAATTTTCAACGCAATCCCTGATTTACTAACACCATATTTTTTATTTCAATGCAGAGAACAATTAGTTTCACTTCTTCATATGATTTTTGACAAATCGCTATCAAGTGGCATGTTCCTAACGTACTGGAAATCTTCACACTTAACTCCCATCCATAAAAATAAAACTAAAGGGGATGCTCAAAATTATAGAGGGATAGCTATACTATCCGCTGTCCCAAAATTATTTGAAAAAATTGTCTGTTCCAAAATATCTCCCATCTTATACCAACGTCTCAATAACCAACAGCATGGCTTCAGAAAAAATCGATCCACAAACACCACCCAAATATTTATTGTCTCTACCATTCTTTGTGCAATGGAAAAGGAAACTGTAATGATCACCCATAATTTAAAAACATTCACTCTCACATAATCTAAAACAGTCATTCAATTATAATTAATCGAAAACATTCATTCAATTATAATATTAGATTCAAAAACATTCATTCAATTATTAGAAACATTCATTCAATATCAAATGCACTATATCCAAATTACATACAAATTAACGTACATACAATACGTGAGCATACAAACATTTAAAATATTGCTTACCAATAAGTCAATAAGTGGAACGTACTTAAAATATTTAAATCTCAAGAGTCAGCACTCAACGATTTCGCTTTCACTTTCCGAAAAGTAAACAAAAACATTGCCATGCATTCTTGGGTCATCGAACATGCACTTGGAAGAATTTATGACCCAAAGAAAAAGATTACATAACATATGCATTTGTGCGGTTATGGAATAACAAATGCATATGATGAATTTATGAGGTGTTAATCGATTTGTGGGTCACGAGACCACACAAATCAGGGTGCTGGTTAATGAGGTTAGTACGTAATAAATTAAGTATTTTATGTTTGAGAAATTGGATAAATAATTGAAGAAATTATAAAATCGAGATCAGAAGGTTCTGACTCGTTCCCTAATAAAGATTCGGCCATCGGTAAAACTTTGGCTGGCATTACTATAACACGGAGAAGAACACTCTTTTGATCAAAGTATTTTGGCTGGATTATTCGGCCAAACTCAGGTATAACTTGCTGCATAGAAGCTTTGCTTTGGTGCATTGTCTAATTTGGCCAGATCTCATCAGGCTAGACGACACTTAGGTAATTTACTTTTATATTTCTTTCTAAAACTCAAATCGTAATTCAACAAAACCAAGTTCACGCTATTTTGTCTCATGAATTGCGTATATTTGGAATCACTGGCTTTTTGCTTTATTGGCTGGACTTGTATCTTCAAAATCGAACTCAAACCGTTAAATTTCAGAGATATGTGGTCAACAAAATTCATGTATATTCCGGTGTGCCTCAAGGCAGTCATCTCGGACCTCTTCTCGTCAACATTTTTATATCGAACCTTTCTGATGCGTTATCCGATATACCACACTTACTTTACGCGGATAATCTCAATTTATATCATGTGGTAACATTCCTACAAAACAAAATAAATACTCTATTAGAGTGGTTCAACAAAAATCACCTACACCTAAATTTTGAAAAATATCATGTTATAAGTTTTTCCCGAAAAAGTACAGCTTTCTTATGTGATTATCACTTCAACAATGCAAAGCTTTCAAGGGTGGACAGGGTAGTAGATCTTGGGGTCCATTTGGATAACAAACCGTGTTTTAATTTGCATTACGATGACGTTCTCTGTAATGCCAATAAACTTCTAGGTTTCATCAAACGACGGGCAAAAGACCTTAAAAACTTGTGGGTAATGAAAACGGTATAGACATCATTAGTGCTCCCGATTCTCGAATACCCTTGTATCGTTTGGAATCCGATTTTTTACGTTAACTCAGAATGGTTTGATTTTTAATGTTTGCTTCACTCTATGATCCAAAAAATTTTCGTAATATGCCATTGTATGATAATCGGCTGTCTTTACGTAACATGGTAACACTTGTCTCCCGCAGGACCATGTTGTGCTCTTGCTTTGCATTTGATGTCCTTAGAGAAAATGTTAAAGTCCAATATTTAAACAACAAAATAAGATTGAATGAGCCCATAAGATTTACGAGACATTTACGTTTACCGGTTGAAAGTCATCATCTTACATACTATCTATGGTGATAATGAGCCAGTAAAGAGGTTTGTCAAAATTTTAAACAGCCTGAGCCATATCTACTCCCCAACATTCTCTAGATCACAATTTAAACTCAATTTATCCAAGTCCCTGAGTCCTTAATCCTAGTATTGTGATAGTTATTGAATATCTATCTATGACGACCAATTGAGCCTGGTATCGATGGGATCGCAGTGGAGCTCATTAAATTTGGTGGCAGCAGTATTCGTAAAGCTATTCACAAAGTCATCCAGCACATTTGGCAACAAGAACATATACCCAAAGAGTGGAGCCAATTAATTATATTCCCTATTAACAAAAAAAGTGACCACTTACAGTTCAAAAATTAAAATGGCATATCACTAGTTAGTACGGCGTTATCAATATTTTCAAAAATCCTAAAAAATTAAATCGAATCATACGCTAACAGTATTATTGAGAAGTATCAAAGTGGTTTTAGAGCAGGTAGATCGACAATAGACCAATTGTTCACAGTCAAGCAGGTAGTTGAAAAATGCTGGGAGTTCAACATAGGCATGCACCAAATTTTCGTCGACTTTAAGCAAGCACGAGACAGTATTGACCGTAACGTGCTGTACCAAGTAATGCTTTGCTTTGGCATCCCAGCCAAATTAATCTGTCTTACCAAACTGACAATGGCGTCGTCGACCTCCTAAGTGCGCATCGATAACCAACTCACCGATGCTTTTGACACAAATATCGGACTAAAGCAGGGAAATGGGCTGGCCCCATTGATATTTAATTTGGCTCTGGAGTACGTCATAAGAAAGCTACTTGTCGATACACGAGGTACACTACTATATAAGTCGAGCCAAGTAGTAGCCTGTGAAAACGACATCAACATTTTGTAACGGTCATTAACAACTGCCAAAGAACTCTTGCTGAAACCCAATAGTGAAGCAAAAGTAGTAGGGCTACAAATCAATGAAAATAAAACAAAGCTCATGACGCAGTCTGCGAAAAATACCTCAAGTATACAAAATATCACACTTGACGAATACAATACGAAAATGTTGGCGAATTTGTGTGTCTAGGTGCCAAAATAACGAAAACGGGCAATGAAAGAGACGAAATACGCCGAAGAATACAGCTCGCAAATAAAATATTTCATTCAGGACGATCTTGAAGACCAGCTGCATACACAGAAAAACGAAGCTCCAAGTATACAAATCTGTCATAAGATCTGTGTTGTGCTGTGGGTATGCAACATGGACCCTAATCCAGGCATCCGCAAATATATTGACGCCTTTGAGCGACGGGCCCTGAGTCGAATAATCGGAGCGAAGCTGGACGGGGACCAACGGTGAATTCGATACAACCATGAGCTGTATGAAATTTTTGAAGAACTGACAGTCTTAACGATTGTAAAGACTGCAATGGGCTGGGCGCATGAATCGTAAGGACAAACAACGGATACCCAACAAGGTATATATATATATATATATATATATATATATATATATATATATATATATATATATATATATATATATATATAGGTATGTAGATTGTAAAATTAGTTTTGAAATGCAATAAATTGTGAACCTTGTTTGGTAAAAAAAAATATATAAAGGGTTTTCCAAAAAGAGGTTTTATTTTGAATACGCCGCTATTTAGCGGGTATTCAAAATTACTTTTCAAGCTGTCATTTTTTGACATTTGACAAGTAGAAACGACGCCATTAATAAAACTGGAACGGTACACGCTTCAACAACGCATTGAAATTATTAAAATTCACTATAAAAATGGAACATTTTTGGGTTGTCGTGAAGCACCTGGTCGGACTGCAATACAGAAATTGGTGGAAAAATTCGAGCTGTTGGGGCAACTAAGTGATGTGAAGAATAACGCCCGTGCACGAAACTCAAGAACAGCCGAGAATATTGCTGCTGTGGCCGAACGTGTTGAAGAAAACCCAGGTTTTTCCATTCCTCGTCGTTTTATGGAATTAGGCATTCCACAACCGACATTACACTGTATTTTGCATAACGATTTGGGTGTTAAGGCTTATAAAGTTCAGTTAGCACAAGAACTCAAGCCGATCCATCATAAACAGCGTCGTGTCTTTGCTGATTGGCTCCTTGAAATGCATGAGAATGATCCGGAATTCCATCGAAAAATCATCTTGAGTGATGAGGCCCATTTCCACCTCGGTGGCTTCGTCAACAAGCAAAATTGTTGCATCTAGGGCTCCGGAAACCACAGATGTATTGTTGAAAAGCCTCTCAAACCTCAACGTGTGACTGTTTGGTGCAGTTTATGGTCCGGCGGAGTCATTGGACATTACTTTTTCGAAAACGAGGCTGAAGTAACCGTTACGGTGAATGAATTGCGCTATCGATGATTTTTTACGGCCGGAATTGGATGATATTGATCTGTACAACGTTTGCATTCAGTAAGACGGCGCTATGTGCCACACAAGCAACGAAACCATTGATCTTTTACGGGAAAAGTTTTCGGACCGTGTTATCTCTCAAAGAGGTGATCACAATTGGCCACCGAAATCTTGTGATTTAACACCTTGCGACTGAAGCCACGTGAAAGAGAAGGTCTACACTAACAGCCCAGCGTCGATTCAAGACCTCAAAGATGGAAATCGTGAGGCTATCGAGGACATAGGGCAGCCACACAGGATATGGTCCTGCAAGCGTGGTCGTGGTGGTTCCCTTATGTTATTTTTCACTATTAACAGTATACCTTTTTCTTTATAATGAAATAAATATCCGATCATTTTTATTGAAAAATTGCATTTTTCTTTTAATATCAAAATAACACCTCTTATTGGAAAACCCTATATTAATATTGAATCGAATTTCATTAATTTATTACAAAACCTGTCAAAGAGATCTTATACCTGCATATCTATAAACTTAGGGTATTAATGGAGCTGCAAAATACCGCCATTTATATATAATTTAAGTATAAAATGGGATCAACGATTTTATTTGTTACCGTATTTGTTCAACTGCAGGCCCCGGACGTAACTGCCTTGGGGCGCTAATACTCAGGCTGACACCTGGAGTACGTAGTTGAACGCATTCTAATTTGCTTATCCCGGGCTTAATGCCTTGGGATAGAATAAGCTCGGGTTCACGCCTTGAGACAGCGAACGTAGAAATACTTCTAGATTTTTCTGCTTGTTTGAACATAATTATGCAGACTTAGTTGCCCACCAACCAAAATAATGAAGACAATTTAAGCCAGTACATGATCAAAGTTCAGTTATTATGGGGGTTCTGACACAACTTAATAGTAAAAAGAATCCCAATGTCAATAAATATGTAAACTTTATTTTATAATTATAGTAAGCGACCCGCACAATATGAGGGCCGGTAGAAGGAAGGACGTTGAGTGTGCGTGTCAGAGTGAAAAAAATATCCCTTTTCCCCTAAAACAATTGCAGCGCTTCGTTACGGTGGCGGTGTAATTATTTACGACACCTCAGCTGTTAGTGCCTTGTCGCTACAGTACTCCCTCCTGAATGGCTTTGACGTTTGCAAATATCAATATGAAACATTATTTGTTGAATGTCACTTTTCTTGTTCGATTTTTAGCTTTCGTCCGGTATACGTTCTCGGAGGTTGACTTTGTTGAATAGGCGGCTGTATCGCTGGATTAGCAGTGCATTCAAAATATGCGGGCTTGATACGCTCAACGCTGATATTAATTTCTTTCCCGTTGGTTGCCCATTTAAATGGTTTCTGTGTTCTTTTCAGAACTTTATATGGTTCGTCATATGGAGGCTCCCAAAGGTTTTCTCACACGGTCCACACGCAAGAATACATGTGAGCAAGTTGCGAGATATTCCGCTTGTTGTGGCTCAATGCAGGTGTTGCGTGGACTTTCTTCATATGCTCGCGGAACTTTTGAACATACAGTTTTGGGTCCGGTTCCATATCTTCGTCAAAAAAGAATTCTCCGGGTATTCGTAGCGTTGTTCCGTAGACCAATTCTTCAGATGTTGCTCCGATGTCTTCCTTAATAAATATGCGAAGTCCTAGTAAGACCGTTGGTAAAACGTCCATCCATTCGTGGTTATAATAGCAGCTTTAAGTGATCGGTGCCAATGCTCTACTATGCCGTTTGCTGCAGGATGATATGCAGTTTTTCGAACTTTTTTACAGCCCACTAAATGAGTCAGTGATTGAAAAATGAGGGATTTGAACTGGGATCCCTGGTCCGATGTTAGAAAAGTAGGTGTTCCAAAGCGGGCAATCCAGATACAGTAGATAGCAGCAGCAATTTCTTCAGCAGTTATTGTCTTTAACAGAATTGCCTCGGCCACCTTGTGAAGCGATCAATCATTTTCAAAACATATGAATATCCTTTCGAAAATTTTAAAGGTCCAACTATGTCGATGTGGACACAACTGAATATCGCGTCAGGAGTTTCTATCTACCTGAGAGGAGGTCTGGCGTGCCTTCCTTTTTGCTGCGCTGGCATGCAAGGCATGTACAAGCCCAATCCAATATATCTTTCAACATACAAGGCTATACATACTTCCTAGCTGTTGCTTTCTTTGTTGAACGTCCGCTGTGAGAAAGGTTATGCGTTAGCTCAAATATCTTCCTCCTCAGTACTTTTTCAACGTATGGTCGAATCTCGTCCGTTGAAACATCACAATAAATCGATGTATCATCGCTGGTCAATCTTATTTTCCAAAAATTAATGCTTGAGTTAGTCTGGAGTAGACATTTTAATTCTTCATCATCCTCCTGAGCTTTTGCCAAATACTCAACGGTGATCATTACAGGCATGGAGATACTATCAATTTTTTAATAGTGCCTCCGCTGTTCTGTTTTCTTTTCCAGTGATGTGGACGATGTTTGTGAAAAACTGACAAATTAAATTTAACTGTCTTAGTTGAGGTGGAGATGCCTTGTCTAACTTCTGATTAAACGCGTAAGGGATCGGCTTGTGCTCTGTTTTGATGATAATCGGGCGTCCCTCGATCATATGGCGCACATATTTTACTGCGCCATAAATCGCTTGCAGTTCACGGTCGTAAGTGCTATATTTGCATTGCGTTTTGCTGAACTTTTTTGAGAAGAATCCGAGTGGTTCGTTGTACATCGATGCTATATTCCCTATATTTCTTAAAGCACTTCGAAAGTGTCACTGATACGCACCGATAATACTTTTATAGTACGGCTTTAATTTTCTTTATGTTTGGTGTGAATAGCACTTTATAAGAGATTTATAGGAAAGCGATGCCCCTATAATTTTCACTCCTCAACTACTCCCCAATTTTATCGACAGGATACCTTATACTTTCTCACCAGTCCATGATAATTACTCCTCTAACCAAATTCTGCATAGTAGTCAATGTATTAGGCTACTTAAATAGGAAAACCCGCTCTGGACTAGTTCTGTTGATATATTCTTTCTATTCTAGGTGCTTTATCTTTTCTGAGGTCAAGTGTTGCTGCCTGTATTTCCTCTCTGGTTGTTGGTAAAACTCGAACCTCTTGCTCTGTTTTTGAAATATTCTCAACCTCAGTAGTTGTTGAGTTGCTGTGATTTTTTTCTGGAAATATCGCAGCCATCTGTTTTTAGTTTCACACAGAAACAACAAGCGAACACAGCCTACACGTAGAGATCGACCTGAACGGATAGCGCCTAATGGTCTTTGTGTCTAGTAGAAACCTCATCATGAGCCCCACCTGCTATTGGCTTAATTGGTGGTTATCCACACTCTGTTGTAAATATTACAGGGGCTGTAGAAGATTTCCGAGCAACGCTACCAACAATTGAAGAGGTAAACTTAGCCATTCGTGGTCTTAGTAAAGTTCAAAGCTCTTGAAATTAACGGAATACTGACAGAATTGCTCCAAGCCAAAGAAACAAACCGATATAACTTCTTTCATTGGTTAATATGTAGGGTATGAATAGAGAAATAGCTACCAGATGACTGGCGGAAAAGCATCTGGTGCCGCTTACATAAAAAAGGAGGCAAACCAACATACATTTTGAAAATGACAGGAGGTATGGTCTGTTGAACACATAATGTAAAGTGTTGTGTAAACTCGTTTATGCAAGAATAAAGCTCCATTATGAAAATATAATTGGAGAGTACCAAGGTCTGTTTCAAAGGGGACGATCTAAGATTGACCAAATATTTTCAGTGAAATGGATGTCCAAATAATGAGTATCAGGTTAAAGTTAACGGAGATTCGCCTAAAGGCTTTTCAACAAACTTAGGCCTTAGGCTCTGGACTATATGGTCAAAGAAATGCCAGCAGATACCACAGACATGCTGCTCTACAGGTCCACACAACTAGTGAAACATGCCGATGACGTTCAAATCATGTCTTGATCGATTCCAGATGCAAAACAAAAGTACAAATCACTTATGTCGGCAGCAATAAAGTTGGCCTCCTGGTCAATGAAACGTGAACTAAATTTATGATCCAAACAAAGACATGCCTATGCGACAGGGTATAACGTTGCACCAAAATCACTAATTCCTCGTCCCTTTCTCATTTAAATAACCTTGAAAGATGTGCTCAAATCGATTGCTTACTCCGAATGACAATCATGTAAGAACCGATGACGTGCCGACTGGGAACCGCACTGGCACCCAACCAGTCGTCTATATAATATTTTGCCTGTGCATGCCGTACCACTGCCGCAAACTGGTCACTGTCGTGAATTGCCCTCAAAGGCGATCTGTTGAAAACGGAAGATGCACGGCAGTGGCATGGCAGCGGCATGGCAGGGGTGCAACTGTCTGTATGAAAATCGCTAACCTGCCACCCTTTATGGGGAATCCAAAGTAGCCATTTGGACTCAAACGTAGTGGGAAGGGTATGGTATGGACATGGCAGGCTATGCAAAAATCCACCTTAACTCGGGAGATGAAACCTTCGAGCTTTGCAGGACTATACTCGTCAGTGTTGGGTGTAAAGTGAAAATATTTGAAGTCAGTGAAAAGATTGGGAAATAGTTTTGGTGGATATTTTGCTCGGCGGTAGTGTCCAATTTCATTCTTAACTGTGTATCAAAGAGAGAAAGTAAAAAGTAATTTTGGCGGCAGTATACCATTGTGGCTCTCAATTGCATGCTAATAGTCTGGGAGCAAAACGTGAAATGTCGCCCCCTCGAACCAACAATTGGAATAAGCTTGAAGTTACATTGCGGACTGGCTAGAGCAAGAACCGCAGAGGCTGCACGCCAAAAGTGGTGCATAAGAGCACTAGAGGCCTTCCTCCGGTTAAAAGAACGCTGTAACACAAAATCCTCATTTAAAACGTCCTTGACATATTAACTCAACATTCAAAATCATATTGCATATATAGCAAGCAAACAAAACGCTTGACGTTGAATGATCTTTATCATGATAATATAAGATAGCAAAATATAAACACCTGTAATTTCCCACCAAATAATGGTCTGTTTAATAAGCTTTCGAAAATCAGTATTCTGCCTTCTCCACGCAGGCAAGAGAAAATAAATTGCATGTGAGTTCAGTTGCGCATCACCAACAGGGCTGCAACCCCTAATTTACATCTTTTTCGCTATCTTAGTCCTGAAGCTCCATCTTTTCGGCCAAAAATTTCTAAAAAATTAATTAGTCAAACCTTATTCATGTCAACAAACATCGCCTAACTCCTTCAGAAATTCATTTTGCCTTGCCCATAAAGCGATGAATACCCGAAAATATTGCACTCCAGATGCAGTAAGGCGAGAAAAGTACGAATTTCGAGCTCCAGTACTTTCTCGGGGTTTTGAGCAGAAATCGCTCGCAGTCTGCCCTTATGCCCTTGAGCAGGAGTGGTAGCTTATTGTTTTTTGAAAGCGGACTTTACTCGCTTTTATTTGGTCCTAAATTCCACTAGGGCCTATATCTCTTTGTGGGCAAGGCAAAATGAGTTACGGAAGGGGTTACTTCGTTTTGTCTCTTTATCCTTCTTCGTAGTACTACAGCCCTTCTCGAGCCTTCATCTCCTGTAAAAAGCGCCTCCAATTGTCGCGGTGTATTGACCGCGTCCTCCAATTTTGAAATCCGAGCAGCGCCGAACTGTCTTCGTTGACCGAGTCAGACTAGTGTTTCCTTGGCTTCCCCACTCGTCTCCGGCCTTCAGTTCTCCCAACGAGTACCTTTTTGGGTATCCGTTGTACGTTCATACGATTCATGTGACCAGCCCATTGCAGCTTCCGCAATCTTACAACTATTGAGGCCTACGGCTCGTCGAAAATTTCATTCAACTTATAGTTGTATCTAATTCGCCATGGGTCCCCGTCGAACTTCACTCAGACTATTCGCCTTAGGACTCGTTGCTCGAAGGCGTTCAATATGTTTTCAGATGTTTGGCTTAGCACCAACTTTTCATACTCATAGCATAACACAGGTCTTACCATAGATTTGTATACTTTAAACTTCATTTTTCTGTGTATTCAGCTGGTCTACAAGACCGTCTAAACTGAATAAAAATTTTTATTTGCGAGCTATTCCTCCGCGTATTTCGTCTTTCACATTACCGGTTCTTGTCATTTTGGCACCTAAGTATACATATTCACCCACATTTTTGACACTGCATTCGCCAAGTTTAATATTTTGTGTATTTGATGTATTTTTCCTCGACTGCGTCATGAGCTTTGCATTATTCTCATTGATTTATAGCCCTACTAGTTTTGCTCCGCTGTCGAGCTTCAGGAGGAGTTCTTCGGCAGTTGTTAATAGCCATGCCAAAATGTTGACATCGTTCGTATAGGCTGCTCCTTTGTTCGACTTAAATAGTAATGTACCTCGTATGTTAACATAAAATTGGAATTTTTAGAGCATCTTAAAGGAAACGAGTACGTTTTTTATTACAGAGTTCAAATTGATTGAATTAAGAAGCATGCAAGCGCTCAGGCGTACCAAACGTGTCGAAGGTCGTAGTGAGACTGACTGGTTGCAAAACTAGTATCTCGTTGCGACTGGGCAATGTTAATTATAGTGGTAGATAAACACCCAACAATCCGCCCGCTCCATGTGAGGCATGAAAAAATGCGTAATTAGTAGATGCTGATTTTCCTAGTTAATTGAAGGTATGGCATCGCTTAGTGAAACTTTCGTCTATTTGGCTGAAATATCGACTGAGAGTACGCAGACCTTGGCGACTGCGCATCCCCTGCTACCGCCAGCGTATTTTACCGTAACTGCACGTGTTAGACCATAAGCTCCGGGATATATGTTTGTGATTCTGCCCAGAGCCCATTGAGTGGGTGGTAGATTTTTGTCTTTTAATATAACTAGATCGTTGATTTTGACTTCTTTTTCACATTTCGCCGCTTGTGCTGCAGTTGCAAATGATGCATGCACACGCATGCTATATATTTCCTTACGTGTTCTGAACTAGCTGCCATCGTCCGAGTCGATAATCGGGCACTCCATGAAAGATGGTGTCGGAAGGGCCAACAGGCTTTCCCCGACCAAGAAATGTCCAGTGGTCAAGGTATTCATATCTTTGGGGTCGTTCATGATGAAGTAAAGCGGACGTAAGTCGAGGTATGCCTCTATCCGGAAGATCAGTGTCAGCATATCTTTTACATCAATTATGTGGGCACCGAAGATTGTTGTTTAAAGAAATTCACACCACCCTCCCAAAGATCACCGAAGCGTGATAATCCGGGTGAAATGAAGCTCCGTTTAGTACCTTCCCTTAACAGAGCCTCCGATGTCTCAGGCGCTTTGGTTAGCTCTTTGATATGTTTATGATTTGCTTGTCGGTGGCCACAAAGTAACGTCCGTTGTCGCTGTAAAGCTTAGTGCACCGTCCTTGACGGCTGACGAAACTGCAAAAGGCTGCTATGAAAGCATCTACGGTGTGGTCAAAAATTAGCTTCAAGTGTACTGCTTTGATAACAAAACAGATGAAAATGCAGACGCAAGTTTTGAAAACCATTCGGTTACGAGGCTTGCGTGACTTTACGAAGAAATTGCCAGTAACAAATAGTCTGGGCCTGAGTGGAGGTATGGCTTGGAAGGAATCACTCAATTGATTGGAGGATTAGCCATGAGCTGATGCTTTGTATCGGCTCGTAGACGATAGCACACTACACAATGCCGTATAGTTTGCTTAACTAAACTACATCCTTCAATAATCCAGTATTTCGAGCGAAGATATTGCATAGTCAGCTGTACACCACTGTGTAATGTGACGTTATGTGCTTGTTAAACTAGCAATTGCGTAAAGTTGCTCCCCTTTGGAAGAATAATTGGATGTGTCTCTTCGTACGGTAGCTGTGAGTAAGTGAGTTATCCTCCGGCTCTGGTGCATGAATGACCTGAATTTCGAGAGTTTACTGGTATTCGGTACAGCTCTTTGCTTGGTAACGTGGGATATTTTGGTTGGAAAGAATGAGGACTGAATCGTTTTTTTCAAAATAGTACGAGCGGCGTCGACCTCCGTCATACTGAGTGGACCAATTTGTTTGTGCTTGGCTCGTGCGTTGTTGTAGAATCGCATGCAGTGAGCCATGATTCGAATTAGTTTCGAAAACGAGGAGTAGTTCTCCAGTAGCTCGATGTCCGGGTGTGTGGAGTAGCTAGTAGTCGTTTGGAACATTTGCACTTTATGTTCTGTTTCCTCGCTGGCGACTAAATGTGATAACTTTGGCCAGAAATGAGAATGTTTCTTGACCCACACATGTCCAAACTACCAAGACTCGCAGGCACTGAGTTCAGTTGCCGAAATTCCTCTAGTTATGCGATCAGCTTGATTTTTCTTGGACGGAATTCGATGCCAGATATCGTGAGGTAGCTTCTGGTGTATCATTCAGACACAGTTGACAACGAAGGCTTTTCACTTGCTTGGATGTTCGTTTAGCCAGTACAGTGTGACAGTGGAGTCAGACCAAATGTGCAGTTGCACGTTGCTGATGTTCAGTTTGTTGCGAACTCCGACTACGAAGTCAGCTAGGAGAGCCGCCTCGTATAATTCCAGTCTGGGTAATGAAACTGTTTTCAGTGGGCTCACTTTCGTTTTAGCGGTCAACAGATTCACTGCGATCTTTTGCATATCGGTTACGACTCCCAGGTATACAGCAGCTCGGTACGCGTCCAAAGAAGCGTCGCAAAACCCATGCAATTCTAGGCTCGATTACAACTTGGTGGTGCCAACCCAGCGGTTAACCCTAACAGTCTGCAAGTTTGCAAGTTCGTCGCACAGTTTTATGCATTGGTTTTCTAATTTCTCAAGCAAATAATCATCCAAGTCTATTTTCTCTAGCCACAAGCGTTGAATGAAGATTTTCGACTTGATGGTAAAAGGCGCTAAACGTTTGAATGGGTCAAATATTCGACAGACATCCTATAAGCTGGTTTTCTTCGTCACAGGAATCTGATAAGGATCAAGATTTATACGAAATTGGAAACAGTCTTGTCGCTATCGTGAACAACCTTTGGAGTTGCACGCTTTCGGTGTCTTCCGGCGCAATGTTGGCTCGAAGCTTCTCGAGATTGGCCAACCACTTCCGAAGTTTGTATTCCCCTTTCTTCATTAGAGCAACAACTTGATCTCGTACTTGAATACCAGTCTGAACGTCGAAGGAACCGAACAACGCGTCGTCACAGTACACGTTTTTTAATTCAAGCTACTTCAGGGTGTGTTATTTAATGGTATGTTGCCAGTTGCAACATCAATCTGGACGCTACGTACGAAGCGCATGTTGATCCAAATAACGCAGTGAGTATTCGAAAGGTGAGGATTGGATCCCATTCTTATCAATCCAAATTTGCCGAAATATTTTTTTTTCGCATCAGCGTAAAGAACAAACGGAAATAGTCACCAACGTTTGAGGATTACAAAAATATCGTTCAAAAGCTTGGGACAGGTTTGAAGAATGTCGTTTAGGGATTTCCCCGACATAGTTCTTTGTGACGCATGGTCCACAATATTTAGTTTGGTAGTTGTGCTGGTTGGTCTTAAAACCACTTGATGCGGCAGGTAGAAGACTGGAAATGAAGCTTCTTCACGAGCTCCATTTGTTTTAGTTCGATTTATTCCTCAATAACATCATCATAAGAACGTTCCAACTTCCAACCAACTCTGGAAACGTTTTTCTAGGCGTAGCAAGGAGTAGGTAGTCGCCTCCTTGGATGATCCTAGTCCATCCGCGGGGCTCTTTAGTGGAAGTTGGACCACGTATCGGTGTCATCAGAATGTTGATGAGTCCTTATAAATATTTCTTCGCAGTTGACTTCGTCATCTGTGAGTATCGTAGACTTAGGTGGCTCCTCTATTTCCCAGAAGCGTTGAAAAAAATCATCCGTGTCTCGTACAGGTGCCTGAAAACTAATGATATTCTGGGCTTCACTTGAAATTTGCTGATTCCATTTAGCTCATCCTGACAATACATAGCCGAGGCTAGTTGCATATGCAACAGATGTTTCGAGAGGGCCTCTTCGGATGTCCTTTTTAATTATTGCTAAACTACCACTCCAAGTAACAAGCCGATGCGTGACGGCTTTCCGGATTCTGGATCTGTGGCTCTTGAGGCATGGTCAGTCGTATATCATGACAAATTTTAATGAAATTAATTTGGTAAGCGACGGCAGCACTAACGAACGCATAGAAAAATGCACGGACGGATCTTACATCGAAGTGATTTCGTGAGTCACGACAGCACTCCCAATCCCTGCTTTCACTTGCCCAACACCGTTCAACTTAACTGTTTTCTTAGACGGTCGTAAAGAATTCACCAGCGATTGTGACATGAAGTTTGACTCCAAGCCCTGATCGAGCAGCGCACGTACTTTCAACCGTCGACCGCTAGCTGCTGTCATTGCCACTATCGCTATGGACAGCAGTACTACATCCATTTGCACCACACTCGATAGCAGATCAGCTGATGAAATCGATGCTGAATGTGAAAAAGTTATTCTTCCCTGTGTATGTATCATCGTGTGATGACGTTGTTGACATTGTTGGCAAAGTTTTTCTGATAGGCAGTTTGTTGCGTTATGACACCCTCAAGCAATTTAAGCAAAAGCCTCTTTGCTTCGCTAGAGCGGTACGTTGGTCGACTGTTTTCGCTCGAAATTGCGGACAGAATAGCAATAAGTGATTGCCTTGGCAGCAGTAGCTTCTTCTAGTCCCCCCCAGCAGTACTGGCCGAAGCAGCTAGTTGCGAAGATGTTGTTTGAGATGACGCATAGTGCTTGCATGCGGCACTCAAGAAAATTTTTGAGTCGATTATAGTTAGGTACTGTAGTATTATGCGCCATTTTGGCATCTAATTTATCCGTCATGAAGTACACGAGCCAGCTGTCCCAATGATCAACTAGCTGAGAGAGATTTTCGAGCGAGTTTACGTGGTGACTGAAGCTGTCTAATACACGTCTCATCTCATCGGCGGATTCAGTTTTCACGGTAAGCACAGATACTAGTGCACGTAAATTGGCATTGACCAAAGTTCTTGTGTTGTCGAAACCGGACAGCATCAAGTCCCAAGCTAACACATAGTTGTTCGCCGTTACCACTGCATGTTTGAGTAGAAGTTCCGCTTAACCGTGGGCACTTGACTTCAAATAATGAAGTTTCTGCACATTGCATAATGACGAGTTTATATGGGCCAATGACTCGAATAAATCCTTGAAAGAAAGCCAATTGAGAAACTCGCCGTCGAAGGTTGGGAGTTCTACTCGTATTTTGGGCAGCTTTATCCCCGCTTGGAAACCTAGCGGTATTGGGTTATGGGAGCCCTCGTTCGGTGCGGTCGGCTGTTGAGTGGCGATTTCTTGCAAGTACCAAGATTTCGCTGCGATATACGCCACCTCGACTGCAGAAAAATGATCGCTGCTCAGAATTCTCTCCGCACTAATTTCTTCAGGTGTAGCCTCTTGTGTTAACTGCTGAAACTGAACCACTGAAAGTGAACCAGTATTATTCTAACAACTCGATTCGTGCCCGCAGAAAACTCACTGTTCGACTCATTTTCATGGTTTTTCCGGTATTCGTGACGAACTTCTCGACACGTGTCGCCCACATATCTAATCGTCATATAAGTTTTTTCATACCGGGATCCGGCTCGATGAACCAATACTTGGAATTTTGAAGGAATTTAAAAGGAAACGAGTATTTTTTTATTATAGAGTTCAAATCTATTAAATTGAGAAGCGTGCAAGCGCATAGGCAAACCAAACGTGTCAAAGATCGTAGTGAGACTGGCTGATTGCAAAACTGGTTTCTCGTTGCAACTGAGTAATGGTAATAGTAGTGGCAGATAAATCTCCAACACTGTTGATGGGTAAACGGACTCGTGGTTCAAGCAGTCATGGGGAGTCTTTGTTCTTTGTTAAGCATTCTTAAACTGCGTACACCAGGGTTTATAAAACCTAATTATGAGGAGACAATTTTCATTTACAACTTATGTGAGAAGCTGCACTTGCACTGCCAAATATTTCCACCGTGAGGGATATAATTTGAAGATTGTAGCAAAGCACAATCGGTAAATTTATTACAAGATCGATGCAAGCTAAGTTGCTGCATATATTTCTAAGGAAAACCACATACCTACATTATTTTAAAAGATTTGCTGATTTAAATAACATTTTGTTCTTTCCATTTCCAGAAAGAAGAAAAAATTCGTATCCTTCGACAGCGTCTCGTCGAACGAGATCAAGCCGCCAAAGGGCAAACAACCACCGGTAATACAATTCAACTAGATGGTAGCGGATTAGGAGGGATAGGTGGTGCAGTTAGCGTAGGAGGTGTTGGAGTTACGATAAATACCCCAACATCGGCCACAACATTAGCAATAACACAAGGTAAAGATTCTCTAATTATCATACAGCCGGAGCATACAACCACATCTGATTTTGATAGCGCTATAGGCGGTGGAGTATCGGTTTATACGCGATCATCGCGTGCATCACAATCCGATATAGAATTTTCTGAAAGTTATTTGTAGTAGTAGTTGAATTAGTTGACCAAACGTTAATAGAGTTTGTGTTTTCTAATGAACTTTATTTCATTTGATTATTTGAAAGTGAATCATTATCGACACTAAGTGTCCAGCATATATAATTTTAAAAATGACATTCGTAATATCTTAAAATTAACTGAAACCGAACTTTCACTATTAAAATTAGTATTCTAATGCTGTAATAATTATTCTATAGGAATGAAAAAATTAGGCAGCTATTTGGCATGAGTTTGATGGTGTTTCGGTTAATCGCATGTTGTTGCTTTAATTAGTTTTTGCATGGATTTAAGAATTATTTTTGGCTCAAATCTTGGAGAAGATGCGTTGTTCAATGAATTTCTAGTGGCTATTAATTGCATTCAGTTGCTCTTCTAATTATTTTAACTATGGAATCAGGCGATATCTTTCCTCTTCTTCTTCGTCTTCTACTTATTTTATTTAAACTTCACACTCTTTTTAAAATCTATTGAACAAGATTCAATTTAAGTTTTCATTAAAAATCCTTCGCCAAATAGACTGCATATTAACAAGAAACAGGACAAAAGACATTGAAAATTAAAATATATATCTGCAATGCACGATCAAACAACTGACAAACATGAGAATTGTTATGTAGGATTAATCTCTTTAGATAGGAAAAATTCAATGAATTGCTGGTTAAATACATATTTTAAAATAATTAAACTCGATTTAGAATAATTCCAACTACCAGCAACACCTTCCAATCGCACATTTCTAGATGTAATTGTAACACATACACCTACACTAGGCACAATCTTTTTTCCGTATACGTCAAATTTTCTATTTCGTATTCATACGAACCTAAGAATTAATAAAACAAAAAATATCAATTTACGAGAATTGCTCAACATTTTTCATTTGAGCTCATTTTATTTTTAAAAAGACAATCAAAACATACAAAAACACACACTCTAACATGACACTGACAAGGATTCAAAAGAACGAATTTGAATAATCTGTAATTTCTGCATATCTGTAGTTTAAATTAGAAAATACCTTAAGCGAAAAAAAAACTGAAAGTTAAAGCATTGTGAATGCTCTTATGTTTCATTTCTTATGCCTACATTGGGTGCAGATATTAGAATCCTTTTATCAAGATGTTAATAATTAGTGTAAATCCTAGAATAAAGTCATTGATACCTGAAAGTAAAATATTTATTTCTCGAGTAATTTTAAACGCGTTCTGTGTAGAAATGAAAGAGCTTGCTTATAAGTCCAAATATCTGCACTCATCCCTAAATATTAGAGCTAGTTCATTAGATAAAAAGCAGTTATAAATGTTTTACCATGTGAATGATATTGTTAGTTTATATAAATTATTCGATGTTATCAACGTTTTCATTTACATGAATCTATACAAAAAATATTAAAAAACCAACGTAAACTGAATCTTTCCGATACAGTTCATAGAATCAAATAAAGAGAAAAGTTGATATATATGTAGTTTAATTAAATTAAATAAATATAGATTTTGTTATAAAAAAAATTAAATCATTCAGAATAAAATAAATTGGTTTTTTTCTGCATCAATTAAGGTTTTTTAAAAGGTATTTTGATTGGAAGTTATTTTCAAGGCATTTCACGGTTTTCTCTTTATTTTATTCTAACATTCCAAACAAAGCAGTTGCTTAGCATTCTTGATTTTTAGTTAATTTTTTTTAATTGGGTTTACCATGCAAAAAGCTTTAACTTCATTTATTCTTTTTATTAATTTTCAATAATTATTGTACATTAGAAGCATGGAATCTTAAACATTCTTAGAGCTGAATTTACGCTTAGGCTTTTATTTTGTTGTGCATTTTGATGGCTCAAAAAAAGCTTATATGAGCTTTTTGGTCAAAAAATAAATCAATTAGGCGATAAAACTGTTATGTTTTAGTCAGTGGTTTATCTTATCATCACGACCTGTGGGTATAAAACCAAACTTCTTCGACTTTGGCGATTTTAAAACAAGTATAAAAAAATTGGCGTCATCTTTTATGCATATGCAGTCAAACTGGCCTAAATACCAATTGAAATATTTTGAATACACTGCGCGAAATCAGTAAAGAGTAAAAGTAAGCAACCAAAAAATAAACCGACCATTATCATTTATTACAGTACGTAGTACCCCAGATGTAGCGCTAAACACCAAAATTTTGGTACATTTTCCCTCCCCCTGGACCCCCTTGTTGAAATATGCCTTTGAATTGTTTGAAATAAATGTAAAAACGCCGATGAATCATCGTAATGCTTTGATAGAAATGAAAACTATATGTTGATCGTATGGAATACAATAGTGAAGTGAAGTCGGTATGCCATCTACGTTAAACTGAATGATTGCATGAATGTGTGCGTATGGCTGGAATATGTCAAAACTAAGACAGTGCGTTCAATGTTTGAATTTAAAACAAAACTATTCTCAACACCCCTGATGCATAAAATGACTTTTTTCTTTCAGATTTTAAAAATTCTGATCAAAAACTTTCATTTGATACCAAACTCGACTACCGTAGATTAAAAAAAAAGTTAAGGGCTACATCATTATTAGGGAAGACCCCCTTAAAAAATTTTAAATTTTTAATAAGACGAACTTTTAAGAGACCATCACTTCTGGCCTTTCCACAAAGTTTGAGCATTCTAGCTTTTATGGTTTCTGAGGAAACTTGCTGTGATGTACGGGCAGACGGACAGACAGGTCGCAAAACTATTGGGTCATTGTAAAAAAATTTGTTTTTACAAAGACTTAAAAATGAAAAGAATGCGTCCAATCTCATACCGATTTTTGCACGATTTGTTTTAGGTCTTACGTCAGGAGTCCTAAACGAGGGCTGAAAAATAAAGGGTTAAAGTGGTATTGTTGTGCTGCACCATTTTTGTTACATGTGCTGCACCACGTTTGTTACATAACAAGTGTACTGGTATGAATTGGGAGCTTGATATTATGTGTATCCCGGGGTGAAATCTTACTGTATGACACTTCCTACTACTCTATCCATCCAAACTAGATAATAAAAGATTTAGGGTTTTAGTGAATTACTTTTATTTAATTGTTTCATTATTCCACACGTTGAATCGTATTTACACTTATACTTTAAACACGATCATTAACTACATTTTCATATTTTATTGTAATGTTGCTCGTTGATATTCGATTAATATTGAATAAATCGCTCCCAACTTCAATTTAGACTTACTGTTTATTGGGCTCCGCGGAACTTGTTGCGCTTCCAAGAGAACCAGTAAGGCGAGCTTTTGAGTCGGGGTGGCCACACATTGTGGAACGCTAAAAAGCCGATTGAGGTTTACGGCTCAAGCCAACACCTCACACCACATCATTCAGTTATCACCAAACATTTTTTTTGCGAAGATCACTTAAACTTATGCAACTTTCAGTAATGATTAATTGGCGCGTAGGTAGCAACACGCTCTCCAATGGAGTCAAATCACAAACTCATCAGCCGGTGCTCAACCAAGTGGTTATATTCGATCGCAAGGCGAGCTTTTGTCCCAATGTTCCCCGAAATCTGCCGAACAGGTGAACACGTGAGCTGCCATTCCACAGAAGCTCATCCTCCTCGTCTTGTCCCGTTTGTACGTAAACTGTGAGGGCCAACAAACGATATTTTTTTAGGGGTAACAGACTTGGGGAAGAGCGAGGAGAGCTTTTGACTTGATTGCAGCATCCGCCTCTCTGGAGCTTTCGCTTGCTCGCTCACAAGCTGTTGTCTTTTCGTTCTTTTTCTTTTTTCTGCACCATTCTACTCTCTGGAACTTTCATCTAGCGATAAGTTTTCCTCGCGTTCCTTGTTCTATATCTGTTGGTATTTTGTGAAAGTTATAAAGCACTCCTTGAATAACTATTTTGCTACTCGTGTACTTGGGGTATGTGTTACTGTGATGTTCTCTCACATCTCATTTCCCCCTTTGTGGATCTTCTTCTTTTTTGGGGGTTGGGAGATGAATGTCATATATACACTAAGTGTGGGGCTTCCATGCTTACGAGGGACTAGACCATCTACTAAACGCCTCCCTTTTCAACCTGCAAGTTTGGCCTGGAACCGTTTGACACATTACTTTGGGTCAAGTGTGGTTTTGCCACGCTAAGTGATGCTTTTCAATCTGGGGCATCCCTCATCTAGCGAGAGAAGAGGGAGGAAGATAAAATGTCAGACCAGTGATCCCTTTTATCTTTCTGGACTGTCCAAGCATTAAATGCCACATGGTTCCATTTGTTCGCCGACCCAAGCGCCACAACGATTATACTATCCGGGGTGTGCTCTCCGGTTTCCCTATAATGCTGCCATTGCTGCGCACGCAAAAAGTGTGTGGCAGGCATCGTCTTAATCTCCTGGGCAGAATCAACAGTCGGGGGAACTTGACTTGCCAATCTGCAATAGCTCTCATCGCTGAAAGAGCTTGTCGGAAATGAACATGTAATCCTCAGTGCTCCTCTTCTCTGTACTTGTGCCAAGCGTTTTCGGCGCACCTCCTTACTGAGAACATCACCCCATATTTCTGCTCCGGAAAGTAGCACTGACCCTGCTGCACTCATCAAGAGGCGTCTTCTTGATGGATTTGGTCCCTACTCCTATGTTGGCCATAAGTCGACTCAAAACTGATACGCTTGAAGCAGCCTTCTCGGCCGTTCTCCTGATTTGCTCCCATTAGTAGCCCTAGGTGGTGAAAGTGACATCCATTTAGTTAGTATGTCTCCAATATTGATCATCCTTACTTTAGGGACTCTCTTTCTTACCAACAGTACTACTTTGGTTTCTTCCAGTACATGACTGAACTCGTAAGCAGCCATCCAGTCTCTTATTCAGCGCATTAGCATACCCAGCCTGAGGTGTGCTTGTTCAATGGTACGTCCAGCAACTACAGCCGACCCATAAACTGCATAGCCGATCAAGTGCGACTCATCTGGCACCCCCATTCTGAGCAGTCTGTCGTAAGACATGTTCCACAGGTCTGGATCAATGAAAGATTCATACGCAACACCTGATATAACTTCCGTCCTTCGCTGGCCCTGTGTCGTGTCATAAAGCAGGCTTCAGTCCATCAAGTAGCCCCTCAAAAGCCGCGTTAAATATTCTGGAATTTGGAACGGGTTTACCAGCGTATCCAGAAGACCCACACGTCTAGTGGAGTTGAAGGCGCTCCTAACGTCAGCTATCACCAACAAAACGATCTGTCACTTGGTGCGACTATGTGCTTCTGACTTTAGGACCGCACTCACCACCGCTACATATGCCTTTATGGTGGAGCGTCTTACTATGAAGCCGTACTAGCGAAGAGATAGATCCCCAGCAGCACGAATCGCGTTAGTGAGTCTTCCCTTGATGAGTGTCTCTAGCATTTTCTCAGCCGTGTCTAACATATATGTATTGTACAATGGACGATATTCAGATGGCAATCCGGAATTTCCCTTGGTCTAGCTGATCAGTATGAGCCTTGCTACCTTTGATCGTACTGGAAAAAACCCGTCCTGTGGGAAAATGTTGAATATATTGAGCAGCAAGTCAGGGTAATGAAGATAGAAAAAGTTGCAAAATTTCAGCTGGAACATAATCTGGGCCTGGAGCTATCGTTGTTTTCAATAAAAGGACTACTCTTTCTAGTACCAACTGTGTGTGGGCACTCGATTGCTGTTTCACCATGTACAGCGACAACATGGATGAAATGGGTGGAGAAAAGTGCCCGCACTATTTCTGCTTTCACTTGGAGTATTTTGTGAAAATGAATTTGATTACAAATATGTTTCGAGTACCTGCTTGACTGTGAACAATTGGTCTATTGTCGATCTACCTACCTGAAACTATCTTGAAACTCCCCAATAATACTGCTGGCGTATGATCCGATTTTCTTTTCTAAGATTTTCGAAAATATTTTCTACACCGTACAAAGTAGTGATATGCCTCTATAATTTCCGCACTGTATCTAGTCTCCTTTTTGTGGGTAGGGAATATAATTGATTGGCTCCACTCTTTTGGCATGTGTTCTTGTTGGTAAATTTGCTTGATGACTTTGTAAATAGCTATCTGAACATTACTGCTACCATATTTAATGAGCTCCATTGGAATCTCATCGATGCCCGGCGCCTTATTATCCTTTTGGGCTTTGATGATGGAACAAACTTCATCCAGAGTTGGTGGAGCTAATGGAAGCTCTCGATAGACATCTATAGGCTGCAATGTTCTGGTGCTATGCGGAGGGTTAAGGAGGTTCTTGAAATATGATGCCCATCTTTCCTTAATGTTGATTTCATCAGCGATTATATTGCCACTGTCATCACGACAGAGCGTGGTTTTGGGATAATAACCACGTTTCAGGCTTTTCACTACTTAGTATGCTTGTCTTGTGTTGTTGCTCGCTAAACTTACATCTATACTTCTCAATTGGTCGTCATAGTATTTTCTTTTCTTAATCCTAATTATCTTATTCGCTACTCTTCTTAGATTTTCATAGTGCTCTCTCTTCGTCCTGGTTTTCCTACCTACTTTTTCTTTGTACGCCTGATTCTTTTAATCTAACGTATTCTGGCACTCATTATCAAACCAATCTTTCCTCTTGCGCCAGGCTTGATGTCCGATCATCTGTTCTGCCACGGTCCTAAAAACCGCTTTCACTTCCATCCAGAGCTCGTTGCTTGTCCTTATCGATGCGTCTGATAAGGTGGGAACCAGCTGGTTGTCGAGGGTCTCCGTGAAACGTTTAGCCACAGACGCCGTTTGGAGCCCTTCGATGTCAAATTTTCGTTGTGGGCTGGTCTTTGCCGAATATGCTTTTGACATACGACATCGATAGATTAGTTTGATCATGTAATAATCTGAGTTACAATTGGCTTCTCTGTATGTACGGACGTCAAATATGCTCGAGCCCCAACGTTGTTGGATCAGAACATTGTCGATCTGGTTTTGTGTGCTGCCATCTGGTGCAACCCAGGTCATTTTATGAATGCGTCGATGTGGGAAGCAAGTGACTAGGTTTCTGCTGCATGCAAAGTCAGTCTGGCGCCGACCGTTGTCATTTGTTTCATCGTGGAGGTCATATCCTCCAATCGTTCCCCAATGAGATAGCTCATTGCCAACCTTGGCGTTGAAATCACCCAGAATAATTTTTGTGTCGTTTGTAGGCAATGAGTCGACCAGCCTTTCCAGGTGATTATAGAGCGTTTCCTTGATTTTTCGTCCTTTTTGTCAGTCTAGGCGTGAACGTTTATCTGCCAGATTTTGAAAAATTCCGCTTTTATACGGATCAAACACAACCGTTCATTGACTGCCTTAAAATCAATAACGTGCAATTTGAACTCCCTATCCACAATGATGGCCACTCCGAATTCTCGTTTTCCAGGAGGCTTCCAACTTTTGAATATTGTGTGCGATCTCATGTCTTGAATGTCTTTTTCAGTGCAATTCGTTTCCTGGGTTGCCAGTACTTTTAATTGACATTGACTGGCCTGTTCTAAAAGGTCCTTATCAGCGCCAGGGTAATTGAGTGATCTGACATTCCAGGATCCAATGCCATTTCGTTTGCGGTTTGCGAGGCCGTTGCCGTGAGTCCAATCCATTCCGAGGCCCATCTCCAGGTTTCGAAACATTTTAAGGTTTTCCTGGGATGGGGAGTTAGCCCGTCGCCCAACCCCCATTCCGGCGGTATGGCTATTACTTCGATGCTGTTATCAG
Source organism: Odontomyia ornata (assembly GCA_963969285.1). NCBI lineage: Eukaryota > Metazoa > Arthropoda > Insecta > Diptera > Stratiomyidae > Odontomyia > Odontomyia ornata. The sequence continues at coordinate 287,839,509 of OZ017740.1, read as the reverse complement.
GCGCGGAAGATACACCTTCTTCGTCTTACGCCCCGACAAGCATTTACTACTATTTAATCGGGGGGTTTGGGATGAAAAATCATGGAAGCTGTGGGTTGGGGAAACAAGAAGTTCCCTCCTCTTTTCTCAAAGGGGCTTGGGGCCGTCTACGGTGGATTTCATTCTTATGCCTTAAAGTCTTATAATTTTTTACATAGCCCCCTTCTTTAAATAGCTGTATTTCTTCCCGATTTTCATTAAACCTATGTTTTCTCTTTTCTATTGTGTGTTTTGGAAGCTTCTATTTTGGCTCTATCTACATTGTAGAGTGCAACATCTTTCGGCCTAGCATTAAAAGTGGAATGTATAGATTTATTGCACCATTTGACATATTTGAAAACCCTTTCTTTAATTGATAACCCCGATTTTTCTACCTCTAGCGTTCTAAGTTTATCTCCGAGAGTGTTGTGAAACTATTTACGAGTATGTCAGCATTGCCAGTATGGCTGTTTCGCTTAGCAAAGTGAGCTTACACTTCCTCTTATCGCAAAAAAATCCGGTAATTATTTAGTTTAGGTGCCATACTCCCGATTTTTTTGAAATTTCAGTATGTTATACAGTTTTTCATGCTGAAAAAGAATATATATATATGATATATATATATATATATATATATATATATATATATATATATATATATATATATATATATATATATATATATATATATATATATATATATGTTGGGCGCGGAAAACATTCCTTTACATAGTTTTTAAGGTTTGAAAATTGGGAAATGTACACTATCGTGAAAAGTTGGTATTTTGCGCATACTTGATGTTGGAGAGGATTGAGAGTGGGGTGTGCGGGGGGTGCCCTTCTTAAGAGAAAGAAGGGCACCCTTCTATTCTCAAGAGGAGCAACTTTCTATTCTATAGAAGAGTACTCTTCAAATGAATAGAAGGGTATCATAAAGTATAGAAGGGTTCCCTTCTATAGAGTAGAAGGAAGAGTACAAGAATGCTTCCCTAGAGAATAGAAGGATGCTCTTCTATAGAATACACACCTAAAGAATAGAAGGTTGCTCCTCTAGACAATAGAAGGGTGCTCCTCTACAGAATGGAAGGGTGCCCTTCTAGAGAAAAGAAGGCTGCTCTTCTAGAACCCGTCCTTGCACAATATATTACAGCAGCATCGGGGATCCGCCATTTCGAATATTATAATTTAATGCCTTAAATTCCACCAAAATGTTATTGAAATACAATTCACGTCCCATTTTCTTCATTGTGTTGTATGACAAGATCTGATCACAATAAAGTAAATGTGTGGGTTGTCAATTGACGAATAATTATATTTAATGTTGGAGAGGATTGAGAGTGGGGTGAGCGGGGGGGGTGTTAAAACGATGTTCTAAATTTTTAAACCCCCCACACACACCCTACTCTCAATCCTCTCTAACATCAAGTATGTGCAAAATACCAACTTTTCACGATAGAGTACATTTTCCAATTTTCAAACCTTAAAAACTAAGTAAAGGAATGTTTTCCGCGCCCAAAATATATATATATATATATATATATATATATATATATATATATATATATATATATATATATATATATATATATATATATATATACATATATAAAATCCTTAACATTACCGGAATTGTACTCATTATCCATAAAAAAGCGCTTAGTCTTACCCTTAATTGAAAAGTATAGCCTAATTTTTTCTACAATTGTTAGGCTATTTCTATCCTCCAAATAAAGTGCTAATACGAATTTAGAAACTTTATCAATAACTGTTATAAAACTATGTTTTTAGTTGGTGTATATGTCTACATGAACTATTTGGTTAGTGTTATTTGGGTTTTCCGTAGTATAAAATTTTGGTTTCAAAGGCGTTCGATCATATTCCGCTCGATTACATGTGTCACAACTATTGATATATTTTTGGATTGTCTGTTATAAATTTTTGAAATAGATTATTTCCTTTAGACCTAGATAGTTTTCGTTTATATCACCATGTCCCGTTCTATTGTATGATACTTTTCAATATGTTTGAAGGCTTTTTCCTCATTTTTTATATCCTTAACATGGTTGGCACATTTATGAAAAGATAAATTTTTCTCCAAATATTTCTATCAACTTTAACTGAACTTAGTTAAATTCATGCTCGGACAGATCCGAGTAAATTCCTACTTTTCCAAGCTTGAAAAGTTTCCGGGATATGTTCATCAACAAATTAGTTGAGATATCTTCGGCATTTACAAAAATTTTGCGTGTCTTGTCTTAAGTCTCAATCTCTTTTATTTTATCTTTTGTTAGTATGAGTTGGGTGAAGAAATTGTTACACCCACTTTTTATTCCACGGGAGCCACTATGGCCCTCAGAGAAATTTGGGTGCTCCGGCGGGGCTTATGGACCCGGTTTAGCTCGTCCGGAGACGGGCGTGGGGCGCCACTCGCTTGTCCCTCAAGGCCCCAATAAGCCGCCAAGCGAGAATGCGGCTTGCCGGAATAATCACCGTCGCGATTCGGCCGAACCCTAACTATCGAGCACACACGGACTATCACTCAAACCCTACACCTGCACAACCGTACCCCTATACTCCTTCCTATAACTAACCCTCGCCGAGACCACTACACCAACCCCGAACACTTTGATTCTAGATATCACTGATTTCACTCTGTTATATTGCACTTTTACATCGACTTGCCACTCAAGCCGCACCCGTCACAACCTGCAATCTGAAAAAAGTCTTTACCTTTCTTGCTCTAAAACCGTAAATTTCCTCTAAAAGCGTAAATTTGTTTTTCAATGAAATACGACGGTAAAATTTCCAAAACATGTAATACAATTCGCAAATTCTATATAATTAAACATCTGATTCACGGTAAAACTAAAAAGAACTTACTTCTACTGAGTACCTACAAGGGCCCCTTCGATGGTTGCATCCGTTGGTGCACTTTATTATTATTTCTCCTACGTCTGGGCTTTGCTTGTCGCTTCGACTTTAATTTTGCTTCCTTCCGCAACTGCTGCTTCTCCTCGCTTCGCACTTCGAATTTCCTCCGCACTTCGAATTTCCTCCACACTTGTTGCTACTTCTCAACTTCTGGTTTGCCGCACACGATAAGAAAGGAAAAAGAGGAGGCGCGTCATTCTTCGCGCGCTTTTATAGCCTCCTTCTAACGGCCAATGTTCCGCTCTTCGGTCATCCACCTCTTCAGCGAGGTAATTTCTTTCTGCCGCAACTTGGTTTCCGCTCCAGTTTGACCTGTCAGTGGTATTTGTTTACTTTTGAGATTTGGATAAAATATTCAGCCTTCATTTGGATCATTTTTTGGATCATCAACGTTAGGATCTGTATTCGTCGGTTTGAATAACGTTTTATCTTGAACTTCGGCCTTAATATTTAATTGCATATCATTCATTCGGTGATACTATGGCTTCAGCGATGTGCCTGGTCCCGAATAGCTTAAGTGATCGTACTCGCCTGGTTCTCTTAAACCTTCCTTTTGTTTTATTTCGTCGTATACGTGCTCTTCTTTGGTCATTTCGTCTATACTGTGATACACGTTTGGATTAGTTAAATCTGCATTATAATTCTTCAAACTAGTTGCTGTGTTAAAGTTTATTGAATACGTATCAGTACAATTGTTAGCGTTTGAATCATCATCATAGTTTGAAAGTAATGGTTGTCCATTTAGATTGTTCATCTTTGGATGTAAGTTATTTAGCAGTCGTGTGTTGTCCGCTGATGGTTGCATTCCGTAGAAAGGATTATCGAAATTATCCCGTTCTGGATATGTTTGCGGATTAGCCATATAAGCAACATGAGCTATTTCGGTTTTAAAATTCGATACTCTACGCTGGTAGTAGAAAAGCATGGCAGCAAATATTTCAATCAGTACCAAAGCCGTTACAATACCAAATGCCAGACCAGCTTGATTCGTTGAATTGTCAATAACAGCAACACGCTCTAGAATTAATGGAATGTCACAGTTATCTCCAGTTTTTCCTTGACGACATATGCATCCCAGGGCAGCATGACATACGAAATTTTGAGATGGACAAGCACATGCTTCCATAAAATGATTTCCAAAGAATCCATCTGGGCAAACTTGATCACATTTTTCACCCATCCATCCGGCTTGGCACGAACATGAACCATTTTCCGGGTGACACGCTCCATGGAGGCATTGACATTTTTCTTTACAATCTTTTCCATAATGTTGTTAATCGCGCGGTCGATCGCATTTTACATTCTTCCAACCAGGAGTAAAGAAACATTGACCAGTTTCCGGCGAACATTTAGTTCCATTTTTACAATCACACTTTTGATTGCATTCGACTCCATATGTTCCTTCCGGACATGATTCCGTGCAGTATTTACCGCAAAACCCAGCAGCGCAATAACATTCACCGCTAACTGGTGAGCATTTCGCATTATTTTTACATTCGCAAGCTAGATCACAATTCTTTCCATATTTCAGGAAAGTGCACGGTCGATTGCACTGCTCGCCACTCCAACCAGGTTTACAATGACACAAACCAGTCCAAGGATCGCAAAGTTCGGTGTTATGCATGTCACAATCACATATTTTGCTACAATTCAATCCGTATTTGTTGATATCACATTTTCTCTTTTCGCATAGTCGTCCTTCCCAGCCCGCTGAGCATAAACATTCGCCAGTAGAAGGATTGAATTTCGAATTTTTTTTTTACCTTTACACTTTTGGGAACAGTTTTGGCCAAATGTATTTGGCGGGCAAGGAATCAACACGTTTCTCCAGTGAAACCAGGGAAACATTCACATTCACCAGTTATATGATCACAGTTTCCATTTGAGCAGTCAAAAGTTTGGTTGCAGCCCAAACCATACGTATTAGCAGGACAGCGATTGACACATACTGAGCCTATCCAACCCGGTTGGCAGTAACACTTTCCACTTACAGAATCACATGTACCATCATTCTGGCAGTTGCATACTTGTTTACATTCGGAACCATGCTTTCCACTTGGGCATTCATTTTCGCACCTTTTCAATGCCATTTAACAGCCGCTAATCAACCTTGAAATTACCTCACAGCACTAAACGATAACATTCCATTTTCAACCATGCGTTCATTCTGCCCTTCGCTCGATGACAATTATGTTTGCTTAAAACTACAAATAATCGTATTTAAACTACTATTATGAATACAATTTGGAGTGGCAAACAAACCCTAGTCGAGTGCGGCTTAGCTTTCTGAATATACCAAGTCACGCGAATGCTACGATAGTGTTCGGGATGCGGTAATATTGGTGCCCTTCTGATGTATCCGTAACAAAACGATTGACCACTGTTTCATGTATCGGAAAATGGTCCTTCTGCACCTCTTCCTGCGAACGTATGGTAGCATCAGTAGTTGAGTCGTCTTCCTCCGGCAATCTTTCCTCAAGTGCATTGATTTCTCCCATTTCTGTATTGACCCTACTCATAAAGTCTTCTTCCTTGTTATCCTTTCTTTTTATTTATTTTTATTTATTTATTTAATAAGCCAAACAAGGCAATCACAAAAAAAGTACTTATATCTAAGCAAATCACAAAAAAAGTAAATGTATGTTTAACAATAACTTATTTTAACTTATTTTAATGCGTCAGTAATCTTTTTTTTGAAGTTATGTATTGATATAGAAGAAGAGTAATGTTCACTCATAGAATTGAAGATCTGGCAACACCTATTAATTGGCTCGTTTTCTGCGTAGGTGGTTTTATGTTGGTCTTCATGAAGCAGACGAGTGTTCCTAGTATGTTTAATTGTTTCCTTGAAAGTGATTTTGCTTGATAGTGATGCAACATTTACTATCGTATTGAATAAATTCAAAACAAAGCAAGAACTTAAGATAGTTCTTCGAGATGAGAGCGAGGAAAGATTCAAAATATTTAATCTTTGCTGGTAAGGTGGCAGGTAAGCGAAGTCTCTTTGGTCATACGCATCACGCAAGGCAAAAAGAATAAACTGTTCCCGCACAGATTTAATGCGGATGCTGTGATTCCCAAAGCATGAATTCCAAATAATACAACCATATTCAAGGAGAGGGTGAACAAATGAGGTGTATAGAGTTTTGGTTTTTGAATTCTTTGGCCCGACGTTTTATGAAACCGAGCTACTTATATGCCCGAGCAAGAATTGCATCGTATTGAGAATGGAAATTCAACTTTCTGTCCAACAGAACGCCCAGGTCTGAGACCTGGTCAACTTTTTGAAGTGGGGAATCATTCAGGTTATAAGTGTGCTCAAATACCGAATTTTTTCTCAAGATGCTTATAACATAACACTTTCCAATATTTAGATAAAGCCTGCTATCGTTACACCATTTCAATAATGCATTTATTTTGGCTTGCAGAAAAATAGCCTCGGAATCGGAATTGACGGTGTGGTATATTTTGAGGTCGTCAGCATACAGAAGATGAGGTACGTCGCTTAAAATTTCAGACAAGTCGGAAATAAAAATGTTGAATAAAAGAGGACCCAGGTGGCTACCTTGTGGCAATCCAGAAGAGGCAATAATTTCTCTTGAAAAAGGTGCCCTGGAATTTTACAAACTGTGTTCGATTCTTAAGGTATGACGCAATCTAGCTCAGTAAGGACCCAGAGATGTCGAACTTCAGAAGTTTGTAGATCAAAATTCCATGATCGACTCGATCAAAAGCTTTAGGGAAATCCGTGTAAACAGCCTCAATCTGGTTACATTTTTCCATTTCGCAGAGAATAGTTGAGGTAAGAAGCATTGGGTTAGTGGTAGTTGATCGACCTTTGCGAAAACTATGCTGCTGTTTGTTTAAACTGGTTCAACCAGCGTGGTAAGCTTATCACAAACAATTTTTTCGAACAACTTTGAAATAGCTGATAGTATCCCAATACCTCTATAGTTTGTTATAGACCGCTTATCGCCACTTTTGAAAATCGGAGTCAAATGAGAAGACTTCCAGACAGTTGGAAAAGCCCCTCGTGATAAAGATGCGTTGAATAGAATAAACAGAGGGGAAGAGATTTGATGTATACACTCAAAAAGAAATCTCGGTGGAAGAGAGTCAGGTCCAGGCCCCTTGTTAATATCAAGTTTTTTAATAGCTTTTACGATATCTTCACTTGACAAACTCATTTCATCAATGAATGGTGCTGTCGTTGAATGGCAAATTGGTATGCTAGAAGAATTGGTGGCCGGGCGGAAAACCTCTTGGAAATGCTCGGGGAAAAGGCCGCATATAATTTAAGGGCAAATTGAATTGCTTTCACCGTAATACATTGATGTTGGAAATCCTGTGGCTTCTTGCTTGGTTTTAACGAAATTGAAAAATTCTTTGGGACTACGAATAATATTTTCCCCAGTTGAATTGATGTATTGATCATATGCTTCGCGAGATCTTATAGTGAATTCCATGGCCAGCTCATCATATTTAATCTTAAGGCTTGTGTGAAAGTTGTTATCTCTCATTGATTTATAGAGCTTGTTCCTTTGATTCCGCAGATGTCGAAGGTCGCGATCAAGCCAGGGCTCGGAAACTTTGGGTTTTTTCTTTATTTTAGGAACATGAGTCTCAATGCATTCGAAGAGTGTTTTATAGAATGAAGAGACTACTTCCTCTAAATCTAAACTTGAAAGATAGTTCCAATCAATATTGGCAAGATAAAATTTAATGCTTTTATAATCAGCATTTAAGAAATTAAATACAATACAGTCATTGTACGTTCGGGAAAATGTTACATCAGATATGGAAAGTTCAACCGAAGAAGCGAAATGGCTTCGCGTGTTAGAGAAAAGGTTCTCTTTGTCATTGGTTGGACTTACCACAACATCGTCATAAGCATTGGTAAAAATAAGATCCAACCAGTTTCCGTTTTGGTTGGGAATCAATGATACTTGTTGTAAGTCATAACCATAAAAAGCATTGATTAGATTAAGATCGATGGTATTTGAGAGGTTTACTGGTAGAAGATGGTTATCAATTTCATCAGGAGTAAAAGATAAATTAGGACGGTTAAAGTCTCCCAAAATTATAATTTGATCATGTTCTTCTATAGATGCAGCAACAGAATTTATAATTTCACATATCTTCTCGTAAGAGGTTTCGTCAGATTTTGGTGGAATTTAGAATACCCCTATGTATAAAAACCACTTGCCTAAGCGTTTTCGAACCACCTCATGTTCAAAAGTTTTATAGGAGGTAGTATCAACGTTTTCAGAGGCCATGGAACTAACCTTTGGTTAGGCCTGTGGATGAGTAGTCACCATCAGCTCTATAAATGATCCAGTTACTGTCTAGAATTTCTTCGTTTATGTAACCATCATGTTTCCAGGTTTCGGTGCACGTTAATATATTACAATGACAAGGTTTAATTTACTTATTTTCCTCTCATACCGCTACAATTATGGTAAACGAGTTTAATACCATTCAATGGTAAGTTAGTATTAGGAATGATATTTTTTAAACTCTTCTCTTGCTTTTTGGAGCATAGAGACATGCTTAGATCTCACTTGCAAAGCGTATGTTTCCATATCATTTTTTACTTGGTCAGCAGGAAGTCCGAGCTGCTCGTGATATTTTACAAATAGATGGCGTAATGGCTCAATCTCAAGAGGCAGGCCTTCTTGCTGAATTAGTACTTTGAGATTAATTTTGGTTTTACCATCGAAACAGGTTAATTCAGGCGCTTTGTGCATGTAAGCAAGATAAAGTCGAACGTAATCAAACAATTTGTGGTCCCTAAGTCTAAAAAGTAGATATCTACTCTCATATCTGTAGCCAACTTCACATGAGGTGGGTTTAGTGGCTCTAGGTGACTGACATTGATAGTAGAGATCGGAGTGTCTGAAACTCGCGGAACAAGGATTATACCCTCAGAAGATGGAGCCAACGTATCACCATGGACAAAATTTGAGAATTTTGCATCTCATTACTCTGAGTAGCCTGAGTTTCAGTGGAAATTTGTCTCTCCAAGTGTGTTTCATTTGAAGAAAAAGACGACGTCTGAGAATAAGACTGAATCATATCAGAAGAGTAAGTCCTTGGTGACGAGCCAACTATATTGGATGTTGAAGATCTTCTACTTCTCATTAAATTTTGAATAAATTTTTTATCGGTTTTTAAAAATTTATTTTAATCAGTTGTCTTACTCTTAGTGAATTTAGATTTGGATTTCCATTTCCTAAAAGTCATTCCATTCCAGTTCTGGCACTTGTTATCCTCTTGTAGATCGATGAACATCCAGGCATATCGTGCTGGAATAGATACTTTGAAGAATTTGTACTTGCGTTGCACCAACTCCACAGAACAGTTTTCAAGTAAAAGCTCAAATTTGAGAAACTTCCTCATCCACACAACATCTACCGACTTTGGAGCTCCTTTGACGAAAAATACTTGGAATTCAGGATTTTTCTGGTGTGATTCAGGCATTATTTTCAGATGTTGAGAATTCGCCGTTTTAATTTTCCCGATCCGCCTGTTCCATTCTTCTTCCGACCAAGAAGTGCCAAATGGGATAATGTTATTTGCACACCAAACAGGAGATTTAGCCGACTGCATATTTGCGACAGGGGTTATTTTCTTCATGGGAGATGTAAAAGTATCCTTCACTTCTTTGTGGCTAGAGTTGACCATTGCTGCTTGCTTAAATTCCGCGAGTAACAGCTCGTGATATAAAGATGGCGTTGAATTTACTTTAGAGTTGATTTTTTCAAGCAAATTTTTTTCCATACTATTAATGGCTCTTAGCAGTTGTTCCTCTAAAATTTTCGGCAATTCTAAATTTTGTTTGGAAATTTTGCAATCGATATCAGAAACCTTTTTTTCCAAATCACGCAGGTGAGTACCGATTGTGCTAAATGACAAGGATGCCGATGCATTAAACGGATAATTAATCGATCCATCCTTCACTGCTAAAGCATCTTTCAATTCTTCCAGCTTACTTTCAATTTGGGTCGTCTTGCAACAATTGTCTTTAATTGAAATAAGCGCACCCTTTAGTTCTTCAAGCATTTTTTCGGTTTTGCTAGAACTGATACTAGAGTTATTTATTGTTGGGGCCAATCCATCAAAGCAATTGGCCATTTCTGCAAAACTTTCGTCATTAGACCTAGTCTAGGCTTGTTGCTTATAAAGAAGCTGGTCTTTGTCTGAATTAAGCTTATCAATATAAGCTATGATGCTATCGTACATGCATTTTAACAGGTTTTCGAAGTTCTGGCCGTCGGAGCAGATGAAATGTGCATCGACGAAAGTGTTGTGCCAATCCCTTGGCGCATCAATGCAGGCTCCATGGAGTTTTCGATTGCAGAATGCATTTGCAAGTGACAAATTTAAATGTATGATCGAACGCAATGCAATTAGGGAGGCTGCGCTTTAAACTCATATTTATCTTTTTATAAATTTTAAATAGAATTGTGTGAAAAGCGTTTTATACGATCAATGTGGTAATGTCCAATATTTAAAAATGGGTCACAGAATTGTTACAATTAATCGATTCAAATAAAAACAAAATTGTATTTAATGCCCGTTCATCAAAATTAATGCACTTAACTAGCGAATGTGTTTATATTGCAATATAACATGTGGGACACTGAGTTAAAAAGTAAATAGTTAATTCGGACATAGAATGCGAATTTAATTGGGTCACTACGCGATTCTGAATAAATGCACTAAAACACTTTACTGCGTCATGGATATTCACTGGTACACTTAGTAAAATTGTTAAGGTTGCACATTTATACGAGTTAAAATTAATAAGTGCACTTCAGAAAAATATGAACATAAATCACAAAGTTAGCAAAACACTTTATTATTGATTAAAAATTCGATTAATAACCACGGAGCGATTCAAATATGCGTCCGTACGCGACGGTGATTGGATTTAGGATTTTACATATACAATATTGATATCATATTCACCTAACTTCAATAACCACTGTTGTAACCTTGAGTTTATGTCTTTGTCCTTGTGTTTAGTTTGTAGGCATTTCAGTGGTTGATGATCCATCATCAAGTCAAAAGTTCTGCCGAAATATATGGACGAAAATAATTTACGACCCAAACGATAGCAAGAAGCTTTTTTCCGTAGTAGAATACTTTCTTTCATGTTCATTTAAGGTCCTGCTAGCATAGCTTATAGGATGTTCATCCTGTGTTAGAACAGCTCCTATAGCAAAATCACGGTCAGCCATACCCAGTTTAAATTCCTTATTGATGTCCAGATACTAAAGTATCGGCGGATTAGTTAACATTTTCTTTAATTTATTAAATGTATCAGTAAATTTGTATTGATTTTCATATTCTTCTTCAAATATCTGGTCATTCCATGTGCAATCTTTGCATAGTCTTTAACAAATTTTCTATAATACCATATTATACCCAAAAATGACTTTATATGTTGGTGGTTTGCGGAAGTTTGAGTTTTTGAATATTTTTTATTTTACTTATGTTTGGTTCTATTCCTTCGGTCGTTAATGTATATCCAAGATACTCAGTCAATCTGGAAAAAAACGTGCATTTATCTATCGGTATTCCCGTAATTTATCCAAGATCTTTTGGATACTCGCCATATGTTCTTCCATTGTTGTGCTGAATATTAAGATTTCATCTGAATACATCATACAAATTTGATGAATACCTTCCCTTAACACGGAGTTATAAGTCTTTGGAATGTCACTGGGGTATTCTTTAGTCCAAACGGCATTCTTAGAAACTCGTAGTGTCCCGAGGATGTAGAGAAAGCAGTTTTCTTTGGATCTTGGTCTGTTATAAGAACCTAGTGGAATCCTTTAGCAAGATCCAAAGTTGTAAAATATTTTGATCTTTCCAATTTCTCTAAAATATTTTCTTTGTTTCGTATTGAACATTTATCAGGTTTGGTGACCTCACTTAAAGCTCTATGTTCATGACAATTTTCCATTTTTTCTTGTCCAAATTTTCAAGCGTTTTGGGGACGATCTACAATGCTGATTTGCATAGCGAATAACTTTCTACAATAATGCTTTATTCCAGCATGTCTTTTATTTACTTATTTATCTCTTTCTTGTGGATTTTGGGATATCCGTATATTTTAAAATATACGGGCCTATCCGTAGTTGTCACGATTTTATTTTCTACCTTATGTGTATGAGTCAATCTTTGTCCTCCCTGGAAAAATAATGTCTGGTTTTTCCTAATCAATTGACTGAGGTTTTTCTTCTCTTCCGCATTCATATCTTCTCTTAAAAATTTTGTGAAGACTTTATCATCTGAATTGGGATTCTTTAACGTATTAAAATCTCATACCTAAGAGAACATGTGTCGAGGAACTTAGTTCCCACACTATTTATTTCTAAATATGCTTCTTCTAAATTCACTATTGCCCTATTAAACCATCGAAACGTTTATTCACGAAGTTGGTGAGTTTCCAACACATTAAACTATTTTCAGTAAATTCCACTGGTAGTTGTGTGATTACCTGGTGGGAAATCTTTGTTAACCCGCTCAAAGTATTGTTAAATAGGTGGTCCTTAAGCGTATATCGTTGATATTGGGAAAGTTTTTGCTTATTTAAGAGGGTTGTAGTTGATCCTGTATCAATGAGACCAAATTCACTTAACGTGCGACTATCAGAAATTCCCCAAAAACCAATTGCTCGTCCAATATCCACTCGTTGCCGGCGCGGTTCTCATGGCGTGCGCTCTGTGTGGCGATCCGTAACAGACTCCTCGATTCGCCCAAGCAGAACTGCTGATCTGTTGCGAACAGCCGTATGGTACCTGTTGCAACGGCGGCTAACGAGTCCCCCATCCATCCACTCTAGATTGCATTGTGGCAATGCAATTCGTGAATAAGCTACGTTATAAAGGGGTTGCCGTGTCCAAATTTCAATTCTAGATTTAAATAGTTAATGTTTTAAATTTACAATTAAAATTGGATCAGTATTATGATTGTCTTCAAGCAGTTTGCTTAAGTGACTGCTCTATTACTACAATCTCTAGTTCCAAGGTACTTTCCTAATTTCAATACTTTTGCATACATCGATTTTATTGCTCCTTAATCCCTCTTTAATGACCGTGAGATTTTCCATTGTTATCACATGTCGTTCCGTTATGATATGCTCTGCAACTGATGATTCCGCACTATTTTTCTTTTTGTTCTTAATGCTGGTGACTTCTTTAACACGATCTTCAAACCTTGTTTTTACTTTTCGTTCAGGTTATCCTACATATACTTTTTCACATACCAGACACGTAATTTTGTATATCCCGCTTTTTTCATCCTTGAATTTCGCCAGCATAAACAACAAAAAGAAGAAATCATTGTTTAACGTCATCTCGTTTATAGTATTTCGAAGAAAGTTCTAACGTTTTCTCCATTCTTTTTATTGTGTAAAATTGCCACACATTTAAGCTTTTTACAAAAAAAAATATACTTTAAACCATCCTTGATAAATTTTGCCTTCACACTAGAAAAGAAAGCCATTACAAAGTCATCCCCAAAGATTTCAACAATAATCCAAATTTAATTCAGCTCCCCAGTCAAGAGACGCCCTAGTAAATCTTGATTTGCCGACAACAAATAAAATAAATTTCTTTCAAGATGTCATCTTAAGTATGTAGATAAGTCACTTTATTTTGCATTCTTTCATTCCCACACCAACACCGTCACCATAATTTTTTTTTGTCATTTTTTTCTCAAAAGCTCTCATCCGCCCATCGCAAAATTATGCGTGGTAGTATAAGAGACAACTTGACGAATAAAAAATATTTATGTATGGTAATTCTTAACCATTCCATACATTCACAATTCAATCATTTAAAGGAAAAGTTTTAGTGATGTATATTTTTTCCTGGAGATGCTTCGAATGGATGGGACATTCGTGCATGTAGTGTACGAGGATGTAAACGTACTCGTATCTTAAATCAGACATGAATTTATGATAGCATCAACTTAAAATGTCCTGAATGGTAAAGTGTAGGAGACCAAAACAAACTGTTCACGGAAAATTGAGATAAACTTTTGTAATATTCTCTCTCATTCTTGATGTATAGTTTGAAAATGTTTGCTCAAATATGTGATCCTCCTGTTGGTTATTCTAAGAATAGTTGAAAAATACAAGCGGTTAAGAATGAATGAGCTTATCCTTGATTCATAATATTTCATAAATTTTTAGTGGAAATATTTATTCGTAATTTTTTTTAAGTGGGATTCAAGTATCTATCTTATAATTTGTAAGTATGTATTATATGATATATGTGAAAGCTAGAATTTAAGCTTAAACCATTTCAAATTCATAACTACATATGTGCATCAGTTTGCCCGAAAAATAAATTTTCAAATTCATTCTCTATTCTCACAAATGCACATCATCCCCGAAGCGCAATAGAAAAGAACGAAACGAACGTTTAAATTGTGGCCATCATTTTAAATTTCTTGATGATTTTTTTACGAGATGATAAGTTTATCCTTCATTTTTCCTCCCTTTGCATGGAAAAGATTGGAAAAAAATTTAAAAAAAAATATTCTTATCAAACTATGGAATTGAAATTATGAAGATTAGTTTATGAACTAGTCGGGAGGAGGTGGAAGTCTTCTTCTTTTTCGTAGAATAGTTTATCATTGAGATTTATAGTTGCTTAAATTTTTTTTCAGACATTTTATTTGAAAAAGAATGAACTTTGAAAAGAAAAAGTTAATTTTTTTACTGAATACGAAATTTTTTCTAGTTCTTTTATTTTGCACGACGGCCAACTACATTCACATGTTAGGTAACAAGCCGTCCATATACTTTGTGTCAAAAAGTTTACATGAACTTTTGTACTTGCCAATCACACACCAGTTTCATAACATAAAAAATTTTTTAAATAAATAATTACTTGAAAATCAGGCTTTCAAAATATTTTTTTAGAACAAACAAAACCAAATTTAACGATAAAATGTTATATTCACAATCAAAAATGTTGAATAGTACCATCTTGTAGAAACTTGATGAAGCTTTTGGAGTAGACCTTCTTTTCTGATGGGGTGTCAAGTGAAAAGAAAATGCAGAATTGTTTAGTGAGCGGGTCGTTAGTCGCAAAACATTTGCACAAAGTCAGTTGCTATTAGAAATTTACGCATGCTGTCATATAAATTTGCCATATAGGGTAAGTCCGGTATAGACGGACCATTCGAATATTTCGCTCGTCTGTCACAGCAGCACCGCATTCGTTGGCTAGTATTTTTTTACTCGTGCAGACGTTAACACGTTAAGTGTTAACGTCACATGAGTGTCACATGTTTTTTAGGAAATAAAACTTCGTTTATTTCTTTTGGTGAGTTGAAAAATAGTTTTCACTGGTTTTACCCTTGGACTACCCACTAAACACCTCCCCTGTCAATCTGAGAACCTAGCCTGGAGCCGTTTGACACATTACTTCGGGCCAGGTCTCGTTTTATTACGCCGTGGGGCACCTTCAAGCTGGGGAGTCCCTTTCCTAGCGGGAGCCCCAGCCCCAGCGCCTCCGGCTGCTGTGAGTCCCTTTTATATTTTAGGACTGCCCGAGCATAATGTGCCACCTGGTTCCATTTGTCAACCGATTCGAGCATCACCGCAACTATATTATCCGGGGTGAGCTCTCCCGTCTCCCTGTAGAGTTTCCTTCGCAGCCTGACCCATTTTGTACACGCAAAAATGTGTGACAGGCATTGTCTTCCTCTCCTGGGCAAAACCGACAATCGGGAGACCGTGACTTACCGATCTTGTGCAGGTAAGACTGAAAACACCCGTACCCGCTCAAAAGCTGGGTCAGATAGAAGTCAGTCTCACCATGCCTTCGATTTAGCCACGGTCTCACATCCGGGATGAGGCGCGCAGTCCACCTTCCCTTCGTGCAATTCACCCAAGACTGCTGTTGAGCGAGCGCTGTCTCTCCTCGCGGACAACCATCTTCCTCGCATCCTCGTTTCGGCGTAGGTAAATAGCGCGGCGCTCTCTAGCAATGAGGGTGACAGGTATCACGCCTGCAATCACTCTCACCGCCGAGTCGGAGACTGTTGGATACAAAGATGCAATTCTCAGTGCTCCTCTTCTCTGTACCTGTGCCAATCGTTTTCGGTATACTTCCTTGCTGAGAGCGTCGCCCCATACCTCTGCTCCGTACAGTAGCACTGACCCTACAGCACTCATCAAGAGGCGTCTTCTTGATGGGCTGGGTCCCCCTACGTTGGCCATAAGTCGACTCAGGGCCGATATTCCCGAAGCAGCCTTCTCAGCCGTTGCCCTGATTTGCTCAGAGAAACTCATCTTCGAGTCGATCAGTAGCCCCAGGTACTTCACCGCTGGCTTCGATTCGATTTGTATGTCTCCAATACTGATCATCCTTACTCTAGGGATTCTCGTTTTTGTCAAGATGACCACTTCGGTTTTCTCCAGTGCTAAACTGAGCCCGCGAGCAGTCATCCAGTCCCTCACTCGGCGCATTAGCATACCTAGCCTAAGTTGCGCTTGTTCAACAGTGCGTCCGGCGACCAGAGCCGCAACATCATCCGCATAGCCGACCAAGCGCGACTCATCTGGCATCTCAAGTCTCAGTAGCCCGTCGTGAGACACGTTCTACAGATCCGGACCAAGGATAGATCCCTGGGCAACACCCGATGTAATTCCCATCCTTCGTTGGCCCTGTGTCGTGCCGTAGAGCAGGCTTCGGTCCTTTAGGTAGTTCCTCAAAAGCCGCATTAGATATTCTGGAACTTGAAAAGAGTTTTCCAGCGTATCCACCCATCTAGCGGAGTTGAAGGCATTCCTGACGTCGAGTGTCACCAACAGGACGATCCGCCGCTTGGTGCGACTATATGCCTCTGCCTTTTGGACCGCGTTTACCACCTCTGCAATCGCATCAATGGTAGAACGTCCTGCTCTAAAGCCGAGGGATAGGTCCCCAGCAGCACGAATCGCGTCAGTGAGTCTTCCCTTGATGAGTTTCTCTAGCACTTTTCCAACCGCAGCTAGCATGCATAACGGGCGGTATGCAGACGGCGATTCGGGATTTCCCTTCCCCTTGCTGATCAGCACGAGCCTCGCCTCCATCGTACCAGGAAAACCCCGTCCCGTAGGCAAGCGTTGAATGTGCTGAGCAGCAAGTCAGGACAATGGTGATAGACGAGCCGCAACACCTCAGCTGGAACACCACCTGGACCTGGAGCCTTCCTCGCTTTCAATGAGAGGACTGCCCCTCCAGTTCCAGCTGTGTGAAGATTGGGCATTCTATTGCTGTTTCACCATGGACAGCGTCAACACGAACGGGATGGGCGGCGAAGAGTCCCCGCACTATCGCGTCCATTTTTTCCGCGTCATGTATACAAGGCTTCCGTAGAGCACCAAGTTTCCCCATGACCAGCTTGTAGCCAAGGCCCCACGGATCCTTATTCACATTGTCCACTAGGTCTTGCCAGCAGCGAGCCTGGCTACTGTTGATCAGTTTGCGAAGGCATTTCCTGGCCGATTTATATGCTGCCACCTGGTTGCATGCCTCGTCACGGTTCCGCGCCCGTTGAGCCTCACGCCGAAGCTTGTGACACTCCCTTCGCTTTTCAGTGATTTCAGTAGACCACCAGTACACTGGGGGCTTGCCGTGCCGGGGTCTTCGACGGGGCATAGAACCGGAGCAAGCAGTCGTGATGATGCTCATAGTAGAGTTCACCACGTCTTGAGCTGCCAGTTCTTCCGTCCCCTCCGGAGCTCCCTGCAGTGGCACACCTGCTATGAGAACCTTAACGAACCTCTCGACGTCCATTCTTCCAATGTTCCATCCAGTTGTAGAAGGCCGAGAGCACGGACGTCGTGGGATAGCATCACTTATCTCAAGCAGAATGCACTGGTGATCACTGGCTGAGTAGTCCTCTAATACTTTCCAGTTGTGTATCCTCCGTACTAAGGACACCGAGGCGAATGTCACGTCCGGTATGGTTCCCTCACAGCCAATACGGCGGAAAGTCGGCGTATTTCCGGAGTTTAGTACGACGAGGGCCGTCCTGGCCGCCATTTCCAGGACTCATTTTCCCCGCGGATCCATTTGAGGCATGCCCCATTCGATTCCTTTAGCGTTGAAGTCGCCCCCAACGAGCACTTTACCCTCTGCGTTCGAGAGAGCGCCCTCCAGAGCCTTAAGCTTGGCTTGGAAAGATGATATCGACTCGTTAGGCGTTAGGTACACACTAAAGAAGGTGATCCCTGAGCACCGAACCCACACGAAACCATCCCCCCGTCCACAACTCTCCGCTTGAAAGTCACTGTTCCGAACCCAGATAGCGGCAGTACCAGTTTCATCAGAGTACCATAATGCAGGACTGTTATTATGGTGTTGCTCACTCAGCAGCAAGAAGTCGGCTTTTCTGTCCCTCGCGAATTGCTCAAGCAGATTTTGGGCGGTTAAACTGCAGTGTAGATTCAGCTGCAGGATGCGGATCATCGAAGCTCTGATTTGGCCTTGGCTAGGGCTTCCTGGAACACCCGGCATTTTCCTGATCCCAAGACGTGCCCAAAATCAAGTTTTGGATCAGCATCCTTGCAAAGGATACAGTGTGCCTCCTTCGTACACTGTTTTCTTTTATGACCCGTTTCACCGCATTTGTAACATAGGGAACTCCTATCGGGTCCTTTGCATACTTGTGTGGTGGCATTTGAAACATTTGAAACTTTGAAGAGGCGTTGCTCTTCGCCGTATCCTACAGACAACCCACCCTATTCGTACTTTGCCCTTGTTCAGGAATTTTTCGGCGTCCTTTTCGGTCAAGTCAACTATGGCCATGCGTTGTCCCCTGTTGTTTTTTGGTGTCTGTCTCGCTTTGATCCTTCCCACGCTAGGGAACTCCTTTTTGATGGCCTCTTCTTCCTCGGCCAGATCTGCCACGCAGTCTTTGTCTCGTATTTCGATCGTTGCCATCGGCTCGAGCAGGGCTATAGTTGCGCTTTTGTCGAGGACTTTCTCAAATCCGTCGCAGAATGCTTCTTTTTTGCCAGCCTCTGCTCTGAATTCGACCAGTATGTGGCCCGACCGCGTTGGTCGTACTACTTTAATGGTAGTATTGGTGTCTTCGGGTCTGACGTTTTTCTTGATGTCCTGCCTCCGCGTAGGAACCGCCATCTTGGGGCCTTACAAGCAGTGCCTGCTGCTGGGGTCCTCGTCGGGGCTTCTGCTTCTCCTGTCTTGCGAAGGTCCTTTTTCTAATTGGGCGTCCGTGCGAACTTTACTTTCTGGCTTTTTTTGAAGGAGTTTTTTTGCGGCTTTCTTCGCTCCTTTTGTAAGCACTGTCTGGAACCCGTAATCTGGTGCTCCACGCCCATCAAGTGCCTCTTCCTTCCTTCTTTTATCCCTATCTCCTTCGATTGAGCTAGACGCCATTCTTTTATTGACGTTTAATGGTGGAGCTATCTGCGTGTCGCCTTTGGAATCCGCCCCAAGCGCCTCTTTAGCCTTCTGTTCATCTCCGGTATTTAAACAGCTCCTCCAATAGTGCCCTATGCGATCTAGGAGCTCCTCTTTTTCAAGGAGCCCCACCTTTACTGTTTTGTTGATTTTTGAGGAGTCGCATGCAGATTGCATTCTCTTCAGAAAATCTCTCGCTTTTCGGAGAAGCCTTTCTTCTTCGTATCGCTGGGTGGCAATTATGCCTTGCAACCATCCTTGGGAGAGGTTATGGTGTTCCGTTTCCGAGTGCAGTACTTTCGCCACATTTTTGACGTTGGCGGTGCCATCACGCGGTGTCTGGTCACTCGTTGCTTTTTGTGCCGTAATCTCCTTGTTGGCTTCAGGATGTTTCTTTGCTATGTTGGGATTTGCGACCCTTGCATCGGTCGCTTCGGTAATGATCGCAGCAGTGACAATCGAATTTTCGGTGCTCTTTATATTATCTTCCACCGCTCGAACACCTGAAGCGTCCTGCAGAATTTCCCGCTTCTCCTTAATAGGACGCTCTGGCGTTTGCATCATTTTTTTGCTGCACCCGAACGCCGCAGGAATCTCAGTCTGAACCAGACTGTCTGCTATTCTCCGTTTTTCATCTGCCTTCACTGTCATTGTGTTATTCTTCGTTTTTTTCGTGGTTAGTACCGCTCTCGATGTACTGTTAACATCTTGGCTGCAACCGCTAGTTGCGTCATTGTTATTATTAATTTTTGTTTCTATTTGTGGATGTTTTTGGTCTTTTGATTTTGCTCGCTCCAGTTTTTTTGGGTCCCCCTCGGAGCCGCTATCTCCGTTCGTGTGTGTAGTTGCCTTTTTGGTGCCATGGTTTACTTTGCAGAGCAGGGAGGCCATGCGAGGGTTGGCACAAGCCCTTATGGGGACAAGTGTCCAGAGCCAGACCAGCGCTAATTGGGAGTCCGTCTCAACCGAACCTACACCACCAGCCCAATGGTGCGAACTTCGAACGTACACCGAGGCCTGCCAAGGTTTTACCGGGATGGAGACGGTATGATAGTTAAGTTGGAGCCGTTCATACACGAGTTTCACCTCGGCGCTACTGTGCAAAGCAACTAGGTCCAAACCATCACATCCGTCTTGTCCAAAGCGTAGTCCAGATCCAATAAGAGTTGTTACCTGTCATCCCAGGCGGGAACCACACGGCGCCCCCATATCCTCGAGTCCGTGGGGCGGCACTCCCCAAAGAAAACTAGCCTCCAAGAGTGCTCTTGTCGACCGGCATTCCCCCTGCGGTAATTTCCTCGAGTACGTGGGGGCGGAACTCCCCAAAGAATGCTAGCCTCCAAGAGTGCCCTTGTCGACCGGCACTCCCCCATCGCCGTTCATTATTACTACCTATTAAAAGTCTAATGAAGCTTTTGGGGTGAAACTTCTTTGCTGACGGGGTTTCAAGTGCATCGAAAAAGCCGGATTGTTTAGAGAACGAGCCGACAGGGGTCAACAGTTGCATAAAATCTGCCGATATTAGAAATTTTACATGCTGAAATTCACATTAATTTTGATTTTAAAAGGCGCACTTAGCGCAATTGAGTGCGGAATACATTCAAAGAGCGACGGTTATTCAAAATCTTCGCGCTGGACATTTCCGGGTAATCGAAATCAACAGTTTACGATATTGTACAGTATGTGACCGCGTAAAATTGTGAGGAAGGCTTTTCTAGTCCAGCAAAGAAAACTCATGGGAAGGAGAAGACGGCAAGCACCCCGGAAGTTGTTCGAAGAGCCCTAGACTTCATCTTGGAGGAACCTGGGAGCTCGCCCATAAAAATGGCGGCCAACTTGGGTGTAAGTGAGGCTTGCTTGCGTCGTCGAATCACCAAAGAGGACCTGAGGTACACGTCCTACGTAATAAAAGTGCGGCAGATGCTGTCCGATGCTGCTAAAATAAAAAGAATTATCCGCTGCCACTTGCTTCTCTGTTCACTGAAGACCGAAGCTGCGGTTCGCATCCGGTTTTTCCCTCCAAACTTCCTGATTCAAACCCCCTGAACTATTACGTGTGGAGTGTTATTAAGCGGGTTACTAACAAGTCTAAACTTCCTAACGTGGCATCCCTACAGGCCGCTGTTGAAGTAGCATTCATCAATTTACAGCAAGAGCAGTTAAAGAAGCCGTATTCACGATTCAGGCGGAGAATTGTAGGCTGCGTGGGTATATTGAGTTACAAATTTAAGGAAAATACCTAGAATTAAGATGCAATAACTTTTGTTGTAAATGTTAGTTTATAAGTAATAAATAATTATTATTATAAACTGCGTGTTCTCCCCGAATTTTACTCACGCACTCTTTACATATGCAACTAAACGATTGCCATCCACCAAATTTTCTTGGGAATAGTAAGCCAGATAGTGACGAAACATTCAGAAGTGAAAAATACGTAGCCTAACATGCCGTTTTCCTATATATTTAGCGGTAGTGGGTGGGGGTAATCCGATGGTTTGTAATAACGGACAAATGCGAGAGGGTTGGTCAGGAGTTTAATTTGGTGCTAACGATAATCCTGCCTACCTGCAATGGATGTGAGTGACAGTGGTGGATGACCGTCAGTGGATCATTGATAGTAATGGACAACTAAAGAGTGATACGATGGCAGCCGTCGTGCTAACACTGATTCCACCGATGCACAATAAAAGAAGTCCTGGTGGTGGAGTTTCATTGGTAAGTTTTTAGTCATTAGATGTGAAACTTCTTTGCTCACGATTTGAAAATTTAGAAGTGTAACCGAAAATTGGATCCAGTTAAAAGAATTATCAGTCGAGTGGAGAACGCAGCAAGGGTGAGCATTGCGTTAACAAGCATGCCATCCATAGAGGCATAAGATAATATGAAATGAATTAAACTATGACTCGAATTGAAGTTATATTATATGACTAGAACCTTAAGTATGATATTGTTTCATATTGGAGCCAT
The DNA here is from genome assembly GCA_963969285.1 of Odontomyia ornata. NCBI lineage: Eukaryota > Metazoa > Arthropoda > Insecta > Diptera > Stratiomyidae > Odontomyia > Odontomyia ornata. Next base: position 287,817,154 of record OZ017740.1, on the reverse strand, counting down.
CACAAGCCAATGGTCACTTTGAGAGAACCCCGCAATTATTTTGATTGTAGATCCCCACATTCGTACTGTTTTCAATGAACCTATATTCATATTTGAACATATTTTATATATATATATATATATATATATATATATATATATATATATATATATATATGTAAAGATTGGTTTATAGATTAATTCAAATTCACTTTATTTTATTAATTAAATTATTGCGAAAAAGATTTACAATAGATGTAAGATGTGAAAGGTTAAACCACGTCCAAGCTCTACGGAGGCTGGATACCAACTGCCCGGTTCGTAGTATCTCGTTTGACAGTCGTATTTCATTCTACACTCGGGCATCCATATTACTCGTCTGCCTCAGGCGAGTCATCTGCGTCTTGTGGTGGAACGGTGAGGTCGTCATTGTCGTCGAATTTGGCCCATAGTTTCATCCTGTCTGCGCTCGTATTGGTAACCTTTGGGCCTTCGTGTTCGCCAACCTTCTGCACGCCATAACGATCGAAACTTTGGTCTGATCTTCAGTCCCGTACCAAACTTCACTCGCTCTATCGCAACCAGGTCCCCAACTTTTTAGATGGTAGCTTTCTTTCGCTTCTTGTTGAAATTTCTCGAATTTTCATCCTGCATCTTTGCTATAGCCTCTTTCGCCTGCTTGCGTAATTCTGCTCGAGCTTCGTCATACTGTTGGGATATAACTTCCTCTAAAATCTCCATAAGCCGAATGTCCTTTCCAGAATTCATCTTAGCACCGACCATTAATTGAAATGGTGACATTCTTATCGATCGATGATACGTAGAGTTAAAAGCTCTCTGAATATTTTTTACATTTTTGAACCATTCATCCGATGTGTCAATAGAATACTTCGTAAGTGCCGATATGACAACCGCATGAAGACGCTCGATCTGCCCATTTCCCCTAGGCACGCCGGTAGTCACAAGATGCAACTCAATATCGTGGTCGGTGCAATACTTCTTGAAGTTTTGCAATACAAATGCTCCTCCTCGGTCGGAAATTAAATGAAGAGGATAACCAAACGATTCACCAATTACCTCCATCTTCTGCAGGACTTCATCGCACGCAAGTGTTTTTGTCGGGAAAAGCCAACAAAATTTCTGAATCCATCGATAACAGCCAAAATATAACGATAACCTTTCTTCGTGTCATGCATAGGGCCCAGATGATCGATATGGAACGCAGCGAGGGGGACATCGCCTTTCGGAATCGGGTACAAAAATCCATCTGCTTTGCCTCGTTTTCTATCGGATAAGATGCATCTCACACAACTGGAAATGCAACGTTCAATGCGACAATCCAGATCGGAGATATCAAACTCTTGCAGCATATACTTCATTTCCTGCAAACAAAAATGCCCTTTTTCGTGGACTTCCCGAACTAATGCTGATTTTATTAAATCTGGAACGACAAACAAACTATTATTATTTGAAATTTTACATAAAATACCATGATGCATCGTATAATTTTTGTAAGGCTTATCTCTCAGTATTTCGATGATAGGTAGCAACGCCTCGTCACTATGTTGTGCTTCGCTCAATCGTTTCAGAAGGTCGTCATTTTATATCATCATAACAACCGGATTGCGGCTTAAGGCATCGACATGTCGCATGCCAGTTCCAGCACGGTGCTCCACTTCAAAATCGAACTCTTCAAGCAGCATGATCCATCTGGCAACCCGCGTCGCCAAATCCTTCTTTTCCATGGTGCATTTAAACGCTTTACAATCGGTGACAAGTTTGAAGCGCTGTCCAATCAGATAAATCCTAAACTTCTTCAATGCTTCGACGACAGCCAACACCTCGAGTTCGTAGCTTGAATATTTTTTCTCAGGTTCGGTCGTAGACTTGCTCATATAGAAAACAGGATGCATCGAGTTGTCTTCCGCGTCCCTCTGGAGAAGAACCGCTCCATATTGTCGCATGTTTTTGGTTCGCGGCCAATAATTTTAATGTTCCGGGGAAGTCAAAACGCAATGTCTTTTAAATTAAATTAAAAGAGTTTATTCGATTAATAAAAAAAATGCACAATCACTTATTTTAGTATTTCACAATTTTAATTTTCACTCAGTCTTTAAATTTGTCATTCAACTGTCCATTTAAAATCACTTCGCACTCAAACAATCAATCGCCTTTACTTCGCGTTCCACTATATCGCAGTTTTCTATCGCGGTTGTAATGAATGATCCCCCCATTCATTCAGCTCGCCTTTATATAGGGTCTAATCATTCAACTCAGTTCTTGTACATTGATGAATAAGCGGGAACATTCCAGCAGCGTAGTTGATGGGCAGTGACTCACTTTCAGATGTTGATAATGCTTGTTGGGTTCTCGTGGTTTCGAGTAAATTCATTTGTTGGCGTTCTTAATGATTGTGGAAACAATTGCGACAGTAGCTCGCAGAATTATTTGTACATGTAACAATATCCTTGTCTGCTGGCGTCAGTATGTAACTCCGTAGGAACGCCGTATTTGAAGATTTTCAGCACAGGATTTGATGTCAACGCATTATCCAAGTCGTGTACGGCTTCCAGCTCAAGTTCTCCTAAATCGATGACAGCTCCCTTTTTCGTAAGTTCGGTCAACGGTCGCGCTCGTGTTGCGAAATCCGGAATAAAATTCCGAAAATATCCGGCAAGTCCAAGGAAGCTTTGTAGTTGCTTCAACGTCTTTGGAATCGGGAAATTAATAACGGCTTTTGATTTACCGATCGACGGCTTAACGGTTCCTTTTGAAATTCGATGAGCTAAGTATTGTATTTCTTCCTGCAGGAATCGGCATTTACTCCATTTTATTTTCAGTCTATTATCAGCAGCCACTTTTAGGGTTCGTTTTAAACTAATTAAGCCTTCTTCAATGGTCCGTGAGGGTACAACGATGTCATCAATGTAAATTATTACAACGTTTTTGCGAATCAGATCTCGGAATGTAAAATTAATTAACTTTTGAAATACGCTGGGCGAATTGCATAGTCCATATGGTATCTTCGTGAACTCATACTGTCCGGTTTGCGTGACAAACGATGTAAATTTGCGACTCTCTTCATCCACCGTCACATGGAAAAAGCTATTTTCAAGATCGAGGGTACTAAAAAATGCTGCATCTCCAATTTTGTCGATTTAGTCTTCGATCACCGGTAGCGGGTATCGATCTTTGTAAATTTTCTTATTGATGGCTCGGTAGTCGATACACAATCTGTGCTTGCCGTCCCTTTTCCTTACCAGAACCACTTAACTTGCATAATCAGAGCCACTTTCGCGTACAACTCCGTTTTTCAACCAAGACTCCACTTGTTCGTCGATTATCTTTCGTTCGGGTGGCGAAAACCTTCTTGGCGGACGATAGACCGGTTCGTTATCAATTACAGCGATTTTCATATTTATCAGCGATTCTTTCGGTTGTGTCGGTGAATATTTCGAGAAAATATTTTTAACTTCAGAACCAACCTTCATGTTGCAAACGTCTGCACTAAGCTCATCTTCGTTCAACGCTTCCGTGTTTATTTGCATGCTTCATCAATCGTTTCTTTACTATCAGGCTCCGCATCGACTTTCGTAATTGTTATTTTACCATTGCGAATTTCCACTATGGCGCTAGCGAGTAGATTCATTCCTATGATGACGTCGGGATTAACACTCATGTTGTCTACTATGTTGAACTCGATATTTTCGAATAAGATACCGTTAATTTTCACATCGACAGTACACAGCCCATGCGTAATGATACTGGAACCGAGACCCGTTAACGTACAACGCGAAGATTCTGATACGTCTCGTGGCTTTATTTTACTGAGGCACGACTTCTTCACAATGCACACATCGCTTCCAGTATCGATAAGACCGGAAAAAGCCACCTAGTTAATTAATACAGAACAATATGATGGTCCAGATTTTTGAATGCAATTGGTTGCCTTTCCGTTCGGGCAATCAGTGCGTTTGTGACCAAATAGATTGCACGCGAAACACTTTCGGCCTTTCGTCTTGTCCGGACAACCATGCCATTCGTGGTCAGACGATCCGCAATTGTAACAGTATCGTGATTTCTGCATTGCTTCGTTTATCCCCGTTTTTGGTTTCTGTACGTTGAGGCCACTTGGAACTTGGGGATCGCTTTTCATTTGTTCGTAGGTTGATAGTTTTTCTTTGAATTCCGCTGTCGTTTTCGCGCCGTATAAAATAGTCTTATTCACTTTCGAGTCTTTAATGCAATCGATCACATACCGAAACACCGAGAAATCTTCCACCTGTGCATGACTGCCTATTTCAAGCATTCGGTACAAATATTCACGGTACGATTCGTTGTTCCGTTTTTTCTCCTCTCGAAGCCTCTGGTGAACGTCGCAACTAGCTATCTTTGCTTGAAACTCTTCGATTAGAGCACTTTTTAGTTGGAAATAGGACACCGGTTTTGCCTCGCAGTCTACGAACATTCGAGCCGCGCCCGACAGCGATTTTTTAAGGAATACAAATTTCTGAATTTCCGTCCATCTAAACGCGGTTGCATACGCTTCAAATTCGTTCAGATATGCTACCACATTCATATTGTCGCCATGAAATTTGCGAATCACGCTTTCCACATCATGCATGTTAAAATTTGATGCGCGATCGTCGCCGCCTCTCATCGTTTCCAACACGTCCACGCTTGCGTAACAGCGTTGCAGTGACCTACGATGCCGCGCACTCCTTTCGGTTATAGCAAAAGCGAAATGTTCGATAACCGTTATCACTAATTGCTTTGTTCTTCCGTCCGTTTTTCTTTATTTCGCACGGCACACGCGTATTTAATTACTATTTATCTATCGGTAGCTCTGTTCACAATCCCGGTTGAGCCCCCATGTAAAGATTAGTTTATAGATTGATTCAAATTCACTTTATTTTTGTAATTAAATTATTGCGAAAAAGATTTACAATAGATGTAAGATGTGAAAGGTTAAACCACGTCCACGCTCTACGGAGGTTGGATACCAACTGCCCGGTTCGTAGTATCTCGTTTGACAGTCGTATTTCATTCCACATATATATCTATGTATATATATATATATATATATATATATATATATATATATATATATATATATATATATACATATACATATATATATATATATTTATATATTTATATATATATATATATATATATATATATGTATATATATATATATATATATATATATATATATATATATATATATACATATTGTTACACGTCCAAACAATTCTGCAAGCTACTGTCGCAATTGTTGTCGCAACTATTAATAGCATCATGATCAATAAACGAATGTACTCGAAAGCACAAGAATCGACAAAACTTGATCAATATCTGAAAGTGACGTCACTGCGGGGTATTGAGAATCGCTCGAATATTCCTGGTAGTTCTCGTCAGAATATTCGCCACTATACGAGAAATGGATTAAATGACTAGAGACCCTATTGAAAGCCGAGCTGAATGAATGGGGAAAGATAATGATATACAAAATTTATTTTCCCAATGACACGAATTAAAAAACAACAATAAAACAAACAAAAAGCGTTTTGTAGCTATAAAGCATATATATATATATATATATATATATATATATATATATATATATATTTCGAGAGCAAGTGTCCCATTCATCAGTGTCCTACTCTATAGCCTAGTAAAAATTTTTACCTCACTTAAATACCTAAACATTTTAGCTCCTGTAAATAGTGGACCTAATTAACTAGTAGACCTAGCTAATTAGTAGACCTAGCTTAATTATACTCACAAATCCTACTATAGGGTTATCCATTTTACGCTTGGGAAAGTAAAGCTAAAGAAAACACTTAAAATATTCAGATGGAAACAAAATGTTTTATTCAATATAAAGATGGTACCTTGTTATTATACATAAAAAAAAACATCATTCAAATGTCCTCCACGGGACCTCTTACAGGCCTCAATCCTTTTGAGGTAATTTTCAATTACTTTTCGGCATATTTCCGGCAATATCTCAGCCATAACTTCACGAATACTGGTTTTCAATTGCTCAAGATTTTGAGGATCCAAAGATGTTAGGTCGCTAATTGACATGACTCAATCTCGAAATTACGCGTCCTGGAAATTTCTCTTGCAAAAGTGCTCGATTAGCCTGTGTTGTGTGGCTTGTGGCTCCGTCCTGTTGGAACCACATGTTTTTCCGATCACAATCTTCGATTTCTCTCCAAAAATAATCGGTTAACATCCGTCCATAGCGGTCAGAATTGACTGTAATGGCTCTTCCTTGATCGTTTTCAAAAAAATACGGGCCAATAACACCACCAGACCATAATGCACACCAACCGGTCACTTTTCCCGGATGCAAAGGCTTTTCTGCGATCACCTGAGGATTTTGAGAGCCCCATATGCGGCTATTCTGTTTATTTACGTAACCACTGAGCAAAAAATGAGCCTCACCACTAAAGAAAATTTTGTTCGAAAAATCGTTATCAATGGCTTGTTGTTCAATCACCAATTCGCATACATTCTGCGTTGTGTATGGTCTTGAGGCTTAAGTTCTTGAGTGAGTTGAATTTCGTACGGATGGAGATGCAAATCCAAATGCAAAATCCGCCACAATGAGCCGTAAGACAAGCCCAGATGTTGAGCACGTCGAGGAATCGACAAATTCGGGTCTTCCTCCACACTTTGAGCAACGACAGTGATATTTTCAGCAGAACGATTGTTGCGATGTTGCACAGGCCCTGCAATATCAATAACCGATCTAGTTCGTTCAAATTTTCTCACTGTGTTCGAAATCGTTTGCGGTGTAAGTCGATTATGTCGACCGTAATCGGCACGTTAAGCCCTAAATGTTGATACAGCAGAATCACCATTTTTATAATAAAATTTAATAATTTTAACGCATTCTTCGACTGCTAAACGATCCATATTTCTGAATGGCAAACCTTAAACTAAAAAAAACATACTTTGGATGACATTTAATTCTGACAGATGTCAAATGGCAGGGTTATACTTTCCTACCACGAAATGGATAACCCTGTACTTATTTGGACTAAATCCTATTATCTAAGAACAGCTAGTGACATAACTTGTTCCGTTGTTTCCTCACAATTTATCCTAATAAAAGTTACTAAAATTACAATTAACCTTAACAAATATTACTTATCCCTAATTACCTCGAACATCTAGGAATAGCCGTTACCTAAATCATCGTTCAGCCGTAGACTTTCCGGGTGTCTCAATATCCATAGACTTACGTAAGCGTCTAATTTCTTGGCACTATTCACATCCTGTATTACTTGCAGATCTTCCCAATCAATCTTGTGATTATTCGACACTATGTGCCTCGCAACCGATGATTTGATTGCTTCGACAGGTCCTTGTTTAGAAATGAACTTCTCCGCTGCCTTGATGTGCTCATTAAATCTCGTTTTAACTGAGTGCTTTGTTTGTTCTATATAGTTTTTTTTTGGCATACTTGGCACGTGATCTTATAAATTCCGCATTTTTCCTCCTTGAGCCTCTTGTCCTTCGTTTTGTGCCTAATCTTGTTCCAAGTTTTGCGTTTTGCCGCGATGTTCACCGCCTTCAGCATCTTTTTGGTTCGCCCAAAAACATTAGAGTATGTTATCGCTGCTCTCTGGGTGTTCTCCAATGTTTGGTTCTGTGCGAATAATGTAGAGAAAGGTCCCGCTTTTAATCTCCCTTCCATTTTGCTCATGTTAGAGGTCACCAATCCCGTATCGTATTAGTTGAATTTCGCCGTATCAAGTATGAACTTATGCTCCTGATCATACCGTTCCTTAGTTAGAGGGGTAGTCAACATTCTGTGTATCCAGCTATTGTAGGCTGCCATTTCAGTTGCGTGAGAGTGGTACGATGTCGCTGGTATTGTTCTCCGTGTATTGGTTGATTTTCGGTAAATTCTACACCGTTCACCTCCTTGAGGATTCTTAGGTGTAAACAAGCTATTTGATTCTCCTTTTCCTCCTCCATAGTGAACGAAATATTTTTGTGGAGCTCGTTGATCTTATTGAATATGCTGTCTAGTTCATTCTTCCTCACGATTGCGAACACGTCATCAATATACCGGATCCATATTCTTGGAAGTGAATTTTCCTCCGTAATCCTCTGTTCTATCCAACTCATAAAAATCTCGCTAATGAGGGGAGAAAGTGGGTTCCCCATCGGTACTCCTGTTTTTTGCTTGGAGTCAGGAGTCCATAATAGAAGCCCTTCAAACTGAGGGGTCGGAAAAAATGTAAGAGCTAACTTCGCGGAGCAGATGTTGGCTATGAGGATCGACGTCCCCGGCAACACCATCTCTGTGTCAAGACTACATCGGGGCGAAGCGGACTTATGTCTTCCGGGTTAAGTTGGCGGAGAGCATTGCACCATAACGATTGACACTGGTGCAACCTGATCGATTATCCGCCCAGACCTAGTGAGACAACAACAACTTCACAAGGCCAGGATTTTCTCACTACGGACAGCCACGGGAGAAACTTCACATATCCATGGAGAGGTCAACCTCCAGATACAGTTGGGAGACATTGCGTTCCGACGTAATTTTCTGGTCGTGAACATTATGGATGACTGCATTCTCAGAATGGATTTTCTGTGACCACATGGAATCACGTTGGATTTGGGCAAACGGGTATTGAAATGGCGGAGTATTCAAGCAATGATGGTGGACCCCAGCGTCCAAATTCCTACGATGAATGTGGTAATATTGCCGATACTGATGTACCGAAATCTTCCGAAAGCATTATATGGGCCAAGCTTGATGGTGATTCTGGAGACCACCAATCTTATCTGATGGAACCTACGAAGACGTCCGCATTGGGCAGTTTGATTGTAGGACAAAGCCTTGTAAGATCTATAAGGAGCGGATACGTGCCGAGAGTCCTTAATATCACAGACTCAACCACGAGCATCAGAGCGGGAGAAGTCATCGGCAGCTGCCAGCCTGCTTCAACCATCACATCTTTCGAAGCCGCTCACGACCATCATTGTAAAAGGAGGCAGAACACACACAAAGCCCGGGAATTGACGTCTACAATATTGAAGCAGACCAAATTGCCAGTGCAGCTATTCAAGCGAGCAAGTATAGTGACATCTTCTCAGCAAACCCGGATGACTAAGGCTGAACGAGTATGGCAACTTACGTCATATATACACAAGGAGCCAAGCCGATTCGACCAGCACCGAGACGTCTTCCTATAGCCAAACAAGGAGAAGTGAGTTCACTGATCTCGGGCATGGAAAAACAAGGCGTTATCGAACCTTCTGTCAGTCCATGGGCAGCGCCAGTGGTTCTAGTAAAGAAAAAGGGTGGTTGCATTCGTTTTCGGTCAACTATAGGCAGCGGAAGGACGTCACTAAAAAGGATAGTTACCCGCTGCCACGCATCGACGACATCATGGACACTTTAGCCGACGCAAAATGGTTTTCTACACTCGATCTCAAGAGTGGCTACTGGCAGGTAGAAATCGACAAGAAGGACCGAGAGAAGACCGCATTTTCAGTTGGGACCGGATTGTGGCAATTCGTGGTGATGCCACTTGGGCTTGGCAATGCTCCAGCCACCTTTGAACGCCGGATGGAATACGTGCTACGGGGCTGACCTGGAAGACCTGCTTGGTGTACCTAGATGACATCATTGTTATTGGGAGAATGTTCGAAGAGCATGTGCGGAACTTCGAAGACTTTTCTCTCGATCGTGACTGGTGAATCTGAAACTCAGTCCCGACAAGTGTATCCTTTTCGCAGCTGGCCAACACTAAAAAACGGGCACCACCTATGAATGTTTTCTGGGTCTGGTGACCTACTATCGAAGATTTGTCAAAGACTTTGGCAAAATAGCTAAGTCTCTCTATCAGCTAACCAAGAAAAATCGTCCATATATCTGGAATGAGCAATGCCACGCAGCGCCACCCTGAAAAGTTCTTGGGCACAATGGAACTCCCTTCAGGTGGAGGGTGGCATACTCAAGCGGAAATGAGAAACGGCAGATGGCGGCTCCTAAAAGATGCAAACTTAACTTCCATAAAAGCCGAATTCACGATGTGGTTAAGGAAAGGCACAAAGGATCCTCGGGAGGCCACCTCAGCGTTAACAAGACCCTAGCAAAATCGCAGGAAAGGTTTTACTGGCTCCACGCTCGAGAAGACATAGAGGACTTGTGTCGTAGATGCACAATTTGCGCTTCCGTGAAAGGCCCAAAGTGGCAGCAGAGAGGACAAACGCAAACCTATAATGTAGGGGTACTGTTTGAAAGTGTAGCTGTTGACGTCGCAGGACCTTTTCCTGCATCCGAATGGGGAAATCTATACACGCTGGTTGTGGCCGATTATTTCAGCAAATGGCCCGAGGTCTACCCCATTCCCAACCAGGGAGCAACTATTGTAGCCGAACACCTAGTGTTAAATTGGGTCAGTAGGTACAGTGTGCCTTGTGAACTACATTCGGATCAAGGTCAAAACTTTGAGTCACTAGTTTTTGGCGAAATGTGTTAGCTGCTGGGAATACGGAAAACGAGGACAACACCGCTGCATCTCCAATCCGATGGAATGATCGAACGTTTCAACGGCACGCTCAATAAACACCTGGCCAAGATGGTTGACGAGAACCAAAGTGACTGGGACCGTTACATCCCATTATTCTTGATGACATATAGAACTGCAGAACACGCATCAACGAACGAAGCCCCCGCCAAATTCATTTTTGGAAAGACTAATCGTCTGCCGGCTGATATAAAGTTCGAAGCCCCCTCTGAGAAACCCCAAACGATCTCGAAGTACACAAGTGAGCTAAGGCAATGGTTGAACCAGATACATCGGACAGTGCGAAAACACCTTGAATCGGCTGCTGACCGCATGAAGACCAGGTATAATCTAAAGGCAAATTCTACTGACTTCCAGCAAGATGACTTGGTGTGGCTATATATACCACAACGCCGGAAGGGTAGGTCTCCGAAGTTGCAGCATAATTGGGAGGGACCATACCGAGTTACAAAGCAAATCAACGACTTCGTATATCGCATACAGCAACACCATAAGCCAGGAGCCAAATTGAAAATCTTGCACCTGGACTGTTTTGCCCCATATTACATCCAGGGAGACTTAACTACCACTCGCGATTGAGGTTGGGGCAGTGTTACATGTGCAAAGCATTTTGCGAGCTACTATCGCAATTGTCTTCGCAACTATTAACAACATCATGATCAATAAACGAATGTACTCGAAAGTACAAGAATCCACCAAGCATGATCAATATCTGAAAGTGAGTCACTGCGGGGTGTTCAGAATTGCTCGAATATTCTAGGTAGTTCTCGCCAGAATATTCGTCAATATACGAGAAATGAATTGAATGACTAGAGAAGTGATTTTCGTGAAATATACAGTTGGAATATGCGTTGATAGACAGTAAAAATTAAATTTAAATGCAATTTGTAAAATAGTGAAATTGATGATTGTGCATTCCTAATAAATAAACTCTTTTAACTTAATTTAAAAGACACTGAGTTTTCACTTTCCCGAAACATTAAAATGATCACCTGCGAACTATAATACGCGACAATATATATAAAATGTGTCAGCTAAGAATTGCTAACGTTGCGAAACGAGAATAAACTTCAGTCATCTTAAATTATCGCAAAATAACCTGATGTAAAACATGTCCTGATGTAAATATTACCCAAAAAAAATGCAACATAATCTCAGAAGTTACTTTAAGTAAAAGATTTTCCATTAAGGACCTAAAAGTTTTATCTATTAATATATTTTGGAGATATTGAGTTCAAATTTATAATAAAATAAAATGCAATGCTTACACTACACTAGTGCAAGCATTACATTTTATTTAATGATTTTGGTCATATGATCACCACAAGCCCGTTTAAAGCGGTCGATTCTTTGGACTCAGTTTTCCTCCACTCTGGCACATATTTCGACCAGAACGTTGGATGTTGTCTTTGAGCTCGTCTAAAGTTGCTGGCTTGTTGGATAGACCGGTGACTTGAAATAGCCTCATAAAAAGAAATCCAATGGAATTAGATCGCATGAACGAGGTGGCCATTCGACCGGACCATTTATCGAGATAACATGTTTGCCAAATTTACCTTCAATAAATCGATCGTGAGGCATGCTGTGTGGCTAGCGGCACCGTCTTGTTGAAATCGCATATCGTTGATGTCAAGTTCATCCAATTCTGGCCACAAATAATCTTCCAAAGTATCACGATAGCGCTCTCCATTGACGGTAACATGACGGTCGTTTTCATTAACGAAAAAATACAGCTTAATAAATCAGACTTCTGACATGAAAAACGCACCAAACAGTAAGCTTTTGCGGATTCAACGGTGTCTCAAGAAGTATGCACATGTGAATTTGCTGCTGACCAATAATGCATATTTTGCTTATTGACAAAGCTATTGAGTCAGAAATAAACTTCATCGCTGAAGATAATTTTTCGATAAAATTCTTCATTTTCTTCAAGCTTTGCCAGAGCCCAATTGGAGAGGTTTTGGCATTTCGAATGATCAAATTACTTTAGTTCTTGAGTAAATTTGATTTTGTAACCATACAGGCCAAGATTTCTTCGCAAAATATGCCACAGTGTCGTTTGAGCGATGCCCGATTCTTGATTTAGCTCATTTTGAATCGATGCACTTACGGCTGCGATATTTCTATCCCTTTGAATCGAAATTAAAAATTTGGACTCGAACTTATCTACTATAGCACGCACAGCCTGTTGGGTGAGACGATTACTTCAGGCGAAAATTGAATTCAGGGTTCTTAAAGTTGCGACCATCGACTCAGAATTTCGGTAGTAATTTTTGATAACTTCCAAATGTTGCTGGTTCGTGTTCTTTATAATGATAAAGATGTTGACTTTAGCTAACGTTCTGATATTGACAGTTCATTAAAAAAGTTTAAAAATGCGTTCGAAATTGTTATGTCCTTAATGAAAAACTTTATATTTATAACAACAAAAATTTCTTAACCGGTGGCTCGTAAATTGCTAGCGCTTTTGACATGTTTTGAGGCTATTGTCAATATCTCCTTTCAACAAATGCCATTAAATCATCACGTCAATCCTTCATTTTCCACCAAAACTGCATGTATTAGACGGATCCAAATCGTTATTTGTATTTTCCAGTCTAATTTTCCTTCTATTGAAATACACTTAACTCATAAAAACCATCATGAAGCCACGAACTTCTAATGATCCTTTGACATCAAAAGTGTTCTGAGCAGTAACTACTTCAGAAAGCTTCAGGATGGGTTAGTTATGGCTATTGTTTAACTACCTTTCGGTTTTGTGCCTACAGAAACGTGATTCTGAGGAAGCTTCCTGGAAAATGATACGCACAACACATGGCTAACTTTTCAATGCAATCGTCAAAAACCACTCTCACCTTGAGCTTCCCTCCAGCAAATCAAACAGGACTTGCTTTCATAAAGTCAGGCCTTTGTCCTTTTCTGGCGTTGCGGTATCATTCCTTCAGGCTACAGTTTTGTCAATGCTTCATTGTCCCAACGTCACATCGTTGATCTTCTCCATCTATAGAGGACTTTACTAGTCACGTGATAACTTCTCTGATACCCTTTCACAGGACAAAACACTATCATGTTTACCGTGAAATAATTGGCAGAGCTGCCGACTAAAATTTTCCATGGACATGAATAGAAACTCGAACTAAACCGCACTATCAATGGGAACCATTCAGTTTTGCGTTGAGAATTGACCAACTAGATGCAAAACACATCCTTTTAGACAACCCAAACCTAATTTGCTGAAATGTTCAAATAGATAAATGACATCGTTTGTTCATTATTGATTTGATTTCCACAAAATTTCCATTCATTTGAAATGGAATAAAATTTATCATTTATTTACTTATGTTTGGTAAATTTTCCACTAACAAGCAGGTGAATGACGGCAAATTGTGGATGGGAATGAGGATCGGAAATTTATTTCGAAAATTGAAATTATTTCAGATGTTCAAATGGATAAACCGAAATTGTAGGTACCATTTGTTGGCATGTGGCTCATGATTTTGGGCTCAGATTATTATCCTTCGCTCGCAAAAGTCAAGGAAGGAGGTTTTATTGATGATGTTTGCTTTTAATTAAACATTCATATCAAATTATTATTATTTCAAATGGCTTATGATAGCATATACGAGTATGTGTGTTGTTTTGAAAGCAACTGCGAATATTGATTTAAGGGTTGAGGTGATTATTTGTAAATGGTTTAATGAAAATAGCATGTGAGGGAATTATTACTCGTATTTTCAGGGAGTGAAAGGTTAAAAATAGTATCCGAATTCATTTGCTTACTTACAAGCAGTATAAACAATATTCCATTTTAAGCTCAATTATCATTTTAGATGTTTTATATTATTTTACATTTGAACAAACTTCTAAATATGGATTCTAATAAAAAATATAAATATTTGGTATACAAAAAAGCTTTAAAGGATTTTTTTTTTCAAGTTTTCACGCTTTATTTTGTTGAAATTGTTACAAATTCATTTTCCAAAGTATTATCCATCGCTAGCCACTAATTTTTCCCATCTTTCTTGTAACATATGGATTCCACATCGGAAGAACGAATCATCTTTTGAGGCTATCCACGAATCGATGCAATTTTGGAGTTCGTCAAAAGAGCGAAAGTGCTGTTCGTCAAGGGCATGCGTCATCGACGAAAACAAATAGTAGTCGGAAGGGGCAATGTTCGGGCTATACGGCGAGTGGGGTAGGACTTCCCATTTAAGCGTTTCAAGATATGTTTTGAGTGGCCTTACAACATTTGGTCGAGCATTGTCATGCTGAAGAATAGCTTTATGGTGTCTTTGCTCATATAGCGGCCATTTTTGTTTCAATGCTTGGCTCAAACGCATCAATTGTACTCGGCAGAGCTGCGTTGTGATGGTTTCACCTGGTTTTGATAGATCATAGTACACCACCCCCAAATTGGTCCCACCAAATACAAAGCATGAACTTGCCACCGTGAATATTTGGCTTTGGTATCGATTCTGGCGTATGGCCGGGCGGCCGGTATGATTTTTTGTGCTTGGGGTTATCGTATTCAGCCAATTTTTCATCACCAGTCTCAAAACGATGCAAAAATCCCTTTCTTTTTTGCCGTCGGAGCAGCTATTTACAAGTGAAAAACGTTGGACGTCTCTCAGCTTCAATTCATATGGCACCCAATATTCTACCTTATGGATCATTCCCATGGCTTTTAAGCGAATAGATTTGGCTCTTTGAATCACTTCCAATGCTTCTGCGAGCTATTCTTGCATTTGGCATGATTCTTCATCCAAAATAGCCTCTGATTCGCCATCCTCAAACTTTTCTGGTCGTCCGTCGCGCTCTTGAAAATACTTTAAAAGTTTATTTATACTCCCGATAATACCACCCTTGATAACTATGGCTGGCAATCGCACTTTACCTTAGAAATACCTGAAAGATTCTTCCTAATAGAGAAAAGGAAAAGACCTCATAATTCGTATATGAATTATAAACACACTAACAAGGTTAATGAATTCAAAATTGTGTAAGGTCGCCTAACTAGTTCCGCTCTGAGTGGCGTTGGCGATGCTTCTCCCGCTGCTTCTTGCGATACTGTTTGTCAAGAGCCCGCGCTTTCTCCTCCGGTGTGACGCTGACTAAACGCAGCAGCTCTCCCAGTTGTTGCCGAAACTTCGCCTGCTGTCCTCCCTTTTTTTTTGTGGTAGGGAGGTGAAGGCATTTATGCCCGCCGAGTCTGGCAGTGTGGGACTCCCATGGAGGATTCCCACTAAACACCTCCCCTGTCAATCTGAGAACCTAGCCTGGAACCGTTTGACACATTACTTCGGGCCAGGTCTCGTTTTGTTACGCCGTGGGGCGCCTTCAAGCTGGGGAGTCCCTTTCCTAGCGGGAGGGGAGAGGGGAAGAGGAAATGCCAGAAGAGCGATCCCCCAGCCCCAGCACCTCCGGCTGCTGTGAGTCCCTTTTATCTTTTAGGACTGCCCGAGCATAATGTGCCACCTGGTTCCATTTGTCAACCGATTCGAGCATCACCGCAACTATATTATCCGGGGTGAGCTCTCCCCTCTCCCTGTAGAGTTCCCTTCGCAGCCTAGCCCATTTGGTACACGCAAAAAATGTCTGACAGGCATTGTCCTCCTCTCCTGGGCAAAACCGACAATCGCGAGACCGTGACTTACCGATCTTGTGCAGGTAAGACTGAAAACACCCGTGCCCGCACAAAAGCTGGGTCAGATAGAAGTCAGTCTCACCATGCCTTCGATTTAGCCACAGTCTCACATCCGGGATGAGGCGCGCAGTCCACCTTCCCTTCGTGCAATTCCTCCAAGACTGCTGCCAATCGTTGAGCGAGCGTTGTCTCTCCTCGCGGACAACCATCTCCCTCGCATCCTCGTTTCGGCGCAGGTAAATAGCGCGGCGCTCTCTAGCAAGGAGGGCGACAGGTATCAAGCCTGCAATCACTTTCACCGCCGAGTCGGAGACTGTTGGATACGAAGATGCAATTTTCAGTGCTCCTCTTCTCTGTACCTGTGCCAATCGTTTTCGGTATACCTCCTTGCTGAGAGCGTCGCCCCATACCTATGCTCCGTACAGTAGTACTGACCCTACAGCACTCATCAAGAGGCGTCTTCTTGATGGGCTGGGTCCCCCTACGTTGGCCATAAGTCGACTCAGGGCCGATATTCCCGAAGAAGCCTTCTCAGCCGTTGCCCTGATTTGCTCAGAGAAACTCATCTTCGAGTCGATCAGTAGCCCCAGGTACTTCACCGCTGGCTTCGATTCGATCTGTATATCTCCAATACTGATCATCCTTACTCTAGGGATTCTCTTTTTTGTCAAGATGACCACTTCGGTTTTCTCCAGTGCTAGACTGAGCCCGCGAGTAGTCATCCAGTCCCTCACTCGGCGCATTAGCATACCTAGCCTAAGTTGCGCTTGTTCAACGGTGTGTCCGGTGACCAGAGCCGCAGCATCATCCGCATAGCCGACCAAGCGCGACTCATCTCGCATCTCAAGTCTCAGTAGCCCGTCGTAAGACACGTTCCACAGGTCCGGACCAAGGATAGATCCCTGGGCAACACCCGATGTAATTCCCATCCTTCGTTGGCCCTGTGTCGTGTCGTAGAGTAGGCTTCGGTCTTTAAGGTAGTTCCTCAAAAGCCGCATTAGATATTCTGGAACTTGAAAAGAGTTTACCAGCGGGTCCAGAATATCCACCCATCTAGCGGAGTTGAAGGCATTCGTGATGTCGAGTGTCACCAACAGGACAATCCGTCGCTTGGTGCGACTACATGCCTCTGCCTTTTGGACCGCGTTCACCACCTCTGCAATCGCATCAATGGTAGAACGTCCTGCTCTAAAGCCGTACTGCCGAGGAGATAGGTCCCCAGCAGCACGAATCGCGTCAGTGAGTCTTCCCTTGATGAGTTTCTCTAGCACTTTCCCAGCCGTGTCTAGCATGCATAACGGGCGGTATGCAGACGGCAATTCGAGATTTCCCTTCCCCTTGCCGATCAGCACGAGGCTCGCCACCTTCCATCGTACCGGGAAAACCACGCCCCGTAGGCAAGCGTTGAATGTGCTGAGCAGCAAGTCAGGACAATGGTGATAGACGAGCTGCAAAACCTCAGCTGGAACACCATCTGGACCTGGAGCCTTCCTCGCTTTCAGGGAGAGGACTGCCTCCTCTAGTTCCGGCTGTGTGAAGAGTGGGCACTCGACCGCTGTTTCACCACGGACAGCGTCCACACGGACGGAATGGGCGGGGAAGAGTCCCCGCACTATCGCGTCCATCTTTTCCGCGTCATGTATGCAAGGCTTCAGTAGGGCACCAAGTTTCCTCATGACCAGCTTGTAGCCAAGGCCCCACGGATCCTTGTTCACATTGTCCACTAGGTCTTGCCAGCATCGGGCCTTGCTCTTGTTAATAAGCCTGCGAAGATATTTCCTGCCGGACCTATATGCTGCTAGCCTAGTGTCTGCCTCCTCCCGTGTTCGCGCCCGCTGGGCCTCTCGCCGAAGTTTGTGACACTCGCTTCTTTGTTCGGCGATCTCGTTTGACCACCAGTATACCGGAGGCTTACCGTGTCGGGGTCTCCGACGGGGCATGGAAGACTCGCAAGCAGCTATGATGGTACTCATAGTTGAGTTCACCAAGTCCTTGGCTGTGGGCCCTCCACTCCCTGGCGGAGCTCCCAGCAACGGTGCGCCTGCCGTAAGCGCGTCAGCGAACCTCTCAACGTCCATCCTCCCAGTCCTCCATCCGAGGATTGAAGTTTGGGCATATGCACGCAGAGTGGCATCGTCGTGTATCTCAACAGCTATATACTGGTGATCACTAGCCGAGTAGTCCTCTAGTACTCGCCAGTTGTGTGCTCTAGGTACCAGGGACTCCAGACGAGTGTCACATCGGGTATGGTTCCTACGCAACCCCAGCGGCGCAAAGTAGGGGTGTTACCAGTATTTAGGACAAAAAGCACTGTTCTGGCCACCATATCCAAGATTTGCTTTCCCCTTGGGTCGGATTGTGGCATACCCCATTCAATGGCTCTAGCGTTGAAGTCTCCCCCGACCAGCATGTGGCCCTCTGTGTTCGAGACAGCGTCCTCCAGGGCATCGAGTTTGGTTCGAAAAGATCGCATTGCCTCGTTAGGAGTCAGATAAACACTGAAATATGTTATCCCTGAACACCGCACCCACACAAAACCATCCCCGCGTCCATGGCCCTGCACCTGAAGGCGGGCGCTGTCTCGAACCCAGATGGCCGAGGTACTAGATTTGTCAGGGTACCACGCTTGCGAGTCCTTGTTGTGATGTTGCTCGCTCAGCAACAGGAGGTCAGCTTTCTTATCCCTCGCAAACTGCTCAAGTAGGTCCTGGGCGTTTGTGCTTCGGTGCAAATTGACCTGCAGGATACGGATCATTTGAGTATCGCTTTGGCTTTAGTGAGAGCCTCCTTGAAAACCCAGCATCTCCCTGTCCCCGGCTCATGTTTGAGGTCGCCGGGTGCTAGCTTAGCATCCTTGCAAAGAATGCAGTTTGCCTCGTTCGTGCACTCCTTCCTTTTGTGCCCCGTTTCACCACATTTGTAGCACAGAGATCTCCTGTCGGGTCCGCTACAGCCATACGTGGTGTGTCCGTATTCGAAGCATCTGAAGCAGCGGATAGGGATCGCTCTTCTCCGTATCCTGCAGATCACCCAACCTATCTTAATTTTGCCCTTAGCGAGGATTTGCTGGGCGTCTTTATCAGCTAGTTCGACAATAGCCATGCGTTGCCCCCTTGTGTTTTCACGTGTCAATCTTGCCTTGACTTCACTTAAGCTGGGGAACTCCCTCCTGATGGCGTCCTCTACTTCAGCTTTGTCCGTGACGCAGTCGAGGTCCCTGATTTCCAGGGTGGCCATTGGTTCGAGCGAGGCAACCGTTGCCGCATCTCCAAGAACCTTTTGAACCGCGTCACGGAATGCATCTTTGTTTGTGGCCTCTGGCCCGAATTCCACCAGCAGGCCACCGGTCCGGGTTGGTCGAACTGCTTTGATGGCAGTTTTGGTGTCGTCTGGCTTGACCGCTCCTTTAATTTCATGGGGGACATCTGCGTAGGTTCGGCCCTTAGTGGGTTTAATAAGCAGTGCCTCTCGCAAGGGTTTGCGCCGCGGTTCGCTTTTTGTTTTCTGCGGTATATCGGGGGGTTCTTTGTTCTTTTGGTGGTTGAGCTCTTTGTCTGTTTTTTCTAGGAGTAGCTTTTTGGCCGCTTTTTTCGCTGCCTTGTTTCGCACCACATGAAACTCCTCGCCTGGAGTGTCAACTTCGTTTATGGTCTCGTCCTTCCTCCTTTTCTCACGGTCGCCTTCAATTGGGCTACCGCCTATTCTTTTGCTGCTGCTAGGACCCACTGATGCCTCGAGGGAGAGCGTGTCTTTTTGGTGCTTTTCCGTTGCGAGCCACCTTCGCCTGTAGTGCGTTATGCGGTCAAGAAGCTCCTCCAGTTCAAGAATGCCATTCTTGACACTCTTGCCTATGTTTTTCTGCACTTCGCAGGCAGCCCTCAGTTGTTTGACGATAGTCCCCGCTTTCCGAGTAAGCCGCTCCTCTCTGGCGCGGTCAAAGGCGATTGTGTTACTTGGTGCCACCTCTTGGGAGAGGCCCCCGTTTCCTAGCCCTTTTGCTTCTACCGCCTGGGTCGCGTTTGAAGTGGCGTCGGCCAACGGAAAAACTTCTCCCTCCCCCAGTCTTACACTGGCCTCTGTTGGTGTCGCAGCTTGATCCGGATTGTGTAAGTCTTGCATTTGACGCTCCGGGGTGCGCGTAGTCCTTCTACTGCGCCCAAAGGCCGCAATGATGCCAGGTTGCACAACGCACTCTGCCTTCTTTCGTTCGTTAGTCCGTCTGTGGTCTGTCTCCGATGATTTAACCTGTGATGTTGACTTTGACAGTGTTTCTGGGGTTTGCTGCCTCCCCCCGCAATCGGTGACTTGTTTTATCGGTGTTCTTGCCAACAGCGGTTTTTGCCTGAAAGGGTTCTTCGTGCTAGCGTCGTGTTTGCTTGTAGTTATATCTGTTACAGAAGCCAAGTTCACCACTTCTATAACATTGCAGTCCTCCCTTGCGTGGCTTTAAGGAGGGTGTAATGTTATTAGGTAGATATCCGTAGAGGACTGCAGCGATGGTCTGCTGCCTCGGCGAAAGAAGATGGTAAGATTAGCTGAGATTGGCTTTGGCTGGGGACGCATGAATGCACTGCCAGGCTAGCGTTGCGGTGTCGTGGAGTGCGTTCTTTCCCCCTAGCACAAGAGCCCACTAAAAAAGAATTTCGCATTCACAAATTAAACAGGTCAACATGCCGATCGACTAATATGCAATAAAGGCTATCAATTTTTCATTCTTTTATTCTGCCTTAACATCGAAATTTACGATACCCACGAGTAACTCAGAAATTGTGGCGCCAAGTTCAAGATACGATAATCATGCATTAACTTCCGCTAGTTTATTTTATTAATTATAACCACTGACTTGCGAGAATTCCATTTATTTCGCCTTCAAATGTTAACCGATAATATTTATTCGTTCACATGATTATTTAATGTGCGAATTGCCAGTGAAAGTCTTCGCTCTAGTTATCACTTGATCGATTGCATGTATGGTAACAAAATCATGGATAAAGTAGTCGTTGAAGACATGTGTTTTCACATTTTGTCATGATTAACACACGTGCACAAGCGACTGGCGATAGGATCGTAGCGCAAACGACCGCCAACTTTTATTTTTCATGCGATTTTTATCACCGTTACTCTGCACAAATACTTTTCTTTTTCACTCACTTTTCAGCGCTGGTGAGGCGACAGGGGTTAATTAAAGAAGTAGAATTAAATAAGCGGACACATTTCTTTGCAACCAACAATTCTCATATTTCCGCCCAGTTTATCGGACTTTTTGCAATACTTCGCAGTTCCACTAAAATTTACTGCATTAGTTCGCGTTAATATGTATTATTGCCACGTTTCGCTCTAATTGTTTCGGAGGACCTAGCAGGGACATACACAGAGTTCTTCTTTTGACCTCGATGCTTGGCAATTTCGAACGGACTCCTTTATCCGCCCAAATTTTTTCATTATTTCCCTGTGTCGCAACTGTATTTAGAATCCCGCTGCTCGCTCAGCCAAGTTAGATTGCATCCGGCAATGCAATACACAAATGGGATGCATTAAATCAGTGTTGTTTCCATGTCCAAATTTAAATTTGCAGATTTAAATTTAATAACCAGAAGTAAAGAGAAATGAACAAGATTTTAAATACTAATAAACGTTAAATATCATAAAGAGTATAACTAAAATGAAACGTTTAAATTTGATATAAAATTCACATTTAATGACAATAATAAAAAAAATATTTTATAATTAATAGAATTTCTCCCGAATCTGCAATTGAAATTTCGGATAAGTGCTTGGAAGGTTTTTGAGCAGTTTCGATTACACCAGGGGTACTGGGGAGGATTGTCGCTTCTATCCAACTGTGGGCTGTTGTTTCCGCTGCTTTCGAGCCCTATACTCTTCCAACGTGATTGGCCGGGGGTCGATAATGGTTCTGCAACGAGAACGACGTCTAAGGGGGGCCTGATGGTTGTTGGCGGCGGTGAAACTGTAGCTCGGCGGGCATCTGGGTGAGGTGGGGCAGCGTGGAGAGTGGTTGACCGCTCCTTTCTTCCTCTTGGGCTGACAGGAGCCTGTGAATAAACAGAGTGATTGACTAGGAGAATCGGAGGCCTCTAAGATGGAGGCGGGTGGGCTCGTGGAGCCGCTTACCATTAACCAGGCCTGTGGAGTGCCGAGGAGCCAATGTAATGACAGAATGTCCATGACAAGGTGTAAGCAAAGAAGTCTTATTTAATGGTGGGGTCGGCGGCAAACGGTGACTTATGACGACCAGGCGTACGCTGAGGAGCCGATGTAACGAAAGGATGCAGAAATACAGCAGATGGGCCAGGTGCAAGCTAAGGGACCCAATTTGTTTAAAGTTGATTGTGGCTAGGCTAAAGCCGAGGTGCCACTTTACGTCTTCACTTGCTGGGAAAACACCGAAAGCGATCGCTCCGCTCCATGCGATTTTATGCACGCAAAGTGCTGACGATCAGAATTCCACCTTTCATTTCTGCTGATCATGTATTTTCGTCAATTCATTTCCTTTTATGAACAGAACTCAGTACTCTATGCCGGTTAAAATGCTGAACTTGCATTTGCTTCAATCCAATTTGGACAGGGTTCAATAATTCCAGTCAGGTGCAATGCTGAACATGCATTTTCTTCAATTCAATTATCTTCATTAAACAGAGTTCCATAATTCAGTCAGGTGAAATGCTGAACTTGCATTTTCTTCCTCCATAGAATTACTAACCATAATCAATTAAACGCTTTAAGAGATCAAGTAGCATGCCCAAAGATATGGTTTTGTTTTTATTCCGGAGCGTATACAATCAGCCGCTAATGCGTTTGTGGTGATTAGATTTCCAGCTGCATATCACTGCTGCTGTGTACCTAAATGCATGGTCTGTTACTTCCGTACTCCGCATCGTTGGCTCTGTTGGGCTATTCCGACCTTGAATTGCATCGCTATCACGTGCATTGGGTGTCATTTTACTTTTGGTGCGGTGGTCTTAGGGTAAGTTACAGCATATTTGTTGGTTGTTATGTTTGAATACTTGTTGTTTAGTTGATTTTGCTTATAATGAGAGTATTTGATATTAATATAATTAGTTTATAAATTATATTTGTTTATTATAATTTGTATCTATTTTTCTATTAGGCTCTATATAGTGCCTATATATATAATTAGTTTGTAAATTGCAATTTTTTTTTTGTATATATCTTTCTATGCGGTTTTTGAAAGTATAATGAGATTTTTAAATTGTAATTGTTTTATATCTACATTTCTTCGAGGTTTTGATAGGGCCAGTGCCTATTGATAGTATGGGCTTTTAAAATATGTACGTACAATATTTATGGTGGTTACAATGTTTGTTATTTGATGTTTTATTTGGACTTTCACCTAACTGGTTAAAAGGTTTTTATTGTTTATTCACGTCTTTGATATAACAATTAGTCTGCTACGTAACAGAGTTACTTATGAAAATTCTTGTGTGTAGCTAAATAATCGAGTTGCTTTTTTAAATAATTTTTCTGAAAAACTACTAGAGAAGAAAAATGTTGGAAAAAGGTGGTTTTGACGTGTGTACTAGCTCTCCTCAGGCCATCACTCTTATTAAGTACACACCGGTGATGGCAACCACCTTTATTGAGTTTCTCTTCGGAGCTGCGTTCTCCTTTCGTGTTGACACCTTTAACGTTCCTTGATTATATTTGCTAGGCAGAGAAGCCATGGCCACGAAAGGACTGGCACAAGCCACTATGAGAATAGGTGCTTAGACCCAAACCGGTCCCATTCGGGAGCCCATCACAAATAAACCTACACTACAGGTCCAAGACATCTGGTTCACGAGGACAAAACGTTAATCCAATTCATCAGTTCCAGGTTGCCCCACCCTAGGCAAAATCAGAACTATGATGATCCGTCTCCTTGAGGCAAACTTACACCTCTGTGAACCGCTCAAAACTTGCTTCAGTAGTTTGCGAGGGATATGAAAGTTGACTTTTTTGCTGAGTAAGTAACACCACAATAAAAGTCATGCATCATGGTATCCTGATGAAACCTGTACTGCCACCATCTGAGTTCGAAACAGTGATTTCCAGGCGGAAGAAAAGGGGAATGCTGGGCGACAGGAGTACTCTTGTAGGCTAGCATTCTTTGGGGAGTTCCACCCCCACGTAACCGAGGAAATTCCGACAGGGGGAATGCCGGCCGACATGAGAACTCTCGGAGGCTAGCATTCTTTGGGGAGCGCCGCCCCACGGACCCGAGGATAATGGGTAACCGTGAAGTTCCCTCCTGAGATGACAAGTAATGACCCTGACTGGATCTGGACTGCAATTTGGACAACAAACTAGAATTTAAGTTTTGGGCTGGCGGATATTATGGTTTGGACTTAATTGCTTTGCCCGGTAGCGCTGATTTGACACTCGTGTGTGAACTATCACACCGTTCCATCCTGGTAAAACCTTGGTAGGCCTTGGAGTACGTTCGAAGTTCACACCATTGGGTTGGTGGTGTAGGTTCGCTTGAGACGGACTCCTAATTTATGCTGGTCTGTTTCTGAGCACTTATTCCCATAAGAGGTTGTGCTAACCCTTGCCTGACCTCCCTGTTCCACAAAGATAACCATAGAACCAAAAAGGCGACTACACACACGAACGGACCCAATAAAACTGGGACCAACAAAAGCCCTAAAAAAAGATTTAAAAAAACTCCAAAAAAGCAAAAATAACAATAACGACGACGCAATCAGCGGCTTCAACTACGATGATAACAGCATATTGGTAGCAATGCTAACGATGACAAAAACAATGACGAGCAAAAAACGGAGATTAGCAGACAGTCTTGTCCAGACTGAGATTCCTGCGGCATTCGGGCGCCACACAAAAATGATGTGAACGCCAGAGCGCCCTTAAAAGGAAAAGTGGGAAACTCTGCAGGATGCGTCAGATATTCGAGCGGTGGAGGAAAATGTAAAGAACATCGAGAATTTGATGATCATTGCTACGATCCCTACTGAAGTGACTGAAACAAGGGTCGTAAATTTCGAAACAATAACGAACCATCCTGAAGTCTACGAGGCGATTACGGCAGGAAAAGATAGGAGTGACGAAACAAATAAAGCAGCGTGTGATTTCACCGCCAGCGTCAAAAATGTGGTGGGAGTACTGTATTCGCAAATAGAAGCCGATAACCTCTCCCAAGAACGATGGACGCAAAGTAAAATTGTTGCCCAGCGTTGTGAAGAAGAAAGTTTACTTCGAAAAGTGGAAGATGTTCTTAAAAGAATACAATCTGCATGCGACTCGCCAAAAAATGAGGTACTCTAACTATCTCTAAGCGAAGGCCCGAGAGGGGCTGTAGTGTTACAAAGAAGACGATGACTCACCAAAAATCAAAAAAGGAGTAAAGATTGGGCTCCTTGAACTATAGGAGCTCCTAGACTACATAGGGTGTTTTCGAATGAGCTGGCTCAAAGCCGAAGAGGACCAGAAGGCTGAAGAAGAGGGGCTTAAATAACGCTGGGAGTAAATCTAAACGGCACCCTTTTCAAGTTCCAGAATATCTAATGCAGCTTTTGAGGAACTACTTAAAGGACCGAAGCCTGCTTTACGAGATGACACAGGGCCAACAAGGGATGGAAATCTCATCGGGTGTTGCCCAGGTATCTATCCTTGGTCCGGACCTGTGGAACGTGTCTTACGACGGGCTACTGAGACTTGAGATGCCAGATGAGTCGTGCTTGGTCGGCTATGCGGATGATGTTGCGGCTCTGGTCGCTGGACGCACCGTTGAACAAGCGCAACTTAGGCTAGATATGCTAATGCGCCAAGCGACGAACTGGATGACTGCTCGCGGGTTCGGTTTAGCACTGAAGAAAACCGAAGCGGCCATCTTGTCAAGAAAGAGAATGCCTAGAGTAAGGATGATCAGTATTGGAGATATGCGAATCGAATCAAAGCCATCGAAGAAGTACCTGGGGCTACTGATCGACTCAAAGATGAGTCTTTCTGAGGAAATCAGGACAACCGCTGAGAAGGCTGCTTCAGGATTAACGGCCCTGAGCCGACTTATGGCCAACGTAGGGGGACCCAGCCCATCCAGAAGACGCCTGTTGATGAGTGATGTAGGGTCAGTGCAACTGTATGGAGCAGAGGTATGGGGTGACGCTCTCAGTAAGGAGGTTTACAGAAAACCCCTGGCACAGGTGCAGAGAAGAGGAGCGCTGAGGATTGTATCTTCGTATTCGACAGTCTCTGACTCGGCGGTGAGATTTATTGCAGGCGTGCTACCTGTCGCCCTCCTTGCTAGAGAGCGCGGCTCTATTTATCTGCGTCGAAACGAGGATGCGAGGGGGATGGTTGTCCTTGAAGAGAGACAGCACTCACTCAACTACTGGCAACAGTCTTGGGTGAATTGCACGAAGGGAAGTTGGACTGCGCGCCTCATCTCGGATGTGAGATCGTGGCTTAATGGTGAGACTGACTTCTATCTGACCCAGCTTTTGACCGGGCAGTTTTCAGTCTTACCTGCACAAGATTGGTAAGCTACGGTCCCTCGATTGTCGGTATTGCCCAGGAGAGGAAGACAATGCCTTCCACACATTTTTTGTTTGCATAAAATGGGACAGGCTGCGAAAAGTCCTCTACAGGAAGACGGGAGAGCTCACCGTGGATAATATAGTCGTGGTGATGCTTGAATCGGGTGACAAATGGAACCAGGTGGCACATTCTGTTCGATTTGTCCTAAAAGATAAAAGGGACTCGCAGTAGCCGGGGGTGTTGGGGCTGGGGATCGCTTTTCTGGCACTTCCTCTTCCCCTCTTCCCT
Organism: Odontomyia ornata; assembly: GCA_963969285.1. Taxonomy (NCBI): domain Eukaryota; kingdom Metazoa; phylum Arthropoda; class Insecta; order Diptera; family Stratiomyidae; genus Odontomyia; species Odontomyia ornata. The sequence goes on along the minus strand of OZ017740.1, from coordinate 287,790,157 downwards.
CCCGCTAGAAGAGGGATCTGCCAGCTTGAAGGCGCCTCACGGCGTAACAAAACGAGACCTGGCCCGAAGTAATGTGTCAAACGGTTCCAGGCTAGGTTCTCAGGTTGACAGGGGAGGTGTTGAGTGAGTAGTCCGGTCGCCTTGTTGCGAACATAGGAGTCTCAAACTCTGTGCGTAAATGGGCATTCACCTCCCTACCACAAAAAAGGGCACGTACAGGTAGCTCCGCCATCAAAAATTAATAAACGATTGGCGTCTAGCCCACCCAAAGGAGATCGGAATAAAAAAAAGAAAGAGAGTCATTAGATGGGCGCGGAACACCAAATCAGTGGTTCCAGTTAAGGCTGACAAAAGGAGCAAAGAAAACCACAAAGAAACTTCTTCAAAAAGTACCAGAAAATAAAGTTCGCACGAACGCCCAACAAGAAAAAAGACCCGTTGCAAAACAGGAGAGAAAAAGCCCCGACAAAAACTCTAGTGGCAGGCACTGCTCCTAAAACCCCAAGACTGTCAATCTTACACGGAGGTGCTGCGGCATGTCATGAGAAACGTAAGGCCCAAAGACACCAACACTGCCATTAAAGCAGTACGACCAACGTGGTTGGGCCGCATACTGGTCAAATTCGGAGCAAGGGCCGACAAAGGGGATGTATTCTGCCATGCAGTAAAGAAATTTCTCGGCAAAAGCGCAACTATAAATCCGCTTGAGCCGATGGCAACGATCGAAATAAGATACATAGACTGGGTCACAGATCTGGCCAAGGTAGAAGAGGCCATCAACAGGCTGACAATAGCAAACCATAGGGGACAACGCATGGCCATAATTGACTTGACCGAAAAGGACGCCAAACAACTTCTGAATAAGGGCAAAGTAAGAATAGTCAGGTTATCTGTAAGAAACGGCAAAGAGCAACGCCTCTTCAATGCTTCAAATGCCTTGGCTATGGTCAAACCGCACAAGTATGCAAAGGACCCTACAGGAATTCCCTATGTTACAAATGCGGTGAAATGGGGCATAAAAGGAAAAAGTGTATGGATGAGGCACACTCTATTCTTTGCAAGGATGCTGATAGAAGATCTGATCTTGGACACATCTTGGGATCAGGGAAATGCCGTGTTTTCCTGGAAGCCCTAGCGAAAGTATAATCGGAACTTCGATGATCCGCATTCTACAACTAAACCTACACCGCAGTTAAACTGCCCATAATCTGCTTGAGCAATTTGTGAGGGACATGAAAGCCGACTTTTTGCTGCTGAGTGAACAATACCATGATAAAAGTCGGCATTGTGGTATCCTGATGAAACTGGTACTGCCGCCATCTGGGTTCTAAAAAGTGATGTCCTGGTGGAGGATTGTGGGCGTGGGGATGGTTTTGTGTGGATTCAGTGCTCAGAGACCACCTCCCTTAATATGTACCTAACGCCGAACGAATTGGTATCATCTTTCCAAGTCAAGCTTCATGCTTTGGAGGGCGCTGTGTCGAACGCAGACGGGAACGTGCTCGTTGGGGGAGACATCAATGCTTAAAAAAATCGAATGAGGCAAACCTCAAACAGATCTGCAGTGAAAATGAATCATAGGTGTAGCGGCCAGGACGGCGCTCATTGCACTAAACATCGGGAATACGCTGACTTTCCGCCGTATTGGCTATGAAGGAATCATACTGGACCCGACATTTGCATCGGAGTCCTTAGTACGGAGGAAACACAATTGGAGAATATCAGAGGACTACTCACCCAGTGATCATCAGTGTATTCTGCTTGAGATCAGTGATGTTGTCTCCCGACGTCCGTGCTCTTGGCTTTCTATGAGTACAATTGTATGGAACATTGAAAGGATGGAAGTCAAAAAGATCGTCTAGGTGCTCACAGTAGGTGCCTCTCTGCAGGGAGATTCGCAGGGGACGGAAGAACTGGCAGCTCAAGACGTGGTGAACTCAACTGTTAGCATCATTACGACTATTTTCAATGCTTCTAATGCCGTTAAAAATTCCCAGTGTACTAGTGGTCGACTGGAATGCCTGAAAAATGATGCGGGTGTCGCAAGCTTCGGCGTGACGCTCAACGGACACGGAACCGTAACGAGGCATGCAACCGGATGCAAGCATATAAGTCGGCCAGGAAATGCCTTCGCAAATTGATTAACAACAACAAGGCTTGCTGCTTACAAGACCTAGTGGAGAATGATGCGTAGCACCTTGGCTACAAGCTAGTTATGTGAAAGCCAGCTGCCCTACGGACGCTGTGCATGAATGAAGCGGAAAAGTTAAATTGCTCGAAGGGAAGGTGAACTGCGCGGCTCATTTCAGATCTGAGACCGTGGCTGAATCGAAGTCATGGTCATATTGACTTCTATCTGACTCTGCTTTTGAGCAAGCATGGGAGTTTTCAGTCTTACTTGCACAAGATTGGTAAGTCACGGTCCCTCGACTGTAGATTTCACCCACGAATGGAAGACGGGACGTCTACAGGGAGACGGGAAAGCTCACTTCGGATAGTATGGTTGCAGTGGTTTGGGTAGTCCTAGAAGATAAAAGGGATTCACAGTTGCCGAGGATGTCGGAGTTGAGAGAACACTTGTCTAGGAATTCTTTTTCCTCCTTCCCCTCCCGCTAGAGAAGGGTTCCCGCAGCTTGAAGGTAGTTCACGGCGTAGTAAAATGGGACCTGGCGCAAATTAATGTGTCGAATGGTTCCAGGCTGGGTTCTCAGGTTGACAGGGGACGTGTGTTTAGTCAGTAATCCAGTCACTTGTGGGCATGGAAGCCCCACACCCATTGCGTAAATGACATTCACCCCCCCAGCCACGAAAAAAATGTATGTAGCATTCAGGGTCAGATCGCGTATAGTTTGGGTTGGTGCTTTACAGAAACCAAGGGAAATGCGAGTTTCCAAAAACACTCCTGTTGACCAGCGTTCCATTGTGAGGGTCCTACCGTTGGAGTGATTGCTACCCGTCTACCCGAAGGATAGTTTGCGCTGCAAAACTCCTTCCAAATCTCAACATATCTGATGCAGACTCCGAGAACTACGTAAAGAAACCAAGCTTGCTCTTTGACACGATTGAGGAGAAGGATGGAAGTTACATTAGGTGTTAGTGAAGGCTCCATGCTTGGGCCAAACCAGTAGAGCATCCTGTTTGACTGGTTACTGAGGCTTGAGTGTTGACCCAATTGGCTACGTGGATAACATTGTGGCGTTAGTTGCAGGACGCAAAATTGTTGTAACTCAGACTTAGTATGCTAATACCTTAGTGGAGGTCTAACTGCCCTTGAGAAAACCAAAGTGATTCTTGAGACAAACAAAAGAATCCACAAAGTAAAGATATTCATCTTTAGAGAAATGCTAGTTAAGCCCAAATTAGTAACCTCGTCGTGCTGATGTTGAGCAAATCAGGGTGATTGCTGATAAGGCGGCAGCATGCGTATCAGCTCTATCCCAACTTGGCTGACGTTAAAGGAATCTACTTCAACCAAAAGAACATCGAGAAAAGCTACCGGTGGTTCATCTGCATAACCCTGTAAAGGTACCGTTAACTGTATGGTGCTTATAGGTACAGATGAATAAACTCACTCGTGGATTTTCATGTCCAAGGTGATAAGGGAGTCGTTTATTATTTATAAATATACGATTAGTGTTTGAAAAACTTTATTATACAAATTAATAAAAACAATCATTTTTCAATAGTGTTGTAAGTACAAGTAAAAAATTTGTTAATCCATGAACTAAGTTAAATTTGAAGAGTTAAGACATAATTTTTTTATATTATTATATTAAGATTCGCAGTTTGGGCACCTTTTAACTGCATATTCTCTGCAAATTAGTGAACCACATTTGCAGTAGGTAGTGGTGTTTCTACGTTTTTTGTAGTTGCAAAAGTTGCAATACTTTCTAGGCCCCTCTTGATTTTCTTGTGTGCTTATATTTTGGGTTTCACTTATAACCCTTTTTATGGAAATCTTAAAATCTTATTTGCTATTCTTTTTCTTTGAAACGGCTCAGTCAATCCCTTATGTAAAGTCAACATGAAGTCAAGTCTTGTTGTGTTTTGGCAACGATTGCAAAGGTTATGATTGTACACTACAAACGAATTTATTGCACATATATTTAACATGTTGCAAAAAAAGTAAGAGATCACCTTTTTGTTTTTTTGATATGGTTGGTGTTCTGACACATCTGGTCAAACTGTCTACTCCTCCTTTTGTTTTGTTGTATACATGCACTATGTCTGATTTGGCTATGGCTTCGTGAATACCACCTGAGTCATGCATAGTAGATACTAGTGTAACAAGTTTTTTACTAGTTGGTTTGTATGAAACTAGTATCATGTCGTCATGGTATAGCAAAAAATGTAGTAGGTGCGCTTCGGTTTTGAAATTTTATATCCGTAGTTTGAGTAGGTAACTGTGGTTTATTCTTTTTTATTGTGCCAACAGTAGTTATTTTGTAGTCATGAAGAAGACGTTGAACATGCGGAATACTTGTAAACCAATTATCTAACGTGATGTTTCTCTTAGTGCCTTTCACATTTTGTAAAAGTTGAAGAACATAATATTCACCAGCAGATATTTTTGGAGGCACACTTCCTTTACCAAGATAAACAATGGCATCTAGCATATACTTTGTTCCGGTATCGCAAGACATAAGTATTTTAATCCCATACTTATAGGGTTTAAAGAGAATGTACATTCTGACGGGGCATCTTCCTCTAAACCCAACAAGTTGTTTATCAATTGTTATATAACTACCAGGTTTATAATTGGTTCTACAATTTTGTAGAAGTTTTTGCCAAATAGACAAAACTGAAGCTAGTTTAGTTAGTTCTCTTTTAGCTTGTCTAGTTGTCTTATCATCAAATCATAAACAATTAAGGATGACTTTGAATCTCCTCTGAGTCATGGTTGCTCTGTATCTATCCCCACTGTAGCTAGTATCAAACATTATACTAGTGATAAATGATTATCTTTGAGTGCAGCGGATAACACAAACAGGCCAAGAAATGTTTCAAGTTCGCTAATTTCTAAATCTGACAAGGTCGCGTCTCTCTTTGAGTTTCAATAAAGTTCAGTCGCTCTGATCACTGATGAAAGTATTTTATCAGTTTTTTCATAATCTGGAGCTGTTTTGTTTGTACTTTCCTTGTTGAGACTTTTTGTAGGTATTTTACTGGTTCCTGGATATTCCTCGCCCTTTTTCTCTTCAGCTTCTTCACTATTTTTAATTATTTTGTCAAATATTTCACCCTCTAAATCGATCTCCTCTGTCGTGTCTACCTCTGAAAAATATTCCGAATTTGCATCACTATCTTCATCAATTTCAGCAATGCCGCACTCTAAATTATTCTCTTCTTCCGATTCCAATTCAAGAAGAGCCTCCAATATTTCGTCTTCTATTCTCAGAAGTTACATTGATCTAAAACAATAAAAAATTGAGATAATATTTTATGAAAAAAAAATATGATATTCAGAACATGGATAATTACCTTAACTAATTGTTCAGTGGTCAAGATTACATTTAATGTATGTAAAATAAGCAACAGTCATAATTTGATACTTCATACATTTGAAAAATGAATAATCACGCATAAAGGTATCAATGAGCAAAAATCACTCACCAGATATCAGAAGCTATTAGTACCGATGAGTAAAAAATACTCACACCTTTTTTTTCAATCCCTGGAGACAGAACAAAACTACACACTATCACATGTGATCACCACCGCAGATAACTTGTAACTAAATGAATGAACAACTGCTAGCGGCTCATGACTCAAGGTTGCCTTCCTGCTGATCTACCATGAAAAATATCTCTAGTGCGAGTAAAAATTACTCACAGTACCTTTCTAGGGATAACGATCAGTGTCCGGGTCAGTGAATTTGGCGATTGCAAGAAAGCGCAGAGATATCTACTTATGTAGGTTTGAAGATGGCAGAGATACTGTTGCTATTGAGTAGAGATAGAACTCACTAAGTGAGTGGCAACATGCCTGGCTGAATTAAACGGAAGGAAGATGGATCGCACGCCTCATCAATAATCTGAGGTCTGACCCAACTCTTACATGGGCATGGATATTTTTTATCTTTGCCTACATAATATTTGTGAATTACCGTCTTTTGAAAGCATGTTATTCTAAGGCAAGAAAGAGGCTACTTACCACGCATTCATGCCAGATAGTGTATTATCCTTTCCAAACAAAGAGAGGTTATACCAAACAGTTATATAAAAACTGTGCTCAATTTGGTGAACAAATGGAATCATGTAGAACATTGTCTTTGGACAGTCCTTACAGTAAAACAAAGACATTTGTAGTGGCCTGGTATTGTTGACTGCAAGGAAACTCCTTTCCTATCAAATCCTTCCCAGTTTGTTCTTCCTTCCATGAAAACCGATGCCTGTAGTTCAAAGCTGCTCAGGGCGTAAAAAATTACGCAATCTGTCAAACAGTTCCAAACTAACCTCTCGATTGACAGGGAAGGTGTTTATTAGGTAGTCCAAAACATCACTGTGATGGGAGTTCCAGTAAGGATGCAAACTGCCCTTACCTCCCTACAATCAAAAAATCTTCTAGCTTCTACAAAATCCTGCAGTAGCCAATTAATTATTGGTAACGTAAAGACAATATTTGTTTGATATTGTATAATAGATATTGACGTAATCTAAAGTTTGGGTTCTCTATGAGATCCAAATCTAACGCATTATGTTTTCACGTTACAAATCACTTTACTATCCACCCATAACGTGATCAATTAATTCTTCTATTCCAAGATAGCTTCGACTTAACGTGCAAAGTGAAATAAGAGAACGGAATCCTATTAGGATGTTATTACCCGAAACGTTATTGTGTTTATGCTGTGATGTAATTTTTCTGATGTTGTCCTATTAGTTGCTTATTTTCTATCCTATTACAAAATCTTGTTGTTGAAATAGAGATAGAAAATTAGCTTGCTCCTAGGAAACACAACTACATCCTGTTGCCTTTGGGAAATGAAACACAACATGTCACCATGGAAAAATGACCCTGTTCGAAGGAAGGACTACAGTGACTCGTTAAGAGAATTAGAAAATAATATTAGATTGCACTAATCTATGAACGATAGTTCGAAGAGTGTTTGCTTTTCTAAGCAAAAGGTCGGGTAATGGTGGAAACACAGAAGGGTTGAATTGCTGAGCGTAGCCTTATTTTGTTGATGTCCTTATTTAAAAGGAAATACGAAACCAAATTCTCATTCGACGCACTGTTGAACTCAACAATCATCGTTCCAGTTGGGTGCTTTCCCCTCCCGTTTTTGTGTATCCTTTCCGTTTTGTCGATATCCTTTAGTGCTCCAAGATCATGATAAAAGTCTCAATCGCTGTCGTTGACTTTGTCTTAAGTTGATTTTCTTATTAATTTCCTTCGATGCTTGACTGCATTCGCTTAATGTAAATTAGAATATCCTTGCCGAATCAGAATTATCCGGTAATTTGTGGTCAGAGAATGGAGTCACTGATGCATAACAGGATAATCTTCTCGTCATTCTGCGCATATCCTAGATGTTATTTTGGGAAAATATAATTGGTTTCGTTAGACCAATAATGGATGGATTAATGTGAATTGTATCATTTGCCAGAAGCAAATAATTGCGACGTAACTAGATAAGAAGATTTAGATCTGGAAAGATGGGATCCAATTTGATATTGAATGAGGTCAAGAATGTGCTTCTATGCCTCAACTAATTTCCTAAAACGGAAGAACACAATAAAATCACTGCAAAGAAACCATGCAAGAATGTATGTGACCTTTCGAGTCCTTTCTGAACAAACCTGATACAATGTCTGGATACCTTCACTAGTACTTTAATACCAATACTCTTCGAATAAAGATAAAAAAAAAAATATTTGGATCTTAGCGTTTCCACCAAACTTTAATGATCCAAAAATAATCTGAAGAAAAATACGGAAATGTTCATCGTTGAAATAAAAATCGGAAATTGGATACACTTGAGAAATGTTGTGAAAGATTTGTTTACGCTCTGGGAAGAAATTTCATTGGGGGATATTTCACTTTGAAACGTGATGAGAGGACGATGATGATGGCTTAGCGCGCGTGAGAGGATGTCGATGACAATTTTAAAGGTAGCAATGGCAACAGCCAACAACACCACCAGGACGAAACGGAACGTTGATTGAAATTGTTATAATAAAAGTTTTGCAACAAACAAACTCAAATTGAAAGTGTAGTTGAAAAGTTTGTGAATTCTCAAAAAAGAAAAGTCAATGTCATGAAAGAGAATAGAAGATTTATTTTGTAGGAAGATTTATTTTGTAGGGATTGTTTTCATTGGGACTAGGATATATTGGTCGAGTGGAGCCAAAATTGGAAAATCGGATGAAAATAAAAATAAATTTTGCGAAAAGTTTCATTGCAAACGGAATGAAATAAATCGAAATGATTCATTGCATGTCTGCGAAGGAAAGAACGGTTAAACGTTGGGAATGACGTAATGAAGCTGAATAATTTTTAACCAACTTCCGTTAGAAAAATAGTCATAAGTTTCATGGGTATTTTTTTTTTTTGGTGCTTCTTATATGAATGCTCACGAGGATTGGTAAAAGATTTGGTTACGCTAAGTTGTTGAGCTTATTCTTCATTGGGTCTCATCTGACACCTCAAATTTGAGTAACATTAAAGACCAAAACCCGTAGGTAAAGTTTAATTTACCGACTTAGGTACCGATTTCTCATCTTAATGCATCGATGCTCGAATGAATTCCAGTTATTGAGCTAGCATATGAAAGGCAATACATCGTGATATACTAAATTAGTTTTTTGGTGGTAATTCAAAGGTAGACTTTGCAGATATTAACACTAACAAATCGCAAGGAAAGCCAGGAAATAGGATTTTCCTAAATTTTTCTCTAAACTATCCATTACTTTTGAGCCAGGATAGAGAATCAAATTTTGTCCGAACCAAAACGTTGCGTGTTACGGTTCGCGGCCGATAAGTTTAATTACCCAGGAAAGTGAAAACGCGCTGTCTGTTAAATTAAGTTAAAAGAGTTTATTTGCTAAGAATGCACAATGATTAATTTCACTACTTTACAAATCGTCCATTAATTCACTTTTCCCTTGTACTATCAATTTATGTTTCATCTGTCTTCAAATGTATCACAAAAAACTATTACTTCTCTATCAATCAATATCGCTTTCAATTTGCGCTCTAGTCTTATCGCAGTTTTACTATCGCAGTTTTACTATCGCAGTTTTTACTACTAATATATCCCCCATTCATTCAGCTCAACTTTATATAGGGTCTCTAGTCATTCAATCCATATCTCGTATATTGGCGAATGTTTTGACGAGAACTACCTGGGATATTCGAGAAATTCTGACAACACGCAGTGGCACCACTTATTTACTTTCCGATATTGATCATAGATCTACTTGGTCCATTCTTGTGCTTTCGAGTACACGCTTTTGACGCCATTCGTTTACTTTTCTTGGTTGTTACTTTTCAATCGATGTTGATGTTGATGTTATTTACTGCTGTGACAGTAGTTCGCAGAATTTACTGCCCCCACCTCAGTTCTTTTCGCCCCGAAAAGATGTGTCGCCAGTTGTAGTTAGGTCTCCCTAGATGTAATATGGGACAAGATGGTCCAGGTGCACAATTTTCATTTTGGTTTTCGGCTTACGGTGTTCCTGTATGCGATATACGACTTCGTTGATTCGCTTTGTAACTCGGTATAGTCCCTCCCAATTACGCTGCAACTTCGGAGACCCACCTTTCCGCCATTGTGGGTTATATTGCCACATTAAGTTGTCTAGCTGGAAGCCAGTAGAATTTACCTTTAGATCATACCTGGTCTTCATGGGGTCAGTAGCCGATTCGTTGTGTTTTTGCACTGTTCGATGTATCTGGTTCAACCGTTGACTTAGCTCACATGCGTACTCCGAGATCGTTTGGGGTTTCTCAGGGGGTCTTCCGAACTTTATATCAACCGGCAGACGATTAGTCTTTCCAAAAATGACTTTGGCTGGGAGTTTCCGCCGTCAATGCATGTTCGGCAGCTCTATACGCCATCAAGAATAATTAAATGTGCCGGTCCCAGTCTCTTTGGTTCTCGTCAACCATCTTGGCCAGGTGTTTATCGAGTGGGCCGTTGAAACGTTCGACCATTCGATGGGATTGGGGATGCAGCGGTGTTTTCCTCGTTTTCCGCATTCCCAGCAGCTTTCACATTTCGCCAAAACCAAGTCACTCAAAGTTTCGGCCTTGATCCGAATGTAGTTCACAAGGTACGCCGTTCATACTGACCCAATTCAACACTAGCTGTTCGGCTACAGTAGTTGCTTCCTGGTTAGGAATGGGGTAGACCTCGGACCACTTGCTGAAATAATCGGCCACAATCAGCGTGTTTCGATCTCCCTAGTCAGATTCACGAAAGGACCCTGCGATCTCAACAGCAATCCTTTCAAACGGTATCCCCACGTTATAGGTTTGCATTTGTCCTCTCAGTCGTCGCTATGGACTTTCGATGAAAGCGCAAATTGTGCATCTACGACACCAGTCTTCCACGTCTTCTCGAGCGTGGAGCCAGTAGAACCATTCCCGCAATTTCGCTAAGTACTTGTTAACACCAAGGTGGCCTCCCGAGGATCCTTCATGCATTTCCTAAACCACATCTTGGATTCGGGTCTTAGGAAGTATAGCTTGCATCCTATAGAAGCTGCCATTCACCGCTTCCCATTTCCGCTTGAGTGCGCCACCCTCCACCTGCAGGGAATTCCATTGTGCCCAATAACTTTTCAGGGTGGCGTTATGCATCGAAACTTCCTTCCAATCAGGTTGCCCAGTTGTCTTCTTCCATACAAGCAATGGTGCGATGTCTTCATCCGCTAACTGGGCATTTCGAATCTCCTCCGATGAGCAACCTTCATCAGATTCAGCCGTTATCACTCGCAAATCAACGCCCGGCTCCTTTTCCGCAGTGCCAATGTCTTCGTTGGCTCTAGCAGATAAGATCGGTGGTCTCCAGAATCACTATCAAGTTTGGCCCATACAATGCTCTCGGAAGATTTCGGGGCATCAGTGTCGGCACATAGTACTACATTCATCTTGGGAATTGGCACGCTGAGATCCTCCTACTTCGATATTTTGCCATTTCAATACCCGTTTGCCCAGACACAACGTGATTCCATGTGGTTGCAGAAAATCCATTCCGAGAATGCAGTCATCCATAGTTTTTGCGACTAGAAATTTATGTCGGAACGCAAAGCCTCCCAACTGTATCTGGAGGTTGACTTCACCATGGACAGGTGCAGTTTCTCCCATAGCTGCCCGTAGTGAGAAAATCCTGCCCTTGCGAAGTAGTTGTTGCCTCACTAAGTCTGGTCGAATGATTGATTGGTTTGCACTAGTGTCGATTGTTATGGTGCAATGGTCCCTGTCAACTTGACCCGGAAGGCATAAGCCCGCTTCTCAACGATTTAGTCTTGACACAGTGATGGTGGTGCTGGAGACGTCGATCCTCCTAGCCAACCGCTGCCCCACGAAGTTGGCTCTTACATATTTCCCGACCCCTCACTTTAAAGGGCTTCCCTTCTGGGCTCCTGAGTCGGTCTGGATCTCCTCTTTGCTGCACACCCTGGACAATAGCTTGGTTTACTTTGCTTCTTGCAGTCTCTTTGCAGTTGTCCCTTCTTACCGCATTTCCAGCATCTAGGCGCTCCATTTACCTGCGGGTCTCGCTCCATTTCCACGCTCTCATACCTGCACTCGTCTGTCACTGCCTCGCGAACCATAGCAGTGGTACGAGTCACATTTTTCGATACCTCAAAGTTCAGACCGTGAGCCAATGCATCCTTAACCATTTGCTTTTGAGCTAAACGTATGGCTTGTTGCAATTCCTGGTCCTTTAATGCGCTGATGAATGCTTCTATTGCTGCTTCATCTTGATCTTATGGGCCGCAGGCTGGCTAAGTTAAAAGTGCCAGTCGCTCAATGTCTTGGGCTTGCTGCTGTAGGGTTTCGCCAGACTCCTGCATCCGATGCCGTAGCTGTGACCGATAAATCTGCTTCAGATGATCATCTCTATGATGTATCCCAAGTGCATTCATTATAGTGGCCAAGTTTAAGTGCAACTCAACGGGGATAGTCTGCAAGAGCTCGGCAGCTGGGCCTCTTAGAACAAAAATTAATGCAGTTGCTCGTTCCTGCTCATTCCAGTGATTTATCCTAGTGGCATCTTTAAGCTGGATTTTGTAAATACTCTAGACAATTTGCCCATCGAATATTGGTGCTTTCACATTTCTAGATGTGCTTTGCGCGGTGATTATAAGCGAAACTGGTGAGGTGGTTACTACTGTTTTCGCTGCTTCTAATTCCTTTTTATTTCTCGGTTGATTCTCTCCTCGACCTGACTGACCTTCTCCTCGACCTAGCAAACCTTTTCCTCGACGCAACTAATTTGTTTGTTCAGACTACCGGGCTCCGTTTTTATTTCGGTTGACTGTTTTTGCAGATCTGCCTTCAAATAAGTTGACTGTTTTTGCTAATCTGCCTTGATTTTGATTGCCTGTTAACATAGCCTCGTTGATTGCTCATTTAACTTCGCTGATTGTTCATTTAGGTTCGCAGTTAAACCAGATGACTGTTGTCGCTACTCTTGCTACATCAGCATCAACATTTCCATCAGCACATTTTCGGGTTCCTTTAATTTTTCTGCTTCTCGACCTTCTGCGCCTTTTTTCGCATCTGAGGGCTCACCCGAATCCAGGGACACGCCTACCGATTCAATTGCGTCACGCAAGCGTGCAATAAGTGTGGGCTTTGTACATAGTGTAGCCAGGTTTCGCTACTCCAACTCTTCCTTAAGCTCCGAGGCGGTTAATACATTAATTTTTAAATGTACACTTTGTGGCATTTTTTTATTATTTCGCCTTTTTCTCATCAGTTTCCACGTTAAATTTCACTATTGTGCACTTTAAAAATGTTTCAAAGCTTTCACTTTCAAAGTTATCTATCCCACTTCTGACAGCACTGTGGCGTGTTCCGGTCCGCGGCCCAAACGTTTAATGTCCAGGGAAAGTGAAAACGCACTGCCTTTTAAATTAAGTTAAAAGAGTTTATTTGGTCGCGAATGCACACAAAATGGATTGGTAGTATGTAGGAAAATTGGGCAGAATGAATCGGGGAACGATGCATCGGTTCATTGCATGAGTGATATTCAACAGGTTATTCCCGCTGAGATTCCAGCATCTTATGCGTAATGAAATTAATGCAAAAGGAAAAAGATGTGCATGATTAAAAAAAAAATTTAGTTATTGCCTGTCTTTTAGTATAATATGTGCCACCACGGCCGAATCTGGGATATGGTCCAAAGTCACGTAAGTAGAGCCATAACCTTAAGCAAGCCAGCCCTGCACATGGTCAGCAGATGACGTACCTGCGTCTAAATCTTTCACTGTGCCGGAAGCAGGTCTCAATCTATCAAAAGACACTTTCATAAGCACACCATTATTATCGATGATGACAAAATTCTGGTACCTAAGGACTACTTCATATGATCATTCATAAGGCGGTTCCAAGTCATTTATCCACATGATCCATGTAAACGAATACTCATTTCTACGTTTCGTGGAACCTCGGTACAAATGCTTGAAGTGACGAGAGCCGTGATCTGAATGGAAACACGTTTGTGAAGTGGGCTTTCAGTTGTCGCGCGAATGAAGTGGGATATTGTTTAACCGTGGCAGGAGATTCGGCAAATAATTTTACAGGAACTCGGTGTTGTTTGCCGTAGATCAGCTCTGCGCGAGATGCTTTGAGGTCATCCGTGTAAAAATCATGTAGATTGCGAAACGCTTTCGCGTTTGTTGGAATATTTCCTCTATTTTGTTGGCATGTAAATGATAAGCTTTCCTGAGCAACGGATTAGGTCGTCATATCTATCATTGGACATATCGTCGTCATATCTAAATTGGTAAAGGATTTTCAAAATGTAATAATTTTTGTCGCTGGGCGCAAAAGGTCCAACTATATTCATATTGATTTATCGGTAATAGCCCAGTCATATTAGGGCTTTCACCTCGGAATGAAAGATAATAAGCTGCAAATTGGTATGAACCTTTGTTTTGTCATTCTAAATGTTGTCTCAAAAGTCTAAATCGTTATCGTGTTCGCGTCTCAAGATATTCAAGGTCAGAGGTCACAAAAATCGGTTTTTCGCGAATATCTGGCTTCCTATCGGTTAAATGAGATTTGGATTTATTATAAAAGTTGTAGGCTATAAAATTCCCTACAACTTTTGTTTAAACTTTTTTTTCATACGACCAACCGTTTTGAAGGTAGAGCGCGAAGAGTGCACATCGTACAGTCATATACGGCCTAATGCAAGGTCAAGCGTGAGTTGTGGTTATCAATACGTTATAAAGTCAATTATTTACTTGGAAATTATAATTATTAAACAATGCCTATTATTTATGTACTAACTATTAATTATTTATATTTAATTAAAGTAAGTAACTTGATTATTTATATATAATTATTCATATTTAACTATTTGACAAAACAAAGGTTCATACCAATTTGCAGCTTATTATCTTTCATTCCGAGGTTGACCCCTTTTTTTACCTAATATGACTGGGCTATACAACTTTTCAAAAACTTTGGTGAAAGTTGGAGCCGAATTGCGACCTCTAACGTGGTCAACAATCTCGTTATATACATACACACATATACAGATATATCCATATATATGCATATATATATACATATGTGTATAGATATATATATATATATATATATATATATATATATATATATATATATATATATACATATATATATCTATATATATACACATATGTATATATATATGCATATATATGGATATATCTGTATATGTGTGTATGTATATAACGAGATTGTTGACCACGTTAGAGGTCGCAATTCGGCTCCAACTTTCACCAAAGTTTTTGAAAAGTTGTATAGCCCAGTCATATTAGGTAAAAAAAGGGGTCAACCTCGGAATGAAAGATAATAAGCTGCAAATTGGTATGAACCTTTGTTTTGTCAAATAGTTAAATATGAATAATTATATATAAATAATCAAGTTACTTACTTTAATTAAATATAAATAATTAATAGTTAGTACATAAATAATAGGCATTGTTTAATAATTATAATTTCCAAGTAAATAATTGACTTTATAACGTACTGATAACCATAACTCACGCTTGACCTTGCATTAGGCCGTATATGACTGTACGATGTGCACTCTTCGCGCTCTACCTTCAAAACGGTTGGTCGTATGAAAAAAAAGTTTAAACAAAAGTTGTAGGGAATTTTATAGCCTACAACTTTTATAATAAATGCAAATCTCATTTAACCGATAGGAAGCCAGATATTCGCGAAAAACCGATTTTTGTGACCTTTGACCTTGAATATCTTGAGACGCGAACACGATAACGATTTAGACTTTTGAGACAACATTTAGAATGACAAAACAAAGGTTCATACCAATTTGCAGCTTATTATCTTTCATTCCGAGGTTGACCCCTTTTTTTACCTAATATGACTGGGCTATAACGACTTGAGGCCATCGCAATCCTGCCGACATGTCGTTCTATTTGTCTCGTTACCTTTGAGCATAATTTTGCCCAGTTGCCAATGTCTGTTGTCATTTTTGGCCACAAGTATATTCAATATATCAGTCGCCACTTCCTTTGGACAACCGGATGTAAGAAGTTGCGCAATGCGTCAAGAATATCCATATGCATCTATTTGGATATGAAAGGGTGATGGCTTCCCGTTCATGTTTCACACCAATTGCAGCAAGTTGATCCTGGTCGATTAATATTTTCGAGTATAATCGAAAAGTCTAGGAGTGGGTTTTAGCGAATTGTGAGTAGCTTAGAGTCATCGAATTGTGCTCTTTTTGTGGTTGAGAGCTGAATGCCATTTACGCATTAAATGTGGGGCTCCTGTGCTCGCAAGTGACTGGACAATGCACTCAACATCTCCTTTCTCAACCTGAAAATCTAGACTAGAAACATTTGGCACATAACTTCGCGGCAGATCTCGTTTTTCTCCACTGTAAGGTGCGTTAAGGCTTGCGGATCCCTCCTCCAGTGAAAGGAGAGGGAGTAAGAGGAATCGCTAAACACGTGATCCTTAAGCCCCAATATCCCCGTCTACTGTGAGCAATACCATTGACCCTACAGCACTCATCAAGAAGCGTCTTCTTGATGGGTTGGTCCACGTACGTTGGCCATAAGTCGACTCAGAGTCAATACGCCCGTCGCCGTGATTTGCTCGGAGAAACTCATCTTCGAGTCAATCAGTAGCCCCAGGTACTTCACCTTCGATTCGATTAGTATGTCTCCAATACGGATCATCCTTACTCTATAGATTTACTTTTTTGTCAAGATGAAATTTTCTTCAGTGCTAAACTGAACCAGTCATCCAATCCTTCACTCAGCACATTAGCATACCAAGTTTAAGTTTCGCTTCTTCAGCGGTGCGTCCAGCCACCAGAGCCGAAACATTATCCGCATAGCCAATTAAGTCTCACAAGCCCGTCGTAAGAACCGTTCCGCAAGTCTCAACCAAGGATAAACCCCTGGGCAACACCCAATGTAATTTCCATCCTTCGTTGGCTCTGTGTTGTATCATAAAGCAGGCACCGATTCTTCAGGTAGTCCCTCAGAAGCTTCATAAGATATTCTGAAGCTTAAGGAGAGGTTTCCAGAATATCCACCCATATAGCGGCATTGAAGTCGTTCTTAATGTCATGTGACATCAACAGAACGATCCGTCGCTTGGTGCGGTTCTATGTATCTGTCTTTTGGACTGCACCTCTGTTTCCGAGGAGATATGTTCCCAGCAACACGAATCGCGTAAGTGAGTTTTCCCTGGATGAGTTTCTCTAGCACTTTTCCAGCTCTGTCTAGGATACAAGACTTACCGTATGCAGACGGCGATCCAAAATTTCCCTTCCAGTTGCTGACCAATACGGGCTCGCCATCTTCAATCGTACCGGGAAAACCCCGTCCCGTAGGCAAGCGTTGAATGTGCTTAGCAGCAATGGTGATAGACAGGTTGCAACACCTCAGCTGAAGCACCATCTGGACCTTGAGCTTTCTTCGCTTTTCGTGTGTTGAGTGGACACTCAATTGTTGTTCCACCATGGATAGCGTCAACATAGACGAGATAGGTGAGGAAGAGTGCCCGCACTATCTCATTCATCTTTTCCGCATCATGTATGTAAGGTTTTCGTAGATCACCAAGCATCCGTATGGCTCGCTTGTAGCCAAGACTCCCGCAAATCCTTGCTCACATTATCCGCTAGATTTTGCCAGCAGTGAGCCTTGCTTTCGTTAATCAATTTGTGAAGGCATTTCCTGGCCAACTTATATGCTGCTAACCGGTTGCATGCCTCGTTATGGTTGAGCATGATGCTCATAGTTGGACCCACCACGTCTTGAGCTGTCAGCTTTCGTGCTCCCCCTGCGAATCATCCTGCAGCGGAGCGTCTGCCGTGAGCACCTGGACGGATCTCTTGACGTCCATCCTTCCTATGTTCCACCCAATTGTAGAAGGTCAAGAGCATGGACGTCGGCATACAATATCACGGATCGCAAGTAAAATACACTGATGATTACTGGCTTAGTAGTCCTCTAACACTCTCTCTAATTGTGTATCCTCCCTACTTTACCAGTTTCATCCGGATAAAACGATGCAGAACTTTTATCGTGGTGTTGCTCACTCAGCAGCAAAAAATCAGTCTTCATTTCCCTCGTAAACTGCTCAAGCAGCTTTTGGGCAGTTTACCTTCGGTGTGGATTTCGTTGCAGGATGCAGGTCATCGAAATTCTAATTTTGCCTTGCCTAGGGCTTCCTGGCAAATCTGACATTTCCCTGATCCCAATACGTGCCCCAATCCGGTCTAGAATCAGGATTCGTGCAATGAATATAGTGTGTCTCCTTTGTTTACTCTTTTCTTTTATGTTCCATTTTACCGCATTTGTAACATAGGAACTCCGGTCGGATCCTTCGTATACTTGTGCAGTGTGATCATAGCCAAGGCATTTGAAACATTGAAGAGGGGCTGCTCTTCGCCACATCCTGCAGACAACCCACCTTATTCAAAAATTGTTCGGCGTCCTTTTCGGTCAAGTCAATGGTGACCATGCAGTGTCCCCCATTGTTTTTTTAGTTTCAGCCCCGCATTGATCCTGCCCACCCTAGGGAACTCCTTTTGGGTGGCCTCCTCTACCTCGGCCAGGTCTCTTATTTCGATCATTGTCATCGGCTCAAGCAAGGCTATAGTTGCGCTTTGACCGAGGACTTTCTTTACTGCGTCGTAGAATGCTTCCTTATTGTCGGTCTATGCTCCGAGTCGGACCAGTGTGTGGCCCGACAGCATTGGCCGTACTGGTTTAATGGCAGTGTTGGTGTCGTCGGGCCTTACATTTTCCCTGATATCTCACAGCACTTCTGCGTAGGATCGGCCATCTTGGGGTTCTACGAGCAGTGCCTGCTGCTGGAGTCTTCGTGCGAGCTTCTTTCTCTCTTGTTTGGCATGAGGTCTTTTTTCTTGTTCGGTATCCATGTGAACTTTATTTTCTGGAACTTTTTGATGGGGTTTCTTTGCGAGTTTCTAAGCTTCTTTTGGCAGGACTGTCTGCAACCCCCGCTCTTGCGTTTCACGCCCAACAAGTACCTCTTCCTTCTTCTGTCCTGATCTCCTTCGATTGAGCTAGACCCCATTCTTATATTGATGTTTGAGGGTGGCGCTCTCTGCGTGTGCCCTGTAGGCTTGGGCTTCAGCGCTTCATTAGACTTCTGCGCTTTTTCGGCCTTCTGATACTCTTCAGCCTTTGACCAGCCCCTCCTATACTGCCCTATGTGTTCTAAAATGTTCTCTAGCTCAAGGAGCCCAATCTTTACTCCTTTGCTGATTTTTAGCGAGTCGCATGCAAATTTGATTCTTTTAACGAACATACCTCGCGTTTCGAGTTGGCCTGTCTTTTTCATGTCGCTGAGCGGCTATTGTACTTTGACACCACCTTTCTTCAGAGGGGTTATCAGCTTTCGTTTCTGGGATAGGACTTCTGCCACATTTTCGACGGTGGCGATAAAACCATACAACAATGCATTATTTGTCTCGTCACTCCTTTGTTTTCTTGCCGTGATCTCTCTGTGGACTTCAGGATGATTAGTTATTATTTCGGGACTTACGATCCTTGCTTCGGTCGTTTCGGTAGCGATCGTAGCAGTAACCATCGAATTCTCGATGTTCTTAATATTTTCCCCCCACCGCTCAAACTTCTGGAGCGTCCTGCAAAGTTTCATGCTCTTTAAGACGCTATGGCGTTTGCATCATTTTTTTTGCTGCGCCAGAATGCCACAGGAATCTCGTCTTGGACAAGACTGTCTGTTAATCTCTGTTTTACGTCCATCTTCACTGTCATTGTATTCATCGTCGTTTTTGTCATCGTTAATACCTCACCCGATGCGCTGTAACTATCGTGGTGCAGCCGCTGGTTGTTTCGTTATTGTTGTTATTTTTGCTTTCTGTTCTGGAATTTTTTTAGGGTTTTTAGTTGCTCCAGTTTTGTTGGGTCCCCCTCGAAGCCGCTATATCTGTTCGTGTGCGTAGTCGAGTTTTTGGTCCCATGGTTATCTTTGCAGAGCAGGGAGGCCATGCGAGGATTGGCACAAGCCCTTATGGGGACAAGTGCTCAGAGCCAGACCAGCGCTAATTGGCAGTTCATCTCAACCGAATCTACACCACCAACCCAATAGTGTGAACTTCGAGGATTGCCAAGATTTTACCGGGACGGAGACGGTATGGTCGTTGAATCAGAGCCATCCACGCACGAGTGTAACCTCGCCACTACCGTGCAAAGGAACTAGGTCCAAACCATCATATCAATTCCATTTCGTTGTCAAAGGCGTAGTCCAGATTCAGTCGGGGTCGTTACCTATCATGTCAGGAGGAACCTCACGGTGGCCTCCATATCTTCGGGTCCTTAGGCTCCAAAGAATGCTAGCCTTCAAGAGTACTCCTGGTGAACGGCATTCCCCCTGCGGGAATTTCCTCGGGTACGCACGGGTGGCACTCGCCAAAGAATACTAGCCTCCAAGAGTATTCCTGTCAGCCGGCATTCCCCCTGCAAGGAATCTCGTCAGGTTGCATGATTGCAGTCGGTCGCTTACGCCACTTGATTTCTGCTTTTTTTTCAATAGATCTGAGACTCTGGTTGAGTTGGAACTATGTCAAGAATCTCATTTAAGTCGACGCCAATGTTTTCCGAATTGAAAGCCGGCACTGCGAATTCTTCCTCCACCGGCTCATTTTCAAATGCGTCGATGGCATGGCAACGTCTGTGACCTGCTCGATCTAACAGATTAGGAGCACAAATGTCGGGTACGTTCGGGTTCTGCTCATCGCCTGCGCCATCGCATTCACCGTCGGTGAAAGGTCGTCTGCCGAGCTCACTAAGAGTTTCTTCTTCGCTGAGGCCTCATTCATGATTCATTTTGACTTAGAAAGAATTGAAAACAGGACAGGTTTTATGTGATAATTTTTTATTATATTTTTCAAACTACAGCCTGACAGGGCACACCCAGAGGCTTTTGACGGAAATCGAACCCGTGTCCAGTAGATCCAGAAACAGTGAAATTATAACTGGGCTACTGGACCGTGAGTCTACCTTCCTGGGTGACATGCTCATTCTTTTTTCACGATTGGTGGGTACGTATGCCCAATATATTGGACAGGACTTTTTCATGGCGTAACAAAGAAAGTAATATCATTTGATTTGCTTTTTCAGCTTTATTAGATAAAAGGAACATGCCATACCATGCTTAACGGAGAAGATTTACTTGCTCAAAATTCAATTGAAAAACACCTAGTCAAATTTGCAAAACTGTTAGTTCACGAAGGACGATGTCGTGCACATAATTATGCGTTCTTGGATGAATTTTTTATGTTCGCCTGTGGTCAAATGTTCAGGCTGCCAATCGTCAGTCACAAAATATCAATATTCCAGAAATCATAGAAACAAAATATGAAAAAAGAAGGGGAATATCGATGTCCAATATATTAGACAATATTATGAATGGGTTGGACACTGCAGTCTTGATTTGTTCCTTTAAAAATTTTCACATAAGACGAATAACATAAGTACAGGGTTATCCATTTCGTGGTAGGAAAGTATAAACCTGCGATATGACATCTGTCAAAATTAAATGCCATCCAAAGCGTGTTTTTTTTAGTTGAAGGTTTGTCATTTAGAAATTACGCGTTCAAATTATTAAATTTTATTATAAAAATGGTGATTCTGCTGTATCAACATTTCGGGATTTTGAGCGGATGTTAACCGATTATTTTTGCACAGAAATTGAAGATTATGATCTGGAGAACAACCACATGTTCTCCAGATAACAGGACGGAGCCACAAGCCACACAACACAGGTTAATCGAGCACTTTTGCAAGAGAATTTTCCAGGACGCGTAATTCCGAGATTGAGTGATGTCAATTGGCCCGCAAGATCCTGCGACCTAACACCTTTGGATTTCTTTTTAGAAGGCTATGCAAAAGATCGTGTTTACGTGAATAATCTCAAAATCTTGAGCAATTGAAAACCAATATTCGTGAAGTTATGGCCGAGATATTGACGGAAATGTGCCGAAAAGTCATTGGAAATTACCTCAAAAGGATTGAGGCCTGTAAGAGGTCCCGTGGAAGACATTTGAACGATGTTGTGTTTCACGTATAATGGCAAGATTCAATCTTAATATTGAATAAAAATTTTGTTTCTATCTGAATATTTTATGTGTTTTCTTTAGCTTTACTTTCCCAAGCGTAAAATGGATAACCCTATACCTTTGAGAATTCATGATGTGAGCGAATTTTGTTACATCGCAACAAAATAGCGGCCGTTGAAAATGGAGTAACAATTGTTTCTCTTTTAAACATGTACATATGTACATCTCATTGAAGTGTTTCTTGAGTTTATTCATTGTTGGTAATAGTGTATTGATTTAAAAAACTCCTCTGACAGGAGCGTAGTTCTGTCCTACTAACTTGTTTCAAATGTGTTTTTGAAAGCTGGTTTGAAAACGGGTGGAAAAAAATACGATTGAAAATGATAACCCTTTTATATAGTCGTTGTCAATCAAACTGGGTTGTACTCTATATATTAGTTACAAAACACTTCCAATGGGGGCATCCTGTAACCTACTCAAACTGAAGTAATTAACTGTTTTATTATCATGTATGGTGATTACATATATGTTCATCTCTCCTGTACGTGATCTGTACTTGAAATTTACGAACTAATACACCATCGATTTTACCATGGTTTTAATACATATATCAATGTGCTATTATATAAGTCGTGAAATGAATGCTCTATAAGACATGTTTATGCAATAGATTGTAACAATCAAAGCCAGCAACAAATCAATCGTCTCATGTGCATATTTCAATAATAAAATCATTCTCAGGCATAAAACGTTTACCAATCTGGTAGTAGTTCCAAGCGATCGAATCTAATCTGATTATGTTCAATGTTGGAACCCATGGAGATTATGCAAATTATCGTATCTGAATGTCTTATCTATCAATGTATGCATATTTCTAGCACGATTATGCATCTATTAAAGATAACACGCATTGCCAATAACATATTCGATGCATTGCATGTTTCCTGGTCAGTTTTAAAATTTTGTAATGTTTTATTATTATATTACCCATCATAGAGCACAGTAAGATTCATAAAAGCTCTAACAGTGAGACAGTACCAATGGAATCGTTTCTTTAATACAGGTATACCTGTATGTAATAAAATGAAAATATTATCTTTCATAGAAATGCAATCGTTGTAATCAAGGAAATTGTTTGCAAATTTCAGGACTTCGGGTATGTTCCTTTAAGTTGCTCAGAAACTCAAATGAAAGAAAATTGAATCGTGCATTTATTCGACAATAAAATTTAGAGGAATTTTTATATCTAAGTATTCTAAATCAAGTTGTTGAATTCTTCTCGAGCAATCAATGGAAAAGATTGTATTCGGGTACTTAGAAAAATTAAAAACTTAACCACCCGAAAACTCTACAATTGAACCTATTTTTTACGTCACATTCCATTTTCCGGAAAAGAACTTCGAAGAAAACATTCCTTGCTCTGACTCCTTATCATATTTTTGACAGGATTCAAAATTAAAATCCATAATATGTTCCGCTTGGTGCTTACTTATCACTTTAAATGTTTTCTCTCACTGAGTTTTTCTCGTCATGTTCTTTTCACATACCCATATTTTTACTGCCATACATAACATCTTTAAAGCAGAGGAGAGAGTTTTTTTTCAATCTTACTACTCATATACAAGTATAACATCCAACCAACCACATGGATGCCAGTTTTATTAAATTTCTTTTCGGGTGCCTTTTGCTAGGAGGATTTTTCGCATTTTCAGCACTCCATTCAGATTAGGTTTGATAGTATCAGGCGAATGAACGGTTAGGGACTAGTATATCACTTGTTAGCTATCGGATGAAGATGCGGGAGAAAGAGAGTCGTTTAACGACCGTAAGTGACTACGATCTACGAAATGACCTTACACGTGAAAATTTTTTCAAGGGAACTTTTACGGCTAAAATTGTTAGCTCATGTGGTAGGAGCTAGTGAAATTTACTTGATGGTAGTTGGTTGGCAAAGGCAAGAAAAAATTTACCAGGTGTAGGACTACACTGCACAGCATTTAGAAGAAGTCGTATTTATTATTATTTAATGTTTTTATTGTTTTATTGGATTGACCATTCAGATCAACAGTTTATAACGAAAAGCTTTAATATCTTCTTCTTAGAACTACAGCACCTATCGGGCCTTCGCTTCCTACAAATAGCAACTCAATCTGTCTCGGTTCGCTGACCGCGTCCTCTGATTTCGAAATCCGAGCAACAATGAACTGTCTTCGTCGACCGATTCAGACCAGCGTTTCCTCGGTTTCCCTACTGGTCTCCGGCCTTCAGTTCTCCCAACGAATACCTTTTTGGGTATCCGTTGTTCGTCCATACGATTCATGTGTCCACACCATTACAGCTTCCGCAGTCTTATAATCGTTGACACCTCCGGTTCGTGAAAAATTTCATACATCTCATGGTTGCATCGAATTCACTATTGGTCCCCGTCCAGCTTCGCTCCGATTAATCACCTCGGGGCCCGTCGCTCAAAGGCGTTCAATATATTTGCGGATACTTGGGTTAGGGTCCATGTTCCACACCCATAGCATAACACAGGTCTTATCATAGACTTGTAAACTTGGAGCTTTGTATATACAGCTAGTCTTCAAGATCGTCAAAACTGAGCGAGCTCTTTCAGTACCCGTCTTCATTATTTTGGCGCCTAGATGTTGTTATGACATCGGCAATATCATCGCTGATGAAACGAAGATTAAAAAAAGATGTGCATCATATTTTAAGAACCTCTTTAATCCTCAGCACAGCTCCAAAGTATCGGAGCCTATAGAAGTCTGCGGAGAGGGTCCATTGGCCCCACCAACTCTGGATGAAGTTTGTTCCTCCATCAAAGCCCAAAAGAATAATAAAGTGCTAGGCAGCGTTGAGATTTCAGTAGAGCTCATCAAATATTGTGGCAGTAGTGTTCATCAAGCTATTCACAAAGTCATCCAGCACATTTGGCAACAAGAACATATGCCGAAAAAGTGGAGCCAATCAATTATATTCCCTATCCACAAAAAAGGTGACAAGCTACAGTGTGAAAATTAAAGAGGCATGTCACTACTTTGTACGGCATATAAAATATTTTCAAAGATCTTAGAAAATAAAATCGGATCATACACCAACAGTATTATTGGGGAGTATTAAGGTGGTTTTAGAGCAGGTAGATCGACGATAGACCAATTGTTTACAGTCAAGCAGGTACTTGAAAAGTGCTGGGAGCTCAAGATAGACGTTCACAAAATATTCGTGGACTTTAAGCAAGCATACGACAGCATTGATCGTATCGTACTTTACCAAATAATGCTTTGCTTTTGCATCCCAGCCAAATCAGTCCGTCTTACCAAAATGACAATGATGTCGACGACCTTGCCAGTCCGCATCAATAACCAACTCACCGATGCCTTTGACACAAATTTCGGACTAAAGCAGGGCGATGGGCTGGACCTATTGCTGTTCGATTTGGCTCTAGATTACGTCATAATAGCTTCCTTTCTGTCGATACGCGAGGTGCATTACTATTCAAGTCGAGCCAAGTAGTAGCCTATGTGGACAACATAAACATTTTGTCACGGTCATGAGCAACTGCCAAAGAACTCTTCCTAAAACTCGACAGCGAAGCAAGACTAGTAGGGCTACAAATTAATGAAAATAAAACAAAGCTCATAACGCAGTCGAGGAAAAATACCTCAAATACACAAAACATCATACTTGGTGAATAAAGTATCGAAAATGTTAGCGAATTTGTGTATTGAGGCGACAAAATAACGAAAACGAGCAATGAAATAAACGAAATACGCCGGAGAATACAGCTCGCAAATAAAATATTTAATTCAGTATTGACGATCTTGAAGACCAGCTTTATACAAAGGATGCAAACTATATATACAAATCTATGATAAGACCTGTGTTATGCTATGGGCGTTAAACATGGACCTAACCCAAGCATCCGTAAATATATTGAACGCCTTTGAGCGACGGGTCCTGAGGCGAATAATCGGAGCGAAGCTGGACGGGGAGCAATGGCAAATTCGATAAACCCATGTATGAAATTTTTCACGACCCGGAGGTGTCAACGATTATAAGACTGCGGAAGCTGCAATGGGCTGGCCACATGAATCGCATGGATGAACAACGGATACCCAAGAAGGTATTTGTTGGGAGAACTGAAGGCCGGCGGCCAGTGGGGAAACCGACGAAACGCTGGTCTGACTCGGTCGACAAAGACAGTTCATCGCTGCTCGGAAGATGTGGTCAATGGACTGAGACAGTTGGAGACACTGTTTGCTGGAAGCGAAGGCCCGAAAGGGGCTGTAGTGCTAAGAAGAAGAAGAAGATATTCATGCATATAACATGTATACGTATATATACGAGGTGTGTTCAAAAAGTATCGCGTATTTTGAATTTTCGTGGGTTACGTATATTCGAATTTCGATTTTTTTGTGGCGTTATGTTGATACTCATGTCTGTCACTTATGCCGACAAGCTCGGCCATTTTGAATGTTCACTTGATTGGTGATAGCTGCTTTACTTGCACGTGTTTTCAATCGTCTTCGATTTTTACTTATTCAAAAAAATGGATCAAAGAACGTGTATCAAATTTTGTGTGAAAAACGAAATTAAGTGCGCGAATGCATTCCGAATGTTGACTGTGGCATACGGAGAAGCTACCTTGGACCAAAGCAACGTTTATTGGTGATACAAAATGTTTTTAAGAAGGCCGAGAAGATGTGAACGACGAAGAGCGTGCCGGACGCCCGAGCACTTCAACAACAGACGAAAAAATTAATGAAGTGGAGAAAATGGTATTGGCCAATCGTCGAATCACCGTTAGAGAAGTTGCTGAGGACCTAAACATATCGATTGGCTCGTGCCATTCGGTTTTTATCAACGATTTGGGCATGAGACGGGTCGCCGCGAAATTCGTACCAAAATTGCTCAATTGCGACCAAAAACAGCAACGCATGAACATTGCTAATGAGATGTTAAACTCTGTCCGCGACGAACCAAATTTGCTCCAGAGGGTCATAACTGGTGATGAATCGTGGGTTTATGGTTATGACGTGGAAACCAAAGCTCAATCATCTCAATGGAAGCTGCCGCATGAACCAAGACCGAAAAAAACGCGCCAAGTTCGGTCGAATGTGAAAGTTTTGCTGACAGTTTTCTTCGATTGCAGGGGCGTGGTGCATCATGAGTTCTTGCCACAGGGAAGAACGGTCAATAAAGAATATTACCTGCAAGTTATGCGCAATTTGCGTGAAGCAATCCGCCAGAAACGCCCGGATTTGTGGGAGAACAAAAATTGGCTTTTGCACCACGATAACGCCCCTGCTCACACATCGTTGCTTGTGCGCGACTTTTTGGCCAAAAACAACACACTAATAATGCCGCAGCCACCGTATTCCCCAGATCTGGCCCCCTGTGACTTTTTCTTGTTTCCTAAACTGAAGAGGCCCATGAAAGGACGACGTTACGCTACGCTTGACGAGATAAAGACGGCATCGAAGGAGGAGCTGAACAAGATTAAAAAAAATGATTTTTTGAGGTGCTTCGAAGATTGGAAAAACCGTTGGCACAAGTGTATAATATCTCATGGGGATTACTTTGAAGGGGACAAAATAGATATGCATGAATAAATAAATAATTTTTGAAAAAAAAACAAAATTCGTGATATTTTTTGAACACACCTCGTATATATATCTATATATATATATATATATATATATATATATATATATATATATATATATATATATATATATATATATATATATATATATATATATATATATATATATATATATATATATATATATTGTCGCGTGTTATAGTTCGCGGCCAATAATTTTAATGTTCTGGGAAAGTAAAAGCGCAATGTCTTTTTCAATTAAGTTTGAAAGAGTTTATTTAATTACTTAAAAATGCACAATCACGTTTTTAACTATTTCACAATTTTAATTTTCACTATTAAAAGTCTAACTTCCACTTGTCCATAAATTTCTATCGCAATTGTCTTCTAAAATCACTTCACAATCAACGAAAATCACTTTTCTATTACTCGAACAATATCGCTTTTCTATTCGCTTCACACCTTCGCAGTTTTTAGTATCGCGGTTCTAATGAATCCCCCCATTCATTCAGTTCGCCTTTATATAGGGTCTCTAGTCATTCAACTCAGTTCTCGTACATTGGCGAATTGGCGGGAACATTCGAGCAGCGTAATGAATGCAGCAGTGACTCACTTTCAGATGTTGATGCTTGGTGGGTTTTCGAGTACGTTCGTTTTGTTGATCATGATTAATGGGTTTTCGAGTACGTTCGTTTTGTTGATCATGATCTTCTTAACGATTGTGAAAATAATTGCGACAGTAACTCGCAAAATTATTCGTGCATGTAACACTGCCCTCACCTCAGTTCTTTTCGCCCAGAAAAGATGTGTCGCCAGCTGTAGTCGATTCTCCCTGGAAGTAATTTGGGCAGGACGGTGCAGGTGCACGATTTTCATTTTGGCTCCTGGCTTACGGTGTTGTTGTATGCGGTATACGACGTCGTTGATTCGCTTTGTAACTTGGTATGGTCCCTCCCAATTATGCTGCAACTTTCGAGACCTACCCTTTCGCCGTTGCGGGTTATATAGCTATACCAACCCATCTTGCTGGAAGTCAGTAGAATTTGCCTTTAGATCATACCTGGTCTTCATGTGGTCAGCAGCCGATTCGAGGTGTTTCCGCACTGTCCGATGTATCTGGTTCAACCGTTGTCTTAGCTCACTTGCATACTCCGAGATCGTTTGGGGTTTTCCGTATTCCCAGCAGCTCGCACATTTAGCCAAAAACTAGTGACTCAAAGTTTCGGCCTTTATCTGAATGTAGTTCACAAGGCACGCCGTACCTACTGACCCAATTTAACTCTAGGTGTTTGGCTACAGTAGTTGCTCCCTGGTTGGGAATGGGGTAGACCTCGGGCCACTTGCTGAAATAATCGGCTACAACCAGCATGTATCGATTTCCCCATTCAGATTCAGGAAAGGGTCCTGTGATGTCAGCAGCAATCCTTTCAAATGGTACCCCCACGTTATAGGTTTGCATTTGTCCTCTCAGTCGTCGCTTTGGACCTTTAACGGAAGCGCAAATCGTGCATCTGCGACACCAGTACTCTACGTCTTCTCGAGCGCGGAGCCAGTAGAACCATTCCCGCAATTTCGCTAAGGTCTTGTTAACACCAAGGTGGCCTCCCGAGGATCCGTAATGCATTTCCTTAACCACATCGTGGATTCGGCTTTTGGGAAGTAAAATTTGCATCCTATAGGAGCTGCCATCCGCCGTTTCCCATTTCCGCTTGAGTACGCCACCCTCCACCTGAAGGGAGTTCCATTGTGCCCAATAGCTTTTCAGGGTTGCGCCATGCATTGAAACGTCTTACCACTCAGATCGCCCAGTTGTCTCCTTCCATACGAGCAATGGCCCGATGTCTTCATCTGCTAACTGAGCATTTTACATCTCTTCCGATGACCAACCTTCATCGAACCCGGCCGTTATCAATCGCAGATCAACCGGTGGTTCTTTTTCCTCAATCCGTTGGCAATGCTTGCAGTTGGCTGGACTTGAACGACGAGATGGGGCGTCAGCATTTGCATGAACTCCGCCCTTCCGATAAACAATTTCGTAGTCGTATGACTGCGATTTTCGATCCATCTCGCAACTCGTCCCTCGGGGTTTTTGAAGTTAAGTAGCCATCTCAGCGATGCATGGTCCGTTCAAAGAACGAATTTCTGGCCATGTAGGTACTTGTGGAACTGCTTGGTGGCCTCTATTATAGCCAATAGCTCCTTCCTGGTCACGCAGTAGTTCCTCTCACTTTTTGAAAGAACTCGATTGTAATACGAAAGGACTCTTTGTTCGCCATTGATCTGCTGGGAGGGTACAGCTCCAATCCGGCCGTTGCTTGCATCGCTGTCAACTACAAACATTTTTCTGGGTTTCGGATATGCCAGCACGGGTGATTTACACAGCTTCTCCGTCAAGGTCTCAAAGGCTGTCTGGCATTGTTCATTCCAGACATACGGACGAATTTTCTCGGTTAACTGATGGAGACACTTAGTTATTTTGGCAAAAACTTTGACGAATCATCGATAGTAGGTTGCCAGACCCAGAAAACTTCGTAGTTGGCGCTTGTTGTATGGTGTTGGCCAGCTTTTCACGGCTTTAATTTTCTCAGGGTCAGTTTTGACCCCTTCTGGTGATACGACGTGTCGCAGGTACTACACTTCAGCTGCTTAAAGGGTGCACTTGTCGGGACTAAGTCTCAATTTCCCCAGTCGCAATCGGGAGAAAACCTCTTATAAGTTCCGCACATGCTCTTCGAACGTTTTCCCGATGACAATGATGGCATCTAGGTACACCAAGCAAGTTTTCCAGGATAAGCCACGTAGCACGTATTCCATCAGGCTTTTGAAAGTGACTGGAGCATTGCAAAGCCCAAATGGCACCACCACAAATTGCCACAATCCGGTCCCAACTGAAAATGCGGTTTTCTCTCGGTCCCTCTTGTCGATTTCTACCTACCACTAGCCACTCTTGAGATCGAGTGTAGAAAACCATTTTGCGTCGGCTAAAGTATCCATGATGTCATCGATGCGTGGAAGCGGGTAACTATCTTTCTTAGTGACGTCGTTAAGCTGCCTATAGTCGACACAAAAACAAGTGCTACCATCCTTTTTCTTAACTAGAACTACTGGCGCGGCTCATGGACTGACAGAAGGTTCGATAACGCCTTGTTTTTTCATGTCCGAGATCAGTGCGCTGACTTCTCTTTGTTTGGCTGTAGGAAGATGTCTCGGCGCTTGTCGAATTGGCTTGGCTCTCTGTGTATCTATGACGTGAGCTACCATACTCGTTCGGCCTTAGTCATCCGGGCTTGCTGGGAAGATGTCACTGTACTTGGTGACCAGATCAGAGGCTCGCTTGAATAGCTGCACTCGCAATTTGACCTACTTTAATATTACATTTAATAACTGCGTCTTGCCTCCTTTTCCAATGATGGTCGTGAGTGGCTTCCAAAGAGATGATGGTGGAAACAGGCTGGTGGCTGCCGATGACTTCTCGCGCTTTGATGCTCGTGGTTGAGTCTGCGGTGTTAAGGAGTCTAACCGGCACGTATCCGTTCCTTTTAGATCTTACAAGGCTTCGTCCTACAATCAAACTGCGCAATGCGAACGTCTTCGTTGGCTCTATCAGATAAGATCAGTGGTCTTCAGAATCACCATCAAGCTTAGCCCATACAATGCTTTCAGAAGAATTCGGTACATCAGTGTCGGCACATAGTACTACATTCATCTCGGGAATTTGGACGCTGGGATCCTCCATCAGTACTTTGACATTCTGCCATTTCTATACCCGTTTGCCAAAAGCCAACGTGATTCCATGTGGTCGCAGAAAATCCATTCCGAGAATGCAGTCATCCATAATGTTCGCGACCAGAAAATTATGTCGGAACGCAAGGTCTCCTAACTGTATCTGGAGGTTGACCTCTCCACGAACAGGTGCAGTTTCGCCCATAGCTGTACGTAGTGAGAAAATCCTGCCCTTTTGAAGTAGTTGTTGCCTCACATGGTCTGGTTGGATAATCGATCAGGTTGCACCAGTGTCGATTGTTATGGTGCAGTGTTCTCCGTCAACTTGACCCGGAAGGCAGAAGTCCGCTCCTCCACGATGTAGTCTTGACACGGTGATGGTAGTGCTGGGGACGTCGATCCGCCTAGCCAAACTCTGCCCCACGAAGTTGGCTCTTACATGTTTCCCGACCCCTCTGTTTGAAGGGCTTCCATTCTAGGCTCCTGACTCGGTCTGGATCTTCTCCTAGCTGCACACCCTGGACAATAGCTCGGTTTTCTTCGGTTCTTGCAGTCTCTTTGCAGGTGCCCCTTCTCTCCGCAACTCCAGCATCTAGGCGCCTCATTTACCTGCGGCTCTCGCTCAATTTTGCCGCGCTCACACCTGCACTCGTCTGTCACTACCTCGCGGACCCGGGCAGTGGTACGAGTCAGTTTTTTCGCTGCCTCAAAGTTCAGACTGTAAGCCAATGCGTCCTTAGCCGTTTGCTTTTGAGCTAAACGCACGGCTTGTTGCAATTCCGGGTCCTTTAGTTCGCTGATGAATGCTTCTGTCGCCGCCTCATCTCGATGTTCTGGGTCGCAGGCTGGGTAAGCCAAAAGTGCTAATCGCTCAATATCTTGGGCTAGCTGCTGTAGGGTTTCACCAGACTTCTGCACCCGATGCCTTAGCTGTGACCGATAAATCTGCTTCAGATGATCGTCTCCATAACGCATGTCGAGCGCGTTCATTATAGCAGCCGGGTTTGAGTGCAACTCGACGGGGATAGTCTACAAAGACTTGGCAGCTGGGCCTCTTAGATCATCAATGCAGTTGCTTGTTCCTGCTCATCCCAGTGATTTATCCGAGTGGCTGCTTCAAACTGGGTTTTGTAAATAGTCCAGACCGTTTGCGCGTCGAATATTGGTGCTTGCACATTTCTAAATGAGCTTTGCGCTGCGGTTATAAGTGGGGCCGGTGAGGTGGTTACTACTGCCTTCGCTGCTTCCAACTCCTTTTTCACTTTTTCCACCTCATGGTTCATTCTCTCCTCGACCTGGCTGATCTCAAGGTTGATTCTCTACTCGACCTGGTATACCTTTTCCTCGACGAATTTAATTTGGCTGTTGAGACTACTGAGCTCCGCTTTTGTTTCGGTTGACTGTTTTCCCAGCTTCTGTGTGATGTCTGCCTTGATTTCGAACGCTTGTTGGTCTAGCTTCGCTAATTGTTCATCTAACTTCGCAGTTAAACTGCATGACTATTCACTTAGCTTCGCAGTTAAACTGGATGATTGTTCACTTAGCTTCGCAATTAAACTGGATGACTGTTCATTTAGCTTCGCTGATTGTTCATCTAGCTTTGCAGTCAGACTGGATGACATCAGCATTAACATTTGCATTAGCGCATTTTCTGGCTCCTTTGATTTTGGTGTTTCTACTTCTCCACCTTCTGCGCCATTTTCCTTATCTGAGAGCTCACCCAAATCCAGATTCATGCCTTCCAACTCGATCGCGTCACGCAAGCGTGCAATCAGTATGGCCTTTGTACCTTGTGTGGCCAGATTCCGCTGTTCCAACTCCTCCTTGAGCTCCGATATGGTCAATTGATCAATTTTTAAATGAAAGTTTCCTTGCATTTTTAATTGTTTCGGTTATTTTCACCACCAGTTTCCACGTTAATTTTCACTATTGTGCACTTTAAAAATGTTTAAACCTTTTCACTTCCAAAATTTTCTTTCTCACTTCTTGACACAACTGTCGCGTGTTATGGTTCGTGGCCAATAATTTTAATGTTCCGGGGAAGTCAAAACGCAATGTCTTTTAAATTAAATTAAAACTATTTAACAATTTTAATTAGAATTCAACTTTCACTTGTCAATTAAATTTCTATCGCAATTGTCTTCTAAAATCACTTCACACTGAAACAATCAATATCGCCTGTACTTCGCGTACCACTATATCGCAGTTTTCGATCGCGGTTGTAATGAATGATCTCCCCATTCATTCAGCTCGCCTTTATATAGGGTCTCAAGCCACTAACAACACATTTCTCGTACATTGGCGAATGTTCTGCCGAGAGGTACCTAGTATATTCGAGCAGGTTAATGAATGGAGTGACGTCACTTTCAGATGTTGATCATGCTTGGTGGGTTCTCGTGATTTCGAGTAAATTCACTTCGTTGATCATGAGGTTCTTAATGGTTGTGAAAACAATTGCAACAGTAGCTCGCAGAATTATTCGTACATGTAACCATACTATGAAATTTAAAGGCAAACAGTACCAAGGTGGCAAATCAGCGAAGGGAAGGGTTAATGTTTTAGTGTGTGTCAACATGTCCGGCACGGAAAAACGAAAACTACTCGTTATCGGGAAGTCACAAAGGCCCAATATTGCAAAAACATTAAAAGGTTGCCTGTTGATTATTGTGCGAATAATCGAGCTTGGATGACATACGCAATTTTCATCAATTATGTACGCAAATGGGACCAAGAGCTAACGCAGAAAATATGAAAAATTGCACAATTAGTTGACAAATGTCCTGCGCATCCTAAAATTGGGCAGTTGAACTCCGTAAAGCTGGTGTTTATGTCACCGAACACCGCATAGATTACCTCACTGCAGATGACAGCTTTTTAACCTTGACATTTTTAACGAATGAGGAGTTAGTTGCTAATATTCAAGCCATAGAGAATAATGGAAGCTCTGATAGTGAAACTGAACACGAGTTGACTGAGGGTCAATTTGAAACTACTACATCAATAGTGCAAAAACTAACAGAAGCTCGTCAATTTTTCCAGTTTCATGGTGTACCACAAAATATTTTAAATAAATTGGTAGAAATTGAAGCTTATACAGACATGCTGAAAATTCAAGAGCTTCAAACAAAAACAACAGACTATTTTAAGTAACGAATTTACGTATACCTGGACATTTGATATATTTCGGATTAAAAGAAAATTAAGTTTGCGTTTAGGCATTATCTTGAAGTACATTCATTCATATTTATTTTGTTCATTAATGAAAATATTATTATTTTGCTTTAAATAAACTTACGGAAGAAATATTTCTTGGTTTTTGGTTTATTATTTATAACGAACCAATTCAAACGGTCCCTAGTGGTTCTTTATAACCGGAGTTGACTATACAAGGGGCATTTCATAAATATTGCACAGGTTGATACCACTGCGAGATAGTTAGCGCTGCAACAATGAGCAACTCGCCAGTAGTAGTTCAAAGCTTGAGGAAGAAGTGTGTTATTTTCTTTCATTTGTAGTGTGTTGCATTTTTAAGTTACGCGACTTTTAAATGGAGCCTGCACGTGTCTCGGGTACTGTGACTATTGAAGACCAACGGGCATACATTAAGCTTGAAACTTTACGTCGACAAAAACCCGACAGAAATCCACAGTGCTTTAAGTGAGGTTTGTAGTGAGTCAACAGTGGATCGTAGTACAGTTTCTCGTTAGTCCAACCGTTTTTGTGGTGGTCGTGTTAGCATAAACGATGATTCAAGACCAGGAAGACTAAAAACATCAACCGATGAACGAAGTGTGAAACTTGTGGCTGATGCTCTCGTAGAAAATCGTCGTGCGACTCTCTCAAAATGCACGTGTCTCGGGTACTGTGACTATTGAAGACCAACGGGCATACATTAAGCTTGAAACTTTACGTCGACAAAAACCCGACAGAAATCCACAGTGCTTTAAGTGAGGTTTGTAGTGAGTCAACAGTGGATCGTAGTACAGTTTCTCGTTAGTCCAACCGTTTTTGTGGTGGTCGTGTTAGCATAAACGATGATTCAAGACCAGGAAGACTAAAAACATCAACCGATGAACGAAGTGTGAAACTTGTGGCTGATGCTCTCGTAGAAAATCGTCGTGCGACTTGTGAGGAACTTTCTGCAGTTACAGTTATTCCACCAACATTAGTTTACCGAATCCTGACAAATAATTTAAAGCAAAGAAAACTTTCGGCGCGATGGGTTCCGCACAACTTGACTGGTGAACAGAAGCAAAAACCATGCTGAAACAAAGATTCAGGATTGAAGGTCAAGCATCCTTGAATCGAATTGTTGCGATTGATGGGACATGGGTTAGAGATTTGAGTTGAGATCACAGTCCAATGAGTGGAAAGGTCCATCTTCCCCACGACCAAAAAAATGTCGACGAACACAATCAAAGGTCAAATAAATGATGGTCTTTGCATACGATAACCAAGAAATCATCATGACAGACAGGGTTCCGAATGGAAAAAGTGTAACAGCAGCTTACTATCGTGATTATCTGCAGAATCTGCGTAGAAAAATGCACACGAACCGACCTCAGTTGCCCAACGCTAAACCACTCATTCTCCATGACAATGCTCATCTGCACATTGGACATGTCGTAACCAAAAAGCTACGCGAATATGCTTGGGAGGTGTTGCCTCATCCTCCCTACAGCCCGGACATGAGTCCACCAGACTTCGACCTATTCCCAAAGTTGAAACAACCTATAGTACAGTAAATATAGCATTTACAGTCTAAGAAATGACCTACTGGGATTTGACTTGATAAATCGATAGGGGGGCATAAAAAAAAACTTAACTTCAGACTTCCGAAGTGATCCCCCCCCTGCTTTTGAGAAAATCCAAAAACATTTTAAACGGGTTTTTCTCGGAATCTATGGGTTTTAGAGAAAAGTTTATTTAACAAAAAATGTTCAGGACACTGTTATCTACATTTTATCTCATTGGAGCAAAGTCGTCCGACTTAAAATACAAAAAGTAGGTGGCGCTAAAGTATCAAAAAAGTGGTTTTTTGGCGTTTTCAATAAAAAAAATTATTTTTTTATAATAATGTAAATGGGAAAGTTGTTCGTCATAAAATTATCTACAATTTTTGTTTAAACAATTTTTTTTTGTAAAACTTACTGTTAACAAGCTGTAGACGAAAAGATGCAGTGCAGCATAGTTAACGGTTTCACTTTCGCCGGGCCGGTCGGCATAGTTTGGACAAAGGACCGGTTTCTAGCATCTGCCTAAACCCTCACTGGCGTACATTTTTCAGTTGCCATGTGCGTTTTGAAGAGTAAAGGCATCTAAACTTTGCTCTCTCAAAATGGAAGTGTGTTTCGTTTGTGAGAAAAGTGTTGATGTGAATGATAAGAGCACCGTGGGGCCAAAAGCTCGAAAGACGCTGATAAGAGCAAGCAAAATCAGAGGTGATTCTGACATCCAAAAATTTCTTGAAAATGAAAGCAACGCGGTCGTGGTCCACATCCATTGTCATAAGCGTCACTCAGATTCACGTTGTGCTGCAGCTGCTGCTGCTCGTCAAGAGTGGAGAAGGTATTTATATGCAATATAAATTCTTATCAAAACTTAATGAAAAAAACAGTATAAATATTTACCAATACGATAACGATAACGATAACTTAATTTGTAAAATGAATGAGACGGACGGGCAGACAAAATCGATTACAATAGGGTTTTGTATTTTAGTACAAAACCCTAAAAACTTTAAATTTCGCAAAAACTGTACTTATAATAAACAAAGACGTATTTAAATTTCATTGCAATTGAATTATTTTATTTTGATAAATTATAGACATAATAGACAGTTACATTCCGGCTAATTTTTATAAATTTTACTTGACAAACAAATGCATAAAGCAATCAACAAATTGTTAAAAACTACTTTGATTCAAAACTAAAGCGCATTGAAGCCCATGTTGCAAACTTTTAATTTGAAAAAAACGCTACACAATTTTCTTTTCTTTTGTCAATTTGTTAATCTGTGATTAACACTGGATAGGCAGGCCGGAGCGGAAGTAAGACAAAGACAAAAACAATAAGTACCATGTTGATTGAAAAGAGTGGTACAAAATGTTCCCTCCAGCTTTTAGTGTTAAATCACTGTCCATTATTTTGACGTTAAATTGAGAATAATTGTTTTCAGAATTTGAAAGGATGACGAGGAAAACGATGAACCCGAGCCTGGCCCATCAACGGAGTCGGAACCAACCGTCCCAGTCTTGAATCCAAACGTATGTTTTCTATGCGGCTGCAGAGGACAAAACTTCTTAAAGGACACTTGTGAAGTGAAAGGATCTTCTGTTCATGATACCCTGATGAAGATGTTAACACCCCGAAAGGATGAACAAAGTTAGCTTATTAGAGATAAGATAAAAGATGTCGATTTGGTACAAGCGAAAGCTCGGTACCATAGGAAATGTTATATAAATCTTCAAAGACGGAATAATGAATGTGGCCAACAACTTGGACGTCCAACAACAAAAGTCGATAAAGTCATGGAAATTATCTTTTCCTTCATCGCTGAAAATCGGGATGTATGTCAATTCGCCATAAAGGACCTCCTTAAACTAATTCCCGAAGATGATCAGCCGTCAATACACACTGTCACATTACGATTACAGGAACATTATAAGGATCAGATTATCACGACCAATGTAATGGGTGTAGGAAATGTCATATTTTTTCAAAGTGAAGCTGGACAAAAATTACTGTCAGATGCATTTTACGCCTCTCGAAAGAAATATGTGAAAGATGGAAAAGAAAGACTTGCTCGTGAAATAGCACGCGTCATCGGGGAAAAAATTTGTTCCAAGTATTACCAGTTAAATTTCTGTCATAATAAAATCACACAATGTAAAGTTTAATGCTTGAAATTAATAAATAAATAGTTACGAATTTTAAATTAATAAAAAATTAGTCGTCACATTTTGTGTGAATCTTTAACTACTACCTTCAGTTACATTTGTTTTAATTCAATGTTGACCGTTTACAACAAGCAGTACTAAAAGGTTGCTATTATTAATTGTTTATCAAAATTATTGTTAAAAATGAGAATATTAAGTAAACATTACGGTCTATTAATCGAAAAATAATGTTTCGATAAAATGAATGGAATACACGCATCGGCGCGGCACATAAATGTACGACTTTTACACTTTGGCAAGCTCCAGCTCGTTAACGGTAAGTTTTACAAAAAAATTGTTTAAACAAAAATTGTAGATAATTTTATGACAAACAACTTTTTCATTTACATTATTATAAAAAAATAATTTTTTTTTATTGAAAACGCCAAAAAACCACTTTTTTGATACTTTAGCGCCACCTACTTTTTGTATTTTAAGTCGGACGACTTTGCTCCAATGAGATAAAATGTAGATAACAGTGTCCTGAACATTTTTTGTTACATAAACTTTTCTCTAAAACCCATAGATTCCGAGAAAAACGCGTTTAAAATGTTTTTGGATTTTCTCAAAAGCAGGGGGGGGGATCACTTCGGAAGTCTGAAGTTAAGTTTTTTTTTATGCCCCCCTATCGATTTATCAAGTCAAATCCCAGTAGGTCATTTCTTAGACCAAACCTACTTTTACTTGCTATATTTACTGTACTGCTATGCGTAGACGTCGTTTTCCATCTCTGGAAGAGCTTTCTACCACCGTTACCCGAGCCATCTGCCAGCTGAACAAAGGTTGTATCCTCGATGGTATAGTAAGGCTTCCGACTCGTTGGGACTCAGTAATTGAGAAGCAGGGAGACTATATTGATGGAATGTAGAGAGATATTTCTGTAAAAATAAAAAGTGAAAGTAAAAAAAAATGTTGTGCATTATTTATGAAATGCCTTTCGTATATGATATACCTCTGTATCTGATCTGTATGGAAGCGGTGCCAAATCAATTACCCCGTTCAACATAACCACATCCAACATGTGCACCATCAAAAAGAAAAAGGTGAAGAAACCGATGTTGCACCGCTTCCATAAAATTTATTTCGTCCTTTTTAGGTTATTTTGAAGTCGGTTTTCTTTTTTTCGAATTGAATATATAAAGATAAGTCCTACCTTTTTAAGGCTTTCATTCATTTCAAAACGACTTTTGTAAATCTTTGAAATGTAAGCTTTCTGAATGAAAAGGTCTTCTCCCAATCAAAAATACGAAAACCTTGAATTCCTCATACCATCCTTATTTAGCTCCTGGGATATAGAGGGATAATCTAGGTCCAATGTTAACTACAACGTATACATTTTTATTTTAATTTAACCTCGAACGCTTAATTAAGTAGAAGACTTTTCAGAATATTACGTTATTTCATGGTGATTTCAATCTTCTTTTGATCACTGTAAATGGTTGTGATTTCACAAATTATCTGGGTATCTACAACTCCCATTGGAAACTGACAGAAAGTACAGTCCGATGTTTGTTAGTTACCCATTGAATTCCAATACTTTATATTCAAACAACGTTTCCTACGTGAATTATTTGTATTCACTTAAAAATTTCTTTACATATAGATTTAAGGCGCCATTTGTTAGCATGGAAACAGCTATTGTAGGACTTGTGTGCGAGCATTGTTTATGACTCCTAAGCGAATAGAGAATTT
This sequence comes from Odontomyia ornata, assembly GCA_963969285.1. Lineage (NCBI taxonomy): Eukaryota > Metazoa > Arthropoda > Insecta > Diptera > Stratiomyidae > Odontomyia > Odontomyia ornata. The sequence continues at coordinate 287,750,436 of OZ017740.1, read as the reverse complement.
TACTGTTCTTTTGACCCCTTGGAAAAATAATAGGTACAAGCCCAACTTCCAAATTTTTGAACAGCATTAGCTCGTTGTTACAAGTATTGGTACTCAACCATCTGTTTCATATCAATTTCAAGTTATATGTATCTATCAATGCGAATTTCGGTGTGTAGATTCAAGGATCGATTTCGCAAGCTAGAAAGGAGATCCTTTTAAGAACGCACTTAGCCACTATCCTTCTCTCTCACTCTCTTTCCGTTGTTCTGCAAGTGCAGTCAATTTAACAATTTTCTTTTCGTCATAGCACGGTTTGCTTGGCTTTAGCGCCAGATGAGAATATAAGTGGGAAATTTGATCCCGCCGAGGCAAAAGATGATTCACTTTATCAATATCCTGTTCCTTCGCTTGTTGTTATACATGGGACCTAGAAGTTTGGATGTAAGTGTGTATGGATAAAATGGTTGCCAGATTGTTTTTCCATGAATCTGCCATAGCTTTTGCTTATCGATGGGTGAGCATAAATCGATTTTAAAGTTGGCCCCCTAGTCAGATATTAAATTGAACACGATGTTGAAGTTTGCTGTGGAAAGAAAACTGTGGAGAGTCGAAAAGGTGGAAAATTGTCGAAAGATATGTTCAAGCAATTTTGTTAAAGTATAGCTGTTGAACTTTTAATGCTACGGCAAATTTACGAAGCTATTTGAAAAATGGTTCGCTAAGTTTTTGATTGAATTTGTTACTATCATAAATTTTTAAAGTTGAAAGGTGATTTAGTTTTGGAAGGAATGAAAGAGCACTGTGGAATTGAAGTAAAAATTGTATTTCTTCCTCAAAAAATCAACTGACCATCAAAAAGTTACCTTTAACTAATATAGTAGATACAAAATCTCAAAATGGGGCATAATTATTATGTACTATGCAATTAAACTTTTACAGAATATATCTATGTCCCTGCTATGTTAAAATATAGAATTTACGACAAATTGTAGTCAAAATTTATTTTTGCGTGTATAAAATACTTGGATGCGATAGTTAAGAAGCATAACTTATCTTTGGAAGCATCCAAATTGGAAGTGTCAAAACAAAAAAGTGTCAGTTTCAGCTCTTTGAATTTCTTGACTTAAGTGAAGTTATAAATTCTGTCATAAATTATAATCAGCTGTGTGAAATAAGTGAAGTGGTCACTAGTGTCGCTCTATCAAGTTTTCGAGATAAGTAGCGATCTTTCAAGTCATCAATTTCATTGTTTCAATTTTTACTTACGCGAACGAAAATTAACGGAACCGGGAATTCTTGCTTTGGTCTAGGAGTGAGATTCCCGTGTAGCTAAATTTATTCTAAAAAAATTTTGAATTTAATTTTAAATTTATATTTTAATATTTTAAATTATTTTTTTTTTTGCAAGTACGGATTTCTACGTTTTTTCACTAACTATATTAAATAAATCAAGGATAGTAAAAAAATTATAAAAAGCAAATAATTAACAAAGTTAAAAATATAATGGCAACTAAACCAGTCAATGATAAATGTGGGAAGTGTAGGAAACCCGTGGAGGATATCCACTCGGCTATGGGGCTAGATGGCTTCTGCCTCAAGTGGTTTCATTTGAGGTGTATCAAAATGTCGAAGAAGAGATATCGGGCTATTATGGACATCACCGAAGATGTGATTTGGATGTGTGCCGGATGTAAAGCTCAGTACCGTAAGTCCAAAGAAGACCAACTCTTCCAACAAATGAAAAATTTGCAAAGCCAAGTCGAAGAGATGAGCTCAAATGTCACCTTATTAATAGAAAAATCGACGTCTGCGAGCAAGCCCTCATATGCCGAAATTATTAAAAATTCTACTTCTCCTCCATCAGTGCATCGATCAAATACAATATCGCAAAAAGGGATTATAATTAAGCCTAGAAATCACGCTTCGTCAGAAAAAACACTGATTGATTTTAAGTCGAGGATCAGGCCATCAAAATGTAAAATTCCTCTACAACTAATGAGGCCTATTCGTAATGGTGGGGCGATTATCAAAACATCGACAAACGAAAATGCTACTTCGCTTTTTAATATAGCAATGGATGCAATGAAAGAGGAGTATGATGTTGCTGAGACCAGACTGCGACAGCCTAGACTTGTCATCAATGGACTAGAAAAACAATACGAAAATAATGAATTAAGAAATGAGCTCCAGTCATTAAATCCCAATATAGAGGAGTGTGATTCTATGGAACTTGTACATGCTAGGCAGACAAGAAGTGGAAGGTGGGTGCACATCATCCAGGTAAACGGGAGCATGTATAAGAGGCTTGCAAATAGATACATTAATATAGATTATGGATCGTATTTCGTGAAGGAGGACTTCAACGTAACGAGGTGTTATAAGTGTCAAAAATACAACCACAAAACATCAAAATGTGAAGGGGAGCAAATATGTGTAAAATGTGGAGGAAAGCATGACCTAAACGACTGCAAAAGCACGATTGAGAAGTGCTCGAACTGTATTGGTAACAATAATAATGCTGATCATTCTCACAGAGCTGACTCTGTAGAGTGTCCGGAGTTTCAACGCAGAATATTGATCGCCAGGAGGAGCACCGACTACAACTTTGATGATTGCTAATCTTTCTAATCAATCAAGTGGAACAAATTCAACTCTTATGATGCTAATATAAGAAGCTTAAGACATAAGCTAAATGATATTCAGATTTACCTGCAGCAAAATCCTGACATAGATTTGATTATTCTCAATGAAATCTGGATTTACCCAGAAAAAGCACGGTTTTACAATATTGAAAAATATAATGCGGTATTCTCCTGCAGATCTGGAAGAGGTGGAGGTACAGCAATGTACGTAAAAAATACAATCAATTTCATTACCAAGAGAGTGACGCCTGATAAGTATAACGTTATAATAATTAAAGTACGCCATGCAGGTAAAAAAATAAAATTAGGGACGTACTACAATCCCAATCGTATGAATGCGCAAGATTTTTGCACAGTAATAGATACATTATTCTCAACTGAAGAAAAATTTAATCACAGTAGCGGACACAAACATTGATGTACTAACGGAATCACCAGAAACACGGATTTATAAGGATACGCTAGAAACGAATGGAACGGTAATCATAAACAACAACCAAATTACTCGCCCAGTGTCAAATACCTGTCTGGATCATATAGTGACCAATGATTTAAAAGTCGCTGAAAGCATGACATACATATTTGAGGACTGGCCGGAACTGGATCATTGTGTGTTAAAAATTGCTATTCAAGACCAAACCCTGATCAAACAGAAGCCGACCTACAAAACGTTCAGATTTCTAGACAAGGAGCTCTTTAAATCAAACATACGAGAGTTACTGGAAAAGCGGAAACCAAATAGTATTATTGAACTCAAAAATATCATCATATCTGCTAAGCAAAGTTCTACAATTGAGAAAAAAATCAGATGTCGACAACAGACTTGGATAACGAAAAAAGTAATTGATGCAAGTATTAAACAAGTTGGGTAGACAGACCTATGCTCATGTCAGAAGGGTTTTGTACTCAACTTACAAAATGCAGTAACCAGCATCGAATAAAATCAAGAAACATGTCAAAGACGATTTTATTGGAGAAAATGTGAAATTCGAAGATCATACTATTATTAACAAAGTTGAAAGAATTTTGGCTTCTGAGGTATTTGTTTTAGTTATACCCCTTGATAATTTTTCCAGATTTTTTAGAAACACATTTTTCATGTTTTTACATCCCCCCCTTTGGCCCCACTGAAGCAAAAACTGTCAGTTTAAGAACTGTTTTGAAAAGCTCTCATAGAGAACTTTCAGTTGATATTCATATCGGCTACCTTTCATGAAATTTTTTTCAGGGCCCACTCCTCTGTAGTGCAATCATCGATTCATGGCCTATTTTTTCGAATCCTAGAATGGTTTCAAAGCCCTTTTGCTAGGAGCTCTTTCCTGCCTCTTCGACTTATTTCAATTGTGTGTACTCATTTTCATGATACCTATGATTACTGAAATTTTCATGCGAATCCTAGCAAAGCTGTAGTGTCTAAATCGATAAAAAGCGCATATGGCATATGTTTCCATAGTAATACAGGGCATATTGTTCCATAGTAATACGGGAAAATTCAAATCGCTATAACTTCGTTAAATACTATTGGATCTTTATGAAACTTTCAGAAAAGATTTATCTTATAGAAAGTAATCTGTTTGTTAAATTTCATTGAATTTAAGGGTACCGTTTAGATTTTATTCAAGAAAACATAAAATCGATAAATCATACTATTACTAACAAAGTTGAGCGAATTTCGACTTCTCATGTATTTGTTGTTGTTGTACTCATGAAGGCCTACATTCGTGATTTTTTTCAGAATTTTCGGATGGAAGGTTTCCAATCGCGAGGGGGGGTACGCGAAAAGTTCGTACATTTCCCCTTCCCCTGCCCCCCTTGGTACTCATAAGGCAATTTTAAGACTTGTTTTGAAAAGATCTCATTAAGACCTTTCCAATGACACCCTACTCGACTACCAATGGTGCAAATTTTTTTTTGGGGGGTCACCTCCCTATATGGGGAGACCCCCCTTTAACCACTTTGAAAAATGTTTCCACCCTTGAACTTTCAAGAGGTCACCACTTCTGACCTTTCCACAAAGTTTCATGGCTGTAGCTTCTATAGTTTCGGAGAAAAAGTGCTGTGACATACAGACGGACGGACGGACGGACGGACGGACGGACGGACGGACGGACGGACAGACGGACAGACGGACACAGGTCGTGATTGCAATAGGGTTTTGTATTTTAGTACAAAACCCTAAAAAAGGAAGGCATACATGGACTACAGGAAGAACAGTGGAAACCGGGCTTTCAAGTTTGTGTATATGCAAGCGAAAAAAGAATCGAAACGACTGGTGAAAGAGGCTAAATTCTTATATTTCTCCAGAAGAATGGAAACAGCGGCTGACAACTCCCGCGAAATATGGAAAATAATAAATGAGGTAAAGGATAACTCTTCAACCCAGGGTATATCACAAAACTTTCAACTGAATTCTGATGGGCCCTCTAAGACATCATGTCCACGTGACGCGGCGAACTCTTTGAACAACTTTTTTTCAACAATTGGTGGAAGAATCACTAAAGAAATCGTTGCCAGTTCAGCAGGCAATGTAAATAATACAAATATTGCAATAAATTCCATCCTTCACATTCATCAAACAAATAAAAGGGAAGTCTTAAATGTAATCAATGAATTAAAAAAGAATACGGCGCCAGGCATTGATAGAATCACGATGAATGAGATAAGTATAATAAAGGAGGACATAGCCCAGATTATGGCAAATTTTATAAACGTGCATATTAGGAATGGAACTTTTCCGGAAGAAGAAAAATTTGCAAAAATAGTTCCTATATTTAAGGGTGGTGATCATCTTGACCCGAATAACTATCGCCCGATTGCGCTGCTGACGGGATTTAGTAAGATATTTGAAAAAATACTAAACAATCGATTGTCATCATTCTTAGTTGAAATTTCTATCATAAGCCAACATCAGTTTGGTTTTCAAAAGAACAAGAGTACTTTGGATGCCCTACATTCTGTCACACGTTTCATCAATATAGGACTTGACAGGGGTGATATGTCATCGCATTTTTGTGGATTTGAAAAAAGCATTTGATACAGTTGATCATGACCTCTTGCTTCGTAAACTTGAATCGTACGGTATTCAGGGTAGTCCTAAGCAGTTGTTTAAGAGTTACTTGGAGGGAAGATCGCAGAGAACTTTAATCAACAATGTCCTGAGCGATCATGCACCTACGGAAACAGGAGTTCCCCAAGGTTCAATACTGGGCCCAACTTTGTTCCTGCTATACACAAATAATCTAAATACATGTGGGCTGACGGGATATCACACATTATATGCTGATGACACAGTTCTACTTTATTCAGGACGAGACAAAACTGCCATTGAGAACACTATCAACGACGATTTAGGAAACAAACTAGTATTGAACACTTCAAAGACAAAATATATTATTTTTAAGCAAAAGAACAAAGGAGACATAGATGTCGACCTAAATATTAATGGCGAAAAATTGCAAAGAGTGCTAGAAATGAAATATCTTGGTCTTATCATAGACCATCGTATGACCTGGTTACCACACATAAATAGCTTAAGGAGACAATTAGCCCCAATAATAGGATTGTTAAGAAGATATGAGGATTTTCCAATGCACATCAAAAAACTTGTTCTAAATGAGTTTGTCCTGGCGAAATTGCATTATGGAGTACTTATTTGGAGTCAATCAGCAAAGCAACATTTAAACAGTATATCCAGGCTGCTGACCGAAGCGTATAAAAACATTCTGAAGCTGCCAATGCTTACTCAAACTAGTTTGATTTACCAATTGGCTAAATCATTAACGTTTAGTCAAATTATTATTATGGAGAAAGCGAAGTTTATCTACAGAAATTCAAGAACTAATGGATCGGAACGAGCGCCATTAATTAAGGTATCACAGATCAACCCATATAATGCAAGGAACGCAGATCATTTCGTAATACCTTTTGCCAGAACGGATCGTCTAAAGAACGATGTAACCAATGATGCTCTGCGTATATATAACAATCTACCAGAGATTGTTAAGGAAGCAGACTCACTTATGGTATTTAAGAAAAGACTAAGGGAGCATTTAATGACCACTGATTGAAGAGTAGACCTGTAATCCTGCTTTTATGAGCCCAGTATCTTAGGGCGTTCTTTTTTGACCCTATCGGCGAGATACTGAAGTGACAGTTACTCAGAGTTTTTTTTGAATGCGTCGTATGATATTGAATTTTTTTTATCTCTGAGAGCTGATCATGATTTTTTTTTTTGGACTAGATGTTCATGAAAAGGACTAGTTCACATTATATTGTGTGCCCCCTTATACCGATGTGTTAAACATTGTTTGGCTGGCACAAAGGACCAAGCGACGTCATGTGAATGCAGATCGCACGAGCGTTGTGCGACGAAGAAAGAGTGATGGAGAGAGTGGTAGGGAATGGAGGTATTAAAAAAAAAAAAAAAAATCTAGCGAAAATCAGTTGCAAAATTTTTCATGTATTTCCTTTTCTTTCCTCTCTTACGGCCAATTTTAGAAAATCCTCATCAAAAACTTTTATTGGACAAAGACACCCCATACGATTGCCTTCGGTAAAGAAAAATTTTAAAGCTCCCCTTCCGATACGGTGGGATTAACGTCAAAAACCGTTATACAATCTATTAATACCTATCTGTGTCTGTAGTTGCTACAGTTTTGGAGAAAACGAAAACTGCTGTGATATGGACAGATAAAACCAATTTTAATGGGGTTTCATAAGTATTATCAAACCTTTAACTTACTTCTCATTAACAATCTAGTTTAAAGTTTTTTAGATTGGAGTCAAATTTGAGTTAAGAATTTATTCATGTTAAAAGAAATGCTGAGATTTCTATTAGATATCTATTAGAACAGCCGCAACTTTATCCCTGTTTGCAAGCACTTCGAAATTTGATCATTTTTGTTTTTGTGCTTGAGAGGTGAATGCCATTTACGCACTGAGTGTGGGACTCCCACGATCGCAAGCGACTGGACTACCACCTAAACACCTCCCCTTCAACCCGAAAACCTAACCTTGAACCGTTTGACGCATGACTTCGGGCCACGTCTCATTTTGTTACGCTGTGAGGCGCTTTCAAGCTGAGAGGAATCGCTAGAAAAGGGATCCCCTAGCTCCAACCCCCCGGCTGCTGTGAGTCCCATTTATCATTTAAGACTGCCCGAACATAATGTGCCACGTGGTTACATTTGTCAACTGATTTGAGCATCACCACGGCTATATTCGCCGGGGTGAGCTCTCCCGTCTCCCTGTAGAGGTCCCTTCGCAGCCTGCCGCATTTTTCGCACGCAAAAAATTTTCGGCAGGCATTGTCTTTCTCTCCTGGGTAAACCGACAATTGCGGGACCGTGACTTACCAATCTTCTGGAGGTAAGACTGAAAACACCCATGCCCGCTCAAAACCTGGGTCTGATAGAAGTCAGTCTCACCATGCCTTCGATTTAACCATGGTCTCACATCCGGGATGAAGCGCGCAGTCCACCTACCCTTCGTGCAATTCATCCAAGACTGCTGCGGATCGTTGAATGAGCATTTATTACCGTTTTAAAAAGGGTGCTCCAGTCAGGCTTTATTCAGCTCCGGATAGCTCCGTTGGAGACGGCGCAGGTGCCACTTGTCCGCCCTTGGAGCCCGATTGGAAAGGCCGAACGAGGTTACGGCTCTCCGAAGAACAACGAGTGTGACTCTACCGAACGGAGATTCTACTCTACCAAATTGAAATTACTCCAGCGCTTGAAAGAAACACTTGAAAAAAACCCTCAAAACCTTACGCGTAACTTGACCACGACGGGCACTTGGCAATCCCGCGACTTCCAATACAAAGTTCCCCAAAATGAAACGCAGTGGCAACTTGACAGAAGCTGAACTTGGTGAAGCGTCCAACACGTGCGTACGATTGTCGCAGCATTACGCATACAGTGAAGAGATCCAACAGCTATCAAAGGGTGATAGTGTTCACACAACCAGCCGGTCAAAAGCCTTATCCCCATGGTTAGATCATGAAGATATCCTCAGGGTGGGCGGTCGCATTCAACAAGCACAACTTGCAGAAGTAGCAAAACACCCAGCCATTATCCCAAAGGATCCTTTAGCAAAACTACTAATCAATCAAGCCCATAAATTAACTCTGCACGGTGGCAGTCAGTTTACGTTGGCTACTCTTCGTTTATCATACTGAATAATATCAGGACAAACAACAGTGAAGCAGATGTTAAGAGAATGCGTAACTTGTTTCAAGATGACCGCGAGACCCAATTCACAACTAATGGGCAATCTACCAGCAGCAAGGGTACGTCTGGAAAAGCCATTTGTACACACTGGGATTGATTATGCTGGATAAATCACAATAAAATGAAATGGAGGACAAGGGGTCAAGACAACAAAAGCGTACATCGCAGTATTTGTCTGCATGACAACGAACGCACTCCATTTAGAACTAGTGTCTGATTTAACTTCCAACGCCTGCATAGTGGCACTAAGAAGGTTCATCGTAAGAAGAGGGAAAACTAGCTGTATCTACAGTGACAATGGTTCCAACTTCCTTGGCGCTAATAGATAACTTTAGGCATCATACAGAGCTTCGATGCAATCATGCAGTGCTGAAGCTGCCAATCAAGGGATTGAATGGAAGTTCATTCCTCCTAGTAGTCCTAACTTTGGGAGACTCAGGGAAGCCGGCGTGAAATCTATGAAAGCACATCTCTACAAAACAGTTGGACAACAAATCTTGAACGTGGAAGAGATGAATACGTTACTAGCCCAAATTAAAGCCTGCATGAATTCTCGGCCTCTTACACAAATAAGTTATGACTCGAATGACGTGGCGGCATTAACCCCAGGACACTTTTTAACTTGTGATAATCTCTTTGAAGTAAACAGTGAACCCAAAGAAAACAACTGCACTTTGATAAAGAGATGGAACCTGGTTCAGAAGATAAAACATTCATTCTGGCGAAGATGGACAGAAGGCTACTTGCAACGATTGCAACAAAGAGCAAAGTGGCTTCAACAACAAGACAGCTTCAAGGTAGGAGAATTCGACAACATACCTTCAATACAGTGGCCTTTACCTTCAACGCAGTGGCCTTAAGCGAGGATATTGGCAACGCATCCAGGACCAGATGGACTAGTATGTACCGTCACTCTCAAATTAAAGGGCAATATAACCAAGCGTCCTATCGTAAAATTATGCAGGCTGCCGTTCAATGAAGCTCAGTAGTCCTCAGCAGAAACAAAAATTGAACAGTCAACAATCGAAAGCGAACCCAAAACTGTTAAAGTTACCAAGCGACATTCCAAGCAAAGTACCGCATCTCAAAAGCAAAGACAGGTTTCTCCAAACTTAGCAGCTATCCCAACCATTCTGCTAACCACGCTCATGGTCCTTGGCGTTTCCCCATCTCTTACAGTATCAACAGCTACTGTGACATCAGTGACGGGTGGACTATACATGGAACAAGTAGGAATAGCCAATCTGATTCAAGGAACATTACAGATCAGCATCGAAATTTCTTCATCGATTTTCTGTACAACTCGCCAAGGGACTCCAACAAATACATGAAGCAAAGAGCTGGTTCGCTGTAATAGACACCAATCAAGTCAACATTCAATTTCTGGCAACATATCGGCGTGCCATTAAATATATTCAAGAAGTCAACGCAAAATACAACAACATTTTGAACACAAAACAAGGTATACTAGAATGAATCAAGCTAGCAGACCTTCAACAAACCATAAAGACCACCCAAGAGTTACTGCCAGCACATCCCTCAATCTCACACACCACCATGTCTAAACTAACCATAGATTAACCAGGAGACTATCAATATTCATGGTTTCTTATCAATCATCGATCATCGTCGATTCGATCTTCTCAAAGCTACAGCGATTCCTCGTCAACAGATCAAGTTTCTGTTGACGTTTAGTGTCACCAACTCAATCATCGGCATCAACTACCCCGACCAAACTTACTTCGAGACAACTAGAATAGATGTTGCTGATGCACCAGAGTTAACATCCGGAACATTGCTGCTGATATGAGGACGAAACCACATTGTATCATAAAGGAACTCTATAACCTAAACGATCAACCGGTGTGTCTTGAAACAACCTTTCGCATATCGTCACCAATCCGGCAGCAAATGATGTCTCCTAACACATGGCTCTTCATCACCCCTCGGCCTATCCACGCTCAGTCAGTGTGCCAAGGAGTAGGCAACGACTTCCTAATCACTGGAACGGGAACAGTCAGGCTTACACAAGACTGACAATTCCAAGCTGAGGAGTTTATTCTTGTAGGCGATAAAACGATCACAGGACCTCCATTTCAAGTTTATTTATCGCCAAACGTTCAAGAGATCAACCTCACAATTCATCACACCGAGATAAGATTGTTGAACATCTTAAAGGTTATTCTACCATCCGATTCGTTCATGACCTTATTAGATCAACAAGAAGATCTGGTGAACAAAATTGATGAAATCCATTGGAAAGCTACACGGACTCACGCTGCAATGTCAACTATTTCCATTTCTTACATCGATGATTCTGCTGCCGCTGCTGTGGGGATCCCCAAATAGTTTGATTTCGCTTACTTTGCTGCCAATTCGTTGAACCCTTTCTCCATTCTGCTCTCCACCGCGGCCAATTTAGCTGCCAACACTTCTTCCAATCTCGATCCTTTGTTCGATACGTGCTTCCACTAACTTTGTTTCCCAACCGGCACTCTTCACCGGATGATTTTCACTGATCAAAAGAAGAGCGGGACATCCTTCCGTCCCCTTTCTATTAGTTTTTCAACCAACGGATCATTCTTGTAGGTCGAGGACCTTATAAATTCCAGTACGTGTGGTCGGCTGTGTAGTTTGTCACCATTGAAATCGGTGCTTTTGGGTGTTCACAGGAATCTCACTCTTACTAAACTAGTTTGGGAAAATGTCAGTGAGATACAATAATTCACTGACAGTTTATCAGTTTGTTTTATTTATCAGTTTGTTTTGTCTATCAGTTCATTTGCCTTATAAAACTGATATAAGTTCATACCACTCCTTCCTTCAAATGAGCAAGGAAAGTTGATTTTGACTGGATATGCTTCAAGCATTTCAAAAATAAGCCCCCAGTGACTGGTTGATTTTGTGGACGATTTAGAATTGATTTGTCTTGCATTGTTTTATTCGAGGGTTGGAATGAGGAAATTTGTGTCTGCTGTGATGACATGTTAGCAACTTGTCGACGCATTGAGTTTTTAGCCATTTTCAACCAATTCCTCTACTTTATTTGCGTGGCTTAACATCGATTTTTAAAGCTTTGCCATGAGTTCATAAACCTGATACAAGAGTGACATATTCGTAACGATAAATAATACGATTGATTAACCTTCACGTTGAGGCACGCTAGAATTTTCGACGAAAGAGGTTCGTTATCAGCAGCCAAGCTCGTCAAAATTGGAACACATTCACTATCCAGGGCCAAGCACAGACGACAGCAATTTTGCTGGACGAATATATCTTCTGTCATTACTCTTACACTTCTAACTCTTCACATTTAATCAAAGCTGACTTCGACCGGGAATGGATGAACTAATAAACAATGAGCGTTTCCAACTTTCCGAGCAATTGCTTCCTCACTCCAAGTACACTTCAACTTGATCACTTCACAAGCTCTGGGGCAAAATTCACATACTAGTGCTGCACGTATCAAAGATCTTGCCATCCGATCCACAATTGTCATTAACATTGTTACCGATATGCTGATCGATCGAAGTTTGGCTGGTTGCGCAATTGGAAAGAATGACGTTTGATGGTGTGTTGGTTAATTCATTGTTTTCGCTTGCATGTGTTGAATTCACAGAATACAAATTTATAATATATAATACATTTTCATTTAGGTTACTTAACGCTTTTCTTTTGTGTATGTTGAGTTCTCATAATACTAATTTATAATACATAATACATTGTTGTGTATTTTACTTTACACTTTCTGCTCGTCAGGTTTGCTTTTATTCACGGCTTGTAGTGTAAGGTCGGGCCAAGATCCCTTCGTGGTCGTCGCGAATTTAGCATACTTTGCGCTACCCCGTAGCATGCTGTCTCTCCTTGCCGGCAGCCATCTCCCTCGAGTCCTCGTTTCGATGCAGGTAAATAATGCGGTAGAGACCACCACATTATTTACCTGCAACAGATATCACGCCTGCAATAACTCTCACCGCCGAATCCGAGACTGTCGGATACGAAGATGCAATCCTCAGTGCTCCTCTTCTTGGTAACTGTGCCAGGCGTTTTCGGTATACCTCCTTACTGAGAGCGTCGCTCCATATTTCTGCTCCATGCAGTAGCACTGACCCTGCAACACTAATCAAAAAGCGTCTTCTGGATGAACTGATGCTCCCGAAGCAGCTTTCTCAACCGTTGCCCTGATTTGCTCAGAGAAATTCATCTTTGACTCGATCAGTAGCCCCAAGCGCTTTACCGTTGGCTTCGATTCGATTAGTATGTCTCCAATACTGATCATCTTTACTCTGGGGATTCCCTTTTTGTCACGATGACCACTTCGGTTTTCTCCAGTACTAAACTGAACCCATGAGCAGTCATCCAATCTCTCACTTGGCGTATTAGCATACCTAGCTGAGATTGCGCTTTTTCAATAGTGCGTCTAGCAACCAGAGCCGCAACATCACCCACATATCCGATCAAATACGACTCATCTGGCATCTCCAGTCTCAGTAGCCCATCGTAAGATACGTTTCACAGGTCTGGACCAGGGATAGATCCCTGGGCAACACCTGATGTAATTTACATCTTTCATTGGCCCTGTGTCATATCATAAAGCAAGCTTCGGTCCTTCAGGTAGCTCTTTAAAAGCCGCATTAGATATTCTGGAACTTGAAAAGCATTTTCCGGTGCATCTAGAATATCCACCCGTCTAGCGGAGTTGAAAGCGTTCCTAACGTTGAGTGTCACCAACAGCAACGACCCGTCACATGGTGGGGCTATATGCATCAGCCTTTTGGATCACGCTCACCACCTCTGTAATCGCATCAATGGTGGAATGCCCTGCTCTAAAGCCGTACTGCAGAGCAGCACGAATCGCGTTCGCGAGTCTTTCCTTGATGAGTTTTTCTTGCACTTTACCAGCAGTGTCTAGCGTGCATAACGGGCGGTATGCAGACGGCGATCCGGGATTTCCCTTCCCCTTGCTGATAAGCACGTTACCTTCCATTGTACCGGCAAAACACCATCTTATCGGCAAGTGTTGTTTGCAGAGCACCAAGTCAGGACAATGGTGATAAAAAAGTTGTTAACCCATAGCTGGAACACCATCTGAATCTAAAGCCTACCTTCCTATCAGTAAAAGGATTGACTCTTTCTGTTCCGGCTGGGTGAAAAGTGGACACTTAACTGTTGTTTCGCCATGGACGGCGTCAACACGGACGAGATTGGTGGGGAAGAGTGCCCACAAAATCTTGTCCATATTTTCCGCATCATCTATGCAAGGTTTCCGTAGGGCACCAAGCTTCGCATTACTAGCTTTTAGCCAAGGCCCCGTGAATCCTTGTGCACACTATCTAGTAGATCTTGCCAGCAGCGAGCCTTGTTGTTGTTAATTGATTTGCGAAGGCATTTTTTGGCCGCTTATATGCTTCTACCTGGTAGCATGCCTCGTCATGGCTTTACACCCATTTCTGTCAACCACCAGTACACTGGAGGCTTACGTGCCAGGGTTTTCCACGGTGCATAGAAGCTTTGCAAACAGTCGTGATGATGCTCATACTTGAGTTCACAACGTCTTGAGCTGCCAGTCCTTCCATCCCCTGCGAATCTCCCTGCAGAGGAGCACCTACTGTCCGCACCTCGACGAAACTCTTGACCTCCATCCTTCCGATGTTCCACCCAACTGTAGAAAGTCGAGAGCACGGATGTCAGGAGACAACATCTCTGATCCCAAGCAGAATGCACTGATGATCGCTGACAGAGTTGTCCTCTAATACTCTCCAATCGCGCATCTCCCGTACTAAGAAATCCGAGGGGAATGTCACGTCAGGTATGGTTCCTTCATAGCCAATACGGCGGAAAACCAGCGTCTTTCCAGTGTTTATTGCAATGAGCGCCCTCCTGGCCGCCATCACTATGGCTCATTCTCCCCACGGATCTGTTCGAAGCATGCCCCATTTGATTGATTTAGCGATGAATTCACCCTCAACGAGCACGTTGCCGTCTGCTTAGCTTCGAAAGATGATATCCGTTCGTTTTGCGTTAGGTAAACACCAAAAAGGGGGTCCCTGAGCACTAAACCAACACGAAACCACCCCCCGTACACAGCCCTCCGCCGGAAAATTACTGTTCCAAACTTGGATGGTGGCGGTAACAGTTTCATAAGGATACCATTATGTAGAACTTTCAGCACGGTGTTGCTCATTCAGCAACATAAAGTCGGCTTTCATGTTCCTCGCAAACTGCTCAGGCAAATTTTGGGTGGTTGAACGGTAGTGTAGGTTTAGATGCAGGATGCGGGTCATCACAGCTCTGATTTTGCCTTGGCTAGGGCTTCCTAGAATACCCGACATTTCTGTGATTCCAAGGCGTCCCCAAAATCAGGTCTTGGATCAGCATTCTTGCAGTGTGCCTCCTTTGTACACTTTTTTCTTTTAAGTCCCATTTCACCGCATTTGGAACATAGGGAGCTTTAATTGGGTCCTTTGGATACTTATGCGATGTGACCATAGCATTTTAAACATTAAAGAGGCTCTGCTCTTTGCCGTACCTTGCAGATAACCCACCCTATTCTTATTTTGCACTTATTCAAAACTTGTTTGGTATCCTATTTGGTCAAGTCAATGATGACGAAGTTTTCTAGTGTCAGCCTTGCTTTGATCGTGCCTACACTAGGTGCCTCCCTTTTGATGGTCACTTCTTCCTTAGCCAGGTCTGTGACGCAGTCAATGCCTCTGATTGTGATCGTTGCCATGGGCTCGAGCGAGGCTATATTTTGGCCTTTGCCGGAGATTTTCTTTACTGCATCGCAGTATCCTTTCCTCTTGTCGGCCTCTGCTCCAAATTCAACTAGTATATGGCCCGACTGCGTTGTTCCCACGGTTCATACATTTTCCCTGATTTGTCACAACACTTCTCCGTAGGATCGGCCACCTTGGGGTTTTACGAGCAGTGCCTCCGGCCGGGGTGTTTGTCGGGGTCCCTTTTTTGTTTCGTCTCAGATCTTTTTTCTTGTTGGTTGTCTGTGCGAACTTTATTTTTTGGCACTTTTTCAAGAAGTTTCTTTGCAGCTTTCTTCGCTCTTTTTGTCAGCACTGTCAGGAACCCCTAATGCGTCCCACGCCTATCATGTGCCTCTTCCTTAATTGTTGTATCCCGACTTCCTTCGATTGGGCTAGAGGCCATTCCTTTATTAATCTTGGATGATGGAGCTATTTGCATGTGCCTTGTAGGCTTAACACTTAACGCTTCTTTAACCTTCTGGTCTTCTTCGCCCTTTTGGTCCTCTTTGGCATTTAATTAGCCCTTCCGGTAATGCCGTATGAGGTATAAGAGCTCCTCTAATTCAAGGAGCCCAAGCTTTACTCCTTTGCTGGTTTTTGGCGACTCGCATGCACATTGTATTCTTTTTAGAACATCTCCCACTTTTTGCATTAGCCTCTCTTCTTGGTGCCGCTAGACAGCAATTGTACTTTGTGACCACGCGTTTTGAGAGAGGTTATCGGTTTTCGTTTCCAAGTACAGTACTTTCGCAATATTTTCGACGATGGCGATGAAATCACACAACGGCGCTATATTTGTCTGGTTATTTTTTTGCGTTTCCTGCCGTGATCTCTTTGTAGACATCAGGATGGTTTGTTATTATTTCCTTCAGTCGCTTCGGTAGCGACCGCAGCAGAATGTTTCCAGTAGGCTTCCCACTTGTGAATATTATGTGCGAAATTATGTCTTGAATATAATTTCCAGTCCAGTTCGTTTCCTGGATTGCCAGTATTTTTAATTTATATTGGCTGGCCTATTGTAAAAGGTCCTTAACAATGCCAGGGTTATTGAGTGATCTGATATTCCAGGATCCAAGGCCATAGTCCTTTTTTCGTTTCATTGCCGTGAGTTCTATCGATTTCGAGGCGCACCTGCAGGTTTCGAAACATTTTAGGGTTTTCAAGGGACGAAGATTTAGCCCGTCGCCCAAGCTCCAGTCTGATGGCATGGTCATTACGTCGATTCGTTATCAGGTGCGGAAGATTCACCTTCACCCTCTTACGCCCCCCACAAAGGAGGCGTAAGCAGGATTTATTAGAAGAGTTGTTGATGTATTTACAGTTATAAGCATTTCTCGGCATTTAACGTCCCATTATTGGGGAACCAGTAAACCCAATGTGTGACCCCGAGAGCATTTACTACCATTAATTGGGGGATTTGGGATGAGGAATCATGAAAGCTATGTGTTGTGGAAACAAGGTGTTCCCTCCTCTTTTCTCGAACGGGCGTGAGACCGTCTATGATGGAGTTCTTGCAAAGAACTCAACCTATAGTAAACCAGGATTCAAATTTCTATTTTAGTTAAAAAGTAACGGGAAGTGTCATGTGAGATATCAGAAAATGCTATTTTCTGACCATTTTCGCCGTAATTTAGTGTTTATGTATGCATAGCCAATAATTCATTAGCCACTACATACTAACAAGTTGTGCTACAGAAATTACTCTCCATATGCAATCTCAGTAAGTAAAATCCATCGGTAGATCGATTCTAGATGAGGAGAAATCAGTATCAAAGTGGGAAAATTGAACTTTATCCAACCGATTTCATAATTTATCGTTACTCGAATTTCATATCTGTTGAAATATTAACATTGTCACAAAGTGTGGCAGCACTGTTATTGCGAAATTCACTGTCAAAACCTAAATGTCACTCTCATACACACATTCAAGCAGTAGCACAGTTAGTCCAATCAGAACATTCAAGCGATCAATATTCAATAAAATAGAACTCCATAAAAGCGAGCATTTCTTTTAGTATAAGCATAAATCGTTGTCTTTCAATTTTGTCTAATTTATTTCCTGCGTTAAACTTGAAATTACAATAGGTTCTGGCCCAGTGAGCCTAAAATAGTTAGACAATTGAAAAATAGTGAGTCACATCGCCGAATGTGTAAAGTGTTTTATTCCAACAGTCGTCTTGTCATAGCGTAATGGAAAATTTTAAAAACGGTTTCTGGACTCTATAAAAGTGAATAAAAAGTTGGACAAATCCCATAAATATTTATAGTTAAAATAGACAAGCATCGCCCAATGTTTGTAGTGCAAAGCCATATCAATTAACTTCATCGTCGCATGAAATATTTGAATTTCACAATAGTGTGCAAGTGTTGCCGTTTTGTGTTTACAGTAAAGTGCGCGTGCACAGCAGTCGAACGTCGTCATTGAATTCAAAAGAACAGATTAAATAAAGCAGTGGCTACTCTTCGTCGGTGTTTACATACAGTTTTTTTTGTGCGATTTTGGCTGAAAGTATTTCACCATGAACGACAAAGACGATCACAATTTTATCGGCCACAAATTGAAAGATCAATCGAGTTACAAATTATGGAAATTTCAAATCACTGCATACATGAAATCTCGTGATTTGACCGATTATATTGAGGGTAAGAAACCCGACGATACAGCGAAAGAAGAAGACAAGTCGAAATTCAATCGAAATGAGGGAATGGCCATGAATGCAATTATTCAATCGGTTGATGCCACAAACGCGAATCTTGTTTTGGATTTTAAATCAGCGAAAGAAATGATGGATCAACTTGGCAGCGTTTATGAAAAGAATACCGAAATTCGCATAATGATTTTGTATGAAGAGTATTTCACAGCAAAAATGCGTGACGATGAGGGGATAGCAGCGTATATTTCTCGTGTGAATCAATTGTCATCTGAAATTGAACAGCAAAAAGAGAAGGAAAAGTTACCCGAAAATTTGAAAATGGCACGCATCATTTCTGGGTTGACATCGAGATTCAACAATTACAAAACGGTATGGTACAATACTACATCGAATCGTACGTTCACCAAATTGATGTCGTCATTACAATTGGAGGAAGACAATCTTGAACGATTGAATAAAGAAGTAGTCTCCAA
Organism: Odontomyia ornata; assembly: GCA_963969285.1. NCBI lineage: Eukaryota > Metazoa > Arthropoda > Insecta > Diptera > Stratiomyidae > Odontomyia > Odontomyia ornata. The sequence goes on along the minus strand of OZ017740.1, from coordinate 287,731,697 downwards.
TTCTAGTGCTGCGTTTTCAGCGAAAACAAAGAAAAATTCCAAAGCCAAAGACTCAAAGCCAAAGTCGAAAACCGATGATTTAAAGAGGAAAACGAAGTGCAATGCATGTGGTCAGAAAGGCCATTGGGCAAAAGATAAAGTTTGTCCAAAGCACAACGAATCGTCAATCAAAAGCGATAAAAGTAAAAGCAACAAAAATGCAATGGCATGGTGTTCCATCGTGACAGCTGAGCCAAAGTGTGAAGAATCGGAAAGCTGGTATGCCGATTCAGCCACAACAAAATACATGACATTTCATCGAGAATAGTTTACAGAGCTACATAAATACACTGGCCCGTGTAAAGTTGAAGTGGCAAACAAATGTCTTTTACCAATCGAGAGAATTGGCACAATTCTTATTGAAGCAAGAGTTGACAATCAGTGGAAGCCAATCCGTTTGGAAAATGTGTTGTATGTTCCTGAAATCAGCGAAAATTTGTTTTCAACGGGTGTATTAACGGATAAAGGCATCAAAGTTTTGATCGAAAAGGGAGGCTGCGAATTCATCGATGAAGCAAATAAAGTTGTTGGAGTTGGAAAGCGTGACTCAAAGAATCGACTCAAATTGGATTTTTGTTTGCGCATTGGTGAATACGCAATGGCTGCTGTTTCTCTACAACATTGGCATCGGAGGCTTGGACATGTCAATGTCGATTCTATCAAGAAAATGTGCAAGAATGATCTGGTCGCGGGCGTCGAATTGGCTGGCAGCGAAAAGTTTTTTTGTGAAGATTGTCAATACGGAAAAATGACCAGAGCAACACACAAGCGATCCAATAAGCGAGAATTATCAAGAGGAGAATTCATGCATGTAGATTTATGCGGTCCAAGCGAAATCAATGGAATCAGTGGTATGCGTTATTTTATGCTAGTTAAAGATGAAGCAACCAGCTTTCGTTTCACGTATTTATTAAAGTCAAAAGATGAAGCGTACGCACACTTGTAGGCATTGATTTCACTGGTCAAAAACATGAATGGCGCTCAAATCAAATATTTTAGATTTGACAACGGACGAGAATTTTTTAACCAACGGGTGTTAATTGATGTACTGCAAAACGAGGGCATACAATTTGAGGGTATTTCACCATATACACCTGAGCAAAATGGTCGAATCGAGCGTGACAACCGTACTGTTCAGGAGAGTGCGAGAACTATGCTCATAGCGAGTGGTTTACCGAAGTCACTATGGCCAGAAGCGGTACGTACTGCGACGTACTTATTGAATCGCACAACTAACAGTTAATGCGTTGGCGCTACGCCGTATGAGTTATGGTTCGATAAAAAGCCATATTTGGGACACATCAAAATTTTTGGAACGGAATGTTTCGTTCAAATCCCAAAGCAAACTGGTCGAAAGAAATGGGATCCAAAAGCAAGGAAAGTACATTTGGTTGGATTCGAGCCCACAACAAAGAATTTTCGTCTGTATGATCCAGAAAAGGGTAAAGTTTTCATGAGCTGCGATGTTAACTTCAATGAACAACCGGATAAATATGTGATTCGAGATGAATCGGATGGTAAGGAAATCATTGAGCATTCAGACGATGATGAAAGCAGCAAAACAAGTGATGAAAGCAGAGAACGTACTTTGGTAGAGCAACAAAATGACAAAGCCGTCAAGCAGGTGGTTGAAGAAACAGTAGGGAATGAAAATGAAAGTGATTCGTCTTTTGAAGATGCGTCAAATCAAACACCAGATAAACGACAAAATAGTCGATACGGTTTGCGAGAAAAAGTCAATGCACCAGATCGTTTAATGTATTATGGTCATTCAGCAGTAATGTATGAACCAACAACATATGAAGAGGCAATTCGTTCAGAGCAAAAACAACAGTGGAAGCAAGCAATGAACGATGAATACGATGCACTCATCAAAAATGAAACATGGGAATTGGTTGAGGCACCGATCAATCAGAAGGTAATTGATAATCGTTGGGTATTTAGGGTAAAGCAAAACCCAAATGGCGCAATCGAGCGATACAGGGCGCGTTTAGTAGTTCGTGGATTTACACAACAATATGGTGTGGATTATGAAGAAATGTTTAGTCCAGTGGCCAGATACACATCGATTCGTCTACTTTTGTCATTGGTAGCAATGAACGGAATAAAATTGAAACATTTTGACGTAAAAACAGCTTTTTTACATGGTGAGCTGAAGGAAAATGTTAACATGAAGCAACCAATTGGATATGAAGACGGTACTGAACGCGTGTGCAAATTGAAGAAAGGTTTGTACGGTCTCAAGCAGGCATCGCGATGTTGGAACCAGAAGTTCACATCATTCATGCCTAAGTTTGATTTCAAACAAAGTACATACGATCCATGCGTTTTCATTCGTCGAAGTGAAAACACGATGACAGTTATTGCGATTTACGTTGACGATGGCTTAATAGCGACAAATGATGCGAATGAAATCGATAAAATCACATCATACTTGCAAAACCATTTCGAAATAAAAGTTTCTGAGGCAAATTATTTTCTCGGTCTTCAAATTGAACGATCACCTGACGGGTCAATTCGTATACATCAAGAGGCATATGCAAAGAAAGTATTGGATCGTTTCAACATGATGGATTGCAATCCCATGTCAGCACCAATGGACTCTAATCAAAACCTTGGCGATTTTGTAAACGATGAGCACTGCGACACATATCCATATCGACAGGCCGTCGGAAGTTTAATGTATCTGAATGTCGGAACGAGACCGGACATAAGCTACGCTGTTAGTGCCGTAAGTCGTTATTTAGATCGATCGAGTGCGGCACATGTTGAGGCAGTAAAGCGCATCATGAAATACATGAAGGGCACACTAAATACAGGTATCCTTTATTAAAGTAATGTTACTTTTGATTTCGTTGGCTATAGTGATGCGGATTATGCCGGAGACAGTGAAACGAGAAAGTCAACCAGTGGCTACGTTTTTCACATTGGTTTGGGCGTCATCAGTTGGGCATCAATGAGACAAGACGCAACAGCATTGTCTTCAACGGAATCTTAATACATGGCTGCATGTCAAGCAATCAAGGAACTCGTTTGGCTGAGGGGAGTCTTGTCTGAGCTCACGATGATTGATGATTTAAAAGCAAAATTCTACGTCGATAACTTGGGCGCGATCAAATTGGTAAAGAATCCAGTATTCCACAAGCGGACGAAGCATATCGATGTTCAATATCATTATATCCGAGAGAAATACGAAGAGGGATATTCTGAATTGATTCATATTGGCACAACAGAGCAAGTTGGGGATGTACTGACCAAAGCATTGAACAAAAATCGTCATAAATATTTGTGCAAATTAATGGATTTAACCTTTGAATCAAATACTAATTAGCGTAGAGTTTTTGAAACAATGAGTGGAAGTGGTGAAATATTAACATTGTCACAAAGTGTGGCAGCACTGTTATTGCGAAATTCACTGTCAAAACCTAAATGTCACTCTCATACACACATTCAAGCAGTAGCACAGTTAGTCCAATCAGAACATTCAAGCGATCAATATTCAATAAAATAGAACTCCATAAAAGCGAGCATTTCTTTTAGTATAAGCATAAATCGTTGTCTTTCAATTTCGTCTAATTTATTTCCTGCGTTAAACTTGAAATTACAATAATATCGTTCAGATGAGACCTGATACAAGTAAACTCGACGATTCGGTGAAAACAGAGTACTTTTACCCTACTTCGTTCAAAAGTTATGTGTTACATAAAAGAAAGCAAAAAAACATACGTATGAAACAGATAACATTCTTCTTCTATGGAAGTAACTTAAAAGTATCAGCAGCTCAAATTGTTCATCATCGAATAATCTGAAACGAAAGAATTTCTAATTCTTCCCATGTACATACTATATCACTATGAAAATCTATTTGAATTCACTATAACTGACGCATATAACTAATCGGATCATGAGTGTGCAATAAATCAGCACACTATCATCATACATGTAAAGTTTGAAGGATTTACAGCTCACGCATGGAATGTGAAATGTACGTAATTTGAATTTCGATTGCTCCCTCTCTTTCACTTTGCAATTTACAATCTGGTTCATTTGAATAGGATGGAATGGAAATTGACCAGGTGCTCAATCCTAATGCATGTCCATTTCCATAAATATGCAAAAATAACCACACATCGCGCAAGCAGCATGCAACGAACCATCTAATGGCTGCACACGGTTAAATAATCTGATTGCCTAGTGAACCAACTCATGCTAGTTCTCAGTTGTTTGTTATTAATTATGTGAAAAGTTTTTGATGGAGCGGTGCTGGTAATGAAAGCATCCAATATTGTCGGTAAGTCAACAAATCCATCCAGGTGTATGCTCAGCATCAGTGCAGATAAACGCATCACAAATTAGTTGAAGCTACTGTGGGTTAAAACAGGATATATACCACCTACTCAGTTAACACTATAGATTGCTGAAAAGCTAGAAACTCTGAAATGCATTTGAAAATTTTTCGAAAACTTTTGATCCATTTAATCCCCCTGGTATATTATAAGAATTTGCATAAAATCAGCGTACAGGACCCTGAATTCGTAAATATTAACTAAGCTTTGTCACATAAATTGATATCTAACCAAGTAAGTGTTTAAACTTTGACTGAATATTAAGTCTAAACAAGTTGGGTGGACAAAATTACGCTCTTGTCAGGAGCGTTTTGTACTCAACCTTCAATATGCAGTCACCAAAAATGAATTAACTCAGATTCAAGATCTTTATTTGGTGATTTTTAATTTTTACATCTATACAATTCATTAATAACTTAACCTAACAACACACATGCGGGTTGTGCCTTAGGGCTTTTCCCGTAGTTCAATAATAATTTACTTTAATTAGATTATAATATTATTTTGTTGGTAAAAGAAAACTTTAAAATGTTAACACCCACAACATTATCAGGCACTAATAGATTGTAAAAGAAGTTTGTTAAAAATCATTTGCTCTAACAACTAGTTTTAAAATTGATTTCCTTAAAATTAAGTGCATTACTTCCTTAAGACTACCTTAAAAACTACTCATTAGCTGCGTCGATAGAGCGGTTGCCCGTCACTCTCCTGACAAATCCTGCCTTGTGCTCCATGGCTCTCCTGATTCCCGCTTCCGCAAGCTTTTCTGCATACGATTTTATCGTCTCCATTCCTGTCCCCTGATACAACACTTCGTTGGAGTAAGACCGTCCGTCATCCTGTCTGCATAGGCCTGCGCAAGCCCAAAGGACTTTTTGTTCCACTAATCCTATCTTGCCCGATTTTGTTTTCGGAGCTCCGATCCATATCATCACCGCATATATTCTGCTCGGACGAATCAAGGTTTTATAGGCAAAAACCTTGGCTCGCTGTCGAATGTTTCCTGAAAATAGGTTGTTGAGTTCCTGACGGCAACATCAACGCTTCAATGAACTTACATAGTTATTCAAGGTTATTTAGCACTGGAATAAATAGCTCATTCGTAATTAATTCGATTTATTTTATTGAATTTAATTCACTAAATTCAATTCGTCACAAAGCAAAAACACTTTAAATTTCGAATACCACATTTCATTTTAATCAATCGAGTAACCCATTTTTCATTAATTTTTTAATTTGTCAAAGCTTTTAAATAAAAGGCTGCTCAGTGTTCAATTGTTCGTTGGTCTGTATCATAGCTGTAAACTTTTTAAGAGAAATGTAATATAAATAAATTTGAGACTGAAAATAAAAATAATAAAAGCAAAGTTCGGGACATAAATCCCGGCGCAAACATTTGGAAGCCCCGGCGAGATGCACTTGGTATTTATTTTGCCACCCATAACTAAATAATTGTATTTCCCCGGTGAACAGGTCGTGAAGTGCTGTGTGGTGTTTTGTGTAGGGTCGTTATATAACCACACTTTCTGTTTCCGGCCGCTTTCCGACTTTCTACGCGGTGGCGAATGTGGATCGCCTGATTGAGGACCTAAAAGGATTGGCTCGAATCGTCGAAGGCGTCATTTCAAACTACAAGAAGTATTCGCCCTCAAAGAAGCAGGAAGCCGGGTACCAAACGAAGTGACTGTGGCAACTGGAGGCGGCATGGGAGGATTTTGAACTAGGCGATAGTCACATCCGATCCCTACTGGAGTTCGCTCCGTCGCACGAGTATTTGACGTAACATATACTCGTATACGACACTACCAAAAGCAGCTACCTCCATTACCAGCAGCACTTCTGCATTCAAATGCGTGCCAAAACACACGTGCACACGCCAACTAGGGAAAAGTCACCAAAAGGGCTCGAAATTCTAGGTAAGACAAGGACTACACTGCAGAAGCCTCAGCACCAAGAGATGCCAGTGTGGTCAGGATGCTGCGTCGCTACAAAGTCATGGCAGCCTCGTTGAGGAGGATCATCGATCGTTTAGACCAGAAGGAGGTCACTCGGACCTGGGCAGGAGTAAACTCATGACCCTTCAACGAGGTTGGCAATAGCTGTATGAATATCACCTGCAGATCGTCGAGCTCCATGATGATCCTGAAGCGTATGGTTTTAACGTGTAACAGCACACTCATTTGGAAGAGCTTACCCAATATTGGGTCATACGTCTGGAACCGAGAATGGATGAACTCAGCGCCACACCTGCCTCAGCGACTCTGCCTGTAAATCCTCTTACCATACCTCTGCCGAAACTAAAACTCCCCGCCTTTGATGGAAACTTTTAACATTGGCAACACTTCCACGACTTGTTCATACAAATGGTGCATAGCCAACAGATGTCCAAGTGCCAAAAGCTATGGTACCTCAAGGCCGGTCTCACCGGAGAAGCGGAGCTTTTGGTTCGAAATTTTACATTGTCGGATGACAACTGCGACGCCGCTTGGACAACCTTGAAGGAAAGGTACACCAACGGCGATTATTAGTAGTGACGCTCATCAACAAATTGATGAGTCAGCCATCTCATGCTAATGAAAGGCCATCAGTGGCAGCAATAAAGGCTCGACATGACACCACACAAGAGTGTCTCAGAGGCCTGGAGAACCTGCAAGTGTCCACAAGTTGCTGCTACATGTGCTACTCTCAAAATTGGCTCCAGCAGCTCACGCATCATATGAACAATCGTTATCCAACCGCGCGACCTACCACTCTTGAAGAGTTTGTTCGACTTCATGGAAACGCATTTCCAGGCTCTCGAGACACTCGGCCATAAAACAAAGGAACCGAAGGTCAAACGTAGGAAAGCCACCAAGTCGACCGTGGTCGCCACGATAGCTTCTGGGGGCGTAATTTGTGAGAAGGATCACCCGCTTTACCACTGCTCGGATTTCCTCAGGATCACTGCTGCAAAGAGACTAAGTTTCGTGCGCGTTAAGAAGCTGTTCGTGAATTGCCTTCGAGAAGGACATCAGGCTTCCAGTTGCGTGGCCAGAAATCGCATGCAGTGTTCCAAGAATCACAACACCCTGCTACATCTGCCTGGAGACAACAAGCCCAAACAGACTAAAACGATATCCTCGAGCACGACAACAACAAAATAAGACTCGAAACCGTAAACAAATGCGGAACCGCCATCGGTTGCTTTAACGACTCTATGGAGCCCCGACCCCAAGGACATGTACTTCTGGGCACAGCCGTCGTCAGGCTGGTCACCAGCAATGGGAAAACGACGGGTTGTCGAGCTGGGCTAGATCCGGGCTCACAAATAAACGTAGTTGCCAAAAGAATCATCAAACAAGTTGGGTAAACAGACCTACGCTCATGTCAGAAGGTTTTGTATTCAATTTACAAAATGCAGTCACCAGATTGAATCAAATCAAGAAACATGTCAAAGACGATTTCATTGGAGAAAATATGAAATACGAAGATCATACTATTATTAACAAAGTTGAACGAATTTCGGCTTCTGAGGTTTTTGGTATTGTTATACTCATAAATATCTCCCTTGATAATTATTTCAGATGTCCATCCGCGACGGAGGAAACACATTTTTCATGTATTTTCCCCCTGTGCCCCCACTGAAGCAAAAACTGACTGTTTAGCAACTGTTTTGAAAAGCTCCCAGGGGCCACTCTCCTGTACTGTTATCATCGATTAATGGCCAATTTTTTCGAATCCTAGAATGGTTACAAAACCCTTTTGCTAGGAGCTCTCTCCCACCTCCTTGGCTTGTTTCATTTATGAGCATTAATTGTAAGTACTCAGCTTCAGTCATTCATTAAATTGAATCAAGTGTTCAAAGCATGCACCTTAAACGTTGAAGTTGGGAAAAAATAACTCAAAATTATTCAATCTTCGCATTTAAAACGGCCACTATTTTGTTTTACGAATACTGATACCACTAGCTGAACTGATTCTCAAAGGTATACATGACACCTATCATTCCTGAAATTTTCATGCAAATCCTAGCAAAACTGTAGTGTCTGAGTCGGTAAAAAGTGCATGTTGTTCCAAAGCCATATGTTGCCACAGTAATACATGCAGCGCATATTGTTCCATAGTAATACAGGAAAATTCAAACCGCTATAACTTCGCTGAATATGATTCAATCTTTATGAAACTTTCAGGAGAGATCAATCTCATAAATAAATATCTAGTTACTGAATTTCATTGAATCTTAGGGTACCGTTAAAATTTTATTCAAGAAAACATAAAATCGATAAATCATACTATTACTAACAAAATTGAGTGAATTGCGACTTCTAACGAATTTGTTGTTGTACTCACCAAGGCCTGCATTCCTGATTTTTTTCAGATTGGACACCAATTTTTCGTGTATTTCTCCTCCCTGTGCGCCCCTGGAAGCAAACTTTGCCAAACTAAGACCTGTTTTGAAAGATCCTCATCAAGATCTTTCATTTGATACCCACATCGGCTACCTTCAATGACATTTTTTTTTTCGGGGGGTCACTCTCCTATATGGGGAGACCCCCCGTAAATACCTTATAAAATTTTATTGTAGTTGAACTTTGAAGAGATCACCACTTTACACCCACACACAAAATTTGATGTTTCTAGCTTAAGTAGTTTCCGAGAAAAACTGCTGTGACACACGGACGGACGGACGGACGGACGGACGGACAGACGGACATACGGACAGACTGGTCGCGAAACTGGTAGGGTTTTGTAAAATAATTTTACAAAACCCTAAAAATTGGGTTTATCATCAACACCACACCTTGCCCTCATTGGAACGGTAGGCGGTAGTACTGAGATGGCATACCATAAGGTAAATCTTGTCCTTATATCCAGTTTATCAGGATATGCCGCGCAGTTGGAAGCCTACGTTATGGACAAAATTATATCACCGCAGCCGTCTCAGGACTTGAACATATCGGGATGGCACATTCTCAAAAACATAAGGCTGACAGATCCAGACTTCCACTGAACGGGGCGCATCGACATGTTGCTGAGTGCCAAACACTTTTACGAGGTCCTAGCTATTGGACAAATAAAGTTGAGCCCACAACTTCCAGTGCTCCAGAACACGCTCCTAGGTGGATTGTAGCCGGAAGAGTGATCACACCTCAAGTATATTTCGTGACATGCGGCATCGTGGTAGACGATAACCAGCTTAATCAGCTCATCAAGCGATTATGGAAGGTCAAGGAAGTACAGATCCGCAGCACAAGGGTATTTTAACTGAAAAGGCTTGCGAAGTATATTTTTATAAGACAATGACAAGACGTCCCGACGGTCGTTTCTTGATGAAACTCCTATTCAGCAAGGATCCTGAGATGTTAGGTGATTTCCAAGCAGCGGCCACTCACAGATTCATTGCCTTGGAGCATCAACCGGAGAGGAACCCTGATCTAAGACTTCCATACGAGGACTTAATGGAGGAGTATATTCAGCTTGGGCATATGGAGGAGGTGACGTCGCAGTAGTGGGAGGAATTACGATACTTACTTCCACATCATTGTGTGCTGAAGCCTGACAACAGTACAACTAAGTTGCGGGTGGTTTTCGATGCATCCAGTAAGATGACCACAAATTTTTCATTGAATTATGTCCTTCATACAGGACCTACTATCCAGGATGACCTCTTTTCGATTCTCCTGCGTTTCAGAATGCTTTGTTTTGTATTCACCGCCGACATCGAGAAGATGTATCGGCAGGTAACGCTACATCCTGAAGACCGTCGGTATCATGGCTTAATTTGGAGAAATAGTTCAACACAACCAGTGCGATACTATCAGTAACCTACGGCAAAACATGTGCCCCATATCTAGCTACAAAATGTCTACAGGTTCTAGCACAAGAGAACGGGCAGAAAGGTCTCCTGGGCAGCAGTGCGTTGGAAAAGTGACTACGTCACGACTAGGGCAGACAGCTTAGGGGAGGCACTTCGAAAATAGCCGGGGCTATGCACCATACTCTTAAGCGCAGGTATGCATTTGGGCAAATGGTGTGCTAACCATCCTCTATTGTTCAAGCAGATTAAACCTGAGAACCAATAGGTCCAGCAGTTTATACGAGGATTATATTAAGACGTTAGGAGTCATCTGGCGTCCCAAGATTGACAAGTTCCAGATCAAAATCAACCTGGATCCAACCGATGCGAGGTTCTCCAAGAGGACGATGGCATCTGATATAGCCAGAAAGTTCGATCCATTGGGCATTCTGGCTCCTATGATAGTAGCAGCCAAGCTATTTCTGTAGGAATTATGGTGATTGGAATTGGACTGGGATGCAGCATTACCAGTGAGGGTCCGCACCCAGTAGCCCGATTTCCGCAGTGGTCTGTCATCATTATAGCAGGCCCGATTTTCTCATCACATCAATACAAGTGAAAACTCGTGCAAGCACAGTTGCACACCTTATGTGATGCCTCCGAGAAAGCATATGGCGCAGCGATATACATGTGGTCAACCCCGAGGAGCGGTCAAGTCATCGTCACGTTGCTGTATGCCAAGGCAAGAGTGACCCCCAACCAAAACACTAACTGTACCGCACCCGGAGTTGTGTGCGGCAAAACCAGGCACTGAGCTCACAAGATGAGTTGCGACAGCGCTCAATCTGTAGGAAGTTTTTCAGGTATTCTGGACTGATGCTGAGATTTTCTTGGCACGGATCAACTCTACTGCATTATCGTACAATACCTTTGTGGTGAACAGGGCCTCGGCTATACAAACCCTCTCAAGGCCGATGGCGACACGCGTTGCATCTGAAGACAACCCAGCTGATATCCTGTCATGTGGGATGGCGTCGACTGAAATGAGCCGCTGTAGTATATGGTTTCAAGGACCACCATTTATTTCCAGGGCAGAATCAGTTTGGCCTTCCAAGTATCGGAGTGGGGGCCCTTGTGACTTGGAGACGAAACGGACCAAGGCCGCTATGGTACCGGCAGAGGCTCCTAAAACACACTTCATTCAGCGGATCCAACACTGCAACTCCTTCAATAGGCTGCAGCGCATAGTGGCCTACATGATGCGGTTTATCTGTGGTCTCAAGGCGGCAGTTAAGCAATCTCAACTGACAACTCAAGCGCCCACGAGTGATGAATAATCCATAGCACTGGAGATCATCGTGAGGTATGTACGATCACAAACTTTTAACTGCGAACTTTTGGACATCAGGTCAGGGAGGCAAGTCTCCAAGCACTGTCTGTTGGTTGGACCGGTGCCATTTCTGGATCCGGAGGGAGACTGGAGGCTGCCTAGATCACGTTTAATGCCAAACATCCAGACTGCTGATGATTGACATTCATCGCCACTGCCATCTAGGTGCGAAAACACTACTTGCTTCCACTAGACAGTGGTTCTGGCCAATTCAAGGAGAACAACTCACGAGATCGATCGTTCAAAGGTGCGGTGGTGCACCAGAGTCAAGCATAAGCTGTTTTCACATGTCATGGAAAACCTGCTGTAGAGGTACCCGACTGCAAAAAGGGTACCTAGCCATATTTTGCTGTTTCGCTACAAAGGTCTTCCATCTGGAGCTAGTCAGCGATCTAAGCATAGAGGCATTGCTCTGTACTCTCAAACGTCTCCCGAAACCTATTTTGCGACAACGCCACCAACTTTGTTGAGCTCGCAACCAGCTATCAGAATTGTCGTCCTCATTATATTCCAACGAAGCGCGTCAAGAAATAATGAAGGCATGTTCCAGCCGGGGAATCGAGTTCCACTTGTGGGAGGCGGTGGTCAAATCAGCTAAAAATTTGATCCGTCGTGGCGTTTCGTCGGCGACTCTCACCTACGAGAAGTAGCATACCTTGGTGGTTGAAGTGGAGGGTATCCTCAATTCTAGACCACTAATTCCGATGTCAACTGATCACAATGATTTGGCAGCCTTAACTCCAGCACACTTTCTCATCGGGGAACCCCTCACAGCCATGGTGGATAGTCGCGCAGAACCAGTTACTGGGGGTCTCCATGCCCGGTGAAAGCTAATCAGTCACCTCAAACTCGAATTCTGGAGACGATGGTCGCACGAGTACTTGGCGCAGTTGCAGCATCGAGTCAAGTGAAGACAGTCAGACCCCAATGCGATCCCGAGAACAATGGTTATCATAAACGAAGATAACACCCCATCGATGAAGTGGGCACTGGAGCAAATTATCCAAACGTACGAAGGCGCCGATGGTTTCGTAGGAGTTGCTAATGCCAAAACCGGCTCCGGAACTTTGAAAAGGCCAATACACAAACTGACCCCGTTACTAATATCCGACGACGTACCAAGTTCATCCCCACTTGACGAAGGAAGTTTCCCAGATCAGTGGCGACGACATCCCAAGCACAAGGTGGCGATCGATGCAAACCGGTAAGTTAATTGTGGCGCTCCTCTTGATGTGCGTGCCTCTCTCCCATAGCGCACGCCTCTACAACACAACAACCAGACTGCATACTGATCTGTATTTTCAACCATTAGGTCGAGTCGGTCAGCAAGTGGAAGTTGCTCATTTATAACGAATTGGGACCGTATTGGCGGGAATTGGCTATTCTACAGAACGGAACGAACCTTGTGGACTCTTTCAACAACTCCACTCATATCACTGAGTCTGCATCAGAAATCGAGGAACTGCGACGACAATTACAAGCGCAAGATGTTTCATGGACCAATCAAGTGACCGATCTCGACAACGGCTGCCTAGGCATTCGCGGATTAGTCATACTGGGGATCTACCTCCGCTGGTGTTCGTGCAAACAACAATCCAACCAACAGTGCCGCTACCTAGACGCTACAGCCTACCGCACACCTTGAAGGAGGTTGAACGCACCGTTCAACGGGGGGTGGATGTTGAGTTGCTTACACCCCTGAGCGCCCATCCCGGCCTGATCCCGCAGCATCAACGGTTCAATCAACTTACAGAGTTATTTAAGGTTAATTAGCATTGTAATAATTAACCCACTCGTAATCAATTCGATTTAATTGATTGATTTATCAATTGATCGATAATTTTAATTCAATTCGCCACAAAGCGAAAAGACTTTAAGTTTCGAATCCCACATTTTCATTTTTATCAATCGAATAACCCATTTTTCATTCATTTTTCAATTTGTCAAAACTTTGGAACATATTTTTATTCATTGTTCAATTGTTGATGGGGTCGTTATATATATGCTGCGGATTCTTGTCCTAATGTGCCTTGTTTCAATCGTTAGTTATTCAATGTCTCTGTATGGTTAAAAAGAAAGTAAAATAAAGTTAAATTTTTAAAGTCTATAAAAGAATAATGTTCGGGACAAAAGAGTCCCGGCGCAAACATCTGGCTTTGAAGCCGTTTACGATGATTCACCTTTTTTGACCATGATCTTTTTCGAACGACATTTTCATATCTTACCCATTTTTCATCGCCCGTAATGGTTTCCTTGAAAAATGACTCGATTTCGTTGCGTTTTATTAGCATTTCGCAAATGGAAATTCGATCGATCAAAGTTTTTTGTGTTGATACATGCGGTACCGAAACGTCGAGCTTCATTGTGTATCCAGCGTTACGCAAATGATTCAAAATTATTTGGAAATGGATATTCAGTTCCTTAGCAATTTCAAGGCTGCTTATGTGTCCGTCTTTTTAAATTTTTTGTAAGATTTTATCAACTTTTTCAGTGATTGGTCGACCTGAACGAGGTGCATCTTTGCCATCAAAGTTTCCAGAACGAAAGTGAGCAAACCATCTCTTGGCTATGGATTTTGACAAACATGATATGATATGCAGCATCAACCAGCGTTAGTATTGCAGCCAGACTACCACAATTCTGCAGAATTGATTGAACCTAGTCTCTCAATTGTTACTAGAAGTAAGTCGTTGTTGAAGCCGCTATCTATTAACCAACAACCAACGGTTTCGGAAGCTGACAATTTATATGTACCTGATACATCACTAGCTGCTCAACAAGATATGCAGATACAGCCAGCGTTCGTACTACAGCCGGACTGGTCAATCTGGTCAATCAATCGTCACTTCGAACAACTCGCTGTTGAGGCCGCTTTCTATTAATCAACAATCTTATTTACTTATCATCAGCCCACCTGGTTCTTCATCCAACAGTTGGGGAGCGATTCCAAAGAAAATACCACCTCCAATTCAACATCAGAAATCAAGTGACCTCGTTCCCTCAACAGATCTCGATTCTCCTGTCATTCGTGCTTCTATACCTTTGAAGAATATCTTCATATCTAGAGTGGCGTACGATCCTTCAGTTGAAGACCTAAAGCGTTATGTCAACAAAAAGTTTGGATCATCCGTTAAAGTCTTTAGTTGTCATAAATTGACTAAGGAAAATTTAACGGACAAAGTAGTTGCCTCATTCAAATTGGTGATTTCTGCAAATACTGATATTGTCCTGAATTCGAATTACTGGCCTGCTGGTGTACTTGTTAAGCCATTTGAATCTAGATGAAGAAATTTTCGTCGGGCAATAAACGACATCCTAAAGCTCTAGTCACAAGTAATCTTAATGAATATTCTGATAATCATAATGTTTTTTCTACTGTCAATGAATCTCTTTCAAACCTTAACACTCTTCAATGTAACTTCTCTTCTCTAATAAAATGTGTTTATCTATTTTTTACCAAAATGTATGAGGATTAAGGACCAAGCTTGAGGAACTCTTTATCTCTTATCAAGTTAGTAATGATTCTATTATCTGCTTTCCGAGACCTGGCTGAATGGAAACATTTTAAGTAGTGAAATGTTTCCTGATCATATTGTACATAGATGTGACCGTGACCTGATTGCCACTAATAAGGCTGATGGTGGTGGAGTTTTGGTTGCAGTTAGTAAAGCTCTACCTAGTTCTCCTTGTTCTGATTTCTGTTTTTCTCCTACTTTAGAATGTGTTACTATCAAAATTTCGCTCCGTCATAATACATAGTTCTTGATTTTGTCTATTTATATTCCTTGTAATTCACCTTTAACTGTTTATGAGACGTTTTTTGATGATCTATCCTCTTATCTAGTTTTGCGACATCCTCACGCCAAAATAATAGTTTGCGGGGGGATTTTAACTTACCATACATAGAGTGGAAAAATTATACTACTCCTTCAATCTCGTCAGTTGACCCTTTTTCTATAACCCTGTCATCTTTCCTATCTCATTGCTCCTTCTCTCAATTTAACCATATCCGCAATCGTAATGGTCGTCTCCTTGACCTTGTTTTATCAAATGTTCCAGTTGGCTACTTATCTGTATCTCAAGCCTTACATCCGTATGTTCCTCCTGATCGGCACCATCCTCCTTTACCTATAGATCTTATAGTCGATGAAATTAAATTTAACAAACCTCATCCTACTCCAAAACTTAACTTTTTGAAAGCTACCTATGAAGCTATTAATACAGAATTACTTTCAGTCAACTGGCTAGATTTCTTTTGAGGCCTCTATTGTGAGGCTGCTTTGGATAAATTTTACATATACATAGTCCTGCCATAAGTTCTGTCACATAATTTCTCACATTGGCAACACCTTTATTTTATGAGTGAAATTTCAATATCGGCCAGTTTTATAAACGTCATAATGTTGTTGACAGTTGATGGTCATTTAAAGTTTGTTCGTTAACGTGTGAAGATGGAATGGGGTATAAATGAAAACCAATTTGCAGTGATTGCACTACATAAGTGTGGAAAATCCGCGAGTGAAATTTTCAAGTTGTTGTGCCCGTTAAAAATAACGCAAAGATTTGTGTATCGTGCGATCCAGAGATATAACGAAATCCAGACTATTGAAGATCGACCTCGTTCTGGACGTCCGCGTGATGTACGTTCTTCTGCTGCCATCAAAGCGGTCGAGAGTCAAATTCGTCGAAATCCGCTTCGTAAACAACGAATCATGGCTCGAAAGATGAACATCTCCACCCGAAGTATGTCTCGCATCATAAAATCGGACTTCGGGATGAGTGCCTTTCGACGATCAACGGGACATTTGCTGACTGAGCAGTTGAAGCAAATTAGGAGCACCAGATCGAAAGAGCTCCTTCAGCGGTACGGCAACAACAAACATCGAGAAATTTTATTTACCGATGAAAAAATGTTTACGGTGGAGGAAAATTTCAACCGCCAAAATGATAAGGTCTATGCCCACAGCTCCAGAGAAGCCCGAGAAGTTGCCACTAGGGTACAGCGAGGACATCATCCAGCATCAGTCATGGTATGGTGGGGTGTCAGCTACGGAGGGGTCACCGAGCTTCGTTTTTGCGAAAAAGGCGTAAAAACTGCAGCGAAAAATTATCAAATGGACATCCTGGAGGGATGTGTGAAGCCGCTGAACTCTAGGCTATTCAACAACCGACATTGGGTTTTCCAGCAAGATTCTGCGCCAGCCCACAAAGCTCGAACCACACAAGCGTGGTTGGAAACCAATATTCCAGAGTTTATAAGGGCTACGGAATGGCCTTCTGGGAGCCCAGATTTGAATCCCCTGGACTACAAACTGTGGGCGGAGTTAGAGTCCATGGTGTGCACGAGACGACACCTAAATATCGAGAGCCTTAAGCGATCTTTGACAGAAGCAGTAGCTAATTTTCCGCTAGAAACATTGCGTACTGCTATCGATGACTGGCCCAACAGATTAAAGAGCTGTGTAAAGGCTAAAGGCAGCCACTTTGAATAATTTGTTGCTTATTTTACTTCCATTAGTATGCCAAAATAAAATATATTTTCCTTTTTCAAAAACTCTTTTTCATTTATACAAAAATTGCTCATATACGTGTGACAGAGTTTATGGCACGACTAAGTATACTCGTATTTATAATCTTATTCGTATTTTATACGCCTCTTCAGACATTCCGTAAAGCAAATCATAAGCCTTGGCTTACAAAGCGAGTACTTAGTGCCCTACGAGCAAAAGATAAGGCACATCGTGTCTTTAAATGACACGGCACTATTGAAGCAAGATGTAATTTTAGCAGGCTGCGTGCTTTTGCCAAAACAGAGATCAGATATGCTCTGTAGGCTTATTTCAGCAGTCTGGATAGCTCTCTTGTGGCTAAAAATACAAAGCCTTTTTGGTCTTATATAAGGTCGCTGAAATCCTCTTCTTCCATTCCTAGTAAGGTCCGTTGGAATGGTGCAGAGGTTTCTTCTCCTCAAGAAGGTACTGACTCATTTGCCCAATTTTTCTCTTCAACTTTCTCTTCTCCCGCTGCAGCTGTGCATCCTGTTGTCTTACCTAATCATCTTCCCTTCCCAATTTCCTTTATTTGTTTAGATACATCTGAAGTCGAAGCTTTGATCAATGCTCTTGATCCTAATATTAGCCCTGGGCCGGATGGTTTGCCAAACATATTTGTCAAGTCGTTAGCCTCATCGCTTAGTTTTCCTTTATCTCTCCTCTTCAATCTAAGTTTGAGTACTGGTACTTTCCCAAACCCTTGGAAAACAGCTAATATTGTGCCTATTTTTAAAAGTGGTGATCCCACGTCAGTTTCCAATTATCGCCCTATTTCTTTACTGTTCTGCTTTCCAAAGTTACTTGAACGGTTGGTTCATAATCGACTCTCAAACTCATTAGCTCCTATTATTGCTCCAGAGCAGCATGGCTTCCTCAAAGGATACTCCACTACCTCTAATTAATGGAGTTCACAAACAGTATTGCAAGAGCTTAGGATAACCAACTGCAAGTTGATGTGATCTACACAGATTTCTCCAAGGCCTTTGACACAGTGAATCATTTACTTCTTTGTCGTAAGCTTGAAGCTCATGGCATCTCGGGCGCTCTTCTATCTTGGATGTCATCTTATCTATCGTGTCGTCCCTGTCGAGTAAGTCTCTCTGGTACTACTTCTAGTCCTTTTTATCCTACATCTGGCGTTCCACAAGATTCAATTCTTGGGCCTTTTCTCTTTCTGTTGTTCATAAATAATCTTCCCTTTGTAATTAATTCCTCGTGCCTTTTGTATGCAGATGACTTCAAAGTATTTCGAGCAGTCAAATTGCACTTAGACTGTCAGCTCCTCCAAAATGATCTGAATGCTCTAAATGAATGGTGTGCTTCAAATTATTTATGTCTTAACACTACCAAACGTTATAAAATGACTTTTTCTCTTAAGGACTCTCCTATTAATTTTAATCATACATTAAATAATGCTTTGCTCTCTGAAGTGTTCAGTCATAAAGACCTTGGAGTAACTTTTGATCCAAAACTCAAATTTGATGCACATATTTTAAATGTGATTACTAAAGCGTCTGGAATTTCCGGGTTTATCCTTAGCCATGTACATAAATTCAAAAGCATCTCTTCTTCTGTCCGCCTTTTTGTTTGTCTTGTTCGCCCTTTGCTTGAATACTGTTCTGTTATCTGGTCCCCCCGATATTCCTATCTCGTGACTTCTTTAAAAACTGTCCAAAGAAAGTTCACGTGTTTTCTTTTCCTTAAGTTTAATTTGCCGTATCAGCCTTATGAAAGTCGTTTATCTTTCCTATCTCTTTCATCCCTAATATCCCGACGAACTTATTTAGACCAGTGTTTTTTGTACAAAACTCTGCTACCATCAAGTCTCGTTAAATATTTTTTCTGAGCTGCGTTTCCGACAAACATCTCGTCATCTCAGATGAATTCTTATTTCGTTATCCCATATTCTAGAACTGATTTATATTTCTATTCACCAATCGTAAGAAATCATAATAATCTCGAGCTTGGTCCTTTCCCCTCTTCTTACATAGCATTTAAGAAAAAACTAAGAGACTTACTACTAGTTTAACTTTTAATTATAGACATTTTAGTATTCTTTTTCATTTAAATGTTGCTGTAATTGTTCTTTGCGCTCCATTTTGTGATTGGATTGTTTAGTCTGTAAGATGGAATAAATAAATAAAGTATATTGTTTGTAGACACCACAAATTTTTGCACGAACCTGCGATGCATTCTCACCTTGATCTTGAAATATAACGAATTTTTTCAGAAATTTCAATCATTTTTAAATGAATACAACTTTTGACATGAATGACGAAATACAGAGCTGTCACTATGACAATTGTAGACTGGAATGTCACCTTTCAAACGCATGTCAGTTTGACTCAATCTGATTAGTATTGCCCAATATGTGGCAGCCCTGAATCTTTATTAATTTTCCGCCAGAGGCGTTTCTGATGTTAAGTAGTTTTGAAGATGAAAAATGTCTTTTCAATAAACGTTTGTCAACTGGAAAGGTTCGCATTTGAATTTCTTTGCTCTTTTAAAAGGAATATCCGTGAGCACAACGCCATAGATAATTGGTGACCCCAACGCAAGTTACACTGCGCACAACGAAATCAATTTTACATTGAAATCATGCCGCTTGATCGTTCGCCGGAACGTGCATTAAGTGCTGCAAATCCAGTTCCCGACACACTATCCCAACAAGCCGCCACCAGTAGCCGCCATCATTCAGGAGAGCAAATCGATGCCAACCGTGTCGTAAAAGCACCCAAAGTTGCAGCTTTTTGGCCGACAGATCCGGAATTATGGTTCATGCAGGCCGAAGCACATTTTCACGCATACGGAATATCCACTGACGTCTCGAAGTATTATACGGTTATTACAGCGTTGGATGCAGCGACCTTGAAACAAGTCTCCGATCTCGTGCGCACACCACCGGCAACAGGTTTGTACAATGCATTAAAAACCAAATTAGTTGAACGTCTCACGGAGTCGGAGGACAAAAAACTGCACCGCCTCCTGACAGATATAGAACTCGAAGATAGGAAATCGAGTCAGCTGTTAAGGGAAATGAGAACCCTTGCAAATGAAAATCTTGCGGACGACATCCTCCGTGCGCTTTGGATGAAACGTATGCCTGTAAGCGTACGGTGCATCCTGTCTGCAAGTCACGGCATTGAAACTTCTTCATCGTCCCATGTGTCAGCTGTAGAATCCGTGGCAAGCGTGAGCTCAACAGCACACAGTAGCTTTACCGAGAGATTAAAATCCCTTGAAGAAAGATTTGAGGAACTCATGACGCTTGTCAAGGAACAAAAACGTTTCAAATCAAGATCGCACCGTTCTAGCTCACGCTCTCATTCAACAAATCGTAATAAAGATATTGGTTTTTGTTACTACCACCACCGATTCGGTTCAGCGGCAACTAAATGCACCAAGCCGTGTGCGTTTAAGCCAGCGCAGGTGTGCCAAACGCCGGAAAACTAATATCGCCATCCGTACTCTGTCCGGTGTACGATGGCATACAAATGCAAAACCGGCTCCACATACAAGAACGAACAAGAGGAGTGCGTTTTCTCGTCGACTCAGGCGCCAATGTCTCTGTCATACCTCGCAAAATTGTTCAAGGACCTTTTGCAGTAAGCACTGTCAAACTTTTCGCGGCTAACAACACGCCTATTAATACTTATGGTGTTAAGTTATTAACTCTTGACCTAAATCTCCGACGATCCTTCCCGTGGAAATTCGTGGTAGCAGACATTCCGACACCAATCCTTGGAGCGAATTTCCTTCTGAAATACGATCTCTTAATCGTTCTTAAAAGACAGCGTCTCATAGACCATGCAACGGGAATCACCACAAAGGGAGACATACTCAAAACCACTGAATATGGGATCTCCACACTAGACAACAGCGTCGAATGGAGTCAATTCCTACATCAGTATCCTGATGTCACATCCACCTCACGAGCGGCCACTTCTACGTGTCATAACATCGTTCATCATATAATAACACAGGGGCCGCCCGTTGCAGCTCGGCCTCGACGTCTCGTCGGAGAAAAATTAAAAGCAGCAAAAGCTGAGTTTCAATATATGGTCGACCAAGGTATTTGCCGACCCTCACAGAGTCCCTGGGCCAGTCCGCTTCTTATGGTACCCAAGAAATCAGGGGAGTGGAGGCCTTGCGGGGACTATCGTCGGCTAAACGCGGCTACCGTACCCGATCGGTACCCTATTGCCCATATCGAAGCCTTCAGTAACATCCTCTGCGGTAAAACGATTTTTTCTACGCTAGATCTAATCAGGGCATACCACCAAATACCGGTGGCGGAGGAGGATGTGCCGAAGACAGCAGTGACAACGCCTTTTGGCTCATTCGAATTCCTGACCATGCCTTTAGACCTTCCAAAGGTTCATTGATACTATGACACGTGGATTAGATTTCGTCTACTGCTACCTCGACGATATCCTGGTGGCATCAGTGGACATCAACGAGCACCAATAACACCTGAAGCAGTTAAAGGAAAGACTTTCGTCGTATGGCGTAACCATCAATCCAGCAAAATGCGTATTTGGCGCATCCGAAGTAAATTTTCTGGGATACACTATTTCGAGCGATGGCACAAGACCACCCCCGGAACGTATGGAAGCAATCCTCAGCTACGCAAAACCTCAGATAATCAACGATCTTCGAAGATTCCTCGGGATTATAAATTTTTATCGTCGTTTCATCAAGAACGCAGCTAAAATTCAAGCACCACTCAATGCTTTCCTCAAGGATTCGAAGAAAAATGACAAACGCCCCGTACCCTGGACCGAACTTGCTACGATCGCCTTCGAAGAATGCAAAAAGAGTCTAGCAGAATCAGTGACACTGGCTCATCCTAGTGACACAGAATCCCTCAGGCTTACAACCGACGCCTCAGACAGAGCAATAGGGGCCGTGTTGGAACAACAACAACCCGATATGCAATGGAGACCCCTGGCTTTCTATTCAAAGAAGCTTAGTTCGACCGAGCAGGGTTATAGCGCGTACGATCGCGAACTATTAGCGATTTACGAGGCCATTAAATTCTTTAAATATTTCCTTGAGGGCCGAGATTTTGTGATACGCACTGATCATAAACCACTGATTTATGCATTTGCACAGAAACCGGAGAAGGCAACACCCCGCCAGTTGCGCAATTTAGAATACATTTCACAATTCTCAACGCAAATCGTACATTTATCTGGAAGCGAGAACTTAGTCGCGGATGCGTTCTCTCGTTTGGAACAAATCGATATGCCAACTGTCGTTACAGCACAAGAATTGCGAGAGGCTCAGCAAGAAGATCAGGAGTTGCAAACCATTTTGGAATCCAACACATCTCTAAAACTCCAAGAGGTAACCGTTGATACAAGCGGATCTTTATATTGCGATGTGTCAACTGGTATTATACGACCTTTCGTTCCCCAACAGTTACGAAGAAGAATTTTCAATGCGTTTCATAACCTTTCTCACCCTAGTGGAAGGGCTACATGCCGCACCATACAGCAAAAATTCGTCTGGCCAGGGATGAGGAAAGATATTGCGGAATGGACAAGAGCTTGTCTGCCATGCCAAAGAAGCAAAATTCATCGCCATACAAGAAACGCTCCACAACAATTTGCTGTCCCCGCTAACCGGTTCGAGCACATACACCTCGATATAGTAGGCCCGCTTCCACCGTCACAGGGATACCGATACCTTCTTACAATGATCGATCGGTTTACTCGTTGGCCGGAGGCTGTTCCCCTTAAGGAAATCACCGCTGAAGCCGTAACATCAGCATTCTATGCCAACTGGATCGCACGTTTCGATGCACCACGGACAGTCACAACAGATCAAGGAGCACAATTTGAAGCAGCGTTTTTCAAAGCGTTAGCCAATCTAGTGGGAGCAAAAAAACCCGCACGACCCCATACCATCCGGCATCCAATGGAATTTTGGAACGCTGGCATCGCGCGTTGAAAGCAGCATTAATGTGCCACAACTCAAAATCTTGGACTGACCTTCTTCCTACAGTTCTTCTGGGACTCAGAACGGCATACAAAGAAGACTTGAACGCCACAGCAGCCGAAATGGTCTACGGTGAATCTCTCCGAGTTCCGGGTGAATTCATCACACACGATGACTGCGATCAGGACCCTCAAATTTTCGTTGACAGTTTCCGAGAACAGATGCGAGAATTGCGCCCTACACCTACGGCCCGCCACGACAAGCGAAAAATCTTCGTACACAAGGACTTACATAAGTGCTCGCACGTATTCTTGAGGGACGACACCGTGCGAAAACCGTTACAGCCACCATATCTGGGACCTTTTCCCATCGTCAGACGAATGAACGATCATCTTTTCACCATCCTCGTCAACGGCAAGGAAACCAACATATCTACAGAGCGGTTAAAACCGGCATACGAAATAAGTGAAAAACCAACTATTAGCGGCGATGTTGATGACCGACGTCCCCTGCGAACATATGATCGGAAGAAAGTGACATTCACACCTCACACACTCGGAGGGGGGTAGTGTGGCAGCCCTGAATTTTTATTAATTTTCCGCCAGAGGCGTTTCTGATGTTAAGTAGTTTTGAAGATGAAAAATGTCTTTTCAATAAACGTTTGCCAACTGGAAAGGTTCGCATTTGAATTTCTTCGCTCTTTTAAAAGGAATATCCGTGAGCACAACGCCACAAATATATGACAGCGAACACCATCTAGTGACAACAAGGGCTCAATACTCTTTAGACTTTCCAAATATTGGATAATTTAAAAAGTATTGAGCCTTTTATAATCATTCTAGGGTGCCATGCTATCTTAATGATAACATGAATCAATGACTTGAATTATGAATCTCTTGTCATACAAGAAGTCATTTAATTATACAGGCAAAACCAAAAATTTATTTCATCAACACAAAATAGCCGCCATTTTGTTCCATCTTCATTAAATTTTCTGAATACTCCGTCAAACGAGCATATTCAAATAAAACACTATTCTTATAATTTTCATGAAAATCCGAAGAGAGCTGTAGTATCTAGGTCGATTAGAAATACTTGTATATACCACTTACCACTGCGTGTTGTATTTCCGTATTCTTGAAATGGCTATATCTCACTTGATTATGACTCGATTTCAATAAAATTTTGCAGACTTAAGAGTCTTATGCTAATATAAATAACTGAAATTTTAAAAAGTGCAAAAGGCGAATCCTGATTTTATGGAGCAAATCCTAAAATTTGCAAGCCACCCTATTACTAACAAATTCGAACGAATTTCGATTTTTGAGATACTTGCTAGCCTTGTACTCATAATGACCCACCTACGTGAATTTTTTCAGATTTTTTGCTTCAAAGGTGTTTAACCGCGCGGAGGTGATACCTACAATTTTCCTGTACATTTTGTTTAATTGTCACTTCGTTATAAGGAGTGATCCCCTTAAAAAATTTTAAAACGATTGGTTGGACCAAAACTTTTGAAAGATCTGCATTTCTAACCTTTTCACAAAGTTTATACTTCGTAGTTTTAATGGTCTCTGAGCAAACTATTAGGTCTTTGTAAAATTTGTTTTACATAGCCCTAAAAAGAAAACTTTGAGAAAAAATTATAATCAGATTCTGGCTGCAATGTTTCTGCAAGTATTCTTTAAGCCACAACACACAAGCAGAGAACCATTAAATTTATTATCAAACGGAAAACACACTTTGGAATGCAATTGTGATATCCTCCTCTACGATCCTTCTATCTAAAGTCATATTCACGCAAACCTCATTAACGACATTGAAACACGACAGCAGTATCCTATAGCCATGTAAATTTGAACAGGTACTCTACGCTATTATGAGCATCCTTTTTCCCAAAAGGAAATGTTGCTATTTTCTCGCCACAGGCATACTGTGGAAAATCACAGGAATAAAAGACGATTATCAGTATCCGCTGCGTTTATGTAAAGTCAGCAGGGTGTTTACTCCTAAAATTACAGTAGAAAAGCATTGTCGCAGCGGTGGGACAAATGTTGCTTAAACTAAATCCTGAACCTCAACATAAAATGCCATCCAAAAAGGATTTGAAATGTTTGAGGCTGATGAATGTTGTTGTGGTTACTTGGAAGCTGCTCAACAGGGTACTCGTTCATCCTGTTTTCCAGGAAATAAAGGAAATTAATTGTCGTTTACAGAGTGAACGTGCAAAGAGCTCATTTGGTGTTGAGGTTGGAAACAACTGAAAATAACATAGAAATTGAATCTAGAAAAAGTAATGCACGATTTATTCTGGGTCGTTTTTTCGAACGTGAAGGAAGTAATCAGTAAACATTTCTAATAAGTTTTAATCGATTTTTACCATTTCGTACCAGCTTGCATAGCTTTATTGAAATCCGGTCAGTTCGTCTGTCCCTCACAATAGTTTTTATTCGAAACTTTAGCAGCCACAAACACCAAGCATGGCAGATATATCTAGAGTGATGCCCTTTTGAAAGTTTGAATATAAAAAAAAAATGCTAAGGATCTTAAGGAGAGCCTCTTACACACAGAAGGGAACCACATTTTTTTTTACCAAATGTGATCATGATGATTATCAAATGAAAAGCTTAGATGATAACGTTTCAAAACTGGTCTAAGATTTGCGTAATTTATTTCGAGAGATAAAGGTAGTAAGGGAGAGTAAGAAAAAATTGTCCCTCTCACGTAGAGAAGTTAATTCAACATTCATTCAAATTTTTTCATAATATCAGTGCTTGGAAATTTTACATTTTCTTAAATGAAATTGTATGGGTGGATAGGAAATTCTTTAAGTTGCATGAGATCTTTCAAAAGATATCAATTATCTTATGACTTATACATCTACAGCTCTGCTAATAAATCCTATTTACACCTGATTTGCGGGGATGTAAGAGGGTGAAGGCGAGTCTCCTGCGCCTGATAACGGAATCGAAAGTAATAACCATGCCGCCGGAATGAATGTTTGATGAGGGCTAACTCCCCGTCCCTGGGACCCCTTTCTGCTTCGAAATCTACAGAAGTGCCTCGGAACGTATTAGACCTACGACAACGACTTCGCAAATGAAAAAAGGAATATGTAATTAGATCCTGACATGTCAGATCACTCAACTATCCTGGTGCTGTTAAGGATATTTTACAACATGGCTGTCAATATAAACTAAACATGCTGGTAATCAGCAAACGAACACGACAGGAAATGATATTCAATACAAGATATCGCATACAATATTCAAAACTGGGAAGCCTACTGAAAAAGGAGATTTCAGAGTGGCTTCTATTGTGGACAGGAAGATGATTGATTTTAAGTCAGTCAATCAAACGATTCTGTGCGCATCAAAGCGAAATTTGGCTAATAAATATACATGCCCCAACCAAAGAAAAGGACAAACGAACGAAGGAAACATTCTACAAATACTGCCTTAAAAACGATACAAAAATTGTTCTGGGTGATTTCAACGCTAAGGTAGGCAATGAACTATCTCATTGGAAAATGACTGGAAGATATAGCCTCCATGATGAAACAAATGACAACGGTCAGTGCCTGATTAACTTTACGTGTAGCAGAAATCTAGTCATACGTTCGACTTGCTTCCCACATCGACGCATATACATAAAATAACCTGGGCATAACCAGATTGCAACACAAACAAGTTGGGTAGACAGACCTATGCTCATGTCTGAAGGGTTTTGTATTCAACTTACAAAATGCAGTAACCAGCAACGAATACCTGTAAAATCAAGAAACACGTCATGTTCGAGGATCATACTATTATTAATAAAGTTGAAAGAATTTTGACTTCTGAGGTATTTGTTATTGTTATACCCATAAATATCTCGCTTGATAATTTTTTCAGATTTTTTAGATCACGGGTGTCCATTCGCGAGGGAGGAAGCACATTTTTCATGTATTTTCCCCCCTGTGCCCCCACAGAACAAAAACTGTCAGTTTAAGAACTGTTTTGAAAAGCTCTCATAGAAAACTTTCATTTGATACTCATATCGGCTACGTTTCATGAATTTTTTTTCAGGGGCCACTCCTCTGTAATCATCGATTCATGGCCAATTTTTTCGAATCCTAGAATGGTTACAAAGCCCTTTTGCTAGGAGCTCTCTCCTGCCTCTTCGACTTGTTTCAATTGTATGTACTCATCTTCATGATACCTATCATTCCTGAAATTTTCATGCGAATCCTAGCAAAGCTGTAGTGTCTAAGTCGGTAAAAAGCACATATGGCTTCATAGCCATATGTTTCCATAGTAATACAGGGCACATTGTTCCATAGGCATACAGGAAAATTCAAATCGCTATAACTTCGTTAAATATTATTCGATCTTTATGAAACTTTCAGGAAAAATCAATCTTATAAATAGTCATCTGTTTGCTAAATTTTATTGAATTTCAGGGTACTCTTTAGATTTTATTCAAGAAAACATAAAATCGATAAATCATACTATTACTACCAAAGTTGAGTGAATTTCAACTTCTCATGTATTTGTTGTTGTTGTACTCATGAAGGCCTACATTCATGATTTTTTTCAGATTTTTCGGATGGAAGGTGTCCAATCGCGAGGGGGGGTACGCGAAAAGTTCGTACATTTCCCCTTCCCCTGCCCCCCTCGGTACTCAAAGGGCAATTCTAAGACTTGTTTTGAAAAGATCTCATTGAGACCTTTCCAATGACACCCTACTCGACTTCCAATGATGAAAAAAAATTTTGAGGGATCGCCTCCCTATATGGGGAGACCCCCCTTAAACCCCTTTGAAAAAATTTTCCACCCTTGAACTTTCAAGAAGTCACCACTTCTGACCTTTCAACAAAGTTTCATGGCTGTAGCCTCTATATTTTCGGAGAAAAAGTGCTGTGACACACAGACGGACGGTCGGACGGACGGACAGACGGACACAGGTCGTGATTGCAATAGGGTTTTGTATTTTAGTACAAAACCCTAAAAACCAAATTGACCATGTTCTGATCCAACAAAGGTGGGCCACGAGCATACTCAACATCCTACAATTGTAACGCAGATCATTACATGATCAGACTAATCCTCTGCGAAAATTTGACATGGAAAGACTCGAAACGGCGTCTATGGTGAAAAATTTCAC
This sequence comes from Odontomyia ornata, assembly GCA_963969285.1. Taxonomy (NCBI): domain Eukaryota; kingdom Metazoa; phylum Arthropoda; class Insecta; order Diptera; family Stratiomyidae; genus Odontomyia; species Odontomyia ornata. The sequence goes on along the minus strand of OZ017740.1, from coordinate 287,703,506 downwards.
GGATATCGTTGACAACCAGCTAGCTCCCATACTATCGGAGACATCGCTAAAAACAAGCAACGAGCAATGGGTGGAAGTCAAAGCGGCGATTAACACTTCAAACCCAGCGCAAAAAAAGATTGGTTCGATGATGAGTAGCAGAATGCATGAGACAAAAAAATTAGGCATATAAAAAAATGTAGGGTGGGCCAAATACTAGTTTCTTTTCAAAATGCAGTAAAATTTTGACTTTATTCGAAAATCAAACCTTTCCGTTAGTTGTGAAATACAATTCCATTCATATGGCTGCCACGGCTGGCGTGACGGTAGCCCATCCTCTCAGCCCAATTTTCCAAGAAATCATTGATGGTTTTGAGTCCTATCTGAGCAATGGTTTATTGAATATTCAATTTAAGTTCTTGAACCGTTTGTGGATTTTCCGCATAACATTGATCTCTCACACCGCCCCATAAACAGAAGTCCAGCGGTGTCAAATCGTAGCTTCAAAGCGGCCAATTGACATCGCCAAGGTGGTGGATTACACAATTCCCGAATTTTGTGTACAAAAGATCGATTGTTTGATGATTTTTATGACATTCCGCAACATCCTGTTGAAACCAAAGGCCAGTTAAGTTCAAATCCTCAACCTCCGGCCACAAATAGTCGGTTACCATGCCTCCGTAGTGCTCCACATTGACCAAAACAGCATTTTCAGCTTCGTTTTCAAAGAAAAACGGTCCAAGGATGCCACCACTCCAGAATGTACACCACATTGTCACTCGCTGAGGAAGCGTTGGCTTCTCAACAATCACGTTTGGGTTTCCTAGCTCCAGATGTGGCAGTTTTCTTTGTTTACATAGCCGCCGGGATGAAAATGACCCTAATCAGAAAAGATGATTCCTGAGAAACATCGACATCCAGCTCGATTTCAATATTTCCCAACGTTGTTCAAGTGATTCATTTCGTTCCGCAGAAGGTTAATACTGACTAACTAACATAATTTTGAGCGGGAAATAGCTGTCAGTGTCAAAATAACATGTGATTTGAAAAGAAACTAACTACAGGACGAAGAGAGGATTAGAATTAAGAAATGAAAGTATTATGATGACCAGTTAAGAAGTATTGATGTAGGCCTAGTGCACAATAACACAACATAAACATATTAAGTAGTGAAAATCTTGAAATAAGGCTCTCGGCTCTCAACAACACAATTACTGATGGAAACAAGATAAAGCAAAAATGGGGATTATATTTCAAGAACCTGCTTAATCCTCCGCACAGCTCGAGAACATCGGAGCCTATATATATTCCTGGTGAGCTTCCGTAGGCTCCATCGACTCTACATTTTCAGTTTGTTCTGCCATCAAGGCCCAAAAGAAGAATAAAGCACCGGGCATCGATGAGATTCTAGTGGAGCTTACCAAATATGGTTTCAGCGATAGCGATCCACAAAGTCAATCAGCAGATTTGGCAACAAGAATATATGCTGAACGAGTGGAGCTAATCAATTATATTCTCTATCCACAAAAAAGCAACAAATTACTTTGCGAAAATCATGGAGGCATGTCACTACTTTGCACGGCGTACAAAATATTTTCAAAGATCTGAGAAAATAAAATCAGATCATACGCCAATAGTAATACTGGACATTATCAATGAGGTTTAGAGGAGGTACATCGATGAAAGACCGATTGGTTACAGGCAAGCAGGTACTTGATAAATGCTGGGAGTTCAATATAGGCATACACCAAGCTAAGGGTAGCCTACGCGGATGATATCAATATTTTGTCATGGTCGTCAACAACCGCCAAAGAACTTTTCGTGAGACTCGACAGCGAACCAAAACTTCTTCTTTTTCTTCTTCTTCTTCTTCTTCTTAGCACTTCAGCCCCTCTCGGGCTTTCGCTTCCTGCAAATAGCGCCTCCGACTGTCTCGGTCTATCGACCGCGTCCTCCTATTTCGAAATCCAAGCAGCAATCAACTGTCTTCGTCGATCGAGTCAGACCAGTGCTTCCTCGGTTTCCTCACTGGGCTTCGGCCTTCAGTTCTCCCAACGAATACCTTTTTGAGTATCCGTTGTTCGTCCCTACGATTCATGTGTGGGCAGCTCATTGCAGCTTCCAAAGTTTTATAATCAGTGTGACCTCCGGCTCGTCAAGAACTTCATACAACTCATAGTTGTATCGAATTCGCCATTGGTCCCCGTCTAGCTTCACTCCGATTATTCGCCTCAGGACTCGTCGCTCAAAGGCCTTCAATATATTTGCGGATGCTTGGGTTAGGGTCCATGTTTCACACCCATAGCATAGCATAGATTTTATCACAGATTTGTATACTTGGAGGTTTGTTTTCCTGTGTATGCAGCTGGTTTTCAATATTGTCAAAACTGAATAAAATATTTTATTTGCGAGCTGTATTTTTTGGCGTATTTCGTCTCTTTCGTTTTCGTTCTTTGGCGCCTAAATTCACAAATCCGCTAACATTTTCAATATTGTATTCGCCAAGTGTGATATTTTGCGTATTTGAGGTATTTTTCATCGACTGCGTCATGAGCTTTGTTTGATTTTAGTTGATTTGAAGCCCTGCTAGTTTTGCTTTGCTGTCGAGTTTCAGGAAAAGTTCTTTGGCAGTTGTTAATAATCGTGATAAAATGTTGATGTCGTCCGCGTAGGTCACTACTTGGCTCGACTTTTATAGTAATGTACTTCGCGTATTGACAGGTATCTTCCTAATGACGTGCTCCACAGCCAAATTGAATAGCAATGGACTAGCCCATCGCCCTGCTTTAGTCCGATATTTGTGTCAAAGGCATCGGTGAGTTGGTTATTGATGCGGACTTCGAAAGTTGTCGACGTCATTGTCATTTTGGTAAGACGGACTTATTTGGCTGCGATGTCAAAAGAAAGCATTATTTTTTACAGCACGTTACAATCAATACTGTCGTATGCTTGCTTGAAGTCAACGAAAATTTTGTGTACGTCTATTTTGAGCTCCCAGCATTTTTCAAGTACCGGCTTGACTGTGAACAATTGATCTATTGTCGATCTACCTGCTCTAAAACCACCGTGATACTCCTCAATAAAACTGTTGGCGTATGATCTGATTTTATTTTCTAAGACTTTAGAAAATATTTTCTCCGCCGTACAAAGTAGTGATATGCCTCTAGAATTTTGGCAGTGTAGTTTATCACATTTTTGTGGATAGGGAATATAATTGATTGGCTCCACTCTTTCGGCATATGTTCTTGTTGTCAAATGTGCTGGACAACTTTGTGAATAGCTTGATGAACACTACTGCCACCATATTTGATGAGCTCCACCGGAATCTCATCGATGCCCGATGCTTTATTATTGTTTTGGGCTTTAATGATGAAGCAAACTTCATTCAGAGTTGGTGGGGCCAATGGAGGCTATAGGCTCCAATTTTCTGGAGCTGTTTGGATGATTAAGGTGGTTCTTGAGGTATGATGCCTATCTTTCCTTAATCTTGAGTGTGGTTTTGGCCTGATAACCACGTTTCAGGCTTTTTACTACTTTGTATGCTTGTCTGGTGTTGTTGCTCGCTAAACTTACATCTATACTTCTCAATTAGTCGTCATCTTCTGAGATTTTCATAGTGTTCTCTCTTCGTCCTGTTTTTACTACCTACTTATTTTTTTGTACGCCTGATTCTTTTTATCTAACGCATTCTGGCACTCATCATCGAACCAATCATTGCTCTTGCGCCGGGCTTGAAGTCCAATCGTCTGTTCTGCCACGGTCCTAATAGCCGTTTTCACTTCCATCCAGAGATCGTTGCTCGTCTTCAACGATGCGTCTGATAAGATGGGAGCCAGCTGGTTGTCAAGGGTCTCCGTGAAATTTTCGGCCACAGACGCCGTTTGGAGCATTTTGATGTCAAATTTTTGTAGCGGGCTCGTCTTTGCTGAATATGCCTTTGACATACGAAGTCGATAGGTTAATTTGATCAAGTAATAATCTGAGTTACAATTGGCTTCTCGGTATCTACGGACATCATGTATGCTCGAGGCCCAGTGTTGTTACATCAGAACATGATCGATCTGGTTTTATGTGTGTTCATCCGGTGTTACACAGGTAATTTTCTGAATGCGTCAATGTGGAAAGCAAGTCGAACGTATGACTAGAATTCTGCTACATGCAAAGTCAATCAGGCGCTGGCCGTTGTCATTTGTTTCATCGTGGGGGCTATGTGCTCCAGTCGTTCTCCGATGAGATAGCTCACGCCTTAGCGTTGAAATCACCCAGAATCATTTTTGTGTCGTTTGTAGGCAATGAGTCGACCAGTCTTTTCAGGTGGTTGTAAAACTTTTTCTTTATTGCTTGGTATTTTTTTGTCGGGCGGTGAACATTTATCAGCCAGATTTTGAAAAAACTAAACTAGTAGGATACAAATCAGAGAATGAAACAAAACTCATGACGCAGTCGACAAAAAATACCTCAAATACACTAAATATCACACTTGGCGAACACAATATCAAAAATGCGGACGAATTTGTGTTTTTAGGCGCCAAAACAACAATAATCGCTTATGAAAAAGAGGAAATGTGCCATTCAGTATTGACATTCTTGAAGACCAGCTGCATAACTGGGAAAACAAAGCTCCAAGTATACAAATCTGTGATAAGAGCTGTGTTTTGCTATGGGTGTGGAACATGGTTCCATCCACAAACATATTCAACGCCTTCAAGAGACGGTTCCTAACGCAAATATTCGGAGCGAAGCTACACGGGGACCAATGGTTAAATTTGATACAACTATGAGTTGTATGAAATTTTTGACGAGCCGGAGGTCACACCGATTATAAAACTTTGGAAGCTGCTATGAGCTTGCCATGTGAATCGTGTGAACGAACAACGGATACTCAACAAGGTATTCGATGGGAGAACTGAAGGCTGGTGACCAGTGGGGAAACCGAAGAAACGCATAGGTGCTCAAATTTCGAAATAGGAGGACGCAGTCAATGGATCGAGACAGTTAGAGGCGCTTGTTTCGGAAAGCGAAGGCTCAAAAGGGTCTGTTATGCTACGAATAAAAAGAATAACATTGACCACATGAGCGAAATATGTATATTAAATTTACTTTCCTCTGCAAATAACACAGTAACCCAATACGAGAAGTTTTTAGTTTTATTTTGTTTGGTAAATTTGAGTTTTCTTTTCCTATTGCACTTGCTCACGAAAATTGTTGTACGGATACTATTCCGCGTAAACTTTGTTTTCTTAAAAGCTATCCCAATAATTACAGTCCGTTAACTTTTATCAAGATGTTCCCACACTTGTTTGCTTAATTTAGAAGCACTTAATTTCAGGTTTTTTGTCAATTTCGTACAATTCATCACTCCTCTAACTTGAAAAAATTCTAGGACCAGCACTTTTTTGTGTATTTCTTTTGATTTTGATGATTTAATCGTTTAATCATATCAAGAGTTGTGAAGTGTGCCCTATTTATGATTTTCTCAATATCACGGACCGATTTTCTTGCATATAGTGTCTCAAAATAAGTTCTCTTACTTCGAAAAAAGTTTGAACAATGTTGCCTCACCATCTAACATAATTCCGCCCGCGTAGAAATTCACATATTGTGAACCACGTAATAAATGTATAGGTTCCGCTCTTTTAAGCTCAAAACGAAAATGTTGCCACCTGTCCGAGTTCTCTTTTGACAGGTATTTTACCAACATTTCACTTTTTGTTTTTTGAATAATCTCGAAATTGAGTTCTGTTTCCAATGTTTTTATTTACCTTAAACAAATAAAAAAGAGCTGAAAAATTTTATATTGTTTTTTACGGAAATACATTCTTGAACTGTTAACTTTTTTAATGAACTGTTAATGTCAAAACGTTAGTTGAAGTCAACATTTTCACCACGGTAAAGTTCACGAATCAGCAACGTTTGGAAAAATTACTACCAAAATTCTGAGTTGGTTGTCACAACTATAATAGCGCTTACTCCAATTTTCGGCCGTAAAAATCGTCCCGTCTGACAGGCTGTTCGTGCTATAGTAGATAATTTTGAGTCCACATTTGCACTATTGGACGTTCCGGTGCCAAAAAACCTCGTATCGCTCGAAGCGAAGGAAATATCGCAGCCGTAAGTGCGTCGATTCAAAACGAACCAAATCAGTCTATTCCACGTCATTCTCAAGAACTAGGGTCTGAAGCACCTTCTCCAAATTCCTAATTGGTTACTGAAGTGAGCAACTGGCCTGTGCGCAGTGGTTCTACTGACTACTAACGAGTACACCGGTATGCATATGCTACCGAGTATGAGTCTCACTGAGGAACTACTGGGAGCCAATCTAACGGCTTGCTGCTGCCTGTGGACGGCGAGTTAATCCGTAGTGAGCGTTCCGCTCGTATTGCCTGCTGCTGGACGCGACTTGTCTCTTTGCGATCCGGGAGTCTAGATGGAAATGACCAGTGAATTAATCTGCTACTACATAGCGTACTACGCCTTCAAGTAGATTGAGGTTACTGGCAAGTGCCAATACCTCACCCCTCGATTCCAATCTGGTGCAACTCCCTAGTGGGAGCTGAAATATTTAGAAGATTTTCCTAATATGTATGTACACATCGACAGTAATACGGGATACATAATGTTAGAACAATACTGATTGCCAAGTACTCAATCGTGCGCTCATATCTCGCCACGCGGCATGTGTGCTCTACTGTCTTGTTTGCACGAAAATGAGCCATTTTAGGTTTAATACAATTTGCAGTAGAGCGAGAAGAGCTTTTGATCCGACTATCGTGTGCAGCATTTTCTTCTTTACCGGTTGCTTCCGGCCTCTTCGGAGGAGCAAGCAGAGCTTTTGATCCGACTATGGTGTGCAGCAATCTCTTCTTTGCGGCTTTCTGTTGACTGTCTGATATTTACTCACGAGATATATTCCATTGTTGACTTCTCCTATCTTTGCCTTAACTTGCTGTGCTTGATGATAGCGCACGGTGCTATTGGCTGTCGTATGGCTTGATGATAGTACTTATTGTTTGATGATAGCACACGATGCTATTAGCTGAAGTGGATGAGTAATGTTCCGCTGAATATTGTGGCGTCCATATCCCACTAGGAAATGGAATTAGTTCGTAAATGATTATGTAATTGATTCCAGGTAATCATGAACCCGTTCTAATTTGGATCTTTAAATGTTTCGTCTGCATTACATTTAACATTGCATGTCATAGGCGGTAACCAAAAGCTGCCGCCTCGATTACAGCGGAGCCATTCCGTAACCAGTTACCGGGACTCCTTTTTATCACAGGTTACTTGGTAAAAAATGTAACCAATTCGTATATGAGTTCATTAATTCATTTATTAGAATGGCTTTGTGTTTGGAAGGAATTCAGACAATCAATCCAAGACTTTCCATGTTCTAGTGGCTATAATAACAACAATCAAACGGATAATTTTAAACGTTAGTGGAATCCATTTTAAGGGCTTTGTACTATCTTACGGAACCCTATTGAAATCGCTGTCTGTCCCACTGTGTGTCACAGCTCTTTTTCTCCGAAACCATAGCAGCTACGGATACCAAGCATTGGTACGCATATTAGAAGTAATAGCTTTTTGAAAGTACAGGTATTAGAAAAATTTTAAGGGGGATCCTTCCATACCGGAAGGGGACCCTAGCATAAGCGTGTGGGGTATCAAAAGAATGGTCTTGGTGAGAACTTTCTAAAACTAGCCTTAAAACAGTGCTACCTGCTTCGTGGAGTGCAGGGGGGGGTAAAGGCATGAAAAATTTGTGTGTCCCCGTTCGCGTTTGGACACCTTTGATCCGAAAAATCTAATCATGAAGACAGTCCTTTATAAGCACAACAACGACAAATACCTTAGTAGTCAAAATTCGCTCAACCTAGCTTATAATAGCATGATTTATCAATATTACATTTTCGTCAATAAATTCGCAACGATACTCCTAAATGTAACGAAATTTGACATTTGAGTATTCTTATCTTTGGTTCTTATATCCTGTAACTTTGATAAAAATCCATACATTTTAACAATAACTACACGTGACATTTTTACTATATGGACTTTCCACCGAACCAGACACTACAGTGTTGATTGAATCTTCTAAAAATTTTCAGATAATATGAAGAACATAAAAATCTTTGAGATATCACTCAATTAATAATATTAATAGTACCACAACAAAATAACAGCCGCTTGAAATGAAGTAACGTGGGCTTTTCTTTCAAACCATGTATGTATTTCATGTGAATGTCACTGAAGATTTTCTTGAGTATATTTATAATGGGCGATTGCATAACATAGTTTGAGAACAAAACCCTTCTGACAGGAACGTAGGTCTGTCTACCCGACTTGTTTGGTTTGTTCTTCTCTTGTTTAAAAAAAAGAATCTTACGGAAGTTTTAAATTTCTTCAATCAAACGATAGAATCCATTCGCGCTACAGCATCGTTAAAAATTAAAAAATATCCATTTCGAAAAAAAATTTTACTACATAAGCTTTGAAAATAATTAACACAAACATATTTTGAATTCAATTCATTGTTGCAAATGAAATAAATCTTAAAAATCCATAAAAATAATATGATAGGTATGAGAGAATATCTAATTTTGTTTATTATTTACACATGCTTTTTTAAAAAAATTATTTTTTCCTCTTTTGAATGCTTTTTTGATTGTTGTATCATAATTATCTGCACCGACTGCCTCTGAAATCGTGTTATAGAGTTTTATTGTAGAATTCAAAAATTTTACCTTATTTTTCTTATATACCTGTGAAAATTTCATTGGCTTTTTCATACGTCCGGAATGGTAATTTGCCATGCGTACCATTATAGTTGTGGGATAGTAATATATCCTCTGACAGAAGTTTTTTAATATTTTTAACGAAACCACCGGCTTTGATTTTGTTTTTAACAGCTTTCACCTGGTAGTATTAATTATTAATTAATTATTATTTATTAGCGAATGGAAAGCAAGAAATACTCTCACCAAATAAGGAATATCTTCCTGCGTTAACCTTTCATTGAAAAGCTTCAAGTCTTCCGAAGTTTTTATTGGAAGACTTGTTGATATTTCCTTCTAGAATGTTTTCTGCTTGTATAGCTTTTTCAGTAGCACTGAATTTGCTGCCAACACGTCCATTATAGCTTTATTTTGAAGCTCAATTTTATCTGAAATCAAAGTTTTTAATCTCCAATAAGCACTAGTACATGCTGTAGAAATCATACCTTCCAAATTTTTTATCTGCTGTTTTAATTTATTGCAGACACAAGACTTTTCACGAACTGAAAGAAAAAAATATCAACTTTTGGAGTCTTGTTGATCAATAGTTGTACTTACAGGAAGAAAACATCTGCTCTTCTCCTAAAACTGCACTGTAGCGTTTAAGTTTTGCTGAAGTCGGCGGAGTATTTTCTTTGTTATCGCTCATTTTCTGAAATTATAAATTACGTGTGTGCTCTCCATTATTCATCGCAATTGTGTAATTACGGTATGGTCAAAACATTTTCTTGTTTCCATGGTAGTATCATCAACCTGCAATTTATGTCTTCCAATGCGAATTTTTCATCTTCATTGCTCAAATCTTTATTTGCGGGACATATACCCAGAACGTCCTTCGATGGTACTGGTTCCGTAAAAAAGTCTCTCAAATCTTTGAATCTTTTCCCGATAATAAGATTTGTATCTCCTTCAAAGAAACCTATAATTTTTATAGGTATATATGCAATAGCAGTTGGGCTCTCTCACGCTTAAGTAATATGAGTTGCAAGTGTAGCTTATAATTTTTTCGGCATTGTTTTTGAAAAACGGAATCATTGGACATAGTATTCGATCTTCATGCTTTTGATTGTTGCTTATTTGTTGTAAAATGCCAGTCGGTTTTTTCACTTGCTTTTTTTATCGTTTGCAAATAATTTTCAAATTTATACGCCGAATAATCCGATACGATTCCATGCTCTCGGACGCAATCTGGCAAATGAAGTAAACTATGGACGTTGTATGTTACGCTGTTTTTCCCATATACCATAGGAAAGTTTTCAACAAAATAATTGATCATCTCCTGTATATTCGCAATGTTTCGAAAATAATTCTTTGGACACAATAGAAGGCGATAAGCACAATTAAGCAATAAACAAGTTGGGTAGACAGACCTATGCTCATGTCAGAAGGGTTTTGTACTCAACTAACAAAATGCAGTACCCAGTAACGAATAAAATCAAAAAAGATGTGATGTTCGAGGATCATACTATTATTAGCAGAGTTGAAAGAATTTTGACTTCTGAGGTGTTTGTTATAGTTATACCCACAAATATCTCCCTTGATAATTATTTCAGATTTTTAAGATCACGGGTGTCCATTCGCGAGGGAGGACACACATTTTTCATGCATTCCCCCACCCCCACCTATGCCCCCACAGAAGCAAAAACTGTCAGTTTGAGAACTGTTTTGAAAAGGTTTCATAAAGAACTTTCAGTTGATACATATATCGACTACCTTTCATGAAATTTTTTTTCAGGGGCCACTCCTCTCTACTGTAATCATCGATTCATGGCCTGTTTTTTAGAATCTTAGAATGGTTATAAAGCCCTTTTGCTAGGAGCTCTCTCCTGCCTTTCTGACTTGTTTCAATTGTATATATTCATCTTCATGATACCTATCATTCCTGAAATTTTCATGCAAATCCTAGCAAAGCTGTAGTTTCTAAGTCGGTAAAAAGCGCATATGGCTCCATAGCCATATGTTTCCATAGTAATACAGGGCATATTGTTCCATAGTAATGCAGGAAAATTCAAATCGCTATAACTTCGTTAAATATTATTCGATCTTTATGAAACTTGCAGGGAAGGTCAACAATATAAATAGTCATTTGTGTGCTAAATTTTATTGAATTTAAGGGTACCGTCTAGATTTTATTTAAGAAAACATAAAATCAATAAATCATACTATTACTAACAAAGTTGAGTGAATTTCGACTTCTCATGTATTTGTTGTTGTTGTACTCATGACGGCCTACATCCATGATTTTTTTCAGATTTTTCGGATGGAAGGTGTCCAATCGCGAGGGGGGGGGGGGGGTACGCGAAAAGTTCGTACATTTTCCCTTCCCCTGCCCCCGTCGGTACTCATAAGGCAATTTTAAGACTTGTTTTGAAAAGATCTTGTTGAGACCTTTCCAATGACACCCTACTCGACTATCAATGGTGAAAATTTTTTTTGGGGGGTCACTTCCTTATATGGAGAGACCCCCCTCAAACCCCTTTGAAAATTTTTCCCACAATTGAACTTTCAGGAGGTCACCACTTCTGACCTTTCCACAAAGTTTCATGGCTGTAGCTTCTATAGTTTCGGAGAAAAAGTGCTGTGACATACAGACGGACGGACGGACGGACGGACAGACGGACACAGGTCGTGATTGCAATAGGGTTTTGTATTTTAGTACAAAACCCTAAAAATGGTAATATAAATCGTCATGTACATTGTCTTTTAAAACCAGAATTCCGGTGTATAACCCAAACTGTCTGAACTCTGTTGCTTTGAATTTTTTAAGCTCAGAAAGAATGGTTCTCGGCTTTCGTGAAAATTCTTTGGGAATATAGGGTCTTAGTGAGACTAAGGACTCCGATATATTTTTCTTCTTTTCTTTGGAGATCTTGTAAGCAGTTTTGTTTTCAAACAATCGGACCAATATTTTTCTGAGTATTCCCAGGTCAAGCAAGTGCATGACATCATATGGAAACTGTGATAACATACGTATTCCAATTTGTTCCAATGGCATTTTGATGTTTTTAAAATAATTATTATGAATTTCTAGGTAGTTTCGTGTGCTAAATTGGCTGTCAGTCACCATCTCGCAAACTCTTGTATCAAAAGTTGTTACTCTATTAACTGATTTGCCTTTTTGCTTACATCTCATGCACCCATTCAAAGATGTGTGTCCAACAGTGCCGCGAAGAAATGCTTTAGCAGGTGCATCGCAAATGAAGGCCCGTATCTGAAATTTGAGGGATCTCCCGTTAATTTCAATGCCTTTCTTCAGTAAGTCCTGAAGATAATTTTCAAGACTATTCGGTTTATTTCTGCCTGGATAAGTCCCGATGAGAAAAACTGCAATGTTTTCAACATTCACTTCTTTTCGGAGAATAGGCCATAGACTTTGATTTGAACTTTTGTACAAGGGCAATCCATCAATACCTATATCCAAGATAATAGTATCATGTTTTTCAAATGCATTCGAGACTTTATCAAGTTGATTTTGGATTCCACAATGCCAATATTCTCCAGGCAATACTTTTTTAACGGCTATTTTAGGTAAATCACTGATAATAGTTTTAGACGATTTGGGTAGATCTAAATTTTCAAGACTGAGAATCTTCAAAAGCTCATCGAAGGCTTCTCTGGGAGGCGAATATTTTATATACCACTTTTTCAGTCTACTCCCCAGAGACTCTGCTTCTTCTTCCTTTCCGCTTTCTTCGATTTGTGAAACTTCTTCTATAAATATTTCACTGTCATCGATGTTAGCACTATTACCGCTTGTATCGGGCACATTAATTGTCTCATCAATTTTCAATCGTTTTTGAAATCTATCCCTCTCTTCTTGGATCAAACGTGACAAAGTCCTCTTGCTTTTACCCGAACGATCCATTTGTTTGATTTAGTGATTAACACGTTCGCGGTCACTGAAAATTTCTGACAGCTTTAAAAAAGGTAACTAAATTTCCTATAGCATCGTTGTATTCTTTTTCTTTATACTTCGATACTTTCATCCCTAATAGCAGGGGTGAAAGTTTAACATCTAATCCCTGTAACTAAACGGGCCGAAAGTTGAATTTTCGGTCCTGCGCATCATGATACCATCGACTATCTCGCTCCTTTGCGGGCGGAAAATTCAACTTTCGGCCCTTGTAACTTACAGGGAGTAAATTTTAAACTTTATCCCTACTATTAGGGAAGAAAGTACGTACTTTCGGCGGTATGAACAAACATCGTACGCACTACACGGGTAGTTAAAATCTCGGCCCTGAGCGTCATGATGATCATGACGCGCAGGGCCAAAAACTTAACTTTTGGCCCTTGTAGTGTAACATACTATTCAATGAAAGTTTGGTTGAATGATATAGCGTTTAAGTCCGTGAATATGTTAACTTAATATCGAATTGGTACTTACATTTGTTTTAATCTTAATTGATTTCAAAATATTGAAAGCACTTAACACGCACTGTAGAACACTCTTCAAAATATCCACTCACGCACGACTCGACTTAACAAAGGCAACTGATAACAATAAATTATGCGCATAGATTGCATCAGAAAAATATTTATAGATGGAAAATTCCATAGTCCCGCACGCATATGTATTTACGAAAACTTCTATCTCATTACAGACTGCATTACATTTTCTAAAACTGTAGTGCAAAAAGAAAGTAGTTACTTATTCTTGATAATAATTTAATATCGAACTCATTAATCAATTAGTTACCAATGTAACAACTTGCTATATTTCCTGGAGGGATACTGGTGGTTATAGGCGCAAAGCGAAAGACTGAGTATTTGTGCGTTCATAATTGTAATAAACAAAAGCAGTCGAGCAGCTCCGTGGTGATCAAGAGTGGCTGCTCCTGAGGAGAGAAGCCGATCACCCCGTCGAATCTGCTTAGTTTGTTGTTTTATTAGGTGAAAGTTAACTACACCCATCACGTTTCCATCTTCTATGCAGAGATGGGTGGTTCACTTCAATTACCTTAACATCTTTGGGTTTGACATTTCCCTTGTACAGGAACGTCCTTCTTCAGGGAAAGTAATCGTTACTTTTTGTACAATGTTTACGTACGTCTCGAGCTCCCATGTCCGCTAAATTTGACATAACAAAAGAATTTTGAATTATTGTAGAGTATCTTAATAGACATATAATAGAAAATTTCTAAAAATATAAAAATTGATCGGAATATCTTATAGAGTAGATTATGCGTGATAAATATTTTGCAGTGCAGCTTCGTGGCGCGATAAGAACCCGCCTCATCTGATCCCGCAAATAACTAGTCGACAAGCACGCGTATGCGTTCTTCAAGCGAAGCTAGTTAGCCGTGCTCGGACTTCTATATACCCCGTTGACACTTGTGCCAGACCATCGCCACCCTTAAACACTGAAAATCATTACATAACAAAAATAGTGTACTGCTGCCTATTTAATTTATTTGTTTAATGGGCAAAAAACATAAAGCAGATAGAGCTTTTAAAATACTTTTTACGAAGAAGTTAATAATTTGAAACAACCAAAATGAAAGCTAAAAATTAACTAATTTTTAGGCAGCATTTAATTCCGAAAGGAAAACATACATTTATAGTATGTGCGAGTATTCTCAATTCAAATATTGAATTGCATGCAAATTAACCCTTTTTCTTTTTCTTTTCAGATTCGCATGATCATCATACATGAAATAAAGTCAATTTTGTCACGTGATAGTTAATTTAGAACAAATTAATTCTAATAAATTTATTAGCAACTACTGTATTTATAAATAAAAGAAAAAATAAAAAAACCACTTAGATGCTCTAACAAATTAAACAAATTGTAGTGAAAATTATAATTGTCTTTGAAACTTCATAGAAAAAGACTAAAATGAAACTAAAGCAAAAAAATGTAACGAAACGTATGAAAATGAAAAAGCACTTGAACTATTTATGCATAGAAAACTTTTTGAACAATTATGTAAAGAGCTACAATAATAGAAAATTGTGTATAATTTTACAAGGAGTAATGAAAGGTGAATTAAACTACTTAATATTTAAAAATGAAGGGTATAGTCATTAAAAATGTTTATAAATAGTTTTGTATGTTTTGAATGAAACCGTGCATAGCAAAAATGTCGATCATTAATGCGTTTTAGTTCTCATTTCAGACACTGTAATTATGCATTATTAGAATAATGAAAAGAAACAAAAAAAGAAAATTCTAGTAAAATGCAGAAATAACTAAAATTAGAGAGCATATAAAATGGGCTGGTAGCGAACCCGCGAAAAATTCAAATCGAAGTTTTTTAAATACACTAGTTAATACATATATAAAAATTAAACCTGATGCATAAGTCACAAATAACTAGAAAATTTTATTGTAATGAGAAAAATATAAATGAAAGAGACACTACTTAATATTAATATTAAATAATTTTATATAGTATAGACAAATCAAGAGAAGAAAACAAAAAATAATAAAAGATGACAAAAATTTAAGACTACCTTAGGTGAACATATTTATACTTGATGTTAGAAATTAAATCGAAATGAAATGTTAATGAAGATGAAGAAAATATTGTTTTTTCGGTTTGTTTGTTTCTATTGTAAGTTTTAATTCTATAATTGTTATACTTAAGTGAAATTTTATGACGAGATTAAGTAATTGAAAAAAAACTGAATACATCCAAGTGAATTAATATTAATGGATAGTTTATGAAAAATAATGAGAGAGAAGTTAAATTAATAATGTAATTAGGCATTTATTGAATGAAATGAAAAAATTTACAGAAAACGAGTTGCAACTAATATAGAAATATTATGAATGGTTATAAATGCTGAAAAGACTTGAAGAAAACTATAAATAAAGAAATGAAAACTAAAACATCTGCATTTTACGAAAAATTTGTGCAGGAGTTATAGTAATCGAGCAGTCATAAAAGCAAACTGCTCGAGAACCTTCCTATCTCCTACCCAAAATTGTAGTGGCAGCAGCAGCCACAGCCACAAGTAATCAACTCATCAGTCTCAAATGTCACAACAACACCATCAACATCATCAACCACCCGTTGGAGTTCAATCCAAGCGACCCATCATAACTCATCACACATTGCAACGACATTTTTAAATTCATCATCGACGACTACGAACAGTCATCGCTACTACGAGTATTTATGAATTTGTCGTTTTTCATTGCCGACGCGTTGTAATTTGATTTTATGAGTCATATGTACAATAGAAAATATGGCAGATCCCCGGCTAAAACAATTGACTATCAAGACAGGTGTTCTGAAGCGGTTAACGAAGGAGAAATGATCATATAAAAAGGAAGCTGAACAACAAAAGGGTCATGTTGAAAAGCTAAAAGCCGAAAATGGTGATGAGCATGTTATATCAGAAAACAGGAAGAAGTTCTACAGTAATCATGAATGATGTTGCCCGACTGCCAAAGGAGACTCGCTAATGCCTACACCGATCTCGAGGAATTGGTGAATAATGAAGAGGAGCTTAAAGAAACAAAAGAATATGAAAACGCATTAGCTGTGATTGAAGATGCAAAAGCTATGATGGCAGCTTAATTTTTTTTACTACATCCATTTTTTTAATTTAAAACATATTTTACACAAGACAGTGAACTACGGTGTCCATATAATCTAGAATAAACAAAAAAAATTCATTTCCTATTCCTCGTTACATTTCAAACTAAATAACTCCAGAAAACATGAACAGAATTCATAGCAGTACGCTTATTACCCGCAAATTTCCAAAGGGGGAAAATGTTAACCGCCGGATTCCCTATTTTCCTCGTATGGTCACCACTTTATTGCGGCTACTCCGGCGGAGGCTCCACCGTCCCCAATCTAGCTCACCCGAAGACGGGCGTGGGCGCCACTCGTCCGCTTTCCGAGCCTCCCAAGGGGTCGTCCGAACGAGAAGACGACCGCCGGAGCAAAAATTATTGCTTGGCACTGAAAACCGAGAAAGCCGACACTCACATTCGCTACCCTCGCCAAACACTACCACCACCGTTAGAAAACAATTCAATAACTTAAATGTTAAAAGAAAGCCACTTACTTTTACTTCCTAACATAGAAAAGGGGCCCCTCGCTTCCGCTCGCTCGAGCTTTCCACCGCCGTCTCGTCGAAGTTTGTAATGAAGTTCTTCCCACTGCCGGCTCATTCACTTCCCGCCGGACACTTGTTCCTTTCTTTCCAAAATGTTGGCCGGACAGCCGTTCACGTTTCACTCGATATTTTTCCGCTTTTCGCAACTCCACCGTTGCAGGCACATCTAAAATCTTCACCGCACAAAGGAAGGAAGAACGACCGTGCCAATCTTCCCGGCTTAAATAAAATCACTGATGATGTTTCGATGACCACTTTTCTTTTCGCAACTCCACCGTTGCTCGCACATCCAAAATCTGCACCGCTCAAAAAGAAAGAAGGAAAAAAAGGCCGCCCGCGCCAATCGTCTTGGCTTAAAAAATCGCACGGAATCCCGTTTTTTTTTTCTTTTCCCTTCCATCCACCGGGAAAAACTTGTTTTGAGTGACTTAGCTCTGCTGAACGAGTAACTCCCCTCGCTTGTTTCCACTCAATCTACATACCACCTGTGGCGATCCTATTGGGAATCGAATGTACTATCCGTCGAATGCATTGATTCCATCTCCATTGTCTGTTATTGTTGATTCGCCGTTTATTCATCATTTCCTTCGACCGACGATACGAGTGCAGCATCACTTGTTGTTTGCTTGTCTGCTGTGTCGTCTTCGGCGACCGATGATGCTCCGATGATGACAATCATTTGAGTCTTTGGTTGGTTTCTTTTGATCGTACTCATTTGTATGTTTAATTTTTAGCAAATATCACCCGTAAATTATTAAGCCATGGTAAGGTCTTTTATAGAGCCTTATTATGAAACTAGTTTATAATAAGATGAGAACTGCAACAACCCACGAATTAGCAAGTTACACTACAATGTCGCGTGAATGATAAAACAACCATCTTTAGTCGCTAATGAAGACTCTCCTGGCCGGAATGTGGGATTTGATGTTCGTTTAACCTTCCCAATTGCTTAGAAATCTTTCCCAACAATCATTTGGATTCAAATGTAACTTTCCATGTCTTAGCATTGTGGGCATTATCGACTGATTTAACGCCGACGATGCACTTGCGCCTATTAGGCTCGGTATGTACGATACGATGTGTCTTTAGAGTTTTGGATGTTTCATAATATCTGCCACAATCACTGTACTCATGCTTGACTGCGCTAACATTGCATTGGGATGGAGCGGAATTAGAGTACAAAGCCTTATGACGATGCAATTGCGTTGCCTGACTACATGTTTTGCCGCATATGTTGAATGGATGACGAATGCTTCCGCTACCGTGTGTATTTCGCATTTCGTTTTCGAGCTCGCGCTGGTGCTTGGTGCCTCCGCCGCTTGCTGCTGGTTGCGTTGTCCATAATTGTGGCGTGTGGAACGGAAGCGACCTAGCTACATGAGTTTAAGTACATTAAGTTACAAAGCAAAATTACTATATGGCTTCCTGTTTGTAATTAAAACAATTATTAAGCTTAAAATTATTGTGTGGCTTCTGTTTGTAATTAAAACAATTATTAAGCTTAAAATTATTGTGTGGCTTCTGTTTGTAATTAATATAATAATTCTTTCGTGAATGGGAATTTAAATTACTTGTTGATAGTTACATCATCAGACTACCAGAAACAAACAATTAATAAAGTGCGGCTCGGTATTGCGTAGGTTAAATTCTTACGAAATCGCGTAAAGTAGTGTTCGGGTGAGCAGCGCTACGGAGTCTCAATGTTCACCCGTAACACGCTTCCACTATCGATCCCAAAAAAATGTTTCCCTTAGACAAATAATTCTAAGTATAAAAGTTTTCTACAGAAAATTGGAATGAAATCCACTATACTTGACATAAAGGGAATCAAACCGTACGTACTCTTAAAATTCTATCAAGAAAAAGAATGCGCCAACGCCATAGATCTCGACGTCGTAAATCTTGTATGAAGTGTGAACGCAAAAATATCTTATAACGTCGAAAACAGTTGCACAAAATCATTGACCAAGCCATTAACGGCTTCCACCACAATAATTTAGCACAAGCCTCAGCAATTAACATTGCAGCAGCAATATCAATCGCAGCAGCAACATCAATTGCAGCAGCAACATCAATTGTGGCAGCAACATCAAATGTAACAACAACAATCCAAAGCCCAACACCAGCACTCGCAACCACAACAGATGCAGGCGGAAACACAAACGCATAATAAACAATTTCATGGGAAACGCAAAAAGGCAGATCATGAGCATATGACCGCCGCGTAACAGAAAAGTTGCACCAAGAACAACAGCGACAAATGAAGATGCACCATGAACAAATGTAGCAGGAACAGCCGCAACAAGTTGAGAATCAGGGGAGTTCGAATCGGACAACAGAAGAAGATGGAACAGGAACACAGAAACAGAAACTGCTGTGATTTCATCATAGTTTCGGATCACAGATTCCCATACTTCGTGAAAATCAAGTTGCGGATAAACGAGTTCTTGTAAAGTCTTCCAATTGTTCGGCTTAATCGATCGTGTGACAAAACTTGAAAGACAATAATTTATTTAAAAACAAAAAAATGAAAAGTGAAAGAAAACATCTACAAAGTTTTACCTTTTAAATGTTAATGTTATCAACTGTACAACTTTATAACCGGAATTTTTTAGCAAAATTTGATGCTTTATTGTGGAAAAATCTTACAATATATTTTATTCAAAGTATTGTTCATCGGAGGCTACAACATTTCCCCATCTTTCAGGCAATTTATAAATTCCATCCCAAAAAAATTGCGCCGGCTTGGCGGCCAAAAACAAATCTATCCAATTTCGGATGCCTTGCTCTGAAGTGAAGCGTATTCCGGTGAGGGTGTTTTGCATCGAGCGAAATAAATGAAAGTCAGACGGAGCAAGGTCCGGACTATAAGGCGGACGGGCCAAAACTTCCCATCCACTATTTTCCAAATAGTTTTTCATGGGTCTTGCAACATGCGGCCGAGCGTTGTCATGATGAAAAATTATAGCCTCGTGTCAGGTCGCATATTCCGGGTGGTTTTCGATGATTGCACGCTTCAAACGTATCAATTCTGCTTGGTAAACGTCACCTGTGATTATCTGGCCCGATTTCAACAACTCATAATATAACGGCCCCTTCTCATCCCACCAAATACACAGCATAACCTTGCCGCCATGGATATTTGGCTTTGCCGTTGATTTGGCTGGTTGGCCGGGCTTCACGTATAACTTTTTTCGCTTAGGATTATCATAATGGATCCATTTTTCATCCCCAGTCATGATCCGATGCAAAAATGATTTCTTTTTATGGCGCTCAAGCAGCATTTCAGACATACAGAAGCGCCGTTCAAAAGACGTTTAATCGGGAGTACCAGAAGCAATGTCCCCCTTCTGAAGATGGCAACTCTTGCTCAATGGTCCCTAATGACAGGAATCTAACTAACGATGAAATAGATGTCTATTTGACGAAGTCAGAGAAGCTGACATTGGAAACTATTGAGAAAGTACTTCCAAGATTAAACATCGAAACAATATGGAAGGATATGAAACAACAACCATCGCAAGGTTGAAAAAATTGAAAAGCCTTCTTCTCTCACGCGTCAACAATATTTATCGACGATTTTTGGACTACAACCATCCCTCGTTGGCTTTGTTGAAATTACACCTGAAGAATGTCCGGAACTTAATCCAGTCATACTTCAGGAGTGAGGTCAGCAATCAATGGGCGGAAAAATTGAGGGGTATTAGCCCACAGGACCCAAACGGTGTTTTCGCGAAAGTGAATAGCATATTCCGCAAGAAGTCTCGAGTGAAGGTATCGAATCTTGAAGTCACTAGTGATGAGATAAATCTTCTCGATAGGGCTGGTATCGAAATTGATAGTACGATTCCGGATAGAAATGGAAACATGATTATATGTGAAGGGTTGTATAAACTTGCCCTGATTGGAACACATTTTAAATTGGTTCATCTACCAAACCCTGAGAGAGGGAACGAAATATTTTCAGAGGTCGTTGAAGCAAAAGTTTCCGACTTCAAATCATGCCTGAACGGCCAATCAATTCTTCATTTCAATGAAACATTAACATCTGACACCATACCGTGCTTGAATCTTATTGATTATTATGTCAGCTATGAAGACTTGTGTTTCATATTTCGCAAGATAAACAACAAGAAATCATGTGGTACTGATGGTATTCCAAATGTAGTTCTCCGACATTTTTTCTGAGGTTGCTATGGAAAATTATTGCATATTGTTCAACAACATGTTGAGCAATTCATATTCCCCAAATGAGTGGAAAAGGCTAAGGTTTTTCCGACCTTGAAGAAAGGCTTGAAGAAAGGAAAAGCATCTTCGTGCCCTAAAAGCTATCGCCCAATCAGCTTGCTGCCAAACATCAGCAAGGTGTTTGAAGTGATACTCAACAGAGCATTAAACGCCCACATTGAGGCAAATGAGTTGATACCGAGTTGCCAATTTGGTTTTCGTGCCAGGCATTCAACCACACATGCAATAACGAAAGTAACCTCAGACATCTGTTGGAAACTAAATGAAAGACAATGTGTTGGAGCATGTCTCATTGATATTGAGAAAGCCTTCGATACGGTGTGGTTAGATGGACTAGTTTTTAAGCTCCTTCAGGACAATATGTTATACGGGAAATCGTTTGTTGTAACTGATGGAAATCTGACAACAATGCGCGAATTCAAGGTCTTGAATGGTTTACAGCTGGGAACAGTTACTGCGCCTCTGCTCTTCTCAATTTTCATTCACAAGCTATTGAACGGCTTTGATTTTAACGTTTCGCCAACGCGATCATTGGTAGCGTTTGCTGATGATCTGATCATCTATACGGCAGACCGATAAGCTACAATAGTTCAGAGCAATCTCCAAAAAATGTTCAATGATGTACAGCTGTACACTGACAATTGGCGGATGAAAATCAATGCGCAAAAGTGTGAAACAATCTTGTTTCGGACTACGCTGCAGGGGCTCAGTCAAGACCGGAAACGTAATTGGAAAGACTTCCACATCATGGCTGGCGAGGGTAGTTTAGAACGAGTTCCACATAAATCCTGTGTTCGATACCTCGGTGTTTATCTCGATCAGTATCTGTACTATACTGAACATGTGAAAATCATGCTCAGTAAGGCACTTAAAGTAGTCATGGCCCTACGAAAACTCTTTCATTCCAGATACATTGATCAAAAGGTCAAAATTATCTGTTACAAGACCCTGGTTAGACCAGTTTTGACATATGGAGGTCAGATCTGGTACAACCAGAGTGCTAGTACAATGGAAAGATTAAGAGTTTTCGAAAGAAAATGTCTTCGTGCATGTACTGGTTTGTACAGAAAGCCTGAGACGGATTGGAAACATTATATATCGAATAGAAGAATTTATTAAACTGCTGAAGTGATGAGGGTCGATATCTTCATATTGAAACTTCTTCGGAATCATATCGCAAGATCTGTGACTGTGAGTGAAAATCCATGGATTTTACAGCCGTTCCACCCTACAGACGGGTATATTGCGACTTGCCTCGCTACTGGCTTCGTTCCTCCAGAAGCATTCGTGTATTTGGACATGAATCGATATGTTTTTGATTCTGACGGCGTCCCAGTCATATATTACATATATCGACGGGCCACCGATAAGAAGATAAAATATCCTCCGAGTTTATGCTCACGAGACCAGCAATGCCAATGAAGATACTCATTTGCTAGATTCGTTGAAGCTGATCGAATTGAGACGGCGCAATCCAGGTATTGGTGGCTGAATGACAATGTCTAAATTATTCGTGTTTATTTCCAGTTTTTGTGTTTTTCGTTATTTAGTTTTTGAGTTTCAGCTCATTATTGCTACAATTAGTGTTGTTGTTTATTTGTGTTAAAAATTAGGTATAGGTTAGGTAGATGTTATGTTTATTATATTAGGGTAGAGATAAGGTTAAACGGTTAGTTTAGGAACATTGTTATGGATTTTTTTTTAAGAATAAGGTAAAGTTTTTGATAAAATTTATTAGAATTAAGTTGAAGCATATTAGGTGTAGGATCAAAGTTCATTGTTGTGTTTAAATTATAAATAATTTTAGGATAGTGTTGGTTGGTTTTTTCTCCTTTTTCCAATTGATTTTTAAAATATATAATAATCTTAATTAATTGAACTTGCTAGAGTTTTGTTTTGAAGAAATATGCTTTATGATAATGTATAAATTTAGAGAGCCATTTGGGCCATTAAGTTTTTGTATTTTTATTGTTTGGAATTCGCTTTATATTCTCTGTAAATTTATACCAATTAGTTTTGAATAAAGCGCTTTTGACTTTGACTTTGAAGCGCCGTTCAACGTCTCTTGGCTTCAACTCATAAGGGACCCAATTACCTTGCTTCTGAATGTATCCGGCGGCTTTCAAACGTTTTGAAATGGTTCGCTGAGTCACTACCAATGATTTGGCAAGTTCATCTTGCGTTTGATATGAATCCTCAACGAGTAGCGTCTCCAATTCTACGTCTTCAAACTTTTTTGGCTGTCCTGGGCGTTCTATGTCTTTGATGTCAAAATCGCCATTCAAAACACTGTGTTTTTGCTAAAGTATCGTCACCATAAACTTCCACAAGCAAACGATGACTTTCCGCAGCAGTTTTCTTTGCAAAAAAATGACCCAACAGAACCTCCCGCAAATGCTGTCTTTTTCTCTAATTTTCGAAGTTATTCATCGTGAAAAATAATAATGATGCACACAAGATAAAATTGTTTTAGTGACTGATTTTGATAGCTGTCAAATGTACCTTCAAAATGACATATATACAATATTGTTACATGTACAAATAATTACATGTACAAATAATTCTGCGAGCTACTGTCGCAATTGTTTTCATCATCATTAAGAACGTCAACGAACGAATTTACTCGGACCCACGAGAACCCAACAAGCATGATCAACATCTGCAAGTGACGTCACTCCATTCATGAACTTGCTCGAACCTACCAGGTAGAACATTCGCCAATGTACGAGAAATGGGCGAATAGGTAGAGACCCTATATAAAGGCGAGCTGAATGAATGGGGGGAATCATTCATTCAACCGCGATAAGAACTGCGATTGTGTGTGGGAAGTGTGTTTCGTAATAGCGAAGTAATTTAGAAGACAATTGCGATAAGAAATTTATGGACAAGTGTTAGATTTTTTTTTTGTAATAGTGAAAATTAAAATTAGTGAAAGTGTTAACTGATTATTGTGCATTTCATTTAATAAACTCTTTTAACTTAAATTAAAAGACATTGCGTTTTCACTTTCCCGGAACATTAAAATTATTGGCCGCGAACCAATAACACGCGACAGTGGTGTCAAGAAGTAAGAAACAACATTTTGGAAGTGAAAACGTTTCAACATTTTTAAAGTGCACAATAGTGTAAATTAACGTGAAAACTGGTGGAAAAATAGCCGAAACAATAAAAATGCCAGGAAACTTACATCTAAAAATTAATCAATTGAGCATATCGGAGCTCAAAGAGGAGTTGAAACAGCGAAATCTGTCCACGCAAGGTACAAAGGCCATACTGATCGCACGCTTGCGTGACGCGATCGAGTCGGAAGGCAGGAATCTGGATTCGGGTGAGCTCTCAGATGCGGAAAAAGGCGCAGAAGGTGGAGAAGTAGAAACACCAAAATCAAAGGAGCCAGAAAATGCGCTAATGCAAATGTTAATGCTGATGTCATCCAGTCTGACTGCGAAGCTAGATGAACAGTCATCCAGTTTAACTGCGAAGCTAAATGAACAATCAGTGAAGCTGGACCAACAAGCGATCGAAATCAAGGCAGACATCACACAGAAGCTGGAGAAACAGTCAACCGAAATAAAAGCGGAGCTCGGTCATCTGAACAAACAAATTAAAGGCGTCGAGGAAAAGGTTGACCAGGTCGAGGAAAAGGTTTACCAGGTCGAGGAGAGAATTAACCATGAGATCAGCCAGGTCGAGGAGAGAATCAACCTTGAGATCAGCCAAGTAGAGGAGAGAATCAACCATGAGATGGGAAACATGAAAAAGGAATTGGAAGCAGCAAAGGCAGTAGTAACCTCTTCACCAGCCTCGCTTATAACCGCAGCGCAAAGCACATCCAGAAATGTCCAAGCACCAATATTCGATGGGCAAACGGTCTGGAGTATTTACAAGACCCAGTTTGAAGCTGCCGCAAGGGCGAATCGCTGGAATGACCAGGAACGAGCAACTGCATTGATTCTTGCTCTAAGAGGCCCAGCTGCCGAGCTTTTGCAGACCATCCCCGATGAATTGCACTCAAACCCGAATGCTATAATGAATGCGCTAAACATGCGTTATGGAGACGATCATCTAAAGCAGATTTATCGGTCACAGCTAAGGCATCGGGTGCAGAAGTCTGGTGAGACTTTACAGCAGTTAGCCCAAGACATTGAGCGACTAGCACTTTTGGCTTACCCAGCCTACGACCCAGAACATCGAGATGATGCAGCGACAGAGGCATTCATCAGCGCACTAAAGGACCCGGAATTGCAACAAGCCGTGCGTTTAGCTCAAAAGCAAACGGTTAAGGACGCATTGGCTTACAGTCTGAACTTTGAGGCAGCGAAAAATGTGACTCGTACCACTGCCCGGGTTCGTGAAGTAGTGACAGACGAGTGCAGGTGTGAACGCGTGGAAATTGAGCGAGACCCGCATGTAAATGGTGCGCCTAGATGCTGGAATTGCGGAGAGATGGGGCACTTGCAAAGAGACTGCAAGAAGCGAAGAAAACCGAGCTATTGTCCAGGGTGTGCAGCTAGGAGGAGATCCAGACCGAGTCAGGAGCCCAGAATGGAAGCCCTTCAAACAGAGGGGTCGGGAAACATGTTAGAGCCAACTTCGTGGGGCAGAGGTTGGCTAGGAGGATCGACGTCCCCAGCACCACCATCACCGTGTCAAGACTACATTGTGGAGAAGCGGACTTATGCCTTCCGGGTCAAATTGACGGAGAACACTGCACCATAACAATCGACACTGGTGCAATCCGATCGATTATCCGACCAGACCTAGTTAGACAGCAACAACTTCACAAGGGCAGAATTTTCTCATTACGGACAGCTACGGGAGAAACTGCACCTATTCATGGAGAGGTCAACCTCCAGATACAGTTGGGAGACCTTGTATTCCGACATAATTTTCTGGTCGCGAACATTATGGATGACTGCATTCTCGGAATGGATTTTCTGCGACCACATGGAATCACGTTGGACTTGGGAAAACGTGTCTTGAAATGGCAGAATGTCGAAGTACTGATGGAGGATCCCAGCGTCCAAATCCCCAAGATGAATGTAGTGGTATGTACTGACATTGATGTACCGAATTCTTCCGAAAGCATTGTATGGGCCAAGCTTGATGGTGATTCTGGAGACCACCTTGGCTTAGAGTCCTTAACACCGCAGACTCAACCACGAGCATCAAAGCCGGAGAAGTCGTCGGCAGCTGCCAGCCTGTTTCCACCATCACCTCTTTGAAAGCTACTCACAACCTTCATTGGAAAAGGAGGCAAGACACAGAAAAAGCCAGGGAATCCACGTCTGCAATATTGAAGCAAGTCAAATTGCCGGTGCAGCTATTCAAACGAGCCTCTGATCTGGTCACCAAGTACAGTGACATCTTCTCAACAAGCCCAGATGACCAAGGCCGAACGAGTTTGGTAACTCACGTCATAGACACACAGGGAGCCAAGCCGATTCGACAAGCACCAAGACGTCTACCTATAGCCAAACAACGAGAAGTGAGCGCGCTGATCTCGGACATGGAAAAACAAGGCATTATCGAACCTTCTGTAAGTCCATGCGCCGCGCCTGTAGTTCTAGTAAAGAAAAAGGATGGTAGCACTCGCTTTTGTGTCGACTATAGGCAGCTTAACGACGTCACTAAGAAAGATAGTTACCCGCTCCCACGCATCGATGACATCATGGACACTTTAGCCGACGCAAAATGGTTTTCTACACTCGATCTCAAGAGTGGCTACTGGCAGGTAGAAATTGACAAGAAGGACCGAGAGAAGACCGCATTTTCAGTTGGGACCGGATTGTGGCAATTTGTGGTGATGCCGTTTGGGCTTTGCAATGCTCCAGCCACTTTCGAACGCTTGATGGAATACGTGCTACGTGGTCTAACCTGGAAAACCTGCTTGGTGTACCTAGATGACATCATCATCATCGGGAGAACGTTCGAAGAGCATGTGCGGAACTTAGAAGAGGTTTTCTCCCAACTGCGACTGGCAAATTTGAAACTTAGTCCCGACAAGTGTACCCTTTTCGCAGCTGAAGTAAAATACCTGGGACATGTCGTATCAGCAGAAGGGGTCAAAACAGACCCTGAGAAGATTGAAGCCGTGAAAAGCTGGCCAACATCAAACAACAAGCGCCAACTACCAAGTTTCCTGGACCTGGCAACCTACTATCGAAGATTCGTCAAAGACTTTGCCAAAATAGCTAAGTGTCTTCATCAGCTAACCGAGAAAAATCGTCCGTATGTCTGGAATGAACAATGCCAGACAGCCTTTGAGACCCTGAAGGAAAAGCTATGTGAATCACCCGTACTGGCGTATCCGAAACCCGGAAAAATGTTTGTGGTTGACACCGATGCAAGCAACGGTGGTATTGGAGCTGTACTCTCCCAGCAGATCAATGGCGAAGAAAGAGTCCTCTCCTATTACAGTCGAGTTATTCCAAAAAGTGAGAGGAACTACTGTGTGACCAGGAAGGAGCTATTGGCTATAATAGAGGCCACCAAGCAGTTCCACAAGTACCTATATGGCCAGAAATTTGTCCTTCGAACGGACCATGCATCATTGAGATGGCTACTTAACTTCAAAAACCCCGAGGGACAAGTTGCGAGATGGATCGACAGATTGCAGTCATACGACTACGAAATTGTTCATCGAAAGGGCGGAGTTCATGGAAATGCTGACGCCCTATCTCGTCGCCCATGTCCAGCTAACTGCAAGCATTGCCGACGGATTGAGGAAAAGGAACCGCCCGTTGATCTGCGACTGATAACGGCCGAATTCGATGAAGGTTGGTCATCGGAGGAGATTCGAAATGCCCAGCTAGCCGATGAAGACATCGGACCATTGCTCATATGGAAGGAGACGACTGGGCGACCTGAGTGGAAGGACGTTTCAACGCATGGCGCAACCCTGAAAAGCTATTGGGCACAATGGAACTCCCTTCAGGTGGAGGGTGGTGTACTCAAGCGGAAATGGGAAACGGCAGATGGCAGCTCCTATAGGATGCAAACTATACTACCCAAAAGCCGAATCCACGATGTGGTAAAGGAACTGCATGAAGGATCCTCGGGAGGCCATCTTGGTGTTAACAAAACCTTAGCGAAATTGCGGGAAAGATTCTACTGGCTCCACGCTCGAGAAGACGTACAGGACTGGTGTCGCAGATGCACAATTTGCGCTTCCGTCAAAGGCCCAAAGCGACGACTGAGAGGACAAATGCAAACCTATAACGTAGGCGTGCCATTCGAAAGGATTGCTGTTGACATCGCTGGACTCTTTCCTGAATCTGAATGGGGAAATCGATACACGCTGGTTGTAGCTGATTATTTCAGCAAGTGGCCCGAGGTCTACCCCATTCCCAACCAGGAAGCAACTACTGTAGCCGAACAGCTAGTGTTAAATTGGGTCAGCAAGTACGGCGTGCCTTGTGAACTACATTCGGATCAAGGCCGAAACTTTGAGTCACTAGTTTTTAGCGAAATGTGCGAGCAGCTGGGAATACGGAAAACGAGGACAACACCGCTGCATCCCCAATCCGATGGAATGGTCGAACGTTTCAACGGCACGCTCAATAAACACCTTGCCAAGATGGTTGACGAGAACCAAAGGGACTGGGACCGACATATCCCACTATTTTTAATGGCGTATAGAGCCGCTGAACATGCGTCGACGGGCCAAGCCCCAGCCAAAGTCATTTTTGGAAAGACTATTCGTTTGCCAGCCGATGTAAAGTTCGGAACACCCCCTGGGAAACCCCAAACGATCTCGGAGTACGCAAGTGATCTAAGACAACGGTTGAACCAGATACATCGGACAGTGCGAAAACACATCGAATCGGCTACTGACCGCATGAAGACCAGGTATGATCTAAATGCTAATTCTACTGGCTTCCAGCAAGATGACTTGGTGTGGCTTTATAACCCGCAACGGCGAAAGGGTAGGTCTCCAAAGTTGCAACATAATTGGGAGGGACCATACCGAGTTACATAGCGAATCAACTACGTCGTATACCGAATACAGGAACATCGTAAGCCGAGAGCTAAAGTGAAAATCGTGCATCTGGACCGTCTTGCCCCATATTACACCCAGGGAGAATTGACTACAAATAGCGACACATCTTTTCGGGGCGAAAAGAACTGAGGTGGGGGTAGTGTTACATGTACAAATAATTACATGTACAAATAATTCTGCGAGCTACTGTCGCAATTGTTTTCATCATCATTAAGAACGTCAGCGAATGAATTTACTCGGACCCACGAGAACCCAACAAGCATGATCAACATCTGCAAGTGACGTCACTCCATTCATGAACTTGCTCGAACCTACCAGGTAGAACATTCGCCAATGTACGAGAAATGGGCGAATAGGTAGAGACCCTATATAAAGGCGAGCTGAATGAATGGGGGGAATCATTCATTCAACCGCGATAAGAACTGCGATTGTGTGTGGGAAGTGTGTTTCGTAATAGCGAAGTAATTTAGAAGACAATTGCGATAAGAAATTTATGGACAAGTCTTAGATTTTTTTTTGTAATAGTGAAAATTAAAATTAGTGAAAGTGTTAACTGATTATTGTGCATTTCATTTAATAAACTCTTTTAACTTAAATTAAAAGACATTGCGTTTTCACTTTCCCGGAACATTAAAATTATTGGCCGCGAACCAATAACACGCGACAATATATTTATCTCCCTTAAATAACATCAATACGTTAAACGGGATACAATTTCGTAAACCAATATAGAGCGATAAAATTTGATTATTTCTATTTTTAACTGAGAAAAAGCAAAAATCTTTCGAATACATTACTTATAGCGAAAAACGTTACAATTTTAAATGAAACGACATCAATCGGCATGTTAGAAGTAAACGAAAATAAAGAAATGTTAAATTAAACTTATACCCCGGTCTTTCCATTCCTTCAAGTTTGACCGGGTACAGGACCCGCAACGGTGGCGGGCTTTTCAAATAAAATAGGTTAGCCATTGGGCGCCCTTCACCGTTTTGTTGTGTCTAGGGGCTCTTGCCGGGTAGAGTGGCCTTCCGCTCGCGTGCCCTTTTATGGTGTAGGGTTATGTGATTCGATCACATAGTTCTGTAACATAAACGTTCACGTCTATATTTCTCTTTTGATGGTAAACTTATGTTTGTATGAGTTTTCCACTCAAAAGTGAAATAAATATGTGGCCACGTCTACGTTTGGATCTTGATCCGGTTGCGAGGGTGCGAGGGGGCACCACATCCATCCGGATGCCCAACTCTTATTTGTGGGCCATAGCGATCGTCGTAATGACGAGGTCTCCGCCAGTCCGGCCAGTTTTGCTCGTTTCCACTTGTTCTCGTAACAAGCAATTCCAACTCTAAGCTAGTTACCTCCATTTTTCGACTTCGGTTGACTTTTTTCTGTGACCCAAGAATTTGTGAATGCGAAATTCTTTCGTAGTGGGTCCTTGTGCTGGAGGAACGAGGATCCCGCCTCACGACATCGCAATGCTAGCCTGCCAGCGCATTCACGCGTCCCCAGACAAAGCCAATCTCCGCGGATCTTACCATCCTCTTTCGCCGAGGCAAAGACCATCGCTGCAGTCCTTTACGGAAATTTATATACCTATTTCCACTACAGAGTTACTACAAAAAAATACTGCATTATATATTGATACCTTTTTAGACAGACCCACTACTTTGGGTGACTCCAAGAGGATAGCGTTCAACCGGCTCTGCGCACTGCTGTGCGTGAAAAATATCATGAGTTCATGAAAGAATATGAAGCATTGGAATATATGTCCGAAATAAACTACTTTGATGTAATAGACAACCACTACGCCATCCCACAATCACTACGCTTAAACCAGAAAGCATATCTACGAAGCTTCGCGTGATCTTTTAGGATAGTGTTGGTTGGTTTTTTCTCCTTTTTCCAATTGAATTGTAAAAATATGTAATAATCGTAATTAATTGCATTTGCTATAGTTTTTTTTTTTGATGAAATGAGTTAATGATAACGTACAAATTTAGAGAGCCATTTGGGCCATTAAGTTTTTTGATTGTTATTGTTTGGAATTTGCTTTATATTCTTTTAAAATTTATAACGATGAGTATTAAATAAAGCGCTTTTGACTTTGACTTTGACTTTGACTTTCGCGTGATCTTTAAGGCAGGATTATCACTTAATAATATATTGCATACTGGCCCCAGGATACAACCAGAACTATTCAGGATTGTGCTACAATTTCGTCACTTACGGGACACGTGCTGCACCATAACTGGCAATTAAGTGTCTCCAAAAGCTCGCAGAGTACAATAAGCACAAATAGCGATTAGGATCTATAGCACTTAGTGAGCAATGTACGTGGAGGATGGTTTAGTTGGTTCTCATTCCTTAGTCGAAGCCATGGAAATGCAAAGGCAATTGACCAAATTAGTAGGCATCGCTGGTTTTAATCTGCGCAAATGGTGCGCAAACAACCGGAGACTTTTGGACAGCATAGCCACAGATCACCAGGAAGTCAACTTGGATCTTGAAGGAGCCCAGGCTAGTTCAATTAAAACACTGAGCCGGATGTGACGACCATGTGATGATCAGTTCTTCATAAAAATCTGCCAACCGGTGGAAGGGAAGATTACAAGGCACACCATGGAACACCATTCATCCGAAAATTATGCCAGTTAAATGGTTCTTGGAATGATCCATTACCTGCAGATCTAAAAAAAACTTGGAAATCATTCCGTAGTGATCTTCAGAGCTTGCAAAGTATACACTTATCACGGCACATATCCTCACAATTGACGCCACGATCAGTCCAGGTCCATGTGCTCGCAGATGCATTCATGGAGGTATACGGTGCAGCAGTCTATGTGCGATCCATTCTTTAGAATGGAAAATGGACCGTTAGTGCCAAGTCTCGGGTGGTTCCTATCAAAAGCCCAACATTACCTTGTTTGGAACTGTGCGCCCTCCTATGCATTCAGCTAGCCACCAGGGCCACACTACGAAAATCCCCCGACATATTTGTGGACCGGCTCCAAAGTTGTCCTTGCTTGGATTAATTCCTCGGCATCGTCATTCCACAAATTCGTTGCCAATCGTGTAGCCAAAATTCAGGAAGGTTCACTAGCTTCCCAATGGCACCATGTTCGATCCAACGATAATCCAACCGACATTGTCTCCCGCGGAATGCCAGCACCGAAGTTTGCGTCATCAAATCTTTGGTTCTATGGCCCGCTCTTTCTGCATGGGAATTAAAAATTATGGCTAAGTCCTTTCAACAAAAACCAACCAAATCAAGCCCAGCGAGTCATCAGAACTAAAACAAAAGTCGGCAAAAGCCACAGTTGTACTCGTCACTGAACCAGGTGACACAATATACCGAGCACACATTTATTACAATTGACATTACAAATGACATTATGTCAAATATTATAGATAATTTACAATAGTAATACATGTTACAATAATATCCAATATTATAGTACAGTAAAATAATATAATAATATCCAACAATATTAATCTACGTAATTCTTTCACGACCTTACAAAGAATAGTTGCCTACATGCTGCACCTTGGCCGTCATGCCAGACGACCTAAACTCGAATGGACTTCACATCTCGCACTAACACCAGAAGAACTGCAGAGGGCATTAGTGTCCATAATCCGATCGACCCAAGAGAATAATTTCAAACATGACTTGCAGAGCCTGAAAAATACGGAAGGGTCAAAACAGGGAGCTCTCTTTGGGATATGACACCAATCATCGACAACGATGGAGTCATGAACATTTCTGGCCGCCATGGGAATTTGAAAGTATCTGGCCCTTATGGTGCTCAATTCCCTATGGTTTTTCGGTACAACGAACCAGTAGTCAAACTAATCATGCAAAACATTAATAATCGACATCTCCACTGTGGTCTACTGGAGCTACTCAATCATACCAGGCAGAGATTTTGGCCCATCAAGGTCATGGCGAGATATCAGTTGTCCAACACTGTGTGTCGTGCGCCAAAGCAAAGTAAAAACTGCTGAGCCAGCTCATGGGATATCTGCCTGAATAAATTCCGGAGTGGGCTTCTGTGGTCCATTTTATCTCTCGAGGTAAACAACCACAAAAAGCTTATATTGTTGTGCTCTGTTGCTTTGCCACAAAGGCAATCCACTTAAAACTGGCCACCAATCCATCCACGGTTGCATTCATCGGCGCACTCATACGTTTTCTGGGTAGGAGAGGACATTGTGAAAAACTCTACTGCGATAATGCAACTAAGAAACAAGTTGGCTGAACTCAAATCATCAATGTATTCCCAGCCTGCCCAAGAGTCCATCATTGGTGCATACAATTCGAGAGGAATTCAGTTTAATTTCATTCCACCGAGAGGACCACATTTCGGTAGGCTATGGGAGGTGGCAGTTATTTCAGCAAAGCATCATCTCCTGCGCAGTGTTTCATTGGCCTCATTCACTTATGAGGAGCTAGAGACTATTGTGGTTGAAGTGGAAGCGCTTTTGAACTCCGGGTCAATTTGTTCTATGTCCTCCGATCCAAGAGAAATCAGGACGGCTGAATTTCTAGCAGTGATGGTCTCTTGAATACCTTCACCATCTCTAGGGCAAACAGAAATTGCGTCGTCCATCGGCTAATGTACAACTTGGGATATGTTCATACTGAAGGAAGATGATTGTCCGATGCAGCAGTAGACTTTGGCACGTATTAGCAAAATATTCAAGAGTGGTGATGCACTGGCGCGTGTACTGGAAGTGCAAACAGCATCTGATGTTTGTAAGAGATCGATTCTCAAGTTAGCTCCATTGTCTATAGAAAATTTCTTTAAGCTGTTCTCAGACCATCGCATACTCATGCGCAGGATTATCACTAAGACCCCAAAAGATGTGGCAGGCCCATCTAGTCGTCATTACGAGAATCAGTCTAAATAGGAGGATATCTTGCAGACTGACGTCTCTTTCAAGAAAAATGCAAGACTAACTGCATTTCCAACCACGCTCACTTTCTTAAAAGGACTATTGTTGTAACCACTTATCTTTGGATTTCCAGTTTAAGTTACAAGATTCAACCATGCACCTGGCATACATTTCGAGGGGACAGAAACCGATAAACCCATAGCAGCTAAATGGAATTTAACTATCTATATATTACGACGTAAAACGAATTAGAAAGGCCCTGGTGGTTAGGCACAATAGAAAAGATATGTTGAATCACCTGTGTTGAATCACCTGTGTGCAAAATTCTTATTAAGCAACTCAACCAAATCTTTGCTGAACTAGAGCTTATTTTTGGTTGGGAGGTGAGTGCCATTGACGCACAGAGTGCGGGACACCCATGTTTGCAACAAAGTGACTGGACTGCCCACTAAACACCTCCTCTGTCGACCCGAGAGCCTAACATGGGACCGTTTGACACATTACTTCTGGCCAGGTCTCGTTTTTTATACCCTGAGGCACCTCTAAGCTGGGGGGATCTCCCTTCTAGTGGTAGGGGAGAAGTGAAGAAGAAGTGCCAGACAAGCGATTCCCCAGCCCCAACACTCCCGGCTGCTGTGAGTCTCTTTTATCATTTAGGACTGCCCGAACATAATGTGCCACCGGGTTCCATTTGTCAGCCGATTCAAGCATCACCGCGACTATATTATCGAGAGTGAGCTCTACTGTCTCCCTGTAGAGGTCTCTTCGCAACCTGTCCCGTTTTATGCACGCAAAAAATGTATGGCTGGCATTATCTTCCTCTCCCGGGCAATACCGACAATCGGGGGACCGCAACTTATCAATCTTGTGCAGGTAAGACTGGAAACATCCATGCCCGCTCAAAAGCTGGGTCAGGTAGAATTCAGTCTCACCATGCCTTCAATTCAACCATAGTCTCTTCCGTCCGGTGACGAACTATAGGGTTTTCCAATGAAAGGTGTTATTTAGATATTTAAAGAAAAATCCCCTTTTTTAATATCAATGAACGGATGTTTATTTCATTATAAAGAAGAAGGTACGCTTACAGGACCGTATTCTTTTCATGAAATTTTCCATAAACAAATCACAAAGTGGCTGCCTTATGTCCTCGATAGCCTCACGAATTCAATCTTTGAGGTCTTGAATCGACGCTGGGCTTTTAGCGTAGACCTTCTCTTTCACGTGGCCCCAAAGGAAAAAGTCACAAGGTGTTAAATCAGAAGATCTATTCAAAATAATACCTCTTATTGGAAAACCCTATGTATACTCGTAAGGTGCTAACGAGAGGACTATTTAGCAGGCGCAAGAAAGTTTGAAATTGGCAACCAATTAGTTGTATCTGTTAATTGTATCCATCCCGGATATTTTATGCAGGTGGTTAGTTGAGTGCCACAGAGGAAGGTTTAAAATGAGTTTAAGTAGTTTGTTCTGTGAGGTTTGTATTTTCTGCAAGCCTGATTTTGCAGCAGTAAAACAACGACATTGATTGAAATATTATTTTTACAGAAGTAATTAATTTTCTTACATTAAAAGTGAATCAATAAACTAATCTTTCGTTGGCGGTCTAGAATATGTGCTTTTATGGTGAGTTTCCTGTCAAGAATAAAACCTAGATATTTAACAGTATCGTACCAGACAATGCTTTCACCGTGGTATCTAATAGGTATCTCAGGAAGGTATTTCGAGGCTCTTCGCTTCGTGAAAAATATTGCCTGTGTTTTGCTGCTATTCACTTTCATTTTGCACGAGGAATAATATTCATCCAACTTCTTTAGCCTTTTCCCAAACTTTGTGTGATCATTTCAGGATCTTCATGTAAGGTGTAAGGTGCTGTGTCTAGCATAAAGAGCAAGCTGATCTTCTTCTTCTTGGCACTACAGCCCCTTTCGGGCCTTCGCTTCCTGCAAATAGCGCCTCCAACTGTCTCGGTCCATTGCCCACGTTCTTCGATTCTGAGATCCGAGCAGCAATGAACTGTCTTCATCGACCGAGTCAGACTAGCGTTTCTTCGGTTTCTCCGCTGGTCTCCGGCCTTCAGTTCCCCCAACGAATACCTTTTTGGGTATCCGTTGTTCGTCCATGCGATTCATGTGGCAAGCCAATTGCAGCTTCCGCAGTCTTATAATCGTTGAGACCTCCGGGTCGTCAAAAAATTCATACAGCTCATGGTTGCATCGAATTAGCCATTGATCCACGTCTAGCTTTGCTCCGATTATTCGCCTCAGGACCCGTCACTCAAAGGCGTTAAATATATTTGCGGATGCTTGGGTTAGAGTCAATGTTTCACACCCATAGCATAACACAGGTCTCATCACAGATTTGTATTCTTGGAGCTTTGTTTTCCTGTGTATGCAGCTGGTCTTTAAGATCGTCAATACTGAATAAAATATTTTATTTGCAAGCTGTATTCTTCGGCGTATTTCGTCCCTTTCATTACCCGCTTTCGTTATTTTGGCGCCTAAATACACAAATTCGCTAATATTTTCGAAACTGTGTTCGCCAAGTGTAATATTTTGCGTATTTGAGGTGTTTTTCCTCACCTGCAATTACATATGGAGTCGAAAAATGGGAAAATTTTATTATATCATCGTCAAATCCTAGCTTTTTTATCTGGGTTGGAGTTTCCTCCTTGGAAATAAGCAACTATTAAAGTGATGTCAGGTTTGTCATGTATTTTAATATTGATAGATATATTTTCAATGAACATAGTTTTGATCTGTTTGGTAAGTTCATGCTCAATATTATTTTTAGGGTTTTGTACTAAAATAAAAAACGCTATTGCAATCACGACCTGTGTCCGTCTGTCCGTACGTCCGTCTGTATGTCACAGCACTTATTCTCCGAAACTATAGAGGCTACAGCCATTAAACTTTGTAGAAAGGTCAGAAGTGGTGACCTCTTGAAAGTTCAAGGGTGGGAAATTTTTTCAAACGGGTTTAAGGGGGGTCTCCTCATATAGGGAGGTGACCCCTCAAAAATTAGTAGTCGAGTAGGCTGTCTTAAAATTGTTTTATCGGTACCGAGGGGGGCAGGGGAAGGGGAAATGCACGAACTTTTCGCGAATCCCCCCCCCCTCGCGATTGGACACCTTCAATCCGAAAAATCTGAAAAAAAACATGCATGTAGGCCTTTATGAGTACAACAACAACAAATACGTGAGAAGTCGAAATTCGCTCAACTTTGTTAGTAATAGTATGATTTATCGATTTTCTAAACGGTACCTTTAAACTCAATAAAATTTAGCAAACAGATGACTATTTATAAGATTGACCTTTTCCGAAAGTTTCATAAAGATCGAATGGTATTTGCTTAAGTTATAGCGATTTGAATTTTCCTGTATTACTATGGAACAATATTCCCTGTATTACTATGGAAACATATGGCTATGGAGCCATATGCGCTTTTCACAGACTTAGACACTACAGCTTTGCTAGGATTTCCATGAAAATTTCAGGAATGAGTATATACAATTGAAACAAATCGAAGAGGCAGGAGAGAGCTCCTAGCAAAAGGGCTTTGTAATCATTCTAGGATTCGAAAAAATAGGCCATGAATCGATGATTACAGTACAGAGGAGTGGCCCCTGAAAAAAATTTCATGAAAGGTAGCCGATATGAGTATCAACTGAAAGTTCTCTATGAGAGCTTTTCAAAACAGTTCTTAAACTGACAGTTTTTCCTTCAGTGGGGGCACAGGGGAGGGAAACCCATGAAAAATGTGTTTCCTCCCTCGCGAATGGATATCCGTGATCTAAAAATCTGAAAAAATTATCAAAGCAGATATTTATGGGTGTAACTATAACAAATACCTCAGAAGTCGAAATGCACTCAACTTTGTTAATAATAGTATGATCCTCGAATTTCACATTTACTCCAATAAAATCGTCTTTGACATGTTTCTTGATTTTATTCGTTGCTGGTTACTGCATTTTGTAAGTTGAGTACAAAACCCTTCTGACATGAGCATAGGTCTGTCTACCCAACTTGTTTATAATTATTGCAACGCCTCCTCCTCTAGCGGTGGATCTGTCAAATCCATGGGTTATATAATTTGGGCAATAACACGTATTTTCGGGCTTGTGCCAAGTTTCCGTAATCGTCATTACATCATTATTATTTTCTATAATGAAGTTATTTATTTCTGTAATCTTATTTCTAACGCTACCTGCGTTTCAATTA
This sequence comes from Odontomyia ornata, assembly GCA_963969285.1. Lineage (NCBI taxonomy): Eukaryota > Metazoa > Arthropoda > Insecta > Diptera > Stratiomyidae > Odontomyia > Odontomyia ornata. The sequence continues at coordinate 287,665,308 of OZ017740.1, read as the reverse complement.
CATATTACAAGTTGAGGCGCTACCTTGGTTTTAAATAAATTAAATTGCTAAGGAAGCAATCACAGTGAACTGATCTTCGCGTGATCTGCAATTTTTGAGGTTGGTTATTAATTCGGTCGTTATGGTGAGCAACTCATTTGCCGTACAATGTTTTGTCTCTTCAAGTGATTGATGTGGACGGACACAGACATTCGTTAATATTGATGCAGTCCTATGCTGGCGCGGCAGTGCAGTAGAGTTTTGCGCATCTTTCGCCATGAAGATCTAGCTTGTTCATTCATTCTAGCAGTTGTTGCATATTTATGTGCTGGTGCAGGGAAATTACGCTCGTTGAATTCTGGTTCTGCTAGCAAAGTACTTTTTGTTGTTGTTTTGTGTCGATGTAATTTTTCTACCAGTTGACGTTTGATTTCTACGTACTCTGCGTGCTTCACGCAATTTTTGTCTGAAGCTGTCCGATTTCCATTGCAGTTACAGCATTTAGTCTTTGCGATGGAACAGTTTAATGTCTTGTGACCTCCGCACAATTTTCGCATTAGTACTTTCTGTTACAGTACGATTGTCCATTCCCAAATATCTGGCATCTGTTGCATTGGGTGGGTTTGTTCGGTCTTTTTTCACAATGCTCGAATGCAATAACCGTATGGAACAGTGTTTTAACTTTTCGGAGATCTTGCAGTTTGATCGATCCTCGCTTAAAATGTAAGACATAAGTTGTCTGCTCATCAAATCGAGGATGCGGATGATATATCATTTTTAGGGTTTTGTAAAATAATTTTACAAAACCCTTCTAAAATCGCGTCCTGTCTGTCCGTCTGTCCGTCTGTCTGTCCGTCCGTCCGTCCGTCCGTCCGTGTGTCACAGCAGTTTTTCTCGGAAACTACTTGAGCTAGAAACATCAAATTTTGTATGTAGGTGTAAAGTGGTGTTCTCTTTAAAGTTCAACTATTAAAAATGTTTATAAGGTTTTTAAGGGGGGGCTCCCCGTATAGGGGAGTGACCCCCCCGAAAAAAAATTTCATTGAAAGTAGCCGATATGGGTATCAAATGAAAGGTCTTGATGAGGACTTTTCAAAACAGGTCTTAGTTTGGCAAAGTTTGCTTCGAGGGGCGCACAGGGAGGGGAAATACACGAAAAATTTGTGTCCCCCCCCCCCTCGCGATTGGACACCTGTGATCCGAAAAATCAGGAATGTAGGCCTTGGTGAGTACAATAACAACAAATACGTGAGAAGTCGCAATTCACTCAACTTTGTTAGTAATAGTATGATTTATCGATTTTATGTTTTCTTGAATAAAATCTTAACGGTACCCTTAAATTCCATGAAATTCAGTACACAAATGATCATTTATAAGATTGATCTATCCTGGAAGTTTCATAAAGATTGAATCATATTTAGCGAAGTTATAGCGGTTTGAATTTTCCTGTATTACTATGGAAGAATATGCGCTGCATTTATTACTATGGCAACATATGACTATAGAACAACATGCGTTTTTACCAACTCAGACACTACAGTTTTGCTAGGATTTGCATGAAAATTTCAGGAATGATAGGTGTCATGTATGTCTTTGAGAATCGGTTCAGCTAGTGGTATCAGTAATCGTAAAACAAAATAGTGGCTGTTTTAAATGCGAAGATTGGATAATTTTGAGTTATTTTTTCCCAACTTCAACGTTTAAGGTGCATGCTTTGAACACTTGATTCAATTTAATGAATGACTGAAGATGAGTACCTACAATTAATGCTCATAAGTGAAACATGTCAAGGAGGTGAGAGAGAGCTCCTAGCAAAAGGGCTTTGTAACCATTCTAGGATTCGAAAAAATTGGCCATTAATCGATGATGACAGTACAGGAGAGTGGCCCCTGAAAAAAAAATTCATCAAACGTAGCCGATTTGAGTATGAAATGAAAGTTCTCTATGGGAGCTTTTCAAAACAGTTGTTAAACTGTCAGTTTTTGCTTCAGTGGGAGCACAGGGGGGAAATACATGAAAAATGTGTTTCTTCCGTCGCGGATGGACACCTGAAATAATTATCAAGGGAGATATTTATGAGTATAACAATGCCAAAAACCTCAGAAGTCGAAATTCGTTCAACTTTGTTAATAATAGTATGATCTTCGTATTTCATATTTTCTCCAATAAAATCGTCTTTGACATGTTTCTTGATTTGATTCGATCTGGCGACTGCATTTTGTAAATTGAATACAAAACCCTTCTGACATGAGCGTAGGTCTGTTTACCCAACTTGTTATATCTTTGCACATTATACCATTCGCTCTTAATTCATCGTATAGCTCCATAACATCTACTTGGGATAATCCTTTCAATAGAAACATTGATGGAAGTTCAGACCGTGATGGATGAGGTTAGAACTTAAATTTTTCTTGTTTAAACAATTCCGTTAAATTTTTTGCTGCAGAGTATAGAGATTAATACATAGTTATATCTTTCATGTGATAATGGAAAAGTGTGCTTTGAAAATGCGATATTGATAACAAAACTGCACCTGCAAAAAAAAAACTCTTTGCTGTTAAGCTGATTAACTTATAATGCGATCAAAGTACTTATACTATGTCCGCTTGCACAAATTTTCATTTCCAAAGAAATGTTTTCAGTTACGTCAGCATTTCCCTATTCACTTTGCATGCATTCGTTACTATTCATGGCGAAATTGGAAATTTCATTGCGAAAAGTTCAAAATTTACTCAGCATTTTCCCATTTCAATTTTAATTAGGGTAATGCATTTTTTATGCATATTTCGTTCGCTTTATCTCAATATTGTTTGGTTTCACGCTGGACAAACTAAGATACTGCTGTTACTATGAAAATATCTCTACAGTCCAACAATCCTTTCCTGAATTCTTTCCAGCAGAGTTGAAATATTTTTTAATACGATTACACGTTGCTTATTGAGTGAATATACATAAATTTCATTCCTATAAAAGTTATGTCTGTACACGTATGCATGCGTATGTATTTGATCAAATTTTTTTTCGGGCCAATTTCATGTAAAGTGAAAATCAAATATGATATTCCTATGAGAAGTATTTATTTCAACAGCATGGAAACCTGTGGGCAATATCGATGAAACTGTAGATGATGTCAATTAGAGCTGTAGACGATGTCAAAGACGAAACTTGTAGAAAGTTTGCCTAGGTTCTTTCAGGCATATTGACCTTTGCGAGCCTAGAAGAGCGGCTCAAGCAAATTTTCCTTTTTCTCGCGGGCAGTTGCTTGCGCCACTGGCGTGGGTGACTGTGGTGGTGGTGACTGTGACTGACGCGGTGCTAATGGTGGTGTTAATGGCTGGGCATCGGAGTGCTCCAAGTACGCTGGCTTCAAATGGTCGGTGGAGATGGTCTTGGTAATTTTGTTTACGTCTATGAAGTATGTATGTGCGGTCGCTGACCCTTTCGACGACCCTGTGGGATCCGGAGTACGGCTCGTCGTGCGCCTTCTTGACTGCATCGATGCAACGGAACACATATTCGTAGTGATGAGATCCTTGAAGACGAACGGACGGTGTGCTGGCTGGTGGGACCGGACCAATCGCTTTGACTAGGCGGCCTTATTCTACGACAAAATTCTGTGCGTAACCGGTTGGTGTCGTTTGAGGTGCAACCAATTTGCCTGAGATTCGTAGCGACGTGCCAAAAACCATCTCTGCTGGGAAGGCTTGCAGGTCTTCCTTGAAGGTGATGTGCAAACCCAATAGCGAAGTGGTTTGGGGAATGCACTTCAAAGCGCTCTTGAGCGTCCGATGCATCCTTTGCACCATGTCATTGGCTTGTGGATGATATGGTAAAGTATGAACATGGTTGGCTTCTAGAAGGCGACTGAGGTTATTGAGCAGGTCGGCTTTAAGCTGACGGCCTTGCTTTGGCGATGGTGCTGACCTTAAGTTCACGCACTAGTATTGCTTGAAGCCAGCGTATGTCCTGGTCGATGATGGTAAGGTAGTTCTCGTAGCCATCACACCGCGGGAGTTTAATAGGGTCGACGTGGATGTAGTTGAAACGCCCATCCGACATCTTGAAGCTATCTAGCTCGGCGTGTTTGTGGCAATGGGTCCTTGAACACTGGCATGGTACACACTGCTTGGCCCAGCGATAAACATCCTTTCTTTGACTCGGCCAGAATGATTTCAGTGCTACGCATTTTGCGGTCTCAAAGGCTTGGCGGTGGAGCACTGCAGGCAAGTAGGGCTTAATAGCACCGTTGAACTCGATGTAGTGCGCAGAGTAGCCATTCAAAACCAATAGCTGCAGCTTAAAATGGGGCTTGCCAAGAACTGCGGCAACTGGTCATTTGTGGCTTGAGCCTCACTGATAGCTCGAGCAGTAAGTATGGTGAGTACTGCAACCGTCTCTACATGAGAGAGCACGTGGGCAACGATGTTGCATTTGCCTGTTGCATACTCCAATCTTTGTTGAATTGGCCGATGAAATCTAACTGTCTACTTTGGCGGCGCGAGGCTTTGTCAGCGCGTTGGGTCAGGGCAAAAGCGAGTGGACGATGGTCAGTGTAGACCGTGAAGTGCCTCCCCCTCAGAATGCTCTGAGAAAACGTGATTACGGCGAAGAATACCAAAAACTTGCGGTCGTAGGTGGAGTAGCGCTGCTTGGTCTCGGATAGCTTACTGGAGAAAAATCCCAGGGGTATCCTAGTGCCGTCAGCCCGTTGCTGGGCCAAAGCTGCCCCGATGGCGGCGTTTGAATGCTGCTGTAGTTGCTGTGACGATGTATTCCAAAAGCGGCTTTAGTGTCGGATGTCCAAGTGATTTGCGATCTTTTGGTGCTACAACCTTCCAGCAGCTCTGGAAATAGTGCGTGTAGCTCGGCAGCGTGTGGTATGCAGTGGCTATAGAAATTGAGCATCTCAACGAAACGCCTTAATTGTGAAGAGTCAGCAGATTTGGGAAGGTCTGCGAATGGCTTTTGTCTTAGAAGCTGACAATTGAAAACCTGTCTCGCAGATGTGGTGTCCGACATAGATGACCTTAGGTAGGCCAACCTGGCATTTATTCCAGTTGGGCTGGAGCTTTGTAACTTGCAGTATAGGAAAAAAGTTGCTAGAGTTTACGCTGGTGATGGTCGTGGCTGGCCGAGAATACAAGAATGTCATCCTGGTAGATGCGTTAAAAATCCAGCTTCCTCGTCAGGTGATAGAGTGTCCGCTGTATGATTTGGGCTGCGTTGCGTAGGCCGAGAAGCATTCCTACGAATTCAAACAGCCCAAAGGGCGTCTTGACTGACTTTTTAGGGTTTTGTAAAATAATTTTACAAAACCCTTCTAAAATCGCGTCCTGTCTGTCCGTCTTTCCATCTGTCCGTCTGTCTGTCTGTCCGTCCGTCCGTCCGTCCGTGTGTCACAGCAGTTTTTCTCGGAAACTACTTAAGCTAGAAGCATCAAATTTTGTATGTAGGTGTAAAGTGGTGTTCTCTTCAAAGTTCAACTATTAGAAAATTTTATAAGGTATTTAAGGGGGGTCTCCCCATGTAGGGGAGTGACCCCCCGAAAAAAAATTTCATTGAAGGTAGGCGATATGGGTATCAAATGAAAGGTCTTTATGAGAACTTTTCAAAACAGGTCTTAGCTTGGCAAAGTTTGCTTCGAGGGGCGCACAGGGAGGGGAAATACACGAAAAATTTGTGTCTCCCCCCTCGCGATTAGACACCTTCCATCCGAAAAATCTGAAAAAAATCAAGAATGTAGGCCTTGATAAGTATAAGAACAACAAATACGTGAGAAGTCGCAATTCACTCAACTTTGTTAGTAATAGTATGATTTATAGATTTTATGTTTTCTTGAATAAAATCTTAACGGTACCCTTAAATTCAATGAAATTCAGTACACAGATGTCTATTCATAAGATTGATTAACCCTGCAAGTTTTATATTTAGCGAAGTTATAGCGGTTTGAATTTTCCTGTATTACTATGGAACAATATGCGCTGCATGTATTACTATGGCAACATGTGGCTACGGAACAACATGCGCTTTTTACCGACTCAGACACTACAGTTTTGCTAGGATTTGCATGAAAATTTCAGGAATGATAGGTGTCATGAATAACTTTGAGAATCAGTTCAGCTAGTGGTATCAGTAATCGCAAAACAAAATAGTGGCTGTTTTAAATGCGAAGATTGGATAATTTTGAGTTATTTTTTCCCAACTTCAACGTTTAAGGTGCATGCTTTGAACACTTGATTCAATTTAATGAATGACTGAAGCTGAGTACCTACAATTAATACTCATAAGTGAAACAAGTCAAGGAGGCGGGAAGGAGCTTCTAACAAAAGGGCTTTGTAACAACTCTAGGATTCGAAAAAATTGGCTATTAATCGATGATAACAGTACAGGAGAGTGGCCCCTGAAAAAATTCATCAAACGTAGCCGATATGAGTATGAAATGAAAGTTTTCATGGGAGCTTTTCAAAACAGTTGTTAAACTGTCAGTTTTTGCTTCAGTGGCGGCACAGAGGGGATACATGAAAAATGTGTTTCCTCCCTCGCGAATGGACATCTGAAATAATTATCAAGGGAGATATTTATGAGTATAACAATAACAGAAACCTCAGAAGTCTAAATTCTTTCAACTTTGTTAATAATACATAGTATGATCTTCGAATTTCATAGTTTCTCCAATAAAATCGTCATTGACATGTTTCTTGACTTTATTCAATCTGGTGACTGCATTTTGAAAATTGAATGCAAAACCCTTGTGACATGAGCGTAGTTCTGTTTACCCAACTTGTTAGAGATGTCTTCTGGTGCTACCGGGATTTAGTAAAAGGCCTGCTGGTGGTCGATGACGGAGAATACTGAACCGCTGGCCTCCTGGATTAAATCCTCTATAATGGGCTATGAGTAGCAGTCCGGGTGGGCGTGGGCATTTAGTTGTCTGTAATTCCTAGTATCTTGTAAACGGCCACCGTCCTTGGGCACCATGTGCAGGAGACTGGCCCATTGACTTGGTAAGTCAAATATGCCTTGTTCCAACAAGAAGTTGAACGCTGCTTCCACTGCAGAGAGGCGTTCTTCCGCGAGGCGACATGGTCTTGCAAAGACGGGTGCACTGTGCGTGATCATCTAGTGGTGAATAGGAAGGTCAGCGATCGCAGCCAACTCACCTGGTCCTGGAGGTATGTTTGCATGCTTTGTGATGATCTCCTTGTATGTTCTTCCGGTAGTGCCTTCCAAGGCCAATGGCTTGGCCACGGCGCTGATGCTATGCACTGGTGGAGCTTGGCCGGGGACGAAAACTGTAAAGAGGCTGTTGCGATCGACCAAAAGGTGTCCATTTCGTGGCTTGATAAGCAGACCATGATGGTTGAGTGCATCGGATTGTCGGATTTAACTTGCCGATGCTGGCTGGCTGTGCACTTGTGATGTCGGGTGTTGCTCCTGGGGGAGCAAGAGCTCTGGGTTGTGCAGTGGGACTTTGCGCACAGCATCATCGCCGTCTCATCCAAGCACCATGCTAAATCTCCACTCGGGGTCACCGTGTTCGAAGTCAACTTTTACTCTTTTTATTTAAACACAAAGTCAATTTTACTCTTTTTATTGGAGACCATAAGATAGGTGCAGCTGACAGCTTCTGACGCAGGATGATGACGACAAATGATGCCGGTGATAAAAGCACTGTCAAATGTAGACGATGGTGCTGGAAGCTGCAGATGGTGTCGATGACAACTGTAGACGATATCAATGAACACTTTCGATGATTTCAATGAAACTTGTAGACGTATCGATGAAAGCTGTAGACGATATCGATGAGAGCTATAGATGATGCCCAAGACGAAACTTGTAGAGAGTTTGTCTAGGTTCTCTCAGGTATATTGACTTATTAGAGCCTAGAAGAGCAGCTCAAGCAAATTTACCTTTCTTTTTGTGAGAAGTTGTTTGCCCCACTGATGCGGGAACTCGACAGCAGTCGAAGATTTCTCGGGGGTTGAGGATATACTTGCTTTGTGAAGAGCACGCTGGCGTTGGAACATCCCATGCAGCCTCATATTTCACGCGTTTTGCTTTTTGAATTATTAGTTCGAAGATTTCCCGCATTTTATTTTATTGGGCCGGTGTCGAAAACATCGTTGAGGTTAGAATTAAGTAATAGCTATTGGAGCAACATGAGCATTCCATAGGCTTTCGAGCATCATTCGATGTGGAAAGAACTGTGAAAATTCTGTCACCAAGCCGTCACGTGTAGTACATCGGAAGAAAACTTGGCTAAAGATGAAAGGCGTTAGCTAAGTTGGTCCTTTTGGTTAATTTAACCGCGTGAATCGTACACATGAATTTGGAAGAGTGCAATTATACAAATGATTGTTGGGAAGCATTAGTGCGCATTTGGGGACAAAGGTATTGTGCGAAAGGTGACATTACTCCAACGATGGATTCCCGCAAACTGAAAGGTTGCAAGTCAATGCAGAACTACGTGACACAATGCTTGTCACTACTTTCAAGGATTAAATCTGCCAGATTCAAAACTGATGATCAAATTGCAGGTGAAATAATGTAGGGTGATTCGCTAGAGAAATTAAGACCGATGGTTATGAATATCGAAACCAAAGGTTATGGTATTATTCTTGATTACGTCAAAAGCATTGTGACACTTGCAATTCAAAACAAAAAGACCTACACAAAAAATAAAAAAGATCTACGCAAAAAAACAAATCAATAAAATGTTTTGAATGTGGTAGTCCATATTTAAAAACAAGTTGGGTAAACAGACCTACGCTCATGTCAGAAGGGTTTTGTATTCAATTTACAAAATGCAGTCACCAGATCGAATCAAATCAAGATACATGTCAAAGACGATTTTATTGGAGAAAATATGAAATTCGAAGATCATACTATTATTAACAAAGTTGAACGAATTTCGACTTCTGAGGTTTTCGGTATTGTTATACTCATAAATATCTCCCTTGATAATTATTTCAGATGCCCATCCGCGACGGAGGAAACAAATTTTTCATGTATTTCCCCCCTGTGCCCCCACTGAAGCAAAAGCTGACAGTTTAAGAGCTGTTTTGAAATGCTCCTATGGAAACGTTCATTTCATACTCATATCGGCTACGTATGATGAATTTTTATCAGGGGCTATGCTCCTGTACTGTTTTCATCGATTAATGGCCAATTTTTTCTAATTCTAGAATGGTTACAAAGCCCTTTTGCTAGGAGCTCTCTCCCACCTCCTTGACTTGTTTCACTTATGAGCATTAATTGTAGGTACTCATCTTCAGTCATTCATTAAATTGAATCAAATGTTCAAAGCATGCACCTTAAACGTTGAAGTTGGGATAAAATAACTCAAAATTATCCAATCTTCGCATTTAAAACAGCCACTATTTTGTTTTACGATTACTGATACCACTAGCTGAACCGATTCTCAAAGACATACATGACACCTATCATTCCTGAAATTTTCATGCAAATCCTAGCAAAACTGTAGTGTCTGAGTTGGTAAAAACGCATGTTGTTCTATAGCCATATGTTGCCATAGTAATAAATGCAGCGCATATTCTTCCATAGTAATACAGGAAAATTCAAACCGCTATAACTTCGCTAAATATGATTCAATCTTTATGAAAGGATAGATCAATCTTATAAATGATCATTTGTGTACTGAATTTCATGGAATTTAAGGGTACCATTAAGATTTTATTCAAGAAAACATAAAATCGATAAATCATACTATTACTAACAAAGTTGAGTGAATTGCGACTTCTCACGTATTTGTTGTTATTGTACTCACCAAGGCCTACATTCCTGATTTTTTTCAGATTTTTCGGATCACAGATGTCCAATCGCGAGCGGGGGGGGAAACAAATTTTTCGTGTATTTCCCCTCCCTGTGCGCCCCTCGAGGCAAACTTTGCCAAACTAAGACCTGTTTTGAAAAGTTCTCATAAAGACCTTTCATTTGATACTCATATCGGCTACTTTCAATGAAATTTTTTTTTCGGGGGGTCACTCCCCTATACGGGGAGCCCCCCCTTTAAAACCTTATAAAATTTTTTAATAGTTGAACTTTGAAGAGAACACCACTTTACACCTACATACAAAATTTTAAGTTTCTAGCTTAAGTAGTTTCCGAGAAAAACTGCTGTGACACACGGACGAGCGGACGGACGGACAGACAGACGGACAGACAGGACGCGATTTTAGAAGGGTTTTGTAAAATTATTTTACAAAACCCTAAAAATGGGCCCACAATTGAGAATGAATAAAGTCTTGCTGTACAATTCATTTGTTATACAAAATTTATTGTCTTGTGATTCATATTTTGACAGCAGTGCAACTGCACACATGACACTCACTGATACATTAATTGAAAACACGACAAAACCAAAAGGAAAATTCAGTAAAATGTGCAAACAATCAAAAGTTGTTAGTGGAAAATGCCGGCGGCACCAGCGAATTTTAAAGGATAGCAACAGCGTATTTTAAAGGATGGCTACAGCGAAATTGAAAGGATGGTAAAATACGTACAACACATGCCAGGCATTTCCGCTAAATTACTTCCAAGAAGCCAAATGGTTAAGAAAGGCAAGGAAGTAGTTTTTAGCAATCGCTGTTAAGGATAATACGTTTAGGCTTCGTTGCGTATAGACGTGTTTTTAATCGCTCCTGTCAAGTTTTCAAAAATTAAATTAAATTTTTTAGAGCCACTCCAAAACTTTTTTTTGGTTTTTATTGGAAAATGTTTTTACCGTCGAAGGAATCGATCCACGGAATCATATCAAATATTATTTTACTTCGATAAATCAACAAAAGCAAATAATCGAAAGACTAACTCGGGACTGCTCGTATGGAGGAGCCCTATGGCTTCCCTCCGCTAGGGGACCCCGGAGAGAGTAGCAATATGGAATTGGCGGCAATCGTCAATAAAAGAAGACATACAAGTAATCAGGAAAGCTCCGCAAATGGCGGGCGTAAATCTCAACTAGTCGAAAACAAACAAGAAGTGATTTGACTTCTAGCTGAAAATCAGGAATCGAGACTACGACTAAAAACCCTCGAAGATATGTACAAGAGAGGGAAGAAAACTCAAGATACAGAACCGGTAAAGCAAATAAATGCGCTAACTAAACCGGAGAAAGCTGTCAAACAAGTCGTCCCAGAAGAAATACTAAGTGCTGGAGGCACTAACGACAGCCAAAACTATTATGCAGCGCTGGACGGACTCTAACAAGAAATGGATGTTGAAGAAACTATTGAAGGTAATGTTAGTCAAGATGACAATGATAATTTCATCCTTAACTTAAAAAATAAAAATAAGGAGAAGAAACTAGCTCGCAGTTCTGCTGGTCCTTCTCAAAAAGTTTCCAATACTACAGAGAAAGTTCCGCCAATTAAATTGTTCGGGCAAAGCGGAAAGGAAGCAAACACACCTACACCGCAACATATTAGCTTCCAACTTCGTCAAGCCCAGAGTATCATTTGCACTCGTCGCTAGAGGACCAGCACAAACTGCGGTAAATAATGTAAGTGGCAATAATAAGCTGCTTCTCAAAATTTACCAGCGAGTAATTTCTTTATCGGAGAGAATCGATAAACAAGATTTAAAAATTAACTTTGTTTTTCAGCGTTTAGGGCTTTCAAATGTCTCATAATAACTTGTCACCCAGTCACATTCCCATAGATAGGATTTGTCTCATCTCGATCAACGTCAACTCTATTGTTACTTTACATCGACCTGATTATCTCCTTGAATTTATTGTTAAGCAAAAGGCTGGCATCACGCTTCTCACCGAAACCCAGCTAAATTCATGGCACTCCATGACATTCAAGGATTTTGAATTCATGAGAAACGATAGGCTAATAAGTGATGGGCCAAGTGGCACCGGGGTAATGGTGAGAAAACCCTATTGCTTCCAAAATATTGAAAAAGTCGGATTCAAAAGCTTTGAATCTCTTAAAGTGTCCGTTATCAAAATCTCACTGCCAGGTGGGGATAGCCTCTTCGATATCCCTGCCTATGCAACTGGTCGAAATGTTCTCAAGTTACAAGAGGAGCTCAATTCTTTGTTTGGAATACTCGAACTAAACAGGCTGCATAATCATTATATTCTTGCTGGTGATCTGATCGCCGAGTATACATCGTGGCTAAACGCCACCAATAATCCTGAAATCGTGGATAACAGAGAACCAAATAGAATACAGGTGCAATCTATGTGGGTTGGAGTTCCCATCATACCCTAGGACAAATTCATATTAGGACCTCTGCATTGCTGATGCAAGACTTGAATTCAGCTTTAATAGTCCTTAACGGAAATTGCCAGTGCTTTCTTACGATAGCGACTTTGACTTTGGCTTTGACATATCTCTCATTTTTAACATAAATAAACAACAACACTGAATTTAGCAATAATGAGCTGAAACTTAAAAACTAAGTCACGGAAAACACCAACACTGAAAATAGACACGAATAATTTAGACATTGTCATTCAGCCACCAATACCTAGATTGCCCCGTCTCAGCTCAATCAGCTTCAATGAATCAAGCAAATGAGTATCTCCATTGGAATTGTTGGTCTCGTGAGCTCAATTTTGGAGGATATTTTATCTTCTTATCGGTGGCCCGTCTATATATGTGATATATGATTGGGACGCCGTCAGAATCAAAAACATATCGATTCATGTCCAAGTACATGAATACTTCTGGAGGAACGAAGCCAGAAACGGAACAACTCACAATATACCCATCTATAGGGTGGAATGGCAGTGAAATCCAAAGGTTTTCAGTCACAGTTACAGATCTTGCAATATAATTCCGAAGAAGTTTCAATATGAAGATATCGGCTCTTGTCACTTAAGCAGTTTGATAAATTCTTCTATTCGATATATAGTGCTTCCAATCCGTCTCAGGCTTTCTGTACAAACCAGCACATGCACGAAGACATTTCCTTTCGAAAGCCCTTAACCTTTCCATAGTACTAGCACTCTGGTTGTACCAGATATGACATCCATTTGTCAAAACTGGTATACGCAGGGTCAAGTAACAGATAACTTTCGTTTTTTTATCACAATCAACAGAGAAATTACATATTCAAAGTCGCCAGACGATTTAGGAGGCCTCTGTGACTCAGACTAACAAAAGCTGTAATAAATTCAAGATTGTTAAATGTTTTAAATGATTTCGGCATGAATGTATAAGTTAATTAAATTCAGGAATAATTAATTCAGGGAGGATCCTGAACATTGTAAACGCACCCAAATAAAATACAACCAATATAATAAAATGTCAAAGAAATTAGGTTGTTTTTCCCCTTTTCTGACAACTGACCGCGAAATACATGCTGTAACTTTCTACCAATGAAAACCTTTATTCATCGGTAACAGATAATAATTGAGAATGTTCAATTCTATTTGGCTAGTACCTCTGGTTGTATAGATTGAATACAGAAGAAAGTTGTTATTTCGAAAAGTATTAAATATTTTCGAAAAATATTAAATATTTCAGATGTACCTTACCTTTGTGTATTATTTTTAGCGTTTCGTCGAAAAAAATTTACAATACTCAATTGAAACCGAGTCCTGTCTGGCTGTCTATCCATCCTTTCTCTTGTTGCTCTATCCACCAGTACACCACAGCATACTAAATTATCTCTAAAGTAAACCAATTTTGAGAACTCCTACTGACGTAGCATATTAGAATAATGTAGTATATGCTCTACGACTCTTTGTTCTTAAAATGTCAATATAGATTAATACCCCAAACCTTATATAAATATCCTTGCTTGGCTCTAAAATGTGAGTAACGCAGTTTCAAAATTTTCCTTCAACTGCTGAACAAACTACACCAACTGTAAGCTTTATTGCTTATATATGTCCTCTATTCTTTTTTTTCTCTAAAATTAATCAAACCAAAATATATCTACTCACCGAATTTCATCTTTTATCTTCGCTGGCAGTTTTCCTTTTATGTTTACCAAAATTGAGATAGATTCATGGGAAAACCGATTTGGAATTTTTTTTAAATCATGTCATTTTGTGCACATATGTATTTGCGTCTGCATATGACATTTTCCTCTGTACCAGCATGAAAATTTCACTTTCAAATTTAGCTTTGATTTCAAATAAATTTACAAGCATGAAATTTTCCAGCCTTATACAAATTTATGAGTTATTTTCCCGAGAATTTTTCTGCTTTGATTTAGGATAACAAAAGATTCAAAAACAAACTCACTTCAGCCGTGCCTTGAAAAGTTAAATGTATCAGCCTAATGTGGGTTATCCAATTTGTTTGAATCGTTAAGAAAAATAAAAAATTAATTGTAATTACTACACGTGCTGCCTAAATACTCGTACACCTTTCTCTAACCTTCAAAATCTTAAATGGTCCGTTCAAGCTCAAGCGCTGAGTTAATGATTTTCTTTTGAGGTTTATGGCGTACAAAAGCAAGACAACCAATTAACAGAATTTAAAGATACTTAATCTATACATACACACATATATAAAAAGGATTCTTCGTTGAAATTCACTTACTTAGAGTTTATCGCATCTCATTAACGCATTTTCTTCCACCTTACACTTTCTTGTCGTTCTGGTAAAAAATTCTAATGAATAAACGATTAAGACGTCGTTAATTGTCTTACAATTAATTTTTGCGGCTCTCCAAAATGTTTTAAGTAATTAAAAATGTTGTTCAAATGCTAAAAGAAATTTTAGAGTGACAAGAAAACTTTTTTCAAGAAAAGATTAGGAAAAGGGGTTTGTTGTACCTATTAAGCTTTTTTGTTTGATTTTAATTTTTTTTCTTTTAACTTTAGTTTGCAATGGAATAAAAATAATTATAATATAATAAAACTTTGATATGACTATAATAAGAACAATTAATTCTTTTAATGGAAAAATTAATTAACCTTCGAAACTTTGTAAGCCTACACAAAATTTATCTCATTGTGCAGCATTAAAGGATAGCAGCAACGGTACCTTAGAAAGCTAAGATTTTGGGCTTCGCTGGAATGACTTCGCCGGACGACGCGTGCGCACGCTGGCAGCTAGCTTCTACGGTGTCATGGGGCGGATTCTTTTTGCCAGCGCAAAGTTCACTACAAAAAATATTTTCGTGCGTACAATTTAAAGTTATAATTAGGTCTGATGAAAAACCGAAAGGAGTCTATCAAAGGCTGCATACCCTATCGATGACGCAAGTCATACTTCCGTTATGAACGGAGGAGTTAGCTAATACAAAAAAATTGGGCAACCAGGTGGATTTGGTGCCCCCACGCACCATCCCCAACCGGATCAAAATCCCGATGGCTAGGGACCGATCATTTTATGGCGCTAAAGATCTATGGTCCTCAAATTCGAAATGCGAGAGGAACTATCAAGAAAACTATTTATTGGCTAATAATTGTACGAATTGTGACAGATTTATATCAATACTCGATAAGAAAAACTGATCTTAATCAATATGTCGTTCGTAGTTGACTCTCCTAATGCTTGAGATGAAGTATTTATCGTCTTGTCGACGCGATAACAAATTCACAGCAGAGTGTTCCCATTCACATCATAATCGCTGACCATGCACACGCGCAACTCGTCGACGCGATAACAATCTCCAACAGAACGCTCCTATTCACATCATAATCGCTCACCATGCAAACGCGCAACCACCAGACATGCTGAGTGGAGCTCTGGTCGAGTAAGTTGATATGGCATGATTATCGCGCTGGCTGAAACATCGGGACAATGTTGCACTGCGTACAAAGTTGCATGCCAACGTGACGCTTTGGGCGATGTTGCAATGCTTACGTTGTCGCCGCACTACTCCTCCCGCAGTGACTTGACCGCGATACTTTATTCGAAGCATACGGGTGGCTGGATCTTACGTCCACTGGTTGTTGTTGGTTCGCTAGTGCGGGGCCTCACCTTCGAAGAAGGTTCTGGCGTGAGGAATGCGGGCTTGAGCCTGTCGACCGAAATTGAGGCGGGGTGTCCATTAACATTGATGCGGAAATACTTGTCCTTTCTGCTCAGGACCGGGTATGGACCGTCGTATGGTGGTGTGAGCGATGATTTTACTTTGTCGTTGCGTATAAAGACGTGTGAGCTGCTGTCTAATGCTCGGTGTATGAACGTTGGGGTGGTGGTGTGGTGTACGGTGTCTTGAGGTCGCAGTTTTGTCATGCGTGATCTGAGATCACGCAAGAAGTCCGTTTCGTTGATTTTTGGCTTCGATGCGGTGAAGAGCTCCCCCGGAAGCCGTAGGCTGGAGCCGTAGACCATGTCTGCGGGTGTAGCGTTAATATCCTCCTTCAATGTGGCGCGCAGTCCTAGGAGCACAAGAGGAAGCACCTTCGTCCATTCGGCCTTATCGTAGCTGCGGATGGCGGCCTTGACTGTGCGATGCCATCTCTCAGCGATTCCGTTGGCGGCAGGATGGTACGGGGTCGTCCGCAGGTGATTGATTCCCAGAATGCGGGTCAGCTCGGCGAAGATTTGGCTCTCGAACTGGCGTCCCAGGTCGGTAGTTACTCTTGCCGGCACTCCGAAGCGGCTTATCTATGCATTGATAAGCGCCTCGGCGACTGTTGTTGCGGTGATATTCTGGAGCGGAACGGCTTCCGGCCAACGTGTAAACTTGTCTATGATGGTTAGGCAATAACGATAACCATCGTTCGGGGATAGTGGTCCGATGAGGTCGATGTTGATATGCTCGAACCTGGTGTCCGGCGGGGTGCATCGTTGGAGCGATGACTTGACGTGACGTCCGACCTTATTGCGCTGGCAGGCCATGCAGCCTCGTACGAAATCATTGATCTTCTTATTCATGGCCGGCCAGTAGAAGCGGTCGGGGATAAGTCATCTAGTTGCTCGTATGCCTAGGTGTGCTAGGCCATGCATCGTCTGCATGATTGTTTGCCTAAGCTGCTGCGGTACGTAGGGTCGAACCTTGTTTTCGGTGACTATGCAGTGCAGTGGCGTGTCGGACGTAGCAAGCTCCTGCTTCTTCCACTCGAGTTTGTTTGTTTGGTCTTCTAACAAAACCTTGAGCTCTGGATCGGTTTGTTGAGCTGAAGCGAGAGAAGGATGTCCGTCTTTGAAATTGTACTCACCCGAGACAAGTATTCCGCGATGGAGTTATTCCGGCCCGGAATGTGGCGGATGTCAACCGTGAATTGGGAGATAAAATCCAGTTGACGTTGTTGCCTCGGTGATGCCTTCTCCGGTCGTTGCTGGAATGTGAACTGTAATGGCTTGTGGTCGGGGAAGACCGTGAAGACCCTGCCTTCCAACATGTATCGGAAGTGCTTGATGGCTTCGTGGATTGCTAGCAACTCCCGATCGTACGTGCTGTAGCGTCACTGGGTGTCGTTCAGCTTGCGTGAGAAGAATCCCAGAGGCTCTGTTCCAGTGCTCGTTGTCTGGTGCAGGACAGCTTCGAGTCCATCATCCGATGCGTCCACGATTAGGGAGCATCTAGCTGTTGGATGATGATGTGCAAGTGACGGAACCTTGGTTAGTTCCGACTTGCACCTCTCGAACGCTGCCGATGCCTCGTCGGTCCACTGAAGCTCCGTTTTATCGCGCTTTCTGTTTCCCTCTATCAGCTGTTGGAGCGGGCGTTGGGTCTGAGCGGCATGCGGTAGGAACCTTCTGTAGAAGTTAATAATTCCTAAGAATCACTTTAGCTGCAGTGCTGTCTTGGGCTTCGAAATCGCGGATATGCCTTGCATCTTCTCAGGCAAAGGTTTCAATCCGTCAGATGAAATTGTATGCCCCAAAAATCGAACCTCGTCTAGTCCAAATTGGTACTTATCTTTGTTGATTGCAAGTCCGTGCTGGCGTAGGCGGCTCAGCACCTCAGACATATGCTGTTGGTGTATCTGCGGGTCCAGTGAAAACACCAATATGTCGTCTTTGTAGACGAATACATCATTGAGTCCCGTTACCACCTCGTGCATGAAGCGTTGGAAGGTCTGGTCAGCGTTGCATAGGCCAAAGGTCATGTAGATGAACTCAAATAATCCAAATGACGTGATAATCGCCGTCTTCGGGACATCACTCGGCTCGACTGGAATCTGATGAAACGCCTTTTGTAGATCGATCATAGTAAAGACCTTCATCCCGTGAAAAGTAGCGGTGCAGTCCTGTAGGAATCCGATTGGATATCGATCCGGAACGGAGAATGCTTTGATTGCTCGGTAGTCTCCGCATGGACGCCAGTCTCCGTTGGCTTTACGTACCATATGTAGAGGACTGCTCCGTGCACTCTTGAATGGTCGACAGATTCCCAGTTGCATCATGCTGTCGAACTCGGCTTTCGTAGCGGCGAGTTTGTTGGGAGGAATTCGGCGTGCTTTCGCGTTGACAGGAGGGCCTTTTGTCACAATGTGATGCGTCGTCGTGCACTTAACGTTGTGACGAGGTGTTGTTGATGTGATTTCGGTATACTCTGCCAGAATTGCAGCGTATTCACTTGCGATTGTTGCGGATGTCGATGATTGTACCTGTGGTTTGTTCTTTGATGGGGCCTTCACCTCAGCTGCGGTCGCAATTTGTCGCTCGATGAGTTTTCGTCCTCTGATATCCACGAATAGTCCATGATGCTCGAGCAGATCAGCTCCGATGATTGGGGAGCTGACGTCCGCTATGATAAAAGTCCAAGTAACAGGCCTCGGAAGGCCGAGATTTAAAGTCAGCTTCCTCTTCCCGTAGGTGCGAATAACAGAACCGTTAGCAGCTAACAAGCGGGTGCCCGATTCTGGATTACCTCGATCTCGGACGGTAGGTGGGATCACGGATATGTCTGCGCCGGTGTCGATCAAAAGCGCGCCAGTGCCATTGTTGTCGTGGATGTATAAGTCGGTTTTTGCGGAGAGGACGGTTTTAGTTTTTTTGCTGTTTGCCGAACTTGCATGGCGGTCGGCATTTCGTGGCGTCTGATCCATAATGGGTGTGGTACCAGCAAGCTTCGATTGGAAGTTTGGGTGACTGTGGGCGTGATTGCGATGGTAATCGTGGTTTCCCTGAATTACCGGCACATGGGTAAGTGCACTCAGTCCTTTGTGCTATGCTCCTGTGGTCTTCGTTGATTCGGCGTGCCAGCCTCACAACCTCTGCCGTCAGTTTGGAGAGCTCTGATAGGATTCTCGTTGTTGGCAGAGTGGCTTCCGCAGAGTCGTGATGCGAGATCGATCCGATGGTGTAAGGTTTGGACCCTTTCGTCACTTCATGGACCCTATTGGCAATTGTTGCCAGATTCTGCAGCGAGGCGCCGTTTGCAGACAGAATGCTGCGCAATGTGATGTCCAGTCTGTTTAGCCACATCTGTTTTAGCGTCTCCTCCGAAATGCTGTCAGCGGTGAGTGTTCACATTTGGTTCAGCAGCTTTGGCGGTCGCTGATCGCCCAATCTGACCTCCGACAACAGTTTCTGGATACGCTGCTGGGCAGACTCCGCAAAGGCTCTAATGGTTTCTCGCTTGAGGTTTTCATATTTTCCTTCCACTGATGGCTTGGACACGGCACTACGCACCTGCTTCACGACTCTAATGTCCAGGCTGGCGACGATCAGCTGGAAACGCATTGTGTCTCCTGTTATGCGGCTCGCCCCAAAGTAAGCCTCGATCTGCTCGAACCGCAGCTCAACGTCGTCCTCCCAGAATGGCGGAATCGGAAGACGGCATTTTTCACACCAGTTATCTCTCCGGCTTCGGGGTCCGCCCTATCGTGCGTGGCTGCCGGGATGTTGTTTTTGTCTTCGTCTGACATTTCAATTGTTACGGTCGAGCTTGGGTAGTATTCGCTTGCGCGCGTCGTTTTACGCCACGGACATGGTCCCTGTACAATATGTACAGTAGGGACGCGATATTTACGATGAGCACGCACAATAGTGTCGCCTCAAGACGGTCACTTTGCACTGAGAGCACCGAATTTACCACTAAGGTGTTCGTTACTTCACCCGTCACCTCTTTTACCGGCGTATTTCCCATTCACGTTAACGTGGGAAGACGAGCACTACACACGTGAGATTGTTCGTTATGCAACGCCGGGCGCTATGCTTCACTTGCGGGAGGCAGGACCGCCAGTTATGGTCCTCAAATTCGAAACGCGAGAGGAACTATCAAGAAAACTATTTATTGGCTAATAATTGTACGAATTGTGACAGATTTATATCAACACTCGATAAGAAAAACTGATCTTAACCAATCTGTCATTCGTAGTTGACTCTCCTAATGCTTGAGATGAAGCGGTTATCGTTTCGTCGACGCGATAACAAATTCACAACAGAGTGTTCCCATTCACATCATAATAGCTGACTATGCACACGCGCAACTCGTCGACGCGATAACAATCTCCAACAGAGCGCTCCTATTCACATCATAATCGCTGACCATGCACACGCGCAACGACCAGACATGCTGAGTGGAGCTCTGGTCGAGTAAGTTGATATGGCATGATTATCGCGCTGGCTGAAACATCGGGACAATGTTGCACTGCGTACAAAGTTGCATGCCAACGTGAAGCTTTGGGCGATGTTGCAATGCTTACGTTGTCGCCACAGATCCTAGCACCAACAAAAAATGTGGGTAACCCTATGGGATCAGAAGATGTATCAACTTGCGTGGCAGTTCCCTACTTATTTCAGGGATAGAGAAGAAGACACAGTTTTGAATGTTGTAGCAATTAATTTTAATTTTGAGCGTATATGATACCAAATGTGGCATGGGTAGCAGCAGAAGTACCTTTGGGTTGGTGGTGTATGTCTGATTAAGACAGACTTCCAATTAGCGCTGGTCTGGCTTCTAGCACCTGTCCCCATAAGGGCTTGTGCCAACCCTCGCATGGCCTCCCTGCTCTACAAAGATAACCATGGGACCAAAAAGATAACTACACACACGAATGGAGATAGCCGCTCTGAGGGGGGATCCAATTAAACTAAAGCAACCAAAACCCAGAAAAAAACCGAAAAAAGAAAACAAAAATAACAACAACGAACATGCAACCAGCGGCTGCAGCCACGATGTTAACAGCAAACCAAGAGCGATACTAACGATGACAAAACGACGATTACTACAATGATAGTGAAGATGGACGAAAAATGGAGACCAACAGACCATTTTATCCAGATTGAGATTCCTGCGGCGTTCGGGTGCAGCAAAAAATGATGCAAACACCAGAGCTTCCTAAAAGGGAAAAGCCAGAAACTCTGCAAGATGTGTCAAGTGTTCGACTGGTGGAGGAAAATATTCGTAAATTCGGAAATAATAAAGAACCATCCTGAAGTCCACTAAGAGATTACAGCAGAAAAAGACAAGTGTGACCAGCCATAAAAAGTAACGTTGTGTGATTTTATCGCCAACGTTGAAAATGTGGTAGAAGTAATGTATTCAGAAACGCAAGTTGATAACCTCTCTCAAGAACAATGGTCGCAAAGTATTATTGCCACACAGCGACATGAAGAAACAAGGCTAATCCAAAAAGCGAGAGATGTGTTAAAAGGAATACAATCTGCATGCAACTTGCCGAAAAACAAACAAAGCAGTAAAGATTGGGTTCTTTGAATTAGAACAGCCCCTAGACCACATAGGGCATCGTTGAAGGATCTAGTTGAAAGCATAAGAGGACCAGGAGGCATTGAAAGAGCAGAAGGCTAAAAGATCGTGTGGGGCTAAATGTAAAGAGCACGTGCAGATAGCTCCACCATCAAGAATCATTAAAAGAATGGTGTCTTGCCCAAATGAAGGAGATCGGAATAAAAGAAGGCAAATTAAGGCACTTTATGGACGTGGGACGCAAGTTCAGGGATTCCAGATAGTGCTGACGAATGGAGTGAAGAAAATTGTGAAGAAACCCCTTCAAAAAGTGCCAGAAAGTAAAGTTCTTACGCACACCCACCAGGAAAAAGACCTGTTACGAAACAAGGGAGTAAGAAAGCCCGACTAAGACCTCGGCAGTGGGCACTGCTCGTAAAACCCCAAGATGGTCGATCTTACGTGGAGAAGCTGCGAGATATCATGGAAAACATAAAGCCCGAAGACACAAACACTACCATTAGAGCAGTATGACCAATGCGGTTGGGCCACATACTGGTCGCATTTGGAGCAGAGGCTAAGAATAGCGAAGCATCCTGCGAAGCAATAAAGAAAATCCTAGGCAAACGCGCAGCTACAGTCCCGTTCGAGCCAATGGCAAAGATCGTAATAACAGACATTGATTGCGTCACAAATCTGGATGAGATAGAACAGGCCATCAAGAGGGATTTCCCTGGCGTGGGCAAGATCAAAGCAAGGCTGGAAGCAGAAAATCAAAGGGGACACACATGGCCGTAATCGCCTTGACCGAAAAGGATGCTGAACACTTTCTGAATAAGGGAAAAGTAGAAATAGGGTGGGTTGTCTGTAGGATACGGCAAATCTCAGCACGTCTTCAATGTTTCAAATGTTTTGGCTATGGTCACGCCACACGAGAATGCAAAGGACCCGATAGAAGTTCCCTATGTAACGAATGCGGTGAAATGGGACATAAAAGAAAAGAGTGTACCAAGGTGGCACTCTGTATTCTCTGCATGGATGCTGATCCAAGAATTGATTTTGGATATGCCTTGCGGTCAGAAAAATGCCGGGTTTTCCAGGAAGCTCTAGCCAAAGCAAAGTCCGAACTTAAATGACCCGCATCCTGCAGCCAGATCTACACCGCAATTCAACCACACAAAACCTCCTTAAGCCGTTTATTTTAATTTTTTGTGGAAGGGAGGTGTCTGTTTATTTATGCACAGAGTATAGGACTCCCATGTTCGCAAGAAGGTGACTGGACTATCCACCGAACAACTCACCTGCCAACCTGAGAACCTGGCCTGGAACCGTTTGACACATTACTTCGGCCCAGGTCTCGTTTTGTTACGCCATGAGGCGCCTTCAAGCTGGCGGATCCCTCTTCGAGTGGGAGGAGAGAGGGGAAGAGGAAGTGCCAGACAAGTGATCCCCCAGGTCCAACTCCGCCAGCTGCTGTGAGTCCATTTTATCTTTTAGGAGTGTCCGAACATAATGTGCCACCTGGTTCCATTTGTCAACCGGTTTGAGCATATATTATCCATATTATCCAGGGTGAGCTCTCCCATCTTCCTGTTGGTGTCTTCTTGTAGCCTGTCCCATTTTGTGCACGTGAAAAATGTGTAGCAGGTATTGTCTTCTTCTCCTGGGCAATACCGACAATCGGGGGATATTGACTTACCAATCTTGCGCAGGTAAGACTGAAAACACCCATGCCCGCTCAAAAGCTGGGTCGGATAGAAGTGTCTCACCATGCCTTCGAATTCGCCACGGTCTCACATCACGGATGAAGCGAGCAGTCCACCTTCTCTTCGTACAATTCACCCGTTACTGCTGCCAATCGTTGAGTGAGCACTGTCTCTCTCCACGGACAACTATCTCTCTCGCATCCTCATTTCGATGCAGATAAATGGAGCAGCGTTCTCTAGCAAGAAGGCTGACAGGTATCATGGCTTGAACAAATTTCACCGCTGAATCAGAGACTGTCGGATACAAAGATGCAATCCTCGGCACTCCTCTTCTCTGTACCTGTGCCAATCGTTTTCGGTGAACCTCCTTACTGAGAGTGTTGCCCCATACCTCTGCTCTGTACAGTAGGACTAACCCTACAGCACTCATCAAGAGGCGTCTTCTTGATGGGCTGGGTCCCCCTACGTTGGCCATAAGTCGACTCAGAGTTGATACTCCTGAAGCAGCCTTCTCAACCGCGTCCCTGATTTGCTCTGAGAAACTCATCTTCGAGTCGATCAGCAGCCCCAGGTACTTCACCGCTGGCTTTGATTTGATTTACATATCTCCAATACTGATCATCCTTTCTCTAGGGATTCTCTCTTTTGTCAAGATGACCACTTCGGTTTTCTCCAGTGCTATACTGAACCCACTAGCAGTCATCCAGTACCTCAGTCGGCGTATTAGCATAGCTTTTCTAAGTTGCGCCTGTTCAACAGTGCGTCCAGCGACCAGAGCCGCTGCATCATTTGTATAGCTGACCAAACGCGACTCATCTGGCATCTCCAGTCTCAGTAGCCCGTCGTAAGACACGTTCCACAGGTCCGGACCAAGGATAGATCCCTGGGCAACACCCGATGTAATTTCCACCCTTCATTGACCCTTTGTCGTATCATAGAGCAGGCTTCGGTCCTTTAAGTAGTTCCTCAAAAGCCGCATTAAATATTCTGGAACTAAAAAAGGGTTTTCTAGCGTATCCAGAACATCTCCCCATCTAGCGGAGTTGAAGGCGTTCCTGACGTCGAGTGTCACCAACAGGACGATCCGTCGCTTGGTGCGACTATATGCCTCTGCTTTTTGGACCTCGTTCACCACCTCTGCAATCGCATCAATGGTAGAACGTCCTGCTCTAAAGCCCTACTACCGAGGAGATAGATCCCCAGCAGTACGCATCACGTCACTGAGTCTTCCCTTGATGAGTTTCTCTAGCACTTTCCCAACAGTGTCAAGCATGCATAACGGGCGGTATGCAGACAGCAATTTGGGACTTCCCTTCCCCTTGCTGATCAGCACGAGCCCCGCCACCTTCCATCGTACCGGGAAAATGCCGTCCTGTAGGCAAGCATCGAATGTACCGAGCAGGAAGTCAGAACAATGATGAAAGACGAGCCACAACACCTCAGCTGGAGTATCATCTGGACCTGGAGCCTTCCTCACTTTCAACGAAAGGTTTGCCTCTTCCAGTTACGGCTGTGTGAAGAGTGAACACTAACTTAGTGTTGCACCATGGATAGCGTCAAAACGGACGGAATGGGTGGGGAAGAGTGCCCGCACTATCTCATCCATCTTTGCTGTATCAAGTATACAAGGTTTCTGTAGGGTACCAAGCTTCCGCATAACTAGCTTGTAGCTAAGGCCCCTCGGATCCTTGTTTACATTGTCCACCAGATCTTGCCAGCAGCGAGCCTTGCTATTGTTGATCAAGTTGCGAAGGCATTTCCTGGCTGACTTATATGCTGCTGCGTGGTTGCTTACCTCGTCACGGTTCCGCACCCGTTGGGCCTCTCACCGAAGCTTGTGACACTCCCTTCGCGTTTAAGCGATTTCAGTTGACCACCAATACACTGGGGTTTGCCATGCCGGGATTTTCAACGGGGCATAGAAGCATTGCAAGCAGCCGTGATGATGCTCATAGTTGAGTTCACCACGTCTTGAGCTTCCAGTCCTTCCATCCCCTCTGGACCTACCTGCAGCGGTGCATCTGCTGTGAAAACCTCGACGAGCCTCGCGACCAATTGGATGTTCCATCCAATTGTAGAAAGCCGAGAGCATGGACGTTAGAAAACAACATCGCTTATCTTAAGCAGAATGCACTGATGATCACTCTCTGAGTAGTTCTCTAATACTTTCCA
This sequence comes from Odontomyia ornata, assembly GCA_963969285.1. Classification (NCBI taxonomy): domain Eukaryota; kingdom Metazoa; phylum Arthropoda; class Insecta; order Diptera; family Stratiomyidae; genus Odontomyia; species Odontomyia ornata. The sequence continues at coordinate 287,639,932 of OZ017740.1, read as the reverse complement.
GCTGTGTATCCTCCGTAGTAAGGACTCCGAGGCAAATGTCACGTCTGGTATGGTTCCCTCCAATACGGCAGAAAGTCGTCAGTACGACGAGCGCCGTCCTGGCCGCCATTTCCAGGATTCGTTTTCCTTGCGGATCTAGTTGAGGCATTCCCCATTCGATCGCTTTCACGTTGAAGTCTCCTCGAACGAGCACGTTGCCCTCTGCGTTCAAGACAGCGCCCTCCAAAGCATTGAGCTTGGCTTGGAAAGATGATATCGGTTCGTTAGGCATTAGGTACAGACTAAAGAAGGTGGTCCTGGAGCACCAAACCCACACAAAACCATCCCCACGTTCACAGCCTTCCGCCTGGAAATCACTATTTTGAACCCAGATGGCGGCAGAACCAGTTTCATCAGGATGCTATGATGCTGAACTCACTCACACTCAGCAGCAAAAAGTGAGCTTTCATGTCCCTCACAAACTGATTAAGCAGATTTTGGGTGGTTGAACTGTGGTGTAGGTTTAGCTGGAGGATGCGGGCCATCGAAGTTCTGATTTTTCCTTGGCTAGGGCTTTCTGGAAAACCCGGCATTCTCCTGATCCCAAGACGTGTCCAACCTCAGGTCTTGGATCAGCACCCTTGGAACGAATACAGTGTGCCTCCTTCGTACACTCTTTTCTTTTACGTCCCATTTCACCACATTTGTAGCATAAGGAACTCCTATCGGGTCCTTTGCATACTTGTGTGGTGTGAACATAGCCAAGGTATTTGAAACATTGAAGAATCGTTGCTCTTTGCCATATCCTATAGACAACCCACCCTATTTGTACTTTGCCCTTGTTCAGGAATTGTTCGGCGTCCTTTTGGGTCAAGTCAACTATGGCCAAGCGTTGTCTCCTGTTGTTTTCTGGTGTCAATCTCGCTTTGATCCTTTCCACGCTAGGGAACTCCCTCTTGATGGCCTCTTCTATCTGGGCCAGATTCGTGACGCAGTCAATGTCACTTATTTCGATCGTTGCCATCGGCTCAAGCGGCTATAGTTGCACTTTTGTCGAGGACTTTCTTTACTGCGTCACAGATTGCTTCCTTACTGTCCGCCTCTGCTCCGAATTCGACCAGTATGTGGCCCGACCACGTTGGTCATACTGTTTTACTGGCAGTGCTTGTGTCTTCGGGCCTTACGTTTCCCCTGATGTCCCGCAGCACTTGACTTGACTTGGTGATACGAGATGGAGTGCTCATCATGATCCAGTTAAGTCAATCTTTAAAAATTTCGAAAAATCGATTGATGCTGTACTGAAGTTGTGTAATGTATCTGAAAGTCTACCCACGAAAGAAGCTGCGCATGTTTTGATAGCAAACATTTGCAGTTTCCATTTCCCTTGCTTCTTTCATTTATGGTATCATATTTTATCTGAAGTAAACCATGTCCAAAAATATCTCCAAATCGAAGGTATTAGTTTGGAAAACTGCGTCTTGAAGCTGAGAAGCTTAAAACTTGAAAAAATTGGTCCATAAAGCCTTACGATATACAACCACAAGCCGAAATTGCAGGCGAATGAAAAAGCTGATGCCACGGGCGTGCTATGTTAGAGTGCATAGACAAATTTCATGTAGTGCTAGAAAAGAGACTAACATCAATGAACAACGTATATGGTCTGTTTTGTGCAAGTGATAAAAAGATAGCGACTTATGTATATATATATCAATTTACAGAAACTTTCAATGATTTAGAGGCCGAAGATATGATACCGGAAGTGAAGAAGCTAAGAAGCCATCTGAAGACTTCAGCAATCAAAAATGATGATGCAGCCTCATGGACATCATTGCAAATGCTTGAGTTTATTATTAAAATGGACTTTCTTGAATCACTACCGAACACAGCTGAGGCCCTTAAACTGTATGATTGTCCGTTTCTTCTTGTGAGAGAAGTTTTTAAAAATTAAAATAAATTGAAAATTATCTGCGATCCACAATGAGCCAGTCTTGCTTGATAAGCTTGGCTATATTATCAATTGAAAATGAGGTTGCAAAGCAGGTGCACTTTGATGATTTGATCCAACAATCTTCACAAATCAAGGCTTGTAAAAAACATTTTCAAGCACTGAAATTTCATTCAAAAAATAAGACTTTAGTGTGTTCAATCGACACACTTGTTTTTGGAAGTGTTATGATTCGCGTTTCTTTTATTTTGATTTGCTGTACAAGACTGATTTATGTAATTTACAATAAAGTATCATAGAAACTTATACATTTTTCTATTATTATTTCTGTTAGTCGTTCATTTACTTATATAGTAATTTATCTACAACAGCCCTTATAGGGCCCTCATCAAGTGCCGCCCCAGGCATTCAAGTATGTCGGTACGCCATTGTATCGATTTCCCCATTCGGATTCAGGAAAGGGTCCTGCGATGTCAACAGCAATCGTTTCAAACGGTACCCCTACGTTATAGGTTTGCATTTGTCCTCTCAGTCGTCGCTGTGGGCCTTTGACGGAAGCGCAAATTGTGCATGTGCGACACCAGTCCTCTACGTCTTCTCGAGCGTGGAGCCAATAGAACTTTTCCCGCAATTTCGCTAAGATCTTGTTAACGCCAATGTGGCCTCCCGAGGATCCTTCGTGCATCTCTTTAACCACATCGTGGATTCGGCTTTTGGGAAGTATAGTTTGCATCCCATAGGAGCTGCCATCCGCCGTTTCCCATTTCCGCTTGAGTATGCCACCCTCTACCTGAGGGGAGTTCCATTGTGCCCAATAGCTTTTTAGGGTTGCGCCATGCATTGAAACGTCTTTCCACTCCGGCCACCCAGTCGGCTCCTTCCATACGAGCAATGGTCCGATGTCTTCATCGGCTAACTGGGCATTTCGAATCTCCTCCCATGACCAACCTTCATCGAATTCGGCTGTTATCAATCGCAGATCAATGGTCAGCTCCTTTTCCTCAATCCGCCGGCAATGCTTGCAGTTAGCTGGACATGGATGACGAGATAGCGCGTCAGCATTTCCATGAACTCTGCCCTTGTGAAGTAGTTGGGGCCTCACATGGTCTGGTCGGATTGTCGATCGGGTTGCACCAGTGTCGTTTGTTATGGTGCAATGTTCTTCATCAACTTGACCAGCAAGGCATAAGTCTGCTTCTCCATGATGTTACCTTGACACGGTGATGGGGGTGCTGGGGATGTCGATCCTCCTAGCCAACGTCCGCCCCACGAAGTTGTCCCCTCCAGTTTGATGGACTTCCATTCTAGGCTCCTGACACGGTCTGGATCTCCACCATCCTGGACAATACCTCCATTTCCTTCGCTTCTGGCAGTCTCTTTGCAGGTGCCCCTTCTCACCACAATCCCAGCATCTAGGCGCACCATTTGCCTGCTTCTCTCGCTCATTTTCCACGCGCTCACACATGCACTCGTCTGCCACTACCTCACGGACCCGGGCAGTGTTACGAGTCGCATTTTTCGCTGCCTCGAAGTTCAAACTATAAACCAATGCGGCCTTAATCGTTTGCTTTTGAGCTAAACACACGGCTTGTTGCAATTTCTTGTCTTTTGAGGCGCTGATGAATGCTTCTGTTGCTACGTCATCTCGATGTTCTGGATCGTACGCTGGGTAAGCCAAAAGTGCCAGTCGCTCAATGTCTTGGGCTAGTTGCTGTGAGGTTTCGCCAGACTTCTGCATCCGATGCCGTAGCTGTACCCGGTAAATCTGCTTCAGATGGTCACCTCCATAACGCATGTCGAGCGCATTCAATATAGCAGCAGGGTTCGGGTGTAAATCAACGGGGATAGTCTACAAAAGCTTGGCAGCTGGGCCTCTTAGAGCAAGAATTAATGCATTTGCTCGTTCTTGCTCATTCCAGTGATTTATCCTAGCGGTGGCTTCAAACTGGATTTTCGAAATACTCCACACCGCTTGCCCATCGAATATTGGTGCTTGCACATTTCTGGATGTGCTTTGCGCTGCGGTTACAAGCGGGGCTGGTGAGGTGGTTACTACTGCCTTTGCTGCTTCTAATTCCTTTTTCATGTTTTCCACCTTATCGTTGATTCTCTCCTCGACCTGGCTGACCTTTACCTCGACCTGGCTGACCTTTTCCTCGACCTGGTAAACCTTTTCCTCGACCTGGTTTCCTCGACCTGGTTTCCTCGACACCTTTAGTTTGTTTGTTTAGACTGCCGAGCTCCGCTTTTATTTTGGTTGACTGTTTCTCCAGCTTCTGTGTGACTCCTGCCTTGATTTCCATCGCTTGTTGGTCCAGCTTCGCTGATTGCTCACCTAGCTTCGCAGTTAGACTGGATGACATCAGCTTTAACATTTGCATCAGTGCATCTTCTGGTACCTTTGATTTTGGCTTTTCTGCGTCTCCCTTAAGCTCCGCCATGGTAAATTCATTTATTTTTATTATTTCGGTTTTTATTTATTTTTCCACCAGTTTCCACGTTGGATTTCACTATTGTGCATTTTTTCTTTTTTAGGTCTTTGTAAAAAATTTTTTTTACAAAGACCTACTAGTTTCGCGACCTGTCTGTCCGTCCGTCTGTCCGTGCGTCACAGGTGATTTCCTCAGAAACTATAGAAGCTAGAATGCTCAAACTTTGTGAAAAGGTCAGAAGCGATGGTCTCTCAAAAGTTAAGTCCTTAACAAAAATTTAAAATTTTTTTAAGAGGGGTTCCCCCTAATAACGAATGGGCCCTTAAAATTTTTTTTAACCAAAGGTAGTCGAGCGGAATATCAAATGAAAGGTCTTGATTAGAATTTTTAGAATCTGAAATAAAAAAATCATATTATAAATTAGGGGGTCCAGAATTCCCTCAACTTTGTTAATAATCGTATGATTTGTAGATTTTGTATTTTTGCCCATAAAATCAAAACGGTACTTTCAAACTTCTTGAAATTTTGCAATTATATAGACTGACTTAATATATATATGTTCACAAAATTTAATTGAGATCGCATCATAATCAAGTGAGTTATAGCCATTTCAATTATATGGAATTACAACAACAATAAAACGTGTTTATTGTTGATGTGGGGTTTTCCAATAAGAGGTGTTATTTTAATATAAGAAGAAAAATGCAATTTTTTAATATAAATGATCAGATGTTTATTTCATTATAAAGAAGAAGATATGCCGTTAATAGCAAAAACTAACATCAGGAAAATAACCACTACGACACGCTTACAGAACCATATCCTCTTCATGAAATTTTCCATAACCAAATCGCAAAGTGGCTGTCCTATGTCCTCGATAGCCTCACGAATTTCATCTTTGAGACCTTGAATCGACGCTGGGCTATTGGTGTAGGCTTTTTCCATCACGTGGCTCCAAAGGAAGAAGTCGCAAGGTGTTAAATCACAAGATCTATTCAAAATAACACCTCTTATTGGAAAACCTAATATATATATATATATATATATATATATATATATATATATATATATATATATATATATATATATATATATATATATATATATATATATATTTAAAATTGACTAAGGCACTTTTATTTTCTTTCAATTTTCATAAAAATTTAAGGAATAGTGTTTAACTTGAACATGTTCAATCGGCCGAGCATTCAGAAAAATTATTTAAGCTAGATTAAAATGGCGGCTACACTGTGCTTATGAAAGAAACTGTGCATCTTTTGTATAAATTTGAACGATTTCATATCCAAGTATTGGATGAATAATTCAAGTTATCGATTCACGCTATTAGAAAACTTGTTTCTAACCCTAGAATGTTTACAAAGACCTTCTTGTAGGAGCACTCTCCTGCTTACTCAACTTGTTTTTCATGTTTAAACGTTTTTCACATTCAAAATTTTCTTTCTCACTTCTCGACACCACTGTCGCGTGTTATGGTTCGCGGCCAATAATTTTAATGTAGCGGGAAAGTGAAAACGCAATGTCTTTTAAATTAAATTAAAAGAGTTTATTTGATGCACAATCACTTATTAATTATTTCACAATTTCAATTTTCACTATTAAAAGTCTAACTTCGACTTGTCCATAAATTTCTATCGCAATTGTCTTCTAAAATTACTTCACTATTACTTGACCGCTTTTCAATTCACACTCCACACACTATCGCAGTTTTTCTACTATCGTGGTTAAATGAATGATCCCCCCATTCATTCAGCTGGCCTTTATATAGGGTATCTACCTATTCAACCCATTTCTCGTACATTGGCGAATGTTCTGCCGAGAGGTACCTGGTATATTCGAGCAGCTTAATGAATGGAGTGACGTCACTTTCAGATGTTGATCATGCTTGGTGGGTTCTCGTGGTTTCGAGTAAATTCATTTTGTTGATGTTCTTAATGGTTATAAAAACAATTGCGACAGTAGCTCGCAGAATTCTTTGTACATGTAACAATATGGTACTCACCCTTTTGATGATACATTCTTTTTTCTTCCCAATCTGACTGATGAATTGCGCCGTTGGTGCTGTTAACAATATGCACAGAATGTTGATTTCCTTTGGCTTAGCGCTTGCCGTTGCAGGGTCTTCTACGGGTGTCCCACGCATTGATTGCGATTTATTTGATATCTGCCTCAATACTACCTATATCGTCCAACTCGAAGATAGCTGGATAATCTTGCTCTGAGACACCTATAACCGAAAATTTATCATAATTTTCCTGCCAATAATCAACTTAACTTTGAATTTAATACACCAAGAACCACTCCATTTATGTGTCTGACGTTTTGACAGGAAATTTGACAGCCGCACTGCTAAATTCCAGCAACAGGTCTTGGTCTCGAAAAGCTCACTTTGCGAACATTGACAACCATCATTACAGACCGTATAGTCAAATCCACGAGATCACGTCGCACAAAAGTTAACCGCTCCATATTTACCACATGACTGACTTCAATTGGCGGTACAGTGACAGAAATCTTTCATCTAACACTGATTAGCAAATTGTATAGGGATGACAGATCTCTGACGTGTATCGCTCCGAGATATTGGAGGTGATTGCACGAGTTTGGTTGTAGTTCGAGAATAAGCGCTTGGGCGCAAGAAGTAGCTATCGAAGGAGTATTTCAAACTAGAGATTGGAATAAATTTTGGGTAGGTACAGGATGTATTCGTTTCATTGTGTTGACCAACCACACTCTCCAGGAGGCGTTGTGTTAAGTATACTTAGATAGAATCTGTAAGTTAATCTTTTTTCTCTTGTTTTTATATCTTCAAGATTTTTTCATGCTAAATTAAAGCTCCTCTTTTTACGACTACTTTATATCTTTTGGATCACTCCATACACTATTTCTTCTTTAAGTTTTGAAAGGGTTGGCTCGGGAGCCATTTTCTTGAAGTTAAAGTCGGTAAAAAAAGGCAAATTCACACTGGTGATGCTTGTTGGTGGGTAGTTGGGGTACGCAAGTAGTCATTCTTTTATATCACAATAATTAGAAGCTTAAACTTGAATAAAAAATTCTTGCATACGATACTTCTATTGCAGTATTTGATCACAGCTGCACAGTCATGAAAAAAATTAACGGTGGTACTTATTTATTAAACTATTAACAATTTAATTGATGAAATAGAGCCTGAACGGAGGAATTCATAATCTGGCATAACGAAAAAACGTATAGTATATTGTTAATCTATAGTTGTTATACGAGTATGCCTTCGTCCCTCTGACAAGTCGAATAAGTTAATTTTAACCAACTTCCGTTATTAAATGCTGGATTCGTTCCAAGTAGTGGTGCAGAGTAGTTCTTTGAGCTATAGTATTTACACCGACCATCTATGAGCGTTGAAGAATTCCTTTCACAAATTGGCAAAAATCTCTACTTCCAAATAAGAAGATGCAGATCTCTAAATATCATTAGCAGAAATCATCGAATATAAAAACCTTACTTCTTACTTTTGCAGCCTCCTACAGGGTGCGGCAGCATAACTTCCTTTTTTGAAATGCCCGCCCTTAAAGTGCTAACTGTTATAGCGCGGCGCTAGTAGTCTCATTCGAGAGAGGTGATTTTAAAGTTTTGCTCATCCCTTGGTTAGTTGCTATCATGCGTTGGAACAGTGCGGAGCGTGCATTTACCGTTGAAAAATTGAAAATTTGTTTTGTTGAATTTTGAAAAAAGGAAGTTATGCTGCCGCACCCTGTACTTTCGTAAGGTTAACTAAAATTTAACTACAATTTCTACATAATGCGTCAGAACCAATTAGAAATATATCAACAGTTCGAAAAATTTCAATTAAAATTTGCACTTCAAAAACCAATTTCCTCCAATTAAATATGTTTACAAAATGGTGAAAACAATAACATAAATATAAACATACAGAAATCAAATATTGCATTCAAAAAATCAATTATTACGCCACGTAGTGCCATATGAAGTAAACCACATACTAAACGATATTTTGTAACAAAAATGCAAACCATAACGAATAAATTCATGTTAATTTGTACGAAATTATGCTCAGCTGAACACATTAATTATTCGAGTTAATTATTTGAAATAGGCGGAATTTCTGCAAACTGAAAATGAATTCAACTTTATTCTATGTAACTATTTTTGTAATTAATGACAAAAACATATTAATATACCAAAATTTTGAATGCTTAATATATTGATGCAGATACTATGTTAATGAAAATTTACCAGAACTTTATAGGAATATATTAAACCAGATCGATTTTGGATAGTTTAATGATTAAAAGATATTTGAAACAAAGACGTTAAGTTTAATATGACTATACAAAGAACTAATTCATTTCATTAATGGAGGTTTTTCTATGAAAACATGAAAATGAAGCCAATTTTCAGGTCAAATTTAAAAGTTCACAATGGTGGCCATTCAACAATTTGGATTCAGTTGAATCATAGAACTGAAAAAGTGAATCACAACAGAATTCCCGCACGGGTAATGCCGGCTGACAGGAATACTCTTGGATACTAGGATTCTTTGGGAATTGCCGCCCCCACCTTCCCAAGAAAATTCCCACATGGGAAATGCCGGTAGACAAGAGTACTCTTGGAGGCGAGCATTCTTTGTAGAGAGCCACCCCCAAGGACCCGAAGATATGGAGGTCGATGTGGGGTTCTTTCCTGGGATGACAGGTAACGACTGAATCTGGACTACGTTTCGGACAACGAACTGGAATTGATACTTTGAGCTGGCGGATTTGATAGTTTGGACCTAGTTACTTTGCGCGGTAGTACCGAGGTGACACTCGTGCATGAATGGCTCAAATTCAACTATCATACCATTTCCGTCCCAGTAAAACATTGGCAGGCTTCGGGGTACATTTGAAGTTCACATAGGTTGTTGGTGTAGCTTCGGTTAAGATGGACTCCCGATTAGCGCTGGTCTGGTTCTGAGCACCAGTCTCCACAAGGGCTTGCGCCAAGGTAACCATGGGACAGAAAAGGCGACTATGGGATCAAAAAGGAACCCAATACAACTGGACCAACTTCAACAAAGAATAGATAAAAAACCAAAAAACAACCCGTTGACACCACCAGCCGGAAAGGCAAATATCTCCTTGGTAGCCGTATTTTTATAAGTAAATAATCATTTCATTGGCCCCAATTTAAAAATCAAATCGTTTTTAAGGACAAGTTAATGTAGCAAGGGAATCCTCCTGCTTGAATGTGAATGCCCATTTACTCACAGAATGTGGGACTCCCATGCCTGCAAGAAGGTGGATGGCCTACCCGCTAAACACCTCCCCTGTCACCCTGAGAACCCAGCCTGGAACCGTTTGACACATTACTTCGGGCCAGGTCTCGTTTTTTACTCTGTGAGGCGCCTTCAAGCTGGTTGATCCTCTTCTAGTGGGAGGGGAGAGAGGAAGAGGAAGTGCCAGAAAAGCGATCCCCCAGCTCCACCACCGCTGGCTGCTGTGAGTCCCTTTTATAATTTAGGACTGCCCGAACATAGTGTGCCACCTGATTCCATTAGTCAACCGATTCGAGCATCACCGTGACGCTATTATCCAGGGTGAGCTCTTCCGTCTCCCTGTAGAGGGCCCTTTGTAGCCTGTCCAATTTTATGCACGCAAAAAATGTGTGGCAGGCATTATCTTTTCTCCTGGGCAATGCCGACAACCGGGGGACCGTGACTTACCAATCTTGCGCAGGTAAGACTGAAAGCAATCATGCCCACTCAAAAGCTGGGTTAGACAGAAGTCAGTCTCACCATGCCTTCGATTCACCCACAGTCTCACATCCGAGGGGGGGAGGGCGCAGTCCCCCGTCCCTTCGTGCGATTCACCCAACACTGCTGCAAATCATTGAGCGAGCGCTGTCTCTCTTCACGGAAAACCATCTCCATCGCATCTTCATTTCGACGCAGATAAATAGAGTGGCACTCTCTAGCGAGGTGGCCGGCAGGTATCACGCTTGCAATCACTCTCACCGCCGAACCAGAGACTGTTGGATACGAAAATGCAATTCTCAGCACTCGTCTTTTCTTTACCTGCGCCACGCGTTTACGGTTAACCTCCTTACTGAGAGCGTCACCCCATACCTCTGCTTCGTACAGTAGCACTGACCCTACAGCACATATCAAGAGGCGTCTTCTTGATGGGCTGAATCCCTCTACGTTGGCCAAAAGCCGACTCACAGCCAATACTCCCGAAGCCGTTGCCCTGATTTGCTCAGAAAAACTCATCTTCGAGTCGATCAGTAGCCCCAGGTACTTCACTGCTGGTTTCGCTTCGATGAGTATGTCTCCAATACTGATCATATTTACTCTAGGGATTCTGTTTTTTATCAAGATGACCACTTCGGTTTTCTCCAGTGCTCAGCTGAGCCCGTGAGCAGTCATCCAATCCTCACTTGGCGCATTAGAACATCTAGCCTTAGTTGCGCTTGTTTAACAGTGCGCCCAGTGAGCAGACGGGCAAAACCATCTGTATAGCCGATCAAGCGCGACTCATCTGGCGTCTCCAGTCTCAGTAGCTCATCGTAAGACACGTTTCACAGGTCTGGACCAAGGATAGATCCATGGGCAACACCCGATGTAATTTCCATTCTTCGTTGGCGCTGTGTAGTGTCGTAAAAAGGACTTCGGTCCTTCTCGAAAGGAGTTTTCAGCCTATCTAGAATATCCACCCATCTAGTGGAGTTGAAGACGTTTCTGACGTTGAGTGTCACCAACAGGATGATCTGTGTCGCTTGGTGTGACTATGTGCCTCTACCTTTTGGACCGCGCTAAGGCTGTACTGTCGAGGAAATTTGTCCCCAGCAGCTCGAATCGCGTCAGTGAGTCTTCCTTGATGAGTTTCTCTAGCACTTTCTCAGCCGTGTCTAGCATGCGTAACGGGCGGTATGTAGACGGTGATTCGGGATTTCCCTTCCCCTTGCTGATCAGCATGAGCCTCGCCACCTCACATCGGACCGGGAAAACCCCGTCCCGTAGGCAAGCGTTGAATGTGCTGAGCAGCAAGTCAGGACAATGATGATAGACAAGCCGCAACACCTCAGCCGCAAGACCATCTGGACCTGCAGCCTTCCTCGCATTCAATAAAAGGACTGCCTCCCCCAGTTTCGGCTGTGTGAAGAGTGGACACTCGACTGCTGTTTCACCATAGACAGTGTCAACATGGACGGGAAAGAGTGCCCGCGCTTTCGCGTCCATCTTTTCCGCATCATGTTTGCAAGGCTTCCGTAGAGCACCAAGCTTCCGCAAAACTAGCTTGTAGCCGAGGCCCCACAGATCCTTGTTCACATTGTGCACTAGGTCTTGCCAGCAGCGAGCTTTCCTATTGTTAATCAGTTTGTGAAGGCATTTTCTGGTCAACTTATATACTGCCATTTTGTTGCATGCCTTGTCACGGTTCCACGCCCGTTGAGCCTCACGCCGAAGCTTGTGACACTCCCTCCGCTTTTCAGCGATTTTAGTTGACCACCAATACACTGGGGGCTTGCCGGGCCGGGGTCTTCGACGGGGCATAGAAGCGCAGCAAGCAGTCGTAATGATGCTCATAGTAGAGTTCACCACGTCTTGAGCTGCCAGTTCTTCCATCCCCTCCGAAGCGGCTCACCTGTTGTGAGCACCTCCACGAACCTCTCGACGTCCATCCTTCCGATGTTCTCTCCAGTTGTAGAAAGCCGAGAGCATGGATGTCAGAAGACAACATCACTGATCTCAAGCAGAATGCACTGATGATCACTGGCTGAGTAGTCCTCTAATACTCTCCAATTGTGTATCCTACGTACTAAGGACTCCGAGTCAAATGTCACGTCTGGTATGACCCCTTCACAGCCAATACGGCAAAAAGTTGGCCTTTTTCCGGTGTTTAGTACGATGAGCGCCGTCCTGGCCACCAATTCCAGGATTCGTTTTCCCCGCGGATCTGTTTGAGGCATGCCCCATTCGATTGCTTTAGCGTTGAAGTCTCCCCAACGAGCACGTTGCCCTTTGCGTTCAAGACAGCGCCCTCCAGAGCATTTAGCTTGGCTTAGGCAGGTGATATCGATTCATTGGGTATTAAGTACACACTAAAGAAGATGGTCCCTGAACACCGAACCCACACAAAACCATCCTCCCGTCCACAACTCTCCGCTTGCAAATCACTGCTCTGAACCCAGATGGCGGCAGTACCAGTTTTGTCAGGATACTATGATGCAGAACTTTTATCATGGTGTTGCTTAATCATCAGCAAGAAGTTGGCTTTCATGTCCCTCGCAAACTGCTCAGGCAGGTTTTGGGCGTTTGAACTGGGGTATAGATTTAGCTGCAGGATGCGAGTCATCGAAGTTCTGATTTTGCCTTTTTTAAGGTTTTTGTGGAAATTCTGGCATTTTCCTGATCCCAAGACGTGTCCAAAATCAGGACTTGGATTAGCATCCTTGCAAAGAATAAATACAATGTGCCTCCTTCGTACACTCTTTTCTCTTATGTCCCATCCCACCGATTTTGTAGCATAGAGGACTCCTATCGGGACCTTTGCATACTTGTGTGGTGTCACCATAGCCAAGGCATTTGAAACATTTAAGAGGTGTTGCTCTTCACCATATCCTACAGAAAAACCCACCTTATTTGTACGTTGCCCTTGTTCAGAAATTGTTCGGCGTCCTCGCTTTAATCTTTCCCGCACTAGGAAGCTCCCTTTTGATGGCCTCGCCTAGATCTGTTACGCAGTCAATGTCTCTTATTTTGATCGTTGTCATCGGCTCAAGCGAGGCTTTAGTTGCGCTTTTGCCTAAGACTTTCTTTACTGCGTCGCAGAATGCTTCCCTGTTCTTGGCAGCTGCTCCCAATTCGGCCAGTATGTGGCCTGACCGCGTTGGTCGTAGTGTTTTAATGGCAGTGGTCATGTCTTCGGGCCTTACGTTTCCCCTGATGCCCCGCAGCACCTCCACGTAGGCTCGGCCATCTTGGGCTTTTACGAGCAGTGCCTGCTGCCAGGTTCCTCGTCGGAGCTTCTTTCTCTCCTGTTTTGCATCGGGTCTTTTTTCTTCTTTGGCGTCCGTGCGTAGTATATTTTCTTGCACTTTTTGAAGGAGTTTGTCAGCGGCTTTCTTTGCTCCTTTTGTAAGCACTGTCTGGAACCCTTGACCTGGTGTTCCGCCCCCCATCAAGTGCCTCTTCTTTCCTTTTTTTATCCCGATCTCCTTTGATTGAGCTGGTTGCGATTCTTTTAGGAATTAGAGTTTTGTACTAAAATACAAAACCCTGTTGCAATCACGACCTGTGTCCGTCTGTCCGTCCGTCCGTCCATCCGTCTGTATGCCACAGCACTTTTTCTCCGAAACTATATAGGCTACAGCCCTGAAACTTTGTGGACAGGTCAGAAGTGGTGACTTCTTGAAAGTTCAAGGGTGGAAAAATTTTTCAAAGGGGTTTAAGAGGGTCTCTCCGTATAGGGAAGTGACCCCTCAAAAAAAAAATTTTCTCCATTGGTAGTCGAATAGGGTGTCATTGGAAAGGTCTCAATGAGATCTTTTCAAAACAAGTCTTAAAATTGCCTTATGAGTACCGAGGGGGGCAGGGGACGGGAAAATGTACGAACTTTTCGCGTACCTCCCCTCGCGATTGGACCCCTTCCATCCGAAAAATCTGGAAAAAATCATGAATGTAGGCCTTAATGAGTACCACAAGAACAAATACATGAGAAGTCGAAATTCACTCAACTTTGTTAGTAATAGTATGATTTATCGATTTTATGTTTTCTTGAATAAAATCTAAACAGTATCTTTAAATTCAATAAAATTTAGCAAACAAATGACTATTTATAAGATTAATCTTTTCTGAAAGCTTCATAAAGATCGAATAGTATTTAACGAAGTTATAGCGATTTGAATTTTCCTGTATTACTATGGAACAATATGCCCTGTATTACTATGGAAACATATGGCAATGGAGCCATATGCGCTTTTTACCGACTTAGACACTACAGCTTTGCTAGGATTTGCATGAAAATTTCAGAAATGATAGGTATCATGATGAGTACAATACCCTTCTGACAGAGCATAGGTCTGTCTACCCAACTTGTTTTTAATTGTGGAGCTGTCTGCACGTGCCCCTTAGATTTCGCCCCCAGTGCTACTTTGGATACTCAGCAATGGCAATTTCAGACTGCGCAAATGATATTGTATGATATTACTGGGACAACGGTGTCTTCAGATAACGTCGATCTTAGCAATTTCAATACCACAACAGTGCTCGGCTTACACTAGAATCCAATACAGGACTAGTTGTTATACAAGATCGATATCAAGGATATGGGCACATTACCGACTAAAGGAATCACAGTGAGCGACAGAGCAAAACTCTACAATCCGAAAGGCCTCTTAGTACCGGTTATCGTGCGAGCAAAACTCCTCATTCAATCCCTTTGAAAAGTGGGGTACAATCGGGACTTATCATTGCCTCCTGACTTACGGAATGAATGGCAGACGTTCAGCAATAAAATCAAGCAACTTGGTGGCATTCGTATACCATGTTGGTTTGGTATGCAGAAATCCACAACGACCAGTCTGCACGGCTTTGGCGATGCTAGTACGCTGCTGTCATTTACGTACGCAGTGTTGACAACGAGGGCCACACTCGGACAGTCCTTGTCACTGCACGCACAGAGGTCGCTCCCATCCGGAAGGACGATGCGAAGGAAAAGGACGAGATGGTCACTATCCCTAGTTACTACTTTGATCAGCGTCCGTGAATGGCTACAACTGTCCGACGTTGACTATACATTACACAGCGATTCGAGCATTGTCCTGCGCTGGCTTAGGAAGCCAACTGAAACCATGAAACAGTTTGTTTCCAACCAAGTTGCGTACATCCAAAAGCATACGGGTATCAGTCAGTGGCGCTATATCCCTTCCAAGGTCAACTCAGTCAGTTGTGCCAGTCGTGGACTTACACCGGCTGGACTGCAGTCTCATCTGGTTTTGGTGAAACGGACCCCCAAGCATTTGCAACTTAAACGATTCTGTTTGGACGGCACCGGCATTGACAACAGCGGAGGAGGGCGCCCTTCACACTGAGCTTTGATCATTGAAGGTGTTTGTGGGAGTAAGATCAGCATCCAAACTGACTAACTATGACGGTCCCTGGTGTTGGTATCATCCCTCTTGTGGAGATATTCAGTACACTTCAATGACTTTTGCACACCATAGCTCTCGTCATGAAGTTTCAATCAAGTAGTTGGCAATATTGGAAGAAGACCTTCATCGATACAGACTAGATTGAAGCAGCTCTACTCTTCCACATACGGGAAGCTCAGAGTAATGCTTTCCCTACAGATATTAATTCTCTCCGCTCTAATTCTATAGTGGGCGCAACAAGCACTTTGGTTTCGCTGAACACGTCTTTGGGGAGTGTCGGTGTGTTACGACTTGGAGTACGCCTAACTCATGCAGCTATCCCAGACAAGCAATGGAATTCCATTATTCTAATCCGAACATGTGCATTAACCAAGTTGATAGTTGACGATGCACTTAAGGCCACATTGCATGGTAGGACCAAAGCCGTGCTGCAGTTTATCCGAGGTCGGTAATGGATTGGACATGCACATGCGGTTGTCAAATCAGACTTCCATCAATGCGTTACCTGTCAATTACACTGTTGCAGCATGCTACAGCAGCAAATGGCCGCGATACCGCGATCCCGGTTGGGCCTCTGTTTACTAACATGGAGGTCGATTACTGCCGCCCACTCACAATTCTCTTAAGAGGCGAACGAGCGAAGACAACTGTCAAAACGTAGACTGCTTATTTTGCATGGATATGTATCCGGGCAGTACACATCAAGTTTGCGCAATATCTCTCCTCATAGGGTTTCCTGGACGTACTTGATCAATTCATCAGTAGGCGAGACTACTGCGCAAATTTATATAGCAACAATGGCACCTAGTTCATTGGTGCTGACCGAATTATGCGAGAAGATCTACCTCAATGGAACAGTGATTGTACTAGGCATTACCTCTCCGATGCTTGCGTCTTTTGGCATTTTAACCCACCGTCTGCGCCCCACCATGGTGAACTGTGGGAAGAAGCGGTCCGGTCTACAATGGTATGTCAATAAGTCCTTAAAAAATTAAACAGATGACGCGACTAGCACTATAAGCTGTCCATTTTCATGCAGTAGCGCTACCGACTAGGTATGCTGTGAGACTTCAGCCAGATTGGTTGAGTTGTTTTGTATTTCTCGTGTATTGAAAAAAAAATTTTTTGGTTACAAAAATGGGAAAAATTATGTTTAGATCTATTATTAAACATTTTCATATAAAAGGCTTAACAGCAAAAGAAATAAAAAATGAGTTTGATTTAGTTCACGGCACATCTGCTCCTTCACTTCCAACTATTTTTAATTGGCTAAATGAATTTAAAGTGTTCGTACATCAACAAAGGATGAACCACGCTCAGAATGTCCTGTAGACGTGACTACGCCAGAAATGATCAATAATATCCATGATATGGTATTAAGTGACCGAAGATTAAAGTTGAGTGAGATAGTTGAGCTTACAGGGATTTCAAAATGTAGCGTCATTTCTATTTTACATGACAAATTGGGTGTGAAACAGATTTCGGCAAGATGGGTGGTTTTCTCACAGTCGACAATAAACTCAATAGGGTAGTTGCCTCTAAAGCTCTGTTGTCGCTCATGCAACGTAGTCCGGGTGAGTTTTCCTGTTGGTTTGTGACTGTAGATGAAACATGAATATACCACTACACTCCCGAGACTAAAGAACAGTCAAAGCAGTGGATTGTTAAAGGCGAGCCATGTCCAAAGAAGACGAAAACCGTAAAGTCAGCTTGTAAGGTCATGGCTACTGTTTTAGGGGTGTACGTATAATTATTTTCATTGGCTTTATTGGACCAGCTAAAAGAAAAAATTAAAGTAAAAAGAACTCATTTAAACAGAAAAAAATCCTCTTTAATCAGGACAATGCCCGTGTTCACACAAGTTCACGATCAATGGCTAAAATTGAAGAATTAAAGTTCGAATTGGTCGATTACCCACCGTATTTGCTAGATTTAACCCTCAGTGACTTTTTCCTATTCCCAAACCTGAAAAAATGGCTCGCTGGACAACGTTTTTTTCAAATGAAGAAGTCATCAGTCAAACAAATGCTTATTTTAAGGACCTTCTAAAATCGTTATTTCTAACGGGTTAAGAAATTAGAGGAACGTCTAACCAAGCGTATTAAGCTCCAAGAAGATTATGTTGAAAAAAAAATTACCAAAAAAAATTGTTTTAATGCTTTCTTCTAAGGACTTATTGACCTACCTTCATATTAAGAAGCAATGGGTAAACAGATTATGCTATTTCACACCCTATATACCTTGCTTGTACGTATTGAGGCCTGCCTGAATTCACCGCCAATCATCGCACTATAAGATGATCCGGACGACAACGACTTGGCACTGACGCCAGTTGATTTCCACTTTCCGAAGTTCTCGAGAATTGACTCAAATACTGGCAACTCCTCCAAAAGACCTTTCAACAATTTTGGCACCGGTGGCAAGACGAATACCTGACGAATCTATAGACGAGGAGTAAATGTGCCAGTCCGGAACCGAGTCTCCGGACAAACGACGTCATGGTCATCAAAAACGAGTTGCTGCCTCCTACCTGCTGGTGTATGGGATGCGTCATCAGTGTCCACCTTGGCGTGATGGCCTCGTGCGAGTTGCAACCGTGGAATACAATAGCGATCAGCGAACAGCCGAGGGTCGTCTCATCAAACACCTGTGTTAATGGCCTGTGCAAAAACTTTGCAGGCTATTTGAGGCAAACGAGGACATTGTCCTGAACCGTGGCGGTTCAGCTGGGCAGGATGCTCGAGACATCCATGACATCCATGAATGTTGTGTAAGCGCACCCCATGATGCACATCATATCAATGCCCCGTGATGACATCCATCTGTAATACGGAGCCAACTTCACTGGGTGACACGTAGCCAACTTGACTCAGTGTGGGTGAGGAGAGACGACGCCAAACTGGAACGTTCGCGTCTCACAATAAGGCCGTCTCATTTTGAAAATAAAGTTGTGAGCTGTTGACTGTGTATTTTCTCTCAGAAACAGAATTATCACGTGTGCAAACTCGTACAGGATGTAAGGCCTTTGTACAGGCATATTTGAGCCACTAATACATTCTTGATGTGCTGACAGCATAAGTAATTGCGTTCGCAGAAGCCAGAGTTTTGGGTGAAGCATCCTCTGCAAATCTCAACAGGGTCTCAAATTCTATACATGCACTCAAACACTTAGTTTGAAACTGTTTAAGCTCTTCTGCTGGCGATCCGATTAGTTTTTCGCTACGAGCAATTGCAGACTAGAAACAAAAGCTGACAAAGAATATCTCCTACAGGAATCGCAGTACCAGTACACTCCTTTACCAGCCTTATTAATCAGGTCGACTGCAGGGCTTTTAAGTTTAATACATGTCAAAAGAAAGACTTCCTAATGTTGAAAAACTTCCTACTCCGTGAACTTCAGAGAAATTGCTTACTGCGCAGAAGGTTCTGGTTCCAGCAGGATGAGGTAGCTGCCTTACAACCAATAAGTTGATGGAGTTTTTGAGAAGCAAGTTTCGAAGTCGAGCGATCTCACGCTTTGGCGACATTACATGGGTAGCTCACTTCCTAGGCCTTAGTCTTTGTGACTTTTTCACATAGGGACTCCTTTAAGCAAGAGTTTACATGAACTGACCCCGGAGACTGGACGAGCTGAAACAGACCATAAGTTAAGAAATCGACAACTTGTCTCCTGCAATGTTAGAGAAGTGTTTGACTACTTCAGTGGAAGACTGGAAGAATGCTTTGTCAAAGAAGAATCGGAATTTAAAAGACGTTATCTTCAGATCTTAAACGGAGGAAATCAGTTTTCCTGGTGGTATTTTCATTGATTTACATGTACACCCTTCTGTGATAAGCAAAAAAACAATTATTATCATATTACAATAATTTTTGTATTCTTTTTACTTTTAAACCATCAGGTCTTTTCGCCGCATCCTGTATTTATTCGTTAATATACCATATACGTCACTCACCACTCTTCCAGGATTGACCTCAAAATTTACCTAATTTAAACCACAAACATCAATAATGCTTTGATCCAATTGTAAAGCATTTACAATCAGAAGTCCTTGATGTATAATATTAAAGCAGACAATACCCGTAAGGACTTTACTTGTCTGCAAACAATTGTGTAGAACTTTCCCTAAATCATTCTTTAGACACAATAAAGCACCTGAGCGGACTGTTTTCTCTTAAAGCTCAACAGATTAAATGAACCAACCACAACCTTTGTGTCCCCATTTAATTTCATCCTAATAGAATCAGATAAGAAGATGCAATCAGAATATCAATGAACTCATAATTCATTTAAAGCTATCCAAATGATATCCTTCGTTCGTGACCAGTTTATACCGGCAAATTTATACCAGATATTATTGGTTGAACCACTGACGACGAAATGTAGTAGGAATCGTGTTTGTTTGAGCTTTAAAAAATTTCGTTGGACTATAAATGGTGAGTTGTATGTTAAATTGATAATATAATTTGAATGAATTAGTAGAGATATTAATGATAGGGTGAGACCAATTTAACAATATGATGAGATATACAATATGTAGTTTCAAAAGATTTGTTGGGCTAAATTAAAAACACGTCTCTAAAGAAATACGGAAGGGTAAGTATAATTTTCTTACAATTGTGGGTTAGTTAACATAAGCAAAATAATAAATTGAAGGCGAGCATTTCAAAAAATTCATGTTACCTTAACACGTCCCCTAAATGACCGCCTTCTTTTATAGCCATGTTCATAAAACAATAATTCTAAATTTACATTCTTGTTTTCAATTGAATTTAAAATTTTATGAAATATATAGTATCTACTGGTAATGCTTTTGTAAAAATATCTGCCATTTGCTCTTTGCTTTCAACGAATTTCAAATTAATTTCATTGTCATAACATTGTTCTCTAATGAAATTGAATTTAATGTCAGAGTGCTTGCAACAATTATGGTTATCTGAAGTTTTAATTAAATTGATTGTTCTAGTATTGTCTATACATAAGGTTACAGGATTGTCTGGAAATTCACCGATATAAACTAGAAGACGTTTAAAGCATAATAATTCTTTCGTTGTTGCACATGTAGCCATATATTCCGCTTCTGTAGTCGACAGAGCCAACATTTTCTGTTTTTGGGTGTTCCAAGTTATAGTTGCTTCACTTTTAAATATGACATATCCCGTCGTTGATCCCTTATCATCCAAATCATTTATATAATCTGCATAAGAGTAGACTATTTGATCATTGCAATGAGAATAATTTAAACCATAATCAAAAGTGGCCTTCAGGTGCTTTATGATCCTTTTTACAGCGTTTCAATGTACTTTTGTGTAGTTGCTCAGATATCGGCTTACCATGCTTACTGCGAAGTGTAAATTTTAATTCAACTATACATCTGTAGAATGTCATTAAAAGTAAGATTCCAGCATCTTGAAGCTTGTTTACGTCCATACAAAGATTTACTAAGCTTGCACAAAATGTTGCTGTCTACATGCAAACCTTCTGGTGGTGACGAGAACGGAACGAGTCTATTGATGTTAATAAAAACCCATAAATAAAACTAGCCTCCGTGTAGTGTTTTGAAGGATGTTATTAACAGTGAAAGACTGAATCAATTTTCTGCTACCTTGGCGAATGGAAATATTAGTGTTTGCCGGAATCGGCCTTGTCTCAGGATGCGTGAATGCGCTGGCAGGCTAGAATTACGGTGTTGTTGGGCGGGTTCTTTTCCCCAGCCCAAAGCCGCACTACAAAAAAAATATCGCATCCATGATAAAACGCGACAGTTCGACGGTGTCGAGGCCAAGTTAACCTACCGAAGGACTGAACCGCTAAAAAGCGACTGACCGAGTCTCGAGAGGATTTCGTCGTTACAATTGGTATTTTCGATCCCAAATAGGAGTGGGGCATCTAGATGGAAGCGGTGCTCCCTCCCCTTCGCATCAAGATGCATTGTAGACGTGACCCACTACAAGTGAATGAATTCACGTTCAGCCAACGAAATTCTTCGATCGTTTATGCATTTACGCTCCACAAAATGCTATGATCAAGCACACACCCCAATTGTCGCAGAATCATGTACATGTTGATCAGTGAGCAAGCAAAAAGAAGACTTCGTAATTCGCTTCACATAAACCATCACGTCAGGGTCGTACATGATAAGTTTTGGGGTGTGCTTCCAGCGGAGTAAGGCTGTTGAGAGAGCGAAAACGCAAAAAAAAGCTCCTCTTCGCTCAGTTTTCAAATTTTGCCAATTTGCCACAAAAATCTAAAGAACAAGCGAGACGGAGCGGGGAGGAAAAGCTTGCGTAGAGCGAAAGCGCACGTGCTTAGATACTCGGCAGTTTGAGGCAAATTAGAGCAAAAACTCCCTGCTCAATCGTTTAAAAGCTGATTTCAACTAAGAAGCAGTGAGTGGTGGACGTTTATCGAGAGGAGAATTACTTTTTTTCGCGCATTCGATTTCTTTCTTCATTTGAGATGATGAGGTGTTGGCAAGAGCCACGCTCTTCATTCGGCTTGAAATTGTAGTACGCTGAGTAGCCATCATCGACTAACTTTACCCTCTTTCCAGGAATTCTTATTGTAAGGACCTATAGTCAACCGCACGAGTGAAGCGTGCCAAATGAACCTCTTGGAGTGGAGTAGAAGCAAAGATTGTGGTAGTGCACAGCCCAGGTGCACGTCCATGGCATTTGCCTAAGAGGAGTTTGGCGGAGGTACTCTGCGAATACCCTTGGGCCGGATCTCGACACATTACTCGTGAAGAATACTTTGCTAGATTGAAGGCACCGCTAGATTCATCTGTTTGCGAAGGTAAGCTCGAGCGACGGCATGGAGGATGTCGGGAGCAGTAGAGGCAGCAGTTCTACGAGTTAAGGTGGCTGGTGCACCTCTCGGGCACCGTAACAAACCGGGCTCTCTTCCAATAGACGGTGTCGGAGCTGCGGCGGCAAATCAAGAGCAGACCAAGGCTCGTTTACATGTGGCGAAACAAATTGAATCAATTGTAAATAAGAAGACAAAGCTTAATAAGTTATGACTTACTTTTAATTGGATTTGTTGGTAAGCTCTTCCGGGTTGTCTTGTTCTGATCTTATGAGCACTTCTCAACCTCGCAACCAATAGCTCACCTTATCCACCTTAAACCCTGAAAATTGTCCAAACACCCAATTAAAAGTACGTCACCATTTATTAAGCTTTTTCTTGTTATTTACAATTACCTAAAATTGTTCGGCCTTCTTTCATGATTCGCCGTCACAGCTCTAATACCACGTATAACTCGCTAGTCGATACGCCTATTGGAATATGATTTTAAATGTGTTCATTGCACTGGAAGCAAAAAGAGCCCTCTTGACGCGATGAGTCAAGCTTCAGTGAAAGAAGTAGTACCTGAGCACTTCGAGTTACAGCTGAACGTAACAAACGAAGACTGGCTATACACGATGCAACTATGACACTCAAAACTGATTAGTGTTGCAGCCATTTTAAAAGGGCATATAACCTTAGACCCGTATACAAGCGAAATTTTTCAAAATTTAGCGATAAACGTTCATGCTCCGACCAAAAAAAAACGACGTAAAAACAAAGGAAATGTTCTACAACCATCTGGAAAGACTAGTCGACTCATTGCCCATAAACGACAAAAAAATAATTCAGGGTGAACTCAACGCTAAGGTTGGCAATGAGCTATTTTATCGGGGAACAACTGGAAGATATAAAATTTATGATGAGTCAAATGATAACTGCCGGTGTCTGATTGAATTTGCATGTAGCAGAAATCTAGTCCTACGTTCGACTTGCTTCCCACATTGATGCATTCATAAAATAACCTGTGTATTGCCGGATGGCAACACACAAAACCAGATCGATCACGTTCTGATCCAACAACGTGGGGCCCCGAGCATACTTGACTTTCGTACATACCAAGGGGCCGATTGCAACTCATATCATTACTTAGTCAAATTAGCCTATCGGTGTCATATGTCAAAGGCATATTCGGCAAAGACCAGCCAGCTACAAAAATTTGACATCAAAAGGCTCCTAACGGCGTCTGTGGCCAACCATTCCACGGAGACCCTCAGCAACCAGCTGGCTCCGATTGTATCAGACGCATTGTTAAAGATAAGCAACGAGCTCTAGATGGCAGTGCAAGCAGCTATTAAGACCATGGAATAATAGACGATCGGACATCAAGCCGAGTCCAAGAGAAATGATTGGTTCGATGATGAATGCCAGAATGCGTTAGATAAAAAGAACCAATCGCACAAAGATGACGTAGGTATTCAAAGTGGGACGATGAGAGAACACCACGAAAATCTCAGAAGCGTAGCGAATAAGATAATTTGAACAAAGAAAAGAAAATACTATAATGACCAATTGAGAAGTATACATGTAAGTTTCGCGAGCAATAACCCAAGACAAGCATAGAAAGTAGTGAAAAGCCTGAAACATGGCTATCAGCCCAAAACGACGCTCGGTCGTGACGACATCGATTACTACAATTGTTCGCGTAAATACAATCTTTCGTATAGCCCCATAAAAAGAAATCCAAAGGTGTTGCGTCGAAGGATCTTGCGGGCCAATTGGCATCACTCAATCTCGAAATTACGCGCCCGGGAAATTTCTCTTGCAAAAGTGCTCGATTAGCCTGTGTTGTGTGGCTTTTGGCTCCGTCCTGTTGAAAAATATGTTCTCCAGATAATAATCTTCAATTTCTCTCCAAAAATAATCGGTTAACATTCGTCTATAGCGGTCAGAATTGACTGTAATGGCTCTTCCTTGATCGTTTTCAAACAAATACGGGCTAATAACACCACCAGACCATAATGCACTCCAAACGGTCACTTTTTCTGGATGCAAAGGCCTTTCTGCGATCACTTGAGGATGTTGAGAGCCCCATATGCGGCAATTCGGTTTATTTACGTAACCACTGAGCGAAAAATGAACCTCATCACTAAAGAAAATTTAGTTGGCAAAATCGATATCTATGGCTTGTTGTTCAATCACCCAATTTGCATACATTCTGCATTGTGTATGATCTTGAGGCTTAAGTTCTTGAGTGAATTGGATTTTGTACGGAAAATCCGCCCCAATCCGCCCCAATGAGCCGTAAGACAAGCACAAATGTTGAGCACGTTGAAGAATCGACAAATTCGGGTCTTCCTCCACACTTTAAGCAACGACAGCGACATTTTCAGCAGAAAGAATGTTGCGATGATGCACAGGCCTTGCAATATTAATAACCAATCCAGTCTCTTCAAATTTGCTCACTGTGTTTGAAATTGCCTACTGTGTAGGTCGATTGTGTCGACCGTAATCGCCTCGTAAATCCCGAAATGTTGATACAGCAGAATCACCATTTTTATATTAAAATTTAACAATTTTTAACGCATTCTTCGACTGTTAAACGATCCATATTTCCAAATGGCAAACCTTCAGCTAAAAAACACGCTTTGAATGACATTTAGTCTTTACAGATGTCAAATGGCAGGGTTATACTTTCCAAACACGATACGGATAACCCTGTATTTGTCGGTGATGGAAGCTGAGCAGGTAACGAAGGAGCGATGGATGTTGGCGAATGAGGCGGTGAGCTGCCAAGCTGTGGCGTAGGCCGTGAAGTCTCAGACTCTGGCATGGAGGCTGGTCAATCGACTAGAGCAGGCGTTTATGAATCTGTGATTACTGGATGCCTGAAATCTTCTGAAGTGATGTAAGCGGGCTTCAGCTGATCGGTCAATAGTGTTTTTACAATGCCATTGACATCTACGACGAAAGTGCGCTTGTCGATATGCTTTATCGCTTGATGGTGGCCGGAGCACGGTTGCTGCAGTGGCTTTTTGATTGAGTCTATTCGGCGGAAAACATATTTGCAAGTGGCTAAGTCCCTGAAAACGAAAGGACGATAGTTGACATATCTGGAAGCTTGGATTAGGCGAATGGCATTGAACAGACGACGGGGGTCGGTAACAAAATCTGCCGGAGTACAAACGGGAACAGGACGAGGATCAATGAATTTGCCTGGGATGAGAAGTGATGTCCCAAATACTAGTTCTACTGGCGAGGCCTGAAGGTCCTCTTTGAAAGTTGTTCGCAAACCAAGGAGTACGGGCGGAAGTACTTTCGGCAAGGAGATTTCTGTAGCACTGTCGAAGGCTGCAAACAATGTACATCTGAGAGAAGCTTTGAGCGTGCGGTGCATACGCTCTACCATGCCATTTGATTTGGGGTAGAAAGAGGTCTTATGAATTCGATGAGCTCCTGGGAGGGGAGATAGTTCACGGTGAAGCTCAGGCTCGAGTTGCGTGCCCTGACCGGTCGTAGTTTTGACTGGCGTTCCAAAGCAGGATATCGAATGGTCAACGAGAGCGCAGGCGAGGGTTGAGGCTGTCATGTCATGTACTGGTATTGCCTGCGGCCAACGGGTGTAGCGGTCTATAATAGTTAGACAGTGTTCAACATTTTCTGTGAGTGGCACTCTGATCAGGTCCAAATGGATGTGGTCGAATTTTTGATCCGGTGCTGTGGAATTTCCTAGCTCCACTCTATTATGGTGACCAAATTTTGGCTTTTGGCAGGAGATGCACTGCTTGGCCGACCAAAATATGTCTCTATGAAGGCTTGGACAAAAATATTGCGCTTAGCAGTAGCACAAACACTCGTATGCGACAAATTGTCAGCTGCGTCGAATGCTTGTTTCCGTAATGAGATTGGCGACTAGGGGGCTTGATAGTGCTGTCGTGTTGGGTGCAAATGAATGAATATCCGTTGAGCTCGAGGCGTCAAAGCTTGAAACGAGGGGTAGCTAATAGGTGCGGTAGCTGTTCATCTTTCTCTTGCTCAGCGCTAATGGTGCTAAGGTTGCAGGCGGCAGAAATAGAGACAGTTTCTGCGCGCGAGAGTGTGTCGGCTGCGATATAAAATCTTATGGCCAAATCTGCCGAGATGATGCTTTTTCTGATCGTTGCTAGAGTGTGTGAGTGAGCAGCCGATGATCTGTATAGCTGGTGAGCTGCCTGCCTCCGAGAATGCGCTAGAAATGCCTGATTGCAGCGAAAATGGCTTAAAGCTCCCAATCGTAGGTTGAATATTTCTGCTCCGCATCTGATAGCTTTCTTGAGAAGAATCCTAGTGGGACGTAGGTACCATCAGTTAGCTGCTGATCCAAAACTGCGCCGATGGCGGTGTTGAGTGCACCCGTGCGTAAAGCGAGCCGCTGGGTGGGTGGGAGAAACGCTGAGGTTGTTGCAGAAGCTATAGCCTGTTTGCATCGCATGAAGGAGTCGTTGGCCTGCTTGGATCAGGTAAAAGCTAAGTTTGCTTGCCTTTTCGTGATTTCTTTAAGTAAGTCGGTGAGAGAAGCTTGCAACACAGCAGCTTGTGGAATGCAGCGCCAGTAAAAGTGCAGCATTCCCACGAAACGTCTGAGCTGCACAGTGTCCTCGGGTCTTGGGAAGTCCATGATGGCCTGGGTTTTTGGCAGAGGTGCGCGAAAACCTTCTTTCGACACGTGACAACCGGAAACTGCTACCTGTAGCTGGGCAATCTGACATTTAGTCCAGTTAATTTGAAGGCGTGCTTCGTTTAAAGTCGAGAGTAGTTTAGCGAGGCATGCCTGATGTTCTTTGTATCTGTCTGAGCTGACGAGAAGATCATCCTGATATTTACGCATGAATGGTAGATTTCCGAGGACATGATTAATTGCATGCTGCATGGTTTGAGTCACATTCTTCAGATCGAGTGGCATGCCCAAAAACTCGAACAATCCAAAAGGCGTTGTGAGTACTGTCTTTTCAATGTCTTCCGGTACCATTGGGATACGTTAAAAGGCTTTGTGAAGGTCAATGACCGTAAACACTTTGCCTTGAGTATCCTGCAGCAAGTCCTTTATTACTGGAAGTGGGTAACGGGTAGGGTGGGTGATTGCGTTGAGCTGGCGGGAGTCACCGGTAGCTCGCCAACCTCCATTATCCTTCGCCACCATGTCAAGAGGACTGATCCATTGACTCGCTGAGGGATGGATGATTTTTCACTCCAGCAATTCACTGAATTCCTTTTTAGCTACGCTAAGTCGTTCACCTGAGAGTCGACGTGGTTGAGCAAATACTGGTAGGCCTCTAGTAACGATGTGGTGCTGAACGAGTAGATCAGGAACGTGCACCATCTCTCCAGAACAAGTAGACTTCTTTTAAAGATCCGTGAGGCATGGGTGCAGCAATAATACTAGAGTACGCTTCTGGAACTAGACCGATTGAGCAAAGTGCTGAAAGGCTGGTGCGACCATCCAGTAAGTGGTGATTTCGGAGATCTATGAGCGTTCCGTGGTGTTTCAAAGTATCTGCTCCTAGAATTGCCATCTGCACGTTTGCGATGATGAAGTTCCCTGAAAAGAGCAGCGTATACCAAGGTTTAAGCTGAGCTGTCTCACTCCGAAGGTTGCAATAGGCGTTCCATTGGCTGCAGTGAGAGTCAAACTCTGTGTTTGAATAGGTTTCTTGATAATGTTTTTGGGAATAATAAAGAGTTCAGATCCTGAGTCGACGAGAAATCAGATTGAGGAACTGCAATCCAAGACGTAAAGGTGGCTTTCTGAAGAGTTGCTGGTAATGGCCGCGAAAAGTATCGCCAGCTTCTTCAGTTTTCCTGAGACGGCTGTGCATGAGCAAAGAAGGAACAAGACTGCCTGCAATGTTGCGCGCGTCCGCGTCCCCGTTCTTTCGCTGAGGTCTGGTATAGAGGAGCGGGCCTGAGGTTTACGGCTGCTGCGTGATACTGAACGGATTCTCTGATCTGGATCTCTCGTATTTAATTGGAGCTCACGAGTGATGCTCGTGAGTTGAGCGATGGCCTGTCAGATTGCGAATAGCTCCTGCGTCAGCAGATCGGACGGAGGCTGCGGAGATGCATAGCCGGACGAAGGCGTTAAAATTCAAAATTGAGAAGTCGCCATGACAGATGGTCCTATGTCATGAGCCTCATCAGCTACAGCAGTGAGCTCTTCAAGTGTCTGGCCTTTTATAAGAAGAAGCATGCGGCGCGTCTGCTGTGGTAAAAGATGTACCCCCTTGACTCGTAAGACGTCATCTCCAACACGTGTGCCGGCAAGTGTCTGCATGTGGCGCAGTAGTTGCGACGGCCTTTTATCCCCGAGCTCTACCCCAGTCAAGAGCTTATGGAGCTGCGCGTCTGATGAATTGGTGTGGCGTGAAACTATGGCTGATCATTTGTTGAGTCCGAAGCTATTCTGTGCACGTGAAACTATGACTCAATCTGAGAAAACTATAGTTTGATACGGAAAAAGAAGAAGGGAACGGAATAAATGTGAACAAGGATACCGCCCGAACGGAAGCATCAATTGATTGATTCGCCAAGAAAGCGGAAAATGTCGCGAAGAATCGAATCGTGGGCAAAAAAAAAACACAAGCAAGCCGTGAAAAATATCTCAAGTCTTCGCAAAGAATGTCGAGAATCAAAATGCGCTAAAATTTTACTTCATTACACGCAATGGTAAAATTACCAAGTTGAGTTGTGCAAAAATACAATTAAACACAATCACAACGATACAATTAATTCTCTCTATCACGCCGAACTTGAGCGAGCCTTACGCTGGGATGTAAGACCAACCAACGCAGCTAATTTGATATAACGCTCGAACAATCTTGTCGACTCCACATTGCAAGAAAGCTTAAGATACTTTGTTCAATTTCACCATAGTCAACGTGATGCGAAATTTGAGTACAAGAAGGAGCGGATATTTATAAGTTTCGATGGAAATATTGATACAGAAAATAATATGCCAACGAGATTGAAACGTGTGCATAGTGAAGATAACAATGAATCGGAACGACAAAGGAATCGCAAGTTATTGAAAAGGAAAAATGTGTGGAAAATGATATTGAAAGCGCCATGATTGCATTTGAAGCGAAAGTAACTATCAGTTTAAATGATACGCATGTAATTATATCGGGATGGAGAGAAGTAGGTATACTTTTCAATTAACATCTACCACCCAACGCAAAGAAATTATTAAGGGTGGATTAATGGAACAAAATGCGAATGTATCGAATAAAATAGCGTTGAATAAAACATTAATTAAAAGCAATATTGGCCCTCGAAAAAAAAATTAATAAAATGTCACTGGCTGCAATTAAGGAAAATAATAAGAAATATAGCCCCAGTCAAGTTTGGAAAGTTCAAGACTCACCTCACAAACAGTCACTAATTGAGCTCTTGCATCTGCAGCAAATTCCATCAAAAGGCAAGGAACAAAAAGTCAAACAGTCAAACAGCATTTTACATGAAACTTACATACTTGACTTTTTATGAAATGTCCTGTGCTATGCTGTTCGGAGGGATTTTTAAATAATGATGAATATCAAAACATCGGCACGATTTACCTGCAAACTAAATGTAAATAAGCATTACTGACGTTGCAAACTGTCAGTGAACCAGGTTCAGCCAATTCAGCCGTACTTGAAGTGATCACCACCAGAGCGGAGTGAAAATCACGCTGCGTCAGAGTGAAACTACTTCTCGAATATATGAAGAATCACTTCGAAGAGGTGGCTGACCGGAGACAAAGGAACTTGGTCGGAGAGTGGGACAGTGGCCTTCAAGGAGGAGATGATAAAAGTGTGCGACAAATGACGCGCATCCTATTTCTTTCTTCTTAAGTTTGGCGGAGCAGAGAAAGTAGCGAAGCGACGAGCGTTGGTGGTGATAAGAAGTGGAAAAACGACGAGTTGGAAGATGATTCATCGAGTGGTGAGTGAACGTGACCAGAACAGAACGATGAGGCAGGATGTTACGGGGTATTGGAGACGGTAGCCAACCGAACTACCACTTAAACACCACCACCGGGAAACGTGTTCCGAAGGATGCACCCTCGAGCCAAACTGGGATAGGGAACTTATGTGTTGTACGTAGTTTTAGTAGGGTTAGGAAAATAATCAATTCTAATGGTAATGTTTACAATAGAGTAGATTTTAAATGTCCTTAAGTTAGATTAATACAGCTCAAATTAGTTTAGTTAGGCTCGACGAAGTTCCCGATACTACTCCCGTAGGTGCACGGTAGCTCCACAACGACATCATCTGCGATCAACAACTGCAAAAAGAACAAATCAAAAGGATGCGTGAGAAGCAATCACCGTAGGAACCAACAAGATGAGGAAATTTATCGCAGCAATTACAACAAAAACATATACCATAAGATGCACATAAATACGTCAACGGGCGCCTTCACATCTCATTAGCATGTATTTCCGATGGGAAAAAAATGTCATAGTCTCACAATTCACAAGCGGTGAAGACGTTCTCCAAGCTCTCTTATGTGCCTGCTTTATTTCCGGACTCACTGGTATTTTAACCACCACGATTCCGTCGAGTTGGGTACATGAATGGTGCCTTCTCAGACAATCTTCCAGTTTTCGATGACTATACAGTAACCCTTTCGCCATTATGCGTTGTAAGTGATATCTGCCCGCGCGATCAAAGCTCACAACTGTGTCACGTTAATTGGGCAAATACTAGCATTGAAATCTCAAACAGAATATCAATGGATTTGTAATTGCAACCGATATATTGCTGTACAATCGACTTCTTGTTGTTTTTGAGACGCTACCACAAGATAATTCAGTTGACTATGATCCAGAGTGCTTGGGATGTATGAAACATCGAAAGGATGCTATGGGTGGCAACTCGCCCGAGACTGTGATGACTGTAATACAAGAATATAATGATTCAGCCAACAAAAGTCTTGCAAATTGGCTGTCCAAACATAAAAAAACATCAAATTACCATCACTAACAGCAACAGTTCCAGTTCAGTTCTTTGGTGCCACAATAACTAAACCTTCAATTCTTGCTCCTACCACCGGTAAGCATTTAGATCAGCTAATAAAACTTCTGATGGATAAAATAAGCGATGCCCAAGATATCCAGCCCCAAAAGATGCAGCATCCGCTAAACTACAACGGATCTAACAACACCGCTGAATGTCGAAGATTATATTCACCAGGGCATCTGGATACCTGAAAAGAAGGAAAAAAGGAACACAAAGTGTCTTGTCCAAGGGATAAAGTATAAAAGTGCTACTTATCTGATAATCCTCAGTGATCCATCCAAAATCCGAGTAACCGCCAGCTTCTATACCGCACCAAACATAAACAAAACAACATATGTTTATACTTGGAAAACGTCAAATGTCCGTCACAGTGACAATTCCAAAAACAATATCTACGACTCCGAATTTCGGAAACACCAGTTGAAGTGTGGTGGAAATTACGATGGAATTGCCCAATCGCATGAATTGGGTTACAATTTCAGCAAGAAGAGGAAAAATATAAGGTTCACTCCGAAATTAGCGGTGCTCCGTTGGGAGCGAGCTGATAAAAGGGCGAGGGACAAAGGAAAAGCCCTCTTTTTCTTTTTTTGGTGATCAGCACCTGGAGTAAAGTAATCGTAAACGTTTAAGAGTAGTCAAAAAGTGAACATTGAAAAAGTAATCGAAAAGTGAACGTATAAAAGTAGTCGGAAAGCGGAAGTTTGAAAGGAAATCGGAAGGAAAAAAAAGGAGGAAACAAAGGATTGGCCACTACAGCGCAGGATATTTTTCGCCGGGTAGTCAACGACGGGAACCCTAACAGGACGCCTCCTCGTAGATAGGTTGGTTAAGAGGAAGAGTAAGAGTAGTTTTTTTTTTGTAAAAAGAAAGAAAAGAAATATATTTTTTTTTTGTTGCTTATTTAATTTCTTAATTAAATGTCAAAGTAAGTGGAATTTCCTTTGTTTTCTTTTCCTTATTCTGTACTCACAGGAAAAATTTCAGATACTGTTTTTTTTCACAGGAAGTGTAAAGGTTGGTTCGGGGTGATATCGCGCGAGTTACGAGCCCCATTCCACGTGCCGACCAATAGATCGGATCCCATTCCACGTGCCATTTACCTGGACGAATTCCGCGACGGTTATTGGACTCCCGCAGACAGACATTGGACCTGCACTCATTTCGAAGTGCCTTTCCCACGGAAATTATGCCGCACCATCATAATTGCAAAGATAGCCTTTTCCATAAATGTTAAAACCAGTTCAGTTGTATTGCAACCAAAATATAATAAAGACGTACAAGCGGAACTTCCCTGTTTCATTTAATTTGAGTGAATATATATATATTTTTTTTGGATAACTTCGGCCCAAGAAACATAATTCGCGCGGGAGTCCGTCAAAGTGGTGGTTATTTTTTTATCTTTTGTGGTGTTTGAGTGGTGTCGAGTTGGCTGGGGGAGATAGGGACCCCCCTAGTAGTGCTATACGTTTTAGTGCAAGGTGCTTTCACCTAACGAGCATCGGCAAACCGCCTTACTCACTGGGCGGTCAAGTGTGGGGCCTAGGCCAAAACAGTGACTTGGCGCCCACGCCCGTCTGCGGCGAGCAAAGCCGGGACCGCAGGGCCCCCGTTGCCAGAGCACCCCAGTGCTCAGGGGTGACAAGGATTGTGAGCTACAAGTGGCGACGTAAGGGGAATGAACACCATTGGAGGCAGCAGAGAAGGGGCCCCTTTAGGTACGCGTAGTAGTATTATTCATGATTAAAGAAAAGAACTTCTTCTTTGGTGTGATCTAGCTAGATTCTTTAAAGTAAATTAAGAGTTTGCGCAATTGATTTGATGAATGAATTTGTATATTACAAGTTAAGCCGAGTTATTAAACTTACAATTCCAGGAAAAGCAAAACAAGGTAAATTTTTAATTAAAGAATTGAATTGGAACTATGTTTCAGGTGGTGACGGGTGCGGCTTGAGTGGTAAGTCGTAATCGTAAAAATAGTAAAATCGGAAGTTAGTGACAGTGTTCGGGGGTGGAGTGTAAATATCCATATCAGGTCGGAAGTTTAGTGTCAGTATTCGAGGGAAACGTAGGAGGGCCTGATAGGGTGGAAAATAGTGTTTGTTGCAAATTTAGAAAGTCCCAAGGAAAGTGTGTTACGAGGTGCTTAGTGTGGCAACTAGCTTTTGCTCGATAGTTAGGGAGTTGGAAGAAAGTGGAACAGCGACGTTGGTTGGCCCGGCAAGCCGTATTCTCGCTTGGTGGCTTATTGGGGCCTTGGTGGGCAAGCGAGTGGCGCCCCACGCCCGTCTCTGGACGAGCTAAACTGGGTCCGTAAGCCCCGCCGGAGTATCTTAATTTCTTTTGAAGACAATATAGGCTCCCGTGAAATAGCTGGGGGTATAACAAGTTCAGGACTCAACCGCCAAAATGACGGCAATTTGCAGCTACTCACGACATTCACCTGTTGCTGCCCGGCGGGCTCCGGAGCCAAATCATCTCATTCCTCGGCTACGATCTGCTCAGCGTGGTTCTTCACACTCATTTTGGAACTTGCTGATGATTTACTTAACTGCAATTGCGAGTGTTTTTCGAATTACCGTCTGACATAAGTACTGAGTATAATTCACACTGCTGAATGAGTTCACAGTATTTTGCTTTTCCGTAGTTCTTTTGTTTTAAATACGGGGTCACCACTTTAGGGAAATGAAAAGTACTTCATTAACACTAATAAATTTATTCGCGAACAGAAACTACAATTTACATTTCACAAGATACAAGTCAGGCTAGGATGAATGTAGAATAAAAGGTGCGTCTTGCTGCTCGTGCGATAAACTACTACATTCTGCGACGCATGTATCGCATCTCTCCTTTCACTCGATGCTCGCTGCAACGAATCCAAGCGGCGCCAAGGAACGAATGTTAAGCAAAAGGAAAACGCGTCTATGATGCCTGAAATGACGTGTCCACACTCTGCATGTGTGTGTGTTTACATCTCAACCAAGCCACGCAAAAATCTCCCTTTGTATAATTCTTTGTATACGCCGAGACTGTGGAAGCGGAGGGGCTTCATATGTAGGAATTTTGATAACAATTTTAGAGATGTTTTGTAATATTGGTGTGTTATCATGACTAATTAAGCGACGGGGTCAAAAAACTTGAAACAAAATGGCGGCAAATTCAAAAAAATAATAACCAGTATTTGATTTTTCGAACTGATTTATGGAATCTGTATAGGAGTCAATTTTAGATATACAGAACATATTGTTTGATTTACTAATTGTTTAGCAAAACCCTTCTGGTAGGAGCACTCCCCTGCTACTTTAATTTGTTCAATTATTAGTGCTAAAATTAAAATCACATAATTATTTTTATTTAACCTTTTTTTGCTTATTCAAGCTCTTAAAGCTCTTCTACTAATTTTCTTATATGAAAAATCATAATAGGAAATCTTTCTCATATCATTTTCTTATTATGTTAAAATTTACTGATTATAAGCGTCAAAAGATAGAAAAGCAAAGACAATCTTCATTCCCCCTTAAAACAGAAAAAATTTTGCACTGTTCCATTTCCCAACAGAATTTAATCTTTGTTTTGGTATTGTACTATTTCTTCACTATATTTTCATCCTAATTGTCTTAAATGGAAAATATACTACATATTTTCCATTTAAGACCAGTCTTTTGGAATGAGCAGGAAAATCTATTTTCGTACTCAACGTTGTAGGATTTCTTTTATATATAATTCAGGTTGATGTCCTGTTTCCTGTAGAATGAAAACTAGCTGAAAGTGCAGTAAAATGAAAATAAACGTAATGGATAAAATCCTCCTGGCGTCCATCTTTCTTGGCGCGAAATGCCTATTAAGTAGCAGAATGGTGTAATTTGAAAATGAGATATTCCATGCTGAGTGCCCGACTTCACAGTTGTTGTCTATCAGTAGATTTCACTTTGTTGTTTGTGAATAATGGAAAATGTGATTAGAGCTTTTTTTCCAGGACTTTTTTTTGTTATGTTTTTCTCATTATTTAGCTTGTTTTCAGTTTTTTTTGTTTTGTATGTAATACAATAGTCACAGGGATAATGACTTGTAGTATTTGTATTGTCCAGACGGGTACTATTTTCAATTTTTTTATCTTCTCAGAATTTTATACCGAGATATGTGCTCAGACTAGACCTTAGGTTAATTAATTGTAGAATAAACCTCTGCCTAATGTTCATAGTTCAAGCGTTTGAAAATTTCATCAATTTTCAATCATAACATCTTTAGTAATCAAAAAAAATCTGTATGAAGTTGAACATAATAGGGTAATGATTGGTATCATCAAGAAATCTTTAAGTTGTTGAATTGATTTCGGGGCTTGCACCAGAGGGAGTTCAAGGGCGAATCTATGTTGGGATTACAAATTCGAAGCAATTAAATTAGCAGAAAATAATGCTCTGTTGCTTAATAAATATCATATTGGCCCAGTCTTGAAAATCGAAATCAAAGAACAATATTTGGGTGGGAGGATAAAAACTGGTAAAAAATTAGGAACATGTAGATTTGCTTTAAATGGTTTAATTAAAATATTAAAAGCAAATGCAATCATACTACAAAAGGAACGCAATCCACTGGTGTAGCCGAACGCACCAATTTAACGCTTTAATAAAAATTTCAACTATCAACGATCTTTCAGTTATTGAACAGAAAATGAGATAAAGCCAATATTCTTCCGCGTTTTTTCATGAATCAATTTATATGGAGTTATGCAAAGCTGACGACATCAATTATTAACGTCTTAAGTGAATAACGTAAGCCTATAATCTTTTTACAGCATAGCTGCGGTAACTGCTGTGACTTGAATTCTGCAACGCTAATACTCAGCTAGGTAATTGTCCAGTCATCAAATCGTTACGAAAATTAAGATATTATCTTTGAACAAATGACACACTGATCTGTGTAGAAGAAATACTCGTGTCAGCTTTAGAAGATGATAATAAACACTCATATAAAAAGAAAAAGTGAAAAGAAAATTGAAAATTTCAAGCAATTTTATATTATTTTCAACAATGTTCGAATAAAAGTAACTGATGTTGAAAAGTAACTAAAGATCATCCCCACCAGATGAAGTTTAGACGTTAGCTAAAGACTTAATTGTTGTAAAGTCTTTAGCTCATTTAGGAATGGGATAAGGAATGGAATACAAACACTCTTGTGGTTCTTATTGAAGTGGGCATTTTTTATCCTTCCTTCCTTTTTGTAATTAACAAAATATGCTTACATCTAAAATAAATTTCATTTATTGTTTGCTAGCATTTTACATGTTGCTTAATGCTGCACGTGAATTATTGAATATAGACTATTGCCATTAAGCGTCATGTAGAATTGCTTAGGTTTAAAAATCAAAACAATATGCAAGGTGAACATTGAGTACAAGTAATCTCAATAATCTCTAAAGTTGAATGATCGATGAATAAGTAAGCGAATAATTATAAGCCAAGATTGCGTGATTGGTAAATTATTGATGAAATAGGTGAGTTAATAATTTGATGTTAAAGAATTTAACAGGCAGCTTGTGTGGTGATAAAATGGTAACAGTCGGTTTTTGCATAGAACTGGTTGCTGAGAAGTGCGGTTTAATTTTTTGGGCGGAAATTGCATTTCGGCATTTTAAATAAATTCTCATTTCGATCAATTTCAATTGGTGCAATTGTAGTGAATGAAGAGTTTCATAAGTCTGTAAAGGACTGCAGCGATGGTCTGCTGCCCCGGCAGAAGAAGATGGAGGTATCTGCCGAGAATGCCCTCGTCTGGAGACGCGTGAATGCGCTGGCAGGCTAGCATTGCGGTGTCGTGGGGCGGGTTCGTTTCCCCAGCACGAGGACCCACTACAAAGATATTTCGCATTCACGAATTGGTCGATAGCTCAAAAGGCGACCGAAGTCGCAAGAATTGTAGATAACCTCACCGAGGGAGATGTAACTTGTACTAGAACAAGTGAAACCTGAAAAGAAAGGCGAACTTGGGGTGACCCCGTCGTTACCCAAATAAATTCATGGCCCACAAATGAAAGAGGGGCGACCGGGTGGTGGTGGAGCCCCTTCATACCCACCCAACCGGAATAAATCCATAGATAGCTTCTTGAAGTGGCCAGGTATTCCTCTTCTGAGTGGAAAGCTCATACAACTTGAATTGTATGAACTTTCCCATCAGAAGGGGAGTACCTCGGTGACCAATTTATGTCATAGAATTATACCATTGGATTGCATAAATCTATGCCATAAAGAGGCACTCTGCTTGGGCCACTCAACCCAAAACGACACCTGAAACAAAAGAAGGACTAATGAGTACCCGGCGGCTGGCTCATGTTTTGAGGTGGGAGCCTGCCACCGTACCGGATCCTATACCCGGTCAGATCCGACGGAATGGAAAGACCAGTTTTACCAATTAACAATTCATTTTATTTGAATTAAAATTTTGATTCGCAAATAAAGCATGACAATAAACATTGACAATTAAAAATAGGGAAAATTAAGCAAATGGAATTTTCCAGGTTTTGAAATAGTTTACTCAGTTTCTTGTAAGGTTCATACAATGTGTTTATACTCTTCAAACGGATTTGATATGGTATGCTTTTTTTATTGAACCGA
The DNA here is from genome assembly GCA_963969285.1 of Odontomyia ornata. Lineage (NCBI taxonomy): Eukaryota > Metazoa > Arthropoda > Insecta > Diptera > Stratiomyidae > Odontomyia > Odontomyia ornata. The sequence continues at coordinate 287,601,998 of OZ017740.1, read as the reverse complement.
GAATGGCTGCTGTTTTATTTCAATTTTAAGTGGCACCGTTTTCTTGCCTCTTTATTTTTTTGTTTTTGAAAACCCCATAAGAATGTTATTGTATACCCCCCTCTATAAAAATGGGTATCTCTCATACCAATTCATGGATATTTAATGAATTAAATTTTAAAAATTTAATAATACACATATATAAAACAAATATATAAAACAAATATATAAAACAAAGAAATTAAAAGGGTACTTACATAACCTTTTCCGACGACGAGCGCTCGTTGACGAAGTGGGGTGAGTAAGTCCTGGAATTGTTTTTGTTTGGTTTTTTTCTCTAATAAAAATCGATACCTTCAAATATATCTCATATAGATTAAGGGCAATCCACTTTCATTTTTTTTTGACTTTCTATTCCAAATCAATGTTTTTATTTTAAAGGACGGGTTGGCATCTTAATTGACACAATAAGCTGTTGTAAACTATTTCAAATTTCGTTAAAATAGCTCTAGATAAATATTGTAGACTTGCAGTTCGATTGGTATCTATAGGAAGCAATTGTCCAATAATTTAGCATAAATAACTTTCATTTGCATTAAATACTTCACTGTTCAAAACATATCCTATCACAATTCATAAATCAATGAATTGCTACATCCATCTAGTGCTCATTATTGGAAAAATCATGCGCACTGTGTGCAAATCATGTTTATACCGATTTTTCTAGCATAATAAAATTCCTGCAGAAATTGTAGTATCACTAACTGAATCAGATTTACTACAGTATTCATTTATTTGAGTATTATTCCTAGTATCTTCCTCAAGATTATCTAATTTAGTTGACGTCTTTGCGATTTCTAGTTTTAATTCTTCGATTTGTTTTCGAAGTTGCCTTGCTTTGTTGCGAGATATTTGTAATTCCTGTTTCAGATGAGCAATTGTGTCATTTTCTAACACCGCATCGCCTAAATTGTTTCGAATGAAATCAACAGCATTTTCAGGTTTGGGATCTGGTTGCATGAAAGCTCTACTATTGCCTTGCAAAGCATTTCCATTACATGCATACGTTCCAAATATTTTCTCTACTCATCTCGTTCCGTCTGCAAGCACATTCCTACCGCACGTATGTGTCTATTTTTTGTTGTGATCTAGCGTGATCTGTTTTTATTGCCGTCTCCGCTTCGGATTTCGAGCTAACACTCGTACACCAAGTATGCACTCACTGACAAATAGAACTCGTTTGACGAGAAACTCGGCAACAGCGCTTGCCCGCCGTTATTTTCCAATCGTCCGCACTCTGCTGCGAAATCGTACCAAACTAAATCAAATTGGAGCACAAGCGTGTGTAAACACCTCGCATTTATTTACACTAATCTTAATCGAGTCGTTCCTTGTTATCGTTAATTTAGAACTGTACTCCCAACTAGCATTCCCCAAAGACCGCAAATGGTATTAATCAACTGCAATAAGAACCGTAGATTCATCTCTAGATTGCCAACGGAAAACCTGCGCAACTCAATGGAGTAGCCAACGAAACGCCGTTTCTGAAGTGAAGAGGTTAAAAATCACTCAGGGCTTTTAAATAAATCAATTTAAGCTCTCAAAATCTTTTCAGTAGCTAATTTGCAATAGGGGGCACGAGGGAAAAGGTCAAGATAAATTGCACACTGCAAGCAAACCACGTTCACCCTCCGTCTTACAACCCATGCATGCATTCATTTCAAACGCAGCTAAATAATGAACTTTCTTTTAATTTTCACCACTTTCACTTTCCATCCGTAAGTTTAAGCACTTCTCCTAACATTCACGGTCCTAGCTAACTCTCTAGTTTCAATCCACTTTCCAAAATTCCAGCAAATATCGGATATTATTTTGCGGCGGATCAATCCAAACTCCCCGACGCGCTTGCTGTGACGATCTTAAGCAGACTGCCCCTTCGACGATTTTCGATCGAGGATGCGTACTATCGTGGATCCGCGATGGTGATAATGCACACTCGTTTCGGTTGTTTTTAAAATTTACGTCGTCTTTTGTAGATTCGATTAAGTTATCAATTGAAAGCAATTTTCGTTTATAATGATTATGCGTAATTAAGTGGAAAAAAAAATCGGAAGAATTAGACAGGCACACGTTAATTACCGACAAACAAAACAATTTTTAATTAATATTATGGTTGGAATCGGTAAAATTTGACAAATTTTAAGGGGTTTAAATGATACAATGATTTTATCGTTCATATAATTTAAGGGGTTAACCGTTTCGTTCTAAGCATTTGTATACCGCGTTACACCGCAATTCGTTAACTTATATTCAAAAGATATTGTAATAAAATCACTACACATTAAAAATATTAAACAGTTTTAGAATTTGGTTTCCCGGGAGTTAAGTACAAAAGAAATTTTCTTGACTTATTTTTCATGCGAAAAAAAAGGAGCGAGTGTTGCGATGGGGAAGGTGACTGAATGGTTACTCCTTGTTAAATTCAGTTTGTGCTGTGTGCCTGTGGCAGCGCTGGCTTTTAGAGCCATAGCTCCTCGATTACTACACAATTTTGCAAAATATTGTGATATGTCGAAATGTTTAATGCGTTAAGAAGAACTATAAAAAATTTACACACACGTACAGTCCTGTTCTGAATTTAACAGCAAAAGAGGTGCATCAAGTTTTACAACGCGAACGTAATTACTCAGTTGAAGATTCCAGAATGAAGCTTATATATATTAAATTATAAATTGGAAGTGGAAGTAGGCTCTCCACACAAAACCAATTATGAATCATACAAAAATAACTGAACGTATATATGTATATATATTTAACATTAAGTTAAATAGTTAATTTAATTACAAGCATCGAGGCATCATTACCAATAAAGGCTTACTCGCTCCAAACACGAGCGTTCGTCGCAGGTGGACTGGATGAGTACCCTCTTAGATTATTAAATAAAAACAAAAATAATTTTTTTTAAAATTAAAAATCAGTTAAACTAAATAGCTAAAGCAGAATGAGTACATTCTTTTAAAAAACGGAAAAAGGAAATGTGTAGTAACGGAGTAAAAGTCAAAGTAAACTGACTGTTGCAAAACAAAATAAAAACATGAATATGTCTACATCCAGTAAAAATTAGTGCCAACATAGAGACAAGTGTATTTTAGTGTGTTCGTCTAGTGTCAAACATTTTCATTTTTCAATTTCATGTAACGAAGCATTTTCACAAGAATTTGTTAGGATAAGTTCTATATATACATAGTTAAAAATTTAATATTTATAGTTGTCTGCATTGTGTTCATAGAGAAAATCTTTCATCAATTTCTTTTCTTCCCACAACTGAAAGGAAAACGCATTTTTTTTGATTTTGATGAATAAATGAAGAGATCAAAAGGAAAATTTTTTTTCAAATTTTATGGGACCCGTCACGTTGGCTGATGCCTCCGCTCATGAGCTAGCCATCGGATGACCTTACCCTTTTTTTTGTCGTTACAGGTGCTCTTGCTGGGTAGAGTGGCCTTCCGCAATGGTTTCTTATTTATGATAAGGTTTTATATGATTCAGTCGTATAAGAATTTAACACAAATATGAAACAATTTTAGTTTTCATTTAAGAGAAAGGTTCATGCAAATTACGTTTGCATAAATTTTTTATTTAAATGGAAAATATACAGCCAAGTCTACGACGGATCTTGATTCAGAGCGAGGGGCCTTCAGTCTCACTTGGATGCCCCACTCTTATTTGCGGTTTGTAAGTATAAATAGTAGAGATGAGATCCTCTTGAGTCTCGCGCAGGCTCACCAACCTCACCTATCATTTTGTTTTAGCATTCCATCCCTTCAGTAGGTTACCTCGGCCTCGACACTGTAATAATTTAACACGTCTCATACGTTCAAGATTTCCCGAAGGAAATGTAAGCCGACCTTTCATCGGTTCTAAACGTGAAATCTTGGAACGTGACAACGGACTGTACCTATCAGGTTGACAAGTCCGGACACTCTCAGTCTACTCTGAGGTGGCTGCTGGCTAGCTAGCTAGTTTGGAGAGGAGTTTTGGTCACGGGTCTTACGCGAGCAGACTAAGTCCAAATTAGAAAAAATTCAGCCACTGGTTCAAATGCCCAATTTAAAACGCATCAAACAACTTCCATCGACTTTGCTCTAAACTACATATCTTCATCCTGGAGAAATAGAACATAGCCAACCGCTGAAATACAATACTCGAATGCAAAACCAAAAGAAATCGACTCTAATAAAAACATACAAACTCTAATAAAAACACCCTGGCGCCGCGTACCGACCGCAACGCGAAACCGACCATTCGCGGATTACTGGAACCCTACGCTCTCGGCGATATACTCACCTTCCGCCAACATTTTCGTACTGAAAAGGAATGGTTTTGCTGGAAAGGAAAGACTGGGTTAAGCTAGCAATTCATATTTCTATTACATTTTTCACTCAAATTGTTGTTAATATATTTTTATACTATCTCATTTATAGTCCATTTAGCTACGTGTAGTGAAACAAGGTAGATAAATGTCCGTAAAGTACTGCAATGATGATCGGCTGCCTCAGCGGAAGAGAATGGTAAGAACCGCTGAGGTTGGCCTTGTCTGCGGACGCTTGAATGCGCTGGCAGGCTAGCGAGGCGGTATCGTAGGGCGGGTTCTTTCCCCAGCACAAGGAGCCACTACAAAAGAATTTCGCATCCACGAATTCCTGGGTCAAACAAAAGTCGACCGAAGTCCAAAAAAAGGAGGTAACCACCTAAGGGTTAGAAATTGCAGACAAAAAAGGACAAATTGGACCTGAGGAAGACAGACGGACTTAAGGGGACTTCGTCGTTACCCGACAATTCTTATGCTCCACAAATAACAGTGGGCCATATATTTCACATAACATAATTTGCATGAACTTTCCCATCAAAAGAGAAATATAGTCGTGGCCAATTTATGTTATAGAATTATGTAATCGAATCACAAAACCCTATACCAGAAAAGGCACGCAAGCGGAAGGCCACTCTACCCGGCAAGAGCCCTTTGTGAGCGACAAAACAGTGGAGCGCACTCGATGGCTTGCCCATATGAGCGGAGAAGCCTGCCATCGATGCGGGTCCTATACCTAGTCTGGTCGCACGAAATGGAAAGACCGAAAGATTACGGTTTAACAATTGATGGTATACTTAATTCTTCCTATATAATTTGTTTTCAATTAGCATACTGGTTGGATGGGAATGGCCATCCAACTTGATATTACAATGCGCATCAATCGGATGAATTTTAATTACTACGCTTAAGATCCATTTATTTCTAAATGCTTCACCTTCAAATTACAATATTCAGGCTAAAATTTTGTCTATAAGTGTGACAAGAAAAATTAAAAGCATAAAATAACTCAACGCAAACTGCGTTAGAAAGTTGTCTATTCTACAATTCTATGTTTATCTTATTAAGGAACATAAGAACATTTATAAAGATAGTTCAATTTGAAGGCAAAAAGATACACAGAAATATTGACTCTAATGATGGGTTGCTTTTAAATCATAGTCATTAAATCGGGACCTCAGCTAAAATAACTGTTGCTACATCTTTTCATTCTATCGCATCATAAGCTTTAGATACATTATACAAATCAGTGAATTCCACTATAGACAGTCCCTAGCCCGTTTCAGAAAGAAGGAGGGAACCCATTGTTTCTCCAACCCCTAGCTTCCATGATTCCTCATTCCAAACCCCCCAATTAAATGGTAATAAATGTTTCGGGGTCGCACATTGGGTTTACTGGTTCCCCAATAATGTGACATTAAGTCCCGAGAAATGCTAATAACTGTAAATACATCTACAGCTCTGCTACTAAATCCTACTTACTCGTATACCTCCCTTTGTGAAGGCGTAAGAGGGTGAAGGTGAATCTTCCGCGCCTGATAACGGAATCTACATAATAACCATGCCGCCGGAATGGAGGTTGAGTGACTGGCTAACTCCCCGTCCCTGGAAAACCTTTAAATGTTTCGAAACCTGCAGATGGGCCTCGGAATGGATTGGACTCACGGCAACGACCTTGCAAACGAAAAAAAGACTATGGCATTAGATCCTGGAATGCTAGATCACTCAACTACCCTGGCGCTGTTAGGGACCTTTTACAACAGACCAGTCAATATCAATTAAACTGGCAGTCCAGCAAACGAATTGGACTGGAAAAGACATTCAAGCCATGAGATCGAACACAATATTCAAAAGTGGGAAGCCTACTGGAAAACGAGACTTCCGCGTGGCCTTCACTGTGAATAGGGAGTTCAAATCGCACGTTATTGATTTTAAGGCAGTCAATGAACGGTTGTGTGCGATCCGTATAAAAGCGACATTCTTCAAAATCTGGCTGATTAATGTTCATGCCCCGACCAAAGAAAAGACGAAGAAACGAAGGAATCGTTTTACAATCACCTGGAAAAACTGGTCGACTCATTGCCTACAAACGACACAAAAATAATTCTGGGTGACTTCAACGCTAAGGTTGGCAATGAGCTATCTCATCGGGGAACGACTGGAGGATATCGCCTCTACGATGAAACAAATAACAACGGTCAGCACCTGATTGACTTTGCATGTAGCAGAAATCTAGTCATCCGTTCGACCTGCTTCCCACATCGACGCATTCATAAAATGACCTTGGTATCACCGGATGGCAACACACAAAACCAAATCGATCATGTTCTGATCCAACAACGTTGGGCCTCGAGCATACTTGACGTCCGTACATACCGAGGAGCCAATTGTAACTCAGATCATTACTTGATCAAATTAACATTATTCTCCGAACTGTCATCTGTCGAACACTGCATAGTTTGCGTTCCGTGATTTTTAATAGTTATTGATAAATTCCGCGATAGTTAGATTTCCTGCCTGCGTGGTTTCGATTAGCGTTGATCCCTGTGCTTCGGGTGCGCTGCTATTTTGAGTTTTCTTTTCCGCGCGTTTGTTGAAAAAAGTGATTCTAAACTTAAGTGCTGATCTTTATTTTGTTTTTATTTTGATCATTGAGTTCAGCAAGTTCATTTTAAAGTGATTATAGCCACCTTGTAGTGATGCGTGCGAACTATTCAGTGGCTTTGTTCCTCGATATCACGGTTATTACCTGGTGATAGTGCTGTCATTGTGTTTCTATACATAGTGGTGTCACGGTGCACGCCAATTGGCAGGATAGATGGCGCTGCGATGTCGATTTTAGCATTTCGAGCAAAAGTTTCTTTCCGCCGATGTGTCTTAGATGGATGCATGTCGCTTTGGCGAGCTTCAATGCATCGTTGGCTAATGATCAAATCTGCTATGGAAGGAAATGAATTTTATCGTAGTTAATTGCAACGTTGCAAATGATGTTCGTGGGCTCTCTTGAGGAATATAATATTTGCGATAGGAATGTTGAATGAATGAATGGAGTTGCTTTAAAAAAAGTAAATCAATTATAATTTCCAAATAAGGACAATTTGCTTGTCAGTTGGAAATAACTAACCCATTATGAATGAAGTAATTAATTCATATTATAATTTAAATCAAAATATTTGAAAGTAAATTTTAATATCTTTTTAAGCATGCCAACAGTTGCATGATGTAAAAGAAATAAATTATATAATTTTTCATGTACAATTTTTACATTGTATTCTATAGTTATTTTCCAGTAATGCAAAGCACATCTTTTAATACTAAGAGGGAGACCCGTAATCTCATGTATCAATTAGTGAAAAGAGTTTGCTTTGTATCGCTTCATTATAGCAATTCCTTATTTGAAACATCTAGGAAATATGCGATACTTGTATTTTTGTTGAGTTATTGGAGAAAAGGTGTGATCAAGTGACTTTCAAATGCGAAAAGTTCACAATATCGGGATTGAACTCGAAGGTAGCGTCGATGCAAAGTTGCCTGGTTATCATTATCTTATGAGAAGCTGAGAAAATTATCATTGTTAGAGGCGACATGGCAAGTGAGAAGTAAATTTAAAGATATTTTGTGAGTATTCGTAGGAAGATATAACTTGTAATATAAATTTTGCAGCTGTTAATAGAAGTTTTACGATACGCGAGTAAATGAATTTTGCATTTAGTGTAATTCAATCTAGATATGTGATTTTCAGGTTATGATTACGAATGCTTAATAATTCCTCTTATGATTTTGATTTGAAGAATTCCATACCTTACATAGATAGTAAGCTTTTGCGAATTAATTTCGAATTGTAAACACACATTTAATAAAAAAGATATACCTGACTTTGTGTCAGTTTCTTTATTTTGAGTAATGATGATTGTGATGAAACTTTTGGACGTTTTACTGCATTTTTTGAAACCACTGATTTTTTAAAAACTTTTGCACATTCGTAGTACAGTGTGATATGTTTTTGCCATTGATGACCTGCGAAGAATTCTTTTAAAAACAACCGATAATCGATATTCAATAAAATGACCGAGACATCACGGGTACACATTATCTAGTGAGTAGAGCTATCCAATTCTAAATTCTACGAATAACCATTAAGTTTTCACGAGATATTTTGGAATATATTCCACAATCAAATCTTCTTTGAGAACCTAGTTACAAGCACAAAAATTGTTGATTATAATGGATGTCATCCTGCGATGCATTTTAGAAAATTCTACCATTGTAACACAAAAGCATTAAAATGTATTCTAAATAAGTAAACAATCAACTAATAAAAGGGAAAAACAAAACTAAAATTGGTATACAGACCGGGTATCGAGCCCACACCCCCTGGTTGAACCGATCGCGCACTATGAAAGACTTATTTATGGCAAATTTTTAACAACCCACAATCAGAAAAATAAAGCACCCTAACGATTTTGGCTACCTTCGAAATCGCTTTCCACAATCAAGATGCCTAAATGAAAAGCGTCTAAATGTGGGGAAAATTCATGGTGTCTAATGTTTCATAGGCTTCACCGTTAGAAAGTTTTGAATAAATGCAATGTACTGAAATGGGTCATTAAATCTTTAAATTTGAAGTGAGAAAGTGTTTAACTGTGAATTCATTAAAGGAAAGGCTTAATTATCAAATTTTAATTGTATTTTATTTTGAAATTTTTATGTAGATTTTTTATATAGAAATTCATATATAGAATCACCTTCACGGCCATACGTTTGGTTTTTCCTTGAGTTATTTTGGAATATCTCAGGACAAGAGAACCAATGTCTAATTAAAGCGTATAGGCATTTCGCACTCAAAAATCTTGAAAAAAATCCCATTTTCTGGGTGAGGATCATTTTTAAAGCCCTGCATTAGAAAATATGGCCATAGAAGGGTATTGAAGTAAAATGCATTGCTAACACCTGTCATTCGTAGCGTTTTTTCAAATAGTGAGTATGTTATGGATCCTTAGTGTAGTTTTGAGTTGGAAATTGCAAAGAACAATATTTTGAGAAACCTCATCCCATTCATTTTAGAGAAAAGCCCAAACAAAGCTTCATTCATCCAACTTTAGCCGATTTAAATTTAAATAACCTGTCATCTCAGTTGTTTCCTCCACTTGAAGTGCGAAAAGATCCGAAGGATGAAAGCCATCTTCGGAATGTTAACCTTCATTCAAGACCTAGCATACTAAACGTACACCCATCTCAGTTTCCATCCCCAGACCGCCGCCCAACAAAAATCACTGAGGAAAAACAATCAATTCCAAAAGCATGTTTTGTTTCTCTAAAGTATTACCGAATAAGGAAAAATAAATCGGATGTTGAAAAACAAGCAAGAAATTTGTTGAAGGATAAAAGCCAAGAGGCTCAGCTTTTAATACGTTCCCAGCTTTCCCACAAGCCTAATGCCCCTATGGATCAATGCGCAAATTTTTTACTACTACTACTATAGGCCTCCTTCCCTTTACAGGGAATTTCTAAACATGGAATTCAGTGTTCCTTCAGTCAGGACTATTCTGCACTGGTATTCAAATCTTCGCTTAAAAACTGGTTTTGTTGATTCTATAAAAGACCTGCTTGAGAAAAAATCAAAGGAATGTCTAGTTTAGATGGGCAGTATGTTTTACTTTTTGACGAGATATCAATAAGAATTGCGCAGAAGACATTATTGATGATTTTTGTGATTTGGGCGGCTTAACAACGCAGCATAAAACACTCTGCTTCTAATTTTGAAGCAAGGAATTGGGTACATTGTTGGCTCCCAAAATGGAAATTTACTGGTTTTTATTATAATAACAACCATAAATTATATTCTCAGTGTCGGCTTCGATGTATTAAGAACGGTTTGTGATCAGACCGCAATAAATCGACGATTCTTATACTTACCTAGGTCCTCAACTGAAATTCATACTTTGCGAGAGAAGGTAGAGGAACATACAACTGTTTTGACATGTTTCAATATCTTAAAAATTTAAGGAATATCCATCTGAAAAATGACATCAATTAATATAGTAAAATCTTTTCATGGAGAATTATTCGAAAGGTACGTGAATTGGATAATAATGTTATCACCACTATTTGTAAATTCACGGACATGCATATAAAACCATGTAACTTCGATAAAATGCCAGTAAAACTAGAAATGCAAGCCCTTAGCAATTCCGTATTTGCAACGATTTCAGCCGCTGTTGAATCGGGATATTCCAAACGTAATGACGATCAAGAGGGATGTGCTAGTTGCACATCTTTACTAGTTGTACGGCCGAATATTTATTCAAGTAGTCTTTTCATATTCCAACAGTAATGTCTGTTAAATATTCCACATCACTTATGGTTGTATGTTATCCACCTATTCCATATGCACTGCAACTAACCACCTCAGATCAAGATTTAAATGATAGTTAAGTAATCGGTGATGTTTCAAAGCCAAAGCATTCCAAAGCTCTAGTTTAAACCTGAAGCTTTGTTTTCTATGATTTAATCAGTTTGCCACCTAATTTCTACTGATGTGTACTATTTTTTCATTTATCGAGCGCAGATTTTTGGCATTGGGGCTAATTTTTTGAGTTGCATCATGCTTATAGCTTTTGTCACGCAACCATGCACCCCAGCGTGCTTCGCGTGATAGTTGAGTTTCAGCTCCAGAAATTATTAGCTACATACTACATATACCTCTTCCTTTTTCTCATCGCGCAACACCTTATCAATGCTTTCATAGTTTGTGCTTGTATTTCCTTTGACACAGTTAAAACCTTCGTGAAGATCATGTTAGTTGCCTTATTAAACCCAAAACTTTTTATTGTGATCAGCCCATCGGAGGGACTACGATTCTCACAAGTTTTAAACGCATGTTCTGTGAAATGGATAAGGCCTACAGAGGATACCACATTAAAAACACGTCTTGCACTTTGCCATGATTCTCACAAGTTTTAAGCGCATGTTCTGTGAAATGGATAAAGCATACAGAGGATACCACATTAAAAAAACGTCTTGCACTTTATTCCTAGTGGTATGGGAAAACGTGCTTTTTTTAACGTAGAGCCCTTTAAAGTATTTTATATACTCAGGCCTCCCGAAATGCCTCTGAGGTTGTTTTTTTTATTAAAAACGTTCATTAGCTTATTGCTTATAAACGAGTCCGAAAGGTCGATTATATCGTTTGTAGTTGCTCGAGAAACTTGCTGTAATGCAAAAATGGGCACACGGATGAGCAAACTGATATTCTCAATTTTGTTGAAAAAATAATTTTTATAAGCCCCCTATAAAACAAGATCATCGAAAGAACAATTTTCGAAACCTTCCTGACATCGAAATTACAAGCTTGAAATTAATGCATAGTAACAATTATTATCGATTTGACTTTATCATTAATTTTTTGCAATTTACTGATTGCAAAATATAGTTATGCTCGACGAATAATTATATTTACCATTGCTTGAAAATAAACACAAGTAAAACTTAACGGGTAATTAAAGAGACGAAATACGTCGAAGAATACAGCTCGCAAATCAAATATTTTATTCAGTATTGACGATCTTGAAGACCAGCTGCATACACAGGAGAACAAAGCTCCAAGTATACAAATCTGTGATGAGACCTGTGTTATGCTATGGGTGTGAAACATGGACCCTAACCCAAGCATTCGCAAATATATTGAACTCCTTCGAGCGACGGGTCTTGAGGCGAATAATTGGAATGAAGCTTGACGGGGACCAATGGTGAATTCGATACAACCATGAGCTGTATGAAATTTTTGACAAACCGGAGGTCTCAAAGATTGTAAGACTGCAGAAGCTGCAATGGGCTGGCCACATGAATCGTATGGACGAACAACGGATACCCAAAAAGGTATTTGTTGGGAGAACTGACGGGCGGAGACCAGTGGGGAAAGCGAGGGAACGCCGGTCTGACTCGGCCGACGAAGACAGTTCATCGCTGCTCGAATTTCGGGATTGGAGGACGCGGTCAATGGACCGAGACAGTTGGGACCGCTGTTTGTAGGAAGCAAAGACCCGAGATGGGCTGTAGAGCTAAGAAGAAAAGTTGTTAGAGTAAATGATTTTTTCAAACTTATTTTGATAATCTATTAATGTTTGATAATCTTGTGGATGCCAAAATTTCAAAGTTTTGTTCTACTGAAAAATTAATGTTGAAATTTAATTAAAGTAAATTATTATTGAACTCCGGGAAAAGCCCTTAGGCACAACCCGCATGTATATTGTCAGGTTAAGTTATTAATGAATTGTATATAGGATGATTCATAACAAGTGTACACATTTTTGTCGAAAAATACATAATTTTTGTGAAGGTTGAGCTGTAATGTTTATTTATTATGAAAATCCCTTACAATTAAATTTGAAACATTACTTTGGGCATATGTGCACCTCGTGCTGCTTTACAGACTCAAACGATGATTGTAATGTTCGATGACATTTTCGCACATTGCCGGCGTTATTAAGCGTATATTGACTCGAATATTGTTTTTTAATGCTTCAGTAGTCTGGGGAGCATCAGCTTAAACACGATCCTTCAGAAATCCTCAAAGGAAGAAGTCACAAGGAGTCAAATCACACGATCTCGCCGGCCAATTTATGGGTCCTTTTCGTGAAATTATTCGATTTCACGTAGAGCGCGAAATGTTTGCACTGGCGATTCATTATTTTTGTAACATGTTTTAACAATAAAAGGGGTTCCACACGATCAGTTCAGTTTCAGTTTCAGTTGAACTGTCAGTTAAACTTACGTGTGGACTGCAAAAACTGAAAGGAAAACTGAACTGAAAACTGAACTGATTTATGAGGCTCCATGGAAATCCCATCAAGCTCAGTTCAGTTGTCAGTTGAAATTAAACGAAACTGAAGTCTAGTAAGACTTCTCCGTTTGCGTTTCAGTTGTTTTATTGTAATAAGTTTGTTTACACATCGTTAATTAAAAATGTCGCGAAAAGATAACGAATTTATAACAGATTTCATTGAAATATATCAAAATTTTCCATGCTTATGGAAGAAATCTGATCCTCAATACCCCAACACAATCAAGAAAGAATCTCGCTACCAAGTTTTGCTTGAGAAGTTCAAAGAGCACAATAAACAAGCAACAGTTTCAATGGTAAAAAAAAATTAATAGTTTGCGCTCAGCTTACAATAAGGAATTGCAAAAAGTGAAGGATTCTGATAAAAGTGGAGCTGGAGCTGATGAAATCTACATACCAACATTGTGGTATTATGAGCTTTACTCATTTCTTCGCGATCAAGGAACTAACCGTGGTAGTATGAACACCATTGACACTAACCATAGCAGTGATGCTGAAAATGAAGGAGATGAGGTAAGTAAACTATTATTTTACTTTTTTTATTTCCTTTTATTTCTTATAAATTTTAACATCTAATAAAGTGAATATAACATAAATTACGGCATATACCTACTTCGAACTATTTCGTCCTGCCAATCAAGTTTACCATCGTTTGCAAAATAATTCACGTATTCATCCCTGGATGCCTTTGCCTCCACACTAACATTCATATTGATTCTGTTGCCTACTTGAAGTGGTTCAAGCCCATGCACCTCAATTATTAGATCTCTGATTGATTCGTTCAATTGAGAAGGTGTATAAGAATGACTAGACTTTCTCCTCAAAAAGCTGTGTAGATAGCAGCATGTCAAGACAATTACGTCCACGTTTTCGAACTTCTTTAAATTGATAGCAGACTGAAAAATTTGGAATCTACTTGATAATATTCCAAATGCATTTTCAACAATACGTCTAGCCCTTGACAACCTGTAGTTGAAAACCATGCGATCGTACGATAACTGTTTTTTATTAAACGGCTTTAAAAAGTTCCACCTCAACATGAACGCTTCATCTCCCACAAATACATATGGCAGTTGCACATTTTTGCAAGTTGTTATATCATCGGGTAGTAATTGTAAATTATTATTAAGTAATTTTTTATAAAATGTGGTGTTGTTAATAACTCCGCCATCTGATATGCCCCCATTGGTTCCGACATCACACATAATGAATTCGTAGTTGGAATTCACTATTGCCATGAGGACAATGTTGTTGAATTTTTTGTAGTTCCGAAATAAGGACCCACTTCCTTCTGGAGGTACTATGCGAACATAATTTCCGTCAACAGCCCCCAAGCAATTTGGAAATTGCCACCTGTCTTTGAAACCATCTGCAAGTAATCTCCATTCACTTTCGTTCCTGGGCATCTGAAAAAACATAAATAAATGGTTAGGTACTATTCCGTCAATAAACTAATGCTGATTTTTTTGTTATAGGATGAAGGAGAGTCAACCATTTTAGAAACTGAAGATATAGGCAAAGAAAACTTAAGTGACAATCAGTTCACACATCCGAGCACTTCAACATCCTTTACTGGCAGAAGAAAGACGTCACCAGGAAGTGAAAGACCCGTATCAAAATCAAAAGTTCTGCAGTTGGTTGCCAATCAACTGCTGAATGGTCATAAGGAAGAACTAAAATACCAATCATTTGGCATGCACATTGCACAAGAACTAAGCAATATGACAACTGAAATGGTACCATTTGTTCAAAAACTTATTAATGATGCACTATTTCAAGGACAGATGCAATCGTTGAATATAACTTCACATATCAAAATCCAAGTAACACACTCACATCCTACATCTTCAGACCCGAAAACACGATATGTGGTAGCAACTACTCCTACATCATCAGAGCACCTAACACAATTTATTTCAACTACCGATTATTATAATGAAATTAATCATTTGGATTTATAACCTATCGAATAGGTATCAATGTTTTTCTCTATAAAACACCACATTACTGTGTTGTATTACTATTTCATTCTATTATTTTCCCTTTTTTAATGCAGCAATTGTTTTTCTTATTGAGTTTTTTATTTTTATTTAATGAATAAAATATAAAAAGGAAATACTTGATTCTTTTTCACTTACCTTTATGTAATCTCTCAGCACCATATTTATGGCTTTGCAAGTTTCAGGAATTATGACACTTAGACTTGATATAACAGTACTAAATCGAAGACATTTGTACGAATTTCCAATGGCTAAAAATCTTAATGATGCACTGAGCCTTTCATGAGGTGATATGGCTTGTCTCATTACCGTATTCTGCTTTTGTATAAACGGTGTTACTAAATTCAATAGTTCTTTGTAAGCAGTTTCACTCATACGTAAATAGTTACACCAATCACATGATTCAAATTGAAGTTCTTTCATTAATTTTACATGAGACAGCGAATTTCGTTTAAGGTACCATTCTCTACTCCACTTAGCTCCTTTTTTTCTAGGCTTATCCAGTGATACACATAGCGCAACTGCAATAACACAATCTTCGTCCATGATAGCAATAAAACCGCGCGATGTTCAAGATTTAGAAATGACAACTGAACTGATATGAAACTGATCGTCTGGAAAGCGAAAATTTAACTGAACTGACAGTTCAACTGAAACTGAAACTGAACGGACAACTGAACTGATCGTGTAGAACCCCTTTAACAGAGCATATATACTAACTAGCACCTGCAATCGAGGAGCTGTCAAATTGAAAAGAGAGGCAAATAAACGTGTAAAAGATGGATTAAAGTTTACCATGTGTTGGTTCAATTGCTTGCAAATTCAAGTTTTTGTTTACCATACATATGCACTTTTAATCTAATTCTCTCTACTCCATAAGTACCGTAAGAAATAAAATTTGTTCTAGTTGCAGCTGCTATTTAGTAGATATGCTCTGCCCTTTAATAAAACGCTCGGCTGATGTGTATGACGCCATAGTTAAAATTGTAAAAGACCATACTGTCATAAACTGTCAATATATGGACCTGAAGTTGGTGATGAATAAGAGTTAAGGCCCATTCACGTGTGTACACTTGTTATGAACCACCCGTCATATATGTAAAAAAGAAGAAATCACCAAATAAAGATCTTGAATCTGAAGTTATCACTTCATCGTCAGAAGAGTTGTTTTGAACCTTAGGATGGTTACAAAGCATTCCTGGTAGGAGTACATCCCTGACTTGTTTTCTATTAGTATTCACCCAACACCATAAAAGACCTGATATGAATCTTGAAAGTCCAGATATTTTAGAGTCCTTCTGAAAAATATCAAAAATCCATCTGCCCCTGCAAAGATATTTCTCAACTAGATAAAGCAATATGAATTTCAAGCTATCGAATGAACGCTCTGCTCAATCAATGTATTAGTATTTGAAATTTTTCACTAATTTTTTTTCACGCAATGACTCAACCCAGCATCATAAAGTTTGTGGGAAATTTTGTTCAAAGTTAATCGAAAAACCGGCCCTTAAAATTCAAAACACGATTTGTTTGTTCTCCAACAAAAACACACTTTACTACTTCTCTGAATAATTCACGCTTTATCGAAAGTATCATAACCAGCGGCAACCGGCAAGCAAAAACGATAATTAAATTCTCGGTAAGAAACCAATAAACAAACTCTGCGAATAATCGTTGTAACCATTTATTCATTGTACAGCACTTACAATCTCAAGATGTTAACAGCGAAAAACGTTGAAATTACTCGTACAAGAACAACAAAAAAGTTAATCTATGGAGGAGGTGGAAGCTTACATTTCTTGAATTCGTGATTGTCTTTCTTTTATAACCTGCCGCGAATCGCGGACCCAACCAACTTAGCTGGCTAGTAGTTCTACCATCGCTAAAATCAGTCCCAGATCGCTCCGCGAACCGTGAATACCTGTCGTGTGATATCTTGGCAATATGAAAATCGCGTTAACTGTAGTCTTAGGCCTAGTCGTCCTGGCCACCAGCTCTTGGGCGTTAAAACTCGAAGAAACATACTCATGGAACCAATTAACATTCGACTGGCCGTCCAAGGAAGCCGAGCAGGATGCTATCAGCTCAGGACGATATTTGCCCGCCAACAACCTCCCGCTGGGCTTGGAAGTTTGGCGCGATAAGCTCTTCGTAACCGTGCCCAGGTGAGAAATGTTGAAATATTTCCATTTTATAGCGTTCGAGCCGCGAAAATCGTAACATAAATTTTTGTTTTATGATTTTGTGAAGCGTAAATTGAATTTTCTCACAATGGCCGCAACTACACGTATAAATGTAATTTTAATGTGCACTCAAGTGTTAAATCTCGTGAATGGTTTTTGGCTTCACCTGCGCGCATTACATTCTATCTGTACCTGAATGGACCGCGTAATTAGATTCAAGGTGAAACACTGCGGGCGCGAGTGCTGGTGCAGTTGAGGTGCTCAATCATTTGATTGCGAGAATTATGCGTGCACAATTGATTGCTCAATGGTGGCCAATGATTCGTTGAAAATCTTGGATCTCCGATGAAGATAAGCATCACAGACATTCGCTGGTGTCTAGCGGTACAAAAATTAACAAAGTGTAAATTTAAGAAAGATACAGTTGACCTAGAATACGTTAACATCTTGTTGACATCTTCAATAAAATCAACTTTTCTCGCGAATTATTTTTCTCGAATTAGGTTGTCATACTTTCTCTGTTTTAACAGTTTAGGTAAATGCATCTTCGCGATTGGAATTGTTTACAAAACATTTTAACCTCCATCCGTCATGCATTTCGCTAAAAGTGATAATTATCGCTTTTGACCGAGGTTAAATCCATCGAAACTTTAGCGAACAAAAAAAGTAACTGAAAAATATTGATGATGAGAATTTATTGATGAAGATCTGGTCAATAATATTTGATGGACTTAAGTGATTTTAAATGCTACCGGTTTTCAAAGAAATCTTCAATTCGTCTGCCACCTTGGCGGTTATCACGGTTAACGTTCTGCTTAATTCAACTTCCTACTTTGATTGGCGTCAAAGAGTTCAACGGTACGTTGGAATATGTTAATAACTATAAAAATGATATTGGGCCAAAACAAATTTTCCAGAACTCAGAAAAAACCCGATTAGCCGTCGCAGTTTTTTAATCTTTGTCGATGATTCGGCTATTAATTTTTTGCATAGAATAGCATAGTGTGAAATACCATGAGATATTATTTTTGTTGTTTATTCATTTGTAAATTTTATTTTCTACTTCTTCAGACAATGAATAGGATTTAGCAAGAAACCACGGTAGGATATTACGTAATGCAATAGAGTTAATTGATAATTACATTTGAATTTCTGAATCAGCATATTTTTTTACAATGAAGTTACATACTCATTCATGGAATTTTGAAATATGTGGCACACCAACAAACATTTTGGGAATAACTTACAAAAGTGACCAAATGGCCATGGGGATTGATTGATTGAGTCGTGTACGTTGTTGAAAACCATGCTTAATTATCGTAGACGCCATAATATGGCAATGAGTGGGTATAAAATGTAGGGTATCAAACTTTCGACCATAAAGAAAACCAGGTCTAACTTCTTCTAAATACAAATCGAACATATATCTTCTTCTTCTTCTTTGTCGCACTACAGCTCCTCTCGGGCCTTCGCTTAGAGACAGTTAGAGCATCTCAGTTTCATGACCGTTTTCATTTTTTCGGAAGTTGGTCTGGTCAGTACCATGCTCCCGTGTGCCTGCTCAGCTATGATATGATCTGATTAAATCAGTACATATCACCACTGAGTGAACACTCCTAGTCTGTCCGAAAAATCCCCTGAACTAAATCACGTTGCTTCCAACGAGATTTGAACCTGGGACCTTTGGCTTATGCGTTCATGCTCTAACCACTAGACCACACAGACTCGAACATATATTCTTTGTTAAAATCGCACGCAGAAGATGTAACTTATTGTTCATTTATCTTATTGTTGTCATTTAGGACGCAATTACCCCATCTGTGCACACGCATCCTCATTATGTGAGCTAGAGTTCAGCTGTTTAAATATCGTAAACAAACAATTGAGTGTACAATAAAACTGATAACATGTTTGTTATTCTTATCCTAATGAAAGATAATTTTTGTTGGTGTAAGTTAATAAACGAAGGATTAATTCGTTTTAAAAAAATATTTATTTTCAGGCAGAGCCTGGCAACATTTGCAAAATCTACTTAAACACTAAATTACATTCTATCTCCAAATCATTTTTATGAGATAAAAATGCTGACGCTATGTCTATCATTTTTCATGTGAAGACCAAAATGTTGATGAGAAATTGCATTCCCCGTGCTGCACTGCTTTGCGGTGTTCTATTACCATCCGCCTGGGAATTTTTCGTTGACTCCTCTCCGCTCAGGTTCAATTCTCCGCAATTGTTTTTTTTAAAATACGGAAGGTCGTTGATCCTGGTATGTTACCGTTTTGGGCTGGCTGATACTAGTAATGAGGGTTGGAGTGATATGGTTCGCGGCTGTATTGGCTCTTCTGACTTACTTTCTTTAATAGACGAATTTATGATTATTTTTGTATTAGCTTTTCTGGGGCAAAATCTCCAGAAAAGAACTGTGCTCGTGAAAACCCCTAGCAGGGCTATGAGTGCGTATGAGATGAGTTGATGAGTTCTACTATTTGTTTGGAGAAGCTCGATTTTCCCGGTGTTGTTAATATGAAGTTCATTCATCATTTCCAATGAAAGAAGTTCTCGGTGGGCGTCGCCTACTGGTGCTGGTTGGAGTATTGGCGGAAGTATTTGCATCTTTGATACTTTTCAGGAGATGTACCAAAGATATTTACTTTAATCGTGTTGTTGTGAAATTTGATCGAATATGTCCCGATTAGCTTCTGCGTAGTGTTTTCAGCATCGATGATTCCGGAGAAATCGTTGAGGCGCAGGATGTCGGTTGAGATTTCGTCGATTGTAGGGATGTGATGCTCAGAAGTTTTATTGCAGGTGGCGTTTGAACCTTTGAGCAACCTTGGTAAGCAGCCTGAACTACTTATGTCTATAATATCTGTTTCTAAGCGAATTGATTAAGCTGTTTACAATTTTTCGTTACTGCTAATATTTTGTCCTTTTGTTTCAAAATTCTATCAAATACAATATCGTTAATTAAATTTCTTTTTTGGATCGGTTTTACTAGAAGCGTGTTATACGTTTCTTCCCGAAGTATCCCTTATATATAAAATTGTGAACTGATTTGAGATAATTTTAATTTCCGCGAAGTCTAAAGCTTCTTTGACAGAAGAGAATGGCAATTTTTTTTTATGCAATGTTTCTACGGCTAATTTGATTTCTCTTTTAGACAAAACCAGTGAGTTTATAAATCCTGCTGTAGCCCAATGTAAGGCAAAGTTCTTTCATGAATTTTGTCTTGGCTTGTATTCCAAAACAATGTTAGTGCTACTCTTACTGTCCTCCTTAAGGCGCAGCCCCCAGTGAAACTGAAAATTTGGGTAAACTTTACAGCCGTTCACCTCAGAAACGTTACAAATATTTGCAAAAATTTTTTAACAAGAAGTCGGAATGAACCTTTGTCTATCGAATCAACTCATTACATTTTGCAAAAAATTTTTTGCAAAAGTTATTAAATTCAAACAAAAAAGCATGTTTTCGTTAAAAAATGTAGTAGATCTCGGAAACTACTTAACGTACCGAGTTGATTTAAGCTGCGGTTGTTAGATCTAAATTATTTGCAGTGAATCAACTCATCAAAAATTTAAAAAAGTATTTGCAAAAAATTTCCTAGAACAAAATGTGGAAATTTGATACAAATCAATCAGTGTGTGCAAATTACACATTTTGTTCTAAAAATATTTTTGCAAAAAACTTTTTTAAATTTTTGATGAGTTAATTCACTGCAAATAATTTAGATCTAACAACCGCAGCTTGAATCACCTCGGTACGTTAAGTAGTTTCCGAGATCTACTACATTTTTTAACGAAAACATGCTATTTTGTTTGAATTTAATAACTTTTGCAAAAAATTTTTTGCAAAATGTCATGAGTTGATTCGATAGCCAAAGGTTCATTCCGGCTTCTTGCTAAAAAATTTTTGCAATTATTTGTAACGTTTCTGAGGTGAACGGCTGTAAAGTTTACCCAAATTTTCAGTTTCACTGGGGACTTCGCCCTAAACAATTTTTGAATTTTATTAGTGATTTAAGTGATATTATTGATCTGACCCAGGACGTTGTTAATTTTTTCCTTAATAGTGATAAAATCCTCATAATCCGGATTTCCGGCGAGCCACTTCCAGGCTGTTCCTATGAAGTTAAGAGACCTTTTTGTCCTACGAGGACTTAGGTTTTCAACGAGTGCTTCGATTTGTTCCATTTCGTGGGCCAGGTAGTGAGATAGTGAATGATGCTGGACAATGGACCGATTAAGGATATCGTGCATACTGGTTATGAACTTCTCGTACTGATTGACGTCTATTGTGTGAATAATTTTGAAGTTTCTGTCTCGTATTTTTGTTAGTCCTACGTTAAACGATACTATTCGAGAATTCGTAGTCTAGAATTTGTATTGTACCGCTCGTCAAGCAGATGAGGAATCTGAGGAGAAGGAAAAAGGAAAGAAATAAAAGAGACTAGTTTCGAATTTTATACTTATGGACACGTTTCCCGGATTCTGTAAGAATTCTAGTTTTTTTATTGACTATTTCCTGTCGATAGCGAGGAGTTAGTTTTCACCCTTTTCTTTTGTTTTGCTTTACGTATACAACTTGTCCAATCTCAAAGTCTTTTGTCGGATGTCTTCTTTTGTTATAGTTATGTAAGTCTTTGTCCTGCCTGAGTCTATGTTTGTCAATGTTTGATTGTCTCGTCCTTTCAAATTTTTCTGGGTTCATACTAGGTAATCGTCCTAAGTAGAGTTCAACAGGTTTTTTGCCAGTAGTGGAGTGAATAGTAAAATTGTATTCGTTCACTGCGCGCTCCAGGAGTTCCTCAAAAGTTCGAGGTATAGATTCCTTTTTAGGTAGCGCATGATCCCTGTAAGAGTAGAACCTCGCTTTTGTAGGGAGGTGTCTTGTAGACCTTGATCTGAAGCTCATCTTCCATCATAGATGTAATAGCATTTGACCTAAGGGCACCTTTTTTGTCGACAACAACATGCTCCGGTTCACAAAAGAAGAAAAGGATTTCCTGAAGTGGTCTTCTAATATCCTCAAGTGAGCAAGATGAGATGATCTTGCCCATGGCAAATTTGGTAAGCTTATCTATGGCTGTAAGAACGAGATGTTTCTCCGTTGAGAAAAAATCTGTGTGGAAAATGTGACCAGGATAATTAGGAGTTGGTGTTTTTTCTAAAAAGGGCTTATTGGGGTGCCAGTCGTATTTTTTCTCCTTACATATGGTGCAGAGTTTGACCAGTCTCCTTATTTTGGCACTCATCTTTGGGAAATAAAAGTTTTCTATTATTTGGAGTCTATTCTCCTCAGCATTCCGGTGAGCTCTTTTATTTATTTAGAAAATCTTATTTACAGATTTACTTAATCCAATTACAAAATAGGCGAAAATAAGGAAAATACAAAAATAAAATTAAACAAGTCGAGTAAGCAGGAGAGTGCTCCTACCAGAAGGTCTTTGTAAACAACCTAGGGTTAGAAATAAGTTTTCTAATGGTGTGAATCGATAATTTGAATTATTCGTCCAATACTTGGATATGAAATCGTTCAAATTTATGCAAAAGATGCACAGTTTCTTTCATAAGCACAGTGCTGCCGCCATTTTACCTAGCTTAACTGATTTTCCTGAATGCTCGGCCGATTGAACATATTCAAGTTAATCACTATTACTTAAATTTTCATGAAAATTGAAAGAAAATAAATAATCTAAAAATATATATAGGGTTTTCCAATAAGAGGTGTTATTTTGAAAAGATCTTGTGATTTAACACCTTGCGACTTCTCCCCTTGGGGTCACGTGAAAAAGAAGGCCTACGCCAACAGCCCAGCGTAGATTCAAGACCTTAAAGATAAATTCGTGAGGCTATCGAGGACATAGGGCAGCCATTTTGCGATTTGGTCCTGTAAGCGTGTCGTAGTAGTTATTTGCCTGATGTTAGTTTTTGCTAGTAACGGCATATCTTTTTCTTTATAATAAAATAAACATCCGATCATTTATATTAAAAAAAATGCATTATTCTTTTAATATCAAAATAACACCTCTTATTGGAAAACCCTATATCAACCATATACACGTGTTATTGTTGTTGTAATTCCATACAATTGAAATGGCTATAACTCACTTGATTATGATTTCAATTAGATTTTGTATACGTATATAACCTATATCAGTTTATATAACTGCAAAGTTTCAAGAAGTTTAAAGGTACCATTTTGATTTTATGGGCAAAAAAGGAAAATCTACAAATCATACTATTATTAACAAAGTTGAGTGAATTTCGATTTCTAAGGTATTTGTTACCCTTGTACTCATAAAGGCCCATGTTTGTGATAATTTCAGATTTTTCGGCTGAAAGGTGTCCAATCGCGAGGGGGGGGACACAAATTTTTGGTACATTTTGCTTTCCCCTGGACCCCCTAATTCATAAAATACATCTTGAGGGTTTCTCTTCGGAAAAAATTAGACACTGAAGAAGGGAGAACATTTACTCCCGAAATATATATATTTGTCAGAAAACAAATAAATAGCGTTGTTTTTTTTTAAATTATATTTTTCTTTTTGTCATAAAATGATTTATTTATTTCAGATTCTAAAAGTTCTAATCAAGACCTTTCATTTGATACCCCACTCGACTACCTTTGATTAAAAAAAATTTTTAAGGGCCAATTCGTTATTAAATTTTTGTTAAGACCTTAACTTTTGAGAGACCATCACTTCTGACCTTTTTACAAAGTTTGAGCATTCTAGCTTCTATAGTTTCTGAGGAAATCAGCTGTGACGCACGGACAGACGGACAGACGGACGGACAGACGGACGATCAGACGGAGAGACAGGTCGCGAAACTAGTAGGTCTTTGTAAAAAAAATTTTTACAAAGACCTAAAAAGAAGGCTACGTTAACCATTAATATTGAGAGCATTCCGTACTGTTCATTTAAAAATTCGCAAAAAATGCGGTGGAGGACCAAGCTGTACAGTACAGATACGTGTCGGTTTTTGCAAATGGAACGATAAAGTGATCGGATGATCGTGTCCTCAATGGCGCACATGCATGTAATGCATTGCATAGGCCCGATGCTAAGAGGCCTCTGGAGAGCTTAAAAAGGAAGCATAAATCTAAAAATTGTCTTCTAATGTCGACAGGTGGGATATGAAGGAAATTTAGACGTTCACTGTAGGAGCGATACGAAAGGTTCTATTTATAAAAGAGAGTGCATGTGAACTTGCGCTGGATTGATTCGACAGCTTCCGATAGATAAATGAAACGGGGTGACCATACTTGACAGGCATACTCGAGAATGGAGCGAACCAACAGGATGAAAAGGCGAACACAGGTATGAATACTGAATGTTCTATGAGAGCATCGTAGTACAAAACCAGCGATTCGCGATGCTCTAGAGGTTATGTCAGCTATATGCACATCAAATTTTAAATGTGTATCCAGTATAACACCTAGGTCTTTATAATGATCCACCGTAGATAGCAGTGATCCGTTAATTGAATACGCATTGGCAAGAGGCGTGCGTTTATTGGTGAAACACATATGCAGACATTTGGACACGTTGAGAGGAAGGCGATTCATAGAGCACCATCGAAAGAGGGAGTCTAAGTCAGATTGAAGGTCACTACAGTCCATTTGTGAATAAACGACTTTAAAGATTTTTAAATCATCTGCGTAGAGCAGACAACCTGATGTCAACACAGTTGGTAGATCATTTTTGAAAACATTAAATAGAAGAGGGCTGAGGATTGAACCTTGAGGTACTCCAAAAGAAGGAGAGAAAACGTACGAAGAGCAACCACACCAAGTAACCGATGAAGAACGATTTGTCAGAAAGGAGGATAGCCATGTAAAAAGAGGGCCAGAGAGGCCAAAAACCTCAAGTTTCTTCAGTAATAGACTATGGTCTACCATATCAAAGGCTTTGGCGAAGTCCGTGTAAATCACGTCCATTTGCTGACCTTCATCAAGTGATGGGGCAATCGCATTGGTAAATTCAGCCAAATTGTTTATCGTTGACCGTCCCTTAACGAAACCATGCTGCTGTTTAGCGAAGTCATTGGAGATTGCATTATATATTCGGTTATGAACAATTCTCTCAAAAAGTTTCCCGAAACACGAAAGTAGGGATATAGGCCTGTAATTAAGTGCTAAGCTACGGTCCCCTGATTTGTGAATTGGAAAGATGTTGGCTCTTTTACAAATTGCTGGGAATGTCCCTACAGTCAGGCTGATATTAAATAATATTGACAAGGGTAAGCTTAGGGATGAGGACAGCGTTTTCACAAAAAAGTTTGGGACTCCATCTGGGCCCGAACTCACGTTAACATCAATGGAGTCGATTATACTTTCGACTTCGGAAGGTGTTGTCAAAATGGTGCTCAAATGAGAGGAATGGTTAGTTGGGAGAATGGGTAAGGGTGACGAAGTTGATTGGACAACAGAAGCAAAATGGTCTGCAAATATATTGCATATGGCCTGACCATCAGACGCTTGTTTCCCATGCAGGCTAACAGAGCTAGGTATATTTGAAGTGGATTTGAGGGAGTTGACATATGTCCAGAAAGATTTAGGATTGTTTGATTGTAAAGAGGCCTTGATGGTGTTAAAATATGAATGCATTGTGCGCTTGATGACCATTTTGGCATTCTTACGTAGTTGTTTATAAGCCAAGTGATACGTCTCTGAACCGAAACGCTGTAACTTTTTACGCGCTATGTCTTTTGTGGACTTGGAGGATTCTTTCCTCTTGCTCAGCTTCAGAAGGGATATCTTCAACTGTCTTTTGTGTGTATCGGATTTTATAGTCCCTAAAATGATTTGGATATATCTGTTGTATGAGGCCCATGGTTGACTCATCTGTCTGTAGACCGTTAATTAAGTTGGGATTAAGGTAAAGTTTAAAAATATTAATAATGTCCTGTTCTGAGTAATGTGTTTAAATCAGTATCTGTCTTGTGTAGTTTTCGAAGGAGTGTGTGATTTGGTAACTATTCTCTTCGCCAAGTTTAATGATAATTTGATTTCTGAATACTTTGACAGGGGACTCTACGTAGGGTATTAAGTTTTGGGATAAAATCTCGCCACTACGTTGTGTGGGGGTCATGGAATTAACTTCGGTTCCTCGGGGTGGTCTCGAAATGGAATCTGCCACTTTGTTTGCATTATCGGGTTTATATTTTAGTTTGTAGTTATATTCCTCCAATATTGGCTTCCAGCGTTTTATCTTGCTATTTGGGTTTTTGGAGCTAAGGGCATATGTTCGGGGTTGGTGGTCTGTGAAAATCTTAACATTGCTAGATCCGTATAAGTAATTTCGAAGACTATTCCGAGCCCTTTTCGTTCATCGCATAGTTCTCTTCGGATTTTCCTAGTGTCTTCGATAAATACGAAATCGGTTTGTTGACTTGTGGTAGTATGGCATAATCGGATGCGTCAGTGGTATGCTTAAAGGGTTTTTTAAAATCTGGGTGTATTAGCAGGACGTCTTGCGAAATGAGGATGCTTTTGATCTTTTTGAAGGCGTCCAATGCATCCTTATCAAGTTAAATGGGTTTGTTTTTTGAAACGTGCTTAAGCGTTCGTCGATCCTCCCCTCTTTGAGGGCTGTTAGGGGCTTAGCGATCTTAGCATAGTCTTGTATAAATCGTCTGTAATATCCTGACAGTCCAAGAAATGATCTAAGATCCTTGAGTGTTTTTGGAGGTGAAAAATTGGCGATTGCCTCGACTTTCTTAGGGTTTGTTCGTATTCCCTCTATGCAAACAATAAACCCAAGGAACTCAACTTCTCTATTCAGGAACACGCATTTATCTAGGTTGTTTTTCATATTTGCCCTTCGAAGTGTCTTGATTATAATCTCCAAATTGTCAAAATGTTCTTTTTCATTTTTCCCAAAGACTATTATGTCGTCGATGTAAATACGACATCGCTTCCTGATAAGTTCCTTTAATATGTCATCTAATGTTTTTTAAAAGATGGCTGAGCCATTCTTTAGCCCGAACGGTAGGCGAAGGAACTCATATTTTCCGTTGTTTATGCCATCTCTTAGGAGAATTTGGTGGCACCCATTTTTTAAATCAATAATTGAAAAGAATTGATTTTCACCTAAGTTGGAAAGGACCTCGTTGATGGCTGGTATAGGGTATGCATCTGTAACTGTGATTGAGTTTAATTTTCGATAGTCAAAGACCATTCTAATTTTTTTTTCACCAGATCATCCCGTTTTTTAGGCACGATCTAGACGGATGCGTTATATGGTGATTTTGATGGTCTGATAATGTTATCCTTCAATAGTTTCTGAATTTCCTTTTCAACCTCATCTTTAAGGGCCATAGGATAAGGGTAAGATTTAGCGTAGACGGGGTCATTTGAAGTAGTGCGGATTTCTCCTCTAACGGAGGTTGTATAGGTTAACTTTTCGTCCAATTCTGATAATAAGGGTTTGTTTTTTGTCAAAATTAGCTTAAGCTGTTTTTCTTGTTCTTTATTCATATGGGAGATTCTTAAGTTCATGTGGTTAACAGTCTCGGATATGTGCTTTTTAATGGAATTCCTATATGAGGTTTAATTGAAATTACGTTAGAGCTAGCATAGATAACTGCTTCGAACTCTTTCAGAGTATTGTTTCCTAATAGTCCTGCAAAGGTTTAAAGGGAAAGTAGTAAGTAAAAATTTTAGTTTTTTTGTATTTGGTCCGAATATACCAATGTATGAGTGATGAGTTATATTTATTGGTACACCCGCTGAGTTTGTTGCAAAGGTTTTTTCGTTTGGGATAGGCTTGCTTACAAAAAATGGTTGAATATAGTTATTCTTTGATTCGGTGTCAATCAGGAATTTAAGAATTTCACCGCTCTTCGCTG
The DNA here is from genome assembly GCA_963969285.1 of Odontomyia ornata. NCBI lineage: Eukaryota > Metazoa > Arthropoda > Insecta > Diptera > Stratiomyidae > Odontomyia > Odontomyia ornata. The sequence goes on along the minus strand of OZ017740.1, from coordinate 287,573,772 downwards.
CGTATATTATGTATGGCAGTGAAAAGCCCTTTAGTCTAAAAAATGGATGCCACCTTGTTGGCTTGCGCTATTGGAGTCTTAATCGGTCGTCTCGTTTGGTAGGTCCTCATTTTGTACGTTGTGTGCAGCGTAGTTATCATATTCGTAACCTGTAGTTTCGTCTAGTTCCTCTAAATTCGGAGGGAATGGAACAGTTTCCTCAAGAGACAGATATTCAAGTAGATCCGCTTGATCTATCTCCTGTTTTTCTTGGGCTAATGGGTCCGGTTCTATATTTTAATTGTGGGTGTAATAAGGGCGCTTTTGTTTGTTACCAAGATGAGCTTGTTGAGATGCCATCCTTTTAACGGAAAATGCTCGATGTTGGGGCCTGTTCTGGTAATGTACTGCATGAGTCCTGACGGATTGGTTTACGTCCATGGGCTCGTACCTACGTGGTTTAGGAGGTAGCGGTTTAATATTGGGAGGAGGGTATTGCACATGCCTATAAAATTGTGGGGCCGATGGAATACGAGGGTTATGGAAAAGTTCAGGCCTAAAATCTTTCCTCAGAATACAAGCATGTTGCGTCGCTGGTTTATAATGGTTTTTAGGAGGGATTGGAGGAGGTGTGCTCTGAGATGGCTTCCTAGTCATGACATGTGTGTTATTTGCACGCTGAGCTCTGTAATCCACATTCCGTAACTTTAGACACAGGTGCAAAGCTTGTGGCAAGTCAGCTGGTCCACGAATGCTAAGTAGTCGTGGTAAATCTCCTCTTAGTCGTCGCACAAACGTATCAAGTGCTTTATCTGGATGGCACTGGGTCATGTTTGTTAGTGACTCCTGTCCCATGTCCATTGATGAATTCATGAATAATTCCATTGCCCTGAACAAGTGTAGTCATCTAGTACTCGAGCGTACCAAGATCTCTCTTGTCGGCATAGTGAAGTGTTAGGCACTTCGAAATTTTGCTCCAATTATGAGGAGTATTGTAGGATTCGCCTTTGCCTACAATTTTGCTGCGAATTACTGAAAGAATGCTATAACATTTAGGCGTACCTTTCAGGTGGTCGTAGATCTTTAGGATCCTCTCGACACTTTCTCTCCATGAGGAATATTCGCTGGGATCGCCTGAGTATGTCCTCAAACTCTTGACGATGTCAGGGATCTTATCCATGTCTGACAAATTTCCGTCAACGCTCCCAGTTATCGGAATGTCGCAGTCATCATTCGCATCAGACGCTGGGCTCATGATAGAGTGGAAAATCTCTCTATCCTGGGTGTTAAGGGCTTGCGCGACTATTATTGTTATTAGCTGAACTAGGTCAGCATTGTTGTTCCACTACCTTGAACGATTGTTCTGAGGAGGATGTTAAGTCGCGGTGGGCGAATGAGGCAACCTTGATTAGGCATTACGGGGCAAAAAGATTACCTTGAGGGGAAAACAATGTTTTCTTTTACGATTCCTGAAAATTCCCTAGTATGTTCCTTTTCTAAGCCGAAAAGGTAAATTTCCCGTACGTAGCGTAAGGTTCCGAAAAAGAATTTGGCTTGCATACTACTGGTTTTCTTACTGCAATTTTTGTAGCACCACATGGGTATTTATTAACATAAAAAGAATCTGCCGCCGTTTGTGTTTGGAGAACCTTCATACAGGTGCAAATATTTTGCTAATTAAATTGAGTTGCACACGTATGGATCACATATTGAAAATCGGCGAGTAGTAAATTGTTAGAAACATATTTATACTGGTTTCGCCCTTCTCACATTTGCTGTTTACATATTTCACAGTGGTTACCACACAAAGGTGATAACTCGCCGGCTTAAATAGCTCAAATAGTTAATTTCAAAAGATTTCCATAATAGTGTAATCAGCACTTGCGTTGCCATTAAGATATACATTTTTGATGCTTTTCTGAACCATCAGGGGCTGTCATTTTAAATTTTTATTGAAAACGGCTGCTATAAATATTAAGCTGTAATTTTTCGAATTTTTTATTTGTCATCGGATTTGCTAAGTTAAATTAAATTAGCTTGCCTTGATAACTTATAATTTCAAGTTTTGTCGGAATCTGTTGAGAAACTTGGCTGCTAGAGGGCTACTGAAATAAAAAAAAATGTTTATGTCACCCCCTGTATGGGGAGACCCCTTAAACACTTTAAAATAGCTTCTTACGCTGCAAATTTCAAGAGGCACCACTTTTGACCTACGTAGAAAATTTCCTCATTCTAGCTTATGTGGTTTGCGAGAAAACTTGTTGTGACGCACGAACAAACGGACGGACGGATGGACAGACAGACAAGTCGCGATCTTATAATTTTTCAGGGTATTGTTAAAAATATTTTACCATATTTAAAAAATAGTCTGATTTATAAATACTTTCAAGTTAAGTCATTTAAAACGTTTCCATGAAAAAAATTCATTATTTCAGTTGCTACTAAAATAGCGAATTGCGCTTGCCTTCTGACCTTTGGGGGCCGCCATTTTGAATGCATGTATTTCATCATCATCAATCAATGTGCCAAATCTCGTTCAAATCGGAGTTTCACTCTAGACAGGGCAAAATAATTTAGTGAAAATGGCAGATTGAAAATATTAGGCTTTAAATTTTCGGCTGCATTATTTTTCATTTAATTTTAATAATTTTCTGCATAATACAAAAACAAAGTACGGAGGTCCATAATCCCGCTAGAAAATGTGAAAGCCAGAGGGCCCCAAAAACCTGAAAAAACGCATATTTGAACCGCTGCCATTTTGAAATTTGCACATGCAATGTGCAATGTGCATGTCTATCTCAAAACCAAGTTTCATATATGTCGCATCAAAATTGCGACTTTTAGAAGCCTTTGAAGTTTTGAGCTTCAACTGGCCGCCATTTTATTTTTTGTTGTCTGACCTTCAGTTTTTTTACGTGACACATTTTTTCGACTTTTGAGCGGCCGCCATTTTTTTATGCCGTACCGACTTTGAATTTTTTATTACAGATTCATCACATACATCAGTGAACCTTTGTACCAAATTTCATCCAAATCGGAGCTATACTTTAGTCAGAACAGAAATCACAATTTTTCGTCTAAAATAGCCGCCATTTTGTTTTTGCCTGGCCGATATAGCTGGTTCACAAATTTGACCGAGATATTTACCCAATACACCTTTTCTGAAAATTTGATGAAAATCGGAGCAAATTTACAACCTCTAGCGTGGTCACAAAATTCGTTATATCCCATATACACATCGTTCAATAGTCCCGAGACTAACCCAAAGATGGTGTTAGTAGTACCAAACTGGCCACGTTTCCACAGAGTGCAAACCTTTACATGAAACGTGTAAAAATTTCACGTCGATCGGATCACAGACAGCAGAGTTATCGAGGTTAGAGTAAAATCACTTTGTAATTTGTTTGAAAAATGGAAAAAAGCGAGTTTCGCGTGTTGATAAAACATTGTTTTTTAATGGGTAAAAACACCGTAAAAGCCCAGCAATGGCTTACCCGGACTCCTCTCCATCGAAACCAACGATTTGTCGGTGGGATGCTGAGTTTAAACGTGGTCGTACGGACACATACGATGCGGAACGTTCGGGTAGGCCATTGGAAGCCGTTACACAGGAAAATGTGAGTGAAGTGTTAAAAATTGTAATGAAAAATCGCAAAGTGAAGGTCCGCGAGATTGCAGAAATGACACAGATATCATCTGGAAGCATATTTACATTCCTTCATGAAAAACTGAGCATGAAAAAAGTTTTTTCCAAGTGGATGCCGCGATTACTTTCAGTGGAACAAAAACAGCAACGAGTCGACGATTCAGAGAATGAACGAATTGGGCTTTTATTTGCTTCTCCACCCCCCATATTCGCCAGATTAAGCCCCCAGCGACTACTGGCTCTTTGCTGATCTCAAAAAAATGCTCCAGGGAAAAAAATTTGGCTCGAATGAGGAGGTCATTGCCGAAACTGAAGCATATTTTGAAGCAAAGGATAATTCCTTCTATAAACATGGTATAGAAATGTTGGAAAGGTGTTAGGAAGATTGTATCACCCTAAAAGGAGATTATATTGATGAATAAAAATGATTTTTGAAAAGAAATGTCGTTCCGTTGTTAGTCTCGGGACTTATTAAACGATGTGTTATATATATATATATATATATATATATATATATATATATATATATATATATATATATATATATATATATATATATATTTATATATAATACCCTCCGCAATAGGTAAAATTCTCTCGAAAAATTTACCTAAAAACACGCCAGTTCTGAAATGGCACCTAGGTAGGATCAGGAACGTGTTCAAAGGGAATGATGGATTAGTTCGTGTAGTTGATGTGAGGACTTCGGTTGGTATACTAAGACGGCCTATCCACAAATTTGCACCGTTGCCCGTGAACGACCAATCATCTTCGATAGGAGGAGAACAGCTCAAACCTTCAATTCAGACTGCAGAAGCAACATATCAAGGACAGAGTAAGCCAGGTAGCACCTCCGATAAAGCTGAGGCTGGACCTTCAGGTAAGAAGCGACGTTGGTTGGGACACCTGGTTTTACAGTCACGACATATCTTGCCTGGATGGGCTGCTGCAGTTACAATACATCCTGTTGAAACCACTCTTGGCAAGTACGTGGAAAACTTAGGGCATGCGCACTTAATCCTAAATGAGTGGAAGTTGGTAGTTTATTATGATCTAACATCCTATTGGCAAGAGCTGGATACACTGACACTTCTTGTCAGAGTATTATCTTGCAGTTTCAGGCACTCGTAAAGGAATCCGACAAAATTAATGCCATGATGCAGCGGAAAACAAAACAAAAGGCCAGATTAACAAAGCGTGGGGCTCTCAATGTCGTAGAAAACGTAGCAAACGCTCTATTTGGAGTTCTTGACTCTGTTTATACTGAACACATGAACAACGTTATCAACCGATTAGATGACAGTGATCAACACTTACGAGAGCTAATACGAAACCAAACCTTAGTGATCAACTCCACGGTTAATATCATATGGGAATCATACCAACTTAATGAGCAACGCTTAACCGAAGTACAAGAAGCAATCAACGCCAATATTCAGCAAGAGGATAACATGACGCAAGAAATATGGAAGCAAAAAACCTTCCAATCCTTTACGCTTTTAGCCACTCGTCTCACGCTGACATTGAATGATTATCAACGCATACAAGCTGCACACTGGGACTCCTTTATCGATACTAAGCATGGAAAAATAAATTCACTTTTATTGACGCCAGATCAACTCAAATCAGCGATCATTTTGTAGCAACCACGGAAGTCACCGCAGTTGCAGACATTAAGAGTTAGCAGAGAGGTGTGAAGCCCGGGGTGGCATACTGAGGCCGGCTAGCGCTCAGTCGTATCGTGGGTCTTCCGGGACACCCTCTGCTCGTGCTGAGCCACCTTACATTAAATAACTAGTACAAAGGGAAAAGGATGGGAAAAGGGGAGGTAATTTGAGAAATCAAAGATGATGGGTTTAAACTGACATGGCAGTTTTATTTAATCCAAGAATTCTATTTACAACCAAAAACTTTGCAGGCTAAATGCAAAAAACGAGTAAAAGGCCCTTTTGAGAGTTAAACAAAAGAATATATACCAAAATACAACACAACAAATCAATTCAATTTAATATAAAAATTATTTGTAAAATATTGAAACAAAATACGATTGATGCTTACTTCTTCCCTTGCAAAACTCCGAGCGTCTAGTGATGTACAAAATAAGAAGCGTGGGGCCACTGAAAACCAGATTTTAAGGTTAAAATAACAAAAAAACTGAAAACACAACGGCCACTTTCAACTTTCTGATCCGTACTCGCAGAAAACTTCACTCTAAGGCAACTGGTCTTCTCCACAAACCAACAAAATTTAGTTTTTTTTGTTTTTTTTTTTCGCTGAATTTCAAATCAAAACTTTCAACTTTCGTCACCCCGTACTTCAAATCAATAAAATCTTTTTTTTTCTTTTTCACACCGCACAAAATCAACTCCCTTCTCTTCCAAAATCCAATATTCACCTCACTTTCTCAATTCTTTCACTCTCCTCCTTCGTCATTAAAACTTCAAAAAAAATCTATTTAATTCACCATCACATTCTCAACCCAAAACTCTTTTTTTTTGCCAATCTTAAAACACCCAACAATCACTTTTATCCCGCACTGCCAAACTCCTTTATCTTTTTCAGCCAAATACTAACTCCCTTTTTTAGGGTTTTGTACTAAAATACAAAACCCTATTGCAATCACGACCTGTGTCCGTCTGTCCGTCCGTCCGTCCGTCCGTCCGTCCGTCCGTCCGTCCGTCCGTCCGTCCGTCCGTCCGTCTGTATGTCACAGCACTTTTTCTCCGAAACTATAGAAGCTACAGCCATGAAACTTTGTGGAAAGGTCAGAAGTGATGACCTCTTGAAAGTTCAGTGGTGGAACAAATTTTCAAAGGGGTTTAAGGGGGGTCTCCCCATATAGGGAAGTGACCCCCCAAAAAAAAATTTTCACCATTGGTAGTCGAATAGGGTGTCATTGGAAAGGTCTTAACGAGATCTTTTCAAAACAAGTCTTAAAATTGCCTTTCAAGTACCGAGGGGGGCAGGGGAAGGGGAAATGTACGAACTTTTCGCGTACCCCCCCCCTCGCGATTGGACACCTTCCATCCGAAAAATCTGAAAAAAATCATGGATGTAGGCCTTTATGAGTACAACAACAACAAATACATGAGAAGTCGAAATTCACTCAACTTTGTTAGTAATAGTATGATTTATTGATTTTATGTTTTCTTAAATAAAATCTAGACGGTACCCTTAAATTCAATAAAATTTAGCACACAGATGACTATTTATAGGATTGATCTTTTCTGAAAGTTTCATAAAGATCGAATAATATTTAACGAAGTTATAGCGATTTGAATTTTCCTGCATTACTATGGAGCCATATGCGCTATGGTGCCATATGCGCTTTTTACCGACTTAGAAACTACAGCTTTGCTAGGATTCGCATGAAAATTTCAGGAATGATAGGTATCATGAAGATGAGTATATACAAGTGAAACAAGTCGGAAAGGCAGGAGAGAGCTCCTAGCAAAAGGGCTTTGTAACCATTCTAAGATTCTAAAAAACAGGCCATGAATCGATGATTACAGTACAGAGGAGTGGCCCCTGAAAAAAAAAATTTAATGAAAGGTAGCCGATATGAGTATCAACTGAAAGTTCTCTATGAGAGCTTTTCAAAACAGTTCTTAAACTGACAGTTTTTGCTTCTGTGGGGCAGAGGGGGGGGGGGGGGGAAACATGAAAAATGTGTTTCGTCCCCCGCGAATGAACACCCGTGATCTTAAAAAATCTGAAATAATTATCAAGGGAGATATTTGTGGGTATAACTATAACAAATACCTCAGAAGTCAAAATTCTTTCAACTTTGCTAATAATAGTATGATCCTCGAACATGACATGTTTCTTGATTTTATTCGTTACTAGTTACTGCATTTTGTAAGTTGAGTACAAAACCCTTCTGACATGAACATAGGTCTGTCTACCCAACTTGTTTCAATTTAAAAACCCCCAAAAATCAATGTTAACGTGCACAGAAAACACTCTTCTTCTTTCCCAAATCAAAATCTGACTCCCCAATTCCAACCACTTAATTTCACATTTCACCTTCATCCAATTCGATCCCGCAATCCAAATTATTCTCCAATTACCGCAGCCGCATCTGGGTAACGTAATCGAAGCTCATTACACTTCGATTCCGCTACCCACACATCTTTTGTTCCAAATCGACAAACTCAATAGTATCCATTGTTTTACATATGGCAATTTGCACAATCCAAGAAGCGCTTGGTTGAATTCAAAGTGTCAGATGTACATTACGGAAGCTATTGGTTTTGCCGAAACCCCAAAAAGAGTGCTTCCGTGCGCCCGAGGGAACTTGAACTCAGGGTTCCAGCAGACCCTCGATCGAAAACTCACGACGCAACTAATAGTGCCATGGATTGTCGATCTCCCATTCATCTCATAAGCAACTTCAACGATGCATTTGGGCATGAGATTGAATTTTGCTAGTAGGGGAACGTGAATTAATTTTTGTTAGTATAAAAAAGTAAAATTTGTTAGTGGGAATAGCATTAGTAAGTATAAAAGAAGAATTAGGTTTTGTTAGGGAAAAGGTATTGAATAAAATTTGTTAGTGGGAATTAAACAATGGAATGTTGTTAGTGGGAAAATGGAAATTATTAGTATGTATTATTTTTTGTAGTTGGAAATAAGGGAAAAGGGTAGGATTGTGATGATGGGGAAGTAAAAATTAAAGGAAAAATGGAAAAATGTTGATAAAATAAATAAATTTACAGAGGAAAAGGTAGGAGTGCCCACAGGAATGTGGAAATATTACGGCGGCAATTTGAAGTTGCGAATGGGAGAAAGTCGGTACGCCGGAATTCGCAACAACTTCTATAAGGGAAGGCCTACTAACTGCTTTCCAATTGCCAATATCATCCGGAGATTTCACGGAATTCTACAGAATCATTACTATACATGGATGTTCACTCCATAAGAAGATGATGTTCTTATTGAAGATACCATTGGTATCGTATGATCAGTATGAAACCATGCATCTTGTTCCTGCTCCCTTAATAAGGAACAGAACTATATTAGAGATAGAGCTTCGGGTAAATTTTTTGATTATAAATCTACATCGAGACACTTCCTATCAAATGATAGAATGCGAATTAAAATCCTGTAGGGTTGTCAGTGAACATGGCTACATGTGCAATAAAGTACGTCCATTACATCAACGAAGTTCTCCAGCAGCAGCATGTGAACTAAGCTCCATCAATCATTTAGCCAGGCCAACCTTGTGTCATCTGAAACCTGTTGCTGAGCCAATGAGGTGGATCCCCTTAATCAATCCCAATCATTGGATCTATTCTATGAAGGCCACACCCATGGTCAACATTGACTGTGGGAAAGAAATATCGCCTTTAACCTTAAATGGATCCAGAAGAAGGAAGAAAGCTTAGTTATCCAAGCGCATAAAATATTCACCTCTTTTATACGAGCTCCAACAGAAGATATAAACACTTTTAAAATACTTCTTACAACCCGCATAAAGTCAACCACGAGAAATTCACCAGTTCGCAGTAGGCTACAGTTACTATTGATTGGCGGTCTAGCTTTAGGATATATAACCTGGTATCAGTTCTGTGATCAGCGTAAAGGTCCTGCATCAACACCTTCCCCAACACCAGCTCCAAGATCGATGTCAGCGGAGGCCTTCAGCTTGCGGCTAACAAGTTAAACTGCCGTTCCATACCGAGAGTATGTTCAAAACCAAAACTGTATAACTTACAACAAAAAAATTGATTGAAAAATGATTTTATTGAAAAATAAGAAGTTTAAATTTCATACCTTGAATTACTTGCAATACATTGTAACTTAATTGTAACATAATGCAATTTTATAATTCATATACATTGCAACCCTATACAATACATTTTTTGCAACATATGCATCTTATTTCGGAATTCCATGCGTGTCACAAATTCTTTAGTCAAAACAAAATATCATTTTCTCTTCTAAAGGCTGAAGAATTCGCGACGCGCATGTATACGTTTTTGCATGGTCAGCGGAACCATGTTTCCACGAACAATGTTAGTATCTTCTCACTACTTACGATAGAAATGGATTGCATGTATGCATGCATGTGCAGCGTCTGCGATATGCTCGCTCATGATGATTGCTGGATCGTGGGAGCGAGTGAATAGCGCTGACTAGTCATATGAACCAGATTAGTATTAAAGTTAACTGTTATCAAATAAAATTTGTCATTTGTTCATCGCACTTCAAAGGTGTCTATTCATTCCTACGAGTATAATAGAGAACATGACCATTTATTTTTGGGGACATGGGTATTTCACCGAGGTTTAATCAACACACCGATAGATTTTGTATCTGGTGGCCAATCTAATTATTCTAATAAGTGGTGAAAGAGAAGCCTTTCGTCGTTCTATAAACAGTATCGTTTTCTTTTCTCACATTCTTTTCTTTGCTGTTATTCGCGTGGTGCTTTATGAACATAGCAACTTTCATGAGAATGGTTCCTCTTACTATTCTTTTCGATTATTTTCATTTTCAGAGATTCAGTACCTGGGTGGGTATCTCGAGTCTCGATCGCACATCGTTAATTTTCAAAGCTATTTGGCAAGCTGTATGTATAGTAACATTATTGTGAGTGTTCTCCAATGACTTCCACCTTCGAACTTTGCGAGGTGCTATTTCACATCTCGCCCATCCACCATTTTAAGCTGCGTGAATTGTTTCAACAAGGTTGCTTTGCAAGTCGGTCCTTTTGAGGCGTAAATTGGGTCAAGTTTGTCCCAAACCTCCTTTGATGTGACAGAGCAACGAATATGTTCTAACTCCGAAAGCGAAATAGTGAGGATGATGACCGATTTCGCTTTTCTGTCTTGCGCGAACCAGACCGCATGTGCTTTTTGGAACGCTATTAATTCACTGATGGTACCTTGTATTAGTGGTTTCGATATTCCACCACCTACGTAGCTTCACGTGTCGTTTTTGACTATGATGGCCTCTGCCTGGATTTTTCAGGTATCGTAGTTATCACGAGATAGCATTTCCAGACGAGCGGAATTAATAAAACTTTGAGCCATTTCCAAAAAATCATCGCAACGCGACGAAATCACAAATCTACTACCGTGGTATTAAATAATCTTTATACTACTCCACGCACAGGTATTTGTTGTGCCTGGGCCCATTACCTGTTAATGCAAGAGCCAAAAAAAATAAGGCGAGGAATAAATGACTCGAGCAAAAAAATTAATGACACAAAATTATACACGTCCGATGCGTTCAAATTCAGGTTTACTACTATAAAAGAAGTAACAGAACAAAAAAGAGAACAATTCATGTATTTGTGTAAGTAAGTGAAAAAGATAAGAGCGGAGTGAAAGAGTTGAATATATAGGGTTATCCATTTTAAGCTTGGGAAAGTAAAGCTAAAGAAAACACATAAAATATTCAAAGGAAACAAAATTTTTTATTCAATATAAAGATTGAACCTTACCATTATACGTCAAACACAACATCATTTAAGTATCCTCCACGGGACCTCTTACAGGCCTCAATCCTTTTGAGGTAATTTTCAACGACTTTTCGGCACATTTCCGGCAATATCTCGGCCATCACTTCACGAATATTGATTTTCAATTGCTCAAGATTTTGAGGATTGTTCACGTAAACAAGATCTTTCACATAGCCCCATAAAAAGAAATCCAAAGGTGTTAGGTTGCAGGATCTTGCGGGCCAATTGACATCACTCAATATCGATATTACGCGTCCTGGAAATTTCTCTTGCTAAAGTGCTCGATTAGCCTGTGTTGTGTGGCTTGTGGCGCCGCCCTGTTGGAACTAAATGTTCTCCAGATCATAATCTTCAATTTCTCTCCAAAAATAATCGGTTACCATCCGTCCATAGCGGTCAGAATTGACTGTAATGGCTCTTCCTTGATCGTTTTCAAAAAAATACAGGCCAATAACACCACCAGACTAAATGCACACCAAACGGTCACTTTTTCCGGATGCAAAGGCCTTTCTGCGATCACCTGAGGATTTTGACAGCCCCATATTCGGCAATTCTGTTTATTTACGTCACCACTGAGCGAAAAATGAGCCTCATCACTAACGAAAATTTTGTTCGAAAAATTGTTATCAATGGTTGTTGTTCAATCATCCAATTTGCATACATTCTGCGTTGTGTATCGTCTTGAGGCTTAAATTTTTGAGTAAGTTGGATTTTATACTGATGGAAATGCAAATCTAAATGCAAAATCCGCCACAATGAGCCGTAAGACAAGCGCAAATGTTGAGCACGTCGAAGAATCGACAAATTCGGGTCTTCCTCCACACTTTGAGCAACGCCAGCGATATTTTCAGCAAAACGAATGTTGCGATGATGCACAGGCCTTGCAATATCAATAACCGATCCAGTCTCTTCAAATTTTCTCACTGTGTTCGAAATTGTTTGCTGTGTAGGTCGATTATGTCGACCGTAATTGGCTCGTAAAGCCCTAAATGTTGATACAGCAGAATCACCATTTTTACAATAAAATTTAATAGTTTTAACGCATTTTTCGATGTTAAACGATCCACTTTTCCAAATGGCAAACCTTTAGCTAAAAAAAACACGCTTTGGATGACATTTAATTGTGACAAATGTCAAATGGCAGGGTTATACTTTCCCAACCATGAAATGGATAACCCTGTATATGTATTTTAACAATTTTCAATGAAAACGAATATTTTTTACCTGTCCTGAATAAAACTCCAATTTGAATACAACTTGGCACAGTTGTTGAGACTCTTTGACAGATATCTTTTTAAATAATCTTATAACATTTATTTTTCATAAACAGTGGTTGACTTTTATAGTGGGGGCCAATCATTTTATTATTTGTTTTTTAAACTAAGGGTGCCTATGAGGAATTCGCCTTTCAGGCTGGTGTTCCCAATGGGACCTTTGTATATTTAACGGTCTACACATGTGCAATTGCAAGAGAATCGGACACAGTTTTTACAAGTTCTTACACTTCCCTTGCCTACGCTGCTATTGATATTGCAATTTTAACACCGGGTATCAAAAGATCTCATCAAAACCTGTCAGTTGATACTCTATTCAACTATCTTTAGTGAAAACTTTGTTAAGGGATCTCATACTTAAATGAGGCAGCTCCCCTCGAAATTCTTTGAAATTATTTTTTTGGCTATCAAACTTTTGAGCTGTTAACAAGATTTGGCGATTCTAGCTTCTCTAGTTCCTTAGAAAATTTGCCTAGATGCACAGATATCGATATTAAGCTTCTTCTTTGTAGCACCACAGCCCCTCCCGGGCCTTCGCTTAGAGATAGTTAGAGTATCTCATTTTCATGACCATATTGGTTTTTTCGGAAGTTGGTTTGATCAGTACCATGCTCCCGTGTGCCTGCTCAGCTATGATATGATCTGATTAAATCAGTACATATCACCACTGAGTGAACACTCATAGTCTGTCCGAAAAATTCCCTGAACTAAATAACGTTGCTCCCAACGAGATTTGAACTTGGAACCTCGGATTATGCGTTCATGCTACCGATATTAATAGGGTATTGCAAAAAATCATTTTTTGCGAAACTTTTCCGTTATTTTTTTCCAGTGTAGCGTAGCGTTCAGCAAGGCCTTGTTTGGTAGATTAAACGTTAAATTTTCAGCTAGCCCCTTATTGTTAAAGTCATTTTCATTCACCCTTATTCTTTAAGTGTCAGCTTTACAAATGTGGGGAAAAAATTTAAGAATTAGAATTGGTTCCTGTTTGCTTTCAAAGCGAAATTCTAGCAAAATGTGCAGACTAATTAATTATGGGTAAGTTGGACCCATATTACAAGTATTGACCACTCATGTGGACAAAATAAATAATCATATAAACAAAAAAGCTAGAAATACAAAAAAATAGCACGCCTTGAAATTAAATCTCACTGTCAAAGCTGCAATAGTTGCATAACAGCAAGCTTTTCTAGTACCACTAAAATTGGTCAACTTATTTTAACCTGTTTATCCAAGTGAATTTAAAATGCAGCCATTAAATTTATACTTGTATTCATAATCGCATTGTTATATTCAACCGTCTCAACTTATGAATGAAAATGCCACAGGCCACGATGTTTCAAGTCTGATGAATTGTATTATTTGCTCATTAAGGTATCCAAGAGTTTCTTGCCATTAATTAGTGGTGTGGACAACCTGTTTCGCAAGTAACGGCTTAAGTAGACTATAAAAGTGCACTCTAAAAAATTCACGTCATGTGAATGAACAATCATCTATGCATATTGGTGTATTACTTTAAGATAATGGTGTCTAGTAGAATTTCGCAAGACTATTGCCTCCTTTTACCAGTAATTTATGGCTAAGATGTGAAGTATTTAATGTTAGCAAATTTTCAACTTTTCATCACTAAGAAACTATTTATCTTTAACTTAAATGCAGCAGTTAGAAACTCTAATTTAATTAAAAATTAAGCATACAGTATCGAAATTAAAGCATGCAATTTTGAGCTGCATTTTGACCCTGACTTTCAAATCAGCTTCAAGTTTACATTCCGTATTTTTGCTTTAGATACTCTTATACATAATAAAAATGCAAATAGCATTTAGTGAATAGCTTTTGCTAATTTATAATTTAAACAAATCGTATAGGCAGGACTACGCTTTTGTGAGAAGAGTTTTGTATCCAACTATCAAATGCAGACACTTACGACACGTAATCAATGCGTAAAGATTCGTCACTCGGTACCTCACTTTGCAAAGAGTATATGAGTGAGAGAAAAAAATACACGATTAAAATGTTTGTTTACCTAACCAAACGGCCAGGTCGCAGCGATTCCTGGTGAAGATCGTTCCGATCCACTAACGCCATGGTTGCTAACTATATAAGTTTATATCGCAAAAGAGATTGTACTCTATGCGACTAAATCCTTGTACGCAACAATTTATTGCGAGGATCGAGCAGCGTAATACGCAGAGAAACCATCCTTTCGAGTTACAAAAATCAACTGTATTTTCTTCCATTCTTATCTTCCTATTTATACCATTACATGTCATAACTTATTGCTCATACTTAAATTATTACTCATAAAAATCCACACTTAAATTATTACTCATGAATATCGATTTACAAAAATCCACACTCCAATTGATAGTCAATAAATTCTACCCTAAGAAAATGTCATGCAACTTTGCCCTCATATTCATTTCTCACACCTGATGAAATCGAAAACACTTGACCCAATTTACGATTGGTCATTTATGTATCCATTAACCATATGGACAACTCTTCAAACATTGCCCTCATACATGCATCATCACGACGCGAAAAGTCGGAGATCAGATTGCATGAAAACAAACCATCAACAAGTGCATATTGTTTACGCGCGACCACAATTTGTGAATGAAGAACCAAATGCAGGGGTCATATTACATATGGTGTGAGGAACGATTAGAGGTAGTTATGAAAGAACTCGTATTCAATTTCAAGTAAGTATAACTTGTGTTTATTTATGATTTGAACTCAAGTTCAAGAAATGAACTTGAACTTTTATTCAAAATGATCTAGCTACACATTACAAATGTGCACACTAAAGAAGAACAGGAAAACCACGTATTGTTGTTGCTATGATACATGGAAATTCAAATAGCTACAACTTCAGTGAACACAGATTCTAAAAAAATTCCAGGATAAAGCAATCTTGTCTTGAACAACTTTTGTACCAAATTTTATTGAATTTAAGGATACAAAATCGATTTTATTGGTAAAAATGTGGATGCCATAAATCCTGCTAGCTTTAATAAATTTCAGCAAATTATGGACTTTTGAGGCATTTGCCGGTGTTTTGCTCGTGGAAACCTCGAACATTTTTTTCAAATTTTCTTGTTCAAAGGTGTCCAGTCGCGAGGGGGCGTAATTTGTTCGTGTTCTTCCACTTCTCCTGCCTACTCTGTCATCGATCTTGCAATTTGAAAACTTTATACCAAAAGATCTCGTCAAACCTTTAATTTGATATTCTTTTTGAGTATCTTCGATGGAAAAGATATTCCATGGTTCACATCCTTATATGGCACCTCCCATAAATTCCTTTGACATTTTTCCGGTTATTAAAATCTTCGCTAACCAGCATCTTCTTAGCTTTTCACAAGATTTGATGAACTCTGGCTTCCCTAGTTCCTGAAAAAATTTGCTGTGACGCACTGATAGACGGACGGACCGACAGATACCAATTTTAATAGGGTATTGTGAAATTTTTTTTACAAAACCCTAAAAATGACTTTATTATAATAAAATTTTGATAACAACCTTGAGCACTAGTAGTTTTTGAATAATCCATTTACAAATAATTAGTTTCGTGTCCTAGATCAATTTATATATATGAGTTAATACTCATACACCATTGATTTATTATATTTTGATGAGCCATCAAAACACGTACATATGTGACGTGTTGTTATTCCTCTTTTGGTTTTAGATTTTTCTTTTCGTGAAAAGGTGCGTAATTATTTTGCAATTTTAGTTAATAAAGCATTGGGGATTTACTTTCCATAATTAGGTGTGAATAAGTTTGTTATTATCTAAAGCTTTAAATTCATGTTTTTATCCATTAGCGGATATTCAGTGTGCGTGTCAGCGTATCTTTGACGCTTTCAGCAAAAAATTTTGATGAATTTTATATTTAATTACTTTTGGTTCAGTTATTACTTCTAGGAATGAATTTAGACATAATTAACTAGCAAAAAAATAATTAGATATTTGAGTTCCAAGCAACAAGAAAAATCCAACCAGCTTAAAATATTCTGATAACACTGAAAGCTTCTTAGTAGACCCTAAAAATGAATTTATGCCTTAATGATAGAGTACAATGATTACAATTGTCATAAGTAAATGCAGTAGAACAACTAGTGCTAGTTAGTCTCTTAGAAATTTCTTTCTAATCTTAAACAAACTGAGTAGATAGAAGGGCTTTTGTGCTCGTCTTATGCTATAAAGAAAGTTACGTCATGCCAAGAATGCATAAACTGGATCATATGTGCATCAAATAGTTAGATCAAAACAAAAACTCTTATAGTAAATTTTCGGCCATTTTAATGGATGGGACCGAATCGGACCAGCGTTTCCTCGGTTTCCTCACTGGTCTCCGGCTTTCAGTTCTCCCAACGAATACCTTTTTGGGTATCCGTTGTTCGTGCAAACGATTTATGTGGCCAGCCCATTGCAACTTCTGCAGTCTTATAATCGTTGAGACCTCCGGGTCGTCAAAGACAACGTGATGGTAAACTGTCTTTTGTTATTTTATTGATTTTTTATGGTTGGAAGGTGAAAGCTATTTGCGCCTGGAGCGTAGGGCTCTTAGGTGCACAAGACGTTTAGACTACCCACTAAATACCTCGCCTGACAACCCGAGAACCATGCCTGGAACTGTTTGCCACATTACTTCAGGCTAAGCCTCATTTTGCTACGCTATATGACATCTTCAAGTTGGAAGATCCCTCCTCTAGCGGGAGCAAAGGGTAGAATAGGGATTGCTAGAAAAGTGGTCACCAAACCTCGATAGACCCAGTTGCGGTGGTTTCTTTTCATCTTTAAGAGTGCCCAAATATAATATGCCAAATGGTTCCATTTAGCAACCGATGCAAGCATCTCACCGATTAGAATATCCAGGGAGAGCTCTCATGTTTCCTTGTAGTAATTTCGGCGCAACATGCCCCACGTTTACATGTAAAAAGTATATGGCAGGCTTTGTCTTCCTCTCTTACGTAAAACCTACAGTCGGAAGACCATATCTTGCTAATCTTGTGTAAGTCAGGTGTATTAATCGAGCAGTTTGCCCCCGCGAACTACTCGATAAATCAGCCAATGAACCCGCAAATGCATCAGCCGACGCAAGTGCCTGGGCACCTGCGAAATGCATCCATAACACGTATGCGTATATGGCCGGCAATATTATGCCACAAACAGTTGCATAACCGACGATCCCGCGAAGCGTTCCCGTCAGAGATCTGTCATCCCTACACGATTGCGATCAGTTGGCAAGTATTGGATGACTAATCTCTGCCACTGAACTGCCACTTGACGCCGATAGTGTGTTGAGTTAATTTATGTCACAGATCGTCGGCTAGGTGGCGGAGAACAAGCAAAACAGAAAAAAACATATATGTTGATATAAACAAGTCTAGAATAGGAGTAAAAGTAAGGATACTGGAAGCAAAGCCGCTTAGTGAAGCCTGGATTTGTGAATAATACAAATACCAAAAAAGGACTGGGACTTAAAAGAATCTGCCAAACAAGTGAAAGACACCCACGCTCAAAATTCCAAAGGCTTCAGTAGTGTTTGGTTCTAAACAGCTCCAGGAAAATACATCTACAAATATACTTGAACGGCAAGGAACACTTGTGAAGGAGCAGCTTTCGACTCCGGAACTTCCCGTAGCTACATCAGTTTCTCCGTCCCCGAGCAAATCTTCTTAGCTACCAACCAAAATCGCTAGTCCTAGGCTAGGTTCTCAGATTGACAGGGGAGGTGTTCAGTGGGTAGTCCAAAGGTATCCTCCATGGGAGTCCCACACTGCCAGACTCGGCGGGCATAAATGCCTTCACCTCCCTACCACAAAAACAAAAAAAAAACAAACAAAAAAAAAAACGCACTAACCAGGCAACCACACCTAAATCACCTGCCAAGATAGGTGCCATCACTTCAAGACCAAGAAATGTAGCTGGTAGTGCGACCGATTTAAATAAACGCAAATTTGGTGTGAAGAAGTCCACTAGTGTGCTGGCCGTTTCACAAAGGTCAAATAATAACGCTTCGATATGATCCCCAGCAATTGCGACAACAATGGTGAATACGAACTCTCCATCAAGAAGCAATTCAAATTTAACAACATAACCAGCAACTAGTTGGATCGCAGGGATTTTGAAAAAGGCAGAAGAACGGAAAAAAGCCAAATCAGAAAAATCAATTAAGCAACCCTACATCGGATCAAGTGCTTCATGGATATTGGAACCAATCAAACTTCACTATATAATATCATCACTTTGCACAGCATACAACTCGTCTTGTTTCAACATCGAGCGTTCAATACCGGACTATGAGTAGAAGTGATTGATTGCTGTATTTAGTACGATTCAGATCTCATGTCATGACAGCATTTAACGTGAGATTTGATTTATTCTAAAAGTTTTAAGTTTGCATTTCCTCGCAAAGGTTTATCATGTTTTCCTTGTATACAGGCTGGTCCAACGAAAATGCATGATGTTATTGTAAATGGAAAACAAAGTTTTCAGAGAATAGTGTTAATATTTTTTATTATAAAAGAAAGATCTATGACACGCCTACAGTGGCATACTTCTATTCGATAGTCCATATTTTCAATGACTCTGAGACATGATTAAGGTTCAATTTCGTTAATGTGCTGAATTATGTCATCCTTTAGCTCTTGAACTGTTCTTGGCTTATTCACGTACACTTTTTCTTTCAAATATATCCAGAGAAAGAAGTCCAACGGTGTCAAATCACATTATCGTGGCGGCCAATTAACATCGCCACAACGTGAGATAACACGGCCAATGAATTTCTCGCGCGAAACAGCCATTGTTTCGTTGGCTGTGTGGCAAAAGGCACCATCTTGTTGGAACCACATATTTTCCAGGTTCATAACCTCAATTTCTGGCCTCAAGAAGTCCATTATCATCTCGCGATAGCAAACACCATTCACGGTAACTGCTTGGCCGTCCCCATTTTCGAAGAAGTACGGCCCGATGACGCCACCAGTCCTTAAATCACACCAAACAGTCACTCTTTGTGGATACATCGGCCGTTAAACAATCATTCGTGTATTTTCATTTGCCCAAATGTGACAATTCTGCTTATTAACGAATTCACTGATGTGAATGTGTGCCCCGTCACTGAAGATGATTTTCTGTGTAAAGTCACCATTCCCTTCTGTCTGTTCAATCAACCATTCGGCGTATTTCCGACACTTAAAATGGTCAGTAGGCTTCAGCTCTTGAGTCAATTGAAACATGCTAGCGTGAAAATTCAAATCTTTATTCAAAATTCGCATCAGTGATGTTCGTGAGATGTTCAATTGTTGGGCACAACTACGAGTCGAGTTTGCCGGCTCTTCTGCCATACTATCGTGAACAACAGCAATGTTTTCCGCAAAATGAACTAGGCGAACACGCACAGGTGATTACACATTTTCTATAGACCTGATTTGCTGACACATTTGGTCGATTGTACTGACCAAAAAATCATGAAGTGCAGGAAATGCATTTTGATTTGAACGCCCATTTTCGTACAAGACTTCAACAACCTTAACGCACTGCTCAATTGTGTACCTTTTCATTGTTGAATTTGTCAAACACTGAAACAATGAAATGTCAAATTAAGTTGGGTGAAAAACTTGAAGTTAAGGTGTGACTCACAATTAACATCGTGCATTATGGTTGGACCACCCTTTTTTTGTGGTAGGAAGGTTAATGCCGCTTAAGCACAGAGCGTGGGACTCCCATGCTCGAAAGAAGGCAAGTTGACTTCCCACTAAACACCTTCCCTGTCAACCCGAGAACCTAACCTGAGACCATTTGACACATTACTTCGAGCCAGGTCTCGTTTTGTTACGCTATTAAGCACCTTCAAGCCAGGGAAACCCTCTTCTAGCGGGAGAGAAGAAAAAGTGCCAGACGAGCGATCCCCCAGCCCCAACGCCCCTGGCTGATATGAATGCATTTTATATTTTAGGACTGCCGGAGCATAATGTGCCACTTGGTTCCATTTGTCAACCGATTAAAGCATCACCGTGACTATATTATCCGGAGTGAGCTCTTCTAACTCCTTGTTGAGGTCCCTTGGCACTTGTCCCATTTAATGCATGCAAAAAATTTGTGAATGGCATTGCCTTTCTCTCCTGGGCAAAACCGACAATCGGGCGACCGTGACTTACCAATCTTGTCCAGGTAAGACTGAAGACTACCATGCCCGCTTAGAAGCTGGGCCAGATATAAATCAGTCTCACCATGCCTTCGATGAGCCACGGTCTCACATCTGGGATGAGGCACACAGTTCACCTTCCCTTCATGCAATTCACCCACAACTACTGCTTATCGTTGAGATTCACATCCCGGATGAGGCGCGCTGTCCACCCTCCCTCCGTCTAATTCACCCAAGGTTGCTCCCAATCGTTGAGTGAGCGCTGTCGCTCCTCGTGGACAACAAGCTCTGGCGTATCCTCGTTTTGACGCAGGTAAATAGCACAGTGCTCTCTAGGAAGGGGGGCGATAGGCACCACGCCTGTTATAACGCTCACCACCGAATCAGAGACTACCGGATCGGAAGACGCAATTCTCAGTGCTCCTCTTCTCTGTACCTGTGGGAGGCGGTTTTGTAATACCTCCGTACTGAAAGCGTCACCCCATATTTCTACTCCGTACCGTAGCACTGACCCTACAGCAATCATCAAGAGGCATCTTCTTGATGGGCAGGGTCCCTCTAGGTTGGCGATAAGTTGACTCAGGGCCGATACTCCTGAAACAGCCTTCTCAGCCGTTGCCTCAACTTGCTCAGAAACTCAGCTTTGAGTCGGTCAGTACCCCCGGGTACTTCACTGCTGGCTTCGATTCGATTAGAATGTCTCCAATACTGATCATCCTTACTCTAGAGATTCTCTTTTTTGTCAAGATGACCACTTAAGTTTTTTTCAGTGCTAAACTGAACCCGCGAGCAGTCATCCAGTCTCTCAATCGGCGTCTTAGCCTAAATTGCCTAAGTTTTGCTTGTTTAACGGTGCGTCCAGCGACCAGAGCCGGAATTCCATCCACATAGCTGATCAAATGCAACTCATCTGGCATCTCCAGTCTCAGTAGTTCATCGTAAGATACATTCCACAGGTCTGGACCAAGCATAGATCCCTGGACAACACGCGATGTAACTTCCATCCTTCGTTGGCCCTGCGTGATGTTGTAGAGCCGGTTTCGGTCCTTCAGGTTGTCCCTCAAAAGCTGTATTAGATATTCTGAAACATGAAAAGGATTTCCCAGCGTATCCAGAATATTCACCTATCGAGCGGAGTTGAAGGCATTCCTAACGTCGTGTGTCACCTACAGGACGACCCTTCACTTGATGCGGCTATATGCTTTTGCTTTTTGCATCGCGCTCACTACCTCTGCAATCTTATCAATGGTAGAACGTTCTGCTGTAAAGTCGTACTGCGGAAGAGAGAGGTCACCAGTAGCACGAATCGCGTCAGTGAGTCTTCCCTTGATGCATTTTTCTAGTATTTACCCAGCAGTATCTAGCACGCATAACGGGTGGTATGCAGAAGGCGGTCCAGGACTGCCCTTTCCCTTGCTGATCAGCACGAGCCTCACCACCTTCCATGATAGCGGGAAAACACCGTCCCGTGGGCAAGCATTGAATGTGCTGAGCAATAAGTCAGGACAATGGTGATACACAAGCTACAACAGCTCAGATGGAACACCACACAGACCTAAAGCCTTCCTCACTTTCAGTGAAAGGACTGCTTCTTCCAGTTCCGGCTATGTGAAGAGTAAAGACTCGACTGCTGTTTCACCATGGACAGCGTCAACACGGACGGGATGGGCAGGGAAGAGTGCCCGCACTATCTCATCGACGTTTTCCGCATCATGCATGCAAGATTTTCGTAGGGTACCAAGCTTCCACATAACAAGCTTGTAGCCAGAGCCCCACGGATCCTTGTTCACATTGTCCACTAGATCTTGCCAGCAGCGAGCCTTGCTTGTTGTTGATCAATTTGCGAACGCATTTACTGGCCAACTTATATGCTGTCATCCAGTTCCTTGCCTCATTACGTAGTTCCGTGATCGTTAAGCCTCGCGCCGAAGCTTGTAACACTCCCTTCATTTTTCAGCGATTTCATTTGATCACTAGTACACTGAGGGCTTGACGTGCCGGATTTTTGACGGGGCATAGAAGCTTTGCAAGCAGCCGTAATGATGCTCATAGTTGAGCTCACCACGTCTTGAGCTGCCAGTTCTTTCACCCCCTCCAAACCTCCCTGCAGCGGTGCACCCGCTGTGAGTACCTCGATACACCTCTCAACGCCCATTCTTCCGATATTCCATCCAATTGTAGTGACCGAAGAGAATGGACGTTGGGAGACAACATCACTGATTCAAGCAGAACGCATTGATGATCACTGTCTGAGTAGTCCTCTGGTATGGTTCCCTCACAGCCGATTCGGTGGAAAGTCGGCGTACTTCCGGTGTTTAGTACGAAAAGCGCCGTCCTAGCCGTCATCTCTAGGACTCGTTTTCCCCGTGGATCTGTTTGAGGCATGCTCCATTCGATTGCTTTAGCGTTAAAGTCTCCCCAACGAGCACTCTCCCATCTGCATTCAAGACAGTGCCCTCCAAAGCATTGAGTTTGGCTTGGGAAGATGATATCCATTCGTTCGGCGTTAGGGACACACTAAAGAAGCTGGTCCTCTTCTACCTCGGCCAGATCTGTGCCGCAGTCGATGTCTTTTATTTCGAACGTTGCCATCGGCTCGAGCGAGGATATAGCTGCACTTTTGCCGAGGACTTTCTTTACTGCGTCGCAAAATGCTTCCCTGTTCTCAGCCTCCGCTCCAAATTCAACCAGTATGTGGCCCAACCGTGTAGGTGGTACTGCTTTAAAGGCAGTGTTAATGTCTTTCGGCCTTAAGTTTCCCCTGATATCCAGCAGCATCTCCGCGTAGAATCGAGCATCTTGGGGTTTTACGAGCAGTGCTTGCTGCCGGGGTCTTTGCCAGGGCTTCTTCCCCTCTTGTTTTGCAACGGGTTTTTTTTCTTGTTGAGCGTCCGTGCGAACTTTACTTTCTGGCACATTTTGGAGGAGTTTCTTAGCGGCTTTCTTCGCTTCTTTTTTTTAAGCACTGTCTAGAACCCCTGATCTGGTCTTCCGCGCCCATCAAGTGCCTCTTCCTTCCTTCTTTTATCCCGATCTCCTTTGATTGGGCTAGACGCTATTGTTTTATTGATTCTTGTGCTAAAGCTATCTGTGGGTGCCCTTAGACTTCTCTCTCTCTGCGTTATTTTAGCCTTCTGCTCTTCTTTGGCCTTCTGGTCCTCTTTGGCCTTTAACCACCTCTTCTGATAATGCTCTATGCGGCCTAGGAGCTCCTTTAGTTCAAGGAGCACGTCTTTACTGCAGTGTTGGTTTTTGGCGAGTCGTATGCAGATTGTTTTCTTTTTAGAACAACTCCTCCATTTCGGAATAGCCTTTGTAGCTATCGTCCTTGGGAGAGGTTATCTGCTTCTGTTCCCGAATGCAGTACTTCCGCCAGCTTTTCGACGTTGCCGATGAAATCACACATCGTCGCTTTATTTGCCAGGTTATTCGTTTATTTTCCTGCCGTAATCTCCTCGTTGACTTCAGGATGTTTCTTTATTATTTCGGAATTCATGACCTTTGCTTCAACGGCTTCCGTGACGTCCGCAGCAGTAACCATCAGATTCTCGAATTCCTTTATATTTTCCTCCACCGCTCGAATATTTGGCGCGTCCTGCAGTGTTTCCCAGTACGAATATTCCTTTATCGGAGGCTCTGGCGCCAGTCTGGACCAGACTTTCTGCTAATCTCCGTTTTTCGTCCGTCTTCACTTTCATTGTGTTAATTGTCGTTTTTGTCATCACTAGTACCGCTCTCGATGTGCTGTTAACATCGTGGCTGCAGCCGCTGGTTACGTCGTCATGATTGTTATTTTTATGTTCTTTTTTTTGGGTTTTTTGATCTTTTTTAAGGGTTTTTGGTTGCTCTAGGTTTATTGGGTCCCCCCTCGGAGCCACTATCTCCGTTCGTGTGTGTAGTCACAAGCCCTTATGGGGACTAGCGCTCAGAGCGAGACTAGCGCTAATCAGGAATCCGTCTCCACCAAACGTACACCACTAACCCAATAGTGCAAACTTCAAACATACTCCGTGACCTGCCAAGGTTTTACTGGGACGGAGACGGCATGATAGTTGAATTGTAGCCGTTCACACACGAGTGTCACGTCGGCGCTACCATGCAAAGCAACTAGGTCCAAACCAGCCGAAAGCATCAATTTCAGTTAGTTGTCCAAAGCGTAATCCAGATTCAGTCAGTGTCGTTACCTGTCATCCCAGGAGGGAATCTCACGGCACCCTCCGTATCCTCCACATCTTTTGATGCTCTACGTATTTAATATTTTGATAACAAATCATATAATTTTTCTATAGTGCTCTTAAAAAGTGTAAACATGTACGTTCCGTCATCATGCTGAAACTGTATTGATGGAATTTTTCATTATATTTAATTTTGTTGAGCTTTTTGTCACTTATAAAATAAAAATCTAACTTTTTTCTTTAAGAGAAAAGATAATTGGCCTGCGGATATCAAATAAAAAAAATTATTAACTGTAAATATCTTACATTTAAATCTCGTGCTTAAATAACAATCACAAACAAATACTACTCACTTTACGTTAATTCAATAAATCAGAAATGCATTGACAACACTAGATCATTTTCAATATAAAATTAATCGAGACATACATAAATTATCTCAAACAATTAAAATTCATTAAGCTCGACAGATATTGTGAAAATATTTCATAACTGATTGCATCTGGTAAACAATTGAGTCTGTTTAGCCACTCTGGCGATTAATTGTATGTTCATTAATTATTACATACTCGACACTCGTATATCGATACAAAAAAACGAGTGATGCTCCCACATGTTTTTTATATGTTTATGAGAGCCAAGAATAATTTTCCTGATTAAATTAAATTATGCTTCACCACAAATAAATGAGATCGCGTCGGGTAATCGTAAATTTTCCAAGCTTTGCAGTATGAGTATATATTTTTAATGCTCATATATGGACAACAATATTATTGGTACATACGAGTACGAAGATGGAGATTAAATGTCAGCATCCAAAAAAAAGATGATACTGTGTATATTTACATATAAATTAAAATGCTGATAATTTATTGGGACAAACATGTAACATATGATGCAAAAATGTGCTGTTGTTTCAGATTTACTCAATTGCAATTTGAAAATAATTTACTTAAGATACGAGATTCAATTTATAATTCGATTTTTATTGATTTACTTATTATTCTACGATTTCTTCATTGTTTCAGATGGAAAGCTGGAGTAGCAGCATCTCTAGGATATATTCAATTGCCAACCGAGGAAAAATCGCCTGTTATACATCCATATCCAAACTGGGAGGACAATGCGTTACCAATTGAAGTACCCGCGGAACCTGTTGCTGAAAGGACAGGTATGTCAATTTGGTTAACTTACTTTAAGTCATGGATTTAGTTTACTGTAAATCAGCTTACAACATATAAGGATTAGTCAGTAATTCTGAATTGAAGCTCTATAAAACTATAAAGCAGAAAATATTAAGATTTTCGTAAAGAACACAACCAAAAGCAGGATAATCGTTAATAATAATTTATCGTGAAAGGTAAAGTAAACCTTCTTTAAGGCAAATACAGTATTAAATTCGACTACTAGAGGATAAGGAGCAGTACTTACCGTCCTTTCATTAACGTTAAATAAAATAAATGGATTAGGCAGGAGAGTGCTCCTACCAAAAGGGCTTCTTAACTATTTTACGGTTCAGGACAATTTTTCTGATGACTTGAATTGAATCCAGTCAATATATGGAGTACAATTGTAATATTTAAGGATATTTCTCAACGCGCTATAAGAGAACCGAGCCTCACCTAGCGACGCATACCCTTGCTGACAGCTAGCTTCTGCGGTGCTGTAGATCGGGTTCTTTCCGTCAGCGCAAGGATCACACTACAAAAAAAAATTTCACGCATATGAATAAGGGGTCTTAAGATCCCCACAAAACAACAGAGTCAGGGCTCGAGGAAGCGACGAGAATATTTACGGCCCACACCAAGCGTGGGGCATTCTGCTGGTAGTGGTGCCCCTATGTTCCCTTAGAACCGAATCTAAGACACCAACGAACTGGTTCGCATACAAGAGCCGTGAATCCAAAGCATAAGCTACTGAAACTACTCTAGCTTAAAAGCAGAGGAGACCGCCATTGACGTGGGTCCCATACTCGTTCAAAGATGAAGGAAGAAGACTAATTCTGATTTTTCTTTTAGCAATCCATATTTGTTTAATTTTTCACTTCTCAAATAATGTGTAATATGCAATGAGCCTCGTTTAACACAAATGTGCTTTTGGTTTCAATTGATTTTTCAAGTGTAATCTCGTGCAAATGCTAATATGTAATAAGTATCATTTGGAACATATAAGCTGTAACACAGGGTTTTCCAAAAAGAGGTGTTGTTTTGATATTAAAAAAAAATGCCATTTTTCAATATAAATGATCTGAAGTTTATTTCATTATAAACAAGAAGGTATGCCGTTAATAGTGAAAAATAACATCAGGCAAATGACTACAACGACAACGCTTACAGGACCATATCCTTTTCATGAAATTTTCCATAAAGAAATCGCAACGTGGCTGCCCTATGTCCTCGATAGCCTCACGGACTCCATCTTTGAGGTCTTGAATCGATGCTGAGCTATTGGCGTAGACCTTCACTTTCACGTGGCTCCAAAGGAAGTGTTAAATCACAAGATCTCGGTGGCCAATTGTGATCACCTCTTCGAGAGATACACGGTCCGAAAACTTTTCCCGTAAAAGATCAATGGTTTCGTTGCTTGTGTGGCACGTAGGGCCGTCTTGTTGAAAGTGAATGTTGTCCAGATCAATACCATCCGATTCTGGCCATAAAAATCATTAATCATCTCTCGATAGCGTAATCCATTCACCGTAACTGTTGCTCTAGCCTTATTTTTGAAAAAGTAAGGTCCAATGACTCCGCCGGACCATAAGCCGCACCAAACAGTCACACGTTGGAGATGAAGAGGCTTTTCAACAATAACTCTCAGATTTTCCAATTTCGCTTGTTGACGAAGCCACCGAGGTGAAAATGGGCCTCATCACTCAAAATAATTTTTCGATGGAATTCCGGACGATTTTCATGCATTTCAAGGACCCAATCTGCAAAGACACGCCGTTGTTGATGATCGACCGGCTTGACTTCTTGTGGTAACTGAACTTTATAAGCCTTAAGACCCAAATCTTTATGCGGAATAGGGTGTAATGACGTTTGTGGAATGCCTAATTCCAAATAACGACAAGAAATTGACAAACCTGGGTTTTCTTGAACACTTTCGGCTACAGCAGCAATATTCTCGGCTGTTCTTGAGTGAAGTGCACGAGTTTTATTCTTCACATCACTAAAATGTCCCAACAGCTCAAATTTCCCCACCGATTTCCGTATTGCGGTCCGACAAGGTGCTTCACGACGATCCAAAAATGTTCGAGTTTTAAGAACCGTCCCTGTCAAATTTTCACCATTTTTCTAGTGAATTTTAATAATTTCAATGCATTGTTGAAGCGTATATCGTTCCATTATTATTAATGACGTAGTTTTAACTTGTCAAATGTCAAAAATGACAGCTTCAAAAGTGACATCTACCGAAATAGCGGGCTATTCAAAATAACACCTCTTATTGGAAAACCCTGTATATCGTATACAATAAATATCATTTGAAACAAATACCTTTTTAGGGTTTTGTAAAATAATTTTACAAAACCCTACTAGTTTCGCGACCAGTCTGTCCGTCTGTCCGTCCGTCCGTCCGTGTGTCACAGCAGTTTTTCTCGGAAACTACTTAAGCTAGAAACATCAAATTTTGTGTGTAGGTGTAAAGTGGTGATCTCTTCACAGATCAATTTCAAAAAAAATGTATAGGAAATTTAAGGGGGGTCTCCCCATATAGGAGAGTTTGGCAAAGTTTGCTTCGAAGGGCGTACAGGGGGGGGGGGGGGAAATACATGAAAAATTTGTGTCCCCCCCCCCCTCGCGATTGGACACCTGTGAAGCGAAAAATCTGAAAAAAATCAGGAATGTAGGCCTTAGTGAGTACAATAACAACAAATACGTGAGAAGTTGTAATTCACTCAACTTTGTTAGTAATAGTATGATTTATCGAATTTATGTTTTCTTGAATAAAATCTTCACTGTACCCTTAAATTCAATGAAATTCAGTACGTAGATGTCTATTGATAAGATTGATCTATCCTGAAAGTTTCATAAAGATTGAATCATATTTAGCGAAGTTATAGCGGTTTGAATTTTCCTGTATTACTATGCAACAATATGCGCTGCATTTATTACTGTGGCAACATATGCCTATGGAACAACATGCGCTTTTTACCGACTCAGACACTACAGTTTTGCTAGGATTTGCATGAAAATTTCAGGAATGGTAGGTGTCATGCATATCTTTGAGAATCGGTTCAGCTAGTGGTATCAGTAATCGTAAAACAAAAAAGTGGTTGTTTTAAATGCGAAGGCTGAATAATTTTGAGTTAGTTTTTCCCAACTTGAACGTTTAAGGTGCATGCTTTGAACACTTGATTCAATTTAATGAATGACTGAAGATGAGTACCCACAATTAATAACCATAAGTGAAACAAGTCAAAGAGGCGGGGGAGAGCTCCTAGCAAAAGGGCTTTGTAACCATTCTAGGATTCGAAAAAATAGGCCATTAATCGATGATAACAGTACAGGAGAGTAGCCCCTGCAAAAAAAAATTCATCAAAGGTAGCCAATATGAGTATGAGATGAAAGTTTTCATGGGAGCTTTTCAAAACAGTTGTTAAATTGTCAGTTTTTGCTTCAGTGAGGGCACAGGGGGGAAAACATGAAAAATGTGTTATCTTCGTCGCGGATGGACATCTCAAATAATTGTCAAGGGAGATATTTATGAGTATAACACTACCAAAAACCTCAGAAATCGAAATTCGTTCAACTTCGTTAATAATAGTATGATCTCCGTATTTCATATTTTCTCCAATAAAATCGTCTTTGACATGTTTCTTGATTTGATTCGATCTGGTGACTGCATTTTGTAAATTGAATACAAAACCCTTCTGACATGAGCGTAGGTCTGTTTACCCAACTTGTTTGTATTTCAATCACTTTTTAACTGTAGACTGTTAAATGGGTCGTCAAGTTTTAGATTGTTATAATTTTTTTAAACTCATTTTGAGCATTTGAATTTGAGTTGGCAGGCATTCATTAGGTGTTGCACCGTGAAGGCCGAACCAAAAATTACTTATTCAAGCTTCAACCATATGCGAAACGGGTCATACTACGATGGGATAAAAGCATGAGGAATGGGAGTAAGCATCAAGAAATAAATTCAAAGTTAGTATTTTGTGTTAGTTTTCCTCTACCTAAAATACATACAGATTCATCATCATCCATGGCGGGACAGTCCAAGCCGGGCCTTGGTCTCCAGGATTAATCTCTTCCAGTCATCATGGTTCCGCGACCTTGTCCACCAATTGTTCACTCTCAATAAGGATCTGCTGTCAGCTTCTATCGTGTCTACCTATTGAGTCCTTGGTCTTCCCACTAGAAGTCTGCCTTATACCCTTTAATGTTCTTTTGGGTAGCCGGTTTTCGTTCAGTCTTTCTACATGGCCCTTCCATTGAAATTCACGCAACTTTAAGCAAGAGGGTGGATTGTCGAACAATTCATTTGCTGTAACAGAGTCTCCACTCTTTTTCTTTTTTCATTGGGCCAAAGATTTTCCAGAGCACTTTGCATTCAAATATATCTGTGCTTGTGCACAACTCTGAACCTTAGAACGGGAAGTATGCAGTAATAAACTTTATTCATCCAATCTCGTCCTTTTTGATGCCTCTTCTATTCAGGGTTGGTGGTGTAGGCTCGGTTGAGACGGACTCCCGATTGGCGCTGGTCTGGCTCTGAGCACTTGTCGCCATAAGAGCTTGTGCCAACCCTCACATGGCCTCCTTGCTCTGCAAAGATAACCATGGGACCAAAAAGGCGACTACACACACGAACGGAAAAAGTGGCTCCGAGGGGGGACCCAATAAAACTGCAGTAACTAAAAACACTTAAAAAAGATTTTTAAAAACCCAAAAAAAAAGAAATAAAAGATAATAACAACGACGACGCAACCAGCGGTCGCAGCCACGATTTTAACAGTACATCGGGAGCGGTACTAACGATGACAAAAAATACGATTACTACAACGCCAGTGAAGACAGATAAAAAACGGAGATTAGCAGACACTCTTGTCCAGCTGAGATTCCTGCGGCATTTGGGCGCATCAAAAAAATTAAGTGAACACCAGATCATCCTATAAATAAAAAGCGGGAAACTCTGTATGACACTTCAGGTGTTCGAGCGTTGGAAGTAGATATAAAGAACATCGAGAATTTGATGGTCACTGCTGCGATCGTTACCGAAGCGACCGATGCAAGGATCGTAAATCCTGACAAAACAAAGAACCATCCTGAAACCAACGAGGAGATTACGGCAGGAAAAGAAACGAGTAACCAGACAAATAAAGCGACGTTGTGTGATTGCATCGCCAACATCGAAAATGTGGCAGAAGTACTGTACTTAGAAACGGAATCCGATAGCCTCTCCCAAGAATGGTTGGGAAGTACAATTGCCGCCCAAAAACACAAAGAAGAAAGGCTGTCCCGAAAAGCGGGAGATGTTTGAAAAGAATACAATCTGGGTGCGACTTCCCAAAAATCAGCAAAGCAGTAAAGATAATGCCCTAAAGGGCATCATCGGAGGAGCTGATTAAAGGCTGAAGACAAGCAGAAGGCTAAAGAAGCGCTGGGAAATCCAAAGGCTACATGCAGATAGCTCCAGCTCAATAAAATAATGGCGTCTAGCCCAATCAAAGGAGATCGGGATAAAAGATGGAAAGAAGAGGCACCTGATGGGTTCGGAGCACCAGATCACGGGTTTCAGACAGTTCTTAGAAAAGGAACGAAGAAAGCCAGCAAGAAACTCCTTCAAAAAGTGCTAAAAAATAAAGTTCGCACGAATGCCCAACAAATAAAAAAGATCTGATGCAAAACAGGAAAGACAGAAGCCCCGACAAAGACCCCGGCAGCAGGCATTGCTTGTAGAACCCCAAGATGGCCGATCCGAGGTGGAGGTTCTGCGGTACATCAGCGAAAACTTAAGGCCCGAAGACACCAACGTTAACATTAAAGCAGTACGACCATCACGGTCGGGCTACATACTGGTCGACTTCGAAGCAGAGGCCGACAATAAGGCGGCATTCTGCGACGCAGTAAAGAAACTGTTCGGCAAAGGCATAACTATAGCCTCGCTTGAGCCGATGGCAACAATTGAAATAAGAGACATTGACTGCGTCACGGATCTGACCGAGGTAGAAAAGGCCATCAAAAGGGAGTTCTCTTGCTGCTGAGTGAGCAACACCATGATGAAAGTCCTGCATTATGGTATCCTGATGCAACTGGTACTGCCATCATCTATGTTCGGAACAGTGATTTCCAAGCAGAGAGTTGTGGACGGGGGGATGGTTTCGTGTGGGTTCGGCGCTCAGGGACCACCTTTTTTAGTGTGTACCTAAAGCCGAATGAATTGATATCATCTTTCCAAGCCAAGCTTAATGCTCTGGAGGGTGCTGTCTCGAACGAAAAGGGCAACGTGCTCGTTGGGCGAGACTTCAATGCTAAAGTAATCGAATGGATCATGCCTCAAACAGATCCTGGGGGAAAACTAACCCTAGAAATGGCGGCCAGAATGACGCTTGTCGTACTGAACACCGGAAATACGCCAACTTTCCGCCGTATTGGCTCGTACTGAACACCGGAAATACGCCGACTTTCCGCCGTATTGGCTGTGAGGGAACCATACTCAACTATGAGCATCATCACGACTGCTTGTTGCGCTTCTATACCCCGTCGAAAACCCCGGCATGCAACCGGATGGCAGCATATAAGTTGGCCAGGAAACATCTTCGCAAATTGATTAACAACAGCAAGGCTCGCTGCTGGCAAGATCTGCTGCAGAATGTGAATAAGGATCCGTGGGGCCTTGGCTACAAGCTAGTTATGCGGAAGCTTGGCACGCTACGGTAACCTTGTATATATGATACGGAAAAGATGGACGAAATAGTGTGGGCACTCTTCCCCGCCCATCCCGTCCGTTTTGACGCTGTCCATGGTGAAACAGCAGTCAAGTTTCCACTCTTTACACAGCCGGAGCTGGAAGAGGCAATCCTTTCATTGAAAGCGAGGAAGGCTCTAGGCTCAGATGGTATCGGGTGTTGCCCAGGGATCTATCCCTGATCTGGACCTGTAGAACGTATCTTACGACGGGCTACTGAGACTGGAGATGCCAGATGAGTCACGCTTGATCGGCTGTGCGGATGATGTTGCGGCTCACTGGACGCACCGTTGAACAAGCGTAACTTATGTTAGGTATGCTAATGCGCCGAGTGAGGGACTGGATGACTGCTCGTGGCTTCAGTTTAGCACTTGAAAAAACTGAAGTGGTCATCTTGACAAAAAAGAGAATCCCTAGAGTAAGGATGATCAGTATTGGAGACATACAAATCGAATCAAAACCAGCGGTGAAGTACCTGGGGCTAATGATCGACTCGAATATGAGTTTCTCTGAGCAAATCAGGGCTTCAGGAGTATCGGCTCTGAGTCGACTTATGACCAACGTAGGGGGACCCAGCCCATCAAGAAGACGCCTCTTAATGAGTGCTGTGGTGAGACTGACTTCTATCTTACCCAGCTTTTGAGCGGGCACGGTTGTTTTCAGTCTTACCTGCACAAGATTGGTAAGGCACGGTCCCCCGATTGTCAGTTTTGCCCAGCAGAGGAGGACAATGCCTGCCACATATTATTTGCGTGCACGAAATGGGTCAGGCTGCAAAGGATAATATAGTTGTGGTGATGCTTGAATCAGTTGACACATGGAACCAGGTGGCACATTATGCTCGGGCAGTCATAAAATATAAAAGGGATTCACAGCAGCCGGGGGCGTTGAGGCTGGAGGATCGCTTTTATGGAACTTCCGTTTTCCCTCGCCCCTCCCGCTAGGAAAGGGATCCCTTGACTTGAAGGCGCTTCATGGCGTAACAAAACGAGAACCGGCCCGAAGAAATGTGTCAAACGATTCCAGGCTGGGTTCTCAGTTTGATAGGAGGTATTTAGTGGGTAGTCCAGTCACCTTCTTACAAGCATGGAAGTCCCACACTCTGTGCGTAAATAGTGTTCATCTCCCAAGCAAAAAAAGGTGGTGAAATATCAGCAAAAAACAACGCTCTACCGTGATGACATTGACAACATCATCGCTGATGAAACCAGGATTGAGGAAAGATGGACACCATATTTCAAAAACTTCCTTAATTCTAAACCCAGCTCCAGAATATCCAAGCTTATAGATATTTCCGGTCAGCTTCCAATATACCCACCAACTCTGGATGAAGTTTGTTCCACCACCAAAGCCCAAAAGAATAATAAAGCGCCGGGCATCGATGAGATTCCACTGAAGCTCATCAAATATGGTGGCAGCAATGTTCATAAAGTCATCCAGCACATTTGGCAACAAGAACATATGCCCAAAGAATGGATCCAATCAATTATATTCCCTATCCACAAAAAACGTGACAAGCTACAGTGCGAAAATTATAGAGGCATATCACTACCTTGTATGGCGTGCAAAATATTTTCAAAAATCTTAGAAAATAAAATTGGATCATACGCCAACAGTATTATTGAGGAGAATCAAGGTAGTTTTAGAGAACATAGATCGACAATAGACCAATTATTTAAAGTCAAGCAGGTACTTGAAAAGTGCTGGGAGTTCAACATAGACGACAACCGAATTTCCGTTGACTTTAAGCAAGCATACGACAGTATTGATTATAACATAGTGTACCAAATAATCAGTCCGTCTTACCAAATAACAATGACATTGACAGCCTCTCAAGTCTGCATCAATAGCTAACTCACCATATCGTTTGACACAAATATCGGAAGCAGGGAGATGGACTGGCCCCACCGCTATTCAATTTGGCTCTGGAATATGTCATTAGAAAGCTGTCCGGTCGATAAAAGAGGTACGTTAATATAAAAGTCAAGCCATGTGGTAGTCGATGGGATGACTTCAACATTTTGTCACGGTCATTAACAACCGCCAAAGAACTGTTCCTGAAACTCAACAGCGAAGCAAAACCAGTCGATATACATATGTGTTGAAGAACAGATACCTGAAAAGGTATTCGAAAGGCTTGGACCAGTGGGGAAACTGAGGATCCGCTGGTCTTGGTTTATCCAATCAAATCAAATGAGACACAACATCAAATGAACATTGACTACAGAATTATCAAAACAAATCAATGTTCATTTTGGCTGGTGACAACTGCCCTACTGAAAGTTGATGATTTCACCTCTCCACCCTATACAGGCGAACATACAGGTGAAATCGTCGTTGAAGTGGAAAATCAGTTGAAGCGTCCAGAAAATGAAAATACATTTGAGTGAAGAATAAACACCATTGAGTGAAACAGGAATGAGATACGTTGGTTTTAACTTGGAAGGGCAGTTGACTGGCAAACTCCCGAAAGAAGGAGCTGCTAGGTGGTGGGAATATATAAGTAAATCCGAGATTTTGGCGTGCATTTGTTCGGTTGGTACTGGTTATTCTCCCAAAACAAATACACGTGATAGTGAGATAAAGAAGATTATCGGGTATTTAAAGGAAAAGTTTCTGGAAAGTAACGTGCGAAATCAAGTTGAGTTGGAGAAATCTAGTAAGTTCCTGGGAGGTGGAAAAGGGCCCAACGTGTAGGCTTGAGTGTAGGTAAGTCGACTAAACTAACGATCACATGCGATAAGTTTTGTAAATTCATATAAAGTGGAATATATCTAATTTGAAGTTTACATAAATTGTAGCATTGTGGAATTAATTTCAATCGCGTGATTATAAGATTAATTGTGAATGTAAAGAAAACGGATTGAGTTTAATTTTCCTTTCGCTGGAGAAGTCCCTTGGCAATTTAAAGGCCGGAATGGAAGCTCATTCGACATTACCCCAGGATTCGCTCATGGTGGTTATATTCTATTATTTACATAGTGAATGTGGAAAGTGCTGGCTAACTAAAAGGAACCGAGCGAATTCTGTGTCTGGAAAGAACGTTTTGAATTTTCTTTTTGTGCTTGGAATTGTTTTCACTTCGTTCCTTTAGCGAGTTTTAGGGAGGGGTTTTAAGAAAGAATTCCAAATTGGTCGAGCCGGGCAATTCGTAAGTGTCCCGCGTCCTCTTTGTGAGTTTCTTTTTCACAGCTGTATCAAAAATATTCCCTGGCGCGGCCACGATAGAATAGCGCTAACCAATAAGGGACAGGATTCTACGAGATTGAAGACTCCGGCGAGACGTAAACTCACTCTATGGTTCTTGGGGCTCTCAAGGTGAGCGACTGGCGCCTGCAATCCATACTCCGGGGAGCTTACCGAGACCAAGCAGCCCCACCGGAGTACCCTCTGTTAAGGGGGTAACAAATTATACAAAAAAAAACGTTCAATTATATACGAAAGATGGAAGGTTTGTTTCAAGAGCATCAAATAGTCGGCCTTCTGCACTATCTTAAATAAATTTTCTGAATCCTTTGGCAATCTAAAAAATTCGAGTAAAATACTATACTTCAATTTTCCTTGAAAATCCGAAGAAAATTGTACTGTCTAGGCTGATCTAAAATTTTTACCATCCACCACCAAATATATGTAGCTGTCATTGCATGCCCATATAATTGAAATGACTATATCTCACTTGGTTGCGATCCGATTTCAATGTAGGCACAAGTACCTTATCTTAATCTATACAATTGTAAAATTTTAGGAAACTCAAGAGTTCCGCAACATGTTAAATTCACAAATCATACTATTACAAACAAAGCTGGATGAGTTTCGATTTCTGAGCTACTTTTTGCGATTGTACTCATGAAAACCTATTTCTGTGATCGCGAGGGGAGAGGGAGAAATTTTCCATGCACATTGTCTCCCACAGGACCCGCTGAAATTTTTTTAAGTGTCCCCTCGGTATGCGGGGACCCCCACTTAAGATCATTTGAAAATATTGATAAAACCTGAAATTTTAAAAGACCCACATTACTGACCTTTCCACAAAGTTTGATGATTGTAGCTTCTATAGTTTCTGAGAAAAACTCGCTGTGATGTACGGACAGACATACAAAGAAACAAACTGACAGGCAGACATGACGTGAAACAAGTAGGTTGTGATAAAATACCTTCTACAAAGCCCTAAAAAAACTCGATTTTCTAGAGAGTGGAAATCAATCATTGCTTACCTTATCCAACATCGAAAATTGTTATCAATCCGTAACTCCAGTATCGAGAATTTTTTTATCAGTAACAAGAGATTGGATTACAGACAAAACAGTTTACGCTAGACATTTTTCAATCTAAAGTAACTGGAGTGTCTAGTACTGTCCTGAAACAGTATAGTCTGCTAGATGCTCGTAAACCAACTTTTTTAGTGATTCGAAATAAATTTCTGTTACATAATCCTACCAAAGGTGTATCGAATTTCATACCTCTCTTTGATTTATCATTGTGCAAAAAAAAGCCTCAACAATTACATACCTGTATATGAAGCTTTTATAGCCGTCTCTTGAAATACAGTTCTAGGATACACGCCTATGTAATGTGTATATATCTCGCGCTCTCCTGTAAAGGATTTAGAATATGATGTATAGCTCACTGGGGAGTGATTCATGATGTAAAGATGGAAAATCAGGTAAAAGATATAGAGTCACATATCAATCTGACACATAAAATGTAGAGAAATACTAATTTAAAATGGTTTGATGTCATAAAATGTGAAAAATAAATAAAGGGTTGTTCTTATCGATTTGCATCTTCACTAGGGAGTTGCGATAAAGCTTTGAATAGGAATCGTGTCATCGTTTATGATTTGAAATTTAGAGTTCTCTTTTGGTATACATTCAAATATATGACCTAAA
The DNA here is from genome assembly GCA_963969285.1 of Odontomyia ornata. NCBI lineage: Eukaryota > Metazoa > Arthropoda > Insecta > Diptera > Stratiomyidae > Odontomyia > Odontomyia ornata. The sequence continues at coordinate 287,536,281 of OZ017740.1, read as the reverse complement.
AAATAAAAGTAGATGGCAGTAGCAGGGGACTACTACAAGAAAGGTTTGTTATAAAGTTAGGAGCTGTTCCAAATACTCACAAACTTTTCACAAAAAGTCCTATCATCATAAAAATTTTACATTCTTATTTAAATCGGCCATGATATGGGATAAAATAAGCTGAAAAACAGGGACAAACCCAGTCCAACTACTAAACATATTACATACCACAATACGATAATATTATGTGACGACAACGCTAGATATTTGTAAGACCCTCGGGAGGTATTTTGAGGGCAATGGACGCCCAGTCTAGTAGAATAACTAGACTAGGCTACCAAACAAAGCAAATCATTTGGAAAAGAAGAGGTCTGAATTAATTATATATTTCACAGTGTATTTCCAAAGAAAAGAAAATACTCCTAACATCCAAATTTAAATTGATTATAATTGGTATGCTTCCCAAAGCTAGACTACTCCTATATATCCGTTTTAAATAGGTTTTGAGCAAATTTTGCCCTTTCTGAACATGGACTGCATAAACTCCATCTTTATCTGATGATTTCGAGTTTCAAACGAGTTTAATGCCCATTTTTTACGCTTTTTTGTGCGATTTAATGTCACTAGTGAATCCAAATCGTTAATCCCTTCACTTATAATTTCATTTCTTGGGAAGCGGGTCTTCATAAAAAGAAGAGCTTTCTCTTCTCTAGTTTCTGTGCAGCTGCCGTCAGCCTTCTTTGGTGCAATGTTTTGGCCATTTCCCTGTTTTTATGAAGCCATGCTGTGGCATGGGTTCCCTTGTCATTTTCACAAAAGGTTCTAAAGCTTCGGCATTTTGCCTTATGCTATGGTAAGTATTCCAGTTGTTAGTACCGTTTGTGACATTTTACTGCTTCCGTACTTCCGATCCTATCCAGCTTTCTCACCTAATCCTGTTTACCTACGCCTACTTACCTAACCCTACCTACCTAGCCCTAATTATCCGATGAAAAGAAGCATTCTATGGCTAAAGATAGTCAAAATTCGACCTTACAAAAACGAAAGTAAGGCCCGATTGGCAACAAAAATAAAAAAATTTGAAAGATTTACCTTGAATAAGTTTTCATTGTGAAATTTGGGAGTTCGTTACAGAAAAATTATTTAATGGCTCACTTAATTTCTGTATAAGGTCAATTTTTCGTAGCTTTCAACATGTTCGCCACCTTTTGAAGCGTCTTCTGGGTTTTTTTGTGATTCAGTAAAACCTTGTCTGAAACTCTTACCAGTTTAAAAAAATTTATTTTATTACTTTTGATCATACTACCAATGTGAGCCTAGATACTTTGATTGTACGGTTTTACTTAATGAACCTCTCCCCCGAAAATATTTTCAAATGAGAATATTTAATATACTATGAAAACCAGTTTCATATTTATCAATTCTCTTTTGAAAGTGACATTTAACTCAGACACGTGATAGGGTGAATTTGATTTTTACGTAAATTTCTTGATAAATCTTGACCTCGTCAATAGTCTAAAGGTTGCTGGCGTACGCTCTGCTCTTCAAATAACCCAACAAAAAGTAGTCCGGAGGGCTAAATCTGGAGATTCGGGTGTATTATTTGATTTTCAGCGTGGTTTGGTGCACCATCTTGTTGGAACCAGTAACTTTCAAGCCCTTTTTTTACGAATTTGTCGACAGACAAACATCCACTGATATTAATTTCCATCGACTGTTTCAATTTCTTTGGAAAAGAATGGGTCGTTGATGCTTTTGGTGCGAACGTCAGCCCAAATAGTCACTTTTTGTTCATACAATGGCGTTTCATGGATCTCGTGGGAATTCTTCGTTCCCCAAATGCGGTAATCCAGTGTGAAATGAGCCTGATCGGTCATCAAAATTTATTTCCCAGGATTAGGCTTAGTGTCGACCATTCGAGCAACTGTTTGGTTATATTCCGCGACGTGACGTCGATGGTGTAACCAAAATTGTAAAAACGGAGGAGGTCACAATGCTTTGATTTTCACCATATTTTCAGGAAAGGTACATTGAACGAATATGTCATTTAAGTTGGTTGACCAGCCAAATCTGCCTATGAAAACGAAATGGCGACCATTTTAGACGAAATTCCGTGATTTCTGTTCTGGCCAAAGTATTCCTCCAATTTGTTCGATACTGAGCTTTAATAACTTTATAATGATGGTATTTGTTGAGAGAACTGATAGCTGTAGACCAGTGGGGAAACTGAGCAAAGTTCATCGCTGCTCGGATTCCGAAATTGGAGGACACGGTCAATGGACCGAGACAGTTGGAGACGATTGTTGCAGGAAGTGAAGGCCCGAGAGAGGCTGTAGCGCTACGAAGAAGAAGAATGTAGCTCATAATTAAAACATCCAAAGTCAAATTGTTGGAAATCAAATGTCAAAAAAAGTGCAAAACTTATTATTCTAGTTGTGAACAAACCTTCCAACACACAGGGGAGTGTTGATTGACGAGAGTATTCTTGAAAGCTAGCACTCTTTTAGTAGTGCTGCCTCCATGTATCCAAAGAAGTGTAGGACACCATAACGTTCGTTTGCAAATACCGATCCGGCAACGGTCTTTGGACTACGACTAAGATATTGAATTGGAACTGACATTTTGAGATGGTGGAGATGATACCTGTATTTTGGATCTAGCTGCATATCACGGTACTGCCAAAGCAACACTGGCGTGTGATTGACTTCAATCATAGTATGATACCATTTCCTCCTCAGTGAAACCTTGGCAGGCCTCGGAGGGTACTCGAAGTTCACACCGCTGAGTTAGTGGTGTAAGTTTGGTTGCGGCGAACTTCCAATTAGCGCTGATCTGGCTCTGAGCATCTGTCCCCATAAAGGCTTCTGTCAAGCCTCACATGGACTTCCTTAACTTCAAAAATAGCCATGGGACCAAAAAAACGACTACAGATACGAACAGTTATAGCAATTCCAAGTGGGGACCCAACAGATATAGCATCTTTGAAATCATCAAAAACAACAACTTTACTATACTCTCAAGATTCAAAGAAAGGAAACAAACGACGGCTTTTCATTCAATTGTCTGTTCGACAATTGAACAGCGTACGGAGGCACCCCAAAGTCGGCAAACAAATCTCACAGAAAATAAAACAGGACCGTTGCGCGATGTTGCTGACAACACCGAAAATGCAACTGAATCATTGTATCCAGAAACCGAAGTAGAAAAACTCTCTTCAAAGAGACGTTTGAGAAATACAATAGCCGTTGAGTGCTATCAGGAAGAAAGGTAAATCCAAAAAGTAGGAAGGAGATAGTGAAGAGAGTTAAATCTGAATATAACTCACAACAAACATTAGCATAGGTATAAGGAACGGGCTTCTAGAGCTAGAGGAGCTCTTAGACTGAACCGCATTACCGGCGAAGCTGGTTGAAAGATTAAAGGAGAGCAAAAGCCGAAAAAGAGCAGAAGGCTTATAAAGAGCTGAGAGCAAAGTCTACTGCGGAAGCGTAGATACTTCCATCAACAAACACCATTAAAACCATGAGCCTATGGTCCAATCGGGGAAGATCGAAATACAAGGAGGAAAGAGGAAGCCCTTAATGGGCATAAAACGGTGGATCAAGGGTTGCAGATAGTGCTAACAAAGTTAGCCAGAAAACGCTATCAAAATTATCCAGAAAATAAACTTCTCATCGACTTTCACCAAATGAAGTACCTGAGAGACAGGCACTGCTCGTAAAATTCAAGGATGGCCAATCCTACGCAGATGTGTAGCGGGAGGTTACGGGAGTTGTAAAGCCTGAAGACACCAAAACTGCCATTAAAGCAGTGCAATCAATCTAGTCTGGCCTTAGACTGGTCAAATTTGGAGTAGAGGCTAATAATAAGAAGGCTGTCTTCAAGAGAACAATTGTAACTTGGCTTGAGCCGATTGCAATGATCCAAGTCAGGGACATTTACTACATCATAGGTCTGACAGGTAGAAGAGGCCATGAAAAGGGAGCTTCCTAGCGTCAGAATTGTTAAAAGAGGCTCACACCAGAAAACAATAGGGGACAACATACAGCCATAACCAACCTGACTGATTAAGATGCCGAACAAATTCTGAATAAGTAAGATTAGAGGGATTACATGCATTCATGGCAAAGAGCAGTGCCTCTCCAATGCATTATGTGCCTTGGTTGTGGTCATACTGGACGGGGATTTAACGGACCCAGTATGAGCTCTCTTTGCTACAAATGTGGTGAAATGGGACATAAACGAAAACAATGTACGAGGAAGGCATACTACATCCTTTGAAAGGGAGCTGATCCAAAATTGGATTTGAAGCATATCGTACGATCAGGTAAGTGTTGAGTTTTCCAGGTGGCCTTGCCATGATAAAAGCCGAACCTCGAAGTTCGTTATCATAGTACTCTGACAAAATTAGTACTGCCGCCATTTGGGCAGTGAACCGATATCATCTTTCCAAGCAAAACTGAATGCTTTGAGGGACACTTACTTGAATGCAGCTCTGTACGTACTCATTGAGGAAGATTTCAATGCTAAAATAATCGCATGAGGAAGATGAGTCTTAGAGACAGTGACCAGGTTAGGACAATCCTCCATGTGGGCTTCAAAGAAACCATACCGGGGGTGACATTTGGCTTGAAGTTCCTAGTATGTACGCTACACAATTGAAGAGTATTAGAGGATTACTTAGCCATTAATCATGAGTACATTCTCCTTGAGATCCATGATGTTGTCTCCCAATGCTCATGGTCTTGATCTTCCACAGCGGAGTCGAATATTGGGAGGAAGGACGTCAAGAGGTTCATCGAGGTGCTCACGGTAGGTGCGCCGTTGCTGAAAGATTTACAGGAGACTGAAAATCGAGTGGTTTAAGACATTGTGAACTCAACTATCAACATCATCACGTCTGCTTGCAACACTTCTTTGTTCCGTGGGTAGCCTTGGCATGGCAAGCCTCCGTGTGGACTAAAATCGCTTAAAAGCAAAGAGAGTGTTTCAAGCTTCGATGTGAAACTCAACAGGCTTGGAACCGAGATGTGGCATACAAACGGTTAGCAGCATATAAACCGACCAGGATATGCCTTCGCAAAATGATTAACGGTAGTATGGCTCGCTGCTGGCAAGACCTAGAGGACAGTGTGAACAGGAAGCCATAGCGTTTTGGCTACAAGCTTGTCATGTAGGAGCTTGATGCCCTATGGAAGCCCTGCATATATGGAGTAAAATGAATTGACGAGTAAGTACGGACACTGGTCTCCGCTCATTCCATCCATGTTGCCGCTATTCACTCTTCTCGCGACTGGAACTGGTGGAGGTAGTCCTATTATTGAAATCAAGGGAGCTTCAGATCCAGATGGGGTTCCAGCTCAGGTGTTACAGCTCATCTATCACCATTGTCCTTACTTGTTGTTCAGTGTGTTCAACACTTGCCTGTGGGAAGGGGCTTCCAGGCACATTAAAAGGTAGTGGGGCTCGTACTCGTCAACAAAGTGAACGGGATCATGGGTCACCATCTGCATACCTCTGTTATATATGATTGACATGGCTGGAAAAGTGCTGAAGAAACTTATCAAGGGAAGATTCACTGACGAGATTCGTGCTGCTGGGGCCCTCGGCAAAATGGACGCAATTACAGACATGGCAAATATGGTCCAAAAGGTGGAGGCGTAGTCTTCAATACACATTTTTGGATTAATAGTGCCTAAAATAAATGGAATATTAAAATGTTCCTTAACAAGCACTATTTTTATTTTTCTTTTTTACTACATATCGACATTTCAGCGACTAATTGTCTCTTCCCTCCGTGGTAATATTGCCGCTGAGGAAGGAGACAATTGGTTCCCGAAATATCGGTATATGGCAGAAAAGAAAAATAAAAAAAGTGCTTGTTAGGGAATATTTTAGTCTTTCATATATAGTCTTACCGAGCAACGGGTGGTTCTCTTGATGACACTTGGCGTTTGGAACGCCTTCAATACCACTAGATAGGTGGATATTCTGGATACAGTGAAACCTCCTTTTCAAGCTCCAGAATATCTTATGTGGCCTTGGAGAGACTACCTGAAGAACGGGAGCCTGCTGTGTGATACGGTGCATGGCCAATGAAGGATAAAAGTTACATTAGGTGTTACTCAATGATTTTTCCTTGGTCCAGACCTGTGGAATATTCGAGTATAGTATGATAGGGTACTAAGGCTAGAGCTGCGAAACGAGGCACGCCTGATCGGCTATGTGGCTAATATTGTGGCGCTGGTTATTAGCTGCACCGTTGAACAAGCACAACTAAGACTAGGGATGATAATGTGCCGAGTGAGAGAGAGTTCAGTCTACAACTGCAGAAAGCCAAAGTGGAGATGTCAAAAGATTCACAGCCTTGCAGATACTCCATTGCTAGAAGGCTTGTAGAGGTCTACAAAGCTAACAGCTCAAGATATGATGAACTTAACTATAAGCATTATAACGTCTACTTGCAATGCTTCTTTGCCCTGTCGGAGACCCCGGGATGCAAAAGAATCTCCAATGTAAGGACGATCAGTATTGGGGAAGTATTGGTTGAGTCAAAACCATCTGTAAAGCACCTGGGGCTACTGATTGATTAACTATTCTGAGCTAGCAGGGTAATCGCTAAAAAAGCTGCTCAGTGTTGACTTATGGCCACCTTAGGGGCACCCAACCCATCAAGAAGGTGACTTTTAATGAGGCTCGTAGCGTTGATGCTAACATGGAGTCTTACTCTAAGCAGGAAGCTGTACCAAAAACACTTGGCACAGGCATAAAAAAGAAAGCACTGAGATTTCATCTTCTTATCCGACCATCTCTAATTTGATGATGCTAGTCATCGCAGGCATCATACCTATCGCCCTTCTTCCTGGAGAGCGCTGTACTGTCAACCCACGTCAGAACGAGAACACGAAGAAGACAGTTGCTTGCGAGGAGAATAGCGTTCAGATAATGATTTGCAGCAGTTCTGGGTGAACTACGCGAGAGAAAGATGGACTGCGTGCCTCATCCCTGATCTAAGGCTGTGGCTCAATCGAACGCACGATAAGACTAACTTCTTTTTGACAGAGCTCTTGAGCGCACATGGGTATTTTCAGCCTTATTTGCACAAGGGTAGCAGGTCACGTTCCCTCAACAATACGTTTTGTGCAGGAGGGAAAAACATTGCCTGGCACAAAATTTTTGCATGCACAACATGGAATAGACTGCGTTTGGATTGCTTAAAGGAAACAGAAGAGCTCTGCTTGGATAGTCTAATTGAGAAGACGCTTAGGTGGGTTGTCAAATACAACCATGTGGCATATTATATTCATTCACAGAAGCCAGGAACGTCAATCTCCCGGGTTGGGTCCCTCTTCCTCCCTCACCTACCGCGAGAGGAGGAAACCTACAACTTGAACGCGCTCCGTGGCGTAGCGAAATGAGGCTTAGCCTGAAGTAATGTGTGTAATGGTTCCAGGCTAGCTTTTCAGGTTAACAGAGGAAGTTTTTAATGGGTAGCCTAGAAATCTAGCTTATCGGGAAGCTTTACATTTAGAAAGTAAATACGTTTCATCTGCTAACAAAAAAAATAGAAGAAAAATTTCTTGATAAAATGATATAGCAATTTAAATGCATATTGTACTAGCTCTGTTTTTGCATGATCATTCATCAAAGCAATTACCTGGACATCAAGTACTAAAATGTTAATTATTTTCGACACTGAAGTGCATAAGACTAGAAATATCAGTGAAATATCTAGTCGGAATTGAGATATCACTTACATTTTTGTGGTTGGAAGGTGGAGGCTATTTACATCCTTAGTGTGGGCTCCCAAAATTTCTAGACTATCCATTTAACACCTCCCTTAGCAATCTGAGAACCGAGCCTACGCCTGTTTCACACATTATTTCGGAGAAAGCCTCATTTCTCATGCCGTAAGGCACCACCAGGTTACAGTGAGAGGGTATGAAGGAAGAAACAGCGCTGGATAAGAGACCTCTCCACCCTCAATGCCTCTAAATGCTCCTTCTTCGCAATTAGAACAGCCTGAGCGTAATATGCCTCCTAGCTTTATTTGCCAACTGATCTGAGCATCTCTCTGGTTAGATCATCTACAGGAGCTCTGCTAATCCTTAATAAGGCCACCGTGTCAGCTGCCCCACGCGAGCAAAAAATATGTGGAAATCACTCTCGACCTACCCAGCGGAGAAAACACAATTTACAGACATTCACTTGCCAATCCTCTGCAAATAAAACAGAAAAAATCCAGCTCCACTAAAAAACAGGGTCAGATAGAAGTCAATCTTACCATGGCTACGACTGAGCCATAGTCCTAAGTCAACAATGAAGGTAGTTGTCAAGGGCCCAAAAAAAGTGACAACCTGGTGCAGCATCATCTAACAAAATATGGTAGGTGGGGTTAAACTCATCAAAATGGCGTGCTAAGGAACAACCAGAGAACCTTCGTGCAGAGACCAGCCATAATGGACAGCGCCTGATAGAGATAAACTAGCATAGGCTTCACAGGAAGCTCTACATACTTTTCACTTCGAGACATGCACAAAAGAGTGTGGGCATCCCTAAACCATCATATATTAAATCGGGCTGATATTTCCAGAAGCTATTCACAGCATCCACAACATTTACTGAAACTATGAACATTCCAGAAGCAGAACAAGAGATCCCAGTTTCACCACTAACCAGAGAAAAGGTACAGGCAGCAATTAGTCTCCTCAAAAAAATAGGGCTCCTGGAATAGATGGAATACAAGCAGAAGTCATCTAAGTATCCATCTCCATGTACAAATATGCAGGATACGGTCAGAGGAGCAGTTACCTTAGAACTGGCGAAAAAGTATAATAAACTATGGCCTCAAAATTATAGAGGGCAATGCTTTATTGTGTACATCATATAAAGATCATGAAAAAATTAAAACCGCATTACGAAAGTATAAAGGAGAGTATCGAGGAGGCTTTTGAAGTACGTGGTCTACAACTTACCAAATATTCCCAGTCAACGAGGTGCTACAAAAGTGCTGGGAATGTAATATCAATGTGCGCAAACTCTTTGTAGAGTTCAAGCAAACATATGACAGTGTCGAAAGAAATACCCTGTCCAAAATAAAATTTGACTTTGACGTCCCAACCAAACCATTCCATATGGTCAAAGTCATTACGCTAAGCACAAACTTCCTGGTTAAGGTCAACGACAAACTAACAGATAGCTTCACTATACAATCAAGCTTTAACAACACATCACACATCACACACATCATAAGGAAAGCATCAGCTAAAACCTCTGGTACACTTATGTCCAAGTCCACACAATTGGTAGCATATGCTAATAACGTCAATGTTATAGCAGGTTCAATCCAAAGGAGCATACCTGGTCATAACATCTCAGACAAACCAAATTAGCCTATAAGTTAAAGAAAGTGATGCTAAATTCATAATTCAAACGAGGAAGAAGTCTGACAAAACCTGACCCTATGAGACTATGACCTTGAAAGTGTGAATAACTCTGTGTATATTGAAGCCAACGTAAACAGAAAAGGTGCCAAAAAGAGGATGAGATTGGACGCCGAACAAACACCGCAAATAAAATTTATTACGCCGTACCTCCGATTCTAAGGTTAACGTTGTGCACCGGCAAAATAGGGTCCATATTTACAAATCACTAGATAAACCTGTGCTGCTATACGAAAGTGAAACATGGACCCTGATAAGCGAATTTGAATGCTTAGTGCTCCGGAAAATCCCAGTGAAGCCCAGTGAAACAAGGAACAGAGTGGAGACTACAGTACAACTATGAGTACATTGAACTATTTGATGAACCACCTGTATCTACTGAAGTAAAGAGTTACGCAAAATGCTATGTGCGGTTTATGTAGAAAGAACAGAAGAAAACCGGCTATCCAAAAAAATATCAAAGGGCAAGGTAACCGAGGAAACCGAGGACTTGATTGGAAGACATAATGAAGCTGACTACAGATTCTTGCTGGGAGTTATTAACTGGCAAACAAAGTCGCAAAACCTTGGAGTTCGGAGTAGATTAATTCTGAAAGCTAAGGCCCGGCATGGTCTGTCACACGATACATGATGATAAAGCCTACAGTTCAACTTTAATTCGATTTTAAAAGCTCTAAATAAATGACTCTTGAAGTAATAAAGCTTTCAATGAATACGTGCTTTTGAAGTAGGCACCACTGGCTTATTTTTCTTTTAAACTTTGGGGATCCGCTTCACGCTTTTGTACAGAGCCCACTTTTGATCCGCAGTTACCATCCGTCAGAGAAATCTTTCATCAGTTTGACGGGTAAGAGGGAAAACAGCAACCCACCTCGTTTTCTTTGTTGCTTTACGAAATTTCGTGGGGTACTCAAGCATTCAGGTTTACAACACATCTTTTTGTTTTAATCCAGCAAAAGTCTGACTAGACAGTCTTAGCCTTAAAAAAAAGAAGTCAAAGAATATATTAATCAGCAAAATAATGAGTTACAATTTGTTTTCTTTTTAGGAGGACGTGCTGAAGCACCAAAACCTGCAAAAACTGGCGAAGGGCTAAAATCGAACTCAACTATCATCTCAACATTCCGTATTCGAGCTGACGAATGCAATCGCCTATGGGTAATGGACACCGGTCTTGCAGATATTCTTGGCAGTCCAAACCAAATCGCTCCACCAGCCCTCGTTCTCTTTGACCTCACCACAAACGAGTTCTTACGTCGTTACACCTTCCCAGAAAGCAACATCAAAGAAGATACTTTCTTCGCTAATATTGTAAGACCATATAACCAATCTTTTAAATATGTTTCTAAAAATATTCCTTCCAGATCGTCGACGTAGATAAAACTGACTGCGAAAATGCTTACGCCTACATTCCTGATCTGGGCACATACGCCGTTGTTGTCTATTCCCTCAAAGAAGACAAATCATGGCGAGTTAAACACAATTTCTTCCACTTCGATCCTTTGAACGGTGACTACAATGTCGGTGGTGTGAACTTCCAATGGACTGATGGTGTATTCGCTATGGCAGTTGGTGATAAGAAACCAGATGGCACTAAGGATGTTTATTTCCATGCTTTGTCCAGCACCAAAGAGTTCGTTGTTCCCAACAAGGTTCTTCAAAATGAAACTCATGCGACCAGTCCTGCTGCTTACTACGACTATCAATTGTTGGGCGAACGTGGTCCTAATGGGCAATCTTCAGCGGAAGTTTACGATAGGGAAACTGGTGTAGTTTTCTATACACAAGTCAACAAGGATGGTGTTGGATGCTGGAATACGAAGAAACCATATACGCCCGATACTCAAGGATTGGTTGATTCAGATTCATCCACACTTGTGTTCCCCAATGACTTGAAGATCGATGAAAATGGATATCTTTGGGTCCTTTCAGATCGTATGCCTCTGTTTATTTATAAATCATTGAAGGAGGATGAAGTGAATTATCGTTTATTGAAGGGAAAGACACGAGAACTTATTCGTGGTACTCCTTGCGATATTGAATAAAATGTCAAAAATTTCATGTTAGATTTTAAGTTACTTTTATTAGAAATAAAAGAAATTATTTCTTAAAAATAATATTGAGTTTGTATTTGATATTGTTTTTCAAGGTTCCATAGCTAAACAGATACTGTAGAAGTAGTACAGAAATGTCCCACTAAACTTCTTCATTTAGGGTGAGACACATATATAGGGTTATCCATTTCGTGGTAGGAAAGTATAACCCTGCCATTTGACATCTGTCAGAATTAAATGTCATCCAATGTGTGTTTTTTTTAAGTTGAAGGTTTGCCATTTAGAAAAATGGATCGTTTAACAGTCAAAGAACGCGTTATTATAAAAATGGTGATTCTGCTGTATCAACATTTAGGGCTTTACGAGCCAATTACGGTCGACATAATCGACCTACAGAGCAAACAATTTCGAACATACTGAGAAAATTTGAAGAGACTGGATCGGTTATTGATATTGCAAGGCCTGTGCATCATCGCAATATTCGTTCTACTGAAAATGTCGCTGTCATTGCTCAAAGTGTGGAGGAAGACCCGAATTTGTCGATTCCTCGATGTGCTCAACATTTGGGCTTGTCTTACGGCTCATTGTGGCGAATTTTGCATTTGGATTTGCATCTCCACCCGTACAAAATCCAACTCGCTCAAGAACTTAAACCTCAAGACCATACACAACGCAGAATATATGCGAATTGGGTGATTGAACAACAAGCCATTGATAACGATTTTTCGAACAAAATTTTCTTCAGTGATGAGGCTCATTTTTCGCCCAGTGGTTACGTAAATAAACAGAATTGCCGCATATAGGGCTCTCAAAATCCTCAGGTGATCACAGAAAGGCCTTTGCATCCGGAAAAAGTGACCGTTTGATGTGCATTATGGTCTGGTGGTATTATTTTTTTGAAAATGATCTAGGAAAAGCCATTGCAGTCAATTCTGCCCGCTATGGACGGATGTTAACCGATTATTTTGGGAGAGAAATTGAAGATTATGATCTGGAGAACATGTTGTTCCAACATGACGGAGCCACAAGCCACACAACACAGGCTAATCGAGCACTTTTGCAAGAGAAATTTCCAGGACACGTTATTTTTAGATTGAGTGATGTCAATTAGCCCGCGAGATCCTGCGACCTAACACTTTTGGATTTCTTTTTATGAGGCTACGCAAAAGATCGTGCTTACGCAAACAATCCTCAAAATCTTGAGCAATTGAAAACCAATATTCGTGGAGTTATGGCCGAGATATTGCCGGAAATGTGCCGAAAAGTCATTGAAAGTTACCTCAAAAGGATTGAGGCCTTTAAGAGGTTCTGTGGAGGCATTTGAATGATATTGTGTTTCACGTGGCAAGGTTCAATCTTCATATTGAATAAAAAATGTTGTTTCCGTCTGAATATTTTATGTATTTTCTTTCCAAGCGTAAAATGGATAACCCTATAGTTGGCGAAGAACGTTCGAATTATTCCTTATTTCCTTGAACTATGTAGCAACTGTGGTAGAAAATATTTGAATAGTTCCTCAGTTTCAAGAATTTTCTGATAACTACCAATTGTCGTCAATCATTATTTTACCAAAACAGCTTGATATTAACTCATAAACATGAATATAAAATCTATTTAATTCAGTCATATAGAATCAAGTATATTTATCCACATTATTCAAGAAAACTTCTTTCTGATTTTCACAATTTTTAACCGACTTCCAAAGGAAAGAAGGTTACCAATTCATCATGTAAATTTTTTATGGCTTTTTTATGTATGCTTACGCATAACTTTTGAACGGAGATAGATAGAAGGGTCCTGTTTTCTGCTAATTTTACTTCTTTCTTCCTGTTAGACCCCATTTAAAGGACAAAAAAATCGAATAACGGTAAAGGAGTTTCACCGTTAAAACCACAAATTTTCGAGTTTCACCCTGATTTTTCTGCATAACTGATCGACGCGTGTAAGGATTTTGATTGTAGAAGTTTCAGATGAAGGACAACATATTGAACTAAAATGTATCGGTACAGAATTGTAACCCTTTCAAGGTTTCAAGGACTCTGTAGATATTAACATTTCAATATGATACATTGATGTCAAGAAATTGAATTTTGATGATCATTCGTACGAAAAATACCAATTATTTTGCAGTCTTCAAGGATTTGATGGAGATACCGATTTTTTGGTAACGAATGATAAAATTGATGAATAACTTTCATTTTCTGCATAAACGGTACACTTTAACCTATCATTTCTACCGGAAACTGTAGTGAACTTATGGATGTTCAGGGTTCGTAAAGGACTGCAGTGCTGGTCTGCTGCCTCGGCGAGCGAAGATATCAGTGCTCGCCAGAATTGGCCTTGCCTGAGGATGCGTGAATGCGCTAGCCATCTTCAATTCTTGACAGGAGCAACTTCTTTCTGCATGTTCTCTTTGCAGATGCAATTTGTCCCTGGTCCATAGGCCGTATCATGGGTCAGGCTGCGAAGGGAACTCTACATTGAGACGGAAGAGCTCACCCCGGATAATATAGTTGCGGTGATGCTCAAATCGGTTGCCTAATGGAACCAGGTGGCACATTATGCTCGGGCAGTCCTAAAATATAAAAGGGACTCACAGCGCTGGGGCTGGGGGATCGCTCTTCTGGCATTTCCTCTTCCCCTCTTTCCTCCCGCTAGGAAAGGGACTCCCCAGCTTGAAGATGCCCCACGGCGTAACAAAACGAGACCTGGCCCGAAGTTATGTGTCAAACGGTTCCAGGCTGAGTTCTCAGATTGACAGGGGAGGTGTTTAGTGGGTAGTCCAGTCGCGCATGGGAGTCCCACACTCTGTGCATAAATAGCATTCACCTCCCTACCACAAAAAAAAAACAAAAAAAAAATAGGCCGTATCAGCGCAATAACATTTGGGGGCAAAAACTTTGCGAAGATTTGGCCATCAGAAGATTAAAGATAACTTGCAGCTAGGTGTAGAAGTGCGTTGTCAAGTTTTTCAAGTCTAGATGTTTACTTACTTAAGGTACAAAAATCTTTTCAAACCATTCTTGGAAAATCTGCTGGTTCATCCAACCTTTTTTTGGTGAAATAATCAACCGGTAAATTTCCTGCTCGGTTTTTTAGATTTACCGATTGTAACAAGCCTTAATTTCTGAGTACCTGCAGCGTTGCTGCATGGCATGATTGTAATTTTTTCTTTGTTGCTTTTGTGACCTGCCGCTTTCTGTTCACTTTCAAATGCTAATGTACGAGTAGGAAGCCACTTCCAGAAAAGTCCTAATTCATCAGCATTATAAGTTTGGTCATATGACAGACACTCAAATAACATAAACCCTTCAAAATCACGTTGAAAATCATCAGCTGCTCGTTGATTATCACTCAGTTTCTCTCCGTAAAGACCAATCTCTCAGATTCCATGACCTTTTTTTTAAATGATGCAACTAACCAGACGATGCATCAAAATCTCCCTCCGGGCCCAATAAATCAGTCTAGATCGTCATATATCAATTTTTCATGGTTTTCCGGTGTTTTACCCCAGAAACACTTCCGATACAAATGCCAACAGTTTTTCTTTCTGCTTCGATACGTCTCACGCAGTTGTTTCCCCGATCCCGTAATTCAAACACATCTGATCCCCTGAAGCGCCATTTTCTATTTCCGAAACCATTTCATGTTTTTCTGCAACAGTTAACACAACCTTCTTTCGTTTTTCAGCCATTATGGTTTACAGCACTAATAGAAAATTTCAGAAACTATCAAAACAAACAAAACCTGAGCACTGCACTGAAAAAGAAGCTAAAATACAACTTATCACCCAGGCGCATCGTTGTCATAGCAACAGAGCAACGCTGGCGGTAAGAGGACGGCTTTTTGGTTAATACGCAAGCCTTTAAGCCGTCTGCGAACAAAAAAATTTCATTTTAGACCATTTCCCAGTGCTCGCGGATAATGCGCACCACGGATAATCGGGGATCTACTATATATATATATATATATATATATATATATATATATATATATATATATATATATATATATATATATATTTGCGGCCACTAAGTTTAATGTCCTGGGAAAGTGAAAACGCGCACTTTTTTTTAAATTAATTTAAAAGTTTATTTAAGGGGCCATCCATAAATTACGTAACGCAAAAATCTGTCGTTTTATATCCACAGTTTGCACAAACTCTGAGAATCAATTCTTCATGGATAGATGGGCAAAATAAATCATACGGTACCTACAACTTAACAACAAGTATTACTTATGTAGCTTCAAAACATTTTCACTTTCAATTTCATCAATATCTAACCTGCTTGAACACAGGGGCATGATGTGCAAAATTTCCAGCCAATTGTACAAACAGCGGCACAAATTGCCCATTTGCAATGTTGGTTTTTGTATGAATCATGAGACCTTCATCGATTTTAGAACTAATTTTCAACGGCGGAGGTAAGAAGCGGGTTGATAAAATAGACTTTAGGCAACTTCTTTTTGGTCCACAACATTTTTTAGAGTCACATTTGACAATTTGCAACAAATATTGCGCTTCTCGAACGTGATAATACCAAACTGGGTCGACGTCGATTAAAATTGGTAAGAACTCCTCAGGGTCGATGTACTCAGCTTCGATTTTGTGACCATCAATGACCAACGAGTTCTAAACTTCACAAAAAACTTCTCCTGCGTATTTAGATTCTGTTTTTCCAGATTATCATAAACAGTTTTTCCGTGGCTGAGGTTAGAGCCAAAGTGCACGTACGGCAAAATCAGTCCAGCTAGTTCATGGCTAAGTGGAGCCATTCGACGTTCCATACGATTCAAGGCACTTCTCCCGGGAGCATTTGTAAAGATAAAAAGTGCGTCCAAATCGTAGGTTTTGAAACGCTGGACAGCCATGTTAATGACTTTGTCATAACGTGGATTTTCATCTGGTCCTCCGTCGGTTTGATCGAGCAGTCATCCATTTTGCAATATGGTTCGAAGTTGGCAGATTGCAGAACTCGGTCAAAATCATTAGAGTGCGTTAAGGCATCCGAAGAACTATGTTTGCAGCTCCGAACAGCCATGAATGTTGGACCAGAATATGTGACTGCACTTGGATCCCCCAACCCGTTTTCTTTTATAGCCTTCGAAACGTAGACTGATGGATTCAGTTTATGCTTTTCAGCTTTCACCCAGTCGAGTCCGGCAAAGTAACTCTGTAAACCATATGCATCAAGATGGAATATTGTTTATTAGCTGCATTGATTCCTAGAGGTATTCGTGCTTTATCTTCCTGCGAGAGGAAAAAGACATCATGAGGACCTAATAGGGATGCCACAGACCCTAACGCCCTTATTGTCGCGATGCAGAAGTCGCTATCCTCGTGACGTTTGTGTTCCCTGGTTTGGGTACGTGTTAACCTGACGGGGGCAGTTTTGACGTGCCGCTTGCCTTCCGTCGAGTTCGATATGCGAGGAATGAGACGCAAATACGTAGCGCTCCTGCTTATCTCGAATCCCACCTTTTTCAACTGCGGATAAGCTCTGTCCTCCTTCGATCATCTGCTCCACTGCCAAACACAGCCAAGTCGATTATTGTTTCTAGAAGTCCAGGTTGTTCGTTTTCTAAGCGTGGACGTCCGCTCGTGGATTTGATTTTTAAAATATCTGCCAATGCTGGATGTTCTTCGACTGCTGCCTCTAATTTTGTTTTTTTTTTTTTTTGAATGTTCTAAATTGTTTTTGTCGTTCAGCACTTTGCCTTTTTCGTTTTAAAATTTGCTTTTCATTATGCAAATCTTTATATACTGCTCAATCATTCTATCTGTTTCATCGGTTCCCAGTCCAGCATTTCTTGAGGTCAGCAAATGGTTCAGTTTTGTTTCCAGATCTCTGATTTTTTCTTCACAGGCGAATTGCGCGAATGTTTGAGATTTGGGCGTAGACTGATTGTCCGGGCATGTGGATTGCCCCGGAGATGATGCGCAAGATGATTCTGGTGACAATACATCAGAACTCGAGGTAGTTCCGTCATTGTCTGGAACCGCCGATATCCGGGCAGATGAATTTGTCTTTTTTTGCGCTGCCTACGGATTTAAACAGGAAATCAAACTAATGAAAACAACAAAACAAAAAAGCGGTTCGATTGGGCTCAAGTTTAATAATTTGAAATACTTTATCATTGCAAAAAATAACTTTAAGCAATAGAACAATTTACCTTTGCGAAGAAATACTTGATTGATGATTTTTTGCAGGCAGTCTTATCTTTCAATTGTTTTATTTTTGCATTTGCTGCCGCAGCAAGGTCAGCTGGCTTTTTATTTTGACTTTGCAAGTCTTTCCATAATTCGTTCGTTTTATTCTGACAGAACAATCCTGATTGATCGAAGTACCGTACTTTGACAGCCTCATACAAACATTGGTACATTGTTGTATTCATTTTTGCTGAAAAACAGTGCGAAATGAGAACTCTATTGTTGACTAATTTCCAAAACAAAACAGGAGAATGTGAAGTTAGGTTATAGCAGGGCTGCCAACGTACTCAATTCGATCGATATCGATATCTTTATACACATTTAGATATCGACTAGAGAAAAGTGTGGGGACATTCATGTGGTGATGTTTTTGAACGATAATTGTAAGTATTATTTCATGGTGATTTTTTTAAACAAAAATTTGGAGGTTGTTTTCAAAATTATGTAAAAATTTTATTCCTGAAGTACTAAATTAATTTCAAACAAGTTGAGTAAGCAGGAGAGTGCTCTACCAGAAGGTCTTTGTAAACATCCTAGGGTTAGAAACATGTTTTCTAATAGCGTGAATCGATAACTTGATTTATTTATCCAATACTTGGATATGAAATCGTTCAAATTTATGTTAAAGATGCCCAGTTTCTTTCATAAGCACAGTGCAGCTGCCATTTTGATATAGCTTAAATGATTGTTCTGAATGTTCGGCCAATTTGACAAATTCAAGTTAAACACTATTCCTTAAATTTTCATGAAAATTGAAAGAACATAAAAGTGCCTAGGTCAATTTGAAATATGTATCAACCATAAACACGTGTTATTGTTGTTGCAATTCCATACAGTTGAAATCGCTATAATTCACTTGATTATGATTCGATCTCAATTAAATTTTGTGAACGTACATATCTTATATCATGCAAAATTTCAAGAACTGTAAGGGTACTGTTTTGATTTTATGGGCAAAAATGTGAAATCTACAAATCATACTATTGTCGCGTGTTTTCGGTTCGCGGCCAATAATTTTAACATTCCGGGAAAGTGAAAACGCAATGTCTTTTAAATTAAATTAAAAGAGTTTATTTAATTTCGAAAATGCACAATAATCGGTTTAACACTTTCACTACTTTTAATTTTCACTATTAAAAAAATCTAACACTTGTCCATAAATTTCTTATCGTAATTGTCTTCTAAATCGCTTCACTATTACGAAACACACTATCGCAGTTCTTATCGCGGTCGAATGAATGATGATCCCCCCATTCATCCAGCTCGCCTTTATATAGGGTCTGTAGTCATTCAACCCAGTTCTCGTACATTGGCGAGTTCGCGGGAACATTCGAGTGACTGCAAATGAATGGAGCAGTGACTCACTTTCAAATGTTGTTCATGCTTGTTGGGTTCTCGTGGTTTCGAGTAAATTCGTGTTCTTCATTGTTGTGAAAACAATTGCGACAGTAGCTCGCAGAATTATTTGTACATGTAACACTATTATTGACAAAGTTGAGTGAATTTCGATTTCTGAGGTATTTGTTGCCCTTGTACTCATAAAGGCCTACATTTGTGGTAATTTTCAGATTTTTCGGCTCAAAGGTGCCAAATCGCGAAGGGGGGGGGGACACAAATTTTTCGTACATTATGCCTTCCCCTGGACCCCCTAATTCATAAAATGATTTTTTTTCAGATTCTAAAAGGTCTAATCAAGACCTTTCATTTGAAACTCCACCGGACTATCTTTAGTTAAAAAAAAATGTTAAGGGTTCATTCGTTATTAAGGGGGACTCCCTGAAAAAAATTTTAAATTTTTGAGCGACCACCACTTTTGACCTATTCACAAAGTTTAGGCATTCTAGCTTCTATAGTTTCTGAGGAAACTAGCTGTGACGCAAGGACAGACGGACAGATAGGTCACGAAACTAGTAGGTCTTTGTAAAAATTTTTTACAAAGACCTAAAAAGCGTTACGTAACGTCGTAAATTTATCCCTCCCCCCCTATGTCACACTTCATAACGCTAGAACAGAACCACCCCCCCCCTAAGAGCGTTACGTAATTTATGGATGCCATGGTAATACTAAAACCGCACAATAATTAACATCACTTTTTTACAAATCACACTTTAGTTTACTTTTCACTTGTCCCATCAATTTATGTTTCCAATCTCTTGTCACGGGAGCCTTCCACACACACAAGAAAATAAACAAACGGAAAAACAAAGAAACAGAAAAAAAATATAATAATGTCGCGTGTTATTGGTTCGCGGCCAATAATTTTAATGTTCCGGGAAAGTGAAAATGCAATGTCTTTTAATTTAAGTTAAAAGAGTTTATTCAATTAAATAAAATGCACAATAATCAGTTAACACTTTCACTAATTTTAATTGTCACTATTAAAATTATCTAACACTTGTCCATAAATTTATTATCGCAATTGTCTTCTAAATTACTTCACTATTACGAAACACACTTTTCTACTACTCGAAGAATATCGCTTCCCACACACAATCGCAGTTCTTCTCGTGGTCGAATGAATGATTCCCCCCATTCATTCAGCTCGCCTTTATATAGGGTCTCTACCTATTCACCCATTTCTCGTTTATTGGCGAACGTTCTACCGAGAGGTACCAGGTAGATTCGAGCAAATTCATGAATGGAGTGACGTCACTTGCAGATGTTGATCATGCTTGTTGGGTTCTCGTGGTTTCGAGTGAATTCGTGTTCTTCATTGTTGTGAAAACAATTGCGACAGTAGCTCGCAGAATTATTTGTACATGTAACAATAAGTTCTCCGCGAGTATAACTTCCCGAGCCAACTAAAGTCGAGGTTTAACGATGTATGTAACGCTTTATATTTTGTATCACACTTAGAAATTAGAATTAAGTAGGTTCTTAGCAGATCAACGAGCACTTCGCTGACAATGCATTCAATCATTGTGCTGAAATATCGAAAGCGTGCGATTAATTTCACCGAATCGGACCGGCAAATACTGATGGAAGTGTACCGGTTATAACTTTAGCCGGGCTGACGAGTTTATCGGATTTCCTAAGCGAGCTTCCCGTATACAGATTTCATTTCGAGTGTAACGTCCCTAAATAAATCGTTACTGTTCCATACATTGGTAGCTGATGAATCCAAAAACCTATTTTCGGTTCGTGATGATAATCTAGTAAGGCAACTAGTTAATGCGATAGAACAAACAAGCTCAGATCATATAGAACTAAAGCCACAATACGCTTATAATCAACTTGGCACAAATATAAATGAGACGCCGGAATTATTGCAAGGCACTTACACGTTTAGGCCTATCGTATTTAATACTCCTCCTAGCCAACGGATACAAATTAACAATTCAGTAAATACAAATTCTCCTGTATCAACTCAACAACAGCAACCAAGAAGCTGTACGACACATCCACAGCAAATTCAAGATGTATTTCAACCTCCTTCCGGCCAGAAGAGTATGGTTACCACGCTCAACATCCAGTTATCACCGCGACACCAAACAATAGCAATATGCATATATGATATGAGACATGGATCAACAGGTGTAGGACATGTTTCGAATGCGATATCCCATAGAAATGTTGTAAACATAAATAATTATCAGCCTGTGGATGCATCTACTCAACAAAATGCACTACGCGCCAGCAACAAGCTGCAATGCAACGGCAGCAATATTACCATCAATCGCATATTCAAGTGCAGAAGCAAGCCTGTGGATGCATCTACTCAACAAAATGCACTACGCGCCAGCAACAAGCTGCAATGCAACGGCAGCAATATTACCATCAATCGCATATTCAAGTGCAGAAGCAAGCCCAAGGTAACCAGCCACACATTCAGCAGCATCCACCAACACATAGCACATTTGGATACGATCGCGAACACAATATAGGACGGAAAAGGTGTCCAGCAGATATCCGGACGGCAGTAGAAATGTAGGCGGAAGTGGGGGAGCAGGTATACCATATGTTGAGCAACATGAATTGAATCTGTCATCTGCATCGAAGCAGCAGCAGCAACAACAACAACATCAACCATCATCACGTCATAGCTCATCAAATGTTTCATCGTTCCATCACCATATTATGGCATTTAAAGCTCGCAAGATGCCAGCTCACACGACACGCGGGTAATGCTGTGAATGCGATGAACTGGTGGAACATCGAAAAGCTCCCTGATAGGAAAGCGTGGCCACCAGAGGGGATATAAGACCCCGGATGGAGCTTGGAAACCTTCTTTTTCGACTGCGGCATTTTACCAAGAGGGAGCTCAAGTTTTTTGGCGAAATTTTTGGAGGATTAATTTTTTTTGGCGAAATCTTGGGAGGATTGACTTTTTTGGCTGAATTTTTGGAGGATTCAAGGAGGTCTTCGGATGAACGAGAGGAGCGTCTCTACGACCGAGGTGGATCGATGGCAGGAGTTGGCGGCAACAAGATTGGGGGCCCCCCGAGTCGAACAAGCCGGTTGAATGGTGCAAGTTGGGTATAACCTTACATATATATATATTTCTTGCTTAAATAACTTGTATATATTGTTAATCCGTATAATTAAAATTGTTTTTGGTGATTTAGAGAAAAAAAAAAAAGGTGATTTATAAATTGTGAAGTTGGCTCGGAAAGGTATAACCTTACACATATATTTCTTGTCTGAATATCTTATATATATTGTTAATCCGTGGGATTAAATTGTTTTTGGTGATTTCGCGAAATTGGTGATTTAGGAATTGTGAAGTTGGCTCGGAAAGGTATAACCTTACACATATATTTCTTGTCTGAATATCTTATATATATTGTTAATCCGTGGGATTAAATTGTTTTTGGTGATTTCGCGAAATTGGTGATTTAGGAATTGTGAAGTTGGCTCGGAAAGCGAGGTGGCATTCCCGTACGAGCGACGCCCCGCGTGTGGAAGGCTCGAGGGTGCTTCACCGCCACGTGGTGTGACTCCGAAATTGTTCCGAGCTCATCCCTTGTTTTAGTTTCCCCCGCCCTAGTCGTGGTCGCGGTTAGGGAGGATAGGCGGTGCATGGTCGCATTGCGCGTCGTGTCGCGGACAGTGTTGATGCGAGCCTTTTGGCGAGTCGCGATTCTCGCTTGGCGACTCCTGTGGGGCTCATTGGCAAAGCGAGTGGCACACGGCCCCTCTCCATTGGGCTAACCGGGTTTGAGGGCCCCAGTCAGGAGCTCCACCAGAGGGCACGGAAGTTACATTCAGTCGCGAAATTGTTACACTCTTCAAATATATTACGAAAACCCTTTACTTCACTATCAATCAATATCGCCCTTAGTTCACGCTCTACTCTGATCGCATTTTTACTATTACTATTTCCCCATCCATTCAGCTCAGCTTTATATAGGGTCTCTAGTCATTCAATCCATTTCTCGTATATTGGCAAATGTTCTGACGAGAACTACCTGGGATATACGAGCAATTCTGAATACCCGCAGTGACGTCACTTTCAGATAATGATCCTGGATTACTTGCTCCATTCTTGTGCTTTTGAAGACATGCTTTTGACGTCAGCCGTTTACTTTTCTTGCTTGCTTCTTTTCAATCAATATTGATCATGATGTTATTAATAGTTGCGACAAAAATTACGACAGTAGCTCGCAGAATTGTGTGGATATGTAACAATATATATATATATATATATATATATATATATATATATATATATATATATATATATATATATAAATATATATATATATGTATATATATATATATATATATATATATATATATATATATATATATATATATATATATATATATATATATATATATGTATATATTTATATATATATATGTATATATATATATATATATATATATATATATATATATATATATATATATCTACATATGTACCGAGATTTATGTCTGAAGGTCGCAATTTTGCTTTAAATTTAGCCAAATTATCAGAAATTAAATATTTTAACTAGTTTTGTTAAGCGAAACCAAAACTTCGGCTGTTTTAGACGAAACTCCATGATTTCTGTTCTGGCCGAAGTATAGCTCCGATTTGTACCAAATTTGGTACAAAGATCTATTCAAGTGTTAGATAAAGCGCACTAAAAGAAAATGGGGGCGGCTCAAAAGTCGAAAAAAGTTAAATAATAAAAAAATAATTCAAGGTCAGGTTAGAATATCAAAATCCCAGCTAGGCAAAGTTTGAAATTCGAAAACTTCTTAAAGCTATAATTCATTTTAGATTTGCCACTAATAAGGGTGAAGTAAAATAACTTCTAGAAAAAAAGAAAACGGACTTCAAAATGCCCTAAAAAGAATGAAATGAATTTGATGGAAGCGGCGCCCAATCAATTTCCTCATTTCAACATAAAAGCTTCCAACATGTGCACCATCACAAAAGAAACGGAGAAAAACTGATATGATACCGCTTCCATCAAAGTTGATTCATCCTTTTAGGGCATTTTGGGTTCGGGCTTCTCTTTTTTTTCTCTAAAGGGTTTTTTTAACGAAGAAGTTACTAGACTTGATATTTCCCTGATTTAAGAGAAATAGTGAAATGAAATACAAGCAAGTAGATAAATTAAAGCTTACGATTTTGCATGTGACCACAGCACTTCACCGTCTGCGAAAATGTTTCATTTGAAGATTTTATTCTTTGCGAATTAATTTACTGTTCATGTTTCATGCAACTGTACTGTCAATTCTATGAGTTTTATTTTAAGCAAGATAGAAACTATCTTTTTTAATGCAATGTCTGTTCGTGGATATTGTTTGTGGGTTTGCTTTGATGTTAACAATGAAACTATGACACTTTTTTCTAAGAACTTGGTTAAGACTTTCATATAGAGGTTGAAGAGGTCCCCTGACCGTGAGTTAGGGATAGTCCCTATCATAAACTCGTAAAGCATCAATAAGATAAGGTTCGAAGAAAGATACAATAAAATAAAACCGCAAAATATCCTTTTCCTAATCTTTCTTGTGGTATTTATGCGTAATTTGGAGAGGAATTTCGGTCGCATGTGTACCGCTAGCAGACTAAATCCAAACTACAAAAACCAGCCACGATTTAAAACGCGCCAAACAGCTTCCACCGACTCAACTTTAACTTACATTACTTTCGTTCCTTTTCCCTTCGATTCGAGGAAAACAACCACACAAAACCGTTAACTAAAAATACACGCTACTACTGAAAACTGCTACCCCCATAGACCCGAGGATAATGAGGTCGCCATAAGGCTCCTCCTGGGATGACAGGTAACGATTCTGACTGAATCCGGACTACACTTTGGACGATGAACTTGACATAACCTGCGGTTGTAGCCACGATGTTAACAGTACATTGAGAACGGTATTAACGACGGCAAATACAATGACAGTGAAGACGGACGAAAAACGGAAATCAGCAGACAGCTTTGTCCATACTAATTTTGTTTTGAGGCGTTCGGGCGCAGCAAATAATGATGCGAACGCCGTCCTTAAAAGAAAGAGCAGGAAATTCTGCAGGACGCACCAGTTGTTCACGCGATGAGGAAAGATATAAAGATCATCGAGAATGCGATGGTTACTGCACCGATCGCTACCGAAGTGACTGTAGCAAGAGCCTTAAATCCCGAAATAATAATAAACCATCCTGAAGTCCACGAAGTGATCACAGCAGGAAAAGAAAGAAGTGACCATATAAATAAAGCGCCGTTGTGTGATTTCACCATTACCATCGAAAATGTGACTGAAGTACTGTACTCGGAAATGAAAGCCGTTAACCTCTCCCAAGAGAGGAAGTCACAAAGCATGATTGCCATCCAGCGACATGAAGAAGAAAGGCTCATCCAAAGAGTGAGAGACGTTCTTAAAAAGAATCAAGTTTGCATGCCACTCACCAAAACTCAGCAAAGATGTAAAGAATGGGCTTTTGGAACTAGAGGAGCTCCTAAAACACTTAGGATATTATCAGAGGAGCTGGTTGAAGACCAGAGAGAACCAGAAGGCCAAAGAGGCTAAAAAGTGCTGAAGGTTAAGCCTAAAGGGCAAGCACAGATAGCTCTTCCATCAAACATCCATAAAAGAATGGCATCTAGCCCAATAAAAGAAGGAAAGAAGAGGCATTTGATGGGCGTAAAATGCTACATCCGGGGTTTTTGACAATGCTGACAAAAAGAGCAGAGAAAACCACATAGAAACTCTTCAAAAACTCACACGTACGCTCAGCAAGAAAATAAGACCTGATGCGAAACAGGAGAGACAAGTTAGGTAAACAGACCTATGCTCATGTCAGAAGGGTTCTGTACCCAACTTCTCAGAAATGCAGTCACCAGCAATGAATAACGTCAAGAAATATGTCAAAGAAATGTGCATGTTCAAAGGAAAATCCATTGCTTTTCTGCTTTCAACGGTCGCCATTTTGTTGCAAACCGACAAAAATCACGTAAATTATGAATTCTCAAAAATATTAATGTTATTGACCTTATTGGAAAATTTCAAGACGATCAAGTCAAAACTGCAGTGACTGATTCGATGGAAAGTCCATAAAATACCAAAATCATGTGTTATTGTTGTTGTATTTCGAGAAATTTCAAACGGCTATAACTTCCGTGTATATCATTCGATTTTCATCAAAAAAAACCTTTAGGAAGTCTATGTAAATGTCGAATTTCGTTCAGTTTAAGGGTACCAATGCGATTTTATTGGGGAAAATGTGAAATTCGAAAATCATACTATTATTAACAAAGTTGAGCGAATTTTGACTTCTAAGGTATTTGTTGTTGTTGTACTCATAAACACCACCATAATTTTTTTTCAGATTTTTCGGATCACTGGTGTCCAATCGCGAGGGGAGGGACACAAATTTTTCGTGTATTTCCCCTCCCAGCTCGTCTCTCGAAGCAAAAAGCATCAAATTAAGACCTGTTTTGAAAAGTTCTCATCAAGACCTTTCATTTGACACCCATATTGGCTGCCTTTGATGAATTTTTTTTTCCGGGGTCCACTCTCCTATATGGGAGACCCCCCCTTAAATACCTTATAAAATTTTTTGTAGTTGAGCTTTGAAGAAAGCACCACTTTACACCTGCCAACAAATGATGTTTCTAGCTTAAGTAGTTTGCGAGAAAAAGTGCTGTGACACACGGACGGACGAACGGACCGACGGACGGACAGATAGGTCGCGAAACTAGTAGGGTTTTGTAAAATTATTTTACAAAACCCTAAAAAGGCACACAAGTGTCTTGTCCAAGGATAAAACATAAAAAGAGTGTTCGTGGAACGAGCTTTGGCAAACCGTCTTACTCGCTGGGCGGTCAAGTGTGGGGCCTAGGCCATGGCAGCGAGTTGGTCCCCACTGCCGAAGCACCCCAGGGGTCATGGGTAACAGTAGAACATCATTTCATCATCAGGGCAGCGGGGTTTGTCGTCATGTAAAGGACGTGTAAATTGTTAGTAGTAAGTACTTGTTGTTGGATACGCAGCTGGACCGGAAAACTTACAGTCGGTGCGAAGTTGACCGGTGCGAATAGAGGAATAGTCGTGGCGGAGTCGAGTTTGGGGCCAGCGCTATAGTGCACACGATGAGGTCACAAATAGTGTGAGGCGAGTGTGAAGTTCGGGGTTGCCGTGAAGGAAGGAGAATTGCCGCCCGGAAAGGTAAATCAAGGAATACGTGGATGATGTTTGATTAGATGGAGGGGGATTTCTTATTTTTGGTTTTTTTTTGTAATAGTTCCAACGATAAAAGATGCATCAGCAACTGAGTAAATTGAAGGATATCAGTATGTTGCTGTGGGAGGAGGACTTATTTGTTTGAAGGACGAGTTTAGAGAGAAGAAAAGATGAATATCGATGCAGAACCTTTTAAAATCGAGTATTTGATAATTCGTAATTTTGTAGAAACCAGCGAACAGTTCATTTGGTTACAAGTAAACGGAATCTTTGATGAAAGAAACTTTAGTTTTCTATGAAACGAGTTCAAGTCAAATTTCTACCAAGTTATTTGTTTTGATTAATGTGAATCATTTGTTTTGATCAATGTAATTGTTTGGAAGTGGTTGTCTTTTATTTAGTGTTTGCCGCCATTTTAAAATAGTGTAACGTAAAAATACCCGAAAATAGATTTCAGCGAAATCAACGGAGGAGCGCTGTGAGAACCTTGTTCCTTTCTTATTCACTTGCATACTCGAGATCATCACTCCCTCTAAGAAAAAACCTATAAAATTATTTAAATTTCTCGTATTCACAATTTTTTTCTTTTATACAAACTCGATTAAATTGATTGTAATTGTTTATTGATGGAGAGCACCATTAAATGAGTATGTAGAAAAATAAAATGATGTTTTGAGTTCTACATCAACTCGGTCCTCTCTTTTCTTCTCTACCGAGTATGGGACCCGTAACATTGGTGGGCTCGTCCGCAAAAATGAGCTAGCCGTCGGGTGTAGCCTCGTCTTTGTTGTTTCAGGGGCTCTTACCAGAGATGATTGGCCTTCCACTTTCTCAACATGGCCAAGTCATCGTCGAGATTTATGATATGATTACGAAGGATGCGAAGGGGCACCACTAGCACCCGGATGCCCCTTTCTTTTTGTCGGTTATGACTATCAGCCTCCACTTGGACTTAATTGCACAATTGTTATCTCTCCAAAACATATATTCACAATTTATACTTACCGTTCCTAGTCTGGATTCACTATTTTAATTACTTAAAACATTCACAAGTTCGTATACAACAAGTTTTAAATCGGTTCTCGAACAGATGGGAAAATGAGTATATCCAACTCCTCCGTAGTGCACATCATACGAAACAAGTAAAACCCAGTTGTCTTAGGGTTGGTGATGTAGTTATCGTTCGGGACGACTCTCTACTAAGGCTACTTTGGAAATTGGTACAAATAAAGGGAGTTTATCTGGGAAAGGACAATCAAATAAGGTCATGCGAGCTACAGTTATCAAATGGCGTTATACGGATACCTATCCAACTCCTTTATCCACTGGAACGGATCAAGCCCGGCCGGAGGATGTAAAAAATATGGCAACGTCGCAGTGAGTTGGAGATTCTGCTGATGATCGCTGAGAAGTTCGTCATCGATTCGCTCTCTTCCCAGCGAGATCAAATCAACCGAACCACGTTTTGATAATTAAATTAATGTAATACTGTATATAGATGTAAATATATAGACTAATCGGTTACTTGAATTTTGCTTCAATTACATCCCTAAGAACGAAATTAGTATATGGTGCCGAAACCCGGGAAGAAGTGATTAACGAAAAAATGGAAATCGCGCAGAGAGCCACGTGCCGCGGACAAGTCACGCGTTTAGTGAAACAAATTGAAGAATTTGTTAAAGCAATTAACGTGCAAACGAACGATATAATCGAAATTGAAAACGCAATTGAGGAACTTTCCATATTATACGATCGTGTAAATGCTGCGCTAGAAAATCTACGTGAAGCGAACAGAGCTGTAAAAAATACCGTTAAGGCAGAAGACTGCGAGAAAGAGTGCAGAACGATTGCCGAGTATGAGGACTCCGCAACAACGGCTTTAACTCGAGCTAAATATCGAATCGATAGATTACAAAGAATGCTACCACAGCAGGATGAACGAACGCATAATCCTAATTCAACGGATATACAAAGAAAAGAAAACAAAGGTATAAAATTGCCCAAATTGCAACTTAAGAAGTTTAGCGGTGGCATACGGGAGTGGATACAATTCTGGGAACAGTTCAAGAGTACTGTGCACGAGAATGCATATCTCAATTCGAGTGAAAAGTTCAACTATCTACAAGCTGCTCTTAGCGGTAAAGCCGAAGAAACAATATCTGGTTTTACTCCATCAGAAGCTTGTTACAGTGTGGCTGTCTCTCTTCTGCAAGAAGAATACGGTGATACAGAGCGAATAGTTGATCATACCATGACACAATTGATGACGCTTTCTCCAATTTCATCTTGAAATGATGCAAAGGGACTAAGACATTTATATAATACTGTTACGGCTGCCATACGATCACTAACAGCATTAGGTATAAACTCTAACCAGTATAACATTATGTTAAAAACTGCGATTTTACGTTCATTGCCACAAGAACTAAGAGTGCAGTATCATCGCAATATAACGGAGAGTGATTATTCAGCCGAACGCGGTTTAGAGGGAGAAGCCGAGTCAGCATCATCTGTAAGTCTTGATGTGGAAACTGGTGGCGGCAAACGTGTAACAAAGCTACTCTATTTTATCAAACGAGAGGCAGAGTCGCTAGAAAAGGCTGGTGAAATGATGCCAGTAAACGGTCAAAGGTAAATGCAACAGCTGCTGCTCTCTTCACAAGTGGAGATGTAATCAATTGCATATTCTGCAATTCAAGATATCATAGCACGGCTGAATGTAATTCAACATTAGGAATTGCAGAAAAGAAGAAGATTTTAAGAAGTCAAGGCCGATGCTATCGTTGCACGAAACGAAACCACACATCAACAAAATGTTCACGAAAGGGAGTAAAGTGCAATAAATGCAAAGGTTGTCACGCTTCTTCCATGTGCGATCCCTGCTACAAAGAAAAAAACGCAGGTCATGAATCAACGAAAACAGAAAGAGGTGATGAAATGAAACGAACCAAAGTCGTTAATTTATATGTATTAAATCAAGGCTCAGCAGTTTTCTTACAAACGGCTTGTGTGTTTTTGTCTTCTCCTGTAAATAACAAGAAAACCTTTGTGCGCATTGTATTAGATGGTGATAGCCAAAAAACATTTGTAAGGGAGGATATCGTGAGAAAATTAAATTTACCCATTATTGGAACACAAAATATAAGTGTGACTCCATTTGATGCGACGAAAAGTTTGCCGAAAAAGAACTATAGACGTACTAGATTTTGGTTGGAGAACCAATACAATCGTAAACGATATGAGTTAGAGGCTCTTGTAATACCACAAGTGTGCATGGATATGATGCCAGCTCCCTCATCTGAAATATGTGACAAATTACAAGGAATGCAATTAGCCGATGCTACCAGAGAAGACATAGAGTTGGAGAATGTGTTGATTGGAGCAGATAATTATTGGAATTTCGTTACTGTTCAAACAAAGCGTCTATCAAAGAATCTAGTAGCGATTAATACTAAATTAGGGTGGACATTACAGGGACCCTACAAAGATGTTAGTCAAATGAACTCCGTCGTAACTAATTTGCTTGTTGAAGATCACAGCGATTGCGAAATATGAAAAATTTGGAGTCTGGAAGTGCTAGGAATTGGAGCAGACCTTGATAATAATGTTAATTTTGCAGCAGATTTCTCGCAACATTCAGTCATTAAGAAGGAAAAAAGGTACGAGGTAAAATTACTCTGGAAACACATCAACGAGATTCTTGATGACAATCGATCAAATGCAATGTCGCGGTTGCAATATTTATTGCGAAAACTACAACGAGATCCAACGTGATTGCGCGAATATGATGAAGCAATGAGACAGATGATCACAGCTGGTGTAGCAGAACATGTAACAAACGCAACATCAAACATTAAATATTACATGCCACATCAACCGGTTTATCGCCTTGATAAGCAGACAACGAAGCTTCGTATTGTCTTCGATGCTTCATCTCATTCACCCGGTAAACTTTCGCTAAACGATTGTTTCCTATCAGGAGATAATCTTTCACCAAATCTGTTAGAGGTTCTATTGAGATTTCGAATTGGCATTATTGCGCTTGTGGCTGACATAGAGAAAGCTTTCCTGCAGATATCTTTAGCAGAAGAAGATCGTGATGCTCACCGTTTTATATGGCTTGAAGAGCCCATTTCAACTATAAGTAATATACCACGTTGGAAAGAATACCGCGTATGACCTGAGTAACCCTTGATGTTACAAGCAGTCCATTTTTACTGGCCGTTACGCTTCAAAAGCATTTTAAAGAAAACGCAAAAGAGTATCCGGAAAGTGCAAGTATTCTTTCTAAATATTTCTTTATCGACGATTTAGTCGTTAGTTTGAACGACATCGATACCGCTAGGCGTCTTTATAAAGAAGCAATGATTATAATGAATAAGGCAAACATGAATCTACGAAAATGGATATCAAATGATATGCGCATGAATCGATTATTCAATCAAACAGAAGACGTCACACCAATCGTACAGAAGGTGCTTGGAGTTAATTGGTTTCCAAACTCTGATGACATTGCTGTGGATTAAAAGCCTGTGCTTGATTTTATTGGGTCGGAACGAGAGCCTACTAAGAGAAGTATTCTTCAAACATTATCGAGAATTTATGATCCTATAGGTTTTCTAGGTCCGTTTGTGGAGAAACTGAAAATCTTATTGCAGAATTTATGGCGAAAGAAATATGATTGGGATGATATTATTCCAGAGGAATTGCAGAAGGAATCGAATAAATGCTGCAAAGGCTTACGGAAGTTAGACGTCTTTAGCGCATCAAGACGTATTTTTCTGAAACCTAGCCCAACTACAATTCAACTTCACGTATATGCGGACGCTAGCCTACAAGCATATGGATGTGTAGCTTACCTACGTACTACTTACAACGAAGCATGTACGCACACCGAATTGATATGTGTGAAAAATTGGATAGTACCAATCAAGGAAACTGGTGAAAGGGAGTTAACGCTACCTAAGTTGGAGTTGACAGCTGCTTTAATGGCTGCGAGGCTAAGTAAATTCTTAATTAATCTATTGCACTTGGAAGTAGATTCGGTTTACATTTGGTCTCAGTCAAAGATCGCCTTGTACTGGATAGCTGGTGATTCTGATCGATGGAAACCATATGTTTCACAACGTGTTAACGAAATCAACGCGATTACAAAGGGTGCTTCGTTTAAGCATTGTAGCAGTAAAGATAACCCAGCAGATCTCCTAAAAAGAGGTATAGATGCTGACGAGTTAATACGGTCTGAAAAATTGAGATGGGGCTCCGCTTGGCTACGAGAGGCTGCTTTCAATTGGCCTATTGAAAATGATAATGACGAAGAATTAACAGCGATTGTACCTTTATCAGCACAGGCTGCCGAAAACGAGATTCACGTAATTAATGCAAACGGACGAATATTTCCAATTTTTAAATTCAACGAGTATGGTAAATTAATACGAGTCACAGCGCTATCACTAAAATTCATTCGTAAACTACAACGACAGAAGGTCGACAACGAGTACGTATCCGCAGCGGATTATGAATATGCCGAAGAATATTGGACTAAAGTCACGCAAATAGAATTTTATAATGCAGAAATAATAAATTTGCAGCGAGGTAATCCTATTCCTTCCTCGTCTGAGCTTCAAACTCTTTCACCGACACTAAAGGAAGGCATTCTTCGAATTGGTGGAAGATTGCAACTCATGAACGGTGATGAATGTGCCAGCCACCCTATAATCCTGCCAAAATCAGCACATTTAAGCAAATTAATAATTCAGCGGCTTCACAAGGATTCATTTCATAGTGGTACTGAGACAGTTCTGACATTGCTGCGAAAACGCTATTGGATCCCAAGAGGTCGGCAGCTAGTAAAGTCGGTTATACGAAGCTGTATTGTTTGCAAACGGTTTTTCAGCAAAGCTCTAACGCAACCAACGGCTCCGCTACCATATGAAAGAATAAACGCTACAAGACCCTTCAATACAATGGGGGAAGACTTTACGGGTCCACTGTACATTATACCTAGAGGAGAGGAACGGCAAAAGGTATACTTGATGATTTTCACATGTGCTGAAATAAGAGCAATACATCTGGAGATGACATTGGATCTTTCGACTGAAAGCTGTTTATCTGCTCTTCAGCGTTTTATAGCACGTAGAGGACCTCCGAGTATTATAATGTCGGATAATGCAAAATCCTACAAACGAGCGGCTCTTGAACTTGCAACCTTGGGAAAATTTATATGTTCCACGAATCTTCAAGATTTTATGAATTAGAGAGGGATTAAGTGGAGATTCATTGCCGAAAGAGCACCATGGTGGGACGGCTTCTGGGAGCACCTAATCAGGAGCGTAAAAAACGCTCTAAAGGTTTCTATTGGACGAGCTACATTAAACGGAGAACAGTTAAGAACGCTTTTAACTGAAATCGAAGCGGTGGTAAACTCAAGGCCCCTAACATATCTTAGTGACGATCATCGGAATATTCAACCTCTGACGCCTAACCATTTTTTGTTTAGAGTTCAGACAGAGACAGCACTGACTTCTAATGAAACAGGAAGCAATGCTAGCAGATCTACATTACTGAAGCTTTGGAATATCAGACAACAAGTTTTAAACCGGTTCTGGAACAGATGGGAAAATGAGTATATCCAACTCCTCCGTAGTGCACATCATACGAAATAAGTAAAACCCAGTTGTCTTAGGGTTGGTGATGTAATTATCGTTCGGGACGACTCTCTACCAAGGCTACTTTGGAAATTGGGACGAATAAAGGAAGTTTATCTGGGAAGGGACAATCAAATAAGGTCATGCGAGCTACAATTATCAAATGGCGTTATACGGAGACCTATCCAACACCTTTATCCATTGGAAATACCTGGAACGGATCAAGCCCGGCCTGAGGATGTAAAAAATATGGCAACGTCGCAGTGAGTCGGAGATTCTGCTGATGATCGCTGAGAAGTTAGTCATCGATTCGCTTTCTTCCCAATGAGATCAAATCAACGGAACCACGTTTTGATAATTAAATTAATGTTATACTGTATATAGATGTAAATATATAGACTAATCGGTTACTTGAATTGTGCTTCAATTACATCCCTAAGAACGAAGTTATTATACTGCTAAAGCAATTTTAAGACTTGTTTTGAAAAGACCTAATGATGACCTTTCCAACGACACCCCACTAACCAACTAATAGTGAAAAAAAAAAAATTGTTAAGGGTCAACTGCTTATATGGAGGGACGCTCCTTAGAAACCTTGAAAGAAATTTTCACAACTTTCAAGAAGCCACCACTTCTGACCTTTCCACAAAGTTTCATGGCTGTAGCTTCTATAGTTTCGGAGAAAAAGTGCTGTGACATAGACGGTCGGACCCAGGTCGTGCAATAGGGTTTTGTATTTTAGTACGAAACCCTAAAAATCTTACAGCTGTTCAATACTTTTCAAAATTGCTCCTGCCAAGTGGAAAATGATGACGGCAATTCAAAAGGATATCATTATATATTCAGAATGAGCCTAACTAAGTATTAGCTAAACTTTAATTGGATCATTTCACCCTTTTCACATCAATTTAATGTAAATCTATACGAGAAATTTGCTCTACATTGAAGCTTTTCATTATGTCGCGCGGATATCGATCACTCTTTCGGATGACTCCGATAGCTTTTTAAATTACTGATGGAATTGTTTGCAGCTACATGAATGAGTTGAATAATAATTTTTAATTTATTCAATGTAGAGCAAATTTGTCGTATAGATTTACAAATGATCCAATTAAAGTTTAGCTAATACAAGTACTTACAAGAGAAATTTAACTTGAACATAACTTGCAGTTACAAAAACGTATTGAGTTTGCATAAGTAGAAAAATTAAAATTAACTCTCTCACCTCTAAGCATGGTGGTCGCCATCACCGGTGTGTATCTAAGAGTGATGGCCTGAGGAGAATTAGTACACACGTCGAAACCACCTTCTTCTAACATTTTTCTTCTCTAATAATTTTTCAGAAAAATTATTATTCAACTCATTCATGTAGCTGCAAACAATTCCATGAGTAACATAACTAAGTGTTCAGTTCCCTTGGCCACTAAAAACCATTAAATATTAGGGTGAAACCAATTTCATTCAAAACACACTTATAGAATCAAACCAAAATCAGTTTCCTCATTTTGAAAAGTGATTAGCAGTAACTTATGAATCAATCTTCTCGAAAACGGGGAAAAACTGATTCGGCTCCAGTTCCACAAATCTTATTTCACAATTTTTGGTGCTTTTTAAGTCGGTTTTATTTTATGCTTAAAAGTTTATTTCATGTGAATAAATCTCACTTATGGACATGAGTTAAATGATGTAATTCTAGTTAACTGCCAAATAATAGCATTAAATAGTCAAAAATCAATTAAATATCCGAGGATCATAAGAACTGTCGAAACATTAGTGATCAAACGGCATTTTTCTTCAAATAAAGCAGTTTCGCTATGAATTTGAATATTTTTGTACATTGACTTCTACAATGCGCTTAGGCTGCGATCTAGTGATGAAAAGAGTATCTAAAGAATTTCCATCAGTGATTCTAAAACTTTAGCGTGGTTTTATCACGTATCACAACCTGAAGCTTTTTTGAATGTACATTGCGAAAGAAAATTTTCTCAAGAAAAGAAAATGGATTTTGCCTGTGATGAAGCTTTCGTAGCACCATTTCAAAAAGTTATCGTCATG
The DNA here is from genome assembly GCA_963969285.1 of Odontomyia ornata. Classification (NCBI taxonomy): domain Eukaryota; kingdom Metazoa; phylum Arthropoda; class Insecta; order Diptera; family Stratiomyidae; genus Odontomyia; species Odontomyia ornata. The sequence goes on along the minus strand of OZ017740.1, from coordinate 287,500,274 downwards.
AATCAAACTTATTTTATTAACAACGAAACGCTCGATAAATATTTTTCAAATTCTGGGTGTCTACTTTATAAACTTTGCCTTGTTTAATGCAAGGATTAAGGATATCTAAGTTATTGTTACAGTATTTTAACAATACACTTTTTCTTCTGACAAATATCAGCAACAACATCCACTACAGAATATAATTTATAACTGCGTGTAAATAATATACTGCACGTAGAAGGTGATAATTGTGCTATCCCATTCTGCAGCAATAACTAAATGCATTGGTAAACCAATCTGGGCATAACCATAGTTTAAAGTTAAAGATTAGATTTAAGTCGAAAGAGAACTACATCCTTGAAATGAAAATGCGAGTTATAATAATTTTCATGTAATTAAGTCTACTCATGGCATGTTCTATTTTCTTATGTGTTATTTGCGAGTAGACATTAATTTATTTCAGTAACCTCAGTAAGAAGGAAAACCATTAGTCGTTGGTAATTATCACAAGCAGAGTTGTTTTGGTTCAGAATATATTTAACAAATGTGTTTTTGCATAAAGAACTTTCGGTCAAAGATAATTATAATTAACTTTGCACTGGTAAAAATGCATTACTGAGAATAATTAATCATTTAACAAACATGACTTGTTCCATTTCAAAGATATTAATATGAAGGCATACAAAATTACAGATCACCATTTTGAATCACTAGAAACTGATGACAATGACTGAATAATTAAATTTTAAAACTATAAAATATGTTTTTATGGAAATGAAAAAAATTACTTTTACGCGTATTAATTATTACTAAAGTTTCAAAACTCCCCGCAGGGGGAATGCTGGCCGCCAGGAATACTGTTTGAGGCTAGCATTCTTTGGGGAGCGCCGCCCCCATGGACCCGAGGATATGGAGGCTCCCTCCTGGGATGACAGGTAACGACCCTGGCTGAATCTGGACTACGCGTTGGACAATGAACTGAAATTGATGCTTTGGCCTCGGAGCACGTTCGAAGCTCGTACCATTGGGTTGAGACGGACTCCCGATTAGCGCTGGTCTGGCTCTGAGCACATGTCCCCATAAGAGCTTATGCCAACCATCGCATGACTTCCCTGCTCTGCAAAGATAATCATGGGACCAAAAAGGCGAGGGGGGACCCAATCAAACTGGAGCAACTCAAAAACTTAAAAAAAAAAATACAGTAATCGAGCAGCCCACCTAAGCAAACTGCTCAAACTGCTGCTTATTTACATTATTATTACTAATCCGAAATAAACCCCGCCACAATCACCACTACCATTCTCGATAAAAAGTTTTTCCGAAGAAAAAAAATAACAAAAAAAATCGATAATGGCAACCCCATAGCGGCACAATCTAGTGAAGCAATTGCTAAATTGTTGGAACCAGAATCTGTCATTACCACCATGAAGAGGAATAACTAACGAAACGAATGGTTGTCGACAGCAACGGGTTGGTTGCGCGACAGTTCTTTACAGGTGTGTCGATCGGAGTTATTCGGTGAGTGCGCGACGGTGGTTTGATGAAGCACATTTCTCTATGATTTCTGCAAACTGAGTGGAAGTTAATGAAATCAGCAAGCAATGATCTTCCCTTTAAGTAGCAACAGAACTGAGTTCCGATCTTCCGTGATGTGATCATTTTTGCATAGAACTTACACTTTTGAATTGTTAGAGAAAACTTCATATGCAACGGGTCATATATTTACTTAGTTCCCTGCAGTGTCAAGTACATAAATCGCCTATCATTATTTTGATGTGGAGCAATGAATCAAGTTCATATCGTGTTTAAATTAAAAGTGCGAGATCTACCGTAAGAAAATAAAAGTAAACTAATGATGCTAGTGGAAGTAATGTGAATACAAATTGTGTCACATATCGAAAATAAAATGAATTTCAGGCCCTTACCCTCCCCAAATACGAGCGTTCATCGAAGGAGGACTGGGTGAGCACCTTTTTCAATTATTAAACAGGAAAAAAATGTTTAAACTAAAAATCGTTTAGTTAAATAATTATTGCAAAATGATTACATTCGACAAAAAAATAAATAAACGCGTTGGAGCAAGAAATATTTTGTGACAGAGTAAAATACTCCATAGTAGGTTAGAGATAAAGATTGATAAAAAACAAGAAAACAATGAATGACAAAAATAAGCAGGAAACTATTTAATTTGAACAATTTATTAAGGTTCACTTTATATAAATTCGGTTTTGACTAATTTTTGCATTTGAATTATTTAACATAAGTGGTTTATTGATAGGATTATATGTGATGAATAGATAAATTGAAGTAAACTTTAGGTCTTTTAATTTGTGTGGAACCCTGACCAGGTATGGGACCCACCACATTGGCTGACAACTCCACACAGGTGAGCTTACCCCTTTTTCTTCGTCGTTACAGGTGCTCTTGCAGGATAGATTGGCCTTTTGCTTGGGTTTTCCATTTATGTTAAAATGTTATGTGATTCCATCATATAAAGCTTTCACGTGAATCTGAAACATTCTCATTTTTCATGTAACGGAAAAATACATACGCATTATGTTGGTTATGATTTTTTTTTCGTTTAAATGGAAAGTATATGGCCATGTCCACAATGCTTGCAACGCTTCTATGCCCCGTCGGAAACGCCGGTATGGCAAGCTCCTAGTGTACCGGTGGTCAACTGAAATTGCTGAAAAGCAAAAGGAGTGTCACAACCTTTGACGTGAGGCTCAATCGGCACGGAACCGTGATGAGGCATAAAAACGGGTAGCAGCATATAACTTGGCCAGAAAATGCCTTTGCGAAATGATTAACACCAGCAAGGCTCACTGCAGGCAAGATGTAGTGAAAAATGTTAACAAGGGTCCGTGGGGCCTTGGGTACAAGCTAGTTATGCGGAAGCTTGGTGCTCTACGAAAACTTTGCATACATGATGCGGAAAAGATGGATGAGATAGTTAACGTTTCCCATGGTGAAACAGCAGTCGAGTGTCCACTCTTCACACAGCCGAAACTCGACGAGGCAGTCCTTTCACCGAAACTGAGGAAGGCTCCAGGTCCAGATAGTATTCCAGCTGAAGTGTTGTAACTTGTCTATCACCATTCTCCTGGCTTGCTGCTCAGCACATTCAACACTTGCCTACAGGACGAGGTCTCCCCACTTCGATGGAAGGCGGCAAGACTTGTGCTGATCAGCAAGAAGAAGAGAAATCCTTCATCACCGTGTGCCTACCACCTGTTATGCATGCTAGATACGACTAGGCAAGTACTAGAGAAACTCATCAAGTGAAGACTCACTGACGCAATTCGTGCTGCTGAGGACCTATCTCTTCAGCAGTATGGCCTTGGAGCTCCATTAATGAGGCGATTGCAGAGGTGGTGAGCTTGGTCCAAAAGGCAGAGCCATATAGCAGTACCAAGCCATGGATCGTCTTACTGGTGACACTCAACGTTAGGAATGCCTTCAACTCCGTTAGATGGGTGGGTACTCTGGGAAACTCTTTTCAAGTTCCAGAATATCTAATGCGGCTTTTGAGGGACTACCTGAAGCAACAAAGCCTGCTTTAGGACATGAAATAGGGCTAACGAAGGTTTGAAGTTACATCGGGTGTAGCCTAGGGATCTATCCTTCGTCCAGACCTGTGGAACGTGTCTTACAATTGGCTACTGAGACTGGAGATACCAGATGAATTGCACTTGATTGGCTATGCAGATGATAGTGCGTTGAACAGGTGCAACTTAACCTTGGTAGGCTAATGTGCCGAGTGAGAATCTAGATGACTACTTGCGGGCTAAACCTAGCACTGGAGAAAGTCGAAGTGGTCATGTCGAGATTGGGTGACGGGCTAAATCTCCCTCCCTTTTGAAACCCTACATCAGAGTCTTGGAATGGATTGAACCTACGGCAACGACCTCGCAACTGGAAAATGAACTATGTCATTGAATCCTGGAATGCCAGGTCACTCAATTACCCCGGCGCCGTTAAGGACCTTTTACAACCGGCCTGTCAATGTAAATTAAAAATACTAGCAACCTAGGAAACGAACTGGGCTGGAGATAATATTTAAGACATAAGATCCCACACAATATTCAAAAGCGGGAAGCCTACTGGAAAGGAGAATTCGGAGTGGCCATTATTGTGGATAGGGAGTTCAAGTAGCACGTTATTGATTTTAAGGCAGTCAACAAACGGTTGGGTGCGATCCGTATAAAAGCAAAATTCTTCAAAATCTGGCTGATAAACGCTCACGCCCCGACCGAAGAAATGAAGGAAACGTTCTAAAATCTCCTGGAAAGACTAGTCGATCCATTGCCTACAAACGACTCAAAAATAATTGTGGGTGATTTCAACGCGAAAGTTTGGCAATGAGATATCTCATCGGGGAATGACTGGAGGATATAGCCACTACGATAAAACAAATGGCAACGGCCAGCGCCTGATTTGCTTTGCATGTAGCAGAAATCTAGTCATACATTTAACTCACTTCCCACATCGACGCGTACATAAAATGACCTGGGTACAACCGGATGGCAACACACAAAACCAAATCGACCATGTTCAGATCCAACAATTTCGGGCCTCGAGCACCTTGACGTCCGTACATACCGACGAGCCAATTGTAACTTGGATCATTACCTAATCTAATTAACCTTTTGATGTCGTATGTCAAAGGCATATTCGGTGAAGACCAGTCCGCTACAAATATTCGAAATCATCAGGCTCCAAACGGCATTTGTCATGGAGGGCCTCGACAACTAGCTAGCTCCCACCTTATCAGATACATCTCTGAAAACAAGCAAGGAGCTATGGGTTACAGTGACTTCGGCAAAAGAAATGATTGGTCTGATGATGAATGTCGGAATGCGTTAAATAAAAAGAATCAGGCGCACAAGCAATACCTGAGTAGGAAAACCAGATGAAGCGATAACATTATGAAAATCTCAGAAGAATAGAGAATAAGATAATTGGAATTAAGACATGAAAATACTTTGATGATCATTAAAGAAGTATCGATGTATGTCCAGCGAGCAACAAAACAAGAAAACAAAGTAGTGCACAGCCTGGGAATCGGTTCTCAGCCAAAAATCACGCTCTGCCAAGATGTCATCGGCAATATCATCGCAGAAGAAACTAGGATTGTAGAAAGATGGGCGCCATATTTCAAGAACCTCTTAAAACCACCAAACAGCTCCAGAATATTTGGGTCAAGTTTCTTCCACCATCAATGCCCAAAAGTATAATAAAGCGCCGGGCATCGATGAGATTCCAGTGGAGCTCATCAAATATGGTTGTAGCTCTTCAAAAAGCCATCCAGGATATCATCCAGCACACTTGGCAGCAAGATCATATGTCGAGCAAGTGGAGCCAATCAATTATACTCCCTATCCACAAAAAAGGTGACAAGTTTTAGTGCGAAAACTATAGAGGCGTATCATTACTTTGTACGGCGTACAAAATTTTTTCTAAAATCTTAGAAAATAAAATCGGATCATATGCCAACAGTATTATTTTACTAATTATATTAATTTTCGTTGACTTTAAGCAAGCATATGACAGTATTGATCGTAACGTACTGTACCAAATAATGCCAAATTAGTCCATCTTATCAAGATGACCTTTCAAGTCCGTATCAATAACCAACACACCGGTGCCTTTGACACAAATATCGGACTAAAGCAGGGAATGGGCTGGTCTCATTGCTATTTAATTTGGCTGTGGATAGCGTCACAAGGAAGCTACCTGCAATATGCGAGGTACATTACTATTCAAGTCGAGCCAAGTAGTAGCCTACGCGGACGACATCAACATTTTGTCACGGTCAATAATAACTGCCAAAGAACTTTTCCTGAAACTCGAGAGCGAAGCAAACTAGTAGGGCTATAAATCAATGAAAATAAAACATAGCTCATGACACAGTCGAGGAAAAGTACCTCAGATACACAAAATATCATACTTGGTGAGTACAGTATCGGAAATGCGAGCAATTTTGTGTATTTAGGTGCCAAAATATCGAGAACCTGTAATGAAAGAGACGAAATACGCCAAAGAATACAGCTCGCAAATAAATTATTTTATTCAGTATTGATGATCTTGAAGACCAGCCACATACACAGGAAAACAAAGCTCCAAGCATAAGCTTTGTTTTCCTGTGTATGTAGCTTATAAGACCTGTGTTGTGCTATGGGTGTGAAACATGGACCCTAACCCAAGCATCCGCAAATATATTGAACGCCTTTGAGTGACGAGTCCTGAGGTGAATAATCGAAGCGAAGCTGGACGGGGACCAATGGCGAATTTGATACAACCATGAGCTTTATGAAATTTTTGACAAACCGGAGGTCTCAACAATTGTAAGACTGCGGAAACTGTATGGGCTGGCCAAATGTATTGTGTGGACGAACAACGGATACCCAAAAAGGTATTCGTTGGGAGAGCTGAAGGCTGAAGACCAATGGGGAAACCGAGGAAATGCTAGTCTGACTCGGTCAACGAAGACAGTTCATCACTGCATGGGTTTCAAAATTGGAGGACGCGGTCAATAGACCGATACAGTAGTAGGCACTATTGGTAGGAAGCGAAGGCCAAATAGCGGTTTTAGTGCTAAGAATAAGAAGAAGAATAACAGTGATAAAAGTTTACCCATGCTGCTTTCTTTTCAAAAAAGTATACTCGATCCCCTTTCCGGCTGCTCTTTGAGAGAGAGGAAAATCGTCTTTTTAGTGCCCGAAATGGCTTAGTTTACATTTAAAACTTCCCATAACAAGTGCGCGCCATGCTCTACTTTGTTGGATAGCGCTTGCTTTTTGCCGAATCGAAAGTCGCGCTTGTTTGATAAATGGCAAAGCCGTCATTTGTTCCATCTTTTTTGCATATCGTTCGGTGATACCAATCAAAAACTTTGGATTATGGGGAAAACAATTAACGTGGTGGATGTATCTTGCCGAGGAATTGAGTGTTGGGAAAATATCTCTTCAAACGAAAGATCAACATTGTTACTTATGTGACTTGCCGCGAGTGACGTGGGCAATAATAAATGACTTTTCTGAAGCATTATAACATGGTTATGTCAGGCACGAAGGTGCAGATCCAATTGAGTTTGTGCTGTATGTGGCACATCCAACGAAATGCCTGCACCAGGCAGCCAAGAGAAGTCACAAAAACGGCGAAGTACAACAGTCTGTCACAGAAGTGCTACAGTTAGCGGAGTGCGACTTAACAATCGGGAGTTTAACTCGTACGAATATTGGGTATTGAAGGACCTTCAAGAACGTTTATTCTTAATATTTTACCTATTGACCTATTGAGGCCCTTAGAACTAGGTCTTACTATTTCGCTTGACCTTTGACCGGGTATTGGGTAAGCTCTCCCCTTTTCTTTGTTGTTGCAGGTGCTCTTGTAGGATAAAGTGGCCTTCCACAAAGGGCTTCTTATTTATGTTGAAGTCTTATATGGTTCCATCGTATAACACTTTAACATAAATTTGAAACATTTTTATTTTTCATTTAACGAAAAAGTTCATACGAATCACTTTCGTATGAATTTTTCATTTAAATGAAAAATAAATAGCCACGTCTACAATGGATTTTGATCCGGATGAGGGTTTGAGCGGCCACCGTTTCCACCTAAATCTTCCACTCTTATTTAGGGGTCGTAAATGTTAACTCTAAAGACGAAATCTCTCACGTCCCGCACGTGTTAATCAAGCTTGGTCAGTCACGTTTCAATAGTTCATTCCTTCGGTAGGTTACCTCGCCCTCGACACCGTCGAACCGAGATATTTGTAACGCATAATCCATGAATGTGAAATTTTTTCGTAGTGGGTCCTTGCGGTGGGGAAAACAACCCGCCCCACGACACCGCAACGCTTGCTTGCCAGCGCATTCATGCATCCTCAGACAAGGCCAATTATGGTGAGCACCATAATCTTCGCTCGCTGAGGCAGCAGTCCATCGCTGCAGTTTTTACGGACAACGAACATCATTTTAAAAACACAACAGTTTATTGATTTTTTGATATTCTTTAAATTGTTTCTACAGCTCACACATTTGACGCATCCTGCAGAATTCCCCGCTCTTTTTTTATGACGTTCTTGTGTTCTCATTCGTTTTTGCTCTACCCAGACAATGCAAGAGTCTTTTTTGGGCAGGGCTGTCCGTTATTTTTATTGGATCGTTGTCGTTGTTGGTATTTTGATTGATATCTTAAATTGAGATCTGTTGGAGTTGTACATGCGAAGGAGGGAATGAAATGGTTCACCACCTATTGTGCAAATATCTGGTACTTGCAAGCAGAAGAACGTGGTCCCTTAGCTTCTACTTCTTGGCCAACCTAGTCAAAGTATAACTAGCGAATTTAGAAGATGTCTTAAAATGACTCTAGATAAACCTTTTTACTTTTCTACAAAAAAAAAATTGCATTCGTCCACTAGAGTTAGTCATGTAGAAAATCTCGTGACTAGAAGGAGAGAAAAGCTTATTGCTAATGGTCACGAGAGAAAAGCTTATTGCTAAAGCTCTTGCTACTCCTAACCCATTAATTCAATCGATAATTGATAACGAATGACAGCCATCGCGCCTTCGTAGCCTCTTCAGAGTTGTCTAAATTAATTAAGTTTATTTTTAAGTTTTAATCTGATAGTTCAAGTTATTTTAAGTTGAAATAAGGTTTTTTGTTGCTGTTGAATCAAAATTAGCATTGAAGTACCTTGATCTACCCATAGACTTCAAGCTGAGTTTCTCCGAGATAATTAGGGCAACATTTGATAAGGTTCCAGTGGGTACTGCTACAAGTGAAACTGCCTCATTTTCAGCATCGGGCTGCGAGTCGATATAATTATTCGTAGGCTTGTAAGTTTTTTTTCGTTGTCTTTTTAATTTTTAATTGTTCTGGGCGTAATAGCATAAGATGTTCAGCTTAATGAGTAAGAGAAGTTCCGGGTTTTGTTTTCTTTTCCCTATTTTTCTTCTTTTTTATTAGATTTAGGTTAAAGCAGAATCTTGGATTTTAGTTTTCACATAGCTATAGCGTTGAATTTCAGGCGTACCGTTGTTTGGTTAAATCCTTTAAGAGTTTAGCTTAGAGTCTTCACCAAGATATTCACAAAATCAGATTTTAAAACCAGAAAATTTTTACCAGCCTTTAAGAGAGGAAGCCAGCAGAATTAGGGAGGATGAACACATTTGATTTGTGAGTGATTTAGGTCTAAAACAAGTGCACGGTTAGGTCATGTATTTGGTGTCAGATCGAATTAGACTGAATTCCAGGTGAAATTCTCTTTAAGAAGGGGGGGGGGGGAGGCCATGGCTTTACGCAATGTCTACAATGTAGCGTAATCAACACGTAGGTACAATTACTATTGTAAACTTTACTTTTTAAGTCTATGTATTCACAACCCATCGTTGGAGCAAAGAGACGTTGTGTAAAATACCGAACTCTGACAGCAACAGCGTCAAGCATACCAAACCCTAATCATCCTCGTTTTTAAAAATATGGGTGAAGACCCAAAATGACTCTTCTCATACCCGGAAAGGATCGAAGCAGCACTATCACACACGTATTATCATGGCGGATGGCTAAGCTCGTAAACGGAACTACTTTCATGAAAGAACACTCTCCCATATCAAGGACGGAAGCGTTCTATTTTGCAGCAGAAACTCTACAGGGAGCCGACAACGCGTCGACGAATTTGGGTGATGTAAACAATCTAAAATATTAAATTAGCATTACCTTTCGCGTATGAATTCGACATCACGCTTGGAATCCCCTTATCAGTGTGGGCGCCGGCAGCACATTTCACCCCTCATTCAATCGTATATGCGGACAAATCACTTTAGATGCAATATACGCGAACAAATTTACGATACTTCCAATTTTAAACTATTTCACGCCACCAAACTTCCACAAACTACTTATTCGGATCAGATTACTCTTGATTGTATTTTTTGTACAGGGGAAAAATATGATGCCTGTCAGAACTTCCTCCGGAGAAAGTTTGTAGGTATAAACAATCAGTCAAAACGTCAGTTCTGTCTTGTGGCAGCAAACCAGCTCAAGAATCGATCGAGACTCGAACTAATTGCGATGTTCCATATATTGATTCAACATCGGTTGAAAGTAACGTTGAGCTTAACTAGTCGCAGTTTGAGAAATTGCGACCAGAAAGACTTTGTTGCTAGTTCGGAATTAGAAAAGAAAGATGGATGGATTAGCGGACAACCCCCGTTGTCACCCATCTTTTGTTGGATAATATTCGGTATGGTGAAGTGTTTGGCTGGTGGTTAACTCATGCAACTTTTTTCAACCGTCAAGGGTTGCAACAAAAATAAAATACTTTGAGTCATTTAAAAAAGAACTTTATTTAGACTGTTTTAGACACGGTACCTTCGAAAAATAACAAACTTTTCTTAAAAAACCGTTTCTTAACAACAACGGTATCTTAGCAACTGTCTCTAAATCTTTTATAACATTTCTTATCGCTTATTCATGCTGACATGATCGTATTCTCTTATACTAAATTGTTTCATATGCATATTCCTTTATGATTCATATATGTTTAGTTTGCATATTTCTTTATGATTCATATTATCAAAATGTTTAGTTTGAATATTTCTCTATGATTCGTTATTACTGAATTTTATTTGTGGCCAAGAGTCGGTAATAATTGAGATTTTAGGCTTGGTCATCATAATTGGTTTAGGACTGGCTAATGACGTCACTTGCAGAGGAGCAGAGGCCGGTACTAAAAAATCATTCTGTGACGCAGTAAAGAAAGTCCTCGGCAAAAGCGCAACTATAGCCCCGCTCGAGCCGATGGCAACGATCGAAATAAGGGACATTGACTGCATGACGGATCTGGCCGAGGTAGAAGAGGCCATCAAAAGGGAGTTCCCTAGCGTGGGAAGGATCAAGATGAGACTGACATCAGAAAACAACAGGGGACAACGCATGGCCATAGTTGACTTGACCGAAAAGGACGCCGAACAATTCCTGAACAAGGGCAAAGTACGAATAGGGTGGGTTGTCTGTAGGATACGGCGAAGAGCAACACCTCTTCAATGTTTCAAATGCCTTGGTTATGGTCACACCACACAAGTATGCAAAGGGCCCGATAGGAGTTCCCTATGTTACAAATGCGGTGAAATGGGACATAAAAGGAAAGAGTGTACGAAGGAGGCACACTGTATTCTTTGCAAGGATGCTGATCCAAAACCTAATTTTGGACACGTCTTGGGATCAGGAAAATGCCGGGTGTTCCAGGAAGCCCTAGCCAAGGCCGAATCAGAGCTTCGATGATCCGCACTCTGCAGCTAAACCTACACCGCAGTTCAACCGCCCAAAATCTGCTTGAGCAGTTTGCGAGGGACAGGAAAGCCGACTTCTTGCTGCTGAGTGAGCAACACCATAATAAAAGTCCTGCATTATGGTATTCTGATGCAACTGGTACTGCCCCCATCTGGGTTCGGAACAGTGACTTTGAAGCGGAAAGTTGTGGACGGGGGGATGGTTTCGTGTGAGTTCGGTGCTCAGGGATCACCTTCTTTAGTGTGTACCTAACGCCTAACGAGTCGATATCATCTTTCCAAGCCAAGCTTAATGCTTTGGAGGGCGCTGTCTCGAACGCAGAGGGCAAAGTGCTCGTTGGGGGCGACTTCAACGCTAAAGCAATCGAATGGGGCATACCTCAGATGGATCCGCGGGGAAAACGAATCCTGGAAATGGCGGCCAGGACGACCCTCGTCGTACTAAACTCCGAAAATACGCCGACTATCCGCCGTATTGGCTGTGAGGGAACCATACCGGACGTGACATTCGCCTCGGAGTCCTTAGTACGAAGGATACACAACTGGAAAGTATTAGAGGACTACTCAGCGAGTGATCATCAGTCCATTCTGCTTGAGATAAGTGATGCTGTCTCCCGACGTCCATGCTCTCGGCCTTCCACAACTGGATGGAACATCGGAAGGATGGACGTCGAGAGGTTCGTCAAGGCTCTCACAGCAGGCGAGCCGCTGCAGAGAGCTCCGGAGGGAACGGAAGAACTAGCAGCTGAAGACGTGGTGAACTCTACTATGAGCGTAATTACGACTGCTTGCTGCGCTTCTATGCCCCGTCAAAGACCCCGGCACGGCAAGCCCCCAGTGTACTGGTGGTCAACTGAAATTACTGAAAAGCGAAGGGGTGCGGAACCCTGATGAGGCATGCGAGCAAGTGGCAGCATATAAGTCGGCCAGGAAGTGCCTTCGCAAGCTGATCAACAGTAGCAAAGCTCGCTGCTGGCAAGACCTAGTGGTAAATGTGAACAAGGATCCGTGGGGCCTTAGCTACAAGCTGGTCATGGGGAAACTTGGCGCCCTACGGAAGCCTTGTATACATGACGCGGAAAAGATGGACGCGATAGTGCGGGGACTCTTCCCCGCCCATTCCGTCCGTGTTGATGCTGTCCATGGTGAAACAACAGTCGAGTGCCCACTCTTCACACAGCTGGAGCTGGAGGAGGCAGTTCTCTCATTGGAAACGAGGAAGGCTCCAGGTCCAGATGGTGTTCCAGCTGAGGTGTTGCAACGTGTCTATCACCATTGTCCTGACTTGCTGTTCAGCGCACTCAACGCTTGCTTACAAGACGACGTTTTCTCGGTACAATTGAAGGTAGCGAGGCTCGTACTGATCAGCAAGGAGAAGAGAAATCTCAAATCACCGTCTGCATACTGCCCGCTATGCATGCTAGACACGGCTGGGAAAGTGCTAGAGAAACTCATCAAGGGAAGACTCACTGACACGATTCGTGCTGCTGGGGACCTATCTCCTCGGCAGTACGGCTTTGGAGCAGGACGTTCTACCATTGATGCGATTGCAGAGGTGGTGAGCACGGTCCAAAAGGCAGAGGCATATAGTCGCACCAAGCGACGGATCGTCCTGTTGGTGACACTCGACGTCAGGAATGCCTTCAACTCCGCTAGATGGGTGGATATTCTGGATACGCTGGAAAACTCTTTTCAAGTTCCAGAATATCTTATGCGGCTTTTGAGGAACTACCTAAAGGACCGAAGCCTGCTCTACGACACGACACAGGGCCAACGAAGGATGGAAATTACATCGGGTGTTGCCCAGGGATCTATCCTTGGTCCGGACCTGTGGAACATGTCTTACGACGGGCTACTGACACTTGAGATGCCAGATGAGTCGCGCTTGGGTGGCTATGCGGATGATGTTGCGGCTCTGGTCGCTGGACGCACCGTTAAACAAGCGCAACTTAGGCTAGGTATGCTAATGCGCCGAGTGAGGGACTGGATGACTGCTCGCGAGCTGAGTTTAGCACTGGAGAAAACCGAAGTGGTCATCTTGACAAAAAAAAGAATCCCTAGAGGAAGGATGATCAGTATTGGAGACATACAAATCCAATCGAAGCCAGCGGTGAAGCACCTGGGGCTACTGATCGACTCAAAGATGAGTTTCTCTTAGCAAATCAGGGCAACGGCTGAGAAGGCTGCTTCGGGAATATCGGCTCTGAGTCGACTTATGGCCAACGAAGGGGGGCCCAGTCTATTAAGAAGACGCCTCTTGATGAGTGCTGTAGGGTCGGTGCCACTATACGGAGCAGAGGTATGGGGCGACGCTCTCAGCAAGGAGGTATACCGGAAACGTTTGGCACGGGTGCAGAGAAGAGGAGCACTGAGAATTGCATCTTCGTATCCAACAGTCTCCGACTTGGCCATGAGAGTGATTGCAGGCGTGATACCTATCGCCCTCATTGCTAGGGAGCGCCACGCTATTTACCTGCGCCAAAACGAGGATGCGAGGGAGATAGTTGTCCGCGAAGAGAGACAGCGCTCACTCAACGATTGGCAGCAGTCTTGGGTGAATTGCACGAAGGGTAGGTGGACTGCGCGCCTCATCCCAGATGTGAGACCGTGGCTAAATCGAAGGCGTGGTGAGACTGACTTCTATCTGACCCAGCTTTTGAGCGGGCACGGGTGTTTTCAGTCTTACCTGCACAAAATCGGTAAGTCACGGTCTCCCGATTGTCGGTTTTGCCCAGGAGAGGAGGACAATGCCTATCACACATTTTTTGCGTGTACAAAATGGGCCAGGCTGCGAAGGGATTTTTACAGGGAGACGGGAGAGCTCACCCCGGATAATATAATTGCGGTGATGCTCGAATCGGTTGACAAATGGAACCAGGTGGCACATTATGCTCGGGCAGTCCTAAAATATAAAAGGGACTCACAGCAGCCGGGGGCGCTGAGGCTGGGGGATCGCTCTTCTGGCATTTCCTCTTCCCCTCTCCCCTCCCGCTAGGAAAGGGATTCCCCAACTTGAAGGCGCTCCACGGCGTAACAAAACGAGACCTGGCCCGAAGTAATGTGTTAAACGGTTCCAGGCTGGGTTCTCAGGTTGACAGGGGAGGTATTTAGTGGGTAGTCCAGTCGCGCATGGGAGTCCAACACTCTGTGCATGAATAGCATTCACCTCCCTACCACAAAAAAAATGAAAAAAAAATGACGTCACTCGCGCGGAATGATTGCGAAAGTTTTCAGGTACGGATCTTAAGTCGAATTAGTTATCTAAAGAACTTAGTATTTGTGAGGGAGTGAATTTTGGTGGTAAACTTGCGCGTGAAGGTGTGGATGCGGATGTGAAATATTTTATGGTATCAGTGTGAACTAGAAAACTAGTAAGTGTGTGACCGGAAGACTAGTGAAAGAAAATTCAGTGGACTGAGAAGTGAAGTTTTTTTTACTAGGACAGTGGAAGCCAGTTCAGCCGCAATGGTAAGCGTAGACTTAAGCGGGACTTCCGAGTTGCCCGCGTAGATTGGAGTTCTTGGGAGCGTTTTTTTAAAGTACAAATTTCCGGGAACTCGAGTGGGAAGGAAATTAATAACAAAACCTGCAACTTTAGGAAACTAACCGAATTAAGAATCTATTCAACATTATGGGGAATTCGAGTGGGAGGAAAATTGAAAGCGGAGCCCGCGGCTCTAAAGAACAATCGAACCCACGCGACAATCAGGGTTCTGCAAAACGAGGGGTCCGGTACGAATAGGTGCACAAGTGGTAGCAGAAAGAGGCCCCGAACGGTATTGCGGAGAAAGGTCTTGCATTATAATTATTCTGTTTGTTGATTGGAATATAAGAATTAATTTAAACTGATATCATATGTTGTTTTAGTAGCTTTTTATATTGCCATATTTTTTCTTGTTTTCTTCTCAATTTTTTTTGATTTTCAGCGGTACCTTGACTCAAGAGGAGGTAAGTAGAAGAAGCTGTACGAATCAAACCTGGTAGTCCGATGGCAGTAGGAGGCAGTTTCGTTTTTTTGTTCCTCTTTGGGTCTCACTCACAACTGTGCTTCGTTTCCGCTAGGAATTAGGTGCAAAGACGTGGAGGGTAGCGTAATAGGGGACTCGTACTAATATTCTGGCGGCTGCATTCTCGCTTGGCGGCTTTGGGGTCCCACTGGCTAAGCGAGTGGCGCTCACGCCCATTCTTCGAGGGGCTATATGGGACTGAAGGCTCCCAGCCAGAATATCCTCTACGAGGAGGGTAACAAATCGGCACTGACCTTCTTCATTAAGAAGACAACTCCTGAAACTGTCGTACAGTCTGTGCTATTACACCCTAGCAAGAAGCTTTTCTGAAAACGACTAACGCATTTACAAAGGCAAGAACCAGACAACCGAACAACTCTACGTCAATAGTGTTGGTTATCGTAAGGATATTACCCATTGTACAATGAAAAGAACAAAAGGCAAGATAGCATGGCTCTTTAATGATCTGAGACCATAGCTCATCCGGAAGCACGGTGAAACTGATTTCCACTTAGCCCAGCTCTTGGGCTTTGCTTTTAACCTTATCTGCGCAAGGTTGGTAATTGACTGTCTCTTGATTGTATTTTTTGCACAGGGAAAAAATATGATGCCTGCCAGAAACTTTCTCCGTGAAATAGATAGCATGATGACATTTGCAAACAAATATAAGAGCTCTCTCTCTCTCCCTCTCTCTCTCTGGATTATATCATCTAAAAGATATTCAAACCAAGTGACAAATAAAGCCACATGGCAAACTCTACTTGGGTAGTACTTTTTATGAAAATATGCATTTTCAGCCCATTATGGGCATCAAGGGGGAGGAATCTCTTTCTGACATTGACTTCTCCCCCTCCCTTTCCTCCGAAAAAGAAACTTCTCTTTTCTGCTGGGGCATTAAAACGTTGGAAACTACATGGCCGTAAATATTGTGTTAAACGGCTCCGTGCTAGATTCTCAGATTGACAGGGGAGGTATTAACTGGGTAGTCTGGAAGCGAAACCTAGAAGTCCAGCACTCCAGGTACAAATCACGTTCACCTCATTATCAAAAAAATTATGAAAGAGGTACCGAAGAAATACTAAGCAAGCATTATTCATACTTCCTGACATGCTGCACTGCATTTTTAAAACTGACGTCAGACAATTTACGATGGATATCTTTCAAGTAAGTAAATGTGTATAATATAATGAACCGATTACAACGAGCTGTTGACTGTCCTCCTGTAGGGGAAGTTTTCAAAGAAAATTCTACAGGTTTTTCCTATTAAAGCAACTTTGAAACAAGTGAAAGAACTACTAGTTCATCAAAATATTGCAAGGCCGCCTTATGTAGAATGAAGAGTATGTATTAAACGTATTCTGGTTTTGATTCGAAAGCCTAATATTCTTTCAATGACATTGAAAATCTCTCTAATAGTTGTTGACATCTAAGGGAAACATGTCTTACATAATTGGCTCAGATACAAGTTTTATGCGTAATCCATCTAAACAAAGAATCATGATACGTTCTTTGTCATACCACCGGTTCAATGAGTTTTTTTATTCGGCGAAAAAAAAAAGACGACGGATTGTTTCTTAGCAGCAAGGCTGATGAAACGTAATACCATGAAGAATAAACTTTCACCAGCTTTTGAATGATCTGCATTGCCATATTTTGAAAATTTCCCGCTTAAGATCCGTTTAGTGTTTTTGCAAATTAAATTAACTAAGTGCAACTAGGGAAGTTGTTGCTGATACTGCTAATAAATGGTAAGCGATTAAAAACCCAAACAATACAACCTATTGTTATATTTTAAAACTTGATTAGTTTCCGAGTCACCCAATTGTTGTTTGCATTTCCCTGCTGTTCACGAATTTGTTCTTGAAACCACGATTTATGATTTCCTCCACTACCAAAAAAATTAGAACTTCAAGTTAGCTGAGGTCGCGAAATGGAGAGGCCCTTCTAGCACGTGAGTGATCAAGGCTATTGGCAAATCGATTAGAATAAGCCAGCAAGGAAGTAAAAGTTGCTATTTCAAAGCATCGCAGAACAAAAGCAGAAAAAGACGCGATATTATCATATACGAGTACAGAAACAGGTGGAAGTCCACTTATGTAGGCCTTTCTATTCATTGCATAATAATTATTAACATTTTAATCATTAATTATGTATGCCACGGCTAATGACATGCATCTATCTTTAGGACTGCTAAATGTAACTTGCAGATACTTTGGATTAATATTATTATTAAATTATTCTGATAAAATTCCCAGTGACAGAGTTCTCGCAGGTTCCTGCTTTGTTACACTTCATATATGTACTTGCCCGGCTTGTAAGTGCTTGGTACAACTGGCTGTATGCTAATACTCCTCCACGCAAGAACAGCTTACTCACATATCGCCGTCGATTTTCTCACCTTGACAAGTTTTCCAGGTGACTCTGCTCAACACTTGAGATGTTGTATTGGAAGTCTTTAGCGATTAAATAGTTTTCAGATCTGATGCAAACCGGCTCCTCAATTTTTTATCGCCAATCAATTATGTATCTATGATAGATTGCTCAAGTGGACATGCCGCGATTTTGGCGTGGATATTCACAGTTGCTTCCGAAGCACATACGCGAGTCCGCGGCTGATGATGTGTGGAGCATGCAAGCAACTCGTAAATAAAATAAAATAATAATAAAAACAGCATGATTAAGCTGATAAAATGGTTGGGAAGTTGGTGGCATTTAGCAGTTGTTCTTGAGAGGATCTTAGTTTAAATTGTAAATTAAGTCTTGAGATAAAAGTGGTGCCGATCATTCGGTAGGTGACTTCGATCAGTCGCAATCTGACAATTAGTCCGTGCGGAATCGTTTAATTGTTGTCTCGTGGGAAGTATTGGATGATTGGACCAAACATGAAGATTATATGGTCCTTAGTGGTATTAATAAGTGTTTGTGGTGTTGCTGTTAAGGAAATCAGTGCGGCAAGATTACAGGAGAAATATGTTTGGAAACAGTTGACTTTTGCTTGGCCTTCTAAAGAAGAAGAACAAAGAGCCATTTCGTCAGGACGATATGTACCAGAGAATAATATGCCGCTCGGGATGGAACTGTGGGGTGACAAAGTTTTCATAACAGTACCAAGGTGAGTGCAATTTATCGAATGCTTACTTTCTTTCCTGTTTCGTTGCATTCAGTTTTTATTTTTGAATGTCAATAAGCTGGTTTAATTGTGACGAAATGCTCACTTTTGCCTTTTATTGATTTTCAAAGTTTAAGTGATTATTCATGCCTATATGTAGAGTTGAATCGTCTTGGACTTAAGAAAAATAAATTTGTTTTCCGGGAGGAATATGTCAACTTAATCGTTTTTAAAATTCTTATCGAAAGTTTAAGTACACAAGTGCTTAACACTTAAAAATTTCCTTTGAAAAATATTTCGCTGGAAACTAGCAATTTCATCTTCAATCTTTTGGAGCTTCAGATTTACGTTGAAAACATAAAAGTATTTTTTATAAAGGCAAAATTTCATACACTATTTTTATAGAAGTTTGAATGAAAAAGCATGCCATGTTTTTTAACCGTTTTCCGGTAGAAAAAATATATTTTTTTTTCGATTGAATAACAAGGTTCCTCCCAATTCAGGGTCCCATTTAGCCTTACTATCTTGAAAAAGTCAACAATCAATTTTTAAAGCGATTGATTAAAATCTATATCAACTCGAGCGTACACCAAGTCCAACGATGTCGTTTGAAGAAACTCGCGTTGAAAAATAATTACCTCCCCGTTTTGCATGATTTGCAGTCGAGGAATGCTCAGTTAATGAATTGAAATTTTAAATCAAAAGTTTGGGAATAAGTTTTAATAAAAATCTGTCTACATCTATTCTTCACTCTAACTTACATGAAGTCCTATGAAGTTTTTAATTCAATGTAATTACCCATGAGTAACATTTGAAAACAAATTTTTTTTTTTATTTTCAAACACATGACTGAATGACGAGCTTCGACCTCTGTATTTTGAAGAAGAAAATATTGCAACTCACTCTCAGTAAGTGCTAATTCATTCAAAATTAATACTAAACATCGTAATGAATGCACTTTGTCCAAATAACTGGAATCTGGATTTTATTGTTTCTCTAGTAAGGTTTTTCTGACGAGACTTTTTCTCAAAGTTTTCAAGAAATTCGATCAATTTTTTAATCATTTTTTCTTGTGTTGTGTCAGTTATTTAATATTTTGGCGGAGTGAATTTGTCAATGAATCGATGAGCAATTAAATTTAACCAATGTACACCAATGTAATGCTTAAAAAGCGTAACTTTTCTACTAGGCCCAGCAGGTTGATGAGCTCCCTCTAGAATTTTCCAGGCATCTTTTGCACTTTTAGCGTTTTTAATGTGAATAAGCTGTGATACACTTACATTCAGGATAATCGTGGCTAAAGCTTTTTCGTATTTGTTGGACCATTCCACTCTGACGGTAGCTACGTCGGTTTCCTCCGGTTTCGGGACATTTACATATTTCCACAGATCCTGACAGATTAGAGCACTTTTCAACTGGAGCTTCCAGCTGCAGTTTTTCAATTATTGAAACAGCCGTCGCACTCATCTTTCGCGATCACTACTTTTTATGTTTTCACGAGATTCACTTGAATTTTTTTACTTTTTAACTGCTTTTGCTGGGTCTGGGCCCATAACCTGTTGAGGTTAGTTAGATTTACAGCAGTAAAAAAACAGCGTGTCTTCTTCAAGCGGTATATTCAGTGCGACTGACTGCTTTTACGAAAGAACACAAAGTAATGATAATGCAGTAATCTGTTTTACATGTAATAGAAGTGGAATTTTAGAACTAATATTGAATTTTTACCGTATTATGTAAATGTATTTCAACACTCACCATTCGTGAAATATCGCAATTAGTGTGCTACGTATATGGACGTATTTTTAATCGCTCCTGTCATTAATTTTAAAAATTTATTAATTTTTCACAAAATTTTGTTGCAACAGATTTTTTAATTGAAATCCATCACCGTCGAATTATTTGCACATTTATCGAATAACTGAAATTTCTTTCGTGAAGAAGTATCAAACAAGTTGAAGTAGCAGGAGAGTGCTGCTACCAGAAGGGTTTTGTAAGACAATTACGTAAATTTTCGTACATTTCCCCTTCCCTTGCACACCCTCAAAGCAAAACTTGTCATTTAAGACCTGTTTTGAAAAGTCCTTATCAAAACCTTTCATTTGATACCCATATTGCCTGCATGCAATGAGATTTTCTTTTCAGGGCCACTCGAGACCCCCCTTAAACACCTTATAAATTCCGTTTTATGGTGTAACATTGAAGAGGGTGTCACTTTACACATACCTACAAAATCTTATGTTTTTAGCTCATGTAGTTTGCGAGAAAACGTGGTGTGACACACGGACGGGCATTCGGACAGACAGGACACGATTTTAGTAGGGTTTTGTAAAATGACTTTAAAAACCCTAAAAACGGAAATACATTCAAGGGAAGACCCGATTTATGAACATTCCCTCTAAACTCGCTGCAAAAGCAACGAGATGAAGGAGCCCGATAGCTTCATCCATCAACTAGAACGATCGTCTCTATCGTCAACGATGACGGGCGAAAAAAGCTAAAATGAAGATTCAATAGCAATGAAGAAAGACAAGAAAATTTTATCAGTCATCGAGATTGAGCAGTTAGTCATAGCTAACGAGAAAGCTGAGAAGATTGAGAAAGAAAGCGAAGAGCTCAGACTTCGAATCAAATCACTAGAAGAACTCGTTGGAGCATTGATGTTCAACAAAGCAAAAGAAATTAGTAAGAAAGAAAAAGAAGTAAATTCAAAAGCGACTGGAGACAAGAAATTTAAGAAACCGCAACAAGAACCTGAACAGGAAGGTGTCCTCAGCGCAGACGGAGCAAACGTCAGCATGAACATTTATGCAGCGCTAGCTAGACTAGACGATTCCATCAGCACTGAAGAGGATAAAGGCAAGAAAAGTCTGAGCATCTTATAACTAAACCTGCTAATAGATTTATCGAAAATTTGCAAATTAAACATAGGGAGAAAGAACCAAAAGCTTTGTCTCCAGCTCCAAAGGCTTTGTCAAAAGGAAGAAAAAGTCCCAGCAATCGATGTACGTATTTCGAAAAATAGGCAAAGATATGTTTCGCCTTTTGGCAGCCGAAAATAAATTGAATAATTTAAGGATCAAGAAACTCAATGCTGATAAACTGACAATTAAAATTAAGCTATTGGTTGATTTTCCGGCAGCGAAAAGTGCATTGAATTCTGGAGATGTTCCGCACTTTACATACACCCCCAAAAGCGAAAAAAGCCAGACCTTTTTATTGAAGGGTCTGGGCTGCGCAGATAACACAGTCGATCTCATTCAGGTGCTTCAAGAAGTTGCACCAGAAATAGAATTTAACACAGTTAAAGACTTTGCAACAAGGAGATCGACTGTCGAGCGTAAAAACTTGCCTTATTACTTAGTCCGAACTCCCAGCAAAAGCAGTTTAAGTGCCCAACAAAAAAATAAGGTACTTTAACTCTTGTGTGGTGAGTTGGGAATGTCTCTAGAAAAACGAGCCCAACCATTGCTTCAGGTGCAAACGGTTTGGTCATTCGGCTGTCAATTGCGCCATGAAATATAGATGTGTAAAGTGCAAAGATGTCCACGCTCCCGGCGAGTGCTAATAGGTTCAGGCAGAGCCACAAGAAAAATTATATTGTGTGAACTGCGGTGTCTTTGGTCATCCAGCATCATATCTAAAACAAATTCAAGTACACCGCAGTGTGTTACCTGCCGAATTCGTCAAGCCCGGGGTGTCATTTGCACTTGCTGCTAGAGGACCAGTAGACAATGTAAATAAAATAAATAATGCAAGCGGCAATAATGAGCTGCTTCTTAAAATCTGTCAGCAATTAAATGCTTTACCGGAGAGAATCAATAAACAGAATTCAAAAATTAACTTTGTTTATCAGGGTTAAGGATTCAGCTTTAATAGTCCGCAATGGAAACTGCAGGTGCTTCCTTACGATAGCGACCATAACGCAATCGTAATGGAAATCAATCATCAAAGGGATGATCTCTTCCTCATTCCAATTCAACATGAAAATCAGGCAGATTGGGGAAAGTTTCAAAAGAAATTTAATCGAGAGTACCAGAAGCATTGTCCTCCTTCTGATGATAACAACGCTTGCTCAATGGTTCCATATGATAGGAATCTAACTCACGATGAAGTAGATCTCTATTTGTCGAGGTTAGAGAAGATGACGTTGGAAACGATTGAGAATGTAGTTCCCAAGATCAAACATCAAAACAATATGGAAGGATATAAAACACCAACCATTGTAAGGTTAAAAAAATTGAAAAGCCTCCTTCTCACACGTGTCAATAATATTTATTGGTGATTTTTGGACTACAACCATCCTTCGTTGGTTTTTTTGAAATTACACCTGAAGAATGTCCGGAACTTAATCCGGTCATACTTCAGGAGTGAGGTCAACACTCAATGGGCGGAAAAATTGAGAGGTATTAGACCACAGGACCCAGATGGCGTTTTCTCGAAAGTGAATAGCATATTCAGTAAGAAGTCTCGAGTGAAGGTATGGAATCTTGAAGTCGCTAGTGATGAGATAAATCTTCTCGACAGGGCTGGTATCGAAATTGATAGTATGAATCCGGATCGAATTGGAAACAGCATTTTATGTGATGGATTGTATAAACTTTCCCTGGTTGAAAAACATTTTGAACTGGTTCATCCACCAAACCCTGAGAGAGGGAATTAAATATTTTCACAGGTCGTTGAAGCAAAAGTTTCCGACTTCCAATCAAGCCTGAATGGCGAATCAATTCTTCATTTCAATGAAACATTAACATTTAACCTCATACCGAGCTTGAATCTTATTGCTTATTTTATCAGCTATGAAGACTTGAGTTTCATATTTGGCAGGATAAACAACAAGAATTCATGTGGTATCGACGGTGTTCCAAATATAGCTCTCCGTAATTTGTCTGAGGTTGCTATTAGGAATTATTGCATATTGTTCAACAACATGTTGAGCAATTCATATTTCCCAAATGTGTGGAAAAAGGGCAAGGTATTTTCAATCTTGGAAAAAGGTTAAGAAACAGCTTACTGCGTAACACCAGCAAGCTGTTTGAAGTGATACTAGAAAAAGCATTGAATTGAGAAATATGAGTTGATGCCGAACTGCAAATTTGGCTTTCATGCCAGGCATTTGATCACACATGCGATAAAGAAAGTAACCTCAGAAATCTGTTGGAAACTGAACAACAGAGAATATGTTGGGGCGTGTCTCATTGATATAGAGAAAGCCTTCGATACGATGTGGTTAGATGGACTAGTTTTTAAACTCCTTCAGGTCAATTTCCCCAAACACCTTGTCGCCATGATGTGCAATATGTTATACGGGAAATCATTTGTTGTGACTGATAGAAATCTGACGACAATGCGTGATTTCAGGGTCTTGAATGGTCTAAAACAAGGAACAGCTACTGCGCCTCTGCTTTTCTCAATATTCGTTCGCAAACTATTGATCGGCTTTGATTTTAACTTCTCGCCAACGCGATCATTTTTAGCGTTTGCTGGTGATCTGATCATATATACAACACCACCGAAAAGCTACAATAGCTCAAAATAATCTCCAAAAAATGTTTAATAATGTGCAGCTACATTTTGTGTTGGACAACGCTGCAGGGTGTCACTCAAGACCTGAAACGTAATTTGAATGGCTAGCGAGGGTAGTTAAGAACGGGTTCCACATAAATCCTGAGTTCTATACTTCGGTGTTCATCTGGATCACTATCTGCACTGTACTGAACATGTCAAAATCATGCTCAGTAAGGCACAAAAAGTTGTCATGGTCCTACGAAGACTCTTTCATTCCAGATACATTGATCAAAAGGTCAAAATTATCTAATACAAGACCCTGGCTAGACAAGTTTTGACATATGGATGTCAGATCTGGTATAATCAGAGTGCTAGTACTATGGAAAAATTAGGAGTTTTCGAAAGGAAATGTCTTCGTGCATGTACTGGTTTGTACAGAAAGCCTGAGAGAGATTGGAAACATTATATGTATATCGAATAGAAGAATTTATCAAACTGCTTAAGCCACGAGAGTCGATATCTTTATATTGGAACTTCTTCGGAATCATATCGCAAGATCTGTAAGTGAAAACCCTTGGATTTCACAGCCGTTCCACCCTACAGGCGGGTATATTGCGACTTGCCTCGCTACTGGCTTTGTTCCTGCAGAAGCATTCGTGTATTTGGACATGAATCGATATGTTTTTGATTCTGATGGCGTCCCAGTCATACATTACATATACAGACGGGCCACCGAGAAGAAAATAAAATATCCTCCGGATCTGGGTTCACGAGACCAACAATTTCAATGAAGATACTCATTTGCTAGATTTGTTGAAGCTGGTCGAGCTGAGATGGGGCAATCTAGGTATTGGTGGCTAAATGACAATGTCTAAGTTATTCGTGTTTATTTTTAGTTTTTGTGTTTTTCGTTACTTGGTTTTTGAGTTTCCGCTCATCATTGCTACATTTAGTGTTGTTGATTAAAAAATTAGGTATAGGTTAGGTATATGTAATGTATATTTTATTAGGTTAGAGATGAGATTAAACGCTTAGTTTCGGAATATTATGATTTTTTTATGGCATCCCAGATCAGTGGTGATCCATGCTGGTACTCCAAACAGACTAATTCATGCATAGATTAGTGCCAACTGATGTTGTAGTGGTGTTCTTGAGCAGAACAACCTCTGAACAACGCGTGAATCTGTTGATGATGGTCAGACAGTATCGGGTGACCATCATTTAGTGATAGTGGTTCAATGAGTTCAATGGTCATGTGCTTGAGCCCAGTGCCTGGCTAAGCATAGTATTAAAGAGGTGCTTTTATGTACCGTCTGACCTTGCTTTGTTGGCAAACGATGCAACTTCTTACAAAATTGTTGATACCCGCATTCATTGCCAGCCGGAGGAACTGGTTTGTGGTGGGCTTTCTGATCGTACGTACACCCGGGCAGGCTAAGCCATGCATCATTTGCACGACCCTTGACCTCAACTGCTACTGTACGCAGGGTCAAACCACTTCTGCTTCTTTCACCGAAGTTGCCGTGCTCGATTCTTTAACAAAGCCCTTAACTTGAGCTGTTATGATAGAAAATAATTGATTTTGCTGGTTTTAACTACACAAGACAATAATCAGCGATGGTGTTATTCCATCCAGTAATCTGGTAGATGTCAACCGTGGATTGAAAAATGAGATCCAGTTGACGCTTTTGTCTCTGTGATGCTTTCTCCGATCGCTGGTGAAATGCAAACTGCAGTCGCTTGTGGTCGGAAAACGCCATAAACACTCTGTCCTCTAGCATATGGCGAAAATGCTTTATCGCTTCGTGGGTTGCTAGCAGCTCATGATCATAGGTGCTTCATCGTCGGTGCGTGTCAGTCGGCCTATCCAAGAGGACTCTGAGAGACACCGAACCGGTTTTCTTCATCTGATGCAGCACGGCTCTGAGTCCATCAGCCGATGTTTCCACGGAAAGAGACCATGCAACTGATGGACTAGGGTATCCGAGCGATGATACCTTGCTCAAATTCTATTTATAACGGGTGTTTCTTTATGGGATTTGATTTTTAATAGGCGTTTTTTGACAGATCATGCGTGACTCCGGGCAAACTGTAATGTAATTTTTATTCAATATTATTTGACAAATCACCATAGAAAGACTTACACCACAACAACGTATCAAAATTGTTCACCTTTACTACGAAAATCAGTGCTCTGTGAGAAATGCTTCTGTGCTCTTAGAACAACTTATAGTTTGAGTATTTTTGGCTCAATGGATACGTCAATAGACAAATTGCCGTATTTGGGCTAATGAACAACCTAAAGAGCTTCAACTGCTACTACTAAAGCTACAGAAATGCACAATTTGTTGTGGTTTATGGGTCGGTGGAATCGTCTGTCAATTTTTCTTTAAAAATGAGTCCAGTTAGAACATAACCGCCAATGGTAAGCATTACCCCACGATGATAACGGATTTTTTGATACTTTGGTTTCAACAATACGGCGCTACTTCGCATACAGTGAGAGAAACAATGTAATTATTGAGAAATAATTTTGGTGAGAACCTGATTTCACGTTTTGGACTAGTAAATTGGCCACTTAGATCGTCTGATATCACACCTTCAGACTATGTGCTTTGGGTTGCCCGAGGCTTTTAGTCTTCAGGAATAAGCCAGCTTCAATCAAGGCTTTGGAATCCAACAGAGATACATTTGCAAGATACCAGTCGCTATGCTGGAACGCGTCGTCTGAAGCTGGACTTTCAGAACGTACCCTTTACGGCGTAGTCACAGTCAACATTTAAACAAAATAATCTTAAAAACTAAATGTCATAGATTGCTCTTACGACTCACAATAAAATTTTTACTATAGAATTCAAATTTATGCTTTTTATTTGGGATTAAAAACCAAATCTCATAATGAATCATACTTCCCAAAAGCTGCTGATGCTTCGTTTGTCCATACCAGCTTCCCCTTGTCTCACCTCTTATTCTCTGGTACCAGCCTTTGAAGTGGGGATTAATTTCGTGTGGCGTCAAACAGAAAGTGTCTGTAGAAGTTTGCCATGCTCAAAAATTTTTTTGCTGTAGGGCCGTCTTAGGATCGTGGGTATAAGTACCTTCTATCTTCTCAGGCAAATGTTTCAATTCGCCTGATGATATCAAGCGTGCGACGTGGTCTGTCAAGAGCACTAGTATATCATTTATGTAAACGAATACGTTCTCGAGTCTACGTAGCACCTCGGACATGAAGCGTTAGATGGTCTAGCCTACATTCCATAGGCCAGACATCATGAACACAAACTTGTACTACCCGAACGGTGACTTGTGGCAGCTTATCGCCACAAATCGGTGATATGCTCATTGACACCGACGATCAGGAACAAGCACAACATCAGAAATTTGCAAAATTCATTCTAGTCCAGATGGACTAGTTCGGTTGCTTCTCTTGAGCATGGTTAGTTCAACATTGAAGAACCAATTGACCGAGTAGTACCATTACTTATCAACATCGAGGAGCACTATAGCGCTATTGTCTCAATCAAAATTGTTTTATCCAAATGCGTTCCCCCAGTACCCTACATAGCACTTGTATACTATAAGTAATCAGAAAACGCAGTTCATTAAATGCGTCGATTGATTATTGAACGCATTACCGCGGTCGCACCCAGAGAAAATTTGTTGTTCTTATGAGTCCACCATGAAACAAAAATCACGATATTAATTGAATGCATTGGGCTCTTTCACACGGGAATGGTAAAAACCCATATCCAAACAGGTTTCGCGCTTACGCCCCTATGTTTACACGTTGCATAGTTCAGCCAACCTATTTTTGTATACGATACATGTCTTGCGAGTGTATGTGTCAAAAGGGTCATTTGATCGTTAAACATCGTGCGAACAACATGAGAGCGAAGACAGAGAGATAAGCGATTGAGAATTTATGTTTTAGCCTTGAATTGTGCACGAGGTAATAAAAACTGGAATGAAAAATGTATTTTATGATTGTTAAAGTTTGTCGATTCAAACTTCTATTGGATTTATTTGAATCCTCCGTGCTTTTCCGCTTTCTGAAAAATATATTCCAAATTTGAATATCTTTTTTAGTCGCATATTTCTCTTGATGTGTTGTAAACATGCTTATTATAATGTGATTCTATGAAGATTATGCGTACTGTTAATTTTCTATAGATTTACAATAGGCAATTTATCTTCATTGAAATCGTGATATTCGTCGTGTTGTTTCCTGAAATTGAACATGGCATCCGCTTTCATAAATTTATTACATAACGCGTAGCTTCTCGCATCCACGCATCCATTTTTGCACGCAAATTAAAGAAAGGCGATCGTTTCATGACGACTACCATCTTCACCGAATGTTCAATTCGGAATGATTACCTGCGTTTGTATAAAATTTCCCCCACCAAATGATCAACAAAATGCGTTTGTGTATGTGCGTTACGCTCGTTCACCCTACAAAATGTTGGCTTGATTTTACCATCAGGTCCCCTCAATGCCTCTCACTCTTCTTGCCCATATAACCTGTTTAACGCTCACTTTTAACGCTGCGTCTGAAAAAGCCCATTGGTTGAAAACTATAAAGTTAACAGTGGTATAATAAAAGAAAATTTTGTTCAAAATTAATTTTTTGAACGCTTTAACTCAGTCACATTCCTTGTGAACATTTTCCAATATTCTTTGAAAACAACCATCTCAGTACATAAGTATACTTAGCCCACATAAGAAAGACGAAAATTTTGGAAAAGTGGCGATTCATTTCTCAACATAATCTCCTCTTCGCTCAATACACTAGACTCAGCGATGCTCTAACTTTTTTAAACCGTCAGAAAAATACGTTTTCTCAAGGTCTGTAAAGTAGGCTTCCGTGGCGGCGATGACTTCCTCATTCGACTTAAATTTCTGTCCAGCGAATGACTTTTTCAAATGTGAAAGCAAAAAGAAGTCACACGGGAGTAAATATGGGGAATAAAATGGATGGGGTAGCAGTTCGTAGCCCAATTCAATCAATTCGGCAGTGGTGACGGCGGTGGGAGTCGGTGCGTTGTCATGGTGAAAGAGCCCTTTTTTCTTCGCCAAATGGGGCCTTTTTTAACAATTTAGCGGTAAGTTGGCATTGTCGAGTCTTGTGAACGTTTTCTCCTTCTCTAGATAGTTGATGCAGATTACACCTTGTGAATCCCATCACCTTTTTGGCCAATAGGACAATCTTCGCTTTCTTTGGAGCACGTTCACCAGATGAAGTCCACTGTTTTGACTACTTCTTGGCCCTATTTGACAACTATTGTGTACCAGTGGAGCCATTTTTTATTGACGGTGACAAAATGATGCAGAAACTCCTTCGTATTGCACTTAAATAGACTCAAACACTCCTCTGAAGTAGTTTCGCGGTTGTGTTTGTTGTCCGGAGCGCACAAACGCAGCACCTATCACGCTGAGAACTTTCTTATGCCCAGAATTTCATGCAGGATTTGACGCACACGGTCTTTTGAGATGCCTATTGTCTCAGCTATCTCCCACATCTTCGATCCGCGGTCTGTTAATACGAAAATGTGGATTTTTGTTACGTTATCCTCCGTGATAGCCGTTTTTGAGGCACCTGGGCGTGTTTCCTCAAAAATCGACGTGCGACTATGTTGAAACTCGCTAAATCAATTTTTTGCGGTCGCCATTGCAGGAATTGCCGTAACATAAAACATATCTTCTCACTAGACCGGAAGATCAAGTATCGAAGCCGAACGAGTCGAGCG
Source organism: Odontomyia ornata (assembly GCA_963969285.1). Lineage (NCBI taxonomy): Eukaryota > Metazoa > Arthropoda > Insecta > Diptera > Stratiomyidae > Odontomyia > Odontomyia ornata. The sequence continues at coordinate 287,470,624 of OZ017740.1, read as the reverse complement.
AGTATCGAAGCAGATTGAGCGAAGCGAGGAAAAAGCACAAGTCTCTTTCTGAAAGAAGACAGCGTCACAACAACATCGAATCATTGTTACTTGTCGATATTCCAGGCGAATAAAGGTTATCATTGATTAATAGATTATTATTATTTGTAGGACGACGTAGTGTCGACAAACTGGTGTCCCAACGTCGTTAAACTGAGCTCAGTAGCATCGCAATGATTAAATTGCCAACGTTGTGGAAGCAGCGGCCAGCCCTTTTGTTTGAACGAGTTGAAGCACAATTAAAATGTGCAAAAATAAGAACGGACGAACAAATGTTCAATCGAATGATTAGCGAATTGGCACATGATGTCCTCACGCAGATTGCGGACATTATAGAGGAGCCACCTCACACTTACAAATACGAGACGCTCAAAAATTGCATCACATCCAGCTAGGCTGTATCTGAACGAGAGAACTTCCAGGAATTGCTGACAGGCTTAGAGCTTGGGGATGATAAGCCATCCGAACTACTTCGCTCAATGAAAAGTACGGCAGGCAAAAACGTTTCAAATTAATTTTTAAAATCATTATGGATGACACGGCTTCCGTCGCATGTTCAAGATATTTTAACTGTGTCAACATTGAATTTGGATCAGCTGGCCGAAATGACTAACCAGTTATTGGAGACACGCAATCGGTCCACACAGTTCATTTTAATGCAAATGGCCATTGGGAATGAAACATACATTTATTCGCATCTAGATAGACTGCAGTTCAGCAAAGACTCCAACCATACTCACAATTTACGCTTCAGTCCCACTCTTTCACCTAGCTCCGCTAAACGCCAAAATAACCTATGCTACTTTCATCATTAATTCGATGAAGCGGCAAGAAAATGTGAAAAACCATGTACTTTCCATATTAAAAGCTGTCTAAAAAGCTAGATAACGTATCGTTTGTTGCAAACACCAGCAACGAAACAAAAGCAAGAGCCAACGTTTCCGTCATCCCTGCCCCACAGTCCGTTGCCAAGCAGTTCAGAAAGAGCTATAAACTTTTTGCTGCCAACAGCAGTGGAACTCAAACATTTGGCACGCGTGTACTCAGTGTTTCCCTCGGCCTTTAAAGAAACTTTTACTGGAGATTTATGGTAGCAAAGGTTCCCCGACCGATACTTGGTGCAGACTTCCTGCAACACTTCAGACTGCTGGTGGACATCAAAAATCGTTTTTTGTTTGACTCTAGCAAACAATTGTTAACGAGCGGCTAGACCAGTACACAAAAGCACTCGTCTGTGTCCACGTTAAGCAGCAGCGTGAAGTACTTTGAAATCCCGAGCAAATACCAGAACATCACAAACATGTCACATATTGGCGAAACAAAAGCATTCAGTGCTACATTACATCGTAACTAATGGTCCGCCCGTCATAGCGCGCCCTCGAAGATTCACACCAGAAAAGTTCTCGATAGCAAGAGCGGAATTTGAGCATATGACACAGCTTGGCTATTGCAGATTATCCAACAGCGCTTAGGCAGCGCCTCAACACCTAGTTCCGTGGAAGGAAGGTAAAGGCGTCCATGTGGGGACTACCGGCATCTAAACACAGCTACGATTCCGGACCGCTACCTGATGTGACACATTCAAGACGTAGTGCCAAACCTATTTGGGAAGAAAATCTTTTCAAAAATAGATCTGCTTAGAGCATTCCACCAGATCCCTATAGCAGAAGTGGACATTCCAAAGACGGCGGTAGTAACCCCATTCTGCCTCTACAAATTCACTGTATTGACTTTCGGCCTCAGAAAAGCTGCGCGGTCATTTCAAAGAAGTATGATGAGGTTCTCAAGGGTCTCGAATTTTGATCTTGCTATCTTGATGACATATTGATCATTTCGGATACACCCGAACAACATGAGGCACACTTCCACAATGTTTTCAAAAGGCTAAACGACTATGGAGTGGTAATCAACAGCAAAATGTACACTAGGACCTAAGCAGTCAAATATCTAACACAAATAATTTCAGTAGAGGGAATCTGTCCCCCAGAAACATGGGTCGAAGCAATGAGGAACTTTCCGAAACTTAATGAAACCAACAAGTTCCGTCGTTTCCTTGGAGTTATTAACTTCTGCCGAAGGTTTGTCAGGAAAGCTGCAGAAATGCAAGCTCCCTTAAACAAACTCTTTCACAAATCAAAGAAGAATTCCAACAACCGAAAACTTGGACCGAAAAAACAATCGAAGCATTCGAAAAATGCAAAAACTGCCTCGCAGATACCACATTCCTTGTGTATTTCCAGAGCAACAGACCTCTGGCCTTGTCTACCAACGCATCGGATACCGCCATCGGAGGAGTACTATATATGAGCAACTTCAAGACAACCTATGAAAATCAATTGCATTCTTCCAGCGCAAGTTAACCACAACTGAGTCCCACTACAGTACCTATAGTAGGGATATACTTGCCATATCCAGCAGCATCAGCCATTTTCAACACTATCTGGAGGGTTTGAAGTTCGTCATACTCACCGTTCACAAGCCACTTGTTTTTGCCTTTAACCAAAAATTCGAAAAAGACAATTGAATTACATCTCATAATTTTGCACCAACTTTGTACACATTCACGGCAATACTAACATTACCGCAGATTTGCTGTCCCGTATAAAACTCATATCGTTGCCGCTATCAATTTAAAATCACGAGCTTGTCAAAGAACAGATGAACGATCCCAAACTTAATGGTCTTATTTGAAACAACTCGACATCGTTGACGTGCATTTTTAGTGTCATTGTTGCCTTCCTTGCCAAAGATCCAAAGTCGGTAGACATACAGTAAACACTATACAAACATTTCTAGTCTCAGTCAAACGCTTTCAAGTAGTGCATTTAGATATAATCGGACCACTAACACGAGCAAATGGATTTAAGTACGTTTTAACCATGGTTGCCTGGTTTTCAAGGTGGTCAGAGGCAGTACCATTGGAAAAACAGACTAAAGCCTTCTACGGCACCTGGGTGCCTCGCTTCGGAGCGCCAAAAATTGAGGTCACCAACCAGGGAACACAATTTGAGTCAGGCTTGTTCAGGTCACTGAGTAACATTATAGGAACCAGTAAAGCAAGAACGTCACCTGATCACCCTGATTCGAATGGACTCATAGAAAGGCGGCATGGGACACTAAAAGATGCCACCATGTTTCACGAAGATGATGGGAACTGGCCTAGTCTACTTCCGTACATACTCTTGGGCCTAAGAAATTGCTATAAGGATGACTTGGGAACTAGATGTGCGGAGTTAGTATTGGGCACAACATTAAGACTCTCGAGGCAATTCCTGGTCAAGGACAACATACCAAGTGATCCACATTTGTTCAGTGAAAATTCCAAGTTACAAATGCGAAAAATCAGGCCTAAACCTATTACCTAGAAAAAAAAGCGGAGTAAATTTGTTCACAAGGACCTTAAGACGTGTACGTGTTCTTTAGACTTAAGGCAGTCGGGTGGGCCTTTCGGCAAATATATACAGCCCCACATCGAATAATAAAGAGAATATCAAACACAAATTTCACCATCGACGTGAACGGCAAACAGTTAAACGTTTCGATAGAACGCCTCAAACCAGCATTCCTTGTTAACCAGGATCCTGGCAGCGATAGCCCAATTCCAGCGCCACAAGTGAAGTCGCCACAATAGATATTACCATCTGCAAAGTTTGGCAATTTTCTTCCATCAGAGACTCCTTGTCCGGCCACAGTTTCAAGTAAAATCATCACGCAATTCCTTTTGCAAACTCCCACAATGATCAAAAGAGGACATAACGTTGAAAACGAACCCGTAAATCAGCCATATAATTGCCGAGTCAGCTGGGATGCAAGCGTCAGAAGCTTTTCACACCAACGACCACCAGTCCGGATTTACCCACCAGCCAAACGTCATCGCAATTTCAATTTGCAGTTATTAGGAGGGGAACGCTATAACGACCGGGCGCAGCCTCATGTTGACAGATCAAGTGTCGAAGCCGAATGAGTATCGAAGCTGAACAAGCGAAGTGAGGAAAAAGCACGAGCCTCTTTCTGAAAGAAGACAGCGTCACGACAACATCAAATCATTGTTACTTGTCAATATTCCAGGCGAAAAAAAGTTATCATTAATTAATAGATAAAAACGTTGTTGTTTTTATTTGTAAGATCACCCTGATTCAAATGGATCTCATTGTCACCACTTAAATTATTTGTAGAAATGTCTGCTGACTGCTGTGGTGTGTTCATTAATATCTAAGGCTTGAAAAAGCTAGAAAGTATTATACTGCAATTTACTAGCGTGTGTTTGGAATGAATTTAACTTTTACGTCTTGATATCGGGTGCATCCTCAATTTGATGCTGGATGACCAAATACACCGGAGTTGACCCTAGTTTCTTATAAAGAAACCGAAAAAAAATTTATCATTTTACTACTCTAAAACAAACTGATTGTTTAATTTAAATCAAATATCACTTTTCGATTCAATTTGCTAAAGAATCAGGGGTTAGACAATAAAACACCGTCAAAATATGTCTCTGAAAAACATACTTGGAGACGTAAAGTCTATCAATTAAAATTTCAAGATCAAGTGAAGGTAGATATCAAGTTTTATGACTTTTCAACAGCGAACATTATTTAATATTTTCCTTAAAAGTTGAAACTTTCAATAGAAGTTATTAATTATCATCTGAAAAATACAATCGTTAAACAAGATAGTTGACTTTTAACTTTGAATTTTCCTGCATCCGATCATAATTATTCAACAATATCTCTTCAGAATATCCTGATTCAAAAGTCATTGTATCAAGTGCTATTGTATTCATCGTGACCAAGCATGCTCCAATTGAAAAAAAATGAGGTAACCAGACTTGTTCCGCTTATCCTGCGGCACAGCAATAGAGAGGCCTTAAGAACGTTCCACACCCTCATATTACCAAACACACGAGTTTGTCTTTACCTGAGATGAAATCCAAATAAAAAACAATTAATCTTTAATAATTTATTCCCAAGGTCTAACATCTTGCTAGAACTTTTAATGAGCAAAAAAAAAAGAAGAAACACTTGAAATAGGATTTTCATAGAATAACATATTTTTTAAATATCGGTGACAATTTTAGCCTGATTTTCTAAAATATTTAAGATCCTTAAATTATGTGGTCTTTATTGCTCATTGCTAATGCGATACAAATTAAATGATGAAATAAACAGAGCGGATACAAAATTTCAATAAAATATCATGATATTTGAATTTAAAATAATCCTTTTTTATTTGCACTACTTTTCATGTATCTTCCGAATAAATTATAAACCAGTTATGCGCAGCGTCTGCATAATTGATAGGAATTTAGATTGATTAATTTAATTTGACAAATGATATGAATCAGCGAAGATAAGCAGTGCAACAGGTGGAATTTTTTCGTAGAATGTCAATGTTGATGTTACTTTCATTCATGGCCGACAACGTCCATGGTTAGTAGAAACATTTGTTTTGGCTTTGGAAAAATGCGTAAAAATTTTAAATTTATGCTGTATATTCAATTGATTCAATTAAATAAATGAATGACAAAACAGGAAACAATAATAGTTTGTTAACAACACATGCAGTTTATTTCCACTAGACATTTTTCAGCTTTATATTGGTCAATGTCTGTATACATCAAGAATCAGTTGATTGTATTCAATTTGATTTCGTAAAGAAATTGAATATTTTATTGTAATCATATATTTATTGCAGGTGTTTTCGCTGCAATAGTTTGTATAAATATCGCGTAACGATTTGTAATCAGTCTCGATAAAATACCATGAAATGTTTAAATATTGTTGCATGTATCAGGTGCGCGGGCTGTAATTTATAATTACCGCGAATTCAAATTCATTTATCGCTCTTAATTCTTTCATGAACTTAATATGCACGTACCAATGCCACTATACCTTCACTCTACTAGTTCACATCCTTGTGTGTCATGGTGCTTTGTATAGGGTTATTAATATATCTCAAACATTTGCCGGTGTCATCAGGTGGCTTTAGTTAACAGTCTCATATATGTAGTTACTTTTTTTTTGTGGTTGGTAGGTGCCATTTATGCACAGCGTGTGGGACTCCTATGCTCACAAGAAGGTGACTGGACTTCCCACTAAACACCTCCCCCGTCAACGTGAGAACCTAGCCTGGGACCGCTTGACACATTACTTCGGACCAGGTCTCGTTTTGTTACGCCGCGAGTCGCCTTCAAGCTGGGGAATCTCCCTTCTAGCGTGAGAGGAACGGGGAACTGGAAGTGCCAGACAAGCAATCCCCCAGCCCCAACGCCTCCGGCGTCGGGACTGCCCGAACATAATGTGCCACCTGGTTCCATGTGTGGTAGGCATTCTCCTCCTCTCTTGGGCAAAACCAACAATCGGGGGACCGTGACTTACCAAACTTTTGCAGGTAAGACTGGAAACACCCATGCCCGCTCAAAAACTGGGTCAGAGAGAAATCTCACCATGCCTCTGATTAAGCCACGGTCTCATTTCCGGGATGAGGTGCACAGTCCACCTTCCCTTCGTGTAATTCACCCAAGATTGCTGCCAATCGTTGAGTGAGCGCTGTCTCTCTTCGCGGACAACCATCTCCCTCTCATCCTCGTTTTGACGCAGGTTAATAGCGCGGCGCTCTCTAGCAAGGAGAACGGCAGATATCACGCCTGCAATGACTTTCACCGCTGAATCAGAAACTACCATATACGTAGATGCAATCCTCAGTGCTCCTCTTCTCTGTATCTGTGCCAAACGTTTTCGCTAAACCTCCTTACTGAGAGCACCGCCCCGTACTGCCGCTCCGTACAGGAGCACTGACCCTACAGCACTCATCAAAAGGCGTCTTCTTGATGGGCTGGGTCCCCTTACATTGGCCATAAGTAGACTCAGAGCCGACACTCCCGAAGCAACCTTCTCAGCCGTTGTCTTATTTGCTCAGAGAAATTCATCTTCGAGTGGATCAGTAGCCCAAGGTACTTAACCGCTGGTTTCGATTCGATTTGTATGTCTCCAATACTGATCATCCTCACCCTAGGGATTCTCTTTTTTGTCAAGATGACCACTTTGTTTTTCTCCAGTGCTAAACTCAGCCCGCGAGCAGTCATCCAGTCTTCCACTCAGCGCATTAGCATACCTAGCCTAAGTTGCGCTTGTTCAACGATGCGTCCAGCGACCAGAGCCGCAACATCATCCACACAGCCGATCAAGCGTGACTCATCTGACATGTCACATCTCAGTAGCCGGTCGTAAGACACGTTCCACAGGTCTAGAACAAGGATAGATCCCTGGGCAACACTCGATGTAACAGCCATCCTTGGTTGGCCCTGTGTCGTGTTGTAGAACAAGCTTCGGTCCTTTGGGTAGTCCCTCAAAAGCCACATTAGATGTTCTGGAACTTGAAAAGAGTTTTCCAGTGTATACAGAATATCCACCCATCTAATGGGGTTGAAGGTGTTCCTAACGTCGAGTGTCACCAACAGGACGATCCATCGCTGGGTGCGACTATGTGCCTCTGTCTTTTGGATCACGCTCATCACCTTTGCAATGGAATCAATAGTAGAACGTTCTGCTCTAACGCCGTACTGCCCAGGAGATAGGTCCCTAGCAGCACGAATCGCGTCAGTAAGTCTTCTCTTGATGAGTTTCTCTAGCACTTTCCCAGCCGTGTCAAGCATGCATAAGGGGCACTATGCAGATGGCGATTCGGGATTTCTCTTCCCCTTGCTGATCAGCACGAGCCTCGCCACCTTCCATCGTACCGGGAAAACCCCGTACCGTAGGCAAGCGTTGAATGTGCTGAGCAGCAAGTCAGGACAATGATGATAGCCAAGTTGCAACACCTCAGCCGGAACACCATCTGGACCTGGAGCCTTCCTCGCTTTCAGTGAATGGACTGCCTCCTCTAGTTCCAGCTGTGTGAAGAGTGGGCACCCGACTGCTGCTTCACCATGGACAGCGTCAACACGGACTGGATGGGCGGGGAAGAGTCCCCGCACTATCTCATGCATCTTTTCCGCATCATGTATGCAAGGCTTCCGTAGGACTCCAAGCTTCCACATAACTAGCTTGTAGCCAAGGCCCCACGGATTCTTGTTCAATAGGTCTGGCCAGCAGTGAGCCTTGCAATTCTTAATCAATTTGCGAAGGCACTTCCTAGCCGACTATATACTGCCACCCGGTCGCATTCCTCGTCATGGTTCCACCCCCGTTGAGCCTCACATCGAAGCTTGTGACACTCCCTTCGCTTTTCAGCGATTTCAATTGGCCACCAGTACACTGGGGGTTCGCTGTGCTGGGTTTTTCAACGGGACATAGAAGCGCAACAAGCAGTCGTAATGGTGCTCATGGTTGAGTTCACCACGTCTTCAGCTGCCAGTTCTTCCGTCCCCTCCAAAGCTCACTGCAGCGGCTCACCTCCTGTGAACACCTCGACGTCCATCCTTCCAATGTTCCATCTAGTTGTAGAAAGCCAAGAGAACGGACGTTGCGAGAGAACATCACTGATCTCAAGCAGACTGCCCTGATGATTACTGACTGAATAGTCCTCTAACACTTTCCAATTGTGTATCCTCCGTACAAAGGACTCCGGAGCAAATGTCACGTGCGGTATGGTTCCTTCACAGCCAATACGGCGGAGAGTCAGCATATATCCGGTGTTTAGTACAATGAGCCCCATCGTTTCTAGGATTCGTTTTACCAGCGGATCCGTTTGAGGCATGCCCCATTCGATTGATTTAGCGTTGAAATGAGCATTTTGCCGTCTGCGTTCGAGACAGCGCCCTCCAGAGCATTAAGCTTGGCTTGGAAAGATGATATCGATTCGTTTGGTATTAGGTACACACTATAGAAGGTGGCCCCTAAACACCTAACCCATACGAAACCATCCTCCCCCCCAAAACTCTCCGCTTGGAAATAACTGTTCCAAACCCAGATGGCGGCAGTACCAGTCTCATCAGGATACCATGATGCTGAACTTTTATCATGGTTTTGCTCACTCAGCAGCATAAAATCGGCTTTCATGTCCCTCGCAAACTGCTCAAGCAGATTTTGGGCGGTTGAACTGCGATGTAGGTTTAGCTGCAGGATGCGGGTCATCACAGTTCTGATTTTGCCTTAACTAGGGCTTCCTGGAAAAACCCGGCACTCTTCCTATCCCAAGACATATCCAAGATCAAGTTTTGGATCAGCATCCTTGCAAAGAATACAGTGTGCCTCCTTCGTACACTCTTTTCTTTTATGTCCCATTTCAATGCATTAGAAGCATAGGGAACTCCTATCGGGTCCTTTGCATACTTGTGTGGTGTGACCACAACCAAGGCATTTGAAACATTGAAGAGGCGTTGCTCTTCGCCGTATCCTCAGACAACCCACCCTATTCGTAGTACTTTGCCCTTGTTCAGAAATTGTTCGGCGTCCTTTTCGGTCAAGTCAACTATGGCCATGTGTTGTCCCCTGTTGTTTTCTGATGTCAGTTGGGAGTCGCATGTAGATTGTATTCTTTTCAGAATATCTTCCACTTTGCGGGATAACCTTTCTTCTTCATGTTGCTGGGCGGCAATTGTACTTTGTCACCATCCTTAGGAGAGGTTATTGCTTTCCGTTCCTGAAAACAGTACTTCCGCCACATTTACAACGTTGGCCATGCAATCACGCATCGTCACTTTATTTGACTGGTCACTCGTTTCTTTTCCTGCCATAATCTCCTCATTTCTTCCACCGCTCGAACACCTGAAGCGTCCTGTAGAGTTTTAGGGCGCTCTGGCGTTCGCATTACGTTTTTGCTGCACCATAATGCCGCAGGAATCTCAGTCTGGACCAGACTGTGTGTTAATCTCCATTTTTTGTCCGTCTGCACTGTAATTGTGTTAATCGTCATTTTTGTCATCGTTGGTACCGCTTTCGAATCACTCTTAACATCGTGGCTGCAATTGTTGGTTGTGTTGTCCTTGTTATTTTTTTTTGGATTTTTTATAATATTTTTCATGTGTTATCGGTTCCTCTAGGTTTATCGGGTCCCCCCTCTGAGCCGCACCTTTTTGGTCCCGTGGCTATCTTTGCAGAACTGGGAGACCATGTTAGGGTAGGCACAAGCCCTTACAGGGACAAGTACTCAGAGCCAGACCAGCGCTAATCGGGAGTCTGTCTCAACCGAACCTAAACCACCAATCCAATGGTGCAAGGGAGATGATTGTCCGCGAAGAGAGACAGCGCTCGGTCAGCCATTGGCAGCAGTCTTGGGTGAATTGCACCAAGGAAAGTTGGACTGCGCGATCGTCGGTTTTGCCCAGGAGAGGAGGACAATGCCTGCCACACATTTTTTGCGTGCAAAAAATGGAACAGGCTGCGAAGGAACCTCTACAGGGAGACGAGAGAGCTCACCCCGAATAATATAGTCGCGGTGATGCTCGAAACATGAACGCATAAGCCGAAGGTCCCAGGTTCAAATCTCGTTGGGAGCAACGTGATTTAGTTCAGGGGATTTTTCAGACAGACTACAAGTGTTCACTCAGTGGTGATATGTACTGATTTGATCAGATCATATCCTAGCTGAGCAGGCACACGGGAGCATGGTACTGACCAAACCAACTTCCGAAAAAATCAATACGGTCATGAAAATGAGATACTCTAACTATCTCTAAGCGAAGGCCCGAGAGGGGCTGTAGTGCTACAAAGAGAGAGAGAGAGAGAGAGAGAGAGATGTTTGAACCGGTTGACAAATGGAACCAGGTGGCACATTATGCTTGGGCAGTCCTAAAAGATTAAAAGGGACTCACAGCCGCCGGGGGCGTTGGGATTGGGGGATTGCTTTTCTGGTACTTCCTCTTCCCCTCTCCCCTCCCACTAAAAGAGAGATCCCCCAACTTGAAGGCGCCTCACGGCGTAACAAAACGAGACCTGGCCCGAAGTAATGTATCAAACGGTTCCAGGCGGGGTTCCCAGGTTGACAAGGGAGATGTTTGGTGGGTCGTCCAGTTGCCTTCTTGCGAACATGGGAGTCCCACACTCTGTGCGTAAATAGGCATTCACCTCCCTACTACAAAAAAAGGCTACTCACCCAATCCTTCTACGACGAGCGCTCGCTTTTGGGGTGGGTAAGCCTGAATAACGGATATCACAAAATTTAAAATCTATGCCAAAAGGCCAAAGTTAATCCAATTCATGATATTTGTGGTGATGAAAGTGCTTCTACTGCTGATTGCCATTATTTTAGACTTATTGCTATTCTTGTTTTTAAATACATCCGGTTATTATTTATGACTTGTGGGCTAATATTTTTTTTTCTATATGTTTTGCTGTATTTGGTAGACCTGTCCCGGAGTAATGTGTCAGACGGTTCCAAGCAGGCTTCTCTGGTTGAAGGGGAGGTGTTTCGTGGGTAGTCCAGTCAGCTTCTTACGAGCATGGGAGTCCCACACTCTGTGTATAAATGCCATTCACCTCCCTACTACAAAAAAAAATGGTGCGAACTTTGAACGTACTCCGAGGCTTACCAAGGTTTTACTGCGACGGAGACTGTATGATAGTTGAATTGGAGCCCTTCACACACGAGTGTCACCTTGGCGTTACTATGCAAAGCAACTAGGTCCAAACCGTCATATCCGCTAGCCCAAAGCATCAATTCCAGTTCGTTGTCCAAAGCGTAGTCCAGATTCAGTCAGGGTCGTTACCTGTCATCCCAGGAGGGAACGTCATGGCGCCCCCCATATCCTCGGGTCCGTGGGGGCAGCCCTCGCCAAAGAATGCTAGCTTCCAAGGGTGCTCTTGTCTACCAGCATTCTCCCTGCGGGAATTTCCTTGGGTGCGTGGGGGGGGGGCAGAAATCCCCAAAGAATGCTAGCCTCCAAGAGTATTCCTGTCGGCCAACATTCCCCCTGTGAGGAACCGGTTACGTGAGCGCGGCACTCCCCAAAGAACTCGAGCTTTTAAAAACACTCCTTTCAACCAGCATTCTCCCTGTGATAACTTTGTTGATGATGAAATTATAAGGTTAACACAGCATAGCAACAATAATTAGCGAGTTTATGGATACATATAACAATATTTTCAAATTTTGACATGAAAATAACCAATAAAACAATAAAAATTTAATGAATTTCATATAATTGTAGATGGTTCAATGGAACAGCAGCATCACTTACATATATTCAACTTCCAACTGATGAGCGGTCACCAATTTTGTATCCATATCCTAACTGGGAGTCGCATGATCTTGAGACAAATTTTCCAAATTCGCAATCTCAACGTTAGTTTCAACCAAATAAATGCAATTATCCAATTTAAATATTTATTTAAATTTTAGAAAGTACAGCAAATACGGGTTGCTCAAACGTAAACAATTATCTCGACCAAGAGTACAGACAGGCGACACAACTTTCAACAGCATTGGTCTCACCATTTCGAATCAAAGCTGATCGATGTGATCGGCTCTGGACTTTAGATTCTGGATTGGATGGAATCATCCTTCCTGAAAAACGACAAGTTATCCCACCAACAGTTATAGTTTTTGACCTTAACAGGGATACAGTTATCGCTCGTTATTCATTCCCAGATAATTTTGTTTTGCCAACAAGTTCATTCCCGAATTTGGTAAGAGCTTTACATCCTTATTAATATCATGACTAATATTCACACTATCTATTTCAGCTTGTCGATGTTGCAGAGAATCAGTGTGAAGATGCATTCCTTTATGTAACAGATGTCACAGGTTTTGCACTAATTGTTTATTCTCTCAAACAAAACCGTGCATGGCGTGTCACACACAACTTCTTCCACTTTGATCCTTTACAGGGCAACTTGCTCACTGGTGGAATTAACTATCAAGTCCCCGATGGAATTTTTGGGCTTGCAATAGGAAACCAGAAGCAAGATGGATCTCGAGATCTTTTCTTCCACGCTCTTTCAAGTACCAAAGAATACGTCGTATCTAATAAGGTGCTTCAAAATGAGACCCGAGCACTGAGCAAGGAGTCATACTACGATTACTACTATCTAGGTGATAGAGGACCCAATGGACAATCAACAGCACAAATTTTTGATCCGCATAGTGAAATCATTTTCTATTCACAAATCAATAAAGACGCTGTCGGATGCTGGAATAGCCATAAGCCTTATACAGCAGATAATCAAGGACTAGTAGATGCTGATTCGATAAGACTGAGCTTCGTCAACTCATTTTTCATAGATAAGGCTGACAATTTATGGGTTTTGTCAAATAAGTTGGCGAATATTATTTTTGGGAAAGGAGTTAATGCTACTGATGACAATTATCGGATTTTAGGAGGAAGAATCTCAGAGCTGATTATTGGAACACCATGTGATTTTATTAGTGATAGATTTTATTTGCAATATCCTGATTATCAGTATAAGTAAGTTTTCTTATTTAATCGATATAATTTAAGATTTAATTTGCTAAATACATGTTTCATATTTTAAAATTATTTGGTTTAAAAAACATGAACTATACTGAGCTTATAAGATTACGATCAGCCCCGAAGAAGGGGAACAAACCGCAATTATTGGTCTGAAATGGTTTTCCTTTAATGTATCTACGCATCCTCACTCTAAATTTCTTATTAGAATAAATTCTTAAGAGCTGAGTCAGTATTTTCTCAAGTATTTAGCGAATGTCTTCCTCATAGAACGAAACTGTAGCAAGATATTAATTAAAAAGCCAACCTGATCAAACTAAGTACAATACGTTAAAGAACCATATAATCCATATGTTTGCTGAATCACATGTCAAAAATATAGAGAAGCTTTTCTCTGACCAAGAACCCGGGGACTTGGAGCCTTCACAGTTGTAGCTAAATATGCGGCGTACATTTGCTGGCAACAATGCGCTGAACAATTTTCTCCAAGCGTTGAGGATGCAACGACTCAATGCGTGTGTTTGAGCCATTTTGATCACAAGTGCAATTGATGACCTCACCAAACTTGCCAACATTTCAGATAAATCAGTGGATGGCACCGAAGCTTCCTTCGGATTGGTCATGCCCATACATAATACGGTACCTGTTCCTAAGGTCAATCCGATGTCACGATACTATCGACATGCTCCTCCATTGCGAACCATCTGACCACTTTAGAGTTCAACTCTAGCGATATTCCACAAAGTCCACGACCCATGAGCCGCAGCTGAAGACGAATGACAACTCCAAGAAACAGCAGCGAGGAAACCCTGTGTAACTATCATTATAAATTCGATTCAAGGCGCGAAAATGCGAAGCTGCATGCAAGCAACAAACTAAATAGTTGGAGCAGGCAGACAGCAGTGATTCTCAATAAAAATTCTGCCTCAACATCACCAATCGTTAGGTAAAGATCACTTTCCTCATCAATATTGGAGCCGATATATCCCTGCTGCCAAATGCACCAGTGGAGCTTAAACTTCACTCCGCCAATGGGACACTAATATGTACATATTGAGACAAATTAATGTTTTGGCCTACGCTGGCCGTTTAAATGGACAAACCTGGGAAAACCCAGGTTTGTCCATTCCTCGTCGTTCTTTGGAATTAGGCATTCCACAAACGTCATTACACCGTATTCTGCATAAAGATTTGGGTCTTAAGGCTTATAAAGTTCAGTTAACACAAGAACTCAAACTGGTCGATCATCAACAACGTTGTGTCTTTGCTGATTGGGTCCTTGAAATGCATGAAAATGATCCGGAATTCCATCGAAAAATCATCTTGAGTGATGAGGCCCATTCCCACCTCGGCGGCTTCGTCTACAAACAACATTGTCGCACCTGGGGCTCAGAAAACCCAAGAATTATTGTTGAAAAGCCTCTCTATCTTCAACGTGTGACTGTTTGGTGCGGTTTATGGTCCGGCGGAGTCATTGAACCTAACTTTTTCGAAAATGAGGCTACAGCAACAGTTACGGTGAATGGATTGCGCTATCGAGAGGTGTTTAATATTTTTTATGGCCGGAATTGGATAGTATTGATCTGGACAACGTTCACTTTCAACAAGATCTTTTACGGGAACAGTTTCCGGACCGTGTTATGTCTCGAAGAAGTGATCACAATTGGCCACCGAGATCTTGTGATTTAACACCTTATGACTTCTTCCTTTGGGGCCACGTGAAAGAGAAGGTCTACGCCAACAACCCGTCTATTCAAGACCTCAAAGATGGAATTCGTGAGGCTTTCGAGGTTATAGGGCAGCCACTTTGCGATTTGGTTATGGAAAAATTCATTAAAAGGATATGGTCCTGTAAGCGTAGTCGTGGTGGTCCTTTGCATAATGTTATTTTCCACTATTAACGGCATATCTTCCTCTTTATAATGAAATAAGCATCCGATCATTTATTTTAATAAATGGCATTTTTCTTTAAATATCAAAATAAACCTCTTATTGGTAAACACTGTACTTGAGCTCAAAAATGGGCAGCTCATCGGCGGCAACTCTCGAATCATCATTTCCGCCAATGCGAAATCATGAATTCCCAGAAATATCAATTTCATTGACCTTACTTGTAAGTTTCAAGAAGATCAAATCAAAACTGCTGTGACTGAGTTGATGGAAAGTCCATAAAATACAAAATCATGTGTTATTGTTGTTGTAATTGGAGAAATTTCAAATGGCTATAACTTCCGTGTATATCATTCGATTTTCATTAAGCTTACAAAGTTTAAGGACTTTTTGTAGGAATACTTAAACATCGAATTTCGTTCAGTTTAAGGGTACCTATACGATTTTATTGGGGAAAATGTGAAAATCGAATATCATACTATTATTAACAAAGAGAAGCGAACTTTGACTTCTAAGGTATTTGTTGTTGTTGTACTCATAAACACCTACCTCCATAATTTTTTGCAGATTTTTTGGATCACAGGTGTCCAATCGCGAGGGGTACCTATACGATTTTATTGGGGAAAATGTGAAAATCGAATATCATACTATTATTAACAAAGAGAAGCGAACTTTGACTTCTAAGGTATTTGTTGTTGTTGTACTCATAAGCACCTACCTCCATAATTTTTTGCATATTTTTTGGATCACAGGTGTCCAATCGCGAGGGGGGGGGGGGTCATAACGAAGCTACCTGTCGATACACAAGGTACATTACTATTCAAGTCGAACCAAGTAGTAGCTTATGTGGACAACATAAACATTTTGTCACGGTCATTAACAACTACCAAAGAACTCTCCCTGAAACTCGACAGCGAAGCAAAACTAGTAAGGCCACAAATCAACGAAAATAAAACAAAGCTCGTGACGCAATCGAGGAAAAATACCTCAAATCCACAAAATGTCACACTTGGCGAATACAATATCGAAAATGTTTGCAAATTTGTGTATTTAGGCGCCAAAATAACGAAAACGGGTAATGAAAGAGACGAAATACGCTGAAGAATACAGCTCGCAAATAAAATATTTTATGCAGTTTGGCGATCTTGAAGATCAGCTGCATACACAGGAAAACAAAGCTCCAAGTATACAAATCTGTGATAAGACCTTTCTTATACTATGGGTGTGAAACATGGACCCTAACCCAAGCATCCGCAAATATATTGAACGTCTTTGAGCGACGGGTCCTGAGGCGAATAATCGGAGCGAAGCTAGATTGAGACCAATTTCGAATTTGATGCAACCATGCTGTATGAAATTTTTAACGAGCCGGATGTCTCATTGATTATAAGACTGTGGAAGCAGCAATGGGCTGGCCACATGAATCGTATGGACGAACAACTATTCGTCGGGAGAACTGAAGGCCAGAGACCAGTGGGGAAACCGAGGAAACGCTGGTCTGACTCAGTCGACTAAGACAGTGCTAAGAAGAAGAATATGCGCAAGGATATACAATATATCACTAGGCGTGGACCTGCATAGCGTGCCAGTACTCAAAGCGTTCACCGTTCAAGTCAAAGTAAAAAAAATTGCTGAAGAAAGATTCGAATGACCATCAAAACCAAGATCCAACAAATAAACGAAAACATGACCCTACATGAAGCCAGATTGGCGTATGCCTTTATGAAACAACTGAGACATGGCTTTAATCTGAAAAGAAGCCTTTGCAAAAGTGCACAAGAGCAATCAACAAAACTAGTCCGCATAGTAAAGGTCACGGTCCTAAATACAGATCCCAGGTCAAGGTAAACGGTAAACTAGTGGAAAGCTTCAGAATGGAATCAGTCTTAAAACAAGGGCTTGCCCTAATGCTCTTTAATATTGCGCAGAAGCATGTCAGAGGAAGACATCAGCTGAAACCTCGGGTACACTAATGTTCAAGTTCACACAATTGATAGCGTACGCTAATGATGTCAATATTATGGCACGTTCAATCTTAGATACCAAAAGAGCATTTCTGAGCCTAGAATCTGAAGCAAACCGAAGTGGCCTACAATTTAATGAAACTTAAACTAAATTCATGACTCAAACGATGAAGAAAACTGCAGTTCGACAAAATCTGACCGTACGCGACTACAACCTTAAAAGTGTGGATAAGAATAAGCACCGAATAGGATGAAATTGGATGCCGCATAAACGCTGCAAATAAAGCCTATTACTTCGTACTTCCCATTCTACAATTCAGAGTGGTGCACAGGCTGTGCTGTTATCTGATAGTGAAATATGGACTCTAACGAGCGAATCCAAAAAGGCAGTGGATCTATTTGAACGCATAGTGCTCTTAAAAATCGACGGCTTAGTGCAACAGGGAACACAGTAGAGACTACGTTACAATGATGAGTTGTATGAATTATTTGACGATCCACCCGGCTACCCAAAAGAACATGAAAGAGTAGAGCATCCAGCAAGAAGACTGAGGACTTGATGGGAAGGTACAATATTGGGAGTCAACAACTGGTGGACAAGGTCGCGGAACCGTGATAATTGGTGGAGATTAATCCTGGAAGCTAAGGCGGGGCTTGGGCTGTCGCACCATAGATGATAATGATGATCATGGTTAGGTGATATGGAGAATAGGAGTCCGGCTTTATTGTTTTATGACTGCTTTCAGTTCTAGTGAAGGACTTTCTGCTCTTGTTTAAAAAAATATAGAAGTAAAATAATTTGCAGTGGGCTTGACACTAAGGAAAAAGACCCGCACTATGATACTATAGGCAGCTAGCTGCCAGCACGCGTACATATCCCTAGACTTTGTTATTCAAGTGGATTTCAGTATTCTAGCTCGTTTAGGCAGTATCCCATCGCTGCTGTCTTTCACGCACTTTATTACCATTCCTAACACACTATAAAGCAATTAAGATTTTTAATTAAATTAATATTTCAAAATATGCCTTATGTTTTTATAAAATTAATAAAGATTGATGAAAAAGCATACTTGTATTTGAGGAACTGTCTTGTGTTTTTATTCAAGCAATATACTCGTTGTATAAGCTTTGAACTTACGAGAGCGGTGCAATACGTACTTAGCCTACAAAAGAAATCAAAATTTTTCAAAAGCCCCGAAATATTTCTCAACATAATCTCCTCTTAGCCCGATAAAATTAACCCAGCGATGCTCAAACTGTCTGAAAAATATATTTTCTTGAGGTCCGTAAAGGATGCCTCCGTGGGGGCGATGACCTCCTCATTTGACTTTTTAAAGTTTGGAAATGAAAAGAAGTTGCACAGGACCAAATCTCGAGAATACGGTAGATGGAGTAGCATTTCGTAGCCTAATTTGACCAGTTTGGCCATGGAGATGGTGGAGATGACAGCCGGTGCATTATCATGAAGGAAGAGCAATTTTTTCTTCACAAAAAGGGGCCTTTTTCTGCAATTTAGCCCAATACTCCAGCCTTTCTCCAAGCAATGGATGCAGATGGCACCTTGTGAGTCCCAGAAAATGGTGGTTATCACCTTTTTGGCCGATAGGACCATCTTTGCCTTCTTTGGAGCACGTTTACCAGGTGAAATTAATTGTTTCGACGACTCCTTGGTCTCTGGTGTGTACCAAAGGAACAACGTTTTATCGACAGTCTCGTAACGATGCAGAAACTGCTTCAGATTACGCTTAAACAGCGGCAAACACTGCTCTAAAGTGGTCTCACGGTTGCATTTGTTGTCCGGAGTGAGCAAACGCGGCACCCACTGTGCTGAAACGTTCCCATGCCCAAAATTTCATGCAGGATATGATTCACATGGCCTTTTAAGATGCTTACTGTCTCAACTATCTCGCGCACCTTCAATCAGCGGTCTGCCAATTCGAACTCACGGACTTTTGTCACGTTATCCTCTATGGTATTCGTTTTTAGGACACATGGGCGTGAAAAACTCGTTAAACATATTTTTTACAGTCGCCATCGCAAGAGCAGAATCACCGTACACAGCATTGAAGCGCTCTTTGATATTTTTTGCGTGATTTCCCTTACAAAAACAAGAATTAAATCATCGACCGATATTGCTATTTCTCCTTTTCTCAAAAATCCGTGGATGCGCTCGCTTCTCACGTGGTCAAAACAAAATGACGACAGTAGCCGTCTACCAGAATTTACTATACGATTGTGAATCTCTCTTGCGAAAGTGGCGCCTTCGGGTGGCGAGGCTAAGTACTTATCGGACTGCCCTCGTATAAGCTATAACAAAATAAAGTTTATTATTTGAGTTCAAATTTTAAAATTATCTCAACATGCATTTTGTTTTATTCTGCCTTTAATTGAGCTGTACTACGTTCACGCTAGAGCGCATCCTGCAACTTTGGGTGAGCTTGGCATTTTGTACAAAAATCAACCGAAAAATTACATATTTTCCACATTGACGATTCGCAAATTATTTCAAATCCAGTAATTTGAATCAGGTTACTAGCAAATCATGTTAAGTCATACAATTTCAACCCTAAGTTTCCATGGAACATTGGGAATGGAAACAACTTGATAGGTTTGTAGCGACTACAAATTAATTTCATTTTTTATATTTTAATTCACTGTATACATTTTTACTTCTACATGTCAATATTTGCCAGAAAGGTTATTAGTACACTTTACTAAATTGTACAGTTTGTTCCACTGCACTAAAAGCAATAATAATCAAACCACTGCACTAACAGCAGTAACAAAAAATCCGGTTTGAATAAAAAAAGAGAAGTTAATGTGCGCAGTCAAAACGAACACGCGAGAATAAAATCAAATTACATCTAAATTAGAAAACATAATTGTGAGCTTTTAAGAGAGAGTGCACTACATAGTGGTGACCCCGACGTGAACATCGATTTTCGTATTTAAAAAGAAAAACTTTAATAAAAACACTCGTGTCGTACCGCATAGTTAAGTATGCTACCAAAAATACACAACGATACAGATGAAACGTCAGAAAATCATCCCAACAATCCAAAGATTGATATACAGTGGAGCCCCAGCAGCCTGTATGTAACACTTTGTATTTAAAGCTCCCGGAATTTTTCACAGCTAATCCCGAGCTGGTATTTTATCAAATTGAGTCACGATTCACAGTAGCTAAAATTACATCGAATCGACTTGAATTTCATCATGTAGTTACTGAACTATAGGCGAGCATCACATGCAAAGCTTTCAATATCATTAAAAATCCGTTAACAGATGATAAATTTCTCGTCTTGAGAGCAAGAATCATTGACGAATTCGCTGATAGTGAACAGACCAAGCTAAGGAAATTATTGTCACAAATGCAATTGGGTGATAGAAAACCTTGATTTTTATTGTCTGAAATGAGACAATTAGCATCAGTAGCTGTCAGCAATGGTATCCTTAAAAATTCTGTATCATTGGAACCATTACTTGGTTTAGCGAAAATTGCCGACAAAATTTGGGAATCTACTGACGTCCATCAGGTTTATGCAGCTGCAAACCGTACAACCTCTGACGAAAATATTGAATCATTTCAAAGGCAAATTGAGAAAGTAGAAGCAGAAATTCAGAAGCTGTGTAATGCAAGACAGCGTAATTAACCATCGTCCAGTTCGGATAAACTTCGCGTAGCGCTAGCAAGCCCAAACACAAGAACTGCTGGTATCATTATAAGTTCGGGCAAAATTCAAACAAATGTGTGCCACCTTGCCAATTCAGGAGTTTGGAAAACTAAAGTACCAAGTTTGTTTCGAGGCGAACGAAGTTAGCGCATCCACCCCACGCCTTTTTATATACAATATCCTTAATAAACGTAGATTTCTTATAGATATGGGTGCAGAATTATCCGTCATCCCATCAACACTAGAATCAAAACAGTACGATGCCAGTAATGCCAATTATAAACGACTATATGCTGCTCTTGGAACATTGATAAATACATACGGCCAGAGAAAACTTACCGCCTCACTTTTGGCTGGACTTTTATTGTCGCTGATGTCAACACACCACTAATAAGGGCATATTTTTTGAGTAGACTTACAGAAACGAGCACTAGTAGATATATCAACTAAACTTAGCAGCATAGGCATCGTCATCAAATCTTCAACACCTCAAGTAATGCTTACTAATTCTAAGGGTCCATCCGTTAAAATATTATGAGGCTATAAGCAAATGTTGCATGAACATACCGGTACCGGTGGAAAAAATTAAAACAATGGTCACACATTGCATGGCTACCAAAGGTCCACCAGTCGCATCAAGAGCAAGAAAATTGTCTCCCGACAAACTTGCCGCGGCTCAAACCGAGTTCAATGACTTGCTATCGAGGGGCATACGCCGCCCATCAAAGAGCAATTGGGCAACATCTCTTCATATGGTCAAAAAATGATGGTACTTGGCGACCGTGTGGCGATTATCACCAACTCAATTATATTACGGTACCAGACAAGCACCCGATACCACACATACAAGATTTTGTAGCATTTTACATGGCAAAAATAATTTCAGCAAGATTGATTTAAAAAAGGCTCTTAATCAGGTTCCGGTTGAACAGTGCGATATACCAAAAACTGCTATCATTACGCTCTTTGGCCTATTTCAGTTCGCATTTAGGGCATTTGGTCTCAGAAATGCTGCACAGACATTTCAACGGCTAATCGATGAAGTGCTTCGTGGACTTGATTTTGTTATAGCATGCATAGATGATATTTTCATCGCAAGTCAGAATATCGAGCAACATCAAGAGCATGTTAGAATCGTTTTGGATTGACTTTCACAGCATGGACTAAGAATAAACCTGGACAAGTGCGAGTTCACACAAAACGAACTGGATTTCTTGGGTCACTTAGTCACACCCTAAGGTATTAAACCATTACCTGGTAAAGTAGAAGTCATAATCCATTTTGAAAAACCTCTTGTTGCAAAACAACTCCGGAGATTTGTAGCAATGATAAATTCCTATTGGTGTTTCATTCCAAACGCCGCAACTATTCAAGACAAATTGGAATGTGTTTTCAAAAGCAACGTTGAAAATGACAGTTCTGTTATCGCTTGGACTGAAGACGCACCTTATGCGTTCGAAGAATACAAGAAAACGCTAGCCAATGCAACACTGCTCGTACATACATCCACATTAGCACCCATTGCATTAGAAACTGATGCATCAGACGCAGCAATCGGTGCCGTTCTGCACCAAATTGAAGACGGAGGATGTATACCTTTGGCCTTTCTTACAAGGAAATCAAATAATGCTCAGAAAAAATATACCACATACCATATACCACGCTGCTAGTCTATGAAGCAATTAAATATTTCCAGCACATGTTGGAGGGAAAAGAGTTTGCTATATATACTGACCATAAGCCACTTATTTTTGCCTATCGTCAAAAAGGTGATAGAGCATCACCTCGGCAATTAAACGACATAAGTCAGTTTGTAGATTAAATCAATCAATTCCACCGAAATTCAGTTCGAAGCGATAGCTAGAGTTCAAAAAACTGATGATGAGCTACAAAATATCTTGCATTCAAACACAACTTCTTTGCAGCTTAAACGCATCACACTCCCTTATTCAGACATTAAGCTCTACTGCGATTTAAAAAGTATAAAAGCTAGACCTTTCATAACCAAAAAGTTTCGTTTAAAGGTTTTATCCAAAATTCACAATTTATCCCATCCCGGAATAAGAGCAACTACACGCCTCGTAAAAGAGGGTTTTGTTTGGCCGAATCTATACCACGATAGCAAAAATTTCGTACAAGATTGCATCTCTTTCCAAAGGACCAAAGTACACCGTCATACTAAAACACTCACACACGCTTATAAGGGAATCCTAGAGCGATTTGCACACATAAATATTGATTTAGTTGGCCCGCTTCCACCATCAGGAGGTTATTCATACATTTTAATAGTAATTGGCCGTGTCTGAAGATGGCCAGAGGCAATTCCAACTAAAGGTATAACCGCGGATAGTGTCGCATCTGCTCTAATATTTGGCGTGGATATCTCGTTACGGCGTCCCCGCAAGAATAATCACGGATCAAGGACGACAGTTCGAGTCGGATTTGGTTCGCTAGCTTACAGAATCTTAGGAGTATTACATCTGCGAACGACAAGCTACCATCCGCAGTCAAATGGCAATATCGAAAGATGGCACAGGTCCTTAAAATCATCTCTTAAGGCCAAATTATCTAATGATTAGTACAATGAACTACCCTTCGTTTTACTAATACTTCGTAGCGTCGGGAAAAACGATATAAAAGCAATACAAGTAGAAATGACTTTCGAACAAGCACTTCGCATTCCAGGAGAATTTTCGAGCCATCGAAGAAGCGCCCAAGTGATGAATGATTTATAAAAAAGTTTCAGCGAAGAATGAACATTTTTCAACCTGCATAGACCACGCATCATACCAGTAGTAAAGTTTTCGTCCACCCTGCTTTAAAAGATTGTTCAAATGTTTTTGTCAGAGTCGATACCATTCGTACTCCACTTCAGCCACTGTTCAAACGACAATACATTGTCATTAAGCGAGGCTATAAATTTTTTTAAATAATCGTTAATGGGAAACATCAAAACATTTCTATCGATCAATTGGAACCCGGCCCTACAATACAAGATCAGGACAACAAAACACTGAAATTCAGTAAACAAGTACACCACTGCAACGACGACGACCAGCCAAACCAGGGCAACAATCATTCCCAATCACCATTCCAAACATGATACGGAAGAACTGTGAGGTTTCGAGATCGCCAAGCCAACTATGTCGTGTGACATGTATCATACTGGACAGGCAGTGATGTAGCGACTACAAATTAATTTCATTTTTTACATTTTAATTCATTTTATCCATTTTTATTTCTACATTTCAATATTTGCCAGAAAGGTTTTTAGTACACTTTACTAAATACTACAGTTTATTCCACTGTACTAAGAGCAATAATCACCCAAAAATCCGGTTTGAATAAAAAAAGAGAAGTTAATATGCGCAGTCAAAACGTACACGCGAGAATAAAATCAAATTACATCTAAATTAGAAAACATAGTCGTGAGTTTTTATTTTACAAAACGAAAGTGCGCTAGTTATGGGATCATCACCCTAACATGCATAATTCACCTGAGACAACCCTAACATGCACAATTCACCTGAGACAACCCACACGTGCCGGAAATGTAACGAACCAACATATCTTTTCTCATCAATTTCTGCAATTGCGACAATGCTGATAATTATATTTTTTGTATCAATTCAATTCATACACATGCCAGCTTTGTTAGCAAATTACCTAAAATATAAAAGCTGTAATTTGAAGAATGAAAATCAATTGTAAACTTTAACTTAGAACGTTACGGTGCTGAAATAAAATTCCGTGTTAAATCTTAAACTTAGTTTTTTTGGTGAATAGATCTGTTGGATCTATAACTCGCTACAGGCAAAATCGTCAAATTCGACACCCAGCCAAAGAAATTTGTCATTGTGACATGATTTGACAACTAAAATGCCACAGGAATGACAACCAAAATCACGCCAACTTGGTGTGGACACTTTCATATAATTTGAAAATGAGGTTCACCAAATTAGATAATTTGGTCTGTTGTGAACGTAATATTACTCATAAAGTTTGCGAAATGACAAAACCAAAAACTATAAAATTATTTGATTTCATAACTACAATCCCATGTTAAGATTTAATTATTGAAGTCATCAAAGAAGGGAAAACCTGCAATTCACATAAAGACTCGACCCTCTTTCAACTTCTCAACATCAGTTGACATAGGCAGATCAACAGTCTTTGAGGCACTATAAATATGCATAAGGCATAATTAGTCTAACGTGCGAGAATCTATGTAAAAGTCTCGATTTCAAATTGCTTACATTCTGAAAATTAACACCAAATGCATATTCAATAAACGCATCCATCTAAAGCATCACTAACGGAATGTTACTCAAGTGTTAAAATTATCCCTCACATGGCAACTCCCTTTCATGTCTCAAACCGCCAAATAAATAACTTCCATCAATCTAAATTCAATACCACATTCAATGAGATTCCGTGGTTGGTAGCCACTAACTTAAGTTCATATCAAGCTACATTTATCGCGAAATATTTCGCGTTTCAATCATGTTCGCGAATTACACCTGACCTTGTTGGCGCCCAATCGGTTGCATTGAATCTTAAGTAATGCAACTACGAGTTCGAGTTTGTAGGCTTCTAGATGGGATAACTGCAGTTGAATGCATCCATTCTGAAATGCTGGAGGAGCGCGCTTGCACCATTCTTTGAACCGGGAAAACAGCTCTAGATCTTGCATCTTTATGGAAAAAAGAAAATATGTCCAAACTGGTTAAAACAGTTGTAATGCACACCACAAAACGTGTTAACATGATTACAGTTCTATTTTCGTATTCGTGTGGATTCTAAACTTTATGTTGCTGTTACCATAATAAAATGCAAGGTTGCTGTTAATAATATATTATGAATGCTTCCAATCTGAAATAACAATTTGTAAAATTCTCACATTGCCTTTTTTGTAACGTTTTTTTGGGAGAATTTGTGTCAGAAAGAAAGAAAACAAGAAGAATCTGAGATATTTTTACAAACTTGAACAACTGAAGACGCCGCAGGTTGACATACTTAGCTGGAATGGCACATGATTACAGAATTGCTGCAAAATTACATCCATTAAATTGAAAAGAAACATTTTGTCAGCAAACCGGAATTTAATTTGTTTTAAGTAGATTCTTAAATGGGAAATGTTTATGCATGTTGGGGAAATTATGCCAACAAGCGTTGTTTTGAACTAAATAAGTTCAAATATGACCATAAGGCAACTTTGTAATTTCAGAGGACATAAAGCTTCGTCTCTAAATCTCCTAGTTACATCTTTTCTAATTTATCTCATTAAGAAATATTTCCTTGTTTGCATAACTTCAACAAAAAAATGAACTTAAAGAGTTATTTCCTTGATTACTTATTTAGGTTTTTACAGAGGTTTCTATACCGGCTCAATAATTCGAGTTGCAGGTCACGTTTAACCGACATCGAAAAAACTCGTAAAAGATATAAAAAGAAATCACCACTTGAAAGCAATGTCTTCTAATGAGCTTTTTCGTTGCATTTGTCATTTTAATGTATCTTAACTTTGACGCATTTTAAATTTGTTTGAAGTGGTAATGTACTGGTAGATATAGTCATGGAGTCGTGAATAATTTTAGCGGTTCCGTGTTTTGTGGAAAAAATGATTTTCGTGTTGACCTTTTTAGCTAATCGTACTTTAAGCCACGACTTAGTTTCGCTTAAGCCAGAGGTTCAGTAGTTTTGATATTTTACTGGGAATTTAATTAAGCTAGGAAATGTGTGAGCGGATGAAAATGGAAAATTTCATTGATAAAAAAATTTACCTTTATAAGTGAAGGAGCATTTACTTTATGGTGCATCAGATATGAATTGATTTTACGTTAGCGTCAACATCTTCGTCATTGAAAAAAATTTAGCCGCGGCAATAACATGAAAATGAAATTAAATTAAACTAGGCATCATGAAAAGCTAGCCGCATAGTTCAAGTAAGCTCAATTAATTTGATCAGGATTTCATTGAGCATTTATCGGCCTTAGATTTTTTGTCTTGTTCTTCCTAGCTAAAATCTTAATTTTTCAACGAAATATCCTTACATACAAATCGATTCCACGTCCTTAGCGTCATAATTTATTATAATCTTCAGTAGAAACCATGTTTCATGAGTAGTGTCTTGCTGTCCTGTAATATATATTGTCGCGTGTTTTGGTTCGCGGCCAATAATAATTTTAATGTTCCGGGAAAGTGAAAACGCAATGTCTTTTAATTTAAGTTAAAAGAGTTTATTTAATTACAAAAGTGCACAATGATCAATTTAACACTTTCACTAATTTTAATTTTCACTATCAAAATTCTAACACTTGTCCATAAATTTCTTATCGCAATCGTCCTCTCAAAATCACCTCACTATTACTTGATCGCTTTGCAATTCGCTTTCCACACACTATCGCAAGTTTTTATGGCGGTCGAATGAATGCCACCATTCATTCAGCTCGCCTTTATATAGGGTCTCTAATCATTCAACTCAGTTCTCGTACATTGGTGAATAAGCGGGAACATTCCAGCATGAATGGGCAGTGACTCACTTTCAGATGTTGATAATGCTTGTTGGGTTCTCGTGGGTTCAAGTAAATTCATTTGTTGACGTTCTTAATGATTGTGAAAACAATTGCGACAGTAGCTTGCAGAACTATTTGTACATGTAATTATTTGTACATGTAACAATATGCAAACATGAGCATTTATTCCAAAATTTATCCTTCAATACCACACTCTTCTGCATTAGTACACAAGCCTTATTTGCAAAACCAAGATTATGATCAACGCAGGCGGAATGCTGACCGACAGGAGTGCTCTTGGCAGCTAGCATTCTTTGTGGAGTCCGCCCCCCAAGTATCCGAGGAAACCCTGCAGGAGGAATGCTGGCGGACAGTAATACTCTTGAAGGTTAGCATTCTTTGGGGAGTTCCGCTCTCACGTACCCAAGGAAATCCCCGCAGTAGGAATGCCGGTTGGCAAGAGTACTTTTGGAGGCTAGCATTATTTAGCAGGCCTCGGAGTACGTTCGAACTCCGTACCACTGGGTTGGTGGTTTAGGTTCGTTGAGACGGACTCCCGATTAGCGCTGGTCTGGCTCTGAGCACTTATCCTCATAAGGGCTTGTGCCAACTGTCGCATGGCATCCCTGCTCTGCAAAGATACCCATGGGACTAAAAAGACGACTAGACACACGAACGGAAAAAGCGGCTCCCAGGGGGTCCCAATAAAACTGGAGCATCTAAAACCCATTAAAAAAGACAAAAAAAAACCAAAAAAAGAAAGCAAAAATAACAACAATGACGACTCAACCAGCGACTGCAGCTATAATGTTAACAGCATAAAGGGACCGGTACTAAAAATGACAAAACCGACGATTATCACAATGACATGGAAGGCGGACAAAACATGGAGATTAAAAGACAGTCTTGTCCATTACGCATGAAGTTATATAAGTTTAGAAAAGTCCCGTTCAGACTAAAATTCCTGCGGCGTAAGGGTGCAGCAAAAAAATGATGTGAACGCCAGAGCTTCCTAAAACGGAAAAGCGGGAAACTCTGCAGGATACGTCAAATGTTCAAGCGGTCAAGGAAAATATAAAGAACATCGAGAATTCGATGGTCATTGCTGCGATCACTACCGAAGTGACTGAACCAAGGGTAGTAAATCCCGATATAACAACGAACCATCCTGAAATCCACGAAGAGGTTACGGCAGGAAAGGACAAGATTGACCACACAAATAAAGCGCCGTTGTGTGATTTCATCGCCAACGTCAAAAACGTGGTGGAAGTACTGCATTCGGAAATGGAAGCCGATAATCCCTCCCAAGAACGATGGTCGTAAAGTACGATTACTGGCCAGCGACATGAAGAAGGAAGACTAAAGGCTAAAGATTGGGCTGCTTGAACAAGAGGAGCTCCTAGACCGCATAAGGCATTGTCGTAGAAGCTGGTTAAAGGCCGAAGTGGACCAGAAGGCCAAAAAAGAGCAGAAGGCCAAAAAAGAGCAGAAGGCCAAAAAAGAGCAGAAGGCTAAAGAAGCACAGTAGGCTGAATCTAGAGGGCCGTGCAGATAGTTTAAATATCAAAAATCAATAAGAGAATGGTGACTAGCCCAATTGAACGAGATCGGGATAGAAGAAGGAAGGAAGACGCATTTGATGGGCGCGGAATGCCAGATCAGGGGTTCCAGATAATGGCGACAAATGGAGAGAAGAAAGCCGCAAAGAAATTCCTCCAAAAAGTACCAGAAAACAAAGTTCGCACGGACGCCTGACAAGGAAAAAGACCTGAACAGGGGAGAAAGAAGCCCAGATGAAGACCCCTGCAGCAGGCACTGCTCGTAAAGCCCCAAGGTTGTCAATCCTACGTAGATATGCTGGGGGATATCAGGGGAAACGCACGGCCCAAAGACACCAACATAGCCATTAAAACAATACAACAAACGCGGTCGGGCCACATACTGGTCGAATTTGGAGCAGAGGCTGACAATAGGGAAGCATTATGCCACGCAGTAAAGAAAGTCCTCGGCAAAAGCGCAACGATAGCCTGCCCGAGCTGATGGCAATGATCAAAATACAGACCTGGCTGAGGTAGAAGAGGCCATCAAAAGGGAGCTCCCTAAAGCAGGCATGATCATAGCAAGGCTGACAACAGAAAAATAAAGGGAACAACACATGTTCATAATTGACTTGATCGAAAAGGACGCCGAACAATTTTTGAATAAGGGCAAAGTACGAATAGGGTGGGTTGCCTGTAGAATACGGCAAAGAACAACTCCTCTTCAATGTTCTAAAAAATATGCTGTTCGTACCAAACACTGGAAATATGCTGTCTTTTCGCGGTATTGGCTGTGCAGGAACCATAACGAACGCGACATTTGCCTTGGAATCTTCAGTACAGAGAATACACAATTGGAGAGTATAAGAGGACTACTCAGCTGGTGGCCATCAGTGCATTCTGCTTGAGATCAGTGATGCTGTCTTCCGATGTCCGTGCTCTTGGCTTTCTATAATTGGCTGGAACATCGGCAGGATGGACGTCAATGTGCTCACACCAGGTGCCCCGCTGCAGGGAGATTCGCAGGGGACGGAAGAACTGGCTGCTCAAGGCATGGTGACCTCAACTATGAGTATCATCACGACTGCTGGCAACGATTCTATGCCCCGGTGGAAACCCCGTCCAGGCAAGCCCCAGTGTACTGGCGGTCAACTGAAATCGCTGAAAAGTGAAGGGAGTTTCACAAGCAACGGGTACAGAACCGTGACGAGGAATGTAACCGGGTGGCAGCATATAAGTCGGCCAGGAAATGCCTTCGCAAATTGATTAACAACGGCAAGGCTCGTTGCTAGCAAGATCTAATGGACAATGTGAACAAGGGTCCGTGGGGCCTTGGCTACAAGTTAGTTATGTGGCAGCTTGGTATCCTACGGATATCTTGCATGCATGATGCAGAAATGATGGACGAGATAGTGCGGGCACCTTTCCCCTCACCTCACCCGTGTTGATAGTGTCCATGGTGGACCAACAGTTGAGTGTCCCCTCTTCACATAACTGGAACTTGAAGAAGCAGTCCTTTCACTGAAAGTGAGGAAGCCTCCAGGTCCAGATGGTGCTTCAGCTGAGGTGTTGTGGCTTGTACATCACCATTGTCCTAACTTGCTGCTCAGCATATTCAACTCTTGCCTACGGGACGGGGTCTTCCCGGTATGATGGAAGGTGGCGAGGCTTTTACTGACAAGCAAGGGGAAGGTAAATCCCGAATCGCCGTCTGCATACCGCCCGTTATGCATGATAGACACTGCTGGGAAAGCGCTAGAGAAACTCATGAAGGGAAGACTCATTGACGCGATTTGTGCTTTTGGGGACCTATCTCCTCGGCAGTATGGCTTTGGAGCAGGACGCTCCACCATTCATGCGATTGCAGAGGTGGTCAGCGTGGTCTAAAAGGCAGAGGCATATAGTCGCACCAAGCGACGGATCGTCCTGTTGGTGACACTCGACGTCAGAAACGCCGTCAACTCTGCTAGATGAGTGAATATTTTGAATGCGTGACGAAAGTTATATCGTGTGTCGCCAAGGGATCTATGCTTGGTCCGGACCTGTGGGATGTATCTTAGAATGGGCTACTGAGACTGGGAATGCCAGGTAAGTCACGCTTGATCAGCTATATGGATGATACTGTGGCTCTGGTCGCTGGATACACCGTTGAACAAGCGCAACTTAGGCTAGGTAGGCTAATGCGCCGAGTGAGAGATTGGATGACTGCTCGGGGGTTCAGTTTGCAGTGGAGAAAACTGAAGTGGTCAGCCTGACATATAGGGGAACCCTTGGAGTAAGGATGATCAGTACAGGAGACATACAAATCGAATCGAAGCCAGCGGTGAAGTACCTTGAGCTACTGATCGACTCGAAGATTAGTTTTTCTGAGCAAATCAGGGCTATGGCTGAGAAGGCTGCTTCGGGAGTATTGGCTCTGAGGCAACTTATGGCCAACGTACGGGGGACCCAGCCCACCAAAAAGACGCCTCTTGATGAGTTCTGTAGACTCAGTGCTACTCTACGGAGCAGAAATATGGGGCGACGCTCTCAGTAAGGAGGTATACCGAAAACGTTTGGCACAGGTACAGAGAAGGGGAGCACTGAGGATTGCATCTTCGTATCTGACAGTCTCTGATTTGGCAGTGAAAACATGCCTTCCTTGCTTGAGATCGCCGTACTATTTATCGGCGTCGAAGTGACGATGCGAGGGAGATGGTTGTCCGCGAGGAGAGACAGCGCCCACTCAACGATTAGCAGCAATCTTGGGTGAATTGCACGAAGGGGAGATGGACTGGGCACCTCATCTCAGATGTGAGACCTTGGCTAAATCAAAAGCATGGTGAGACTGACTTCTATCTGACCCAACTTTTAAGCGGGTATGGGTGTTTTCAGTCTTACCTGCATAAGATTGATAAGTCACGGTCTGGCGACTGTCGGGTTTGCCCAGGAGAGGAAGACAATGATTGCCACACATTTTTCGCGTGCATAAAATGGGAAAAGCTGCAAACGGACCTCCACGGGGCGATGGGAGAACTCACTTCAGATAATATAGTCTCGATTATGCTAGAATCGGTTGACAAATGGAACCAGGTAGCACATTAGGTTCGGTCAGTCCTGAAAGATAAAGGGACTCGTAGCAGCAGAGGCTGGGAAATCGCTTGTCTGGCACTTCTTCTTCTCCTCTCTTCTTCCGCTAGAAGAGGAGTTCCCCAGCTTGAAGGTGCCTCATGGCGTAACAAAACGAGACCTTTATGTGTCAAACGGTCCCAGGCTAGGTTCTGGGGTTGACAGGGGAGGTGTTTAGTGGGTAGTCCAGTCGCCTTCTTGTGCGCATGGGAGTCCCACACTCTGCACGTAAATGGCATTCACCTTCAAAACACAAAAAAAAGATTATCATCTCAAGCAAATAAAACTATGAATATCAGTTAATAAATGCCCATGTTTATTCATTCAAATTAGAGGTATAAATATAGCTGGCATGAAGAGTTCTTCGACAAAATATGCCAAATCAATTGGTTTGCGTAATAGGGAGGAAATAAATATAATCGGACAACAACTTAATTTTGAAGGAATGTCTTGAACCACTGGCCAGCAACATTCACATCCTCAACGAGAAGTTTCAACACAGTTTAGATATCAAGAGTGCCCTAATGAGACGAGTTGCGGAAATGTACCGACCGACTACAATAGTGTCCTTCATCGCTAAGGATTACCAGCAGCTAAAAATTAAGGAGGCGGGTCAACCATCGAAGCTGATCGAAATTCCGGCAGCGATGACGACGACGATGAAGACAACGTAAGTGAAGAGAATTAGAAAGCAGAAAACGCGAAAAGCTGATTAAAAGTTAAGTCGCACAATAAGCGTTGGTTAAGTCGTAGTAAGTCACAATTTTCCAAGTGTTATCAGTTAACTTAATTCGGTTAACTTCTTCGAAGTAAATACCAGGGTTGTTTTCAAATGGGGTTATTTCTGCGATTGATTGATGTTGCGTTACTCTTTCGTCCCCAAAAATCAACGGTACCTACAAAATAACGAGGAACATTTGGAGGGGGGAGGTTCTTCCTCGTTTTGGCGTTGACGCTGAATCTTTGGTTTCTGCCCTCTTTCGAGACATATTTGGGCGGCTGCTATTAGGTCAGAAGCGACAGGAGCTATTTTTGGACGGTTGGCGCGTGTATTTTTGGCTTCGTCTTCAGTTAGAGGATGGTTGATTTTTGTACTTGAGGCTTTGCCTTGAGTAAGAGGCACCTCTACATGGCAAAGGACTGATGGTGTCAATTGCCTGTGAAGTTATGCCTGTTGCCGTTTTTATTTCATAGACTTTTGTTATTCGTCCCATGCTCCAATTCATTGGTGGCAATTTCGCATCCTTGTGAATAACTTATGTCCCGGGTTCTAGATTTTGCTTGACCTCTTGCCACTTTGTCCGTGGTTGCAAATCCTGTAGGTATTGTTTTGCCCACCTGTGCCAAAAGTCCACATGCAGTGCTTTCACCAACTTCCATCGAGTTAGAAGAGGAATCGCTCCGGGGTTGATTTCGGGGTCAGGAATGGTCGATAACGGTTGTCCAATTAGAAAGTAGCGTGGGGTTAGCGCTTGAAGATCGTTTGCATCCGCTGACATTTGACAAAGTGGTCGAGAGTCAAGGATGGCTTCTATTTGACAAATGACGGTGTTGAGTTCTTCATAAGTGAGTGAAGCACTTCCTACCACGCGTTTCAGAGTCCGCCAAAATGAGGAGATCTCGGTGGGATGCGCAATTATTCGATTCCTTCACTAGTACACGTTTCTTCAATTGAGTCGAAGTGGTCATTGAAGAGTGAGTATAATTCTTGAAGTTCTGAGTTTGTTCCAACGAAGTTTGTAGCATTGTCGCTAAATAGTTTTGAAGGCCGCCCTCGTCTAGCAATAAAGTGTTTGAGGCATCCTATGAAGGCTGCCGAGGTTAAGTCCGTAGCTAGCTCGATGTGCACTGCCTTTGTGGAGAAGCATACGACCACTACTGGACGGTTGTTTTCCTCGTATCTTGAAGTGGATGTGGATGGGCCCGCAAAAATCGACTCCAGTGTGGAGAAACGGCCTGGACTGTTGGACACTTTCCGCTGGCAAATCTTCCATAAGTTGGGCTAGGAGTTTCGGTTGTAATCGAGCACACAGCATGCATTGCCGGACTATCTTGTTGGCCATCCCCTTTCCGTTGATACACCAGAATGTTTGCCGTGAGACGTATAGCAGAGTTTGTGGTCCTGCATGCAAGTGCTTATGATGAAGGTGTGAGAAGATTAGCGGAGTGAATTCATGCATAGACGAGATCAGCATTACGTGCTTTGTATTGAAGGGTAGCAGACTACTCGCATAATCCCGTGTTGATCTAAGAAGGGCGCTAACAAGCGGAGATTGCTGTTATGGGCAACACAATCCTTCTTCGTGAGGTGTTTGATGTCATCTGCGTAGTCGTCTTGCTGCATCACAGATATGATTATTTGTAGTGCACGTTTCATTTCGTCTGGGTTTGGTTTACAGCTAGAATTCCTTTTTTCTTTAGGCAGTTTGCAGTTTCCAATGAAGCGTAGTATGAAGGCAGTTACTTCTTGTGATCTCTGAAAATTATTATTATGTCGGATGTTTTGAATGATTGATAGTGGCTGAGTATGAGTACTAATCAACACCGTTTTTTGCTTTCGTTGTTCAGGAAGTTCGAAAACTATTTCTTCGTTTTTAGTAGCTTTGCTTGAAAAATGTTGTAACAGAAAGGTTGGCCCTTTAAACCACAGCGTACTTGAGCATAACTCAGCAGGAAACATGCCTCTGGAGATTATATCTGCTGGGTTTTGTGTAGGTTCAACGTGCTGCCATACTCCATCTTCTATATGTTCATGCATGTATGTGATTTGGTTGCCAACGAACGTGGTAAATTTTGTTGATGGTGATGCGATCCATTGAATAACCGTTTGAGAATCGCTCCAGTAGAAGGTTTTATCGATAGTGATTTGTAGAGAATTTTTCACTCTTCGCATGAGTTGTGTCAATAATTTTGCAGCGCAAAGTTCCAGTCGAGCAACTGTGGTTTGTTTGTTTGGTGCAACTCGGCTCTTCGCACATAATAAGCTGACATCAATTTGCCCACCGAGGTCTTCAGTGCGTATATAGATGCATGCTCCATATACAAGTTTGCTGGCGTCTCTGGCGTTTTGCGGAGATCATGGGATAACGAGGTAATTTTAAATCGCTTAAGACGGGAAGCTGTGATCTGTGATCTTTCTACCCCTTTTGTAGTTTTTCCGAAAGTGGGGTGTCCCAGTCAATTTTCATTTCCCAAAGTTGCTGCATAAAAACTTTCACTAATACCACTACTGGATTCACTAGCCCGAGGGGGTCGAATAGTTGTGACATTTGGGCAAGGACGACTCGTTTCGTAACTGCTTGTTCGTTGTCTTTAATGTTGGTGTTAATATTGAATTGATCAGTAGATGGATTCCATATTAGCCCCAATGCGAAAGCACAATTTTCTTCGAGGTTGGTTACATCGAATTCAGTAGCTCGATCCTTGAGGGCTATGTGACGCACCAGGTTCAAGTGATTGGAACACCATTTATCTAGGTGGAATCCCCCTCGTTGAAGCAATTGAATAAGCCGTTGTTGTAGACATAGTACTTCTTCCAAGTCATCGCTGCCAGTTAACAGATCATCGATGTATAGATCTTGGCGTACTGCCTTCGCTGCCAAAGGGAATCCTCTTTCTTCATCATTAAAAAGACGCTGGAGACACTTCAACGCTAAGTATGGAGCACTCCTGGTTCCATATGTAACGGTCTTAAGCCGGTAAGTTGTTGGGCGCCCTGAGTTTATCTTGCCACAGAATAAGCTAGAAATCTTGATCTTCTTTATGCATCCGAATTCGTCGGAACATTTTTTGGATGTCAAACTTCGGAATCGGATTAGAATGTTGAAAAAATCTTGTTGAAGTGTCGGACCCGTATGCAAGATAACATTGAGTGACAGGTTAGTAGATGTTTTTGCTGAACCGTCAAAAACAACGCGTAGCTTTGTTGTCAAGCTGTCGGGTCGGAGTACGCAGTGATGTGGCAAGTAATAGTGTGGTTCATTATGGTTGGATGCTTCGACAACTTCAAGATGTCCCAGTGCTAGATATGCTTTTATGAAGTCAGAGTACATCGTTCGCAGCTCCAGATTCTTTTCTAGTTTTCTGAATAAGCTCCTTAGGCGCTGTTCCGCTAATTGCTTTGAAAACCCTAAGGAAGACGATGATTGAGAGAATGGGAACCTCACTATAAATCTACCTTCCTTATCTCTTGTAACCGTGGATTCAAAGAATTCTTCACAATGCTTATCGGCGTTTGACATTGTTGGTTTAGCAATTTCGACATTTCCTGTTTTCCAGAAGCGCTCGAGCTGTTGTTCAAGGATTGTTGCTATATCACAATACGTATTCTGTGGAGCTAGCTCGTTAATTTTTCCAATTGCCATCCATCCCGATTGGGAGTTTGGACGAATGGCAAATCAGCTCCCATTGATATCTTTTCAGGCGTCATCAGTGAGCAAAATATCTCTGCTCCAATCAAAACATCTATACCCTTTGGTTGGTTGAACTGCGGATCCGCAATTGAAATATTTGACGGAATTGGCCAATTACTCGTTTCAAATGTCAAAGTTGGATGATCAGATGTTATCTCGTTGATAACGAATGCTTCTATTTGTGTTGCATAATTTGATGTTGTGGACTCGCCTGGATGAATGTTGTGTTGTGTTACCGATTCTGAAGATTTGCTGAGTTTCTCGTTTGCATCTGATGCCCAATTTGCTGTATAGTTTCTTGGTAATGAAGTCGAGCTGGGAACCTGAGTCAAGCAATGCTCGAGCTTGCACTGGCTCTCCGTAAGCATTATTGATTGTAACGACTGCTGTTCCCAGTAAAACATAAGGTGTGTTTTTGTTGGTTGGTTTCAGCGTTGTTAACGCCTTCCGTGCTAGACTTGCTTTACCAGGATCACTTGTATTGCCTTTGAGAGGGTGTTTTGCCTTGGCTGCCATTCCAGTTTCACTGCTAGTGCCTTGTGGTAGTTTTTGCTCGTGATGAAGCAGTGTGTGGTGTCGTTTGCCGCATTGGGTACAACTGCAAGATGTACACGCTTTAACTGAATGTCCAATCCGTAGGCAGTTGAAGCATAGTTGCCACTTGCTGACAGCTTTCTTCTTATCAACGATACCAAAGTTTGTAAAGAGGTTACAATGGTGAAGGTGATGGGATCCGTTGCACATCTTACATACGTTGTTGTTAGTAGACGTTAAAGTTGTCTTGGCATTGATCGTCTTAACTGGTCGCACGCCAACTGCCTCGAGTGCCTGAAACCGGAATTCCAAAAATTTTAAAAACTGCTCCATTGCCAGTATTTCTCTTGGTGAGCTCAAAGATCGTTTGAATGCAACATGCCTATCGGGTCCTTTACAGATTTGTGTGGTGTGACCATAACCAAGGTATTTGAAACATTGAAGAGGCGTTGCTCTTCGCCGTATCCTACAGGCAACCCACCCAATTCGTACTTTGCCCTTGTTCAGGAATTGTTCGGAGTCCTTTTCGGTCAAGTCGACTATGGCAATGCGTTGTCCCCTGTTGTTTTCTGGTGTCAGTCTCGCTTTGATGCTTCCCACGCAAGGGAACTCCTTTTTGATGGCCTCTTCCACCTCGGTCAGATCCGTCACGCAGTCAATGTCTCGTATTTCAATCGTTGCCATCGGCTCGAGCGGGGCTTTAGTTGCGCTTTTGCCGAGGACTTTCTTTACTGCGTCACAGAATGCTTCTTTTTTGCCGGCCTCTGCTCCGAATTCGACCAGTATGTGGCCCGACCGCGTTGGTCGTACTACTTTAATGGTAGTGTTGATGTTCTCGGGCCTTAAGTTTCCCCTGATGTCCCGCAGTACCTCCGCGTAGGATCGTCCATCTTGGGGCTTTACGAGCAGTGCCTGCTGCCGGGGTCTTTGTCGGGGCTTCTGCCTTTCCTGTTTTGCATCAGGTCCTTTTTCAAATTTGGGCGTCCGTGCGAACTTCACTTTCTGGCTTTTTTTGAAGGAGTTTCTTTGCGGCTTTCTTCGCTCCTTTTGTAAGCACTGTCTGGAACCCCTGATCTGGTGCTTCACGCCCATCAAGTGCCTCTTCCTTCCTTCTTTTATCCCGATCTCCTTCAATTCTTTTATTATCAATGTGAGCTTGAACGAAATGTTGACGCAAAGGGTAGTCAAGCCTTCGTTGAGATGGCTCGTACCGGTTCTGTGTGGATTTTAGGAAAGTACACAAGATGACCACCCGAGATGTCTATCCCTTTCCATATATTTCAGCCACTTTGGATAAATTACGGGACGCAAAATACTTGTCCACGTTGGATATTAAGTCAGCTTATTGGCAGGTGCCAGTAGCAGTGAAGTTTTGGCCGTATATAGTTTTCACTATCCCAGGTAGGTATTTATTTCAGTTCAGGAGAATATGGTTTGATTTATCAAATGCACC
Organism: Odontomyia ornata; assembly: GCA_963969285.1. Classification (NCBI taxonomy): domain Eukaryota; kingdom Metazoa; phylum Arthropoda; class Insecta; order Diptera; family Stratiomyidae; genus Odontomyia; species Odontomyia ornata. The sequence continues at coordinate 287,432,149 of OZ017740.1, read as the reverse complement.
GGCTACCTGGCAACGGCTAATCGACAGGGTGTTGGGCCCGGAGATGGAGCTCTTAATTTTCACCCACCTGGGCGACATTATCATAGTAACTACGACATTCAGACGGCATCTAGAGATCCTAGCTGAAGTATTCAGACGCCTGAGGGAGGTAGGGTTGAAGTTATCACGCGAAAAATGTCACTTTTGTCTACCCCAGCTAAAATACCTTGACTGCAACATCGACGAGAACGGCTTGAATGCGAATTCTGAGAAGGTAGAGTGCATGATAAATATACCCCGACCACGTTCGGTACAGCAGAACCGGCAATTCCTTGGGATAATGTCGTGATATCGGCGGCTCATACCGGACCATGCATCTTTGGTAGCCCTGTTTACAGACCTGTTGCGGAATAATCGTAAATTTGAATGGACGACACAATGTGAGTTAGCCTTTGAGCACTGCAATATGATCATCTCTCGACGGCGTTCAATACGTTTGCGGATACTTTGGTCACAGCCACTGTTTGAAATTTTGAGCTGGATCATCAGAAGTGATTAAAATATGTTATTTGCTAGCTGCATTCATAGGCATATTTCCATTCACATAGTATCCACACTCGAACCGAACACACGCCGAAGAGTGAAACATAAATCTTCGGTAGCAGGTAGGTAAGTAAGAGCTGATGCGAGGATTGGCGCCATTATAAACATGTGCTTCGATGAGATATTTCAGGATAACCGGATCTCAAAAAAATAATAACTTTGCAGAAAAACAAATTTGTTCATGCAATCTTTTAGTTTTATTAGGATCTGGCAACACTCCCTTTTTCTAAAATGCATAGATGAAGACGTGCGCCAGAAATGTTATTTACTTCTAATTTTGTTTTCTGAATACGATAAGCCTCGGCTCAGCTGACCGGCCCCGGCTCAACTGACCAGCCCCTGGGAAAATTCAGAAAGTGTGCAACACAGGGTAAATGGAAGATGTGAATACTATGTGAATGTACTATGGTTTCTAATAGAGGGTGCGTACGGTATTTGAGGACATGCATAAATGTGACTGTAAATTCGCGAATTTTTTTTATTTTATTTTTTTCCTTTTCGGGTAAGAAATGGTGGACGACAACATCATTCAAGAAATGAAGAGACATGATGTCATCGTCGCTATATATGCGAACCATACAGATTTAGAAGTCTCTCATTTTCTTAATTGCGCCCGTTAATTTGTGCATAAGGTTCGCCGTGAATTGGAAGCACTAGGAGGCGATACAGGATCGGTTGCAAAACGCAAAAAGCACGAAAAACGTTCTGACAATGTCCGACCCGCAGAATTTTCAGAGCAAGTGCAAGCGATCATAGACGAGTACCCTTCAAAATCAATGAGGGTCCTTGCGAGTGCGCTTCATGTTTCTGAGCGCCTCATTCGTAGAGTTGTCCTCGAAGACCTTCGGTATAAGTCTTACGTGATGCACAGAGGACAGCTCATGTCGGAACGAACACGGGAACAGAGTTCTCCGATCTAAACGTCTTTTAAACAAAAACAAACACCCTGAGGCGCCCAAAATGTTATAATTTTTTTCCGACGAAAATAATTTTGACCAAGATCAAAAGACCAATCGCAGAAATGACAGATGGCTATGTTCAAATCCTACGGAGGTTCCTCTTGCTATGCACATAAAATTTCTAGCCACTGTTATGGTTTTAGGTGTTTTCAGCAACAAAGGACATGTTATGCCACCACACTTTTTTACTCAAGGACTTCGAGTGGACTCTGCTGCATACGTCGAAGTTTTGGAGACGGTAGTGAAACCATGGATAGACAATGTAAGTGGCGGTAGACTATACATTTTTCAACAAGACTCTGCTCCTTCACATAAAGCGATGGCGACACAAGATTCTCAATGGCCACCTAGCTCTCTAGACCTTAATCCTTTGGATTATTACGTATGAAGCGTAGTTTAGCGTGAGACCAATAAGCATCCTCATAATACCACTTCTTCGCTGAAGACTGCTATTAATGCCGTTATGGTCATTATGAACAAGGAGCATTTGATTCGGGCATGTAATCGTTTCCGGACCCGTATCGAAGAGGTTATTGCTGCTAATGGCGATTTTTTTGAATAACTTTATAGCCATATATTAATTGAACGTTGTATGAAAAATTCCTGAAATTTCATTAAATTCTGTTAAAAATACAAGCTAATTAATTTTACTCCCAAGTTGTCCTCAAATAACGTACGCACCCTGTATTATCGGTTCTCGTTATTTTGGCACCCAAATACGCAAATTTGCCCACATTTTAGGTCTTTGTTAAAAAAATTTTTACGGTCTTTGTTAAAAAATTTTTTACTTTCGTCGTATTCCGTTCGTCACAGCAAGTTTTTTTCAGAAACTATAGCACCTAAAAAGCTCAAACGTTGAGAATAAGTCAGAAATGGTGGTCTCTCAAAAATTTAGATCTTAGCAAAGATTTCAAAATTTTTTAAGAGCCTAATACCGAAGTAGCCCTTAAACATTTTTTTGATCAAAGATAGTCAAGCGGGGTATCAAATGAAAGGTCTTGGTTTGAATTTTTAGAATCTAAAAGAAAAGATCGCGATTGGACACCTTTAAGACGAGAAATCTGAAAATAATCACAAAGGTGGATCTACAAGGGCAACAAGTACCTTAGAAATCAAAATTGAGTCAACTTTGTTACCGATAATATGATTTGTAGATTTTTTGTTTTCACCCATAAATTGAAAGCGGTACCCTTCAACTTCCTGAAAGTTTTCAATTATGTAGATGAATTAAAATAAACAAAATTTTTTTGAAATCGGATCACAATCAAGTGAGTTATTACCATTTCAATTGTATGCGGTTACAACGACAATAACGCGTGTTGATGGTCGATTTATTTTTTAAATTGACCAAGACACTTTTCTTCTTTCAATTTTCAGGAAAATTTAAGGAATAAAATTTAATTTGAATATGGTCAATTCGGCGAGCATTCAGAAAAATTATTGGAGTTGGATCAAAATAGCTCCTGCAATGTGCTTATGAAAGAAACTCTGCTTCTTTTGCATGCATTTGAACGGTTTCTTATCCAAGTATTTGATGAATAATTCAAGTCGTCGATTCACGCTATTAGAAAACTTGTTTCGAATCTTAGGATGTTTACAAAGACCTTCTAATAGGAGCGCTCTCCTGCTTATTCAGCTTGTTGATACTTTATTCACCAAGAGTGATATTTTAGACTTTGCTTTTTTGCGCTGAGAAATAGTGATAACATCTCAATATCTTGATTAAATGTATCGGCACTCGAGAAGGCAATATGGTCCTCAAAGCTGTGATATCTTCTGATTTTAAACCAGTGCTTATCATAACTGAACGGGCTTACAGTTGTAATAAACATAAACAGTAGAGCAGGCCAGGGATGATCAGGAGTGGCTGTTTCTGAAAAGGGAAGCTAGTCAACCCATCGAGACTGCATAGTTTGTTATTTTACTAGGTTTAAGTGAACTACACCCGTCAAATTTCCATCCTTTAGGCAGAGATGAGTGGTTTACTTCACCCACTTTGACATTTTTAGGTTTGAAATTCCCCTAGGAACGCAACGATCTTTTTCAGGGAAAGTGACGGTTGCTTTTTGTACAATGTTTGCGTTCGTCTTAGAAGTCCGTGTCCGCTAACTTTAACAAGACGAATCACTATAGAGTAGCTTCATTGACAAAGGCTAGACATACCTTCAAATAATAAAAAATTGATCCGAATATCTTGTAAAGTAGAGTACGGGTGATTAATATTTTGTAGTATAGTCTCGAAGCGCGACAAAGACCCACCCCATATGATCCCACAAATAGCTATTCAACAAACATGCGTAAGCGGTCTCCAAGCGAAGCTTGTCAGCTGACCTCGGTCTTCTTGTAACACTTGTGCCAGACCACTGGCACCCGTGTTCTACACGGATTTAAATACTCAGTCTGAGGAATTGCTTGAAACAAATCTCGCTGTCCCTACGGGATTGGACCAGAGGCCTTTGACTCATGGGGCGAGCACTCTAACCACTGCACCAGTGGACTATATATTCTTTTGGACGTTTAAGGTATTCTTCCTCGACGGTGTCATGAGCTTTGTTTCATTCTCATTGATTTGTAGTCTTATGAGGTTTGCTTCACTGTTGACCTTCAGCATGAATTCCTTGGCCGTTGTTAACGACCGTCACAAAATGTTCATGTCGTCGACAAAGGATACCACTTGTCTTGATTTGCATAGTAACGTACCTATTCTATCGACAAGTAGCCTTCTTATGACATATTCCAAAGCCAAATTTAATAACAATGGGGTCAGCCTATCTCCCTCCCATAGTCCAATATTTGTGTCAAAAGCATCAGTGAGTCTCTTATTGACGCGGACTTGGGAGGTTGTTCAACTCACTGTCATTTTGGTAAGATGGACTTATTTGGCTGCGATACGAAAGCAAAGTATTATTTGGTATAGTACGCTACGACCAATGCTGTCATATGCTTGCTTAAAGTCAACAAAGATTCGACTTACGTCTATGTTGCACTCCCAGCATTTTTGAAGTACCTGCTTGACTGTAAACAATTGACATTTAATCGACCTACTTGCTCTAAAGCCAATTTGATACTCCCCAATAATACTGTTGGCATATGATCTGATTTTATTTTCAAAGACTTTTGAAAATATTTGTGCGCCGTACAAAGCAGTGATATGCCTCTATAATTTTCGCACTGTAGCTTGTCACCTTTTTGGTGAACAGGGAAATAATTGATTGGCTCCACTTGTTTGGCATATATTCTTGTTACCAAATGTTCTGAATGAATTTGTGGAAGGCTTTCTGAACATCGGAACCACCTTTTTTGCTGAGCTCCACTGGAATTTTATCGAAGCCCGGCACTTTATTCTTCTGTTGGGCTTTGATGGTGAAACATATTTCATTCAGAGATGATGGCGCCAATGGAAGGGAAAAATATTTGAGCTCCGATGCTCTGGAGCTGTGCGGAGGATTTAGAAGATTCATGAAATATGATGCCCATCTTCTCTTGATACCGTTTTCATCAGCGATGATAATGCCGATGTCATCACGGCAGAGTGTGGTCTTTGGCTGATTACCTCCGTTCAGGCTTTTCACTATTTTGTATGCTTGTTTTGTATTGTAGCTCACTAGATTTACATCGATGCTTCTCAATTGGTCATCATAATACTTTCCTTTCTTAGTTCTAATTGTCTTATCTGCCACTTATCTGTGATTTTCATAGTGTTCTCTTCCCGGTTTTCTCACATTAAATTTTGTTTGTAGGCCTGATTGTTTTTATCCAACACATTCTGACACTAATCATCGAAAAAAATATTTCTTTTGCACTGAGCTTGATGGTCAATAATCTGTTCTGCCACGGTCTTAATCGCCGCATTCACTTCCATCCAGAGCTCGTTGCTTGCTTTCAGTAGTGTGTCTGATAGGATTAGAGCTAGCTGGTTGTCGAGGGTCTCCGCGAAATTTTTAGCCACAGACGCCGTTTGGGGTCTTTCGAGGTCGAATTTTTGAAGAGGACTAATCTTCGCCGAATATGCCTTGACATACGATATCGAAAGGTTAGTTTGATCAAGTAATGATCTGAGTTACAATTAGCTGCTCGGTATGTACGGACAGGCGTTGATAAGATTCCAGTGGAGCTCATCAAATATGGTGGCAGTAGTGTTCATCAAGCTATTCACAAAGTCATCCAGTACATTTGGCAACAAGAATATATGCCGAAAGAGTGGAGCCAATCAATTATATTCCCTATCCACACAAAAGGTGACAAGCCTCAGTGCGAAAATTATAGAGGCATATCACTACTTTGTACGGCGTACAAAATATTTTCTAAAATCTTAGAAAATAAAATCGGATCATAACCAGCAATATTATTGGGGAGTATCAAGGTGGTTTTAGGGCAGGTAGGTCAACAACAGTCCATTTGTTCACTGTCAAGCAGGTACTTGAAATACGGGAGTTGACTTCAAGCAAGCATACGACAGTATTGATCGTAGCGTACTGTACCAAATAATGCTTAATTTTGGCATCCCAGCCAAATCAGTCCGTCTCACCAAAATGACAATGACCTCGACGACCTCCCAAGTCCGCATCAATAACTAACTCACCGATGACTTTGACACAAATATCGGACTAATCCAGGGAGATGGGCTGGCCCCATTGCTATTTAATTTGGCTCTGGAGTACGTCATACGGAAGCTACCTGTCCATACGCGAGGTATATTACTATACAAGTTGAGCCAAGTAGTGGCCTATGCGGACGACATCAACATTCTGTCACGGTCGTTAACAGCTGCCAAAGAACTCTTCTTGAAACTCGACAGTGAAGCAAAACTAGTAGGGCTACAAATCAACGAAAATAAAACAAAGTTCATGACGCAATCGAGGAAAAATACCTCAAATACACACAATATCACACTTGGCAAATAAAGTATTGAGAATATTAGCTAATTCATGTATTCAGACGCCAAAATAACGAAAAGGGGCAATGAAAGAGATGAAATACTCCGAAGAATACAGCTCGCAAATAAAATATTCTATTCAGTATTGACGATCTTGAAGACTAACTGCATACACAGGAAAACAAAGCTCGAAGTATACAAATCTGTGATAAGACCTGTGTTATGCTATGGGTGTGAAACATGGACCCTAACCCAAGCATCCGCAAATATATTGAATGCCTTTGAGCGACGGATCCTGAGGCAAATAATCGAAGCGGGGCTAGACGGTGACCAATGGCGAATTCGATACAACCATGGGCTGTATGAAATTTTTGACAAACCAGAGGGCTCAACGATTGTAAGACTGTGGAAGCTGCAATGGGCTGGACACATGAATCGTATGGACGAACATCGGATACCCAAGAAGGTATTCGTTGGGAGAACTGAAGGCCGGCGGCCAGTGGGGAAACCGAGGAAACGCTGGTCTGACTCGGTCGACGAAGACAGTTCATCGCTGCTCGAATTTCGGAATTGGAAGACGCGGTCAACGGACCGAGACAGTTGGAGGCACTGTTTGCAGGAAGCGAAGGCCCGAAAGGGACTGTAGTGCTAAGAAGAAGAATGTACGGACGTCAAGTATGCTCGAGGCCCATCTTTGTTGGATTAGAACATGGTCGAATTGAATTTGTGTGTTGCTATCTGCTGACATCCAAGCCATTTTATGTATGCATTGATGTAGGAAGTAGCTCAAACGTGTGACTAGATTTTTGCTACATGCAGTGTCAGTCAGGCGTTATCCGTTGTCATTTGTTTCATTATGGAGGCTATATCCTCCAGTCGCTTCCCAATTAGATAGCTCATTGCCAACCTTAGCATTGAGATTACCCAGAATGATTTTTGTGTCATTTGTAGGCAATGAGTCGACTAGCTTTCTCAAATGATTGTACAACGTTTGCTTCATATCTTTGTCCTTTTCTTCGGTCCGGGCGCGTACGTTTCTCAACCAAATTTTAAAGAATTTCACTTTTATATGGATCGCGCACATTTATTTATTGATTGTTTTAAAGTTAATAATGTCCAATTTGAACTTCCCATTCCCATTAGAGGCCACTCTGACTTCTCGCTTTCCAGCAGGCTGGAGTTCGATTGATTTATAGTAGTTCGACTACAATGATGATGATTTTCGTCAAAACGTTTGAAAGAAATGTTCTCTTATGAACAATATTGATGCCAAAATTATTTCACTGCTTATTAACGAATTCCAAGAATTTAAATTTCCTCTCAGCAAATTATTCTCCTTAATAGTTATTAGCAACTCTAATCACAACCAAATAAATGACTATCATCAGATTCAAACATTTAAAATTCTAACGATATTAGTTACTACACTTCGAAAGCGTTCAATAAAATATGCATACGAAGCGGAAAAGGTTCTCTGGGGTAGAAGAAAAGTAAAGAATGAGGTGTTTCCAGGTGGAAAGGTAGTTGAACTATTTCGCGTTCAACATGTGCATTGGAACGATTGTATACACAAGGAGCTAAGAATGAGAATACTTTCTTCACTTTCATACGATTATTGCTTATTAAGCAGCTAAATACAACTTGTATGATCTGAACGACGTCAGATACTACGAACCTTGTGAAATGAAGCGTTGCAAGTCTTGTGAATGAAAATTAATATTTAATCAATAATTCGGTTTTACTAACCACGTGAGTACTCTCAAAGAAAACTGACGCAATTTGTCTCCGTTGTTCATGGTGGGAAAAAATACGACAATAAAAACTTCAGCAAAACTTGAAAAGTTTCGTTATTTCTTAATTTGCCTGGAAAAGAAGTTTAATTATAGTCACTAGTGTTTAATGACACTGCAAAGCATTTCATTATTAAGACATTAACAGGTGAAAAACAAATCCCATGAACATAATTTTAGTTACGTAAATGCCGAAAGAAAATATAATGCAAACGTATAATTAGTGAAATAAGTTGTCATGAAAACTTACCTCGTGAAAGCTGAATTAATCCATGTATTGATTATGGATAAGCTTTCAGTTTGTTAAGAACTCAAACCACATATTAAATCAATGTCATACGAAAAATGGTTCAATTGATTTCTATCAAAAATATGACCTTCGTGGTTCACGTAGACTTTAATGACCATTAAAATGATTATTTGCTTAGTTGAGTTCTGGTTTTGTGATTTTATCTTAACCCACAAACCTATTGTCTGCCTCAGATATGGAGCCCTTGAAGTTATTTTCGGAAAGAATAATTGGAAATGAAATATTATTGAAAGGTTTTAGGGTTCGGATGAATGATTTAATCGATTCTATTGGCAGGAAATGGTTATATTTCTATGAATTGCTTTAATGCAATGATTCGTGAAAATATGAACTATGGATTTAAAGTTAGCTTTGGTTAATTTTTCGTGAAAATTTTAAGATGTTTGCGTTCACATGCTTTAAATACAAACGAATAAAATTTTCAGTGAGCTAAATCATTATGTGTTGTGAGATTTTATGCAGAGGTAAGAAGCGAGGAATTCTCTAAAATTTTGATTTAGTAAATGTCAGTGGGTCTTAAGATGGCATCCCCTAGATTATACAAAAATTTCAAGATAAGAGGTACCGGGGGAGTTAAATTGTGTAAAAATTTCCTTTAATAATTAAATGATTTTTTAAACGTCATTCCGAAATTCATAGTTTTATATTGGAATAAGTTTATTTATTGTTTGTTGCATTACTGATAACAATGTTACAATTTTAGCATACAGCCTCCTCCGGGCCCTTGCTTAGAGATAGTTATAGTATCTCATTATCTTGATAGAATGTATAGACACTCGAAAAGGTTATATGGTCAACATTATGCTTTGACCATATATCCTTTCACCCAGCTGCGACATGTTCTGGTTTTAAACCAGTACGTATCATAACTGGACGGGCTTATAGTCCGCCCACAGAATCACTTGAAGCGAATCTCATTGCTTATGTATGTCATTAAATTATTAGAGCGCGTTTCGGGCAAAGCAAAAACAATGAACAACCAGAAAGTAGCTTCCTCAGCTAACACCCCCAAAGCAAATGTTGTTGCCCAAACTAGGATATCGATTTCTTATACTAGTCAACACGGGCATATTACATTCCATCATGCAAACATTCTGTTCAAATACATCACAAAATTCATTGCATAAAGTTGAATTCAATTTATTAAATTCCATGCGATACAATGTATTTTGCTTTAATCGTACAATGTGTCATATTTGATTTGAATTTTGCTTGCTCGAACAAAATGCAATGTATCTTGTTTAATTTGAAGCTGTAAACCACTTAAGCCATGCAAGTTCCACATGCAGACGAATTGTCAGCATTTTTCTCCATCAAATATTAAATTTTTTAAGTGTGCAACGACGATCGTCGTGTGGAATTTGTATGGTAAGTAAATTTTCATTTTGTACGAATATAGATATTAATGAATAAAGGTTCAGTTGGTCTCCAGAAGTAAGTGTGTTTGGATCATCAAAGTGTCGGCGAGGATTAATGAGTGAAGCACTCATTGATCTAACTTCTTTAGTACTGTGAACTTTGCTGGTTCACGTGCCGTCGCAGTGGACTAAGTTTGTGTTCAGTGCGGTGCAGTGGACTAAGTGCATGAATTGTCGTGATGATTATCGTTCTGCGTGCTCAATTAATCAAAGTGTTGATTGAGCTACAGGTGACTCGCGCAAACCTACCTGATTTAATATCAGCGTAGGTCCGACATCAATACATTGTTGTTGTTGGTATTTTTATGGGATTGATCCGCATTGTGGCGACAAGGGCCTAATCATCGAGGATCTTAATTGATGTAAGTATCAATTAAGATTTGCAGTTGATCCAATTGGTTTAATATTGATTTGGTTCGGCAGCAAGGCATCTTTTGGTCAATATTCAGTGGTGCACATCGCTGATTCAGGTTGCTCATTACGCAACACATTCCATCATGCAAATTGCACCGTCCCACAATATGCAGAATTCAGTTTACATCAAACTGCATTTTTCTACACGTTCCTTCCAGACACAGCATATCGAGTATCATTCACCTTCCGCCAGACAAACATCATTCACCTGGAAACTAATGCGCGAGTAAGCAGTCACGTGGCTCGACAAAATAATAAATCATGCTAAAGTGCAAGAGAGTGATAGTCTTAAGAAAATTATTGTACAACGAACATCTAAATACAAATATATTTTTTTCCTAACTTAGAAAACCGGATTCTAAATTTACGAATGTAAGCAGTTGACACTAACTGGAAAACATGTCGAATGACAAAATATTTGGTTGACAGCTATTAGGAACTACTACGTGCAGAACATTTTTCAATAGCTCAGAAATAACACATACCGATTACGCTTGTCTGTGCAAACCATGTTTAGTAATCAAGCAATCCGCCTAGGCAAACTGGTCAGGGAGCCATCACGAAGAGGACAATTGGAGATAAATACCATTCGCAATCGTTAAATAGTACACCTCATTCCACCCGACCCCTAATATCGAGTGCTACGAAAACCTCGAGCTGTACACAATTCAGATAACCGTATGATGACCAGCGACAATAAATTCTGATTATCACCATCATTATTGATGTCTACAACATCATCAACGCCAGCAACTATCAATGCCACAAAAACAAACGGCAAATACTGCAAGAACATCGACAGATGTTGCAACCAAAAGGAAAAAATATGAGCTACTCATCAAGCCTGCTCAACATCGACCGTAGTGACTTCACGCTCTTAACATTGCGTTTAGTACATCAGTTTTCCTTTACAACAACATGTTACGATTTTAGCTATAAACAAAATCCTCAAGAAATAAAAATGCAAATTTTGAAATAAAATTTTCCCTGAAATAAAAATTTTACTAGCTAAAAATATTTTCATGCTAACTGGCAACACTGAATGTTGGCCATGGCGACACACTTCAATGCTGATTGAGGTTTTCTCAAAACATTCCCGAATGAAGATAAAAGCGAAACAGAAGAATGGCTTGGGAAGTTTTCTCTCTCGTCCAAATCGGCTTGGGAAATTTGGAGAGAGAGAGAATTTTCCATTGCGAATTGGACAGGCGGTTGCTAGCTGGACAGTGGGGAGATGACGATCGTGTCCTCGGGAGATTATTTTTCTGACGATCAACTCGAACTACCTTGAACTACAAGTTTTTGTGTTTATCTGGTTTATTGGTGACGAGTGGCGATTATTCTTCGCGTTTCGTTTTCTGTCGATCATCAGCTGGCCATATCGCTAACGACGACGCCGCCAAGCTCTCCTCAAAACAAATTTACAAAAAAGCACAGGAGATCAAACATAAACAATACACTCAAGAGATACTCATTTTTTGATTTGCTGAGTTTCAAAGGCGACGCAACTAAGAATCGTGAGTGCAAATCGCGAAAAGATAGCAAGCGAAACTTGAAAGTTTAAAGTGAAGACGCGATAATTTGAGAATAAACTCTTGCGAGGCAAAATCATCACTTGTTTGGGGGAAGAGAGCGGGAGAAACTTGAACGCTAAAATTGTGTTACTAACAAAGAAAAATAACGTTCGAGACCGTGATACACAGAATCGCAGAGACAATTTGAGTGTAATATCGTCAGCTCGTGTTGTGCGAAGAAAGTAAATTTAAATTTTTATGATCCATTAATGAACTTAAGATTTAAATTGACGAAGTCTCCATTAATATTGTATTTTATCATAACAGAAGAAATGATGAAATATGCCAATCTGAAAATCTTAATTTTATGCTAATTAATTTCATACAAGGCAAAAAAATTGTCCATTTGGTGAATACTGTTCGCGAAATTCATTCAGATTTTGATTTCATCATAGTATTTTTAATTATAACCACATTATATAATAAATAAAATTAAATTATGTACAGTATTAAAAATTAACATGTTTCATTGAGGCAAGATTGGTGGAGTGCGGGCATCCTCATGGTGACTGCACGAAGGTCGTCTCTTTCTCCGTCTTTCCTTTCTTACAGTATTTAATGTGGTAATAAACCCCGACCGTCGCAGGTGAGCCTAGCCGGCAACCTTCTACTATTTCAGCTGCCATCATGCAGCTTATTGGCTAGACGTTTCTTTTCTTTCGTTTTTCGCTGCGAAGGTGACCCATCGGGTCTTTCATAACAAAAATGTAGCTTTAAATTTCTTTCAGCATCCGATCTTCATACTACGCATGAAGCCACTTCTGGAAGCAGTAACTGGAAACGGAAGAAGCCAGAAGTGGAAGTAGTAATGCAGTATTACCTTATTTTATTACCAATAGCCCGAATTTTCTTGTGAATTTTGGTTACTTTTAGTTTAGCTAACATGGCGCCCAATTTTTGTTGAGCACTATCGTTGGCTGACTCCTCCATATTCCTAATTTTCAAATCCTTTTGTCCGTCTAGCTAACATGGCGCCCAGCTTTTGTTGAGCACTATCGTTGGCTGACTCCTCCATATTCCTAATTTTCAAATCCTTTTGTCCGTCTAGCTAACAAACAACAACAAAATCGTGATGATGTAGGAATTCACTCGTCAGTTTCATTTTGGAGGGTACATAAGCAGGTTGAAAGGCAATCTTTGGTAGATCAAGATGAACGCCGACGAAGAAAATGAATATCAACGAAACGTCTTATTGATATTTGATGTAGCAGAATATAAATATCCCCTTTAAATGTTATTTGAGTATGATGAGCGGTTATAAAAAAGTTGTCCTCGACACAAAAAGTTATATATTTTGTTACAATTCAATTTGTTAAAAAGATAGAATGATTAAAGGCGATTGACCAGGGACCGTTTATTTTCAACTAAATAAGTTTGTAATATTTATTTTTTTCCAGGAAGTCTCAGCTAACTTGAAAATTGATAAAAATTCGCTAAATTAATAATTTACCGATTTTAACTAACGTTTCTTAATTTCTTTGGCGCTAGTTCCATTGTTGATTAAGAAGCACTTTAACCACGCAAAAGCGTATACCTGGAAAGTCATAAAACATAAACAAATAGTACACTTAAACCACCGATGCTACGAAAGGCACCGAATTCTTTCCAAAGACAAAGTCAAAAGCGCTTTATTCAATACTTATCGTTATAAATTTTGAAAGAATGTAAACCATATTCCAAACAATAACAATACAAAAAACTTAATGGCCCAACTGGCTCTATATTTATACGTTATCACTTAAACATATTTTATCAAAAACACTATAGCAAATTAAAATGAATAAAGATTATTGCATATTTTATGATTTGATTGGAAAAAGAAGAAAAAACCAACCAACACTATTCTAAAATTATTTATAATCTTACCACAACAGTGAACTTTGATCCTACACCTAATATGTTATAACCTAATTCTAATAAAATTCAATCAAAAACTTGATCTCATACTTAAAAAATTCTATCACAATATTCCTAACCTACGCGTTTAACCTTATCGAAGACGCCTCTTGATGAGTGCTGTAGGCTCAGTACTACTGTATGGAGCAGAAGTATGGGGCAACGCTCTCAGTAAGGAGGTATGCCGAAAACGTTTGGCACAGGTCCAGAGAAGAGAAGCTCTGTGGATTGCTTCTTCGTACCCAACAGTCTCTGATTCGGTGGTGAGAGTTATTGCAGGCAAGATACCTGTCGCCCTCCTTGCTAGAGAGCACTGCGCTATTTACCTGTGCCAAAACGAGGATCTGAGGAGAGACAGCGCTCGTTCAACGATTAGCAGCAGTCTTGGGTCGATTGCACGAAGGGAAGGTGGACTACGTGCCTCACCCCGGATGTGAGATCATGGCCAAACCGAAGGCATGGTGATACTGACTTCTATCTGACTCAGTTTTTGAGCGGGCATGGGTGTTTTCAGCCTTACCTGCACAAGATTGGTAAATCACGGTCCCCGATTGTTGGTTTTGCCCAGAAGAGGGGGACAATGTCTTCCACACATATTTTGCGTGTACAAAATGGGTCAAGCTGCGAAGGGACCTCTACAAAGACACGGGAGAGCTTGTTACGAACGAGCGAGTGGAACTCCTGCCTACCGTTTAGCACTAAAAGCGTCAGCCAATGACGCAAATGTACATTGCGGCAGATAAACAACTTAGGAGTTAGCATGGTTAAACGCTAGTACATGATAGCCATGTACGTTGCGGCCAATATGCCGCTGTGAAGCGTCGACATATGGATGACGCGTACACAGGTGAGTAACCACAAGCGAGAAGCTCTATGTATGAGCAAGCTAATGGAATAGCGATCATGTAGAAGCTTTCGCCAGTCGACTGAGAGCTGCGGCGAATATGGGGGCGAAAAGCTTTCCTCGCTCCTATGCAAAGTATTTTCCCCAAGCTGGCTACGATTTTATCGTAAATATTGCAGAATTTCTCTCATCATCTGCAAATTGATAAGGTGAAGCGGGGAGAGAAGTTCCCAGTAAATGACAACTCACGTTCTCATCGTCTTAGCGATTTTAGCGGCAAACTAGATCAAAGCTCGTACTGGATTAATACAGGATGGGCCATATCAGTGTTGGCGATTTAATTCTTCAATTTCTCGGTAACGTGCCAAGCAGCCGAGGGAAGCCATTTGGACAACATTATTTTTAGGTCTTAAAAATTCCTATGCTTCTACTTTTTAACAATACAAATATATTTGTGTTATGTTTCGTAGTTTTTTTTAAATCGAATATTTAAACCGCCAACACCCTTATGGCCCAACCACACCCTTATGGCCCACCCTGTATTTAAAGTCGTGGAGCCTTATACCAATCAGTCGGTTTTCAAGTCCAGTAAGGGAGCGTGCCGCTACCTATTCACGAGTAGTATCATCGAGTGGTTGGAAGAGTTTAAGTGCTGTTCAATGTACAACGAAATGGTGAGGGGTGAGGTGTTGGCTTGCGCCGCAATCCTCAATCGGCCTTTTGGCGTTCCACGCTGTGCGGCCACCCGATCTATTGGCTCGTCCAGATGTTGCCCTCTTCAGGCTGGCTGATATTTAGAGTTTTAAAATAGTAAAATAGTTGAATGAGTGAAGATGTAATGAATCAATTTGGACTTAATTTATAAATGTTTTAAGAATAAGTGAATCGTGAAATAAAGTTAAATCCTTAAAATAAACTCTTGTCTTTTGTTGGTTTGGTTTAAATGGACAGAGTAGCAGGTAAGAAGTGTTACAGCGAGTTCCCTCTCCGGGAGCCTTGATGATGTATATAGGATACACATCAAATGAGCTCCTAGTTCATACCAGTATACATAGGGTATACTGGTTATGTCATAAGCTCACCCTGGATAATCTAAGGGTGATTCATGACAAGTGTACACATGTGAATGGGCCTTAACTCTTATTTATCACCAACTTCTGGTCCATATATTGACAGATTATGACAGTTTGGTCTTTTACAATTTTAACCATGGCGTCATACACATCAGCCGTACATGCCACATATCACGCGAAACAATCGATTTATTGAAGACCAAGTTTGGAAATCGAATAATTTCATGAAATGGACCCATAAATTGGGCGGCGAGATCGTGTGATTTGATTCCTTGTGACTTCTTCCTTTAATTTCTGAAGAACGTGTTTACGCTGATGCTCCCTAGACTACTGAAGCATTAAGAAACAATATTCGAGCCAACATACGCCTAACAACGCCGTAAATGTGCGAAAATGTCATCGAAAATTACAATCATCGTTTTAGTATGTAAAGCAGCACAAGGTGCACATACTCCCAAAGTAATGTTTTATATTTAATTGTAAGAGACCATTTTTTTCATAATAAATAAACATTACAGCTCACAATCTTCACAAAAACTATGTTTTTTTTCGACGAAAATGTGTATACTTGTTATGAATCACCCTATAGTTGCGGTGCTACTCGAATCGGTAGACAAATGGAACCAAGTCGCACATTATGCTCGGGCAGTTCTAAAATATAAAAGGGACTCACAGCAGCCGGAGGCGTTAAGGCTGGGGGATCATTTTTCTGGCACTTCCCCTTCCCCTCTCCCCTCCTGCTAGGAAAGGAGTCCCGCAGCTCGAAGATACCTCACGGCGTAACAAAACAAGACCTGGCGCGAAGTAATGTGTCAAAAGGTTCCAGGCTGGGTTCTAAGGTTGACAGGGGAGGTGTTTAGTGGGTGGTCTAGTCGCCTTCTTGCAAACATGGGAGACCCACACTCTGTGCGTAAATGGCATTCACTTCCGAAACACAAAAAAAAACTTTTCTCTAAACCTAATATAATAAACATAACATACACAAGACTAAATGCAGCAATAATGAGCTGAAACTCAAAAACTAAGTAACGAAAAACACAAAAACTGAAAATATACATGGATAATTTAGACATTGTCATTCAGCCACCAATACCTTGATTGCTCCATCTCAGCTTGATCAGCTTCAACGAATCTAGCGAATGAGTATCTCCCTTGGAATTGTTGGTCTCGTGAACTCAAATTTGGAGGATATTTTATCTTCTTATCGGTGGCCCGTCCATGCATGTGATATATGACTGGGATACCGTCAGAATTAAAACCATATTGGTTCATGTCCAAATACACGAAGGCTTCTGGAGGAACGAAGCGAGTAGCGAGGCAAGTCACAATATACCCGTCTGTAGGGTTGAAAGGCTGTGGAATCCAAGGGTTTCCACTCACAGTTACAGATCCTGCGATATAATTCAGAAGAAGTTTCAATATGAAGATATCGACTCTCGTCACATTAGCAGTTTGATAAATTCTTCTATTCGATTCATAATGTTTCCAATCCGTTTCAGGCTTTCTGTACAAACCAGTACATGCACAAAGACATTTCTTTTCGAGAACCCTCAATTTTTCCATAGTACTAGCGCTCTGATTGTACCAGATCTGACATCCATATGTCAAAACTGGTCTAACCAGGGCCTGGTATTAGATAATTTTGACCTTTTGATTAATGTATCTCAAATGAAGGAGTCTTCATAGCACCATGACTACTTTTTGTGCCTTACTGAGCATGATTTTGACATGTTCAGTACAGTACAGATACTGATCAACATAAACACCGAGGTATCGGACACAGGATTTATGTGGAACCCGTTCTGAACTACCCTCGCCAGCCTTCCAATTACGTTTCAGGTCTTGACTGACCCCCTGCAGCGTTGTCCGAAACAAGAATGTTTCGCACTTCTGCGCATTGATTTTCATTCGCCAATTGTCAGTGTACAGCTGTACATCAATGAGCATTTTTTGGAGATTGCTCTGAACTATTGTAACTTTTTTGTCAGACGTATAGATGATCAGATCATCAGCAAACGCTACCAATAATCGCGTTGGCGAGACGTTAAAATCAAAGCCGTTCAAAAGCTTGCGAATGAATATTGAGAAGAGCAGAGGCGCAGTGACTGCCCCTGCTGTACACCATTCAAGACCTTGAATTCGCGCATTGTTGTCAGATTTCCATCAGTTGTACATCATGGCGATAAGGTGTCTGAGGAACCTGTCCTGACGAAGTTTAAAAACTAGTCCATCTAACTACACCGTATCGAAGGCTTTCTCCATATCAATGAGATATGCTCCAACACATTCTCTATCATTTAGATTCCAACAGATGTCTGAGGTTACTTTCGTTATTGCATGTATTGTCAAATGCCTGGCACGAAAACCAAATCGGCAATTTGGCACCAACTTATATTTCTCAATAATGCTTTGTTGAGTATCACTTCAAGCACCTTGCTGATGTTAGGCAGCAAGCTGAGTGGGCGATAGCTTTTAGGGCACAAAGATTCTTTTCCTTTCTTCAAGTTTGGAAATACCTTAGCCTTTTTCCACTCGTTTGGAAAATATGAATTGCACAACATGTTGTTGAACAATATGCAATAATTCCTAATAGCAACCTCAGACAAATATCGGAGAGCTACATTTGGAATACCATTAGTACCACATGATTTCTTGTTGTTTATCCTTGGAAATATGATACACAAGTCTTCATAGCTGACAAAAAATCAATAAGATTAATGTTTCATTGTAATGAAAAATTGATTCACCGTTCAGGTTTTTTTGCAGCGCACTACCAGCTCACTGAAATTCGGATAGGAAAGCATGGATGACGCGAGATCATGTCTGAATGGTTGCTTCAATTTGACTGAAAAATGAGGGCTCAGAACAGAAAAATTCTTTTGATTTTGGATAATGCAGCATCTCATCCTAAACATTTAACTCTTACCAAAATAACCATCATTTTGTATCAGCCAACACGATAGCACTATGCCCACCTTTAGGTCAAGGTATTATATAGAATTTCAAGGTGCACTACAGAATCATGTTTTTAAAACACATAATATCGAAAATCGAAACCAGCAAATCAGCATCAGAACTTGCCAAAACTAAAAATGTTCTTGAAGCCTTATATTTTATCAAGCCTTGTAGGATAAGGTTGAAGCAGCAACTATAAACAAGTTGGGTAGACATACCTACGCTTAGGTCAGAAGGGTTTTGTACTTTACCTACAAAATGCAGTCACCAGCAACGAATGAAATCAAGAAACATGTAAAAGACGACTTTATTCGAGAAAATATGAAATTCGAAGATCGTACTATTCTTAACAAAGTTGAATGAATTTTGAATTCTGAGGTATTTGTTATTGTTATACTCATAAATAACTCCCTTGATAATTTTTTCAGATTTTTTAGATCACAGGTGTCCATTCGCGAGGGTGGAAACACATTTTTCATGTATTCCCCCCCTGTGCCCTCATTGATGCTCCCATTAAGAATTTTCATTTGATACTTTTATCGGCTACGTTTGATGAAATTTTTTTTTCAGGGGCCGCTCCCCTGTACTGTAATCATCGATTCATGACCAATTTTTTCGAATCCTCGAATGGTTACAAAGCCCTTTTGCTAGAAGCCCTCTCCTGCTTCTTCGACTTGTTTCACCTATGAGTATTAATTGTAGGTACTCATCTTCAGTCATTCATTAAATTGAATCAAGTGCTGAAAGCATGCACCTTAAACGTTGAAGTTGGGGGAAAATAACTCAAAATTATTCAATCTTTGCATTTAAAACAGCCAATGTTTTGTTTTACGATTACTGATACCACTAGCTGAACCAATTCTCATAGATATTCATGAAACCTATGATTCCTGAAATTTCCATGTGAATCCTAGCAAAGCTGTAGTGTCTGAGTCGGTAAAAAGCGCATATGGTTCCATAGCCATATGTTTCCATAGTAATACGGCCCATATTGTTCCATAGTAATACAGGAAAATTCAAACCGCTATAATTTCGTTAAATACCATTCCATCTCTATGAAGCTTTTAGGACAGATTTATCTTATAAATAGTCATCTTTGTACTAAAATTTGTTGAATTTAAGGGTACCGTTAAGATTTTATTTAAAAAAACGTGAAATCGATAAATCATACTATTACTAACAAAGTTGAGTGAATTCTGACTTCTCATGTATTTGCTGTTGTTGTTGTACTCATAAAGGCCCACATTTATCATTTTTTTCAGATTTTTCGGATGAAGGGTGTCCATTCGCGAGGGGGGATACTCGAAAAGTTCGTAAATTTCCCCTTCCCCTGCCCCCCACAGTACCAATAAGGCAATTGTAAGACCTGTTTTGAAAATATATCACAAAGGCCTTTCCAATGACATCCAACTCGACTACCAATGGTGAAAAGAATTTTTTGAGGGGTCACCTCCCTATATGGGGAGACCCCCTTAAACCCCTTTGAAAAATTTTTCCACCCTTGAACTTTCAAGAAGTCCCCACTTCTGACCTGTCCACAAAGTTTCATTGCTGTAGCTTCTATAGTTTCAGAGAAAAAGTGCTGTGACATACAGACGGACGGACGGACAGACGGACACAGGTCGTGATTGCAATAGGGTTTTGTATTTTAGTAAAAAACCCTTAAAAACGGACGGACAGACAGGTATCGATTTTAGTAGGATTTTGTAATTTATTTTTACAAAATTCTAAACTTGGAACAATACATAAGCTTTAGTATAACTTGCTGTGATGTTATTATTTTTTATTTTACCCGTTCACTTTTCTACTTTTCATTTAATAATATGAAACTTTAGTTGCAATGGTAGTCATTCAACAATCAGAGTAACTTAGTACTATCTGGTACAAAAACAACAAGCAGTATTGTTTGTTAACCTTTCGTCAGTGTTTTGATTATATTAATAAGTTAGAATTTTCATGTTCATGAGAATATTACAGTGAATACACACTCACACTTGAGGGGTCAAAAATCGCTGCACACACTTCCGGTACAGATACACTTATTGTACATGCTGGGATTCTGAATATTGTAGAAACATCAGAGAATGATACGAGTTACCTAAAAATTTATATCTAGGTTAATTGAATGGTTAAAAAAATTTTATTAACTGACCAGTGGCAAGAAAGCGTAAGGTAACCATCAACCGCTCACTTGCTGGTATAGATTCCCTCAAAACAGTATCCTGTTTCTGGATTTTAGGTCCAACAACGTGTAGCAAATCCTCCAATTTTCCAGCAGACATCCTTATAAAATTCTTGAACTGTAGAGAGCCTTCAATTCTTAGTTCATTAGTTAAACTATATCTCGTATTCTTTCAATCCATTCTCTAACCCATATTCTTCTCTTCTGCTTTTTCCGTTCATTTGCTATCAACCAATGATCTACAATAACAAGTGCACTAGCAATTTTAACTCCTCTGTTTGGCGGCATGGTTATAATCGGCTGAAATTGGCAGAGAAGAGACTGCTTAAGCAAGTTGGCATTGCATTGAATTCTCTCACGTGTAAACGGATATTATACGAACTGTCGCAACAACCAGAGACACTAGCCGCGCGAGAGCTTGCCTGACAACTTGCGGCCAACTCTCCGGAAAAATTGCATCATTGTGTTTACACTATACGACACTACTTGCGCAACTACTGTCGCAATTTTTCTCACAAGTGTAAACCTAGCATTAGTAGGTTACTTCCTTCTCGACTTCGGTCGATATTTCTTTGACCCTAGATTTCGTGGATGCGAAATTTTTTTTTGTAGTGGGTCCTTGTGCTGTGGAAAAGAACCCGCCCCACGACACCACAACGCTAGCTTGTCAGCGCATTCACGCGTTCTCAGGCAAGGCCAATCTCGGCGGATCTCAACATCCTCTTTCATTTGAGAACGACAGCAGCATTGAGAGCGATGCAGGTATCAGGACGGCCAATCTACAGGAACGATCATTGAGCGAATTTTTCCTATTTTTGGCTGTTTAAAAGATAATTACATTAAGAGATGCAGGGAGTGGAGTTTTTGACATGTACGAGAGAGGTTTTGTCTTCTTGGTGCGAACAAATGATTTTGATTTTTATTTAAAATCGTGCGTTTCAAATTTTCACTAAATCTGATCCCAACACATATATATATATATATATATATATATATATATATATATATATATCTATATATATATATATATATATATATATATATATATATGTATATTTATAATTATATATATATATATATATATATATATATATATATATATATAAATATATTTATATGTATTTATACACACACACACATAAATATATATATATATATATATATATATATATATATATATATATATATATATATATTTATATATTTATATGTATTTATACACACACACACATAAATATATATATATATATATATATATATATATATATATATATATATATATATATATATATATATATTTATATTTATATGTATTTATACACACACACACATAAATATATATATATATATATATATATATATATATATATATATATTGTTACATGTACAAACAATCCTGCGAGCTACTGTCGCAATTGTTTTCACAACCATTAAGAACATCAACAAGCGAATGTACTCGAAAACCCGCCAAGCATGATCAACATCTGAAAGTGAGTCACTGCCCATTCATTAAGCTGCTCGAATATTCCAGGCAATTCGCCAATGTACGAGAAATGGATTGAATGACTAGAGACCCTATATAAAGGCGAGCTGAATGAATGGGGGGATTCATTCATTACGCGATAGTAAAAACTGCGATAGTGTGGAGTGCGAATTGGGAAAGCGCTATTGATCGAGTAATAGTAAAGTGATTTTCGTGATAGATAAGACAGTTAAAGTAAAAAATTTATAGACAAAGTGAAAATTGAAATTAGTGAAAGTGTTTAATTAATGATTGTGCATTTATTAGTAAATAAACTCTTTTAACTTAATTTAAAAAACATTGCGTTTTCACTTTCCCGGAACATTAAAATTATTGGCCGCGAACCATAACACGCGACAGTGGTGCCAAGAAGTGAGAAAGAAAATTTTGGAAGTGAAAACGTTTAAACATTTTTAAAGTGCACAATAGTGATAATTAACGTGGAAACTGGTGGAAAAATAGCCGAAACAATAAAAATGCCAGGAAACTTTCATCTAAACATTGATCAATTGACCATATCGGAGCTCAAGGAGGAGTTGGAACAGCGAAATCTGGCCACACAAGGTACAAAGGCCATACTGATTGCACGCTTGCATGACGCGATCGAGTCGGAAGGAAGGGTGAGCTCTCAGATGCAGAAAAAGGCGCAGAAGGTGGAGAAGTAGAAACACCAAAATCAAAGAAGCCAGAAAATGCGCTAATGCAAATGTTAATGCTCATGTCATCCAGTCTAACTGTGAAGCTAGATGAACAATCAGCGAAGCTGGACCAACAAGCGATCGAAATCAAGGCAGACATCACACAAAAACTGGAGAAATAGTCAACCGAAATAAAGGTGGAGCAAGGTAGTCTGAACAAACAAATTAAAGGCGTCGAGGAAAAGGTTGACCAGGTCGAGGAAAAGGATTACCAGGTCGAGGAAAAGGTCAGCCAGGTCGAGGCAAAGGTCAGCCAGGTCGAGGCGAAGGTCAGCCAGGTCGAGGAGAAGTTCAACCATGAGATGGAAAACATGGAAAAGGAATTGGAAACAGCAAAGGCAGTAGTAACCACTTCATCAGCCCCGCTTATAACCGCAGCGGAAAGCTCATCCAAAAATGTTAAAGCGCCAATATTGAGCCGGAACGAACAACTGCATTAATTCTTGCTCTAAGAGGCCCAGCTGCCGAGCTTTTGCAGACTATCCGCGCCGACTTGCACTCAAACCCGGCTGCTATAATGAATGCGCTCGACATGCGTTATGGAGACGATCATCTAAAGCAGATTTATCGGTCACAGCTAGGCATCGGATGCAAAAGTCTGGCGAAACTTCACAACAGCTAGCCCAAGACATTGAGCGACTGGCACTTTTGGCTTACCCATCTTACGACCAAGAACATCGAGACGACGCAGCAACAGAAGCATTTATCAGTTCGTTAAAGGACCAGGAACTGCAACAAGCTGTGCGTCTAGCTCAAAAACAAACGGTTAAGGATGCACTGGCTTATAGTCTGAACTTTGAGGCAGCAAAAAATGTGACTCGTACCACTGCCCGGGTTCGCGAGGTAGTGGCAGCTGAGTGCAGGTGTGAGCGCGTGGAAATTGAGCAAGACCCGTATGTAAATGGCGCGTCTAGATGCTGGAATTGCGGAGAGAAGGTGCAGCTGCAAAGAGACTGCAAGAAGTGAAGAAAACCGAGCTATTGTCCAGAGTGTGCAGCTAGGAGAAGATCTAGACCGAGTCAGGAGCCTAGAATGGAAACCCATCAAACTGAAGGTTCGGGAAACATGTAAGAGCCAACTTCGTGGGGCAGAGGTTGGCTAGGAGGATCGACGTCCCCAGCACCACCATCACCGTGTCAAGACTACATCGTGGAGAAGCGGATTTATGCCTTCCGGGTCAAGTTGACGGAGAACATTGCACCAGAATCATCGAGACTGGTGCAACCCGATCGATTATCTGACCAGACCTAGGGAGACAACAACTACTTCACAAGAGCGGAGTTTTCTCACTACGGACAGCTACGGGAGAAACTACATCTGTTCATGGAGAGGTCAACCTCCAGATACAGTTGGGAGACCTGGCGTTCCGACATAATTTTCTGGTCGCGAACATTATGGATGACTGCATTCTCGCGACAATATATATATATATATAAATAGATATATATATATATATATATATATATATATATATATATATATATATATATATATATATATATATATATATATATATATATATATTCTTTATATATATGTATATATATATATACTACTATATATATATATACCTATGTGCATATATATATATATATATATATATATATATATATATATATATATATATATATATATATATATATATATATATATATATTGTGTGTACAACTTAACCGGAACTTTTTAGCGAAATTTGAAAAAATTTTCTTACAATATATTTCATTCAAAATATTGTCCATCGGAAGCTACAACATTTCCCCATATTTCAGGCAATTTATTAATTCCAGCCCGAAAAATTGCGCCGGCTTGGCGGCCAAAAACGAATCTATCCAATCTCGGATGCCTTGCTCTGAAGTGAAGCGTATTCCGGTGAGCAAGGTCCGGACTATAAGGCGGGTGGGCCAAAACTTCCCATCCACTATTTTCCAAATAGTTTTTCACGGGTCTTGCAACATGCGGCCGAGCGTTGTCATGATGAAAAATTATAGCCTCGTGTCTGGTCGCATATTCCGGGCGTTTTTCGATGATGTCGCGCTTCAAACGTATTGTGTTCGGTACAGGTCACCTGTGATTGTCTGGCCCGATTTCAACAACTCATAATATAACGGCCCCTTCTGATCCCACCAAATACACAGCATAACCTTGGCGCCATGGATATTTGGCTTCGCCGTTGATTTAGCTGGTTGGCCGGGCTTCACGTATGACTTTTTGCGCTTGGGATTGTCGTAATGGATCCATTTGTCATCTCCAGTTACGATCCGATGCAAAAATGATTTCTTTTTATGGCACTCAAGCAGCATTTCAGACATACGGAAGCGCCGTTCAACGTCTCTCGGCTTCAACTCATAGGGGACCCAATTACCTTGCTTCTGAATGTATCCGGCGGCTTTCAAACGTTTCGAAATGGCTTGCTGAGTCACTCCCAACGATTTGGCAAGTTCGTCTTGCATTTGACACGAATCCTCATCGAGTAGCGTCTCCAATTCTTCGTCTTCGAACTTGTTTGGCTGTCTTGGGCGTTCTTTGGCTTTGATGTCAAAATCGGCACATTTGAAGCGTTGAAACCATTCAAAACACTGTGTTTTTGTTAAAGCATCGTCGCCATGAACTTCTACAAGCAAACGATGACTTTCCGCATCAGTTTTCTTTGCAAAAAAATGACCCAAAAGAACCTCCCGCAAATGCTGTCTTTTTCTCCAATTTTCGAAGTTATTCATCGTGAAAAATAATAATGATGCACTCAAGATAAAATTGTTTTGTTGACTGATTTTGAAAGCTGTCAAATGTACCTTCAAAATAATATATACAAAGTTCGAGCTTGCACGATATATATATATATATATATATATAGATATATGTTTATATTAATATATTTTGCTTTTTGATAAATGTGTTTTCATGATGTCCCTATAACTAATAATCACTAGAGGAATATTGTTTTAGCATTAATATTAATTTAGGTCTGAAGGTGTTAAAATTCGCCTTAAATCAGTTCTTAACTGACTGGTCATCACACTATTTGGTCCAAGGTTAATACTGTTTATATTTAGTTTAAGAGATTATCTACAAATTCAGACTTCGTCGAAAGCTTCTACAGATTCGTGAGCGAAGTATCATCATACGTATGTGCAAAAATTACCTTTCTTAATTCACCTACCTTCAAACGGCAACACTATTCTCACCATTCCTTCGTCGCGCTCAACTAAATGGTTCCATAAAAATAACTAAAAAAATTGAACCGCCACAATAACAAGCCAACAGATACTTCGATTCTCTTCTACCCACGTTGCACTCATTCGATTAATGCAGGTGAGCCAGGTAAACCGCTAGAGCCGCCACTCAGTCCGAGCGTTTCTTGTCCATTTTTTCTTCCTCCTCGTCATTTTATTCCTCTCCAGCACCCATCGACTAACCACTATCGTCGCCTGGAAGGTTGCTTGGAAGATTCTTCGTAGCGTTTCCAAGACGACAATCCGTTGTCTTGCCGGCCGCGGTCATCCGCGTGTGTAAACTCTTCGTACTCGCGCTACCACTCGAGACACATTTGATAATTGGTAGCGATGGTAGCCGTAAGTTATTCGCTCGCGTGGCGTTCGCACCGAAACCCAAGCAACAAAACAAACCCAAACAAAAGAACGACGAGTAATTGTATCTTAACCGACTTTACATACGAGTACGAAGTCGTTATATGTACGTAGAGAGTAACTGGAAAAGCTCATGTAGAGCTGAATCGCAGAGAGTAGCGACCGAGGAACGTGAAAAGCGGTAACGACCGCGAAACGCGAGATTGGATAGCGAGTGAAGATACAAACCAAACGCGAATCAGTTTACGGTAGTTTCGGATCGAGGCGAGTTGAACGGACAGTAAGTGCGCAACGTGTTAACATTTCGCGTCCCCCAAAGTTGACCAGTTGGTATTGTTGTTCAGTGTAGGCTCCTTACTTGAATATTGATTTGTTAGATCTTCAGTTTACAATTAGTTAAGCCGCGAACAAAGCTCCAAATCCAAACATTTTTGTTAATTAACGTTTATTATTTTAATTCGAGCAATTCACTTGTTCAGTGTTGATTTCAAGATCAAGTTCGCGTGCCTGCGTTCAGCATTTCGATACGTTACACCGCCAAAGGTGCGACCACCTTTCGAAGATACTTCATTCCGCTCGCCGTGCGTCGCCGCGAACGTCTTGAGGAAGTGCGTGCAATCGCCTTAATAGCGGTCGGTATCGCGGTACCGGGGTGCATTCAAGTGCAATTGAAGTTCGAGGTGGTGGAGTGTGTTGCAGGCAAGGGTAGTCTGTCTGGCTCGCGGTTAATGCGAGCAAAATAATGTGAACTTGTGTGTCGTAAGAGCATAAAGGAGTGCGCGCTTATGCATATGATTTTGTCGGGTTATACGAGTAAATCCGTCAAACAAAAGAAGCTCGCGGCGGTAAATCTTTTTTATTGTATATTGGATTACATCAAAATTGTCATCGTAAACGACCGCACGTCTATCGGATTGCATAGTTAGACGATTTGTATGTTACATGTTGGATAAAAGGAGAACGGGAACGTCGCGAATCTGTAAGTATTGCACACGCGTTTTTTTCAATTGTATGTTTAATAGACGAGCAAATCGGGTTTAGTTTACACATACTTGTACTCATGTGAGATTGTGCATTTGTTACGAAAGTTGCAAATCATGCATTGAGTGGATAAAAAAGATTGTTCCGACTCAAATGGCTACAAATCCATCCACGAAGCCCTAGAGGTACATGTGCATGTGGGACAGCATGTCGCCTTGAATTCTGATTGATTAATCTCTCATTATGAACAATTACTTTGATGAATCGATTTTATATTGTGTTTCATTAGAAATTGCCCAGAGAATGTTTGAAGGTTGATTACTGAAGAATTTCTTGGTTGATTTAATGACTGAATTGAAATGTATATTATTTCATTTGTTGGATATTGCTTGAGAGGTAAAGAAACTCGTTTTTATTTTAGATCGAATTGTTAAACGATAGGGTGGCACGAGGGAGATTTGTCAATGTGTAGCTCCGCCGTTACAATTTTGAGGCAGTCGTCACCCTGAGCTGCTTTTTACACTCGTTTTTCGAGAATTGAGAATGATGCAAGCCCCCAGTGTACTGGTGGTTGACTGAAATCGCTGAAAAGTGAAGGGAGTGTCACAAGCTTCGGCGTGAGCCTCAATGGGAACGGAGCTTTTACAAGGCATGTAACTGGATAGCAGCATATAAGTCGGCCAGGAAATGCCTTGGCAAAATGATTAACAACATCAAGGCTGGCAGCTGGCAAAATCTAGTGGACAATGTGAACAAGGATCCGTAGGGCCTTGGCTGGAAGCGAGTAGCGTGGAAGCTTGGTGCTCTACGGACGCATTGCATACATAATGCTGAAAAGATGGACGAGATAACGCGGGCGATCCTCCCCACCGATCCTGTCCGTGTTGAACCTATCCCAGGTGAAACAGCACATAGCCGGATCATTGAAATAAGGAAGGCTCTAGGCCCAGATGGTGTCGATCACCATTGTTCTGACTTGCTGCTCAGCACATTCAACGCTTGCCTACAGGACAGGGGTTTCCCGGTACGATGGAAGATGGCAAGGTTCGTGCTGATCAGAAAGGGGAAGGAAATCCTATATCACCGTCTGCACACCCCCCGTTATGCATGATAGACACTGCTGGGAAAGCACTAGAGAAACTCATCAAGGGAAGACTCACTGACGCGATTCGTGCTGCTTGTGACCTATCTCCTCGGCAGTACGGCGATAAAGCAGGACGCTCCACCATTGATGCGATTGCAGAGGTGGTCAACGTGGTCGAAAATGTAGAAGCATATTTCCGCACCAAGCGACGAATCGTCCTGTTGGTGACACTTGGCGTTAGGAACGCCTTCAACTCCGCTAGATATGTGGATATTCTGGGTACGCTGGAAAACTCTTTTCAAGTTCCAGAATATCTTCTGCCACTTTAGAATGACCACTTGAGAGAAAGAAGCTTGGTTAATGACACGACATAGCCCAACGAAGCATTGACGTTACATCGGGTGTTGCCCATGGATCTATCCTTGGTCCAGATCTGAAGAACGTGTCTTACGATGGGCTATTGAGACCCGACATGCCAGATGAGTCGTTGATCGGCTATACGGATGATGTTGCGGCTCTATTTGCTGGACGTACCGTTGAACAAGCGCAACTTGGGGCTAGGTATGCTAATGCGCCGAGTGAGGGACTGGATGACTGCTCGTGGGTTCAGTCTAGCACTGGAAAAAACTGAAGTGGTTATCTTGACAAAAAAGAAATCCCTAGAGTAAGGGCGATCAGTGTTGGTGACATACTAGTCGAATCGAAGCCAGCGGTGAAGCACTTGGGGCTAATGATTGACTCGAAAATGAGTTTCTCTTAGCAAATCAGGGCAATGGCTGAGAAGGCTGCTTCGGGAGTATCGGATCTGAGTTGACTTATGGCCAACGTAAGGGGTCCGAACCCATCAAATATGGGTGTACCGAAAACGTTTGGCACAGGTGCAGGGAAGAGGAGCATTGAGAATTGCATCTTCATACTCGACAAGCTCTGATTCGGTGGTGGGAGTCATTATCGGCTTAATACCTGTTACCCTCCTTGCCAGAGAGCGCCGCGCTATTTACCTGCGTCGAAGCGAGGAATCGAAGGTGATGGTTGCCCGTGAGCAGAGACACCGTTCCCTTAAATATAGGCAGTAGTCCTGGCTGAATTGCAGTAAGGGGAGGTGAACTGCGCGCTTCATCCCGGATGTGAGACCGTAGCTAAATCGAAGGCAAGGTAAAACTGACTTCTCTGACCCAGCTGTTGAGAGGGAATGGGTGTTTTTAGTCTTACCTGCACAAGATTGGTAAGCCACGGTGCCCCGATTGTCGGTTTTGCCCAGGAGACGAACACAATGCCTGCCACACATTTTGTACGTGCAAAAAATGGGACATGTGCGACGGAACCTCTACAGGGAGACGGGAAAGTAAAGTTGCGGTGATGCTCCAATCGGTTGCCAAATGGAACTATGTGCCACATTATGTTCGGGCAGTCCTAAAAGGTAAAAGAGGCTTACAGTAGTCCGGGGTTGGGGATCGCTTGTCTGGCAATTCCTCTTCCCTTGCCCCCTCCCACTAAAGGAGGGATCCCCCAGCTTGAATACCCCTAAACCCCTAAAACGAGATCTGGCCCGGTCTGATATGTCCAACGGTTCCAGTGTAGGTTGTCGGGATGACAGGGAAGTGTTTAGTGGGTTGTCCAGTCGTTTGTGAACATGGGACTCCCACACTCAGTGTGTAAATGACATTCACTTCCCAACCACAAAAACAAAAAAAAAGGCCGCATGAGTTGTCCGACAAGACACAGATATTCAAAAGGTAGAGAGTGTAGCGAAACCCACTATTCAATAATAAGATATATGCCTATATAATTGGATCAACACGAGATTAAACCAGCGGATATTGAAGTAAGGTGCTGTGGCCTCAACGCCACATACTCATCAAGACACCTGATCTTCTTCTTCTTCTTAGCACTACAGCCCCTTTCGGGCCTTCGCTTCCTGCAAACAGCGCCTCCAACTGTCTCGGTCCGTTGACCGCGTCATCCAATTCTGAAATCCGAGCAGCGATGAACTGTCTTCGTCGACCGAGTCAGACCAGCGTTTCCTCGGTTTCCCCACTGGTCTTCAGCCTTAAATTCTCCCAACGAATACCTTTTTGGGTGTCCATTGTTCGTCCATACGATTCATGTGTCCAGCCCATTACAGCTTCCGCAGTCTTACAATCGTTGAGACCTCCGACTCGTCAACGATTTCATACAGCTCATGGTTGTATCGAATTCGCCATTGGTCCCCGTCTAGCTTCGCTCCCATTATTCGCCTCAGGAACCGTCGCTCAAAGGCGTTTAATATATTTGCGGATGCTTGGGTTAGGGTCCATGTTTCACACCTATAGCATAACACAGGTCTTATCACAGATTTGTACACTTGGAGCTTTGATTTTCTGTGTATGCAGCAGCTCTTCAAGATCGTCAATACCGAATAAAATATTTTATTTGCATGCTGTATTCTTCGGCATATTTCGTCTCTTTCATTGCCCGTATTCATTATTTTGGCGACTAAATACACAAACTCACTAACATTCTCGATACTGTATTCGCCAAGTGCTTTATTTTGTGTATTTTTATTTATTTCATCCACAGTCAGTGGGGCCAATAGAATCTCTCCGAAAGACATGCATAGGCTCTGATGTTCTGGAGGTTTTACTGTATCAAAGTGGATATGCTGGAATCTCTCGTCTGGCACTGTAAGCTGTTAGCGGATGTTCACCTATTCTTCTTATGGCGATTGGTTGCAAATTGAGTGGTCTTCTTTTTAAGTGGCACCTTGCATCGACTACCGATGAAATTTTTATAAGCTCCATTCGTGATAGTGCGTCTGTGACCGTGGTCTTTTCACCTGGTAGGTGTTAGATGTCGATTGGGAATTGTGATATAACACTCAAATTTTGAATCTGTCGCAGGGAGCTTTTCTCTAATTTCTGTGCAAACGCGTACACGAAAGGCTTGTGATCAAGGCAAATCGAAAACTTTGTGCCCGCTAGCATGGGATGGAAGTTGCGGATTCCGTTATATACCGCCAGGAACTTCCGTCCGACAAGCTGTACCTGGTTTCTGCATCTGAGAGTATCTTCTGATAAAAACTAGGGGGAGCTATTGTCCAGTTTGCAATTGGTGGCGAGGCGTGCTGATAGTTCATTAGTAACGTTGCGTTCGCTAAGCAGCTCATACACTCTACGAAGGCTTTCTCCGCTATCGCGTTCCACCGAATGACAATTTTGTAATTTTTCTTCGAATTTGTTAAGAACTTCTTCAACGGGGCTTGCATTTGCATTTGCTGCGACAAAAACGTGGCGACAAAATGTTGATAAAAGTTTAAAGTTCCCAGAAACCTAACCAACTGTTGAACGGCCACAAGTTTATTATAGTTGCGTAATGGAGTTACTCGAGAATGCAAACGTTAGACTCCATGTTGAAAACGATGTGGCTTAAGTATTCAATGTTCTCGACACCATAGGTACACTTCGCTGCTCTTATCACAGTTCCTGCTTTCTTGACTAAGTCAAAAATAGTGCGACGGTGCTCAAGATATACATTTTCCGACACTTATGCAAGTGCATAAGTCGAGTCCTATCAAGACTCCATTCATTAGTCTACGAAATTATTACGCCGCGTTTCTGAGGCCAAACTTAATTGCCATGAACTGAAATAGGCCGAGGGGTGAAGTAATGGCATTCTTTGGAATATCATCTTTGCCTATCAGGATTAAATGAGGTACCCTTAAAAAAACGATTTGCGAAAATATTTTTTTTCCTGGAGCGAGGACTATGATATCCTCCATATTCGACATTGGATACCTATCAAGCTGAGTCAAGGCGTTGAGGCGGCGATAGTTGCCGCAGGGACGCCAGGCGCCATTCGCTTTCGGTACTAGAAGTAGCGAACTTGCCCAAGGGTTATTTGATGGGCCATTTCTAATTATCAGCCAGTTTGTCTTTTGGTCGCTGATCCCCACCTGATGAATCTGCGACGAGATTCGTTTACCGGGAAATTTTTGATAACATTACATTTTTCTGATAAGAGCATGGTGACTTGGAGCGTTTTGCTTCTCTGTCAAAGCGACGATGACTTCGGCAACAATGACATTACGTCATTTTTGATTTATTTAGCTACTGTTGCCTAACTTTTCGCGATTCTGCTATATCAACTTCCTGATTGCCTTCGGAACCTCTTGGCTGATTTATGTCGCAGATGGTGTTGGGGCCGTAGCGGTTACTGATACGATCAGCTGTCGCAGCAAAATGATCTAGCGAAAATTCACTGGCTGCCACCAGAATTGTACGAATATTGGTTGGAAGGTTCTCCAACCAAATTTTAACAATCGAGTAGTCGCCTAAGCGAACTGCTCGAAAACCAACATATTGCGGATCCAATATTCAATTGTAAATTTAAAATAATACTCATCATTTTTAATTTGCAATTGTAATCTGGATACGGCAACCCTCTTTCCAATGGTGCTCTTCCAAGATCTTACTTTCGCGATGGGAAGGAGAGTGGATGGAGGGCTCGCCGACTGGTTTTTGGAGCGGTCCCGTAATGCGACGACGATCAACAAACCGGAAGACGAAACAAGAACGGGAGTCGTGAAAGTCGTGGGTGGATCGCTGCGCTCATCGCTGCTGGAATCATGAAGTGGAAAGTCGTAGGTCAGCCGCGGCGTAAAAACTGTGTGATTTGATTAAAACTCCTGTCGCTCCACCAGCGCTGAAACAGTGTGAATTTAAAGGAGTTGAATGAAGATTGATTACAAATATATGGAGATCAAGTAATTACCGGAAATTTGCAGTTTAAAGGTGTTAACATAGAAAGCCTTTCATCAATTAATGTCAGGCCGGGAGAAGCCAATATTGAAAATATTCTGACAACATCTATTCTTTAAAGTGAATCACAAATAACTATTGCAAACCTGCATGTTGGATATGTTTAAGTTAATCAAATGTCTGACTCAAATAAAATATTCGGTCAAAACCTCGACTTTATCATAAATAATACACTGCTTACCGATTCCTCAGCTAATATAACAGGCTTCAAAAATTGCAATGATGATTTTTCTACCGATGAGCTCATTCTCAATGGAAAACTAAATTAATGCATTCATTTAGAAATTTAATGCATTAATGCATTCATTTGGAAATTTAACCCAGGATATTGTCATGAAAACCCTCCAAAATTTCGTCTTTCAAATGGACGTGATTTCAACGATATTCTTAATAATGTCTGGCTATCAAATCAAGATGCGGTTATTGAAGGATCAATCATTTTCGACACTGTACACTTTAAATCGCATATTGAATTAGATGGGCCGGTAAATGGTGTAGATTTGCAGTATCTGAAAGAAAACTACTTTAGCATAACTAAAGATCAACGTGTTTCAACACCTTTTGTATTTAAACAACCTGTCACATTGGAGGAGACCTCAGCGCGGTTCCCTGGATGATGCCTTGACGTAAGCTACAGTACGGGTGACCACCAGAAGAATAAGAAGAAAAAGATGCCAACGAAGGGACACCATCATACTAGTATTTAGTGCAGTTGCAGATGATTAAATATAATTAAAGTCAATTAAGCTATCTCAATGATTTAATAAAAACTAACTTTGGGCGCTAGTGTATGGCTATTTAAAAATTTAGCACAACTAATCGGGGCGTTTCTAGTTTAAAAATGAAGTTCAAAAATAATATTACCAATAATACCAAAAAGAAAATCATTTTCAAAAATTAGTTAGTATTAAAAACCTCGCGTCTAAAATACTCTTATTCTCATATTAGCGTTTCTTATAAGTCATTCATCCCAGTTTTAAGGCACAAATGGAGACAATTTCATTTTATATTGAGATTATCCCTATTGAGAGGTATCCATGCGTATAAAGTCCAAAAAAAATGTCGGATCTTATTTTCTTAGCCAATTCATGATTCTATTCAAGCTGGCTGGCGACGCGTACTCTAATTTCGGTAGCAAGAAGGTTTAATATTCTACTCTATTTTCATCCATCCTTTCCACTCTCAACCTGTTCCTACTGATTAATTCAATATTCTTCTTTCCCGTCATTATTATTTTTGTTTATTCCTTGAATCAATAGTTTTTATCGTTTTGCCTAATTTCGATTAGGGTTTATGCGCAGAAAAAAAGGAAAAAAAACAAAAACGACGAATATTGATATTTTTTTTATACAATGTATAATTTATTTTATATTGAATTCTTAATCAATAAAATAATGTTGAGATAAAGTTAAAGAGAAACGCGGTCTTTCCTTTTTGAAAACCTGACCAGGTACAGGATCGCAACCATGGCAGGCTCTGTAATAACTTAGGCCGACGCCACTGACGCCGATCCCTACGCTCTTGAAGTCGACGGTCTGGAGCGACTTTTTAACTACTCGCTGCCAGTGAGCCGCGATTTGACATGTGTCAAAAAGAAAAATAGACGGAGAGGACGTCCGGTTCGCGCTGATTGGGAGTTCCACGTTTAGCTAAATCTCAGCGGTGCTGGTCCCGGCTCCAAAAAAGTTAGTGACAGTGGCAGCCACCCCATTTATTGGATGCTTCCCGGACATCATTATCAATCGCAGACGAAAATTCTGCAGTTTCCCACGACAAGCAAAGCACCCGTAACTTTACAAATAAGTTCTACAACAGATTTTTAATACAGCTCGTCTCATGTTTCCGAACCCAGCGTCAGTGGCGTGGAACTCCCACCAACCATAGCTCCCAAACGGAATAGGAAGCGTAGTAAAACGATTGAAGTGTGAATGGTTAACGTCGGGAGCAGCGGGCGCGCCGATCTTAAATCAAAGTAACGTGGTCGAGTTGGACATATCCCGTTGAGAAGCAATAGGCGAAGGATGTCTCATGGTGGACAACTTCGAGGTCCTTTCTTTCGCTTACACCCCTAACGTGGCCGACTATGTCCTAATGCAAATAGCTCACTATTGCCCGAGGGAAACATTGGAGGGAAAATTGGACTAAATGCAATCACAACACATTGCGAAGAATTAATATCGCTGGATCTGGACAAGAACGAGTCTGTTGAGATTTGTTGATAGAAATACAAACGAGCAAGCCGATAACTCCTCATCGACAACACGGAGAGTGGTTTTTAAATGCAAAGGGAAGGGCTATTTGGCGACTGGCTTATATTTTCGTAAACGACGGCCAACCGGGCATTAAATTCCAACCATGATAGTAATACGCGGAAATTTAAAAAGGACAAATTCAGTGCGGAGTTGTATGAAAGAAAGTTCTGCATTAATCCTAGTGTAGTCACATAGAACTTTACAGAAATTAACTGGTGTAGATATTCGATGTGGCCCTATTTAAAGAACGTGGAAGAATACGTTCTTTTTCTCCCCTAGAAGCAGTGACAGTAGATGGCATTCTTCTAAGTTAAATTGAAAATTTTCAGATACGTCTCTGTAATCTGTCCCAATTGGCTAGTAAGTGTCGACGTAGCAGTTCCGTATTTCAAAAAGTTACTATAAACATATCCTTACTTTACTGGGCTGCTATGGACACAGTTGTGGGATCGTACATATCATTATCTCTATCATGAATACTACTGAATATAATGGATATTTCGAATGGAACCACTGCATTGATTACAACCATTTCTAATCTTATCTACTGTAAAAATGCTGAAAGGAATATTCAGTTATACCTTTCATTTGTATTTCACAAAAATTTCTTTACTGTTAAAAATTCTAACATTGCAATTAACGATTCTTAACTTTTATTAAAGAAATAAAAATACTAAAAATTAGAGCTGTTAGGTGCAGAATTTTTCCAAATTGCTCTTATTGGCTACGTTGGTGAAACCAAACAAACGAATATTGTAGGCTAAGAATATCAAATTCGTCCATAAATTATCAACTATAAACCTGTAATGCTACGTTCACTTCAGAATCCTGCCCATGGGAAGGAAATTAGATTTATTCTTTTTTATTTCTAAGTAAAGGAAAGAATATTCTTTTTTTTAAGAAACAATGACTTATACAGTGACATCAAAGTAATTAAAAAATAATATTGTTTTTATTAAGTTTACTTAATTTATCTCTCAAATTCCTGTTGGGAAAGATTACTTCCTAATTGAAGAATTACTTTGAATAATACAAGGTGTGACAATTAAGTAATGTGACTGATTTTATAGCCGCGCTTGTGGTAAACCTGTGACCTCGAAATTCCCTTTTCCTTCTTCGGCATACTTCCTCTCTCCATTGATATATTTACCATCGCTCTAGCTTGTTTAATTCGCCTGCTGTGTCGTGTTGAGTAGACGTGTGTTGGTGGTGCTCGTCGCGACAATGGAGAAACGAAATCGAGAGCTTTGGAAATGTACGCTAAAATTGTATGGTGATGGTGCTCTTAGTCGTGCCCAGCTGTTTCGATGGCATAAAGAGTTTAAGAAGGGGCGTGA
This sequence comes from Odontomyia ornata, assembly GCA_963969285.1. Taxonomy (NCBI): domain Eukaryota; kingdom Metazoa; phylum Arthropoda; class Insecta; order Diptera; family Stratiomyidae; genus Odontomyia; species Odontomyia ornata. Next base: position 287,395,022 of record OZ017740.1, on the reverse strand, counting down.
AAGCGTGGAAGACGAGGCGTAGAGCGGGAGACCAGTCGATGTACGGACTGACACGAATGCGCAGCGTGTGTGCACCTTAATCCGTGAAGATCGGCGTTTAAGAGTTCGAATTTTGGCCTCGGAACTGGGTATGAACCGTGAAATAGTCAGACAAATTTTAACCAACGATTTTGGGATGAAAAAGTTGTGCACGAAGATGGTTCCGAAGAACCTTTCTAAGGAGCAAAAGCAGCAGAAGACTGTTTGGAACAAGTGGAAAATGATCCCACGCTGCTGCTGACTTTCCTTTGTTCCCTAGAACAAAATCGGTGATCAAAGGAACCCATTTTGAGTCGATTACGGACATCCAGGCGGCCATGACGAGGGTACTCGCGGACATTCCAGTCGAAGTGTTCCAGAAAAGTCACGAAGCATGGTAAACGCACTGGAATCGTTGTATAGCTGCCCAAGGAGACTACTTTGAAGGGGATGGCAGAGTTGTAGAATAATTTTTAAATATACGGTTTTCATAGAATCAGTCTCATAACTTAATTGTCACACCTCGTATTTATGGAAGTTTGATAAAAAGCTTATTCGTAATCCGTTTTATTTTCGGTACAGATACAAGAAACTATACAAATTATTTAATTTTAATTAATCAATACAAATAAGTTGAATAATGAAGGCATATTCTTATTCAAAGCCAAAATAAACTAAATGTCAAATGGAACTCTTAATTTTCTTTAAGAGGCAATGAGCGATAAACACTTTCTGTTAAGACATTTTTGTAAGGTGTTGCTCTTACAATAAAATGTTAATGGCGTAAGCCAATGATTTCTAAACTATTAAACTCCCAACCTTGTGCTTCTGAAGGCTTTTTCGAAATCACTTAAATTAGCTTTCGCTAACCATATGAATTATATTTATCTGGTATATCAATGTCATCCTTATATTTGTTTGAGTATATAGTTTCAGTAACTTTCACATGATGGGTTATAATACAAATTTAACTACAGGTTTACATAAATGCACATATTATGTTCTATGTACAAGCTTTGATGATTTCAAAATCATACAATATGTTTTAAAGCTATGAAACGTACCCAAAACGTAAAGTAAAGCTATTCAGTCAATTGTTTTGTTTATTTCTATTAACTTCAAAAACATGAATGAAATGGCCTCCTAAAATCAGCTACATGATAAATTTAAAAAAAAAAAAGCCGAACAAAATGAAACGTCCGTCAACTAGGAAAAGAATTTGTTTCGGTTCCCAAATTGCTATATTTGTTCAAATCTGGCTAACCTAGAATTCAATTCATTCCCCAAATATAAGGACATTGTCATATGTCAAATGGTACTATGTACGAAAAATTTGTATCTTCTAGTATTGTAACGGTTATGGACAGAATAACTTTTCTCGGTAACTTACCAAATAAACAATTTCATCATACGATCTTGCAAAATAATCAAGCACCTTATTAAAAAAAAAAAACTTTAAGTTTATGAAAATTTCAAAAAAATGAAAAATAATTAAGAAATTTAGTTTAGTAAGTGAGACCATTTTAATGCATACGTTAATATTAAAATTTGAATTATTTCTTGTGACTAGCAACTGTTTAAAATCTCATTTTGAATTTAATTTTCTTGTAAAATATTACGGGCTTATGATTAATCGTAGAAAAGGTGAAAACTTCCCGATACAAAGTTTATAAAAATGAATAAAATCAATTGCTAGGCTAACTAAGTCTTTTCTTTCCAGCAAAAGAATGTCGGCGAATGACGAGCATGCCGCTAAGATGGTAGGCTTCATGTTATACGCTAATGGCTAGTTTCGCGTTGTGATCGGTACGCGGTGCCATAGCTTGTGGTTGCGTGTTTTTACTAGCGTAGATTTTTTCGGCTTTGTCTTCGAGTAGTAGATTTCAGCCACCGCGTCGGTGATATTCGGTAGCACGTATTTTTGGCGGTTTTTTTTATTCAGTCCCTCCGGGATGGGAAGATGTATTTTAGAGTAGTCGATGCAAGTTGTTTGATGCGTTATTAAATCAGGCATGTGAACTAGTGACTGAATTTTTGTACTTCGGACTTAGTCTGCTCGCGTAAGACCCGCGGCCGAAACTCCTCTCCGAACTAGCTAGCCAGCCAGCAGCCACCTCGGAGTGGACTAAGAGTGTCCGGACTTGTTGACTAGACATGTGCAAAACAGTACGCCAAAGTGTAATGCAACGTAATGCGTTATGTCTGAAAACGTATCACTTGGAAACATCACACATCACCCGAACATTACCCAAGACTTTAAATCACTTTTCACGTAATATTACCCCTAAATTTGTATTGTAAGAAATCACAAGTCACGTGAAATCTAATTGCCCAACTAAGCATCAGTCCAAAACCACACATTATATGATTGGAAGTATTGCTGGTGTGCCGCTAGATTTTGAATAAAATTATCTTATTTATTTAGGTAGTTTTAAATAAGTAGCTTATGAGTTTTGAAATAAATTTACTTTCCTTCATACTTAGGTATAACTGTAACTACTTAATTTTTATTTAACTGTAACCAATAAATTCAAACTAAGGCCCATCTGGACTTAAGAAGGGCAATATTCAGTGAAGAAGACAGAGATATTTAAAAATCGACTACGCACAATGATTTTGATTGATCATTAAATAGATATTTATAAATTTACATATTTTTATATTTAATATATTATTTTTCCTACTACGGAGAGTACTGTAAATATATGCACATGCATACATAATACATGTTAGATTTTACGAAAACGTATTTGAACATCGTGTTACAAAAAATATTGCAATCGCCTCCGTATTAGAAGTGGATAAACAAATGGAGAGATTTTCAACGATGTAGTTCAGAATAGCGATCAATAAACTTATAATTTTTTCTTTAAACTTCAAACTTTTTGTTTTCTTCAATTTTCCTGTTACATATTCAAACTATAATATATATTATTTTACACAATTTTTTTAATTTTCGGTTTGGTTTTCTCTATGTACATATCTTCATTTGTTTTAATTTAATTACAACTGATGAACATTAGTTGCGATAGTTTTTTAGTTGTCAGACGCGTTCTTCGTTCATTTAAAGTCAGGCCTGCCTTTGAAAACACCCGTTCGCAAGGAACAGATGTAGCTGAAATATTTAACCTCTTTAACATATAGGTATGTAGGCGAGGATGTACAGATTTTCGCTCTTTCCACCACTTTAAAGGGTCTAGCTGCCGGCTTATTAGTGGCTCTTGCAGGTATTTGTCGAACTCAACAATCCCAGCAGCAATGGGGTTCACTGGAACTAAATGCGAAAGCTCTTCATCGAATTGATCCCAAATGGAGCCAGTCTTCGAGACTACAGAAGTTAATGATTCAGCCACTCCAGAAGCTTCGTCATTTGACATGACAATGTTGCCTATTTTTAATTTAAGATCAGCTACCGCCGCATCAAAATGGCTGGGATCACTGAACCCACTTTTCTTAAAGCGTGGGTCGAAGATTGGTGCCTCCCTCAGCAAGACGTTTTTCTCAATGTCGCCGAAGCGACGCTTAAGCTCCACTAATAAGAAAATGATAAGCCCTTGAATTGATGCTGTTTCTATGGTCTCTGCAGAATATGTTCTGATTTGCCTGAACATTAGCTTGCAAAACACTATATATTTTGAAGCGGATACATATTCTTCCCCACTAACTTCATTTGTCACCTCATAAAAGATGGATAGAATGGCAATGGCCTTCTCCACGACCTGCCAATCTTCTTGTGCCAGCACTAAATCTGGTCTCATTATTGCAATTGATGCAACGACAACATCTTTCATCCTGAGAAGTCGGTTCAGCATGTCAAATGTTGAATTCCAATTGGTGCTTACATCTTGTTTAAGTTTACATCTTGTTTAAGTTAAGTTTGCTCTTGAATTTCTTTCAATTTTCTGGCACCAGGCTAACTTTTGTGAAAATATTCCACTACATGCTTAACTTTTGACACCGTCTCTGATATATGCACAATGCTGTGCTGATGAGCTAAGTTTATTGAATGTGTAAAACAGCTGATGGATTGCCAACCGCCGATTCGCACTGCAGCCAGAACATTCGCCGCATTGTCAGAAACAACGGCGGTGATTTTATTTTCAATGTTCCACTCGCAAAACTTCTCCAGCAGAAAGCTTGAGATATTAGCACTCGTATGTTTTTCGTTGAAATTAATGCAGCCTATCATCACAGCACAAAATTTGTGCGTTTCTGGGTGGATGTAATGCGCCGTGATGGCGATATAATTGTCATTTGTAATAGACTTCCACCCATCTGTTGTTACGCAGATATCAGTTGCATTCTCCAATTCATTAGGGTTTTGTAAAATAATTTTACAAAACCCTTCTAAAATCGCGTCCTGCCTGTTCGTCTGTCCGTCTGTCTGTCCGTCCGTCCGTCTGTCTGTCCGTCCGTCCGTGTGTCACAGCAGTTTTTCTCGGAAACTACTTAAGCTAGAAGCATCAAATTTTGTATGTAGGTGTAAATTGGTGCTCTCTTCAAAGTTCAACTATAAAAAAATTTATAAGGTATTTAAGGGGGGTCTCCCCATGTAGGGGAGTGACCCCCCGAAAAAAAAATTTCATTGAAGGTAGCCGATATGGGTATCAAATGAAAGGTCTTGATGAGAACTTTTCAAAACAGGTCTTCATTTGGCAAAGTTTGCTTTGAGGGGTGCACAGGGAGGGGAAATACACGAAAAATTTGTGTCCCCCCCTCGCAATTGGACACCTGTGATCCGAAAAATCTGAAAAAAATCAAGAATGTAGGCCTTGATGAGTACAACAACAACAAATACGTGAGAAGTCGCAATTCACTCAACTTTGTTAGTAATACAGGGTGGGCAAGAAAGAATTGCGAATTTGAAAAAATCATTAAAAAAAACTGAGTACAATTCACATACAAATTTTTATTTCTATAAAAATTGACATCTGGGAAATTCATTTCTTAAAAATAACGTCATCCAGGTGTGCACCACCCCGCTGCAAACATTCTTCGAATCTGACCCTCAAATTGGTAAAAACTCGCTGGCACATTGCACGGGGAATAGCTGCCATTTCTTCCCGGATATTGGTCTTCAACTGGTTAATCGTGGCTGGGTTATTGGTGTAGACTCTACTTTTTAGGTATCCCCACAAAAAAAAGTCCGGTGGCGTCAGATCCGGACTTCTAGGAGGCCATGCAATGTCACCTCGGCGCGATATCAGTTTCCCAGCAAACATCTCGTTTACGACCGCCAAAGAGGCATTAGCTGTATGGCATGTCGCGCCATCTTGTTGAAACCATGTCACACGATTATAGGCTTCAAATTGTTGCAGTTGTGGAAAGAAAAAATCCATTAACATGGCTATGTATCGGTCAGAATTTACAGTGACAGATTGGCCTCGTTTTTTCGAAGAAGTAGGGTCCGATAATTCCGTTCTTGTTGACCTTGGGCGTCCTGCAGGCTTCTGTTTGAGAGTCGAACCAGTCTCTTCGAACTTTCTGACTCACGATCGAATCACACTTTCTTTCGGACACTGATTTAGGTCATGTCATCCAAACTCACGCCGAAATAAACGCCGAACAATAGCGCACGAATTGTGATGTGCACGTTGCACGTTGCGCTCCGGTGAAGTGATCCATCGCGACTAAATTTCCGAGAACCGAGCTACTTAACCCCACCACCCGCGCAGTCCCCTCTCTAAAGCTTCAAACGCAAGAGTGTTTTTAAAATCGTACGCCTTTCTGGCCCACCTTGTAGTATGATTTATCGAATTTATGTTTTCTTGAAGAAAATCTTAAGGTTACCCTTAAATTCGATGAAATTTAGTACACAGATGACTATTCATAAGATTGATTAACCCTGCAAGTTTCATAAAGATTGAATCATATTTAGCGAAGTTATAGCGGTTTGAATTTTCCTGTATTACTATGAAACAATATGCGCTGCATGTATTACTATGGCAACATATGGCTATGGAACAACATGCGCTTTTTACCGACTCAGACACTACAGTTTTGCTAGGATTTGCATGAAAATTTCAGGAATGATAGGTGTCATGAATACCTTTGAGAATCGGTTCAGCTAGTGGTATCAGTAATCGTAAAACAAAATAGTGGCTGTTTTAAATGCGAAGATTGAATAATTTTGAGTTATTTTTTCCCAACTTCAACGTTTAAGGTGCTTGCTTCGAACACTTGATTCAATTTAATGAATGACTGAAGATGAGTACCTACAATTTATGCTCATAAGTGAAACAAGTCAAGGAGGCGGGAGAGAGCTCCAAGCAAAAGGGCTTTGTAACCATTCTAGGATTCGAAAAAATTGGATATTAATCGATGATAACAGTACAGGAGAGTGGCCCCTGAAAAAAAAATCATCAAACGTAGCCGATATGAGTATGAAATGAAAGTTTTCATAGGAGCTTTTCAAAACAGTTCTTAAACTGTCAGTTTTTGCTTCAGTGGGGCACAGGGGGGAAAAACATGAATAATGTGTTTCCTCCCTCGTGATTGGACATCTGAAATAATTATCAAGGGAGATATTTATGAGTATAACAATAACAAAAACCTCAGAAGTCTAAATTCGTTCAACTTTGTTAATGATAGTATGATCTTCGAATTTCACAGTTTGTTCAATAAAATCGTCATTGACATGCTATTTGACTTTATTCAATCTGGTGACTGCATTTTGAAAATTGAATACAAAACCTTTCTGACATTCGCGTAGGTCTGTTTACCCAACTTGTTTTTGACTGCTTCTTGCACCTCAGTATAAAATTTGAGAAGCAAACTCTCCGAAAGCGTTTTACGTGTCGGCAATGTATAGCTAGGGTTTAGCATCTCCACAAACTTCCGGAACTCCTTCTCTTCCACCATTCTTAATGTATGATAGCCTTTTGCTATCATTTTCAGCAATTTCTCGTCTAGCTCTTGGATTTTGAATTGTGGACGAGGTTTTCTAACCACTACGTAATTTTTTATCGACATTACCTGTATCAAGATTTAAAAAAATTATCTTAAAAATAAAACACGTGTTGTATTTAAATAAGAAACATTGTTTAAAACAATCTGTCTGCATGGTTTTTGACGAGTAATACTTCAAGGATCATTTATTGTTTACTAAATATATGTAACAACATTCTTATTAAAAAATAAAAGTTCAAAGCCAGCACCTGCTTAATATATTGGTTTTGGCATTTTTAATTTTGTTTTGAACTCTTGTCTTAAACAATGTTTCTAAAAATAATGAGATATTTTAAACATTGGTAACCCTGACCTGATAACTTCTCCTGGCAGATGATGCTACTGAAACGCCAGTTGTTCTGCTGGTTGAGTTGGGAACTTCTTGAATTGAACTTTCATTCGCTATCGTCACTACCGGCTCTAGCCTGCTTATGGAAATGCTTATTGTAGGGTGAACAGACTTCATGTGCCTGCTCAGACTCCCTATAGAACTAGAGGATATGGCCAAAACTTTGCGGCAATACTTGCATTTTGCTTTTTTTGGATCCTTCGTTTCCTCAAAGTGGTCCCAAACTGGACTCGATTTTCTTTTTGTTGCCATATTTACGTTACTAAAAACCTAAATTACTACACTATGCACTTAAATGTTCGCAATCTATTCACAAAGTTTATAATTTGAAAATAAGAAAACGAACCACTTCAAACAAAACGTTCGAGGCGCGTTCGGCCGAATGATTACTAATCATAAAACTGCGAAGAAAATTCGTCCTACTACCCTCTAGGTCGATGCGATAGTTGTGAATACTGATATTACACTATATGCAGGAGCGTCATCACATGCAAAGGTGGGAATACGAATCGTATGAACAAAATAGCATTAATCATCTATCTGCTTCTTCGCACGGTGACGCGGTGCTGAGCCACCCGCTCTCCACATTACCTATCTCATCTACACGCGCCATGGTTGTGCATTACGATCTTTCCATGGCATTTGTTTTTCAATGATGTGATACACGTACGAGTAATGTCTAGAGCTCCACGTAATGTGTGATACCTAGAGCTATCGCACAGTGTGTGATGCCTAAAGCTCTCACGTAATATGTGATGTATAACTCGCGTAATGTGTGATGCATAGACATCTCGAGTAATGCGTAATGTTTCATTCCTTCTCCGATAGATATTACATTTGTAATATCATACGCATTACCTACAAATGTCTATTGTTGACCTGATGGATACGGTCCGTTGTTACGTTCCAAGACTTCACATCTAGAACTGATGAGAGGTCGGTTCAGATTTCCTTCGGGAAATCTCGAACGTGTGCGAAGAAAAATCATTACAGCTCCTCCTCTAGCATGGGCGAGCCATCGGGCGCGCTGCTCCCTTTTTTCGTTAAAAGGGGCTTTTGCCGGGTAGAGTGGCCTTCCGCTCGCGTGCCCTTTTATGGTATAGAGTTATGTGATTACATCGCATAACGCTATAACATAAATTGGCTACGTTTGAGAATCTCTAGAGTAAGGATGATTAGTATTGGTGTAAGTCGAATCGAAGTCAGCGGTGAAGTACCTGGGGCTACTGATCGACTCGAAGATTAGTTTCTCTGAGCAAATCAGGGCAACGGCTGAGAAGGCTTCTTCGGGAATATCGGCTCTGAGTCGACTTATGGCCAACGTAGGGGGACCCAGCCCATCAAGAAGACGCCTCTTGATGAGTGCTGTAGGGTCAGTGCTACTGTACGGAGCAGAAGTATGGGGCGACACTCTCAGCAAGGAGGTATACCGAAAACATTTGGCACAGGTACAGAGAAGAGGAGCACTGAGAATTGCATCTTCATATCCAACAGTCTCTGACTCAGCGGTGAGAGTTATTGCAGACGTGATACCTGTTGCCCTCCTTGCTAGAGAGCACCGTGCTATTTACCTTCGCCGAAACAAGGATGCGAGGGAGATAGTTGTCCGCGAGGAGAGACAGCGCTCGCTCAACGATTCGCAGCAGTCTTGGGTGAATTGCACGAAGGGAAGGTGGACTGCGCGCTTCATCCCGGATGTGAGACCGTGGCTACATCGAAGGCATGGTGAGACTGACATCTATCTGACCCAGCTTTTGAGCGGGCATGGGTGTTTTCAGTCTTATCTGACAAAGATTGGTAAGTCACGGTCTCCCGATTGTCGGTTTTGCCCAGGAGAGGAGGACAATGCCTGTCACGCATTTTCTGCATGTACCAAATGGGTCAGGCTGCGAAGGGAACTCTACAGGGAGACGGGAGAGCTCACCCCGGATAATATAGTTGTGATGATGCTCGAATCGATTGACAAATGGAACCAGGTGGCACATTATGCTCGGGCAGTCCTAAAATATAAAATGGACTCACAACAGCCGGGCACGCTGGGGCTGGGGGGTCGCTCTTCTGGCATTTCCTCTCCCCCTCTCCTCTCCCGCTAGGAAAGGGACTCCCCAGCTTGTAGGCGCCCCACGACGTAACAAAACGAGAACGAGAAGTAATGTGTCAAACGGTTCCGGGCTGGGTTCTCAGGTTGACAGGGGAGGTGTTTAGTGGATAGTCCAGTTGCCTTCTTGCGAACATGGGAGTCCCACACTCTTTGCGTAAATGGGCATTCTCCTCCCTACCACAAAAAAATGTCACTACAGTAAAGTCGATAATGCTACCATCTTGCGATTAAGTTAATTGTACTACATTACACTTGCGACAAATGAAATTTGAGCTCTGGCAGAAAAATCAAAAAATTTTGCAACGTTTGAAGGTAGTCCCCACGCATCTGAGCGTAGTATTTTTTGCAAAACCCCCTTCCCCCTAAATTGGAAACGTATTTATGCACGATTCCTTGCATAAATTATGCTAAATCGTAAGACTTATATCATGCCTATGCATACAAAATTTAATCTCCCGAATAATTCAATCACAGACTTAATTAGCAGTTCTAAACAAACAACTTCAGCTAAACTGGTATTTCAGCGGCAGTCTTACATTTGCCTACCCTAAAATCGTGATTTTGCCAAGGCTACTCCATTAGCGCTAAAACGAAATTCTAATCTGCATTGGTATGTATGTATCAAGGCCTTTGCACGCCTCCCAGATTGAGTGCCGACAAGCGAAAAACAATATTGCTCGCGAGTGTAATTAAGTCCAATTCAAAGTATCTGTCGATAAAGCGAAATGCTGTGAAGCAATTAATTCGCAGTAGAAAGGTGTAGCCGCAGCGTGCAATGAAACGTACTCGTATGCTACCCCGCACACATGAGACCAACTGCAACACTTCTGCATAAATTTCAATTGTAGCGATATCGCAATAAGACCTCTGCCGCTGAAAAGCCAAGAAATCCCTGAACTCCTCCATCTCGCACCGCCGCGAGCTTAAAAGCAGTTGACCTTTATGTGGATGTGAAACACTTCTGCTACGAGTATAGGCCCGGATATTCGGTCCAGGTGAGAGCTGTGAATAAGTTTCAACAGATAAATATGCTTAAATACCGTACATTGCGCCTTACAGTCAGATTGGCTAACGTTTCTTAGTCATACTAGAAGATCTGAGCAAATTTCCTGTTTGGTATTTAAATCGACATTCGCGGATGGATGTAATCAACGTAACTTAGCCTTGGTCTTCTACTTGAGAGTCTTGTGCAGTCAAGATGGGCAATGTCTGTCGTATTCGTATTATGTTACCCTCTTATCACAGACATCATCGAGTATTCTTCTCTAGTACGTTGAAAAGTTCCAAGAAATAAAAATCTGCAATGCTGCAAGCTACCAGTAGTGTGCAGTCAACAATCGTTGAACTTTTGCCGTTACTCTTGGATGCGTTCTGGGTAGGAAAATTACATTCATACGTGATTGCATGCGACCAACCCATGCTTGGTGTGTGCAGCAGATGCACCTATCCGATCCAATTGATACCGGAGATAGATAGCTCCATGCATGCATCCAACATACTCGCGAATGAGCCAGTTGAAACACACACGCACTAAATTATCAGGTATTGTATTTATTGCTTGAATTACTTCAATTTTCCTACAATTGACTGCATTGCACTCTCTCCTCATCATCTTCGCCGCATTATCATTATCTTTCTAATCCTGCGTGATTAGTCCGGGTGGAGATTTATTTTCTGTATTATCTGTATCTTTAATAAAAAAAAAACTTTATTATCCATTGCGATTCGTATTTTAATTTTTCGCTTAGGCTGCACTGCAATCGGATATGCATGTGCGAAGTGCGGGTCAGCGTGGATTCAGCCATGGATTTCATATGTGAAAATCCACTTCAGTCGCCGTAATTCGATACGAATTTGAATTTATCCAATCCACGAGGTTGCCGGGGAAACACTTTCCTTTATTTCATGCTTCATCAACGATATGTGAGACGAAGAAGCTCTGTAAGACGCGCTGGAAGTTCGCTTTAATGCTATGACGAATTCAATCGTTTTGTAATTCTATACGAAAATTGTCAATGGTGGATGATTGTGCAATACATGCTCCACACACGTTGTTTTCTTCGTATGTTCATTTCTTATTGGAAAACTTGAATAAATAACGGATAAAATTCATTTGTTGTAAATGTATGTTTTATGGTTTATTGTCAGAAAATGGAATGTTTTACTTACGAGTATGAAGTCATTTTTAAGGAGACAAAGGAACTCTGTCTTCGAAGGACATCCATCATGTTTGGGTATGTCCTTGTTTGTATTCTAGTTGTAATTCATGCATAATCGCTTCTATGAACATGTTTTCTTGGGGGTAGAACTCTTCAATTCCCTACAGTGTCTACAAGAAAGTGTTTGACTGAAAAGGGGATTGGCAAACAAGATGCTCATTATGGAAGTCCTTTTTCTACTATTTTCGCAGTTCACTGGCTTTTCTGTTTTCATTTTGTATTGGCTGAAGGCGCCACAAAGACTAGTCATTTATATGATTCGCTGTTAAATGTTGGGTTGTTCAAAATATTGAAGTTCGTGTTGCCGTATGGTAAATTTTCGGCAAAATATTTGCATAAAATTTTGTTTGTTTTCAGACTATGGTATGACTTGAGGTAAAAATATTGAAAATATTCATCTACTTATCATAAATTGTGCTTGCAGCATTCATAAAATTGAGATGAATGCGCGCATCAGAGTGATGAGTGATATTTCATAATTATGGAAAATCATTAGCTCAAGAACTGTGTAATTAATGTACAAGGTGGCGCAAAAGTAATGCCATAATGTAAATTAGCTACCGTTTTGGTCGAAATGAGAAAATGTGCTCTGTTTATAGGAAAAGTTTATTTGAAGAACAAGTTATGCAGACAGAACTGCACTTATACAATATGTAGGCCCCAATAATGAATAAACTCAAGAAAAACTAACGACATCTACAAAAAATCTCCGAGTATATTCGCTTTAAAAGAACCGCCGAAATTTCGCTAACCACCATTGTCTGGCTGAAATCTTAAAGACGTTTGTGGTACTCATTTTTAATCTAGGATATTGGAGAAGACCAAGTCAAAAGTGTAGTGTCTGATTCGATGAAAAGCCGTACATTGTTTTTGTTTCAATAGGGTAACTTCCAAACTGACATACTTTCATAAATACAATTCAATTTTATTGAAACTTCTTTTTCTTCTTCTTAGCACTACAGACCCTCTCGAGCCTTCACTTCCTGCAAATAGCGCCTCCAACTGTCTCGGTCCATTGACCACGTCCTCCAACTCGAAATCCGAGCAGCGATGAACTGTCTTCGTCGCCCGAGTCAGGCCGGCCTTTCTTCGGTGTCCCCACTGATCTCCGGCCTTTAGTTCTCCCAACGAATATCTTTTTGGGTATCCGTTATGCGTCCATACGATTCATGTGTCCAGCCCATTGTAGCTTCCGCAGTCTTACAATCGTCGAAAATTTCATACAGCTCATGGTTGTATCGAATTCGCCATTGGTCCCCGTCTAGCTTTGCTCCGATTATTCGCCTCAGGGCCCGTCGCTCAAAGGCGTTCATCACACAGGTCTTATCACAGATTTGTATACTTGTAGCTTTGTTTTCTTGTGTATGCTCCTGGTTTTCAAGATCGTCAAAACTGAACAAAATATTTTATTTACGAGCTGCATTCTTCGGCGTATTTCGTCTTTTTTATTACCGGTTCTCGTTATTTTGGCGCCTAGATACCAAAATTCGGTAACATTTTCGATACTGTATTCGCCAAGAGTGATATTTTGTGGTTTTTCCCTCGACTGCGCCATGAGCTTTGTTTTATTTTTATTGATTTGTAGCCCTACTAGTTTTGCTTCGCTGTCGAGTTTCAAGAAGAGTTCTTTGGCAGTTGTTAATGACCGTGACAAAATATTGATGTCGTCCGCATAGGCTACTACTTCGCTCGACTTACATGGTAATGAACATCATGTATCAACAGGTAGCTTCCGTATGACGTACTCCAGAGCTAAATTGAATACCAATGGGGCCAGCCCATCTCCCTGCTGTAGTCCGATACTTGTGTCAAAAGCATCGGTGAGTTGGTATTTGATGCGGACTTGGGAGGTCGTCGACGCCATTGTTATTTTGGTAAGACGAACTTATTGGACTGAGATGCCAAACCAAAGCATTATTTGGTACAGTACGTTGCGATTAATACTGTCATATGCTTGCTTAAAGTCAACGAAAATTTGGTGTACGTCTATGTTGAACTCCCAGCATTTTTCAAGTACCTGCTTGACTGTGAACAATTGGTCTATTGTCGATATACCCGCTCTAAAATCACCTTGATACTCCCCAATAATTCATTTGATACCTTTATTGCCTACATACGATAAATTTTTTTTTTCAGGGACCACTTCCCTATATGGGGAGGTTCTTAAAAACTATTTTACCCAAACAATACCAGATTATGAAAGCTAATTGTGGAATTTATTCAAATAAATTCAAAGACAATGATACCCCTAATACGAAAACTATGTGAAACCAATCTTCAAAAAGTTCATCGGTCATCCACGCATTTTTGTTGGCTTTGTAATTGACAGCCTTATTTTCGAAGTTCTTAAATGCTCTAGGATTTGCCCCTTTTCCAATGACGAATAACTTCACTTTGTGCGCACGAAGATGCATTATTACAAACTAGAAAGTTGATTATCTTCATGCATACTTTCTGACCAGGAGCAGTGGCTTCTTCAGAATCCACAAATGTTTTCTTTGGCATGTCCTTGAAGAATAAGCAAGATTCGGGTTCGTTGTGAACTTTGTGACTTTTTCTGCCTCGGTTTTGCATGTTTCCCGCGAAAAGTACAGTTATCACAAAAATCACTCAAAGGAAATTAATGAAAGTCTGGGTACCTAGTGATTAACGAATTGTTCATCGATAGGCGAAACAAAATCTAGAAAATGTTCGATACGTTTCGTTTTGTGAATGTTGAAAACTAAATGGCATCAGGTAAACGCAAACTGCCTATTGTATACATATATACAGGTATGCCTATGCCTACTGTATACGTACAGGGTCTGAATAATAAGTAACCGGACTGACCTCAGGAAATTTTTTATTCGCAAAATATGTACAATTTTTCTTTAGAAATCTTCAAAGTAGTCCCCATTGGAGTCGATAACACGCTGATACCGGATTTTCCAATCCCCGAACGCTCCCTGGAAGTCGGCAACCTCGATGCTGTCTAGAGCCCTCGTCGTAGCACGTTGAACGTTTTCCAGAGTCCCGAACCGCGTCGCCTTAAGGTGTCTCTTGATCTTGGGGAACAGAAAGAAGTCCGCTGGTGCCATATCCGGGCTGTAAGAACTCTGGTTCGGTTTGCAGTCGATCAAGGATTTCCGAAGCGACAGCAACGCGACGCTACTTTTGCTCATCAGTCAGGTGCTTGGGTACTAGCTTCGCGCAGATCTTCCTCATGCCCAGATCGTTCTTAATAATGTTGTGAACGGTCATCTTATCAATTTCAACCTCATCTGCGATAGCTCGAATGCTCAGACGACGATCACTGTTCAACACATCACGCACTTTTTGCACATTTGTGTCCGTGTGACTCGTTGATGCAGGGCCGACGCGCTGTTTGTTATGGACGTCATCGCGGCCCTCCCAGAAATTTCTGTTCCACTGAAACACTTGAGTTCTGGACAGAGCATCCTCACCGTAAGCTTCTGCATCATTTGAAGAGTTTCCGTGGCCGTTTTCTTGAGTTTGACACAAAATTTGATCGTTGCTCGATCGTACGCTCCATTTTCACTCCGTCGACGTAACTGAACATACACTCCGCTCTCGGTTGATGCTATCTCTCCAAGCGCTTGGAGGCAACTGCTGCAGCCCGGTTCCTTTTACCTAGAACCTCACCACCACTACAGCACCAGATACCAGTTAGTAGACGCTTTGACGGTGCGGGGCAGGTTGAGTCCGGTTACCCTGTATATATTGTTGACGTTAATAAATTCAGCACGGGAATTAGGTTTTAACCAAAGATAAGCTTAATTGTTGTGAAACAAAATAAAAGATGTAACAAAAAGATTATATAAAATAAATTCAATACATTTGTTTTTCTCTAAACGAACTCGATGTATGGCTATCGCTTCTACTCGGATTTGAAGCACAACACAAACTGAACAACCCACACCACGGTGCTTTGTTTACACCAAAAAGTAACACAAGTATTATCGACTTTATACTGCACGTGAGAATGTTTTCAACTCGCCTTCTCAGTACACACGTCGCACTGGACACTAGTATTCTCTTTAAGACAAGGACACCGATCATGGTTATCGATTTTTTTTTGTGGTAGGGAGGTGAAGGCATTTACGCCCGCCGAGTCTGGCAGTGTGGGACTCCCATGGAGGATACACTTGGACTACCCACTAAACACCTCCCCTGTCAACCTGAGAACCCAGCCTGGAACCGTTTGACACATTACTTCGGGCCAGGTCACGTTTTGTTACGCCGTGGGGCGCCTACAAGCTGGGGAGTCCCTTTCCTAGCGGGAGGTGAGAAGGGAAGAGGAAATGCCAGAAGAGCGATCCCCCAGCCCCAGCGCCCCCGGCTGCTGTGAGTCACTTTTATATTTTAGGACTGCCCGAGCATAATGTGCCACCTGGTTCCATTTGTCAACCGATTCGCACATCAACGCAACTATATTATCCGGGGTGAGCTCTCCCGTCTCCCTGTCGAGTTCCCTTCGCAGCCTGACCCATTTTGTACACGCAAAGAATGATATTCCCGAAAAAGCCTTCTCAGCCGTTGCCCTGATTTGTTCAGACAAACTCATCTTCGAGTCGATCAGTTGCTCCAGGTACATCACCACTGGCTTTGATTCGGTTTGTATGTCTCCAATACTGATCATCCTTACTCTAGAGATTCTCGTTTTTGTCAAGATGACCACTTCGGTTTTCTCCAGTGCCAAACTGAGCCCGCGAGCAGTCATCCAGTCCCTCACTCGGCGCACTAGCATACCTAGCCTAAGTTGCACTTGTTCAACGGTGCGTCCAGCGACCAAAGCCGCAACATCATCCGCATAGCCGACCAAGCGCGACTCATCTGGCATCTCAAGTCTCAGTAGCCCGTCGTAAGACACGTTCTACAGGTCCGGACCAAGGATAGATCCCTGGGTAACACCCGATGTAGTTTCCATCCTTCGTTGACCCTGTGTCGTGTCGTAGAGCAGGCTTCGGTCCCTTAGGTAGTTCCTCAAAAGCCGAATCAGATACGTTTGTGGTACTCGTTTTGTTTAGAATATTGGAAAAGACCAAGTCAAAAGTGTATTGTCTGATTCGATGAAAAGCCCAATTGGTAGAAAAACCTTACATTGTTTTTGTTTCAATAGGATAACTTCCAAACTGCTATGCTTTCATAAATGCAGCTACAAACAGAAGTATTAGGCACCCTGCTGAACTGCCAGTTTTAGGATAGTTTAACATACAGTGGCTCACAAAAGTCAGCATACAGCATGTAAAAACACGAATGTGGTACAGTGAAATAAGAGAGGATGCAATGAAAACGTAAAAAAAACCTTTATTGGCATTAAAAATAAATTACTTTTTATGGAATTGTTTGCAGCTACATATAAATGAGTTGCATATTTTGGATAATAATTTTTCTGAAAAATTATTAGAGAAGAAAAATGTTAGAAGAAGGTGGTTTCGACGTGTGCACTAATTCTCCTCAGGCCATCACTCTTAGATGCACACCGGTGATGGCGACCACCATGCTCAGAGGTGAGGGAGTTAATTTTTAATTTTTCTACTTATGCAAACTCAATATGTTTTTGTAAATTTCTCTTGTAAGTACTTGTATTAGCTAAACTTTTTTATTGGATCATTTCAGCCTTTTCACATCAACTTAAGGTAAATCTAAACGACAAATTTGCTTTAGCATGAGCATGGTGGTCGCCATCACCGGTGTGTATCTAAGAGTGATGGCCTGAGGAGAATTAGTGCACATGGACGGGATGGACGGGGAAGAGTTCCTGCCCTATCGCGTTCATCTTTTCCGCGTCATGTATACAAGGCTTCCGTAGGGCACCAAGTTTCCCCATGACCAGCTTGTAGCCAAGGCCCCACGGATCCTTGTTCACATTGTCCACTAGGACTTGCCAGCAGCGAGCCTTGCTACTGTTGATCAGTTTGCGAAGGCATTTCCTGGCCGACTTATATGCTGCCACCTGGTTGCATGCCTCGTCACGGTTCCGCGCCCGTTGAGCCTCACGCCGAAGCTTGTGACACTCCCTCCGCTTTTCAGTGATTTCAGCAGACCACCAGTACACTGGGGGCTTGCCGTGCCGGGGTCTTCGACGGGGCATAGAAGCGCAGCAAGCAGTCGTGATTATGCTCATAGTAGAGTTCACCACGTCTTGAGCTGCCAGTTCTTCCGTCCCCTCCGGAGCTCCCTGCAGCGGCTCACCTGCTGTGAGAACCTTGACGAACCATTCTTTCAATGTTCCATCCAGTTGTAGAAGGCCGGGAGCACGAACGTCGGGAGATAGCATCACTTATCTCAAGCAGAATGCACTGGTGATCACTGGCTGAGTAGTCCTCTAATACTTTCCAGTTATGTATCTTTCGTACTAAGGACTCCGAGGCGAATGTCACGTCCGGTATGGTTCCCTCACAGCCAATACGGCGGAAAGTCGGTGTATTTCCGAATTTTAGTACGACGAGGGCCGTCCTGGCCGCCATTTCCAGGATTCGTTATCCCCGCGGATCCGTCTGAGGCATGCCCCATTCGATTGCTTTAGCATTGAAGTCGCCCCCAACGAGCACTTTACCCTCTGCGTTCGAGGCAGCGCCCTCCAGAGCATTAAGCTTGGCTTGGAAAGATGATATCGACTCGTTAGGCGTTAGGTACACACTAAAGAAGGTGATCCCTGAGCACCGAACCCACACGAAAGCTTCCCCCCGTCCACAACTCTCCGCTTGAAAGTCACTGTTCCGAACCCAGATAGCGGCAGTACCAGTTTCATCAGAGTACCATAATGCAGGACTTTTATTATGGTGTTGCTCACTCAGCAGCAAGTAGTCGGCTTTCCTGTCCCTCGCAAACTGCTCAAGCAGATTTTGGGCGGTTGAACTGCGATGTAGGCTTAGCTGCAGGATGCAGGTCACCGAAGCTCTGATTTTGCCTTGGCTAGGGCTTCCTGGAACACCCGGCATTTTCCTGATCCCAAGACGTGTCCAAAATCAAGTTTTGGATCAGCATCCTTGCAAAGAATACAGTGTGCCTCCTTCGTACACTCTTTTCTTTTATGACCCGTTTCACCGCATTTGTAACATAAGGAACTCCTATCGGGTCCTTTGCATACTTGTGTGGTGTGACCATAACCAAGGCATTTGAAACATTGAAGAGGCGTTGCTCTTCGCTGTATCCTACAGACAACCCACCCAATTCGTACTTTGCCCTTGTTCAGGAATTCTTCGGCGTCCTTTTCGGTCAAGTCAACTATGGCCATGCGTTGTCCCCTGTTGTTTTCTGGTGTCAGTCTCGCTTTGATCCTTCCCACGCTAGGGAACTCCTTTTTGATGGCCTCTTCTACCTCGGCCAGATCCGTCACGCAGTCTATGTCTCGTATTTCGATCGTTGCCATCGGCTCGAGCGGGGCTATAGTTGCGCTTTTGCCGAGGACTTTCTTTACTTCGTCACAATATGCATCTTTATTGCCGGCCTCTGCTCAGAATTCGACCAGTATGTGGCCTGACCGCGTTGGTCGTACTACTTTAATGATAGTATTGGTGTCTTCGGGCCTTACGTTTCCCCTGATGTCCCGCAGCACCTCCGCGTAGGATCGGCCATATTGGGGCTTTACAAGCAGTGCCTGCTGCCGGGGTCTTCGTCGGGGCTTCTGCCTCCCTGTTTCGCATCAGGTCCTTTTTGTAATTAGGCGTCCGTACGAACTTAACTTTCTGGCTTTTTTTGAGGGAGTTTCTTTGCAGCTTTCTTCGCTCCTTTTGTAAGCACTGTCTGGAACCCCTGATCTGGTGCTCCACGCCCTTCAAGTGCCTCTTCTTTCCTTCTTTTATCCCGATCTCCTTCGATTGGGCTAGACGCCATTCTTTTATTGACTTTTAATGATGGAGCTATCTGCATGTCGCCTTTAGATTTCGCCCCAAGCGCCTCTTTAGCCTTCTGTTCATCTTCGGCCCTTAACCAGCTCCTCCGATAATGCCCTATGCGATCTAGGAGCTCCTCTAGTTCAAGGAGCCCTTACTTTGCTAATTTTGGGGGGTCGCATGCAGCTTGTATTCTTTTCAGAACAACTCCCGCTTTTCGAAGTAGTCTTTCTTCTTCGTATCGCTGGGCCGCAATTGTACCTTGCAACCATCCTTGGGAGAGGTTATCGCGTTCCGTTTCCGAGTGCAGTACTTCCGCCACATTTTCAACGTTGGCGGTGCATTCACGCGGTGTCTGGTCACTCTTCGCTTTAAGTGCCGTAATCTCCTCGTTTGCTTCTGGATTTTTCGTTGCAATGTCGGGATTTGTGACCCTTGCATCGGTCGCTTTAGTAACGATCGCAACGGTGACAATCGAATTTTCGGTGCTCTTTATGTTATCTTCCACTGCTCGAACACCTGAAGCATAATGCCGAGTCTCCCGCTTCTCCTAAATAGGACGCTCGGGCGTTCGCATAATTTTTTTGCTGCGCCCAAACGCCGCAGTAATCTCAGTCTGCATCAGACTGTCTGCTGTTCTCTGTTTTTCGTCTACCTTCACTGTCGTCGTGTTAGTCTTCGTTTTTTTCGTGGTTAGTACAGCTCTCGATGTACTTTTGACATCGTGGCTGCAACCGCTGGTTGCGTCGTCGTTGCCATTATTTTTTATTTCCTTTTTTTGATTTTTTTTGGTCTTTTGATTGCTCCAGTTATGTTGGGTCCCCCCTTGGAGCCGCTATCTCCGTTCGTGTGTGTAGTCGCCTTTTTGGTCCCATGGTTATCTTTGCAGAGCAGGGAGGCCATGCGAGGGTTGGCACAAGCCCTTATGGGGACAAGTGCTCAAAGCCAGACCAGCGCTAATCGGGAGTCCGTCTCAACCGAACCTACACCACCAACCCAATGGTGCGAACTTCGAATGTACTCCGAGGCCTGCCAAGGTTTTACCGGGACGGAGACGGTATGATAGTTGAATTGGAGCCGTTCACACACGAGTTTCACCTCGGCGCTACTGAACAAAGCAACTAGGTCCAAACCATCACATCCGCCAGCCCAAAGCGTCAATTCCAGTTTGTTGTCCAAAGCATAGTCCGGATACAATCAGAGTCGTTACCTGTCATCCCAGGAGGGAACCTCACGGCACCCCCCATTTCCTCAGGTCCGTGGGGGCGGCACTCCCCAAAGAATGCTAGCCTCCAAGAATGTTCTTGTCGACCGGCTTTCTCCCTGCGGGAATTTCCTCGGGTACGTGGGGGCGGACCTCCCCAAAGAATGCTAGCCTCCAAGAGTGGTCTTGTCGAGCGGCATTCCCCCTGCGGAGTTTCCTCGGGTACATGGGGGCGGAACTCCCCAAAGAATGCTAGCCTCCAAGAGTGCTCTTGTCGACCGGCATTTCCCCTGCGGGGCCCAACAGCCTTACTAACAGCTTCTAAACGCCTTCGCATTGAAAGAACGAGATGTCCGGTAATTTCGGGTGAAATATTTATCCAGGCACACAACAGAGCAGATTTCAGGGTCTCTTTGCTAGTAATAGTTACACTTACGACTGGTTGGTGAATTCCGCGATCCAATTCCTCCCACAAATGCTCTCCACAAATGCTCTATATCCAATTCCTCCCACAAATGCTCTATAGGGAATCGGGAGACGGAGGTGGACTGCAAAGCTGGTGAGGGACGTTATACAGCAACCATTCCGTGACAATTCTAGCTGTTTGTTCTGGATGATTGTTCTGCTGAAAGATCCAACCAGCTATAGGCCTAATTTCTGCACTGAAGGTATCAAATTGCCTCGCAATATGTTCAAATACATGTATTGATCCATAGTACCATCAATAAAATGTAATCGGCCCACATCCGCGGCTGACAAACAACCCCATACGAGGACTAACCCTCCACCGTGTTTCACTGTAGGACGCGAATTTTTCTTTGCCAATGCTTCGTTCCGCTTCCTCCACACGTATCCGCGCCCGCCAGAGCTATAAATATTATACTCGCTCTCTTCACTAAACAGAACTTGATTCCAAAAGCTTTCGTCCTAATTAAGATGCAGGCGAGCGAAGTCAAGTCTCTTCTTTTCATTCACTGGAGAAATGAAACGTTTTGTCCACGGAACTCTACCGTTATAACCCTGATTACGCAAAACTTGACGTATTGTTTCTGGACTCACTTACTTCCCTGTTGCCTTTGCAAGTTCAGTGGCCATTGCTGGAGCACTTTTTTGTGGCTCCTTACTTAATTTCCGCAACAAGTCTCTCTCATCTCTCTTACTTAAGGATATCGGTCTACCTGTTCGTTGCTAATTTTGTATTCTCCCTTCCGTTTTCGCTTTCCGTATGGTCGTTTGTATCGTTGCCCGACTTCTTCCAACTATTTTAGCAATTTCACCATACGACTTTCACTCCAGTCGTTCACTAAGGATAATTTTTCGCACTTCCAAACTCGTTTTCTTTCTTGTACACATTTTAAAGTATTAAAGGCACCCAAATCACTTTAGTTTGATCGACTTGCGATGTACTAATGTTTATATTTGTATATTAACACGGTAGCTATCTTTATCGCAGTATGACTCATCGCTTAGACTGATTCCTTGGAATTTTCTGTGGTGTATGCAGACTTTTGTTTCCTCACTTTCAACGGAATTTCTTGTTATTTACTATGTATATGTGTATGTATATGCATGCTCTCATGAATTCGTTTTTCACCCGTCTTTTTATTTTCCTTCGACCTTTATATTGCCAATTCCGCGTTTTAAGCGGTGAATGCTGACTTTTGTGAGCAACTGTATGTGATGTGAATAAAACATATTTGGTAAATTGTATTGTTCATTAGAATAAAATAATTAATATTTGGTCGGTCCACCTTTTGATTTAATTACAGCTGCTAGTCTTTTTGACATTGACTTTACAAATTAAAAGCACTTTTCTTTTGTGATTTGTCCCCACTCATGCTCTAAAGCAGCCAGTAAGGAGTTCTTATTGCTGATTGAATTTCCCTTGATTTCCACTTCAAAGTACTCCAAGTATGCTCAATCGGATTGAGGCCTGGTGATTGTAGTGGCCAGTCTAGGAAGTCTATGCCGTTTCGAGCTACCCATGCCATAGAGTGAACAGATTTGTGGCAAGTGGCGTTGTCTTGTTGAAATTTTATTCCATCACTATTCGTGTCGCCAAAAATTTTCGTCACCGACGGAGCTAGAGTTGACTCTAGAACTTCGGTGTATTTTTCACCGTTCATTCACGCCTACCACAATACCATTTCGCCCATTCCATCGGCAGCCATGCAACCCCAAATCACAATTGAGCCTCCGCCGTGTTTAATGGTGGGCACTACAAATTTTGGTTTGTATTCTTCGCCCACCGGGCGCCTGACTCCAGGAGTTCCAAACACCTGTGTAAAGAAGAAAAAAATGGTTAAATTTATGATTTCATCATTTTCACTACAGAATCAGTTTTCTAAGATATGAATTATTTTAATTTAAAATATAAAGTAAATAATCATACCTCGAAGTTAGATTCGTCAGCACGTTGGACCAATTTCCCACTGTCCAATCTTTATGTTTGAGGACCCACTAAAACTGATTTTTCATGTTGTGTTCCAAAAGCCACGGCTTCTTCGTTGCCTTACAACCTTTTAATCCAGCTTTAAGAAGCCTTCTTCTGACAGTATGTCCACTCACAGATTTGCCTTTTTCTTCAGATATGCTTGCAGCGAGGTTAACGGCTGTTTTTTCGCGATCCTGCAGAAACCGCCTAATTAACAGTCAGTCATCACGATCGGTAGTGACTCTTTTTCTGCCTGTTCTTGGTCTATTTTCAAGAGATCCGGTCTCTTTGAGGCGATTTATTGCATATTGCACTGCACAACGCGAGCACCTCATTTCTCGGGATATTTTCACTTGCGAAATGCCTTGTTCATGCGAAATCTTAATTTTCAGGCGCTGTTCTGCATTAAGTTCAGTTTTTTTCGGCAGAGCTCACGCTTAAATTATTATTTTCGAAGAATATGGGGGAAATATTTGCGTACGACACGTCCATTCACGACAAATTCAGACAATACACTAAAATTCATCATTATGTAAAATACCTAATTCGAAAAAATAATGTGCTATTGCACATCTAGATGTCATAAACATTTGTTTTTGTTTTATTTCTACGTAAACATACCCCGGATACAATAACACAACAGTAAAATGCTTATATTTACACAAATTGTTTATACAGGCATAAACAATGGAGGTGCCTAATACTTTTGCTCGCGGCTATACGATTCAATTTCATTGAAACTTACAGGGTATTTTTGTAGCGCTACAGTATTGCTGGTTCGAAGTAGCACACTAACCTGTGCCAGTACTTTCCGCACAGTACAGCGAAGTGTGCGGCACAGTGCGCGCAGTACACTGTGCGGTGAATAGTGGCTAACTTTTTATGGCGCAAGAATGTGTTTTAATTTTTTTAAGTTATGACGTTAAGACGAGCTATATAACTATGGGGAAAATAGTGAAAAAAATTATATGCAAAAAATGTATTTATTTTTGAAAAAAAGAAATAAGGTGATACAAATGTGCACCATGGTGTGAAATGATATAAAAATTTAAAAATTGTGAAAGGAGCGGAACCATTTTTATCGAAACATGAGGCTACGCCACACTTTGTCCGTCCATACAGACCAGTGTTCTAATTGATCAAGCTTGACATCCTTTGGCGGGATATGTTGACCAGGCCCTTTTTTCTTTTTGCTCTGGATGAGTGTTTTTATGTGGCCGGTGCTTCAGCCGGTTCGTATTTTTATAATTGACTACAACTTCAGCAACTTTTAGTCGGAAATCAGCAGGATTTACCCAAGTATTAGTTATGTTCTTGTCTGAAAAATGTTAGTAGAGTCTTATAAGCCAACATTTGCGGCGAAGGCTAATTTTATAATGACCCATTACGCAGTCCTCTTATTTGATGATTATATTCTGCCACAATTAAAAGGCGTCCCTACGATAGATGTGAGTTGGATACTAGGCTCATAATTTTATTTTCTCTCCAGAAGTCAAAATCAGAGTCAAGAGCGCTTCATTCAATACTAATCGTTATAAATTTTACAAGAATATAAAGTGAGCTCCAAACAATAATAATACGAAAACTGAATGGCCCAAATTGCTCTCTAAATTTATACGTTATCAGTTTAACACCGTTATAGGTTGCAACTTGTTCGATTGATGTGCCTCTAGATCGTTTTTTCTGCTGTTTTTCTTCTGGCAGTTTACGGTTACCTATGCGGTTTCTCCTATCGGTGCCAAAAGCACGGTTTGATAGGAACTCAATTAAAGATAGCGATGTATAGTAATTGTCAAAAAACAGTCTATAGTTTTGGTTGGTAGGAATCCTTCTGGCAAAGTTAGACCACTACATTTGATGAGGCACCTAATTGAGGGTCTCCATTTGCACATATATTCGCCTGGCTACTGCTTCAAACTTGTAACCGTATCCACGTACACCATAAATCACGAACAGCTTGAAGCCCGCTTGTGGAGTTTGTCTGGAAAATATTGCTTTAGAACGATTCGCGTTTCGATTGAGCACATTTGTTCATCAACAGACAAATGTTGGTCTAAAGGCACTTTTCCAAAGTTATGATTTAGTTTGTCAATTATCGGTCTGATTTTATACAGTCGATCAGAATTGTGCTGGGTATATAGTAACATCTTAGGTGGATCATTGAAGTGAACTACTAGCCTCAAAAACTCGAACCATATAAGCGTCATTATCTCATGTATGTTTGCATAGCCATATTTCTCTGACCAGTACGTTCGAATATCAGGCAGATCAATTATCGATATGAATAAATTGTCTTATTTCCAGGCTTGTGACATTTGCTGGTTTACATGCATCTTTTTGGTCACTGTACAAGTTTTTTTTTCGTCTTTTATGAGATCCAGAATGTCGTCAGTGAATAAATAAGAAAATATCTGATAAGACATCTGCAATCCTAGTATTTCGTTGGTAACTTAGAAGATCCCCTAAACCTCATCTGGTATTCATTCAGCTCTAAGTTCTTACTGTTTCATATTATATTTGATTTGAGAATACGTTTGATTCGTGAATTTGTGTTGATTTCAGAGCTGATACTGATACACCAGGCGGTTGTTACCCCCGAAATATTTCTCGGGAGCCAATATTGCACCCAAAAGAAATTAGGGCGCTCCGGTGGGGCTTACGGACTCGGTTCAGCTCGTCCGGAGACAAGCGTGGGGCGCCACTCGCTTGTCCACCAGCAGTTCTCGCAACACGTACAAAACAACTTCACTACTTCACTTCCTCTGTAGCTGAAAACACTTATTCGACTTAGCGCAACCGTTTTTCTGTCATAAATTTAGAATGGCTCCGAATAAATACACTTTCCTTGGAACTCCCTAATGGTCGGACAAAAGCTAGTTGCTACACTCTACGACTCGTACACTCTTTCCTCGGAACTCCCTGATGACAGAACAAAAGCTATTTTTCACGCTATCCGACTCTTCCATGTTTCCCTGGGTTTATAAGGAAAACCCCTTCACTCTCCCTTTTTTTCTTTATTACGATTGCGGGGTGTGCAAAGGCAAAATACTATCCCTAGAATTTGCCACCCTGTATACACCACCCCCGAACACTGGCACTAAACTTCCGATTTTCTTCGCGCGATTACCACACAAGCCGCACCCGTTATAACCTGAAACTCAACTTTAATAAGGTTATTTAAAGAAAATTCACCTTATTTTTCCTGGAATTTAACTTTAATTACATGGATTAAATTTCAAATATACAGGTACAAGTTCATCTCTTATTCAAGTTGCGCAATGTGACAAACTAATTTAAACTCTCAATTTCAATCGAATACAAAAGAAGAAGTTTTTAGGAAGGAAAACATACTGTCTACGCCAGGAGTGCTCAAACTTGAACTGCTAGCGATCTACCTCAATATTTTTAGACTACTTACGATCGACTCTGAGAGACTGCAAGTGTGTGTGATCCAGGGTTTTCGTACATACACGATACACCCTACCTACCTAGGTAGGGCGTACCGTAGCATATATAGATATTAGCTTTCTGCACAATATAGGTACATTATTTTAGTCAAGGTTTGGGTTAGGTTTAGTTAGGTTCTTCTCTACAATATCAATGAAAAAACTCATAGTTATTCAAAATTGCGAGTTTATTGGTTGTTACAAAACAAAAGAGTTACATATGGTGTTAAACTTAACTAAAGAGTGGCTTTGGATGTTGAAGCGTGGCACTGCATGTCCTCAGCATACTTTTCATAAGATAGTACGTAACCACTGAGTGCTTATTGCAAGCATGATGACATATGATCGTCAGTTAGTCGATTGCGATATTTTGACTTAATAATCTTCATTACAGAAAATGCAGACTCGCACAAGTAAGTTGACCCGAAAAATGCCGTCAGTTGAAGGGCGATTTGCCTTACATTCGGATATTTATCTTCAGATATAAAACACCAGAAATTTGTATCAGATGCTGTAGCTTTGAGATGTATATCTGATATAATCTGCACCAACTCATTTTCAACAGAACATGAGTTCATATTAAACTTTTCAGTAGCTAATTCCTCAATGTTTTTACATGAAAAAGGATAACTCATAAATGATGCTATATTTTCAAATTTACTGCAATCATAAAAACGCATTTCGAATTGTCCTAAAATATTTGATAATTCAGCCTCATACGTATCATAATTCAACTGAGGAATCCTTGCTGTCAAAGACGCAAAATGTTTCAAATTCTTTCTTTTCAGTTGGTCTATCATAAGTTGCAATTTACTTTTGAATGCGTTTACTGCGCTTATCATCTCAATAATAGTTTTTCCTTTACCTTGAAGCTCCAAATTATCAGTGTTAAAGTGCATTGTGATGTTAGTCAAAAATGCAAAATCATTTAGCCATTTTTCGTTTTTCAAATTCTAAGTGTCATCACCTCTTTCGTCTAGAAAAGCTGTTATTTCGGGCAATAATTCTTGAAACCTTTCTAGGAATTTTCCGCGACTCAACCACCTGACGTCCGTGTGAAGAACTAAATCAGTGTGTTTAGCTGACTCCCTATCTTCCAACTGCAACCGGAAGAGCCGCCGTTGCAAGCTACGTGCACGGATGGAATTCACAATTTTTGTTGCAATGCCCATAATTTCCTCCGTGTTTAAAACTTTTGAACACAAAACTTGTTGATGTATAATGCAATGGAATGAAAAAAAATGAAGGGAATTCTTCATTAGCTCGACACTATGCCACAAATCCGTTTTTGTTTCCAGTCATTGCTGGTGCTCCATCGGTTGTAATGCACACTAATTTATATATTGGTAGCTCGTAGTTTTTTACAAAATTGAAGAAAACGTCATATATATCTTCGCCACGGGTCTTTTCCTTCAGAGGAATGATTGTCAAAAATTCTTCCTTAGCCAACATGTCATTGAATACCATCCGAATAAAAATACACAGCTGGGCAGTGTCTGTCATATCGGTGGATTCGTCGAACTGTAAAGAAATGTATGTACATTCCATGATATCATGTTTTAATTTATCTGCGATGTCCTGACTCATGACTTCAATACGCCTTGTGACAGTCGGATGAGATAACTGAAGTTCTGTTTTATTTTTAAAATCTCCAAATAAAGTCTCACCCGCTTCAATAAATGCTTCCTTCACCACCGATCCATCTTCGAATGGTTTCTTGTATTTCGCCAATATATGAAATACATATTTTAAATGACGCGATCGTAGCAGCTTTTGATTGTTTGGCTGGTCTTGTGAACATGGATTGTTCTTTTTTCAAACAAGATATCAAATCACTTACTTTTCGTTTTCTTAATTCACTCTGTGGCGGAAAATCCTTTTCATAGTTTTTATGAACCGTTTTATGATGCCTCTCTAAGTTACCACGCTTAAGTATTGCAACTGACGCACGACAAATAACACAAATGCACTTATCCTTCACCATACAAAAGAAAAATTCTTCCTCCCAATTCTTGTTAAAATGATACGTTTTAGATTTCTTCACTGCACTCATTTTCCACTATTTAATAATAAACTTTGTATCGATGTAGGATCGCCATCAAGTTACAATTCAGAATGACTCCAATTCCTGCAGGCGCAACATTTATATCGGCGTGAACGAAAGTCTCGAATGTTCCCGTCAAACGCGCCGCCCGAAACTAGACTGTACTGTCTCTCGTTGTTTCTAGACTAGATTGTACTGTGTACTGTCTAGTCTAGAAACAACACGGCTTTTCTTTGAAAAGTGCCGCGCGTTCCTTTGATAAAGCCACCTTTTGCCGCAAGCAGTGTTATTTTATTAAGTAATACATTTTTGTAGTTTAGTTACCTACCTACTTATTACAATTTTTTTTCTTCTCGAGATCTACCCAAAAAGCACTCACGATCGACCAGTCGATCGCGATCGACCGTTTGAGCATCCCTGGTTTACGCGTTATAAAGGGGCCCCTTCTCCGCTGCTTCCGTTGAGGTTATTCCACTTGCTTCGTTACTTGTTGCTCACAATGCTTCCTCGTTGCTTTATTTCGTTCTCCGTGATTCCCCACGTGTTGTACAAATACCTCCTCGTCGCTTTCTTCGTCTTACTTGCGTCGCCACTTGCTACCACTGCTTTTAAAAATCAACCGACGCTCGTCGCTTCACTTTTCTATCACCTCGCCAAACCCAAGAAGAAAGAGGAGGCGCGTCATTCGTCGCGCTCTTTTATAATTTCCCTCTAACTACTCTCCGACCGAGCTCTTTGTCTCAGGTTCAGCCGCCTCTTCGGAGTGGTTCTTCTTATTCCCGAGGAGTGGTTTCACTCAGGCTCAGCGTGATTTCTACTCCATCTTCAATCACTCTGGTGGCGATCACTTTAATCACGGCTGAATCGGCTGAACATCTTCTCTGACAGTTTGTACTGTCAGATCAGATTATAAATAGAAGTGAAGAAGTGGAATTGATCAGATTGTAAATAGAAGTGAAGAAGTTGAATTTTATATTTCGTCGGCGTTAATAAAGCGAAATGATTCGTCGCTATTAAAGTATCTTGCGTCATTTGGGTCATTCCTGGGTTGGCATTGTCAAAAACCGTGTTTTCTCCCCAAAAGGTTTGCAAGTGAGTTTTCTCGGTAAGTGTTATGAAAGACCGCAACAATTCAAGAAATTTAGGTCCTCCGCGCAATTTCCCATGAAATGCATTCAATGTAGAATGTAATTAATGGAAATACATGGCGGAAGACGGTATCAGAGCGCAGAGAATCTTACGGTTCTATGCATAATTGATTCTGATGTTTGTTTTTATTGTTGATTCTGATGTTTGTTTTTATATTTTTTATCTCTGATGTTTGTTTTATTTACTCATCGTACACTTTTGACCAATGCCAATTCAATGTTGTTCGCATCACGACCTGAAACATTTCGGTCCCACAATTTTTTTTTAAGTGCTTCTGTTACTTCACATATTTTCTAGGAATTCCGTGAACAGTGAATGAATGAGTAAATGAAATTATTGGGTGTTCCTATAAAAAAGCAGAAAGCAAAGTACTTTGATCAAGCGTGGTAAATATTGCGTCGACTTCCCATAATTCCACATAATGTTTACAATTACGTTACACGCTAGTTGAAAAAGGTGTCCTAGCCCGTTTCTGTAGTAGGCACGTAGAAGCTTTTTGTTTAAATCATCCTGATGAGAGCTTGCGATCAGCATATTATTGACACAAACAACAATTATGTTCGTTTTTTCAGCTCTTTTCATAATATAGGCACAAGTGTCCGCTTTACATTGAATGAAACCGATTTTCTTCAATTTCTCATCCAACTTCTTGTTCCATTTGCGTCCAGATTGTTTTAATCCGTAAAGAGCTTTCTTTAACTTGCATTCTCGCTCCGGATATCTTTTATCAATAAAAGTTTTAGGCTGCTCCATATATATCTCCTCCTCGAGTGTGCCTTTAAGATATGCATCAGTTACATCCACTTGATGCAACAACAAATTAAATTCAGCAGCCAACGCGAGGACACATTTTACTGTTGAATAACGTAATACCGGCGAAAAAGTGTCCTTGTAATCAATATTCACTTTTTGAGTACACCCTTTCGCCACAAGTCTTGACTTGTAGCAAACTAGTTTTCCTTTTTGGTCGGTCTTCATATTGAATACCCATTTACATTTTATGGGCGTCCGTCCTTTCGACAAGTCTACCAAATCCCAGGTTTGATTCTTTATGCTGCCATCATATTCTGCTTGCATTGACTTTTTCCACTCATCTGCTTGTGGACCTGAAGGCGCATATTCCACTGTGAGGGGGTTTTCTGCTCGATCTACATGCGTCAAGTTAATTGAGTTTTGTTTTCCGGTTCGAATTGGGTGTGGTCTTCCTGGTTTACCCGTCCTGATAATTCTGGGTCTACCTCCTTTATTATAGGATTTCGCAATTGGTTTTTCTTTATCTTGTTCATTTCCGTCTTGATCGCTTTCGTAAACTTCATCACTGTCCACGGGTTTGTTCGGTGGTCTCTCCCATTTCCACATTTTCTTCTTCGGGCTGATTATCGAAAATAACTAACTGATAATCGTTATTCTCAGTTGTATCACATTCGTTTTCCAAAAATGTTACATCTCTGCTTTTGTACATTTTCCGTGAATTGCGTTCATAAAGCCGGTAAGCCTTTGCTTCTTCGCTATATCCTATAAATATAACGGGTATTCCTTTCGGATCAAATTTCGACTAGCTTGTCTGCTTATTTAGCATTATTGCTCGGCTTCCGAATTTTTTTAGGTGTTTTACTGTTGGTTTTACTCCATGCCAAGCTTGAAAAAGTGTAATTTTTTCAAGAAATCTGGTAGACCCTCGGTTTCGCAAATAACATGCCGTATTTACAGCTTCCGCTCAATATGACTCCGATAAATTCGCTTGAATCAACATACACCGAGCCATTTCTATCAGTGTGCGACTTACACGCTCAGCTACACCATTCTGCTGGGTAGTGTATTCAGCACTTAATTGCCGACGGATACCATGCTGATTGAGATATTCTGTGAAATCATGAATTAAATACTCTTTTGCATTATCGCTGCGAAACATTTTTATTTTACGCCCCGTCTGGTTCTCTGCGGTTTGCTTAAGTTTTTTTAAGCACGAAAGTATTTCACTTTATTGCATCAAAAATGCAACAAACATCATTCTGGTGCAATCGCCTATGAAAGTGGCAAAGTATTTTGCTCCACCAATCGAATTTTGTCTCATTGGACACATATATCATTATGTATAAGTTCTAGTGGCTTCTGACAACGATTTTCCGAAAATTTTGTAAGCGGTTTCACTGTCATCTTTCCTTTTAAACAAACTTCGTAGTTTTCTACGCGGTCGATACTTGAAATGTTTACATCAAGCCCGTGCACCATTTTATTGTTATACAGTTCACAAATACTTTTTCTATTTAGATGACCATACCGTATTGTATACAGTTCACAAATAATTTTTCTATTTAGATGACCATACCGACTATGCCATTTCAAATAATCATTATGCAATGCACTATTTATCGCGTTTCCATTAGGATACTGTTCATCATTTGTGCAAATAAACAAATTACTGCTGTTAAAATCACCGATTTGTTTCGTTTTATTATACACTGTTTGCGTTCGAAACGCACTGTCATGTTTTTCGCTGTTGCTTTTGACACTGAAATAAAATTTGCACGAGGATCTGGTACCTACAACACTTCTTTTAGATTTACCGGCTGATTTTCGGATGTTAATCTCACTGTACCTCTGCTTTCTGCGTCAATTCTTATTCGCGAGAAAAAATTGTTTCCTGGTATAATTCGAACTCAGCAAACAATTTTTTGTCGCTGCACATATGAGCTGTCGCCCTACTGTCAATAATCCAAGTATTATTGGTGATCAATTCATTCGATGAATTCGCAGCATACGAAGTGTTCATTTCGGCTAGTGATACCGATACCGGTTTTCCTTTTCGCTTACTCCTACATTCGGCAGCGTAGTGGCCTGTTTTGTGACACACAAAGCACTCTATTTTCTCTCTAAATTTGTCACTGTCTTTTGCTCGGGTATCCCGTTGCTTCGATTTCGCTTTTGACATTAAAGCATGTTCGAACTCTCTACTTTCGTCTTTTTCGGCATCTTTCCTGCGGCCTTCGTCGATCAACTTTGTTTTTAAATTTTCGAAACTCGGCAACTCATCTCTTGTCTCCATCGCAACTACATAATTGTCAAATAATTTTGGTAGGCTCGCTCTATCTCTTTTAATATTTTCGAAATGTCGACAAAATCGTGTGTGGAGATAGATGAACCCTCCGCCATTTTGAATGTCAGAAGTTGCTTGAAAAGCCCAGCAGGTGGATGAATTCCCTCTGGAATTTTCCAGGCATCTTTTGCACTTTGAGCGTTTTTAATGTGAATAAGCTGTGATACGCTTATATTCAGGATAATGGTGTCAAAAACTTTTTCGTCTTTGTTGGACCAATCCACTCTGACGGTAGCTGCGTCACTTTCCTCTGGTTTTGGGCCATTTACATATTTCCACAGATCCTGACAAATTAGAGCACTTTTCATTTGGAGCTTCCAGCTGCAATAATTTTTATCGTGCATTTTTTTCAATTATTGAAACAGCCGTCGCACTCATCTTTCGCGATCACAACTTTTTATGTTTTCACGAGATTCACTTGAAATTTTTTACTTTTTAACTGGTATTGCTGGGTCTTGGCCCATAACTTGTTGAGGTTAGCTAGATTTACAGCAGTGAAAACCATCGTGTCTTGCTCAAGGGTATATTCAGAGCGACTGATTCCTTTTACAAAAGAACACAAAGTAATGATAATGCAGTAATCTGATATACATGTAATAGAAGTGAGAGAGAAAGAGCAAAGGAATTTTAGATTTAAAATTGCATTTTTAAAAGGTTATGTCAATGTATTTCAATAATAACCTAACAAAGAACGAAATAAAAATTTAGCATCTCTTTACTAATTTGGTTGACAAGTATGAAGTAGCAGGTAAATACTATACAATTATGTATCTCTCTCCCCGGAGGCTTTGATGTGTATATAGGATACACATCATTTTCGCGTGTTATGGTTCGCGGCCAATAATTTTAATGTTCCATGAAAGTGAAAACGCAATGTCTTTTAAATTAAATTAAAAGAGTTTATTAAATCACTTACAAATGCACAATCACTTATTTGGTCTATTTCACAATTTTAATTTTCACTATTAAAATCTAACTTCCACTTGTCCATAAATTTCTATCGCAATTGTCTTCTAAGATCACTTCACAATCAACGAAAATCATTTTTCTATTACTGGAACAATATCGCTTTCCACACACTATCGCAGTTTTTATCGCGGTCGAATGAATGATCCCCCCATTCATTCAGCTCGCCTTTATATAGCGGTCTACCTATTCAACCCATTTCTCGTACATTTTTTTTTAACGAAGGGAGGTGAATGCTATTTATGCACAGAGTGTGGGGCTCCCATGCGCGACTGGACTACCTACTAAACACCTCCCCTGTCAACCTGAGAACCCAACCTGGAACCGTTTGACACATTACTTCGGGCCAGGTCTCGTTTTGTTACGCCGTGGGGCGCCTTCAAGCTGGGGAGTCCCTTTCCGAGCGGGAGGGGAGGGGGGAAGAGGAAATGCCAAAAGAGCGATCCCCCAGCCCCAGCGCCCCCGGCTGCTGTGAGTCCCTTTTATATTTTAGGACTGCCCGAGCATAATGTGCCACCTGGTTCCATTTGTCAACCGATTCGAACATCACCGCAACTATTGGGTCTATCGCTTAATTCGTGCGGTTTGCGAAGAGATGGCGTAACTTGTATAGTATTGCATCGTTCGAATGTTCCGATCCTGCGTTGGAAAGCTACTGCCAGTGTATGCCATTCATTTGAAGCGTTAACAACAATAATTTTTTTTCACTCAAATATGTCGAACTTTGTTCCTAAAAAAGTGTTTTTGCGAGGAATTCTTCTTCATTACTTTAATATGAAGAAAACTGCTGCTGAAAGTCATCGTATTTAGGTGGAAATTTATGGTGAACATGCTCTGGCTGAGCGAGCCTGCCAAAAGTGATTTGCACGATTTAAAAGTGGTGATTTTAACTTGGAAGACGTTGAACGTCCTGAGCACCCAAAAAAGTTTGAAGATGAAGAACTGGAAGCATTACTCGATGAAGATTGTTGCCAAACACAAAAAGAGCTCGCAGAATCATTGGATGTCACTCAAGCAGCCATTTCAAAACGTTTAAAAGCAGCTGGATATATTCAAAAGCAAGGGAATTGTGTTCCACGTGAACTCAAATCGAAAGACGTCGAAAGGCGGTTTTTCATGTCCGAAATGCTGCTGGAACGCAACAAAAGGAAGTCATTTTTGCACCGGGTTGTTACTAATGATGAAAAATGGATCCATTAAGACAACCCCAAGCGCCTAAAATCACATATGAAACCCGGCCAACCAGCCAAATCAACGGCAAAGCCGAATATCCATGGCGCGAAGGTATACTCTGTATTTGGTGGGATCAGAAGGGTGTGCTGTGTTATGAGCTGCTAAAACCGGGTGAAACCATCAATGAGGCATGCTACCGAACACATTTAATCCGTTTGAAGAGAGCAGTAGCTGAAAAACGCACGGAATATGCGACCAGACACGAGGCAATAATTTTCCATCATGACAACGCTCGGTCCCACGTTGCTTTTCCGGTTAAGAACTATTTGGAAAACAGTGGATGAGAAGTTTTACTCCACCCGCCTTATAGCCCAGACCTTGCCCCTTCTGACTACCATTTGTTCCGATCGATGCAGAACGCCCTCACTGGAATACGGTCCACATCAGAGCAGGATATCAAAAATTGGTTTGATTCATTTTTGGCTGCCAAGTCGGCGCATTTCTTTTGGGATGGGATCCACAAATTGCCAGAAAGATGGGAAAAGGTCATAGCTTCAGATACGCAATACTTTGAATAATACTTTTGTACAATTTGTTTCTTAAATAAACGTTCAAATTTTGAAAAACACCGCACGAATTAAATTATATGCCCAATATATTATCCGGGGTGAGCTCTCCCGTCTCCCTGTAGAGTTCCCTTCTTAGCCTGACCCATTTTGAACACGCAAAAACTGTGTGACAGGCATTGTCCTCCTCTCCTGGGCAAAACCGACAATCGGAAGACCGTGACTTACCGATCTTGTGCAGGTAAGACTGAAAACACCCGTGCCCGCTCAAAAGCTCGGTAAGATAGAAGTCAGTCTCACCATGCCTTCGATTTAACCATGGTCTCACATCCGGGATGAGGCGGGCAGTCCACCTTCCCTTCATGCAATTCACCCAATCGTTGAGCGAGCGCTGTCTCTCCTCGCGGACAGCTATCTCCCTCGCATCCTCGTTTCGGCGCAGGTAATTAGCGCGGCGCTCTCTAGCAAGGAGGGCGACAGGTATCACGCCTGCAATCACTCTCACCGCCGAGTCGGAGACTGTTGGATACGAAGATGCAATT
Source organism: Odontomyia ornata (assembly GCA_963969285.1). NCBI lineage: Eukaryota > Metazoa > Arthropoda > Insecta > Diptera > Stratiomyidae > Odontomyia > Odontomyia ornata. The sequence continues at coordinate 287,358,928 of OZ017740.1, read as the reverse complement.
CTCAGTGCTCCTCTTTTCTGTACCTGTGCCAAACGTTTTCGGTATATCTCCTTGCTGAGAGCGTCGCCCCATACCTCTGATCCGTACAGTAGCACTGACCCTACAGCACTCACCAAGAGGCGTCTTCTTGATGGGCTGGGTCCCCCTACGTTGGCCATAAGTCGATCAGTAGCCAAAGGTACTTCACCGCTGGCTTCAATTCGATTTGTATTTCTCCAATACTGATCATCCTTACTCTGGGGATTCTTTTTTTTGTCAAGATGACCCCTTCGGTTTCTCCAGTGCTAAACTCAGCCCGCGAGCAGTCATCCAGTCCCTCACTCGGCGCATTAGCATACCTAGCCTAAGTTGCGCTTGTTCAACGGTGCGTCCAGCGACCAGCGCCGCAACATCATCCACATAGCCGACCAAGCGCGACTCATCTGGCATCTCAAGTCTCAGTAGCCCGTCGTAAGGCACGTTCCACAGGTCCGGACCAAGGATAGATCCCTGGGCAACACCCGATGTAATTTCCATCCTTTTTGGCCCTGTATCGTGTCGTAGAGCAGGCTTCGGTCCTTTAGGTAGTTCCTCAAAAGCCGCATTAGATATTCTGGAACTTGAAAAGAGTTTTCCAGCGTGTCCAGAATATCCACTCATCTAGCGGAGTTGAAGGCATTCCTGACGTCGAGTGTCACTAACAGGACGATCCGTCGCTTGGTGCGACTATATGCCTCTGCCTTTTGGACCGCGTTCACCACCTCTGCAATCGCATCAATGGTAGAACGTCCTGCTCTAAAGCCGTACTGCCGAGGAGATAGGTCCCCAGCAGCACGAATCGCGTCAGTGCGTCTTCCCTTGATGAGTTTCTCTAGCACTTTTCCAGGCGTGTCTAGCATGCATAACGGGCGGTATGCAGATGGTGATTCGGGATTTCCCTTTCCCTTGCTGATCAGCACGAGCCTCGCCACCTTTCATCGTACCGGGAAAACCCCGTCGCATAGGCAAGCGTTGAATGTGCTGAGCAGCAAGTCAGGACAATGGCGATAGACGAACCGCAACACCTCAGCTGGAACACCATCTGGACCTGGAGCCTTCCTCGCTTTCGTGGAGAGGACCGCCTCCTCCAATTCCAGCTGTGTGAAGAGTGGGCACTCTACTGCTGTTTCAGCGTGGACAGCGTCAACACGGACGGGATGGGGGGGAAGAGTCCCCGCACTATCGCGTCCATCTTTTCCGCGTCATGTATACAAGGCTTCCGTAGGGCACCAAGTTTCCCCATGACCAGCTTGTAGCCAAGGCGCCACGGATCCTTGTTCACATTGTCCACTAGGTCTTGCCAGCAGTGAGCCTTGCTACTGTTGATCAATTTGCGAAGGCATTTCCTCGCCGACTTATATGCTGCCACCTGGTTGGTCGGTCTCGTACATCGGCGAATGTTCTGCCGAGAGGTACCTGGTAGATTCGAGCAAATTAATGAATGTAGTCACGTCACTTTCAGATGTTGATCATGCTTGGTGGGTTCTCGGGGTTTCGAGTAAATTCATTTTGTTGATGTTCTTAATGGTTGTGAAAACAATTGCGACAGTAACTCGCAGAATTCTTTGTACATGTAACACTGCCCCCACATCAGTTCTTTTCGCCCCGAAAAGATATGCCGCTAGTTGTAGTCAATTCTCCCTGGATGTAATATGGGGGAAGATGGTCCAGGTGCACGATTTTCATTTTGGCTCTCGGCTTACGACGTTCCTGTATTCGGTATACGATGTCGTTGATTCGCTTTGTAACTCGGTATGCTCCCTCCCAATTATGTTGCAACTTTGGAGACCTACCCTTTCGCCGTTGCGTGTTATATAGCCATACCAAGTCATCTTGCTAGAAGCCAGTAGAATTTGTTTAGATCATACCTGGTCTTCATGCGGTCAATAGCCGATTCGAGGTGTTTTCGCACTGTCCGATGTATCTGGTTCAACCGTTGTCTTAGCTCACTTGCGTACCCCGACATGGTTTGGGGTTTCTCGGGGGGTGTTCCGAACTTTATATCAGCTGGCAGACGAATAGTCTTTCCAAAAATGACTTTCGCTGGGGCTTAACCCGTCGATGCATGTTTGGCAGCTCGGTACGCCATCAAAAATAGTGGAATGTGTCGGTCCCAGTCCCTTTGGTTCTCGTCAACCATCTTGGCCAGGTGTTTATTGAGAGTGCCATTGAAACGTTCGACCATTCCATCGGATTGGGGATGCAGCGGTGTTGTCCTCGTTTTCCCTATTCCCAGTAGTTCACACAATTCGCTAAAAACTAGTGATTCGAAGTTTCGACCTTGATCTGAAGTAGTTTACGAGGTACGCCGTACCCACTGACCCAATTCAATACTAGCTGTTCAGCTACAGTAGTTGCTTTCTGGTTGGGAATGGGGTAGACCTCGGGCCACTTGCTGAAATAATCGGCCACAACCAGCGTGTATCGATTTCCCCATTCGGGCTCCGGAAAGGGACCTGTGATGTCAACAGCAATCCTTTCAAATGGCACACCTACGTTATAGGTTTGCCTTTGTCCTTTCAGTCGCCGCTTTGGACCTTGGACGGAAGCGCAAATCGTGCATCTACGGCACCAGTCCTCTACATCTTCTCGAGCGTGGAGCCAGTAGAACCTTTCCCGCAATTTCGCTAAGGTCTTGTTAACACCAAGGTGGCCTCCCGAGGATCCTTCATGCATTTCCTTAATCACATCGTGGATTCGGCTTTTGGGTAGTATAGTTTGCATCCTTTGGGAGCTGCCCTCCGCCGTTTCCCATTTCCGCTTGAGTACGCCACCCTCCACCTGAAGGGAGTTCCATTGTACCCAATAGCTTTTCAGGGTTGCGCCATGCATTGAAACGTCCTTCCACTCAGGTCGCCCAGTCGTCTTCTTCCATACGAGCAATGGTCCGATGTCTACATCGGTTAACTGGGCGTTTCGAATCTCCTCCGATGACCAACCTTCATCGAATTTGGCCGTTATAAATCGCAGATCAACGGGCGGTTCCTTTTCCTCAATCCGTCGGCAATGCTTGCAGTTAGCTGGACATGGATGACGAGATAGGGCGTCAGCATTTTCATGAACTCCACTCTTGTGAAGTAGTTGATGTCTCACTAGGTCTGGTCGGATGATCGATCGGGTTGCACTACTGTCGCTTGTTATGGTGCAGTGTTCATCGTCAACTTGACCCGGACGGCCTAAATCTGCTTCTCCGCGATGCAGTCTTGACACGGTGACGGGGGTGCTAGGGACGTCGATCCTCCTAGCCAACGTCCGCCCGACGAAGTTGGCCCCTTCGGTTTGATGGGCTTCCATTCTAGGCTCCTGAATCGGCCTGGATCTCCACCACCCTGGGCAATAGCTCTGTCTTCTTCCCATCTTGCAGTCTCTTTGCAGGTGCCCTTTTTCCCCGCAATTCCAGCATCTTAACGCACCATTCACCTGCAGCTCTCGCTCAATTCCCACGCGCTCACACCTGCAATCGTCTGCCACTACCTCGCGAACCCAGGCAGTGGTACGAGTCACATTTTTCGCTGACTCAAAGCTTAAACTATAAGCCAATGCATCCTTGACCGTTTGCTTTTGAACTAAACGCACGGCTTGTTGCAATTCTTGATCCTTTAAGGCGCTGATGAATGCTTCTGTTGCTTCGTCATCTCGATGTTCTGGGTCGTACGCTGGGTGAGCCAAAAGTGCCAGTCGCTCAATGTCTTGGGCTAGCTGCTGTAAAGTTTCGCCAGACTTTTGCATCCGATGCCATAGCTGTGACCGGTAAATCTGCTTCAGATGGTCACCTTCATAACGCATGTCGAGCGCATTCAATATAGCAGCCGGGTTTGAGTGTAAATCAACGGGAATAGTCTGCAAAAGCTCGGCAGCTGGGCCTCTTAGAGCAAGAATTAATGCAGTTGCTCGTTCCAGCTCACTCCAGTGATTTGCCCTAGCAGCGGCTTCAAACTGGGCTTTGTAAATACTCCACACCGTTTGCCCGTCGAATATTGGTGCTTTCACATTTCTGGATGAGCTTTGCGCTGCGGTTGTAGGCGTGGCTGGTGAGGTGATTACTACTGCCTTCCCTGCTTCCAATTCCTTTTTCACTTTTTCCATCTCATTGTTGATTCTCTCCTCGACCTGGCTGACCTTTTCCTCGACCAGCTAAACCTTTTCCTCGACGCATTTAATTTGCGTGTTCAGACTACCGAGCTCCGCTTTTATTTCTGTTGTTTGTTTCTGGTAATCTGCCTTGATTTGAATCGCTTGTTGGTCCAGCTTCGCTGATTGTTCTTTTAACTTCCCTGATTATTCATCTAGCATCGCAGTCAGACTGGATGACATCAGCATTAACATTTGCATTAGCGCATTTTCTGGCTCCTTTGGTTTTGGTGTTTCTACTTCTCTACCTTCTGCGCCTTTTTCCGCATCTGAGAGCTCACCCGAATCCAGATTCACGCCTTCCGACTCGATCGCGTCACGCAAGCGTGCAATCAGTATGGCCTTTGTACCTTGTGTGGCCAGATTCCGCTGTTCCAACTCCTCCTTGAGCTCCGATATGGTCAATTGATCAATTGGTGAAAGTTTCCTAGCATTTTTATTGTTTCGGTTATTTTTCCAGCAGTTTCCACGTTAAACTTCACTATTGTGCACTTTAAAAATGTTTAAACGGTTTCACTTCCAAAATTTTCTTTCTCACTTCTTGACACCACTGTCGCGTGTAATGGTTCGCGGCCAATAATTTTAATGTTCCGGGAAAGTGAAAACGCAATGTCTTTTAAATTAAATTAAAAGAGTTTATTAAATTACTTACAAATGCACAAGCACTTATTTGATCTATTTCACAATTTTAATTTTCACTATTAAAATCTAACTTCCACTTTTCCATAAATTTCTATCGTAATTGTCTTCTAAGATCACTTCACAATCAACGAAAATCACATTTCTATTACTCGAACAATATCGCTTTCCACACACTATCGCAGTTTTTATCGCGGTCGAATGAATGAGCTCTTATATAGGGGTCTACCTATTCAACCCATTTCTCGTACATTGGCGAATGTTCTGTCGAGAGGTAACTGGTAGATTCGAGCAAATTAATGAATGGAGTGACGTCACTTTCAGATGTTGATAATGCTTGGTGGGTTCTCGGGGTTTCGAGTAAATTCATTTTGTTGATGTTCTTAATGGTTGTGAAAACAATTGCGACAGTAACTCACGGAATTCTTTGTACATGTAACAATATTAAGCTCCCAGTTCGTGCCAATGTACGTAGGGTATACGGGTATTGTAACAAAATTGGTACAGTATCGATTTGGCAAACACCACGATGTAGCACATTGTGTGGCAAAATTAAATGGGCTGTAAATCTTTCCTCCCAGCAGATACCCGAAACCACTCAATTCCTGTATGATACCACTGTTACTTACTCTGTCAATCAAGCTAGATCAGTATTCTCAACGAAATCAAATAATCACATTGTCATTTCAGCTGAGCAGACGTGTGTGCATTCGTGCGTGAATTCTAAATGGCGGAGTTAGTGCAATCGAATGTGGAATACAATCAAAGAGCGGCGGTTATTGAAGGTCTTCGGGTCTGGACGGCCGCCAACACAAATTATAAGGTTTTTCGGGTATCTGAAATCCAGAATTTACGATATTTCTGAGAAACAAATCTTGGTGTCATGAAATGGGACCTTCGGCTTACGCAGCAAGCGCTTTAACCACCACACCACGCATACTACTCTATGGCGACGCACACGTTAACGTTTCGTTGCCGCAACGGCACCGCAAATGCAATAACAAATTTATGTCTGGCAACGCTCCAGCCTCATGTATATCTTCCTACATGATTAGATACTGTTTGGAACGCATTTGCGGTGCCAATGCGGGGCCGCAACGTTTAAAAAATTCTCGTGTGCATCGGGCCTTAAGCCTACTTCCAATTCAAAATACATGGGGTACTAAACGCGATAGCTTTGGTTAATCAATATATACCTTAGCAATTCTGCTTAATCAGGCAGATCTTAATAAAACAATAAAATCCCCTGAATTTCATGTTGAAATGGAACCAAAACCGAAGGTGTCATTTTAAAGTTACCTCCAATCGAATATCAATTATTGCCACCTCCCTGAAGGTTGAACTTAAAAGCATTTACTTTGAGTCTTCAAAATGATAATTTGCCGCTTTCAAGATGCGCTTTACCTTCAAGCCATTTAATATAACATTCATAACTATTTCCCATGAATATTGTAGTGATTTACAAGCATCTTTAAGTCGCGGCAGTATCTTAAAACATCTAACATAAATAGCATACACTTTTACAAAGTGCTATTTCCTTTCCAAAAAACGAGAGAAAAATACAAAATGCTCAAATGGATGGCTAATAAGTACCCATTCGCAAAAGTCTCCAAGCAATTAGGCAAGAATTTAACGGTATTGACATTTCATATTTTCAAGCTAAGTAAGTTCATTTCGAGTATCTTTTCCAAGTGAAAGGTTTTTATCTGGGCTTACTTCCCACTGTGTAAACGTGCGGAAGAGGAAAGCAAAGAAGTAATTTTCGATCACAAAAGTTACTTTAACTTGGATTTCTGGATTCGTCTTAATAATAATCTACATTAGGAGGAACAAATGAGCAGTTAGTTAGACGATAAGTCCCAATAATCTTTCTAAAATAAAGAACAGTTTTAAGATACTCAATTGTAGTAATAGTAAAGAATGTAATTTACTCCATTACTGTAGATAATTTGGACCCCCTCTGGCGTTTTGAGTGCTTAGACACTATTACCGCATGAATGGAGTCAATGACTCCTTGAATGTGCTCGTACTTTAGTTACAAATTTTTTTCCTAGTAAAGCTAAATTTCAAGATACGTTTTTGTGGAAATCTTGGAATACATTTCAACATTCCATCACAAACAACGTCATGTTGCGATATTGGCGTACATTCATTTACACTCAACGTAAACAGTTGAAAAGGCTTCAAGTCAACGTAAGACGTGCAAATTTGAACCTTCCGTTTCGTAATTTTTGCTAATTCATCTTCTTTTGGTCATTAGCCGTCGTAAATTAGGACAAATGTCAATCATTTTCCGCTCAGAAAAATAAAAACCAGCAACTTGAAGCACAACTTCTCCACCTTGCAAATTTAGTAGAACACCGTATTGCAAAAGAGAAAAGATAAATTCTCAGAAAAGATTTACTGTTCTCAACATACCTAGTAGAAAAAAAAGACTTTGAAGATATTAATCTTTTAGTAAACATAAATTTTCATTGTTATTTCTAATTTCCATAAAATTTGATGTTGGTTGTATGTTAGTCTGCATGATGGCCGTAGTCGGGGAAGGTGATTAAGGCGAATGGTGGATGAGATAAAGTTTCTTTTATGAAGACATTACCGCTAGTTTAGAATGTAAGTAGTTAAAGATTAAGATGGAGAAGAGATCATTATTGGTTGCTTTTCTGAAATAAATGGGATATAGTTAGCATTTTGCTTCAGGCATTTCGAGACTGGACAGTTGCTAATAAAGTGAGAGATTAGCAGAGAAGAAATAGAACCGGTCAGCTAGAGTTATGACCGCGAAATGAACAGGTTCCTGGTAAAAAAAGCTGTGCTGTGTCTTTGACACCATTCGCGGTTTCTTTACCTGTCTAGTATAGGATTTTTCTTGTTCCCAGCTCTTGATTATGCAAATTAATTACTTTTTAATATCAGACTAATTTTGTATATTGTGATTTTACTAAAAATAAATTCTAATTAGGATCTATTTAATTCTAAATGTTTCTTATAACAAAATATTTTGTCTCAACTTTTTACATAAAGGGTGGTTCAGCCATAATGCATGATGTTAATTTTGAGTCAAACCTTAACGTCAAGTGTTTCGCCAAACTTAATATGCCATTTCTTTGTCTCAATGTTTGACAAATTCAACGTTGGAGAGGTACACAATTGAGCAGCGCGTTAAGGTTGCTGAAGCCTTTTACGAACATTGGCGTTCAAATCAAAATGCATTTTGTGCTCTTCGTGATTTTTTTGGTCAGCATAATCGACCAAATGTGTCCACAATCGGGAGAATTGTGCCCAAATTTCAGCAAACTGGGGCTGTTGGAAATGTAAGAACACCTGTACATGCTCGCCCAGTTCGTTCTGCGGAAAGCATTGCTGTTTTTGGCGATAGTGTGGCAGAAGAGCCGTCAACCTCGACTCGTCGTCGTTGCCCAACAACTCAACGTCTCACGAACATTTGAGTTTACACGCTTACAAGGTTCAATTGACTCAAGAGCTGAAGCCTCCTGACCATTTCAAGCGTCGGAAGTACGCCGAATGGTTGGTTGAACAGACAAAAGGGAATGGTGATGTAGTAATCGAGCAGTCGCACAAGCAAACTGCTCGAAAACCTTCCTAACAATTACCCGAAATTTAATTGCAGATCTGGGAAAAATTCCGATACTTCCATTCATACTTATAAATTATAAAATATTTTTTATATTATTGCTATTAAATGTAAATTTTATATGATTTTCTTCTTTATTAAATTTAAATGTTTCATTTTAATTATATTCTTTATATTTAATTTTTTATTCTTAATTAAAATCTTTTTCATTTTTCTTTAAATATGTTAATTTTTAACAATTCAAATCTGCAAATTAAAATTTCGGACATGAGGACACTGATGTAGTGCATCTGATCCGTGTATTGCATTGCCGAATGCAATCTAACTCGGTTGAGCGAGCAGCTGGACTCGATTTAGAGTTGTGATACAGGGAAATTATGAAAGATTTGGACGGATCGCGGAGTCCACTTAAGATCGCGTAAGCGCAAGCACGCTGGGGATTCTGCCTACCAGCTAGCTTAAGAAGAAAAAGTAAAGCTGATTGTGCTTGCTAGCATATCGTATCGTGTCTTTCTGTTCCGAATACAAAGCAAAATATATTTTCAATTTATTAAGATCGCGAAGTGAAATTTCCGATCGTTAGATATTATTGATGTAAAACGTTGATATTTTAAATTCAAAATTATGTTCCTTTAACCTAATGCTACAACTGACGCTTGTCACTCTGTTCACTTCTGCCAATCTGTCTGTAAATAAACATTGTGTTAAAACGTTGGCTAATTAAAATCATATTATTGTCTATAAAATAATAACATGGTAGCAGAGCGTAGTTCAATTTGAGTGGCCAACGTTTTTTTAAGAAGATCGAGCAAAATAAATAGTGTTTTTCGAAGAGATTGCCTCGAAACTTGAAGGTGATAATTGATGGAATTTTAGTGACTGACAATCATGGTATTGAGAAGTTAAAAGGTTCGTAAAACTAGAATATTTGGAAGTTCATGGTGCGCAATTTATTGCGAGCAACTGAAGGAGCATACGAAGTGAGTACTGGAGAGTTGTTTCAACCGGTGCTGGCGGCTAATGCTAATGTGGCTGCGAATGACGCTCACAATGAGGCAATGAAAATTTGGGATAAGGCAGATCGCGCCGCTTGTCAAATCATCATCAAGACAATTGATTCGAGTGTCATGACTTTGCTCATCAGATGTGGAACAAATTGCATTGTATTTATGAACAACAAACAAGGCAAGCCGTTCATTCAGTTCTGACTGAGTTTTTCAGTTTTGACATGAATTTAGCGGATGATATGATAAGTCATATTGCTAAATTTGAAGGTTTGATTCTACACATGCAGCAGTTGAAAGTTAAGCCCGACGAGTCAGCTTTGATAGTCAAGTAGCTGGAAACGTTGCCTGACAGTTTTGAAAGTTTCAGGCAAGCTTTTTGGGCCAGGTCGGATGATCAGCAGGCCTTCGATAACCTGATCAACGTGTTGACATCTGATGAGCACAGGCGGAAACTTCGACAAGATAAGGAGAACAATCTGACGGCACTGATGGCAACCAAGTTGAAAATCCAGTCCAAAGGTGCAAGTGGAAGTCAACAAGGTGCAGCTGGTAAGCAGGCCAAAGATGATGTCAAGTCCAACCAGAAGGGGAAGAAGTCGGGTGCTACGCTTGTCACGGAACTGGTCATTTGCTGTGTGAGTGAGGCTAATTTGGTAGTCAAGGACTCTCTTCAAGGCTGGCATGAGCGTTTAGGTCATCAGAATAAAAGACATGCTGTGAAGATACTCAAGAATCACGAAATTGAAGTACAACAGGACGGCGAATTCTGTGGATCTTTGTAGAAGGTAAGCAATATCGAGAACCGTTCAAGTCACGTCAACAGCGTTCATCTGCTAAAGGAGAAGTAATCCATGCTGATGTCGTTGTTTCACTTGGACAGGAGTCTATTGCTGGTGCCAGGTTTTTTGTCTGCTTCACGTGTAACCATTTAAGATTTCGTATGGTTTACTTCTTGAAGGAAAAATCTGAGGTGTTTGACAAGACCAAAGAAATGTTGCATCTGGTGAAGACTCAACGAGGTCGACCGGTAAAGGTGTTTCAGTGTGACGGAGGAAAGGAAATTGACAACAAGAAGATGCGAGAACTCATCGATTCCGAAGGTACGAAGATGGTGATTACGAATCCTTATACGCCTCAGCAGAACAGTTGTGCTGAAAGATCAAACCGGACAATTGGTGAGCTAGCACTAACCATGCCTGTTAGCAAGGATCTGCCGAAGTTTCTGTGGGCTGAAGCTGTCAACGCTGCGGTTTCCATTCTCAACCGAACTAGTCCAAGCTCTGTAGAGGGTAAAACTCCGTACGAGTTGTTCGTTGAGAAGAGTGTTCACTTGAACAGGTTTCATATTTTTCGAGCCACCTGCTGGGCGATGGTGCCTAAAGAACGTCAGAAGGAGTGGGATGCTACAGGCGTCGAAGCAGTTTTTGTTGGGTACTCGGAAGACATTGATGGTTTTTGTATGTGGAAGAAAGATACAAAGCAGGTGATCCGAAGTCGTGAGGTAGTTTTTGGTCCAGAGTATTCCTCTAAAGTTCTAGCTTTGTTTCCTGTTGGCGAAATTGAAGGTCCTGTCGAGTCCCGCAATTTTCCCAAAGTCCTGAACTCACCTTAAGCTCCGCACGTGCCTGAGGTCCCGGATCCTGTGTTGCCAGTCGTTCCTGCTGAACCGCAAATTGAAGAAACTCCTAAGGCTACAAAAGACACCCCTCAACGACGTCTGCGAGATAGAAGTAAACTTCAGAAACCTGTAAAATTGAGTGAAATGTTTCTTGCAGAGTTAGAAGAACCTCGAGACTACAAAGAAGCCATGAAGTCGGGTAATCGTGAACACTAGAAGGCTGCGATGAAAGAAGAAATGTCTTCACTGCAGGAAAATTCAACCTGGGTTTTAACGGGAAGGAAGGAAGACAATTGCTGGGTCTATCGTATCAAACGAGATGCAGAAGGGAAGGCTTGTTGCTACAAAGCTAGGCTTGTTGGGTAGGGTTATAGTCAACCAGAAAGTATTGATTATCATGAAACTGTCAATCCCGTAGCTCGATTTGATACTATCAGGGCGATTCTAAGTGTTGCTGCCAAGGCATTTCTAAACGGTATTTCTAAACGGTGTTTTGAATGAAGAAATATACATGCATAAACCTGAAGGTTTTGAAGATGGTTCTGGTCGTGTGTGCAGGTTGATTAGAAGTCTCTACGGACTGAAGCAATCTCCAAGGTGTTGGAACAACCGGTTCAAGGAGATTCTTATCAAGTTTGGTCTCGTCCAGAGTGAAGCTGATCCATGTCTTTCCTTTTGTATGTCTGGTGAAGATAAACTGATCATTGTCTTTATGTTGATGATGGCCTGTTTGCTGCAACACAGAAGCGTGTGATTCAAGAGTTCCTGAGGAAGCTGGAGATGTAGTTCAAGTTCACACGTGAACCGCTTGGCTGTTTCCTGAATATGCTCATTGAACGTTATTAAAGCTGATTGAGTTCAGCGTGTTTTTGTATTGGAGTGTACAGACGCAAGACTTTCGTGCGTAGCTGTACTCGACGTAGCAACCGAGCACGACTCAGTTTTCTTTATAAATACTCGAATGACGTTGGTTAAGTCAGTTCGTCTCGATCGCTCCAGTAGCACGCACGCAAATAAACGTCTCAATATTAAAAAATAAAATAACAAAATTTCTAAACTAAAATCAACGTTTATTTATTCACCCAAACTTGTTCTCCCATTCCTGGTCTAACAGGTTATAGGCCCAGTTTACGTAGTAACTGTGAAAATTAGGAGAACAAAAAAAGTGGAAAAATTAACTCGACGAGTCCCACATGGCGCGGAACGGAGGTCGGCCATTGTTCGGTTGTGTCGAAGTTTACGAGAGCGAAAACGTGCGGAGTGTAAATCGAATCCGTGATGTCAGTCGGCATCTCAGTAAAGGGCGTGAAGCCATTTCACGGAACGAATTTTCAAGGCTGGAAAGCGCAAGTAAATGCTTTATTTGCGATGAATGATGTTCTCGATGTCGTCGACGGCACGAGGCCGGAGCCTCCTGCTGGAAACGGACAAGCGGCCGCGTTGAAGAAAAATATAGAGGACGATGCAACGGCAAAGTTTATAATGCTGTCGAATCTCGACGAGACGCAACAGGTGTGTGTATTGTCCTGCGTTTCTGCGAAAGGAATGTGGTATAAATTGTGCCTTATTCATGAACAGAAAACCGCAACAAATAAACTAGGTTTGCTACAAAAGTTTCACGCGTATCGAATGAGTGAATCGGATACGGCAGTTCAACATGTGGCGAAGGTGACAAACATGGCGAGTCAACTCAAGGACGTCAGCGATGTCGGACGCTACGACAATGGCAAAGATACTCGCGAGTCTCACCACGAGGTTCAGCACGCTGCAAGTAGCATGGGACAGTGTGGATCCGGTACGGCAGACTCTCGATAACCTCCAGGAACGGCTGATAAGAGAGGACGTAAGACTCAACGACGAAGAAGAAACGTCAGAAGCGCTGGCTGCGACAGCCCAAAATCGTCGTTCGCGAGGAACGAAAAGTGCTAAAAATAAAAAGACTGAAAATAAAAAAACTGAAAATAAACAGGACATGAAGGAAGTGCAGTGTTACAAGTGCCAAGGCATGGGACATTTCGCGAGTCGCTGCCGAAACAAGCGAAAGCCACGCGATGGCGCCGAAAAAACACGTGACTGTGCATTCGTAGGTAAAATGAGCGGTTCGGTTGCGTCGGGCTTCAAAAGTGCGGGAACCGCGAAGGTGCTGTGGACAAAGACTCAAGTGATGAAGGCCGATCAGAGCGATGTCTGGCTGATCGACAGCGGCGTATCGCGACATCTAACTCACCGACGTGACTGGCTATCAGACTACAAGTCGGACAATATGGGTGCTACAGTATCGCTTGGCGATAATCAAAACTGCAATGTCGCCGGTGAAGGCACAGTGAAAATTAAAAACTTGATCGATGGAGTGTGGCAAGATATGAAAATCGAAAATGTGCTACACGTGCCAAAGTTACGGAAAAATCTGTTCTCTGTCGGAGTATGTACTAAAAAGGAATTCCAAGTGCGTTTCGAAAATAATCTAGTTATCGTGGCGCGTGACAGTGAAGTACTTGCCACGGGAATGAAGCAAAACAATGGCGTGTACAGAATGTTTTTCAAGGTCGCGAAACAAGGGAGCAACGCAGAAGCCAATGTAGTTGCGACGAATTTAACCGTGTGGCACGAGCGTTTGGGACACGTTGGGAAGCGTGCAATTCGTGAATTAGCGGAAAAAGGACTCGTGAGTGGCGTAACATTTACAGACAAAAGTGATGTTTTCTGCGAGCCGTGCAGTCTAAGAAAAGCGCACAGGTTACCCTTTAATAAGAAAATGGAGCGCGACAAGAAAAGAAAGCTAGGTGAAAAAATGCACTCAGATGTCTGTGGGCCCATGTCGACGAACTCGGTCGGAGGATCAAGGTTCTTTTTGACATTCAAAGACGAAGCAACAGGCTACAGGCACGTCTATTTCACGAGAAAGAAATCCGAAGTATTCGAAAAATTCAAAACTTTCGAGAAAATGATCGAGAACAAATTTGGAAGAAAAATGAAGACTCTTCGCTCCGACAATGGTCGAGAATTCTGTAACGAAGAAATGGACAAATATCTTGAGGAATGTGGCATCAGACGAGAAACAACAGCGCCGTACAACCCGGAGTAAAAGGGAAAAGCCGAGCGCATCAATCGGACGATTGTCGAAAGTGCCCGTACAATGATAATCGCGAAGAATCTTCCACTGACTTTATGGGCAGATGCAGTAAATTGTGCAGTGTACGTATTAAATCGAACCGTATGGACGTGTGGCACCGTAACTCCGTACGAAGCGTGGACTGGGAAGGTTCCGAACCTAAAGCATCTCCGAATCTTTGGATTAGATGCATACGTACACACTCCGAAACAATTCACGCAAAAATTTGACGCTCGAGCAATCAAGAAAGTTTTTGTTGGATACACGGAAGAGTCAACGAATTACCGGGTATACGATCCTGAAAAGAAAAAGGTCAGCGTTGTTCAAAACGTCGTATTCAACGAGAAAATCGGGCCGCCGTCGGTAGAAGCAAACGAGAAGGAAGATGAATATGAAATATTTCTTCCAATGAACGAGGCACGAGAAGATAACGAAGGACATGAAATCCACGAGGAAGAAGAACACGAGAACAACGGTGAGGACAACGTCGACATCAGAGAACGAGAAGAAGAAGATCACAACGAAGACAACGCACAAGAGAACGAGCAAGAAGAAGAAGATCGCGAAAATCGAATAGTCCTGCGAGATCGAAACGCAATTCAAACTCCGAGAAGGTATCGACACTATGCAAATGTAGCCAAATACGTGATTCCATTGACATACGAAGAAGCAACAAAGCGCACTGAAGCCACGCAGTGGGCAAGTGCGATTCATGACGAATTTAAAGCGCATGAAGAAAATCGTACGTGGGAACTTGTAACAAAAACGCCGGACATGAGGCTAATCGATTCGAAATGGGTATTTTGCGTGAAGACGGATGTCGACGGGAAGTCACACCGCTTCAAAGCCCGATTGTGCGCGAGAGGTTTTCTTCAACGTGAAGAGATTGACTTCAAAGAAACATTCTCCCCAGTCGTGAGACATGACTCACTAAGGATTCTGCTGGCAACGATAGCAGCGAAAAGTCTCAACGTAGTGCAGTTCGATGTTCAAATTGCATTTTTGTACGGGAAACTTGAAGAAACAATCTTCATGAAAGTTCCGGAAGGACTGAAGCTGAAAGAAGATGCAAGAAACGTCGTATGCAAGCTCGAGAAGTCTCTCTACGGGCTTAAGCAGGCTCCACACTGTTGGAACCAAAGATTTACAAAGTTTCTGAGTGAATTTAACTTCAAAAAATGGGAAGCAGATAAGTGCGTGTTTACCGGGAAGTTTAAAAACGACGAAGTATATCTGGCGCTGTTCGTCGATGATGGGCTGGTAGCCTCAGACAATGTAGAGACACTTAAGAAAATCATTCAACGATTAAGCGAAACGTTCAGAATTACGATCGGAGATTCTAACATTTTTGTCGGAGTACAGATTGAAAGAGATAGAGAAAAAGGAAAAATTGTAATTCACCAGAGCGCGTACACAAAGAAAATAATCGAAAAATTCGGAATGGTGGACGCGAAAATGGTAAGCGTGCCGGCGGATCCGCACGCAGCACTGACCCCGGTCGTAGACAGCGAAATAAAAATAAACAACGTGCCATATCGCGAAGCAGTAGGCTCTTTAGTTTTTCTAGCAGCCGTTTCGAGACCAGACATTGCTTATGCAGTAAATGCAGTCAGTAAATTCTTGAACGAGCACGATTCATCCCATTGGCTGGTGGTTAAAAGAATATTCGCGTATCTGAAAGGCACGGTTAACTATGACATCGAGTATCAAAGCGGCGGTAGCGAAGCAAAGCTGATAGGTTTCTCAGATGCTGACTACGCCGGAGATGTAGAGACGCGGAGGTCGACGACCGGGTCTGTATTCTGTCTGTCAAACGGAGCCGTAACATGGTCGTCACAACGACAAAAACTGGTGACGTTGAGCGCAACAGAAGCCGAGTACGTAGCTGCATCGGCAGCTGCTCGGGATGTAGTCTGGATTAGAAAATTGTTGTCGGACATCAGATGTCCTTGTGATAAAGAAACAACGCTTTATGTTGATAATCAAAGCGCAATCCAACCAGTCAGAAATCCAGTTTTTCACAAAAGAACCAAGCATATAGATGTTCATTTTCACTTTATTCGCGAGAAAGTGAACGAAAAAGAAATTGTTGTTGAATACGTTTCATCTGCAAATCAAAGAGCAGATATATTTACAAAGGCGCTGCCGCGAGATCGCTTCAAGGATCTATGTTACAAGCTAAACATGATAACAGCAAACGAGAAACACTCGAAAGGCGGTAGTATTAAAGCTGATTGAGTTCAGCGTGCTTTTGTATTGGAGTGTACAGACGCACGGCTTTCGTGCGTAACTGTACTCGACGTAGCAACCGAGCACGACTCAGTTTTCTTTATAAATACTCGAATGACGTTGGTTAAGTCAGTTCGTCTCGATCGCTCCAGTAGCACGCTCGCAAATAAACGTCTTAATATTAAAAAATAAATAACAAAATTAGTAAACAAAAATCAACGTTTATTTATTCATCTAAACTCGTTCTTCCATTCCTGGTCGAACAAACGTGAAGAAGATGGTTCAATCCGGTTGAGTCAGAAGGTGTACGGGGAAAATCTTCTTCAGAAGTTCAACATGGCAGAAGCCCATGCTGTTTCAACGCCCATTGACAAGTACGTGCAGTTGGAAGAGAAAACTGGTTTGAGAACATCGGCTCCTTACCGTGAAGTTGTAGGATGTTTGATGTACTTAGCTGTGGCTACTCGTCCTGACATCGCGTTTGCAGTCAATTATGCTTGCAGTTCTTGGAAGATCCAGAAGATGTCCACTGGTTGCTAGTAAAGAGAATCCTCAGATACGTCAAAGGGTCTACGTCAGTGGGTATCAGGTACGAGGTTGGTTCCAAAGGCAGTGTCTTGAAGGCCTTCAGTGATGCAGACTCTGCTGGTCAATCGGATACTCGTCGGTCTGTTAGTGGAATCGTTTTCATGCACAGTGGAGGACCGATATCCTGGGCTAGCATACGTCAAGAGTGTGTGTCTCTATCCACAACTGAGGCTGAGTATGTCGCTGCGAGTGAAGCTGCCAGAGAATCTGTGTAGTTGTCTCGACTGTTCGCAGAAGTCTCTCCCTTAGACAACATTCCAATTCTTTTTGTGGACAATCAAAGCGCAATCAAGTTAGCGAAGAATCACGAGTTCCACAAGAGGATCAAACACATTGAAGGGAGGTACCATTTCATTCGAAAGAAATTGCAGGATGGAAAGTTGAATATTCAACATGCTTCAAGTGATCAACAACTCGCTGATATTCTGACGAAGCCGC
This sequence comes from Odontomyia ornata, assembly GCA_963969285.1. NCBI lineage: Eukaryota > Metazoa > Arthropoda > Insecta > Diptera > Stratiomyidae > Odontomyia > Odontomyia ornata. The sequence continues at coordinate 287,341,553 of OZ017740.1, read as the reverse complement.
TGCCACGTCTAAGATTTGCTGATCTACGTTCTGCCCTTGGAATGATCTGATTTTGAATTTAGTTTGTTAGTGAAAAATTGAAATATCGTGTTTTAGAGGAAGTATTGATGTAAAACGTTGATATTTTGAATTCAAAATTATGTTCCTTTAACCCAATGCTACAATTATCATTTGTCATTCTGTTCACTTCTGCCAATCTGTCTGTAAATAAACATTGTGTTAAAACGTTGGCTAATTAGAATCATATTATTGTCTATAAAACAATAACAGATATGTCGGCTAAATCAGAATACGAGTATAATGACGCAACGGGAAATGTGTGGTGTTAGAAAGGCTAGCAATTGTGTTTCGATCCTCGGGTAGTGCGAAGTTTCACCCTTGACCACTAATTTCCATAAATGGCTGATTGGACGCGATGAAGAGAAGTGAAAAGATTTGCAATATCATCATTGAAACATTTCACGAATGATGCAAATAGTACCTTTATCGTGAGAGGAGTGAATGGCTAGGACAGTGCTCCTTCTCTTAAACCATCTGTGAAAAGTTAGTGTTTAGCTCCCAGAAATAATCAGGCCTCCAAAAAAGAACGAGAAACTCGGAAACAACGGTAACGATATTCCAAAGTTAAAACTTATTGGTTATGTGATGGGCTCGAGTCTAGTGAGTTGCCAGCGTCACAATATTTTGCGACTAAAGGAGTCAAAGGAAAAAATTTTTAATCAGATAATTTATATTTGAAAAGTAGCTACAATGAAACTACTTGCGGATGAAATTGACCCATAACAGCTTGTTTCGTCATCATATATTATTAAGGAAGTTGTCTTATGTTCAGTGCAAGAGTCTCATATGGAATTTAACCGCACCTTCTCATTAATTGTAAAAATCGTTTCAGTTTGTTTATTAAAAAGATAACAAAATATATAGTTCATTATTTGTCAAAATGCATGCGCCATTGAATATTATGAGAAATGATAATTGAACTCAAAATTTAACGAGAAGGAGGTCGTAGTTAGATGCATTGCCGTAAATAATCTCGATTAAATCAATTAAGATTTACTTAGGACTTAGAACGGTTGTTTGTACCTGTTTACTTGTTTCAAATATTTTCGCAATAGCGTCGATGAATTTTGTAACGTAATTGAAACGAAATACGACTAGTAAAAAAATTGATAATACCTCCTCAATGAATTGACTTCCCACATATCAGCCTATATGAACATGAATTAGTTAAATGGAATAGAAAAAAAAGTGTGAGTAGAGGTATATTTGGTCTTTCTATTTCGCCGAACCGGACCGGTTATGGGACCCGCAACAATGGCTGGCCCCTCCACTATACTGAGCTAGCCGTCGGGTGAGCTCCTCCTTTTTTGTGCGATACAGGGGCTCTTGCCCGGGTAGAGTAGCCTTCCGCTCACGTGCCCTTTTATGGTATAGATTTATGTGATTCCATTGCATAATGGTATAACATAAATTGGTCACGTTTGTATTTCTCATTTGATGGAAAAAATCATGCAAATTATGTTTGGATGGGCTTTTCACTCAAATGGGAAATACATGGCCACGTCTACGTTTGGATCTTGATCCGGCTGGGAGGTTGCGAGAGGGCACTGCTTCCACCTGGATGCCCCACTCTTATTTGGGGACCATGGGTATCGTCGGTAATAACGAAGTCTCCTCATGTCCGTCTATTTTCGCAAGGCTTTATTTGTCCTCTGAACCAGCGAGTTCATAGTTCGTAGCCGGTTACCTCCTTTCTCGACTCCGGTCGATAATAAAAGAACCATTTCCAAATTCTTGGATGCGAAAAATGTTTTTGTAGTGGGTCCTGTGCTAGGGGGAGAGAACCCACTTCACGACACCGCAACGCTAGCCTGCTAGCACATTCACGCGTCCCCAGACAAGGCCAATCTCAGCGGATCTCATTATCCTCTTCCCCTGAGGCAGTAGACCATTGTTGCAGTCTTGTACGGACATATATCTACACCCTTCACTACAGTGACTTTATTAAAAAAATGATCTTCAGTGACAAGGCACACTTTTACTTCAGTGGATTCGTTAACAAGCAGAACTGCTGCGTTTGGACAAATGAGAATCCAAGAGTGATTGTTGAAAAGCCGATGTATCCACAAAGAGTGACTGGTTGGTGCAGTTTATGGGCTAGTGGCGTCATCAGGCTGTACTTCTTCGGAAATGAGGAGCAGTTACCGTGAATGGTGGACTCCTTGTGGCCAGAAATTGAGGTTGTGGACTTGGACGATATGTGGATGGTGCTACTTGCCACACAGCCAACGAAACAATTGCTCTTTTGCTCGAGAAATTCTATGGTCGTGTTATTTCACGTTGTGGTGATGTGAATTAGCCGCCACGATCATGTGATTTGACACCGTTGAACTTCTTCCTCTGGGGATATTTAAAAGAAAATGTATACATCAATAAGCCAACAACAATTTAAGAACTAAAGGATGAGATAATTCAGCACATTAACGACATTGAACCTCAATTTTGTCTCAGAATCATTGAAAATATGGACCATCGGATAGAAGTATGCCACCGTAGTATTTGGGCAAAATTTTGCTTTACACATAATTGTCATAGATCCTTCTATTATACTAAAAAATAATACATAATTCTCTGGAAACTTTTTGTTCTATTTACAATTTACATTGGGCGTTTTGGTTGGCCCACCTTTTACATTTGTTTTCTCAATATGTAATATATATTGGTAATTGGTTTATTTTCTTGCTATTTTCAATGCAGTAGGCTTAGGTTGCTCAATATAACATATAATCTAACATCTCGAATCGGGGGCTGCGTTCTGTAATTTCGATGAATTATTCTCGGTGATATAGTCAGACTAGCGTTTTATCGCCTTTCACATAAGTCTCCGTCCCTTTCTCGTACCGGGTCTGAAAACGGGTAAATGAGAGCTTCTTCTTCGTCTTCGTAGCGCAGCAGCCCCTCTCAGGCCTTTGCTTTCTACAACAAACGCCTCCAACTGTCTATATCCATTGACCACGTCTTCCAATTTCAAAATTCCAAGCAGCGATGAACTGCCTTCGTCGATCGATTCAGACCACCGTTTCCTAGGTTTCTCCACTGGTCTCCGGCCTTCAGTTCTCCCAACGAATACCTTTTTGGGATCCTTTGTTCGCCATACGATTCATGTGGCCAACCCATGGTAGCTTCCGCAATCTTACAATCGTTGAGACCTCCGGCTCGTCAAAAATTTCATACAGCTCATGGTTGTATCGAATTAGCCATTGGTCCACGTCTAGTTTCGCTCCAATTATTCGCCTCAGGACCCATCGCTGAAAGGCGTTCAATATATTTGCGGATGCTTGGGTTAGGGTCCATGTTTCACACCCACAGCATAACCCAGGTCTTATCACAGGTTTGTATACCTAGAGCTTTGTTTTCCTGTGTATGCAGCTGGTCTTCAAGATCGTCAAAACGGAATAAAATATTTTATTTGCGAGCTGTATTCTTCTTCGTATTTCGTGTCTTTCATTACCCGTTCTCGTTATTTTGGCGCCTTAATACACACATTTTCAATACTGTATACGCCAAGTGTGATACTTTGTGTATTTGAGGTATTTTACCTCGACTGCGCCATAAGCTTTGTTATATTCTCATTGCTTTGTAGCCCTACAAGTTTTGCTTCGCTGTCGAGTTTCAGGAAGAGTTCTTTGGCAGTTGTTAATGACCGTGACAGAATGTTGATGTCGTCCGCATAGGCTACTGCTTGGCTCGACTTGTGTAGTAATGTACCTCGTGTATCGACAGATAGTTTCCTTATGATGAACTCCAGAGCCAAATGGAATAGCAATAGGGCCAACCTTTAATCCGATATTTGTGTCAAAGGCATCGGTGAGTTTGTTATTGATGCAGACCTGGAAAGTCGTCGCCGACATTGTCATTTTGATGAAACGGACTAAACCTACCTTGGCAATAGTTTATTGCAAACTTAAATTGTAGACTAATGGTGAGGTATGTGGTCTGTTACTTTGCAGTTACGAGGACTACAAACAGTTTTTTTTAAGTACGAAATTCTCGTCAAGAGCCCTCCAAATGACATTGATATTCGTTGCGCCGGATTTTTTTTTTTTGCGGTTGGAAGAAGAATGTCATTTACGCACAGAGTTTGGGGCTTCCATGCTCGCGAGTGATGGGACTACCCACTAAACATCTCCCTTGTCAATCTGAGAGCCAAGTCTGAAACCGTTTGACATATTGCTTTGGGCCAGGTCTCGTTTTGCTACGCCATTAGCGCCTTCAAGCTGAGATCCCCTTCTAGCAGGAGGGGAGAGCGGGAGAGGAATGGCCAGACATACAATCCCTAAGCCTCGACTGCATAGAGTCCATTCTATAGCTTAGGACTGCCCCTACATAGTATGCCACATGGTTCCATTTGTCAACCAATCCAAGCATCACCGTGACTGTACTATCCAGACAAAGTTCTCCCGTCTCCCTGTAGAGGTCCCGTCGCAGCCTGTCCCAGTTTTTACAAGCAAGAAACTGTACTACTCTCCTAGGCAAAACCTACAGTCGGGAGACCGTGACTTACCAATGATGTGCAGGAAAGACTGAACACACCCATGCTCGCTCAAAAGCTGGGTCGGATAGAAATCAGTCTCACCACGCCTTTAATTTGGCCAAGGTCTCCCATCCGGCATGAGACGCAAAGTCCACCTTTCCTTCGTGCAATTCACCGAAGACTGTTGCCAATCGTTGAGCGAGTGCTGTCTCTCCTCGCGTCCTCTCCTCGCTTCGACGCAGATAAATAGCGCGGCCCTCTCTGGCAAGAAAGGAGACAGATCTCACACCTTCAATAACTCTCATCGCAGAGGCAGAGACTGTCGGATATGGAGATGTCATTCTCAGTACTCCTTCCTGTACCTGTGCCAAGTGGTTTCGGTACACCTCCTTACTGAGAGCGTTGGTCCATATTTCTGCCCCGTATAGTAGCATTGACCCTACAAGACTCATGAAAAGGCATCTTCTTTGGGTTGGGTCCTCCTTACGATGGTCATAAATCGAAGAAAAGTGGATACGCCCGAAGCAGCCTTCTAAGCCCTCACACTGATTTAATCTGAGAAACTCATCTTTGAGTCGATTAGTAGCCGCAGGTACTTTACCACTGGCTTCAATTCGATTAGTAGATCTTCAATACTGATCTTCCATACTCTAGGTATTGTCTTCTTTGTCAAGATGACTACTTCGGTTTTCCCCAGTGCTAGACTGAACCCGCGAGCAGTCTCACTTGGCGCACTTGCATACCTGGCCTAAGTTGTTTTTGTTCAACGGTGCGTCCAGTGACCAGAGCCGCAACACGGTCTACATAGCCGATCAAATGCGACACATCTGGCGTCTCCAGTATCAGTAGCCCGTAGGGAAATACATTCCAAAGGTCTGCACCAAGGATAGATTCCTGAGAAACAACCGCTGTTACATCCATCATTCGTTGGCCTTGTGTCGTGCCGTGAAGCAGGCTTTGGTCCTTCAGGTAGTCCCTCAGAAGTGGTATCAGATATTCTGGAACTTCGTAATGGTTTTTCAGCGTATGCAGAATATCCACCCATCTAGCGAAATTGAAGTCGTCCCTAACGTCGAGTGTCACAAACAGAACGAGCTGTCACTTGGTGTGGCTATGTGCCGCTGCTCACCGCCTCTGTAATCGTGTCAATAGTGGAGCGTCCTGCTTTAAAGATTGGCGGGGAAGAGTGCCCGCACTATCTCGTCAATCTTTTCCGCTCCATGTTTGCAAGATTTCTGTTGGGCAGCAAGCTTCCGCATGACTAGCTTGTAGCCAAGGCCGCACGAACCCTTGATCACATCATCCACTAGATCTTACCAAATACAATCCAATTGTGTATGTCCTTGATCCCAAGACGTGCCCAAGATTTGGTCTTGGATCAGCATCCTTGCAAAGAATACGGTGTGCCTCCTTTGTACGTTCTTTTCTTTATATCCCATTTCACCGCGTTTGTAACATAGGGAACTCCTTTCGAGTCCTTTGCATACTTTTGCGGTGAGACCATAGCCAAGGCATTTGAAACAGTGAAGAGGCGCTGCTCTTCGCCGTATGCTGCAGACGACCCACCCATTCTTACTTTGGCCTTATCCAGAAATTGTCCGGCATTTTTTTCGGTGAAGTCAATGATGGCCATGCGTTGGTCCCTATGGTTTTCTAGTGTCAGCTTCGCCTTGATCCTACCCACGCTATGGAGTTCCCTATTGAACCATTGTCCCTTATTTCGATCGTTGCTTTCGTTTCGAAGGGCTAACTGAAGCTCCTTCTAGGTCACAAACGTTCTTTTCCCCACTGGTGAGGTTTGCCACAATTTTGCGACTCTGTCTAAACTTCCCAGCATGGGGTTTACAAGTGTTATTTGTCCTATAATTCGACCATTAGGGAGAAGCGACCTAGTCGCACACACAGTCGAAATTGAAGGCCCGATCTTCTTCTTTTACCAGTCAGCTGTCTGGATGGTTGCGTAACGACATCTATCTTTCAGTCATTTAATTATAATGAAAATAATTTATTTTCAAATTCAGAGAATTTTTACTTTTGAAGTGTTGTCGTTGTTGTACTCATAGCGAACTACTTTCATGATTTTTTCGTATTTTTCGGTCCACAAGTTTCCAATCGCTTGGGGGGCTCGAACACGATGTTTTTGTCTTCTTCCGTTTCCCTTGCAAATTGCGTTATCAGTATTCAAAATTTAATAATTCGTATTTATCATCAAGACTTTTCACTTGATACTTTACCCGACTATGTCTCCTACATATCCTCATATGTTGTGATTTCCCTTAAAAGTCTTAGAATGTTTCGACTATCAAACTTTCATTGACCAGCAAGATTTGATGGCTCCTCTAGTTCCTGAGAAAATTTTCTGTGATTCACTGCCGAACGGACACATACCGGTTTTAAAAGTGTATGTAAACAATTTTTCTACGGAACCCGAAACCCTAAAAATATCTTTTTGACCATCACAAGTTACCCGTTCTTGCCTTTTCATGGCTGAGAGGCCACACAACGTGGTAAATGTAGTTATGTAGTTTGGAGATAGTAAGACTATCTCATTATCTTGATTGAATGTATCGGCACTCGTGAAGGTGATATGGTCAGTACCATGCTTTGGCCGTGTGTCCGTCCACCCATTTTCGATACGTTCTGATTTTAAACCAGTGCGTATGATAACTGAGCCGGCTTATAGTCCGTCCGAAGAATCACTCGAAACAAATTTTGCTATCACCAACGGGATTTGAACCAGGGACCTTCGGCTTACCCAGCGAAAACTTTAACTACTACCCTATGTGGACTACTAAATGTAGTTATACCATTTAAAAAAAAAATGTAGACCAGCTTCAATTTTACCGTTCTCGAGAGATTCAGCAAAAACTTTTAAAAATTCTCCTCTGAGATTTTCTGACATCTTTAGGATGACCTGAAATGTGGTGGACTTTATTGGGTGCTAGTCAGGGGTCCTTCCCTGCACATTTCAGAAACTTTTAAATCTTTGACTAAGTATTGACTTATGTCAGACGAGTTTGTGGAATAATTAGTTTTCCATTAATTTGTATGATTCGCTCTGTCAGCTAGTTTCAGCCACGCTAGGATCCAGTTCTCTGGAGTTCATTGAAGTCAAACAATATAGGCCATAGACAGTACTTAGATGGAAGCCACAATGTGCCGCGGTAAATTTTGATTTTTTTTAAATTTTTTTGACTAAAATAAGTCGTCTATTAGAGGTCAAAATTTAGCCGTCTTAAAACCGAGACAAAAATGATGTACTCCGGGATATCCATTAGTCATCCTTTCGCTGACAATAAGCTCAGTCTTAAAGATGCGTATACCTAAACTGCAATGACTTTTAAGCGTCCATTTGTTGTATTTGTGCTGTCTGGGGGCGAGAGAGGAGGGTACGATGAAAGGATCTTAATAAATTTGAAGTTGCCCTTTTTAAATTGAACGATTGGACATATATTTTGGTGATTTATCAAGTGCCCAGTATAAACTAAATTTATACAAAATTTTTGGTAACTTGATATACCTGTGTAGTATGTTTTTGCAAACCTACAAATATCTAAAAAATTTCATGGCATTTAAGAGTGCTCGGTTATTCTAGCCGTGAAATTTTTGCTAAGTTGGTTGCTAAATTTCGTTTCCATTTATGAATCGAAAGTAAATCGTGCAATGCACGACAATACGCCATAGGCCATATATAGAACATTGCATTCAAAGTCTCCCATATGAGTACTCATATGTATTATTACACACTTTTCGCCTCATTAGTGCTCTCGCAACCATAGATAAAAATTCAATGCATGTCTTTCGCAGAACAATACCTTTTCATTGTCTGCCTTTTTGCCAGTCAATCATGCGGTGCAACTTTCCCAATTATATTTTCCCCTAAAAATGATTTTCAAAATAACGATCTTCTGAAAATTCGAAAGTAAAACGCCGCACCGCCATCAATAAAGCCGTTAATAAATCGATGATAGTTCACTTCCTATTACGACACGTGAACTAATCTCATTATAACAATGCAATCAATATAAAATCAACTTGGCCACATAGTAGAGTTAGATGAAAAGAAGGTTTTTCATCTATTTTTCACGAGTTGCGGTGAAAAGTTCGATATGAGTATTCGCGACTGAATGTTAGATACTAGAGTACGACTACTAGTAGTCTAGCGTGGATTATTGTTTTGCACCAGTACGTGAGAGGTTGTTCAACTTTCCTTCTTGTCCATTGTACTCCTAAGTGTTGCTACGATTCATTCATTCATTTCTTCCTTCACTCGTTTTCCAAGTCACTACTTCTGTTTGGTTAAAAATCGATAATTGCAATGTGGTATTAACTGATTTAGAAAATTTTCTGATTTTTGTTTTTTTTTCTATTTTCGCGCTTATAAATTGGTTTTTGTTTTCTAGAAAATTTTCACCTATAAGTCAGCGGTGGAGTGATTAGTATGAAATTTCTAATTAACAACAACCGGATACACATATGATTAGTGGTTACATGTTACTTTCATTTGAACGCTTGAGACCCTTTTATTGATATATCGATTGGTTGAGTAAATGAAAAAATCTAAATCGAAATTAAATTTAATTGAAAAATCAGATGAAAGATTAAAAAAATGAGTTTTTTTTATATCAGTGAGACTCGATGTGTGTTTATTATTGTATTGGAAATTAAAAATGAAAGGAAATATTAATGGTTTTTCTTTTAGTTTTTGTTTGCTTTTGCTTAACACCTTCTGTAAGTTGAATAAACTCGTAATGAGAGATTGATACTTAATATCGGATACGTTGTAATTAAGCTTCCGTTTGAAGGTTATAATTTCCTGCGCTGTTGATCGACTATCCTCATCATATAATTAAAATGATTTTGTTACTTCGACGTTTTTAATGGTTAAGATGCACATCTGCTGGAAATCGTTAGGAAATACTTCGTTTTTTTTATTTCGGAACCTTGATCCCTTTTAATTAATCTCCGCGTCATGTAGTATTCGGTTTTTTTGCAAATAGTGGTAATCTTAACTTTGGCGATGATTTTCAATAATTTTTGGTACGCTCCCTATTTTCCGATGCTCCATCAGAGAGCTCCGACTGAGGCCGTTGGACCCCGTAAGCCCACCGAAGAGGGGTCGTGCGCCACATGAGATCGTCAACTGAGAACGCGACCGAGTTGGGAAGTACGCAGCGGCATCGTTGCAAGTTTACCGCGGAAACCGCGATCTCACAGAGAAGCTCCGAATAGCGGCCACAAGTCTGAGACGGCACCGATTTCGCGACAATTCTTGTAAGTACTCGACCGTGCGCCTGGCCCTGGGAGAATGTTTCCAGTTCCAATTTAATTTGGAGAAGAACCGAACCGGCCTAACCTTGAAAACTATCACCACCTTCAATTTAATTTGCGAGAAAAACCTAAACCTACCCAACTCTGGATAAAATTTTCAACTTTCGTCCCGTACTTTAGCGCGCCTTGCGCTCTTATCCCACAGGTGGTACTCAGGAATACTTCCACAGGGCGGTCGTAAGCCACCCCAAAGTCTCGCCACTGTCGCAATAATTACAGAAGCAGACTCGCGAACCAGACTTCACACTTTCCACGGGATACAATAATTTTTCCACTTAACGCATCAAAATTATTCCATGTTAACATATATTGGGTCTATAACTTAATTCATGCGGTTTTTTTTCAAAATTTGAACGTTTATTTAAGAAAAAATTGCACAATAGTATTATTCAAAGTATTGCCCATCTAAAGCTATGACCTTTTCCCATCTTTCTGGCAATTCGTGGGTCCCATACCAAAAGAACTGCGCCGGCTTGGCAGCCAAGAATGAATCAAGCCAATTTTTGATATCCTGCTCTGATGTGAACCGTATTCCAGTGAGGGCGTTCTGCATCGATCGGAACAAATGGTAGTCAGAAGTGGCAAGGTCTGGGCTATAAGGCGGGTGGGGGAAAACTTCCCATCCACTGTTTTCCAAATAGTTCTTAACCGGAAAAGCAACGTGGGACCGAGCGTTGTCATGATGGAAAATTATTGCCTCGTGTCTGGTCGCATATTCCGGGCGGTTTTTTGGCTACTGCTCTCTTCAAAAGGATTAATTGTGTTCGGTAGCGTGTTCCATTGATGGTTTCACCCGGTTTTAGTAACTCATAATACAGCACACCTGTCGGCGAACCAGAGCGAAAACGATTATGGCGCCGGTGTCAATATTGTTAATCACGCGGTCAACAATGGCAACACCAACGACAGCGCCAATCGAATTAGCGGATCCGTTTACTGAGTAGCCATTTTGGGAGAAAACGTGACTGAACGAGATCTCCGCCTGGACAGCGATGAAATACAACAAGTAATATTTTAATAATCTTCTCAATGTAATAAATTTGTAATAATTTTATTTTAAATAGAAAATAAATCTTCTTATCTTTGCCCTGCGTGTGTGTATGATCGCATCTGTATTGTATTTTTTGGAAAAAACTATCGCTAAAGCCGCGACATCTTTATTTTTTGTTCTTCACCATCGTGTGAGGCCGTCGCCAGCCGCCATTCAAGGGGAGACTCGAGTTTTCACTTGTCCAAGCCAGCCAGCTGTTTGTGGTACTAATGTCGACGAAAAAAGGAACAAATAGTGCCAAAAGGGCTCCGAAACGAGTGAATTGCATTGCCAGATCGCCATCGGTAGCTGCAACGACACAAATCAAAGCCACTGGCTTGCCTGATCTAGAAAAGCCCGGATCATCGAAAGTTTTAGATGCCGTTGCCATCCTAACCTCAAAGTTAGAAGCTCTACAAGGCGACTTTGAGGCAACCAAAGCTGAGCTAAAAACCACCAAAGCCGAACTAGCAACTACACAAAAGGATTTTGATGACGTTGTGAATTCAAATTGCCGGTTTCAAACAGCGAGAAGAAATGTCTTCTCGCAGTACGTCGAGAGTCGCGTCGCCATAAACCAGCCCGAGCATCCGAATGTTTCAGTAGCTCAACAGTCACCAGCCGTGCGGCCGTCATCCACTGTGCAGCCGCCCGGGGACACGTTAGTTCCCGAATTGCCGTCGGCCACAGAGCCACAGTCAGCGCAGCTAGCGTTTGCTGCACAGTCGCCCGGGGACATGTCAACTGCTAAATCGCCGTCGGCCACAGAGCCACAGTCAGCGCAGCTAGCGTTTGCTGCACAGCCATCCGGGGACATATTAAATCACCAATTTCCGTCGACTGCACAGTCACAGTCAGCCGTACCGCCACCGCCAGGTAAACTTAATTGCCAATTGCCAATTGCCGCAAGCCATGCAAGCACCACTAGCTCCGCCGATACCCGCGAAATGGCCTCATGAACTAATGCCAGCCGGATCGCCACCGCCAGGTAAATCTTATTACCAGTTGCCCCAATATGTACAGTCATTATCAGTCGCGCAACCAACCGTGGAATTGCCCCACGAAGTACCGTCGGCCGGTTAGCCACCGCCACTTGTCGCAAATTGCCATACGTCTTCAGTCCAGCCGCATACTACTGTCACAGACTTTCGTAATTTGTTTGCCAGTCGTAAATTATGGGATTTGCCCGAATTCAGTGTAAGCCCTCAACAGTGGCCACTGTTTTATAGTGCCTACAAGGAGACTTCAACAGTTTATCGGTATACAGCCGTCGAAAACCTGTTTCGGCTTCAGAAGTGCTTGAAAGGTGCAGCCAAGGAAGTGGTCGAGTCATTACTTATGCACCCGAGTAATGTTAATCAAATAATTGACACACTCGAATTTAATTTTGGCCGTCCGGAACTTTTAATTCGTCATCAACTACAAAAAGTTCGTGAGGTGGCGACTATTCCGGAAAATAAACCTGAATTGTTGGTCTCATTGCACATAAAGGTTCAAAACTTGGTAGCCTTTCTCGTATCTGCGAACAGCCAGCAGCATTTAAATAATCTGATTCTGCTTGAGGAACTTGTGATCAAATTACCACTGTCGAAACAACAAGAGTGGGCAAGAACCGCGTATTATATAAAGCCGTGTGCTACTATTGCCAACTTTAATTCGTGGCTTTCGGAAATCGCGAAATTCGTGCCTATTATGGGTGTCGGACAGTTTTATCGCAGTGACAGTAAACAAAAAGGACATGTGTTGCACACACAAACGTCAACACATCAGCCGTCTGTGACAATTCAATGCCAGTGCTGTGGTGACAATCATTTAATTTCGCCATGTGAAAAATTTGCGGTTACTTCCGTGAAGAATAGATGGGATATTGTTAAAAAACATCGGTTGTGTTTTTCGTGCTTGAAATTCGGACACGCCTCAGCTTATTGCCAAACAAAACGACCATGCAAAGTTAACGGGTGCCGCAAACGCCACCATCAGATGCTGCACGAAAAACAACGAATGCCCGAAGTATTAACTTCACAATCGACAGCCAACTGCACTCTAGTGCAACCATCGCGCTCGCCTGCGGTTGACATTTGTCATCAAAATTCTGCCGAAAGAAGTACCTTATTATATCGAATTGTTCCTGTCACTATTTACGGCCCGAAGGGTGAGAAATAAGCGTTCGCTTTCCTGGACGAGGGATCATCCGTCACCATGATCGAACAGAGTTTAGCCGATGAGATTGGATCTTCTGGTAAAACAGAATTGTTGAGATTGCAGTGGTATGGCAATAAAGTCACTGAGGAGCCATCACAGCGCATCGAAAGTAGTAGGCTAGGCTAGGCAGCTCAATATACCCAATGATGAATGTTAGAATAGTCAGGGATCTGTGCTTGCCCACACAGACAGTGAATATTAATCAGCTGAGTTCCAACTTCCGACACATAAAAAATTTGCCCATTGACGAGTACGAGAATGCCAAACCCAAAATCCTCATTGGTTTGGAACATTGCCACCTGGGAATTGGCAATCGAACTGTCACCGCCAATCATCAGTCAGCGCCAATAGCCACTCGAACTAAATTAGGATGGGTTGTCTACGGCCCAACCGAAGACTGTCCCAAGAACGAGCTTCCACGAGTGTGCTTAATTCAGCAAGATTTACACGAAATCGTGAGGGAATACTTCTCTACCGAAGGATTTTGCACAAGGCCAATCAAAGAGGATCAACTGGATGAGGAAACGACGTGGGCGCTGGAAATTATGAAAACAACTACACGTCGACTCGTTGATAGATTTGAGACGGGGCTCATATGGAAAGCGGATAACATCAAACTGCCAGACAGTTACGAGATGGCATTCAATCGGTTAATAACTGTCGAACGGAAAATGGAAAGGGATGAGAACTATGCCAGGCAGTACAACTCTATAATAGAGAGCTATATTAAGAAGGGATATGCTCGTGAACTGTCAAAGTCAGAGCACGATTAGAGCCAGAACATGGTATTTGCCGAATTTTCTGGTAATAAATGTCAACAAACCCGGAAAGTATCGACTAGTGTTTGACGCCGCTGCGAACGCGAATGGTACCTCCTTCAACGACAATTTATTGAAAGGACCGGATCAATACACGAGTTTGGTAGAGGTATTGATAAAGTTTCGGGAAGGCCGGATAGGAGCCTGTGGAGATATAGTGGAAATGTTCCACCAAATACGAATCTGATGTGAGGACCAGGATTCTCAACGCTTTCTATGGAGATATGGAGATGTATCGAGGGAGCCACGTGTTTTCGTTATGTCGCCCATGATATTCGGGGTATCTTGTTCGCCAGCGTCTGCCCAGTTCGTCCAGAACTTAAACGCAAAACACTATGTCGAAACAAACAGCCGTGCCGTCGAGTCTATTGTTAATCGACATTATGTTGATGACTACGTTGATACCTTTCATTCGGGACAGGCGGCGATTGACATTTCAAAAGCAGTTCGTGAAATGCCGGATTTATATTGAAGAAATTTACGTCGAATTCCTGTCGAGTGTTAGCAGAGCTGAAAGATGTTGCCGGAAGTCAAACCATAAATATGGATAAGGCCGCAGAAGTTGCAACAAGCAAAATTCTTGGCATGACGTGACGTTTTTGTTTTTAAAATAAACATGAACAAAGTTGACCCTGGTATCATCAGCGAAAAACGTAATGTTACGAAGAGGGAACTGTTGCGGACAACCATGTCTATCTTCGATCCGTACAGTATACTAGCTAATGTTTTGATCTACCCAAAACGGCTACTACAAAAAGTGTGGGAAATTAATTTAGATTGGGACGACGATTTACCACCAGAAATGTAAGCAAAGTTTCATCACTGGTTGCAGAGTCTTAACGCATGGGCTCAGTTGCGGGTGCCTCGATGCTACTCACCCCAAATATCTAAATCGGATGATATTCAGCTACACATCTTTGTTGATGCCAGCAAAGAAGCAATCGGCGCAGTCGCATATTTACGCCACCCCAAATATCTCAATCGGATGATATTCAGCTACACATCTTTGTTGATGCCAGCAAAGAAGCATTCGGCGCAGTCGCATATTTACGGGTAAAAGGCTCCGAAGTGAACGTCGCCTTCGTCTGTGGTAAGTCGAGATGCGCACCATTTAAGCGATTATCGGTTCCTCGGTTGGAATTACAAGTAGCAGTGCTTGGTACTCGTCTTAAGATATCGCTGCGACATAGTTTAAGCATCGTCATCAGGAGTATCGTACTATGGACCGACTCGCAGACTGTTCTCCATTGGTTTCGAGCTGGATCCCGAAAGTATAAGCCTTTAGTGGCACATCGAATCGGAGAAATTTTAGATTCAACATCCATATCAGAATGGCGTTGGGTACCAACGAAAATCAACGCCGCAGATGCGTTGACTCGAACAGTATACCCCATCGACCTTAATCCTTCGAGCATCTGGTTAAAAGGCCCAGATTTTTTGAAACGTCCCGAAATTGATTGGCCGTCTTCGAATACAACGAATAAGGTTATGGAACTGGAAGAAGAAATCCGAAGAGATTTTATTTTGAAAATATCCATGGAGGAAAACCCCACGTTCAAACACTTGGAAAAGTTTTCTAAGTGGTGGAAAGTGAAACGGGTCTTGGCCTGGGTCATGCGATTTATTGCCAATTCAAGGTTAGCTAAGAAGTCTAAAGGTGAATTAACTGTCCAAGGGCTGCGTCAAGCCGAACGTTCTATTTATAAATACGTTCAAGCTAGGAAGTACAACGAGGAAATAGCATCATTAAAATTGGGAATTAGCTTGTACAAAGTGATTCCTGGGCTCGACGAATTTGAGTTGTTACGTGTTTTTGGTCGGCTTGATTTAGCCTCTCATTTGCCAGAGTCACAGAAAAGACCCATTATATTGCCGCCAGAGAGTAAATTTGTCGAGGTGATAGTTGCTGAATACCATAACAGTTTTCTGCACCAACATGAATTTACAATTCTATGTGAGATGCGAAGGAAGTTTTACATCCCAAAACTGAGATACGTTGTTAAGGCAATAAAACGTAATTGCAACACGTGCAACGTTAGGAATGCCGTTCCAAAGACGCCTCAGATGGGTGAGTTACCGATCGATCGGGTCACTCCGTTTGTACGACCGTTTACCTATACTGGCCTGGATTACTTTGGACCTTTACAGGTTCCAATAGCGAGACATAAGGAAAAACGATGGATAGCGTTGTTTACCTGCCTAACTACGCGTGCGGTGCACATTGAAATTGCCAAGGATCTGTCAAGTAGTGCCTGTCTAATGTGCATTGCGAATTTCATAAATAGGAGAGGAGTTCCGCATCGAATTCGCAGTGATCGTGGTACCAACTTCGTTAAGGCTGCAAAGGACATAAATAATCGAACTTACAACAATGATGACGTGCAAGCGACTTTGGCACATAAAAATATTGAATGGTTATTCAACTTTCCCGGAAACCCTAGTGCCGGAGGATGTTGGGTGAGGCTCGTGCAGGCTGTGAAGCGGGTTTTGTCGTATACACTTCAAAATGAAGCGCCGAGGGTTGAAGTCCTTCATCACGTTTTGACGGAAGCCGAATATATGGTGAATTCGAGGCCACTTACCGATGTTGCCATGGGATATGCGGAAGCTGATCCGCTAACACCAAATGATTTTTTGCTTGGAGCAGCCAGTTCAGTTCAGACGTCGGGGTCGGATCAGGAAGTTGCAATCAACATCGGCAAATTGTATCGAGTTGCGGAGCAGATGAAAATCAAATTGTGGAAAAGATGGGCGATCGAATATTTGCCAACGTTGATAAGGCGAGAGAAGTGGCATGAGAAAGTGCGCCCGTTGAAGGAAGGAGAAGTCGTGGTGGTGTGTGACGAGAATATGCCTAAACGGAAGTGGAAAAAGGAAATCATCGTGCGCGTAAACTACGGGAAGGATGGTCAAATCCGTAGCGCCGAGATCAAGACAGTCAATGGGACGATTAGTCGACCCACGTCAAAAATTGCAGTCCTGTACATAACCCTGCGAGCGATTCACGGGGGGCGGGATGTCAGCGAACCAGAGCGAGAACGATTATGGCGCCGGTGTCAATATTGTTAATCACGCGGACAACAATGGCAACACCAACGACAGCGCCAATCGAATTAGCGGATCCGTTTACTGAGTAGCCATTTTGGGAGAAAACGTGACTGAACGAGATCTCCGCCTGGATAGCGATGAAATACAACAAGTAATATTTTAATAATCTTCTCAATGTAATAAATTTGTAATAATTTAATTTTAAAAAGAAAATAAATCTTCTAATCTTTGCCCTGCGTGTGTGTATGATCGCATCTGTATTGTATTTTTTGGAAAAAACTATCGCTAAAGCCGCGACAACACCCTTCTGATCCCACCAAATACAGAGCATTACCTTCGCGCCATGGATATTCGGATTTGCCGTTGATTTGACTGGTTGGCCGGGTTTCATATGTGATTTTTGGCGCTTGGGGTTGTCGTAATGGATCCATTTTTCATCATCAGTAACAATCCGATGCAAAAACGACTTCCTTTTGTTGCGTTCCAGCAGAATTTCAGACATGCAAAACCGCCTGTCGACGTCTCTCGGTTTGAGTTCATGTGGAACACAATTTCCTTGCTTTTGAATATATCCAGCTGCTTTTAAACATTTTGAAATGGCTGCTTGAGTGACTACCAAAGATTCTGCGAGCTCTTCTTGTGTTTGGCAACAATCTTCATCGAGTAATGCTTCCAGTTCATCATCTTCAAACTTTTTTGGCAGCCTAGGACGTTCATCGTCTTCCAAGCTAAAATCACCACTTTTAAATCGTGCAAACCACTTTTGGCAGGTTCGCTCAGCTAGAACATGTTCACCATAAACTTCCACAAAAATACGATGACTTTCGGCAGCAGTTTTCTTCATATTAAAGTAATGAAGAGTTCCTCACAAAAACACTTTTTCAGGAACAAAGTTCGACATATTTGAGTGAAAAAAATTATTGTTGTTAACGATTCAAATGAATGCCATACACCGAAAAGACGTACAATGACAGTAGCATCCCAACGCAGGTTCGGAATATTGGAACGATGTAGTATTATACAAGTTACGCCACCTCTTAGCAAACCGCACAAATTAAGTTACACACCAAATTCAAAATATTTAAAAAATTCAAAAAATTAAAATTAATTACTTACTACATATTGCTACTCTTGTTTTCACGTTGTCAGGGGCGCCCAATTTGCTCGATGATTGGTTTTAATTGATTTCGTTCCTCGGCGAGATGAAAATTGTACCACAAACTGCTCGACGTCCTCCTCTGTCCAGCTCGTACCATTCCTTTTCTTCCTTGCTTCCTCGAATAATGTCCTTTTAGCCGCTTCCTGAATTTTCTCGCCGTTATGCCTTCGACCAATTCCTCGAAATCGATAAGAAAAAAGATAACGTTTCCTTTGTACTCCGGAAAGACACGGTCCCCTATCGCGCAACCAGCTTTCGATGTTTTCTTAAGCTTCGCAACCGGCAATGTGGCAATGCCTCCACTGGATTACCGCCTTTTAGCTCCCAAATCTACCATCGGGCATCACAGAAGCTGGCGTTTGACTGCTGTCATCATTTTCTTGCTTTTCTTCAATTTCTGCTATTTCATTGTTTACTTTTATGTTCGTTTCCAATAGTTTAGTTACTTGTTTTTGTAAAGCAATTTGTTCTGTTTTTTCATTACCTGGATGAAACTCCGAATGTTCTTGCTTATTGTTATCAGAACTTGCACTAGAATTGTTTTCATTCTTTTTCGTTTTTGATTCATCTTCGTTGCTGCCAGTAATTACATCTGAAGATCTAGCGTCGTCTACTGAGTGCCTCATTCTATTTTATTTTCGATTGAGGTTGACTTTGATTAAGAGATTCCGTATCTTCTTTTTTACTCATTTCACCGTGAGCAAACGCAGCAGTCGGGTTTTCATTTTTACTCATGGCGTTTCCGTCACATTCCTCATAACTGGAAAATTTGGGCGAGTACGATTCATCGCGATCTTCTGCATCAGTAACTTTTTCATTTGATTCAACCGAAGAAATACCACTATATTGAATTAAACGCATGAATTTTTCCTTCTTCCTTACGATTTTCTCATTTGGAGATGAGAAAATCGTAAGGAAGAAAGATCCTAGAAGAGAATCATTCTCTGACAATTTGTCGCACTCCGCCTCAGATATAATTAAAGATGTCATTTCATCATCCTCATAATCATCATGTTCTCCTTCTTTGTCAAGCGCATCGGATGTAACCACTGAGCCAATACTTTCACCATTAACTGGAACTTCATTTTACTCCAAATCTGCACTTTCTACTATTCAATGAACATTCATCCTTCGATACTTCCATTGCTTCATCATCCATAAACTCATTACAAGACGCTTCTGATTCGCTTTCATCATCATCTTCTGTATTCATTGAGGAAGTGTCATTCAATTGTTTCGATGCATTCGATTTTGGAGATGTTTTAATCCACGCTGAACTTGAATTTTCATTATCTTTGATTGCTCTTAAAGATATTGCATCGATAAATTCAGGCTCCTCTGGCGATTTGGTGGTTGGTTCCTTCACCGATTGATTCCATGATTTGGGAAACGATATTCTCGTAGGCTCGCTTGGCGAAGGAAAACAATGTTGTAGTCTAAAGGATGTGTTGAAGGGAATGACTTATATATAATTTAGTACCTGACCTATTTTAGTACTACCTGCTTAACCCACCTTACGACTATAAAAAGTCATTCCCTTCAACACATCCTTTAGACACTTAAGATGACTCGAAGTAGTCGAAACGCGTCTGCTCACACAACAAAGCAAGGCCCGACGGCTTTTAAAGGAAAAAAAGAATGTTCATTATTTTCTTCGATTTCCTTCATACAATAAATCTAAAGCATATAGTCGGATTGATTCATGTTTGCCATCTAGACAAGCTAAAGTAAGGTCCTTATGGGCTTAAATACTTTTAGGATAAGTTTTTAAAATCCTGGACATTGACAGCAATCCCAAATATTTCAAATTCTGAATGAAGTCCTCAATTAATATTCGAAGCTTTGCTACGCACAGTTGTATAGAGGCACTATAATTTGACATTCCGCTGCTTATGCTAATGAGGTATCTGCATTGTACCTCCTGGATCACCGCTATTGATGCTTCCTTGTGAGGTCGTAGTCAGGTCATTCCGCTTCGAATCTACTTATCTTAGTCGTTGCATGTGCCAAGAAATTACAATCGAAAATATTTAATTCCAAAAAATTTAACCAATTCTTCTTCAGTCTGGCTGGCGTCATAAATGTTACCTTTAGCTTGCGGGGGTCTTCCTCGTGGGATCGCATATGAAAGTACCCCGTGACATTTTCCCATGAAATAGCCTTACAAAGGACCATTCATTATGAGGTTTGATTTTCAAAAGGCTTGTTTTTGACTGATCACATGTGACTCCTGTCAAACTGTAATGTAATTTTTATTCAGTATTGTTTGACAAATCCGTGATACTGCTGAACAATTTGGATATGCGTATTCAAATTGTTCAGCTGTATTACGAAAATCAGCTCAACGAAAATCCGCTGTTTTATCGCGAAATTTCGTTCAGCGATGAGGCGCATTTTTGGCTCAATAGATACATCAATAAACAGAATTGCCGTATTTGGGCTGGTGAACAACCTGAAGAGCTTCAACAACTGCCACTACAGCCACAGAAATGCACAGTTTGGTGTGGTTTATGGGCCGAAGAAATCATCGGTCGCAATGCTGGAACGCGTCGTCCAAAATTGGACCCTCAGGATGGACCATTTACATCGAGATAATCTATAAAAAATAAATATCATAGGTTGTTCTTCGATTCACTATAAAATTTCTACTATAGAATTCAACTTAATGCCTTTTATTTGAGATTAAAAACCAAACCCTATAATGAATCGCTCTATATTTTATCACTTCAAATTTTATGCCCAAACATTCTTTATTTCCTGTACCTATATTTAGCCACTTAGTTATTTTTAAGAAGTCATTCTGCACACCGAATGCATACCAAATATTCGAGGCTTCGACAAGGTGGGCCAGAAAGGCGTACGATTTTAAAAACACTCTTGCGTTTGAAGCTTTAGAGAGGGGACTGCGCGGGTGGTGGGGTTAAGTAGCTCGGTTCTCGGAAATTTAGTCGCGATGGATCACTTCACCGGAGCGCAACGTGCATTCTGCGTTAAACATTATGAAAAATCACAATTCGTGCGCTATTGTTCGGCGTTTATTTCGGCGTGAGTTTGGATTACATGACCTAAATCAGTGTCCGAAAGAAAGTGTGATTCGATCGTGGGTCAGAAAGTTCGAAGAGACTGGTTCGACTCTCAAACAGAAGCCTGCAGGACGCCCAAGGTCAACAAGAACGGAATTATCGGACCCTACTTCTTCAAAAACACAAGGCCAATCTGTCACTGTAAATTCTGACCTAAATCAGTGTCCGAAAAAAAGTGTGATTCGATCGTGGGTCAGAAAGTTCGAAGAGACTGGTTCGACTCTCAAACAGAAGCCTGCAGGACGCCCAAGGTCAACAAGAACGGAATTATCGGACCCTACTTCTTCGAAAAAACAAGGCCAATCTGTCACTGTAAATTCTGACCGATACATAGCCATGTTAAGGGATTTTTTCTTTCCACAACTGCAACAATTTGAAGCCTATAATCGTGTGACATGGTTTCAACAAGATGGCGCGACATGCCATACAGCTAATGCCTCTTTGGCGGTCGTAAACGAGATGTTTGCTGGGAAACTGATATCGCGCCGAGGTGACATTGCATGGCCTCCTAGAAGTCCGGATCTGACGCCATCGGACTTTTTTTTGTGGGGATACCTAAAAAGTAGAGTCTACACCAATAACCCAGCCACGATTAACCAGTTGAAGACCAATATCCGGGAAGAAATGGCAGCTATTCCCCGTGCAATGTGCCAGCGAGTTTTTACCAATTTGAGGGTCAGATTCGAAGAATGTTTGCAGCGGGATGGTGCACACCTGGATGACGTTATTTTTAAGAAATGAATTTCCCAGATGTCAATTTTTATAGAAATAAAAATTTGTATGTGAATTGTACTCAGTTTTTTTTAATGATTTTTTCAAATTCGCAATTCTTTCTGGCCCACCTTGTATTTCCCAGTTTGGCACACTTACACAGAAACGCTAACTTAAACGAGTCCTCGATATTAATTACATTGACCAACCCTTGCATTCGCAGCAGCACTACAGCCCCTCTTAGACCTAGTGTTTTCACCTGAAGCCCTGCAATTATTCCAGCACATCTAACACGTCCTTCAATTCAAGGAAGCAATGCAACCAAAGAATTGAAAAGATTTTGATTGAATTCGCTGATTTGGTGATTGATCTTCAAATACCCAAAATTACACTTACCATCATCTATGGCATAGCTCCAAGTCGGACCTTCACTTCCTGTTATAGTCGGTCCCAATCGTCGCATATCTGCGATCTTGTTCGCCAAATTGGAATTCCAAGCTAGGACCTGTTATCAGCGTGTAAAGGGTCCTCCCATCATTGCTTCGGTTTGCCAACTGGACGTTTTTCTTGTATTTTACCCTTCAATGTTCGCTTAGGGAGCCGATGTTCTTCTCCATCGTTTCTAAATGTTCTGCACATTGTATTTTCGCAAGTTCCACGCATGCAGATACAGAAAGATCGTTATACAAGTAATGCAAATCCTTGCAACGAAATTTCTACTCTGTTTCATGCTACACTGGGCCATATATGACTACACTTTGTGATCAAATATACTCAGGGCCTTTTCAGAAATATTCGTAAGAATCCAGGTCTCGCTTCCGTTCATCACAGGTTTTATGGGTGACTTGTACATTTTTTTTCCCCAGTGCACAATCCTGGACCATAGCATAGGAAGTTCAGAGAAGCGGGTTTTTTCACATTTCGTCTTTTTCTGTGCCCTTTCTGTCAAGGTGGATTCCTCCTGAGTATGGGAAGCTATCCATGTAGTCCATTTTGTAGTAATCTAAGGTAATTTTTTTTATCATACCGGCTCATCCTTGCTTGGGTCATAAGTTCGGTCGCTTTTGCCTCCAGGCATATGAAGACCTCTGTTACCAGTGAGCAGGTCGGGCACGCCGGCGCAAACACAGATATGCCAATTTTAACGATAGTAAAGAAACAGTACCGAGGAAAATTGCATAATGCTTTTGAAAGTAAAGGAAGAAAATTTGAACGTATATATAAAAATAGTTGATTAGTAGTACGCCATACCAAAGCATGTACGAAGTTTGCGTTGCCAAAATCCTCGCCTAGTGGCCGAACATACTATGGGAATAACGGATCAGATAGAGGTAGTAATTGATCAAAGAACGTGGACTGTTCACTGATCTGGAAGACTTGATCAATTCGGAAAATTGATGAACCAAACTGTGAATATAGTGCGCAAAGTAAAATTTGAAAATTCTGCTAAGTTGCCGTTACACGAGCAGAGTTTCCATCCGAAAGAAAATGGCGAACGGCGTCCTTGTGGCGATTGTAGACGCTGAAATGCCATTGCTACTCCAGATCGCTATTCCATTCCCAACATTCAGAACATGTACGACATTTTGGCTGACTGCAAAACTGACCTTGTCAGACCAGACCTGCTTCAGGATACATCTTTCGAGTCCGTTCAAAATGTTTGCGGATGTTTGGGTTAGAGTCCATGATTCACACCCATAGCATAGCACATATCTTATCACAGATTTGTATACTTGGAGCTTTGTTTTCCTGCGTATGCAGCTGGTCTTCAGGATCGTCAAAACTGAATGAATTATTTTATTTGCGAGCTGTATTCTTCGCTGTATTTCGGCTATTACATTACCGATTCTCGTTATTTTGGCGTCCAAATATACAAATTTTCCCACATTTTCAATATTACATTCGCCAAGTGTATTTTTCCTCGACTGCATCATGAGCTCTGTTTTATTCTCGTTGATATGTAGACCTACTAGTTTTGCTTCGCTGTCGAGTTTCAGGAAAAGTTTTTCGGCGGTTGTCAACGACCGTGACAAAATGCTGACGTCGCCCGCATAGGCTACCACTTGGTTTGACTTGGTTATAATGTACCGTTTGTATCGACCAGTAGCGGTCTGATGACATATTCCAGAGCCAAATTGAAAAGCAATAAGGCCAGCCCAGCTCCCTATTTTAGTCCGATATTTGTGTCAAAGGCATCGGTGAGTTGCTTATTGATGTGGATATGGGAGGTTGTCGACATCATTGTCACTTTAGTAAGATGGACTAATTTGGCTGCGATACCAAAAAAAGCATTATTTGGCACTGTGTGTTATGATCAATATTGTCTTATGCTTGCTTAAAGTCAAGAAAAGTCTGGTGTACGTCTATGTCGAATTCCCAGCATTTATCAAGTACTTGCTTGACTGTGAACAATTGGTCTATTGTCGATCTACCTACTCTAAACTCACCTTGATACTCCCCAATAATACTGTGGGCGTATGATCCTACCTTATTTTCATAGATGTTTGAAAATATTTTGTACGCCGTACAAAGCAGTGATATGCCTCTGTAGTTTTTGCACCATAGCTTTTTATAGATAGGGAATATAATTGATTGGCTTCACTCGTTCGACATATGTTCTTACTACTAAATGTGCTGAATGACTTTGTGAATAGGTTTCTGAATACTGCTGCCACCATATTTAATGAGCTGTATTGTAATCTCATGGATGTGCGGCGCTTTATTATTCTTTTGGGCTTTGATGGTGGAACAAATTACATCTAGAGTCCGCATAGGCCACAACTTGGCTCGACTTGTATTGTAATGTACTAATGTACCGTAACTTCCTTATGACGTACTCCAGAGCCAAATTGAATAGCAATGGGGCCGGGCCATGTCCCTGCTTTAGTCCGATATTTGTGTCAAAGGCATCGGTGAGTCGGCTATTGAGGCGGACTTGGGAGGTCGTCGACGTGATTGTCATTTTGGTAAGACGGACTAATTTGGCTGGGGTGCCAAAGCAAAGCATTATTTGGTACAGTACGTTACGATCAATACTATCGTACGCTTGCTTAAAGTCGACGAAAATTTGGTGTAGGTCTATGTTGAACTCCCAGCATTTTTCAAGTACCTGCTTGGCAGTGAACAATTGGTCTATTCTCGATCTACCTGCTCTTAAACCACCTTGATACTTCCCAGTAATACTGCTGGCGTATGATCTGATTTTATTGTCTAAGATTTTTGAAAATGTTTTGAACGCCGTACAAAGTAGTGATATGCTTATATAATTTTCGCACTGTAACTTGTCACCTTTTTTGTGGATAGGGAGTATAATTGATCGGCTCCACTCTTTCGGCATATGTTTATGTTTCCAAATGTGCTGGATCGCTTTCTGAAAAGCTTTATGAAAACTGCGGCCACTGTTTTTGATGACCTGCATTGTAATTATATATTTGTTATTCTTTTGGGCTTTGATGATGGAATAAACTTCATCCAGAGTTGGTGGGGCCAATTTAAAGCTCTTCGCAGACATCTATATGCTCCGATGTTCTGGAGCTGTGCGGAGGACTAAGGAGGTTCTTGAAATATGATGCAAATCTTTCCTTAATCTTGGCTTCATCACCGATGATATTGTCGATGTCATCACGGCAGAGCGTGGGTTTGGGCTGATAACGACGGTGCTAAATTGTACACTAGATTAAATTTCTTTCATGTTCACTTGCACATAACAGGTATTGGTGGTGAATCTGTATGTGTTTTTATATATAATTTTCTTTATTAGAATGCATGCGGTACAGAGGTCTTATAATATGCCAGGTATTCCTACACAGTCATTTCACCATCGTTTGATCATTACTTAAAACGATGTACACCAGCGTAATTCCAATGTGAATATTCCAATTAGCCAGAGGAAGATTTCGGCAAAAACCTCTACTGAACTTATTATTAGCTTAACATAACTTAGAACTGTCTATTTAAAATCTATGAGCCTAGGTTACGGCCAAAGTAATAGGTGGTAGTAACAGCTGGTTTTCAGTTCGCCAGGACATGAATTAGCGGATTGGGCAAGTCAATTGCTTTCGCTATTAACTTATCACGGTGCGATGCAGCGAGTTTATAAATTGAACTTACGCCAGCAAGGCTGTTTAGTTTTTCTGAAGAGAAGTAAAACGGCTTATTAAGTACCATTTTCAGGTAAAACAGTTTATTAAGTAGCATTTTCAGGTATCTATTTTGCGAGAGCGCGGCCTTAAACGCTTTGGAGCTAATATGCTCAATATGACTTCTGAAGGTTAGTTCTTTGTCGAATACAAGCCCAAGATAATTGACATCCTCACTCCGGGAAATAGTTTGCCCTAAGAAATTTATTGGTCGCTTGGGTAGGTGAACAAGCTTACGCTTCCTGCTGAAGAATATTGACTTCGTATTTGCAACATGAATTTTAATTTTCCATCTATCGTAGTATTGATATGTAAGTTGTAACACCGTTTCAAGGCTAACAACAATTGCATTTTGGTCTGCGCGTGTACTGTACATGCGAATATCGTCTGCGTAAGCTGCAACTTAGCAGTTTGGTAAGGAAGGGAACTCAGACGTATAGATGTTATACAATGATGGGCTTAGGCAGGAGCCCTGCGGAACACCGGCAGTAATACTTTTCACTGGGGAAGTGCTTTCTCCTACTTTGACCTGGAACTTCCTGTCAGTTAAAAATGCTTGTATACGGTTCAACAGGTATAGAGGTGTGCTATATCTCTGAAGTTTATAGACAAGAGCATCACGCCAGACTGTATCGAAGTCTTTTTCTATGTTCAGGGTCACCAAACCTACAGGCAATTTCTTGTATATCGCTGCTTTAACGTCCTTCGTAACACGGAAAAGCTGATACTCTTTCGAATATCTGTTTCTGGCCATTAAATCGTTTAATCTTTTTAGGACCTGTAGTTGTCGGGAGAGTGCGGATTTCTTCAAGGCTTCAGGATAGGTATAATTAGAGCTTGTTTCCAGATAGATGGAAAGAAAGAGAGTCTAAGGCAAGCGTTGAATAGGAGGCTTTTCCTTTTTCGGGGAAATTTTTAAAAACTATATTCGGCAGGCCATCAATACCTGGAGCTTTGCCGTTTTTAACTTTGTTGAGTTAACCTATTAACTCTCTGGTTTTTATTAATGCACCAGGAGGTAAAGATATTTGGCCAGGTGGTTGTTCCAAAGCTTTAGCCACCATCATTTCCGCTCGATTGTTGCAGAACCTTTATAGGAAATATTATGGAACTGATTAAATTTATCTGCAAGTAGACCTACTTTTCCTTGATTGGAGTAAATATGCTCTTCGTTGATATTTATTATTGAATGTGGTAACATATTATACTTTCGTTTAAAATTCTATTTAAAAACCAGACTTTCCGCGAGCTGTAGTCCAGATTTGTTAGCATATGAGGGCGGTCCCAAAAGTACCCGACCCGACAAAGAAAACAGTAAAAAAATTGCGAAAATATTTTTTTAATTTTGCAACATATTCTCCTTACAGCTCGATAAACCTTTCCCAACGATGTTCAATAGCTTCGATACCCGCTTTATTATAGTAGAAACCTTCTAGCTCCTCAAAATAGCTATTAACCGCAGACTCTACCTCTTCATTGTTGGCAAATCTTTTGCCGCCGAGACATTTTTTCCAAATTCGAAAAAAGAAAATAATCCGAGGGAGCCAGATCTGGCCATTTTTTCTTGGTTTCATCACTCAAACGCTGCAATAAGGCTGCATAATATTCGCTGCTAATTGTTTTTCCTTTTTCGAGATAATCAATAAATATTATTCCACGTGCATCCCGGAAAACGGATGCCATGGCCTTACCAGCTGACTGAACTGTCTTTGCTTTCTTTGGAGCCGGTTCGCCCCTTTCAGTTCACTGCTTTGACTGTTCCTTGGTCTCAGGTGTAAAATGATGGACCCATGTTTCATCCGTGGCTATGAATCGACGAAAAAACTCAGCTTATTGCTGCGAAACATTGTCAAACACTCGGTGGAAACATCCTCACGTTGCTGTTTGTGCTCCATTGTGAGCAAACGCGGCACCTATCTTTCCCACAGCTTTCTCATGGCCAAATTTTCGGTCAAAATGCGATGCACAGCACTTTTTGAAATGCCTGCCATGTCTGAAATCTCGCGCACTTTAAGTCGACGGTCATCCAATACCATTTTGTGGATTTTCTTCACATTTTCTAACGTAGTGACCTCACTTGGTCGGCCACTGCGGTGTTCATCTTGGCAGCTCGTACGACCTCGGTGAAACTCAGCTACCCAATATTTGACCATTGTAAACGAAGGAGCAGTCTTACCCAAAGTAGAATCCAACTTGGCTTTGATATCGGTTGGACTTAGACCTTTCAAATGAAAGTATTGTATCACATAACGATGCCCGATTTTTTCCATATTTACAAATTCACAGCGTTCACTTTGGATGTCTGTAAAAAATTATCATAAACGTACCGCTATGAATTTTGCACATTAAGTTGTGAAAAGGTGGTATTGTCAATCGCAGTAATTGTTTTTTTTTAAACTACCTGTATTCATAAGTCAGGTCGGGTAATTTTAGGACTACTCTCGTACATTCGATTTAGAGATATTTTGCAAAGTTTGCGACTCTAAGTTAGTTGATTTTTGTGAAAGGCTACTATTGTTAATGTTGTCTTGAGTTGCTGATACAATAGCAGCGGTACCTGCCAATGAGTTAGGCGTTGAGGATGCTTCAGATAAAATGGTGGGTAAAGTATGGTTAGTACAATAAGAAATGTTAGTGGAATTACATACTTTTTGTATATTACACATACAGGATGGGCAAAAAGTCCCTTTCCTATTTATATATGTAATATCATTTAAATAAAGTGATTAAAATAAAAAACAAATATCGCCAAATTAGGATTAATTTTTTTTTTTTTTACATTAGGTGTGGAAAATTATATCCGATAAGTGAATTCACGCAAGCTTGGGCTCTTTTCACGAAATTTTTCATAACGTTTTGGAGTGTGACGGGTGTGATCTGCGCAATTTCCGCTCGAATGTTCTCTTTCAACTCCGGTAAAGTCTGTGGTTTGTTGACGTAAACCTTCTCTTTGAGGTAGTCCCATAGAAAAAAGGATGGAGCTGCCAAATCAGGCAATCGCGGTGGCCATTTTATGTTACCATTTTTCGAGATAACCTTATTTGGAAAGTGATGTTGCAACAAATTCATTGTCTTACGAGCGGTGTGTGCTGTTGCACCATCCTGTTGAAACCATATATTCTCATCGTTATTATGCGCTCACACAAGTGGAAAAAGGAAGTCCTGAAGCATACTTCTGTAACGAGCTCCATTGATCCTGAGACTGGCACCTTGATCATTTTCAAAGAAATATGGTCCATAAATTTTCCGTGAAGTCACGCCACACCAAACAGTTACACGAAGTGGGTGTAACAAAAGCTGTTGGACATTTTGAGGATTATGTGTGCCCCAGAATCTAGTGTTTTGCCTGTTCACAAATCCGCTTAGGTGAAAGTGCGCCTAGTCAGTCATCATTAAATTTTCCAAAAATCGTTCCTCATTCTCGACAAGATTTAGGATATCCCTGCAGAATTCCAAACGCAGTACCAGGTCCCCAGGATGGAGATGCTGGATCGATTGTGTTTTGTAGCAGTATAGGTGTAAGTCCGTTTTTAAAATCGTGCGCAACGTGCCTCGCTTTATAGCCAACTGTGCTGAACGTCGTCGTGTTGATGTTTCATCGTTCTCTCCAAAACTTTGCCTGACAAGCTTTATGTTTTGAGCCGATCGTCCAGAACGAGGTCCGCCCGTACGTTTCTCATCTGCAACGTTCCCATATCGCTCAAATTTGGCCACCATAGCACGTATAGTTGGAGCTGCTGGAGGTTTGCGAACTCCATAAAATTGGCAGTATGCACGTTGAGTGGCAGTTACTGAACGGCTGTTTTCCAAAAATAATGACACTAGTTTGGTTCGGTGTGCGATGGTGTACCTTTCCATATTGGAATCTCCCAAGTTTAATGTCTACAAAAAAAAAAATTTAACAAATTACTCACAAATGTAACAGTTATTAATTTTTTACATCGGAAAGTTACTTTTTGCCCACCCTGTACAAGGTGCTTTCGAAAATAAAGGAGACTCATGTCATAATCATTTTTCTGGTGGCACTATCTGTGAATGAGATAGTGCGGTGGAAATTTATATCCCTTCCTGACTTCCAGTGAAAGTTTGGTGACGTTCTCTTCGGTGGAAGTGAAGTTATTGCGTCTAAAGTGACAGTATGTTTATGTCATCGGTACAAAAATGAGTTTTGAACAAAGCGCTAATATCAAATTTTGTTTTAAAATCGGTAAAACGTTTACCGAAACATTTGAATTGATGAAAAAAGGTTATGGTGATGATTGTCTATCTCGTGCCAGAGTTCCTGAGTGGTTTTCACGTTTCAGAGAGGACATATATGACGATGAATATACGGCGGGCCCAAAATCAGTGATCACCGAAAACTCCATCGAAATTGTGCGTGAATTGATCAGAAATGAGCCGAAATCATCGTTAAAATTCATGGAATTGGAGTTGAATATTTCCAAAACATCGATTTATCGTATTGGTCCAAAATAAACGAGACTTTTTTCATAAAAATCCACTTTTGTGACTGATTTTTTGACTAGAAATCTAATTTTAACAATCAATCACTCATCTTATTCGCCTGATATGGCTCCCTGTGACTTCCACCTATTGCATTTGGCCATGAAAGGAAAACGCTTTGTGTCCGTAGAGGTTATCTAATGACCTGAAACACTCTTTTGAAAAATAAAATCGAATTTATCAGACCAAAGCTCCTGTCGTTTCTATTTTAGCTCAGTCTCGTTTATTTTGGAACGCACCTTATAGTGTCTGGTGATGTTGAGCTGTTGATGGTTCTCCACTTCTTGAATACCATACCATTCCATGAGCAGCTACCGCTTTTTTTCATGATATTGGATAACAGCCAGACATATCGTGATGGAATGAAAACCTTGTAGCAATGCTTTCGTTCGCTCTACTGTGGTATCACTTCAACCCTGCAATCTTTGATTGAAAGATCATTTTCAATAATCTTATGGATTTTAGCTGCATAATAGTTATTCGGAGCTTCCTGCATGAAAAAGATTCGGCAAACCGACTGCTTGCTTGTGGAACATCGTACGTTTTTTGAGTTCACACGTTTTAGCTGCTGAATTCTTTGCTTCCAATCTTTTCCGGACCAGAAAGTTCCCAATTTATAAACAAATTGGATTTTGGAGCGTATTCAGATGTATGTAGAAATTTATCCTGATCACTAGTTGTTTTTCCTGGTAACTTTCCTTCAATTCGTTCACTAGATGTGCTTTTATGCGACATTCCACGAATCCTACTATCTTGGTGATATTGCTGCATCCCTTCTACTATTGTGTTTGGTCTATCTTCAATCTTTCCCACTTGCGATAGAATCTCCGATGATTCCTCTTCTTTCCTCAAGCTTCCAAATGACAACGCTATATTATTCAGGACTGCGCAATGATTTTCCAACAGTTTCGACGTTCTCGCTTGAAATAACGATGATTTCTCGAGCTCTTCATCCTGATTGTAATGTTGAATGTTTGAAAATTTTTCACGGATATACGCGATTTGGTTTTCAAACATTTCAAGAGCTTTATATACTCTCTTGTTGCTGTTGGATAGTGTAACCGCTAAATCATCGAAACTGCTAGCCATTTCCACAAAACTTTCATCATTGGCTCGACTTTATGAGTGCTGCCGGGAAATCAATCGATAATTATCCTTATGGAGTTTGCCGATGTATCGAACTAATTTGTCGTGAATGGTTTTCAATAGGTATTCAGAACCTTGGAAATCCGAACAGACGAAATTTTCATCTATATAGGGATGGTGCCAATCTCTTGGTGCATCCATGCAAGCCCCATGTAGTTTACGATTACAGCAGGCTCTGCACGTAACATATTTGAATGTATTGTCAAATGCAATACAATTCGCCAAACTGCACTTTACACTCACTGTTGATATAAGCTTGTCAAACATAATTTCACTGTCAAAGTCAGTACAACTGTTATGCACACAAAACAATAATTGATCAAGGTCTACTAAAGTATCTATGACCCACTTTAAAACTGAACAGTATAAATATTTTGATTTAATTCATGGATCTAAGTAAGTGGTCTGCCAATACCTAAAATCGCACTCATTATCATATATGGTATAGCTCTAAGGCGCGCCTCCGTCTCCAGTTATAGTCATCTTCAATCGTCGCATATATTTGACCTCGTTCACTAAACTACGTGCTCGGACCTGTTATCAGCATTTACAGAGCCCTCCCATCATTGCCTCGGTTTCCCAACTGAGCGTTTTCCTTGTGTTCTTCCCTTCAATGCTCGCCTGGGGAGCCAATGTTCTTCCATTCCTTCCATATGTTATGCTCCTGTTGTTGTTTAACGAATTCTACGCATGTAGATACAGATAGTTCGTAATACAAACTATACAACTCCTTATTGTAACGAAATGTTCCGATGCTCCGAATTCCCTCGAGGCAGCTTCCTGTGCTACTTCAGCTGGATCAAGTGTACGTGGCGTCAGAAATCAAGAGCTCTCTTCAGCCAACCGTAGCCTAAGGATAGTAGTGCCACCTATTCAACAACTAGTTCCACGATTAGCATTTGGTGCATCTGCAGAAGATCTTAAAAACTACATTTTATTTCAATCTGTCGTCAATTTACCTGGCTTCTACTGCTGTAACGTTTGCGGCCTAAGGGCGTAGCTGGATTTTGAAGCCTATGTCGAACTATGCTAGTATTTAGTCGAGTGAAGAGCATTTTAGTAGCTAAAATACTCGATACTGCCCAAAACTCGAGCGAAATGGATCTACTCGACTAAACTACTCCACTAAACTGTTGGTGTTCAGATACGTTTAACTACTAAATTACTTGGTACTCGACTTAAATACTAATATAGTGCAAATAAAGCTTCAGGCTGTCGTCTCATGTTATGAAAGACGATATAATCTGTCTGACTAAACCAAGCTCATTCCTGAGATTTCTGATGCGGAAATTATTTCCTGACATACAATTTACAAGCAAGATCAAGATCAACTTCCCATTGGCGAATCCAATGTCGGAGGTGTTCTGGCTATGAACTCAAAGTGGATGAGTTTTGTATGCCGTAATGTCATACAGATTTCCGCTCGTTATGTGTGTTACGGTAAAGATTCACTGGCAATACTCCTTGCTTTTTGTTGTCTGTATTTATATTCCTCCCATATGTTCTCTCAGAATCTATCAAAAACTTTTCAGTGAACTAACCACCACCATTAATAGCGCACATCAGTCATCTCAATTGCTTATACTTGATGACTTTTATCTACTTTATATTACCTGGGGAGTTGATGTCAATACCATCGAATCACGGGATTATTTTTCGATCGCTTTGTCATCATTTATGGCCCTGCGGCGGTCAACATCAATACAAATTCGAAATTGACTGTATAAATTAAGTTTCGAAAGCAGCATCAATTATAAATAGAGTTAACAACGTCAACGGCTATTTCCATCGCAAGCCCTCTCTTGCCGTCAACGGTTATTTTGCATGGCGACATAACGCAATTCATATTTCTAAGTTGCGTTGCAAAGGGGTTGCCATCCTCGAATTTTAATTGTAAATTTAGTAATTCATTTTTGTCTTTAAGTAAACAATTAAAATTGGATGATTTGTAAATGTGTTTTTCGAGCGGTTTGCCAAGGCGACTACCCGATTACTTCATTGGTATCAAGGTACTAATCTGTTGCGTCAGCTACGTTACTCCAAAAGTACGGGTCGGATCAAAAGGATCGGGTATTTGATTTTAATAGACTGAATTACTTAAGTATCGCCTAACTCCATACTAGTGTAATTCGAATTTCTTACATTCAATCAACTTCACCTCAAATATTAAATGCAAAAAAACCTAATTATTTCCTTAAAAATAATAGACAATCAACTTTCCCATTGTCTTCAGTCAACACATGACTTCATTGCAACCACCAATCCACCGCTATAGTGAAAACACCTTCACCTTTTCGTTAAGACAATTAAATTCATTTGTTACTTGATTAGGAAACATTAAGTAAACACAATGGTTGAATGAATTTGAGTCCCTTCACTATTGTAGAGCATCCACTCATCCATCCCATTCATAGACCATTCATGGAGTTGAATATATTGCATAAACGGTGAAGTTGCAATAACTTTGCATACTCGTATATTGCAAGAAGTAGTAAAACTTGGCACCGGCGA
Source organism: Odontomyia ornata (assembly GCA_963969285.1). Lineage (NCBI taxonomy): Eukaryota > Metazoa > Arthropoda > Insecta > Diptera > Stratiomyidae > Odontomyia > Odontomyia ornata. The sequence goes on along the minus strand of OZ017740.1, from coordinate 287,307,338 downwards.
ATTAACCACTCGGTTAGCTTCAACCGATATGGATAGTTGTTTAAGGCTGGTAAATAGATTCGATGGATGTATGCGATGGCTTTCGCGTTAAGCTGAGAAAACAATGCAGACATTATAACGCCTCCACATCACATCCACCAATAAGCGTGTGTGAAATTTATTTTTATTTTTTGCAATATTTCTTTTGTTATTCAGTTTTTCCTATTTCAGTGATAGATACGAGTATCAATTAATTAGAGGCTCTTGAAGAAGTAAATAGTCGGAGACTTTTTCTTCGCAAGAATAGAAAAGGGTGGTGAAAAACTACCGATAAGTGCATGATGTATGTGCAGCAACCGTTACTATCAGTCTACGGATGTTGAGCAAGAAATACTAATTAACGTAAGATGAGTTCCACTTGGGAAAATTTCTTTCGTGTAATTTTCTTTCATCTTGGTAGACTATTCTTCAGTGCAACATTTTTTAATTAACGTTTCCATCTGATGTAATCTCTAATTTCATGGATAGTTTGGCTGCTCCACTCCTTTGAGCTGATGCAGGTAATTTTGCGAAAATCTCAGCTATTATCTAAGATTCGTTGATAATGACTTATTAGAGTGGTATTGCATCGTGAACCAAACTCTTTATAGTATAGTAGGACAAGCTTTCAAAATCTTAGTTTTGCAAGCCAGATCCTACCAGCTCCAGAATAAATTCTTTTATTTAAGTTCCAACAAAAAATGTAGATTTAACTTTCGAAATTCCAACTGAATGTTAAACTTTCAAAACCATCTCTTAATTGTGCAAAAACTTAAGCACTTTCACCCTTTTACCTATTGACTCTACCATATTTTTAATTATTGTCTAAATACTTTCAACAAATATTTTAAATTAAAATTTATGCACGCAATCTAAGTACAACCTTCACTAAATATAATTTACTGAAGACAAAAAACTTCAACAAACTCTTACAACGATGCTAACTGCATCTTCATTATTCGCACACAGAGTGGGCCTAAAATAGAAAAATGAGAGACTCCAAAATCATACGAATAATAAAATGAGCATCATAATGCTCATTACGAAATTTTTACGATTACAATAGTGAGCTCACCTTTTTTGTACTTCCGCGCTCAATGGAATTCTTGACCTCTTGGTTAAACTTAAAAATAACACAACGAGATCGTCTTCCATCATTACTGCAACCGTCATCCAGTACTTAGCACCATCATCAGCATCCATGACGCGGTGATATGTTTCAAGATACATGCGAGTACGAGTATCTTCAGCATCATTGACTTCACAGATCAGTTTTTACCGCTTCAGAAAGCTCTTTGCTTTCCTTGGATTACAATATGACTAACCTGCATACCGAGGTTCGAGTTAGACCTAAACTTAAGAAAAATTTGACATGGTCATGATGGTATTAAGACGAAATCGATGAAGAAGTTGAAAAAATTTAAATGAAATGAAACGAAAAACTGAGCAAGATGAAAGAAATAAGATCAGCATCGCATTTAGTTAAGAGTCTGTTGGATTTGGAATTCGAGAGTTGTTCAAACTAGTTGGGCAAGTTATGCTGGGAAAGGTAGCATGGAAAAAAACATGAGGAAGAGTGGAGAGACCTCGAGAGCTAGTCGATCCAGAAACCCCGTTTTAATTGTATGTGGAGTTAAGATACTTTGCTTGTTTGCGTAGATGCGGAAAGAAAGATTTTCTTGATCTGTTTGTTTAATGTTGTCACGTTAAGTAGAAATGATAGTTAGTTTTGACGATTTTAGTGGAATTTTTCGACAAAAATGATACAATTTCTTTAATTGGTCAAGAAAATTCTAAGTTTCTTTCAAAAATCTCTCATTTTATCGATAATCCAAACAATCTAGTTTGGAAAGGAAATGCAAACATTAGACAGGTTAACATTGGGCGAAAAAGCCGTAAAGAAAAGATTATTTATGTTTCCACCTACCCCTTACGCATTTCCGTTGGTAGATATTTTATAAAGAAGAAGGTATGCCGTTAACGGTGAAAAATAACATCAGGCAAATGACCACCACGACCACGCTTATCCTTTTCATGAAATTTTCCATAACCAATTCGCAAAGTGGCTGCCCTATGTCCTCGATAGCCTCACAAATTTCATCTTTGAAGTCTTGAATCGACGCAGGGCTGTTGACGTAGACCTTCTCTTTGACGTGGCCTCAAAGGAAGAAGTCGCAAGGTGTTAAATCGCAAGATCTCGGTGGCCAATTGTGATCACCTCTTCGAGAGATAACACGGTCTGGGAACTTTTCCCGTAAAAGATCAATGGTTTCGTTGCTTGCATGGCGCGTAGCACTGTCTTGTTGAAAGTAACGTTGTCCAGATCAATACCATCCAATTCCGGCCATAAAAAATCATTAATCATCTCTCGATAGCGCAACCCATTCACCGTAACTCTTGCTCCAGCCTCATTTTCGAAAAAGTAGGGTCCAAAGACTCCGTCGGACCATAAATCGCACCAAAAAGTCACACGTTGAGGATAGAGAGGCTTTTCAACAATAACTCTTGGGTTTTCCGAGCCCCAGATGCGACAATTTTGCTTGTTGACGAAGCCAACGAGGTGGAAATGGGCCTGACCCCTTAAGATGATTTTTCGATCGAGTTCCAGATCATTTTCATGCATTTCAAGGACCCAATCAGCAAAGACACGACGTTGTTGATGATCGACCGGCTTGAGTTCTTGTGTAAACTAAACTTTATAAGCCTGAAAACCCAAATCTTTATGCAGAAAACGGTGTAATAACGTTTGTGGAATGCCTCATTCCAAAGAACGACGAGGAATGGACAAACCTGGGTTTTCTTCAACATTTTCGGCTACAGCAGCAATATTCTCGGCCGTTCTTTAGTGACGTGCACGGGTTTTATCCTTCAAACCACTAAATTGTCCCAAGAGCTCGAATTTGTCCACAAATTTCTGTATTGCGGTCCGACAACGTGCTTCACGACGACCCAAAAATGTTCGAGTTATACGAACCGTCTCTGCCAAATTTTCACCATTTTTATAGTGAATTTTAATAATTTCAATGCATTGTTGAAGCGTGTATTGTTCCATTTTTATTAATGGCGTAGTTTTTAACTTGTCAAATGTCAAAAAATAACAGCTTCAAAGGTGACATCTACCGAAATAGCGGACTATTCAAAATAACACCTCTTATTGGAAAACCCTTTATAAGTTACGTCGTAGTATTTAGTTTCTTTTTTCGGAGATGCATCCACTCCACAAGGGCTCATCAGGTTTTCTTTGTTAAGGAACATTTTCCAACACGTAGTTTTAAACGAAGTTTTATTTTATTTTACAGATCAAAAATATACAAAATCATCAAAAATAATAAAGTATCAAAAATAAAATAAATTGATTGTAAGCTCCCTAAATAGTTTCTTTACGGCTCATTTTTCATGTCCTATGTATCCTTGTATTGAACATTTAATTTACATGGCGCTGAGTCTTATGTCCGATCGTCTATTCTATGATGGATGCAAGACTGGATACAATGAAGTAGGTTTGATGTCGAAGTGTTTAACGTGAGTACCTGCCAAGGTTAGGCCTAATCTAACAATGTCCATAGGCGGAGTTGAATCAAGCAACAACCAACTAACCTTTTCTTTACTGTGTGTCTGGGTCCCCCTACGTTGGCCATAAGTCGACTCAGGGCCGATATTCCCGAAGCAGCCTTCTCAGCCGTTGCCCTGATTTGCTCAGAGAAACTCATCTTCGAGTCGATCAGTAGCCCCAGGTACTTCACCGCTGGCTTCGATTCGATTCGTAAGTTGCCAATACTGACCATCCTTACTCTAAGGGTTCTCTTTTTTGTCACGCGAGCAGTCATCCAGTCCCTCACTTGCCGCATTAGCCTAAGTTGCGCTTGTTCAACGGTGCGTCCAGCGACCAGAGCCACAACATCATCCGCACAGCCGACCAAGCGTGACTCATCTGGCATCCCATCTCTCAGTAGCCCGTCGGAAGACACGTTCCACAGGTCCGGACCAAGGATAGATCCCTGGGCAACATCCGATGTAATTTCCATCCATCGTTGGCCCTGTGTCGTGTGGTAGAGCAGGCTTGGGTCCTGTAGGTAATTCCTCAAAAGCCGCATTAGATATTCTGGAACTTGAAAAGAGTTTTCCAGCGTATCCAGAATATCCACCCATCTAGCGGAGTTGAAGGCATTCCTGACGTCGAATGTCACCAACAGGACGATCCGTCGCTTGGTGCGACTATATGCCTCTGCCTTTTGGACCGCTTCACCACCTCTGCAATCGCATCAATGGTAGAACGTCCTGCTCTAAAGCCGTACTGCCGAGGAGATAGGTCCCCAGCAGTACGAATCGCGTCAGTGAGTCTTCCCTTGATGAGTTTCTCTAGCACTTTCCCAGCCGTGTCTAGCATGCATAACGGGCGGTATGCAGACGGCGATTCGGAATTTTCCTTCCCCTTACTGATCAGCATGAGCCTCGCCACCTTCCATCGTACCGGGAAAACCCCGTCCCGTAGGCAAGCGTTGAATGTGCTGAGCAGCAAGTCAGGACAATGGTGATAGACGAGCCGCAACACCTCAGCTGGAACACCATCTGGACCTTGAGCATTCCTCGCTTTCAATGAGAGAACTGCCTCCTCCAGTTCCAGCTGTGTGAAGAGTGGGCACTCGACTGCTTTTTCACCATGGACAGCGTCAACACGGACGGGGTGGGCGGGGAAGAGCCCCGCACTATCGCGTCAATCTTTTTCGCGTCATGTATACAAGGCTTCCATAGGGCACCAAGCTTCCGCATGACTAGCTTGTAGCGAAGGCCCCATGGATCCTTTTTCACATTGTCCACTAGGTCTTGCCAGCAGCGAGCCTTGCTACTGTTGATCAGTTTGCGAAGGCATTTCCTGGCCCACTTATATGCTGCCACCTGGTTGCATGCCTCGTCACGGTTCCGCGCCCGTTGAGCCTCACATCGAAGCTTGTGACACTCTCTTCGCTTTTCAGCGATTTCAGTTGACCACCAGTACACCGGGGGCTTGCCGTGCCGGGGTAGAGTTCACTACGTTTTGAGCTGCCAGTTATTCCGTCCCCTCCGAAACTCCCTGCAGCGGCTCACCTGCTGTGAGCACCTCGACGAACCTCTCGACGTCCATCCTTCCGATGTTCCATCCAGTTGTAGAAGGCCGAGAGCACAGACGTCGGGAGACTCTATCACTTATCTCAAGCAGAATGCACTGATGATAACTGGCTGAGTAGTCCCCTAATACTTTCCAGTTGTGTATCCTCTGTACTAAGGACTCCGAGGCGAATGTCACGTCCGATATGGTTCCCTCACAGCCAATACGGCGGCAAGTCGACGTATTTCCGGAGTTTAGTACGACGAGGGCCGTCCTGGCCGCCATTTCTAGGATTTGCTGTCCCCGCGGATCCATCTGAGGCATGTCCCATTCGATTGCTTTAGCGTTGAAGTCGCCCCCAACGAGCGCTTTGCCCTCTGCGTTCGAGACAGCGCCCTCCAAAGCATTAAGCTTGGCTTGGAAAGATGATTTCGATTCGTTAGACGTTAGGTACACACTAGAGAAGGTGTTCCCCGAGCACCAAACCCACACGAAACCATCTCCCCGTCCACAACTCTCCACTTGAAAGTCACTGTTCCGAACCCAGATAGCGGCAGTACCAGTTTCATCAGAATACGATAATGCAGGACTTTTATTATGGTGTTGCTCACTCAGCAGCAAGAAGTTAGCTTTCATGTCCCTCGCAAACTGCTCAAGCAGATTTTGGGCGGTTGAACTGCGGTGTAGGTTTAACTGCAGGATGCGGGTCATCGGAGCTCTGATTTTTCCTTGGCTAGGGCTTCCTGGAAAACCCGGCATTTTCCGGATCCCAAGACGTGTCCAAAATCAGGTTTTGGATCAGCATCCTTGCAAAGAATACAGTGTGCCTCCTTCGTACACTCTTATCTTTTATGTCCCATTTCACCGCATTTGTAACATAGGGAACTCCTATCGGGTGCTTTGCATACTTGTTTGGTGTGACCATAACCAAGGCATTTGAAACATTGAAGAGGCGTTGCTCTTCGCCGTATCCTACAGACAGCTCACCCAGGAATTGTTCGGCGTCCTTTTCGGTCAAGTCGATTATGGCCATGCGTTGTCCCCTATTGTTTTCTGGTGTCAGTCTCGCTTTGATGCTTCCCACGCTAGGAAACTCCCTTTTGATGGCCTCTTCTACCGCGGCCAGATCCGGGACGTAGTCAATGTCTCGTATTTCGATCGTTGCCATCGGCTCGAGCGGGGCTATAGTTGCGCTTTTGCCGAGGACTTTCTTTACTGCGTCACAGAATGCTTCTTTATTGCCGGTCTCTGCTCCGAATTCGACCAGTATGTGGCCCGACCGCGTTGGTCGTACTACTTTAATGGTAGTATTGGTGTCTTCGGGCCTTACGTTTCCCCTGATGTCCCACAGTACCTCTGCATAGGATCGGCCATCTTGGGGCTTTACGAGCAGTGCCTGCTGCTGGGGTCTTTGTCGGAGCTTCTGCCTCTCCTGTTTTGCATCAGGTCCTTTTTTTTAATTGGGCGTCCGTGCGAACTTTACTTTCTGGCTGTTTTTGAAGGAGTTTCTTTGCAGCTTTCTTCGCTCCTTTTGTTAGCACTGTCTGGAACCCGTGATCTGGTGCTCCACGCCCATCAAGTGCCTCTTCCTTCCTACTTCCATCCCGATCTCCTTCGATTGAGCTAGACGCCATTCTTTTAGTTGACTTTTAATGGTGGAACTATCTGCATGTCACGTTTATATTTCACCGCAAGAGCCCCTTTAGCTTTCTGTTCGTCTTCGGACCTTAACCAGCTCCTCCGATAGTGCCCTTTACGATCCAGGAGCTCCTCTTGTTCAAGGAGCCCCACCTTTGCTGCTTCGCTGATTTTTGGGGAGTCGCATGCAGCTTGTATTCTTTTCAGAACATCCCCCGCTTTTCGGAGTAGCCTTTCTTCTTCGTATCGCTGGGCCGCAAGTGTACCTTGCACCCATCCTTGAGAGAGTTTGTCGCGTTCCGTTTCCGAGTGCAGTACTTCCGCCACGGTGTCTGGTCACTCGTTGCTTTTCGTGCCGTAATCTCCTCGTTGGCTTCTGGATTTTTCGTTGCAATGTTGGGATTTGCTAACCTTGCATCGGTCGCTTCGGTAACGATCGCAGCAGTGACAATCGAATTTTTGATGCTCTGTATATTATCTTCCACCGCTCGAACACCTGAAGCGTCCTGCAGAGTTTCCCGCTTTTCCCTAATAAGACGCTCTGGCGTTCGCATCATTTTATTGCTGCGCCCGAACGCCGCAGGAATCTCAGTCTGAACCAGACTGTCTGCTATTCTCCGTTTTTCGTCTGCCTTCACTGTCATTGTGTTATTCTTCGTTTTTGTCGTGGCTTTGACCGCTTTCGATGTACTGTTAACATCGTGGCTGCAACCGCTAGTTGCGTCGTTGTTATTATTTTTTGCTTCTTTTTTCGGATGTTTTTTGTCTTTTGATTTTGTTTGCTCCAGTTATTTCCATTCGTGTGTGTAGTCGCCTTTTTGGTCCCATGGTTATCTTTGCAAAGCAGGGAGGCCATGCGAGGGTTGGCCTTATGGGGATAAGTGCTCAGAGCCTTACCAGCGCTAATCGGGAGTCCGTCTCAACAAAACCTACACTACCAACCCAATGGTGAGAACTTGGAACGTACTCCGAGGCCTGCCAAGGTTTAACCGGGACGGAGACGGTATGATAGTTGAATTGGAGCCGTTCACACACGAGTTTCACCTCGGCGCTACTGTGCAAAGCAACTAGGTCCAAACCATCACATCCGCCAGCCCAAAGCGTTATTTCCAGTTCGTTGTCCAAAGCGTAGTCCAGATCCAATCAGAGTCGTTAGCTGTCATCCCAGGAGGGAACCTCACGGCGCCCCCCATATCCTCGGGTCCATGGGGGCGGCGCTCCCCAAAGAATGCTAGCCTCCAAGAGTGCTCTTGTTGACCGGCAATCCCCCTGCGGGAATTTCCTCGGGTACGTGGGGGCGGAACTCCCCAAAGAATGGTAGCCTCCAATAGGGCTCTTGTCGACCGGCATTCCCCCTGTCCCTTAGTTGTTGATGATAGGTGCAGTAACGTTTTTCGGATACGAGGATAGTTAATTGCATAACAAAGCCAATGCAATCAAGGAAACGACTGCGAAAATTACGGGAATGATGCTAGACAGAACCAATTTAGAATAACACCAAATTGAAGATTAGTTGCAAAAAGTAGTTCTGTTGCGAGCGAACAATTTCCACCTATGTTACCACTCACATACAAGCAAGCACATACACCCATTGTTATCAAAGCATATAATTGTCGTCCAATGGGCATACGCTAGATCAACCCGCAATTCACTTCATACGTACATGGCAATTCACTTCATACGTACATGGTAAGCTTCACTACGATCAAGCACATAAGCCTTGGGGGTGTGCTTCCAGCTAAGTGAAGCCGAGGAGAGAGAGAGCCAAAAAAGAAACAAAAGCTTTCCCTCGCTCCATTTCTCCAATTTTATCGTAAAAGTCTACAGACGAGACGGAGAGTAAGAGCTTCCGTGGAATGGGAGCTCACATGTTGCATATTCGGCAAATTTCGGCGGAATATGGAACAAAAGCTCGTTTCGCGACCATTTATAAACAGTTTATGGAGTACATTCAGTGAGTGTGTGTTCAAGCCCAGTAAGGGATATTGTCCAGTGTGCAGCGAAGTGGTAAGGGATGAGGTGTTGGCTTGAGCCGCGATCCTCCATCCCGATCCACAAGCCTGTCTTCTTAGTTCCCTCTACAAGCTGGGTCTCACCTGTGAAGCGCGATAAGTTAAGGTGGAAGTGAAAAGCACTTCACCCAATATTGAAAGTTAGTTAATTAATCAATTTGTGGTTACGTTAAATGTTTAAAAAATGAACAGTGTAATGAAACTAATTCTTTATTGTTCTGGTTTAAATGGATAGAGTAGCAGGTAAGTGGTGTTACAGTGAGTTTTCTTTTGGGAGCCTTGATGTTGTATAAAGGATACGCAACAAATTGAGCTCCCAGTTCATGCCAATGCACATAGGATATACTGGCTTGTAACAGTTCGTCAACAACAAGAAATTGCTTTGCAGAAACAAATAGATGAATACGCCGAGAGTCTCGAGTCTCTCTTTATAGAAATAACAGACAAGCATCAAGATCTAAAACATTTAGTCCAAATTGATGAGCTAAGAATGTTTGTGGCTAAGCTCAACCAGCACATACCCGATCTTATGATTCCAACTGTAAAATAAAGACAAGCCAATCTACAATGTCAAACCAATTTTCATAGATGTAAAGAAAGGACAAATTCTTATGAGTTACCGTATTCCACTCGTTTATGAAACTGTATTCAATTTAAAAGCAGTGGTAGCTGTACCAAACTCACATTGGTGGACGTACATATTCGCGAATGGTTAACCAGTGCAGCTCATAGCTACTAGCACTGGCAATGAAAAGTATTTTTACCTCGGACAGTCCATTGAGTTTTTACCAAACTGTTAAGATGTAGTACCGATTATTAAAGTTTCAGCATGTGAAAGCGAAATAGCATCAACCGTAAGCAAACCTGACCAATAGTGTAACAAACGCACTATCCTTGAACAGACGCACTATCTTTTGATTAACGCGGTATCGGGCGGTCTTCTTCGCGCGAAGCCAATAATTTTGTAATTGCAAATCTATTTAAACTTTGATTTTGGCGCGAAGCCATCGATTAAAGATTCAAAATTTAAAGCTGTTTTTTTTTTTATTTTGAAGCGCTTAAACACAATTCTTTAAGGGATCAAGGAAGATCTGCTGAGTCTTGAGAGGGCTACTGAGACTTTCAGATGCCAGATGAGTCGCGCTTGGTCGACTATGCGGATGATGTTGTGGCTCTGGTCGCTGGTCGTACCGTTGAACAAGCGCAACTTTGGCTAGGTATGCTAATGCGCCTAGTGAGGGACTGGATGACTGCTCGCGGGCTGAGTTTAGCACTGGAGAAAACCGAAGTGGTCATCTTGACAAAAAAGAGAATCCCTAGAGTAAGGATGATCAGTATTGGAGACACACAAATCGAATCGAAGCCAGCGGTGAAGTATCTGGGGCTACTGATCGACTCGAAGATGAGTTTCTCTGAGCAAATCAGGGCAACGGCTGAGAAGGCTTCTTCGGGAATATCAGCTCTAAGTCGACTTATGGCCAACGTAGGTGGACCCAGCCCATCAAGAAGACGCCTCTTGATGAGTGCTGTAGGGTCAGTGCTACTGTACGGAGCAGAGGTATGGGGCGACGCTCTCAGTAAGGAGGTATACCGAAAACGTTTGGCACAGGTACAGAGAAGAGGAGCACTGAGAATTGCATCTTCGTATCCAACAGTCTCTGACTCGGCGGTGAGAGTTAATGCAGGCGTGATACCTGTCGCCCTCCTTGCTAGAGAGCGCTCCGCTATTTGCCTGCGCCGAAACGAGGATGCGAGGGAGATGGTTGTCCGCGAGGAGAGACAGCGCTCGCTCAACGATTGGCAGCAGTCTTGGGTGAATTGCACGAAGGGAAGGTGGACCGCGCGCCTCATTCCGGATGTGAGACCGTAGCTAGATCGAAGGCATGGTGAGACTGACTTCTATCTGACCCAGCTTTTGAGCGGGCATGGGTGTTTTCAGTCTTACTTGCACAAGATCGGTAAGTCACGGTCTCCCGATTTTCGGTTTTTCCCAGGAGAGGACACAATGCCTGTCAAACATTTTTTGCGTGTACAAAATGGGTCAGGCTGCGAAGGGAACTCTACAGGGATACGGGAGAGCTCACCCCGGATAATATAGTTTCGGTGATGCTCGAATCGGTTGACAAATGGAACCAGGTGGCACATTATGTTTGGGCAGTCCTAAAATATAAAAGGGACTCACAGCAGCCGGGGGCGCTGGGGCTCGCTCTTCTGGCATTTCCTCTTCACCTCCCCCCTCCCGCTAGGAAAGGGACTCCCCAGCTTGAAGGCGCCCCACGTCGTAACAAAAGGAGACCTGGCCCGAAGTAATGTGTCAAACGGTTCCGGGCTGGGTTCTCAGGTTGACAGGGGAGATGTTTAGTGGGTAGTATAGGTAGACCAGTCCCACACTCTGTGCATAAATAGCATTCACCCCCTATCACAAAAAAAAGGACGATCTCATTTAAAGTTGGGCGAGTTAGAGTCTTCTCACGCTACAAATTATGCTATCGCGATGGCTACACTCAACATGAAATTGGAGCAATGCGATTCCAGAATTTTTAGAAAAGCGAGCTATGCTGCCACATCATTTATCATCTAGTAGTTTTAAGATAATTTGGAAATCAGTCTTTTGTAACTTGTTAAACCATAAATATCGGGCTCAACCCTTAAATAATTTTTTTAATTCAATCCGCGTTTGATTCATTAACTTAGTATTATTATTGTGTTTATTAATGCGACTGAATTTATGTATCCTTATATCTGTATGCCGTTCTTCATTTTAAGTTTGATTTTGGTGTTGCTATTATCTCACTTATCCGCTATATTTTCATTCATACCTTAGCTGTGTTAGCAATGTGTGTTGAAGATTGCATACGCCATTCTGACTATATTAACGTTAATTAAGAATGTAAATGAGCTATTGTTTATTTTAGATTCCATGATTATGAGCAAATATTTGCATTATTTCGTTTAAAATTATTTGATTTTAATAACTCTTAACTAAAATATTGATTACATATAGAATTCAAAGCTGCTAGTGCTGTTTGAGTAATTAATCGCTTTTATTGATTATGCTATGATTATTTTTTCCACACATGAGTTATTCGATGCGTTGGCAAATTGACTAGGTTGTACATTGATCTCAATGAGGTTTTAAAAGTCATTACAAAAGGTTGAAAGTAGGGATTTCAAAATTCTTCTATAATACTCCAAAAAAAGCTGATGAAACTCAACCACACGAAATTCTTGACTCCATTTTGCATTGGTAACAACTTCACCATTCACCTTTTTCTACGCAGGTGAAAAAGAAGTGTAAAAGAATTATTATCGCATCTTAACATCACATAATCATTCAACCCAGAAAAGAAAACATGCTCAAGAAAAATGTATCTACGCGAGTTATTGTAGCGGAACATTTGCAAACCTGTCTACATTTAATTAATGTATGAATGAATGAACGCATAGTATATTCAAATTAACAGAAGACATCTTAAGAAGCGTGCAAAAGTAAAATAACCTGTTCATGCAGAATTTCACATTTACATGAATTAAGGGATGGTTATAAAAGTCAGGTGCAGTTCATCGGGACATGTATATCATATGTGTCCTAGTAAGCGTGAAACCCTACAAAAGATGACTTTTTATACTTTCGTGACCAGAAGTTGAGCGAAATGATATGAAAACTTACAAGGAAGTCCCAAGGCTTTTTTCTTATTCTTACGTTGCAACGATCTTTAATTTTTCTTTTTCCCATGTCCTTCAGCAGAAACGAATTGTGTTGGTCTTCCTCCGTCAATAAAGCGTTGCATCACCACTAACCACACCTTTATTTATAACATTCAAGCTCCCAATAAACAAATAGATAAAAGAGCATCTTTTCAACTTTTCCCACACATGCCACAACGCGAAATGTATGCATTTAGCGCCAACGCAGTATCATCTGCTTGACCGCGGTCAAATTATAGCTGCTGGTTCGTTGGACTCTCGACTTGTCTTAATCAATATTTCCTATTTGGGTGGAAAAAGAAAGGAACACATCAATAAATTTCAGATATCAAATGAAAAGAAATAAAATAAATTGATGGGAAACATCTTGCACATATGGAATTGTTAATATGAACGCAATTTGCATTCCGGTTCTATCTACCTATTTTGCATTTGAATTCAGCTCGAAACGGGTGATAGATGATAATGTGTTACCGTATTCGAGGGTGTTTGTAGTTTCGAATTTAAGTATGTTAAATAAAGTAGTAAATAGGCGTCTTCAACATATTTTATTGAATTTTCCTGCTAACAGATTTAATGGTTGAAATGTGCTCTTCCCTTATTTGTCCGTTAAACACTTCTAAGACAACATTTCGTATCAATTAAGAAACGTTTAAAATTTATCGAAAATTACGTGGGTGAATCAAAGTATCTTTCCATTTATGGAAAACAAGGTAAGTTGCATTCAAACGTGGCAACACATTTCACGACGAAAAATTATGCTAATATTTACCGGTTAACGTGTTTCTTTCTTTAGATTCGTTATTATATGTGAGTATATTTTCTTTTCTTTTACTTCTCACCCTGTATGTTAAATATGCATGCTATTGCTTAGCCTAGCCCGGCTGACTTGAAATGAGATTGAAGATAACTCTGCGTATGTGATGAATGCACGTATGAACATTTTTTGATGATTTATTTGTGTCAGATATAGATGTGAGATATAAAATGCAAAATATTAAAAGTGGTATGTCTTAAGGTGCTCATGCTGGGTGTACGAATATTTGCCGGTGGAATGAATCTTAATTATTTTTGAGTGCAACGAAATTGTCTGTGAGAGGTTTAGTGATGAATATAAATGAGGCTACACACCGTGAGGCAACTGGTTGCGTGTTATGTAATGTATATGAAGAGCAGCAATACTGTTTTTTGGTTATACGTAATAAAAATATTTACTAAAATATTTTAAACTTTTTTCTTTATCCTAGTCAGATGCAATCCAATCTAGGCAATCAGTTTATATGAGGGCTGTTCAAATATGATCGAGACAAATGCTCTGACACGTTTATATACTATCGAAAAAATTTACAGTTTTCTTAGGTACTCTCCCTTACAAGTTACGAATTTTGTTCACCTTTCTGGAAGATTTTTGATGGCGGTATCAAAGAATTCCTTGGGCAACTCGGACAGCCATGTGCGCACGAACTTCTCTACCGCGTCGTCGGTGTTGAATCTTTGACCTCCGAGGGCTTCTTACAGTGGTCCAAATATATGGTAGTCGCAGGGTGATAAGCCCAGACTGTATAAAGGGTCTTCCATAACCCCCCACCCCAATTCCGATATTGTATCGAGCGTCAGACGCGCGGTATGAGCGCGCGTTATTCTGGAGAAGAATTGCACTTCGTGCTGGAATGCTCCTCCGTTTCGAGTGTTATTTTACGATATTGAAGGTGTTCGCGGATGATAGACTCTACACTACCAACACTGAAGCCCAATTCAGCCGAAATGTCTCGAATATTCATCCTATGGTCCTCCAAAATGAGTTGTTCTACGCGGCAAATTTCTGGTATGATGCTGATTCGCTGTTGATGATCATGCGGCTCATTACCGACGGTTTTGCGACCATCCTTAAACGCTTTGGCCCATTTAAATACAGCAGCCCTTCTCAGGCACTCACTACCACCTGATTTCACAAACGCAGAAAAATTTCCGTGTTTTTAACGCCTTCCCACGCTAAAAAACGAATGACAATACGTTGCGCAACGGCGGTCAGCATTTTACGTTCACTCATGGTCGTAGCACGCGCGTGAAACATGCACTTGCGACGAAAACGATGACACACTGTTTGTAAGGGACCTATCAATCACATACTCAAGCCAGGAACTTCAAAACATACATGCGCGCCATCAACAGCGTTTATCTCCATCATATTTGAACTACCTTCGTACTTCATAAAAAAATACCCAAAAAGGATTTAAAGTATCCAGTTTACAAATTTTCGTGATCAAAATCTGATACCTTATGTCGTTAATTCTAGTTTAAAATGGCTGGGCAAAGCCAAACCCTTGAGAATCGTCTGTAGTGAGACCTTTTTGTTATTGAAAGACTTCAACCAAACCTTGTTATCGACTATGCTACCAATTCCTCTCTTGGGGCTATTCTAGTTAAAGCTCTCTGGTTTTGACCACCTCACCCGGAGACGGGCATAGACGCCACTCGTTTATCGCTATAAGCCCTCCAAACTAGAAAGCCTACCGGAATATAAAGCCTGAAACTGAGGGCTTCCCTTAAATTTCATGCATCCCTTTCATGAAGTTCCACCACATATTTACACTTTTGTCAACACGTCAACCATGAAAAGACCTGACCTAATTACGTTACTGAACAATATCACATTCTTCCAATATTCAGGCCCTTAAAGTCTTGTAAATGACCCGGGACCACACTTCACAAGCTGTAAACTTAAATTTTGTTTCAAATTCAAGCCCTTGATGAAATTTCTCATATTCCACCTCGATTCTCCCCTCCGCTTTACCACCAAATTCGCTACTCAACTCTCACTAATCGTGTTCTCCCCAATTTATTTCACTGGGTCCGTTCCCTTAAATTCCTTCCGAATCTATTCAAAACACCGATTCAAACCGTCACACGTAGTTTTAGTTGCACATATTTTCTCAGGATAACAATGCGATGCAAACCTGTAGGATTCGTCATCCAAAATAGATAGCGTAATAAACTTCCCTTTGTTTATGATCCCGTCGCGTAACAGCCACAATTCACCCACGGGAAAATTTCATTTTTAGGGCTCAGCCACCTCTCAGGAGTGGTTGTTCTCATTCTTAGGAGTAGTTCGACTTCGGTTGATTTTCCACTCAAAGTTGAAAAAATGCTCCCAAGATAATGGGCTAAAGTATCAAGCAACAGTTGATAGCGAATTTGAGCTGAGAGCCGGCAACTTTGCAACCAATGATACCAATCGGTAGGAGATTACGAAAAGAAAATTCAAACATTAAAGACAGATTGCGAAAGCATTGTAGTAATCGAGCAGTCGCCTAGGCAAACTGCTCGAAAAATATCCGTACAAATCATCTAATTTAAATTGTAAATTTAAAAACAAAAAAAAAGATTTAAAAAAATTTTACTATAAAAATATTAAATAAAAAAATAAAATTTACAATTAAAATTCGATGACGGCAACCTCCTTTGCAACGCAACTCGGAAAAATGAATTGCGTTATCTCGCCAATGGAAAATAACCGTTGACGGCAAGCAGAGGGCTCGCGAATGAGATAGCCGGTGACGGGGAGAGTCCCTGGTATCGCCAGACGTCTCAGACGTCGCGAATTTTCTGTGCATGCGTTATATTTTCACATTAAAAATCTATATCGAAGTTAAAACTCTTGTGACAAAGCAATTTTTTGATTATTGTGTTGCCCTTGCTCCCGTTGTTGCCGGTCCCGTGTGCTCACGCAAGAAAAGGGCATTACAATTTGCCCCAGTTTAACCACATCGAAGTATCGCGACTGAATTCGAGTTAATGAAATTGATTCCAGCTGTGCAATCTTCTCGTCTTCATCTGTTGCAGCCAATTGAAGTGTGTCAATGGTGGCGTTTTGTATACACACCTTATGTGTGGGTGTTAAGCGCGATTTTAATCACACCATGCACGCGACCTTTGCTTTTGTGTATGTGCAGTACTGCTTTGTTCAGGAAAAGTCCATGAAATTCCGTACACAAGTGCATTCCTTCGGTTTGAGACACTGCGTCAGAGCGAGAAAGTTATGAGACCAGGAAGCTAACTAAGTCTTACTCGTTAACGCGCAACGGTAGCGCTAGGGATCAAGGAACGACTAAATCAACTCTAAACCATGTTGACCGTTGGGGCGTAGATGAAGAGTCGCGAAGATCTAGACGCGTTTCGGTTGAAGGAATTCAATTTATTTCTATCTGCATTTGCATAATATTTCGTGATGATCGGACTATCTCTTTCACAATCAATACCTTGTGTTCGGCATAATGAATGAAATGAGATCCAAACAGTGAATGGCGTTCGTGTAGTTGTTATTGAGATTTGAAAATTTTAGTCGAATCGTTCTAATGGATTTTATCTCGGCTCTGTGTTAAATATTACAGTTATTTGTAGATTCATGATCACGGATTACACTCCTTCTTCTTCTTTTTAGCACTACAGCCCCTCTCGGGCCTTCGCTTAGAGATAGTTAGAGTATCTCATTTTCATGACCGGATTGATTTTTTCGGAAGTTGGTTTGGTCAGTACCATGCTCCCGTCTGTCTGCTCAGCTATGATATGATATGATTAAATCAGTACATATCACGACTGAGTGAACACTCGTAGTCTGTCCGAAAAATCCCCTGAACTAAATCACGTTGTTCACCAACGAGATTTGAACCTGGGACCTTCGGCTCATGCGTTCATGCACTAACCACTAGACCACAGAGACCACTTTAAGAGTACGCTTATCATTAGTCATTCTGTCGACATCACAGATAGCAGAGTTATCGAGGTTAGAGTAAAGTCACTTTGTAATTTGTTTGAAAAATGGAAAAAGCGAGTTTCGCGTGTTGATAAAACATTGTTTTTTAATGGGTGAAAACACCGTAGAAGCCCAGCAATGGCTTGAAAAACATTACCCGGATTCCTCTCCATCGAAACCAACGATTTGTCGTTGGTATGCTGAGTTTAAACGTGGTCGTACGGACACAAACGATGCGGAACGTGCGGATAGGCCATTGGAAGCCGTTACACAGGAAAATGTGAGTGAAGTATTAAAAATTGTAATGGAAGGTCCGTGAGATTGCAGAAATGACACAGATATCATCTGGAAGCGTATTTACAATCCTTCATGAAAAAGGTTTTTTCCAAGTGGGTACCGCGATTGCTTGAAAACAATGGCAAAATTGAAGGAATTGGGCTTTGATTTACTTGCCCACCTCCCGTATTCGCCAGGCTTAGCCCCCAACGATTACTGGCTCTTTTTTGATCTCAAAAAAAAAATGCTCCAGGGAAAAAAAATTTGGATCGAATGAGGAGGTCATTGCCGAAACTGAAGCCTATTTTGAAGCAAAGGATAAATCCTTCTATAAACATGGTATAGAAATGTTGGAAAGGCGTTGGAAAGATTGTATCACCCTAACAGGAGATTATATTGATGAATAAAAATGATTTTTGAAAAAAATGTTGTTTTGTTGTTAGTCTCGGGACTTATTGAACGACTTGCAGCTTTATTTTCCTGTGTAGCAGCTGGTCTTCAAGATCGTCTGAGCTGAAAAACAAGTTTTATTTGCGAGCTGTATTCTTTGACGTTTTTCGTCTTTTTCATTACCGGTTCTCGTTATTTTGGCACCTACACGTACGAATTGACCCACATTTTCGACAAAGTGTAATATTTTGGGTGTTTGAGGTATTTTTTTTTTATTCTCATTGCAGCCCTACCAGTTTCGCTTCGCTTTCGAGCTTCAGGAAAAGTTCTTTGGCAGTTGATAGCAACAGTTATAAAATTTTGATGTCATTCGCATAGGCTACGACTTGGCTCGACTTATATTATGATGTGCCTCTTGTAGCTTTCTTATGACATATTCCAGAGCCAAATTGAATAAAAATGAGGCCAGCTAATCTCTCTGCTTCAGTCCGATATTTTTGTCAAAGGCGTCGGTGGGTTTGATTATTGATGCGGACTTGGGAGGTTGTTGACGTCATTTTCATTTTGGTAGGACGTATTAATTTGGCTGAGATACCAAAGCAAAGCATTATTTGGTACAGTACGTTACGATGAATACTGTCTTGTGTTTGCTTGAAGTCAACGAGAATTTGGTTTACGTCTATGTTGAACTCCCAGGACTCCTCAAGTACCTGCTTGACTGTAAATAATTAATCTTCATCGTTCTACCTGCTCTAAAGCCACCTTCATAATGGAACCAGGTGGCACATTATGCTTGGGCAGTCCTAAAATATAAAAGGGACTCACAGCAGCCGGAGGCACTGGGGCTGGGGGATCGCTCTTCTGGCAATTCCTCTGCCCCTCTCCCCTCCCGCTAGGAAAGGGACTCCCCAGCTTGAAGGCGCCCCACGGCGTAACAAAACGAGACCTGGCCCGAAGTAATGTGTCAAACGGTTCCAGGCTAGGTTCTCAAAGATTGACAGGGGAGGTGTTTAGTGGGTAGTCCAAAGGTATCCTCCATGGGAGTCCCACACTGCCAGACTCGGCGGGCATAAATGCCTTCACCTCCTCACCACAAAAAAAAAGCCACCTTCATACCCCTCAATTACACGCTTGGCATATAATCTGATTTTATTTTCTAAGGTTTTCGAAAATATTTTGTACGTCATACGTTCGGTATATGTTCTTGTTGTCACATGTGCTGGATGACTTTGTAGAATGCTTTCTGAACATTTCCTGAAACCTGCTTACCATTTTTATATTTTGAATCTTTTAATTTCTTAACATTTGCCTTATGCCCACAAAAGCTCGAGTGAGCTAATGCTTGTTCTAAAATTCTAAACTCATCATATTTAATATTCAGTACCTAATTATACTTTTTTTTGCTTTCAGACCAATTTTTACTGCCAACCTTCACCCACTTCATCAAGCCAGGTAAGGTATTAATCTCACAAAAAACGTTGGAAATAGCCAAATTAATAAGTGCATATGAAATTAATGTTACCTTGTTTAAACTTGACTTCCATGAACTTTGAAAAAACACTAGTTTTGCCATGCCCTGCTTTTTCATAATTTATATAAAACAAAAACTCTCCAACTATCCATATTAAAATCATATCAAAAGAGTGAACTTGGAGATATTAGCCAGAATAGGACTTATTGTGTTGCTGCGTTTTACTGTCTATAAACCCACATTTCCCCACTGGAGTTGTGAAGGAACCATACTGGACGTGAGATATTTGTGTCGGAGTGTCTACTGCCCCGGAATTAGGGAGTGCTAGAGGACTACTATGTAAGTGATCATCAGTTAGTTTGATTTACGATTTGTGGTGACGCCACTCAGCCCTAATGCCCTCGATCTTCCGCTTGTGAGTGAAAAATTGAGAGGAAGGATGCCGAGAGGTTTCTCGAAGCGCTCACGGCTGGTAGACTGCTTTTTGGCTGTTCGCCAGATAGCAGAGAAGCGCCAGCTAAAGACATGGTAAACTCATATACGAGCATCATCGCGTCTGCTTGCAAGTCTTCTACACGACAAGCCAGCAGTGTGCTGATAGTCAACTGAAATCGCTCAACACCGAAACGAATTTCACGAGCTCCAGAGAGACGGACACGATATCAGGAAGGGCATGGACTTGGTAACCAGCATACAGGTTGAACGGAATTTTTAATCGCTCCTGTCATTAATTTTTAAAAACTGAATGGTTTTTCAATCATCAATGAGAACTTCTTTTTTTAATTGGAAAGAGAAAGAATTTATATCGAATATCCTCATTTTACCTTTATAACTAAAAATAATAACCTCAGGAGAACTTCGGAGTCGGTGGCGTATAGGAGCCCGACGGATTCCCATCAGGTGCAATAGTGATGTCCGAAACTTAATCCGTTCATACCTTAAAAGTGAGGTCAGCAAGCAATGGGCGGAAATCTTGAGGGGTATACGCCCACAGGACCCAGATGGTGTTTTCACAACAGTAAATAGCTTATTCGGTCTTGACTGAAGCTGTCGAATCTTGAAGTCGTTAGTGATGAGATAAATCTTCTCGATAGGGCTGGTATCGAAATTGATAGTACGACTCCGGATAGAAATGGAAACAGGTTTATTTGTGATGGTTTGCTTAAACTTGCCCTGATTGGAACTCATTTTGAATTGGTCTACCAAACTCCGAGAGAGAGAATCAAATATTAGTAAGTTTAAAAATTATTGAGCCTTTGTTTGCCATTTTTCGATTAAACATTTCTTTTATTTAAAATGGATTTTATTTAAGTACATATTACCCATTATTATCTATGACCTTTTGCCATTTTTGGGTAGAGCCATTTTTCTATCTGTGTAGAACTTCTGTGCTTCATCGGCGAAACACTTGGCCAAGTCATTTTCACAGTCCCTTTTTGAAGTGAATTTCTTTTCATTAAGGAAGTTTTGCAGAGACCGAAACAAATGGTAGTCTGATGATGCAAGGTCTGGACTATACGGTGGATGCATTAAAACTTCCCAACCAAGCTTTGTCGATTTTTGCCGGGTCATCAAAGATGTGTGTGGTGTGGCATTGCTATGATGGAAGACAATGCCCTTTCTATTGATCAATTCTGGTCGGTTTTTTTAATTGCTTGTTACAATCTGGTTAATTGCTGACAGTATAGAGCCGAATTGAGTGTTTGACCAGGCTCTAGCACCTCATGATAAACACTTCCCTTCCAATCCCACCATACACAAAGCATAACCTTGTTTGGTGTCAATCCTGGCTTTGAAGTCGTTTGTGATGATTCACCTGTTTTGAGCATAATCTTTTTCGAACGGCATTCTCTTATCTTACCCATTTTTCACCACCCGTAATGATTTGCTTCAAAAATGGCTTGATTTCGATGCGTTTTATTAGCATTTCGCAAATGGAAATTCGGCCGATCAATTTTTTTTGTGTCTTACGCAAATGGTTCAAAACTGTTTGGTGATGTATATTCAGTTTCTTAGCAATGTCATGGCTGCTTATGTGTCCGTCTTCTTAAATTTTTTGTAAGATTTCATCGACTTCTTCAGTGGTTTGTCGACCCGAACGAGGTGCATCTTTGACATCAAAATTTCCAGAACGAAAGCGAGAGAACCATCTCTTGGCTGTGGCTTTCGATAAAGTATCTTGACCGTAGACAACAAAATTTCTTCACGTGCCTGCGATGGATTCTCATCTTGATCGTAGTGATATTGTAAAATATAACAAATTTTTTCAGAAATCTCACTCAGTTTTAAATGAATACAACTTTTGACGCGAATGACGAAATACAAAACTGTCCGCATGAAAATTTTAAATTGGAATGTCACCTTTCAAACGCATGTCAGTTTGACTCAATCTGATTAGTATTGCCCGATATATGACAAAGAACACCATCTAGTGATAAAAAAAGGCTTAGTACTTATTAGACTAGCCAATATTTTCAGAGGTCGTTGAAGCAAATGTTTTCGACTTAAAATCAAGTCAAACGGCAAATCAATTTTTCATTTCAATGAAACATTGACATTTGACCGAGCTTGAATCTTATTGATTGTTTCGTCAGCTATGAAGACTTGTGTTTCATATTTCGCAAAATAAACAACAAGAAATCATGTGGTATTGACGGTATTCCAAATGTAGTTCTCCGATATTTGCCCGAGGTTGCTATTAGGAATAATTGCATATTGTTCAACAACATGTTGAACTATTCATATTTCCCAAATAAGTGGAAAAAGGCTAAGGCATTTCCGATCTTGAAGAAAGGAAAAGAATCGTTGTGCCCTAAAAGTCATCGCCCGATCAGCTTGCTGCCTAATATCAGCAAGGTGTTTGAAGTGATACTAAACAAAGCATTAAAAGCTCACATTGAGAAATATGATTTAATGCCGACTTGCCAATTTGGTTTTCATGCCAGGCAATCACCCATTCCCGCGATAATGAGAGTAACCTCAGACATCTGTTGGAAACTAAATAATAGGTATGTTGGAGTGTGCCTTCGATAATTTATAGTTACGAGTAAATGGATCAATTTTTAAATTCCTTCGGGGTAGGTTCCCCAACAACCTTATCGCCAGAATTGCAATAATTTTGACGGGAAATCATTTGTTTTATGTGATGGGAATTCGATGACATTGCGTGACTTCAAGGTCTTGAAGCCAACGCGATCATTGGTAGCATTTGCTGACGATTTGATCATCTATAGGTAGCCTGCAACAATAATTCAGAGCAATCTTCAAAAAAAAATTCATTGATGCGCAGCTCTGTACCGACAATTGGCGAATGAAAACCCTGAAAGGTAATTGGCAATTAGTAGGACTTCCACATTATGGCTGGTGGGGGTTCCCACTTAAATCTTGTGCTCGAGAACTCGGTGTTCATCTAGATCAGTATCTGTACTATACTAAACATGTCAAAATCATGCTCAGTAAAACACAAAAAGGAGTCAAAGCCCTTCGACAACTCTCATTCCAGATGTATCAAATATCAAAGTTAATTGGTTACACCAGTTTTGACCTACGGATGTCAGATCTGGTACAACCAGGGTGCTGGTACTATTGGAAGATTAAAGGCTTTAAAAAAAATGTCTTCAGTCATGTACTGGTTTGTACAGAAAGCCTGAGACGGAATGGAAGCACTATATATCGAATAGAAGAGTTTATCAAATTCCTAAGGTGACGAGAGTCGATATCCTCATATTGAGACTTCTTTGGGATTATATCGCAATATCTGTAACTGGCTGGACGGCCACCTAGGTATCCGAAATCCACAGTTTACGACATTGCTCAGAAGTATGCGGCCGCAGAAAACTGTGAGGAAGATTCTTCCAGTCCAGCAAGAAAAACTCATGCGAAGGAGAAGACGGCAAGGATCGCGGAAGTTGTTCGAAGGGCCCAAAACCTCATTTCGAAGGATCTTGGGAGCTCGCTTAGAAAATGCTGGCCATCTTGGGTGTATGTGAGGATTGCATGAGTCGAATCGCCGAAGAGGACCTGAGGTACATACATAAAAAATGCGACAGATGCTGTCCGAGGCTGCTAAAACTCGCTTGTTGTCAATTACTTCTGTATTCACTGAAGAACGAAGCTGCGAGTCGCATCTAGTTTTTCCCCTCCCAATCCCCAGATTTAAACCCAATCGGACTATTACGTGTGGAGCGTTATTGAGTGGGTTCAGACATCACAATATCGGATCCCTAGACGGCGCTGTTGAAGCAGCATTCATCGATTTAAAGTTTAAGAATTGAAGCGGTGATTGAAGCAACCAGGGGTTGCATTGAGTTATAAATTTAAGGAGAAGACCTAGAATTAAGATATCATACAGGGTGCGTACGGTATTTGAGGAAAACTTGAGAGTAAAATTAATTTGCTTGTATTTTTAGCAAAATTTAATCAAATTTCAGGTTTTTTTTATACAACGTTAAATTAATATATGCCTTTAAAGTTAATCAATAAAATCGCCATTAGTAGCAATAACCTGTTCGATCCGGGTTCAGAAACGATTACATGCCCGAATCAAATACTCCTTGTTCATATTGACCATAACGGCATGAATAGCAGTCTTCAGCGAAGAAGTGGTATTATGAGGACGCTAATTGGTCTCCTTAACTACGCCCCATACGTAATAATCCAAAGGATTAAGGTCTGTGGAGCTAGGTGGCCATAGGTTCGGTGTTATGTGGTCATGAAAATTTTCGGCCATCCAATCTTGTGTTGCCATCGCTTTATGTGAAGGAGCAGAGTCTTGTCGAAAAATCTATGGTCTGCCTCCGCTTACATTGTCTATCCAGGGTTTCACTACCGTCTCCAAAACCTCGATGTATGCAGCAGAGTTCACTCGAAGTCCTTGAGTAAAAAAGTGTGGTGGCATAACATGTCCTTCGTTGCTGACAACACCTAAAACCATAACAGTGGCTGGATATTTTGTGTGCATAACAACAGGAACCTCCTTAAAATTTGAACATAGCCATCTGTTATTTCTGCGCAGGTCTTTTGATCTTGGTCAAAATTGTTTTCGCCGGGAAAAAAACCATAGCATTTTGGGCGCCTCAGGGTGTTTGATTTTGTTTAAAAGACGTTTTGTTCGCAGAACTCTCTGTTTCTGTGCGCATCACGTAAGACTTATACCGAAGGTCTTCATGGACATGGACATGAAGCTCACTCGCAAGGACCCTCATTGATTTTGAAGGGTCCTCGTCTATGATCGCTTGCACTTGCTCTGAAAATTCTGCAGATCAGACAGTGTCAGAACGTTGTTCGTGCTTTTTGCGTTTTGCAAAGGATTCTGTATCGCCTCCTGATGCTTCCAATTCATGGCGAACCTTATACACGAATGAACGGGCAATAATAAAATTAGAGATCTCTAAATCTGTATGGTTCGCACATGTAGCGACGATGACAGCATGTCTCTTCATTTCTAGAGCGATGTAGTCCGCCATTTCTTATCTGAAAAGTGAAAAAAATTCGCAAGTTACAGTCACATTTGTGCATGTCCTCAAATACCGTACGCACCCTGTAGATAAAACCGGCATAATGAGGGTTGGAGGGCGCTTACAACACGCTCAACTATTCTTCCATGAAAAACATCCAATAATCTTACCACATAATGGAAAATTTGCTGAACTAATTCTAAATCAGATACACCAATCAACGATGCATGGACAAACGCAGTTAATGCTAAATAAGTTTGAGGAGAAAATGCTGGCTAATAGACGGACGCGAACAAATTAAAAAATTCATACACCGATGTGTCCGCTGTTTTCATGCTAACGAAAAGGGTTAGACGCAACTAATGGGAGATCTGTGAGAAGCTCGAGTAACTATATCACGCCCGTCCCGCACACAGGCATCGATTTCTGTGGCCCATTCAATCTCGAAGATCGCCATGGAAGAGGATGCAAAATATCAAAGGGCTATGTGGCAACGTTTATCTGCCTGGTTGTGAAGGCTATACATATAGAAGTTGTTAGTGATCTTTCCACACCAAAATTTCTTGTAACGCTGCACAGATTCATGGCGAGAAGATGTGTTGGCAAACATATTTATTCCGATTGTAGGACAAATTTGTTGGAGCAGCTGCTGAACTAAAAACGGTGATGAAAATAAATGCTGATGCGGCTGAGGCCTTAGCAAATAAGGGAGTAAAATAGCATTTTAATCCACCAGCATCCCCTTATTTTGTTGGGCTCTAGGAAGCCGGAGTGCGTTCAATTAAATTATGTCGAATAGTAGGCAACGTACCATTAACGTATGAAGAACTGTCTACAGTGTTAATTAACATAGAAGCTTGCCTCAACTCTCGCCCTTTATGCCCTTCAAGTGACAACCCTAGCGATACACTGCATTGACTCCAGCCAATTTTCTCATCGGTGATATTCTGGGAGTACCACCTGAAAAGGAATTTGAAACGGCTAATATCAACCACTTCGACGGATGGAAACTGACTCAAAAACTTACTCAAGACTTTTGGAAGCGATGGCAGAAAGAATGCTAAGGTCGTCTCTAACGTCCGCCGAAATGGTTAATTAAAGAAACCAACGTGACAGTTGGTGACTTATGTATATTAAAAGATGAGGAGATGCCATCCTACCGATGGCCTCTGGCTCGGATCACGCAAGTACATCCGGGTCCCGATGCAATAGTACGTGTTGTTTAGTTAGTTTTTCTAATTTGAAAGTGAACGGTCGAACCTTGAAGTACTAAAAATTTAAGTTAAATTTGAAATATAGAAATAGAAAATTTGTAATCGAGTTTGAAAGTGTGAAATAATAAATAGTTAAGTGAATGGTAATAGTTTTCATTCGATTCATAATACATTTATATCCGGACGCTGGTCGTATGTCGTGGCGTTCACAATGTTTGGCGCAAATAAATTTTCCATCACTCCGTACGTAACCGGCCCAATATATCTGACTGTCATCGGAACTTTTTTTTCGTCATCAATCACATTCATCGCTAAAAATTGATCAAATCTTTCTAATACGATTTGATTTCACCACCCGCAGGGTCGAACTGATCCATGAATCCTATTTTGAGCGCCATTTTGGGCTAAAGCCACCTCGCCGCCAAGTTTTATGTTTGAACAAAGTACGAACTATTTGTTAAGACTGTCAGTGATCATTTGACTATTTTATTCAGTAAAGAACGCAATGGTGATACAATAATCTTTAAAAGTGTGTGTGTGTGTGATTATTATTTGCCCTTGCAAAGCGTAAAAGTAGAAACTGCCACAAAGTTTAGTGAAGGGATTTGGAATTTTTAAATTTATTTTTCATATTAGTGGGAAACAGTGAGAAAATCAATCTTTTGAAACATTAAATAGAACAGTGTCGCTTCTATTATCGTTAGAAAGTTACTAATTTTAAAGGCTGGAAAATTGAAATGAATGAAAATGGTGCATACAACTTTTAAATGAATCATGTCATTATCTGAAGCGTTTTCCATAGAATAGCGACAAAAATTTCGAAGTAATTTGCATTCTGAACAAAGTTTTCGAGAAGTACGAGGAGCTGGTGCCGTTCTTGGATCAGTAAGTTATTGCATTCCAATTTTTTTTTTTAAATACCTTCTTTCCCTACCACTCTCTCCATCACTCTTTCTTCGTCGCACAACGCTCGTGCGATCTGCATTCACATTACGTTGCTTGGTCCTTTGTGCCACCCAGACAATGTTTAACACATCGATATAAGGGGGCACACAATATAATGTGAACTAGTCCTTTTCATGAACATCTAGTCCAAAAAAAAAATCATGATCAGAAATAAAAAAAAAATTCAATATAATACGACGCATTCAAAAAAAAACTCTGAGTAACTGTCACTTCAGTATCTCGCCGATAGGGTCAAAAAAGAACGCCCTAAGATACTGGGCTCATAAAAGCAGGATTACAGGTCCACGCTTCAATCAGTGGTCATTAAATGCTCCCTTAGTCTTTTCTTAAATACCATAAGTGAGTTTGCTTCCTTAACAATCTCTGGTAGATTGTTATATATACGCAGAGCATCATTCGTTGCATCGTTCTTTAGACGATCCGTTCTGGCAAAAGGTATTACGAATTGATTTGCATTCCTCACATTATATGGGTTGATCTGTGATACCTTAATTAATGGCGCTCGTTCCGATCCATTAGTTTCTAAATTTCTGTAGATAAACTTCGCTTTCTCCATAATAATAATTTGACTAAAGGTTAATGATTTAGCTAATTGGTAAACCAAACTAGTTTGAGTAAGCATTGGCAGCTTCAGAATGTTTTTAAACGCTTTGGTCAGCAGCCTGGATATACTGTTTAAATGTTGTGATGAACTTCCGTTCCTCTAAACTCTGCTGCTTCACGTGGAACTCAAAATAAATTTACTTTATTGCTTGATTCTAAAAGCAGAGTGTATGTGAAGGTTAAAAACTTTTTATTTTAAAAATTTCATAAATACATTAGATATTATCACAGCAAAACAATCGTCACAAACATTTTTCCCATTCCTGTAAAAAGTCCACTAGTAATTAGTCAGCTCTAACTTCAACCTCTCAACACTTTATTGAACCATTCATTTGTGTATCTCCACGATATAGATTCTACCAGATCCAGGAACTAAAAAATCCATTCTTGCTTTTTCAGCCGCGGATACTTGAAATATCCTCTCATAAGTGTTTTCACATCTCAATTAGTACTTGAAAGCGCACTTAAGAGCTAGATAAAATTATTTGAATTTTTTTTTTACGATTTTTCTATTCCATGAAACCCCTTCAAGCGTATCTGCAACAGGAACTAAACGGCAGTTTGTGGCGTCTCAAAGAATAAGAAAATAAATTACAAACGACGGCTGTAAGTTGTTTTTGCCTTGTCGTCTCCTCAAGATCTCCCCAATGGAGTCTGGAACAAGTTTACATTCTAATTCTGTCGATACTTCAAAACTGAATAAAAAAAATACATCCACACACGTATGGGTGTACTCTGTCGCTTCATCTGACCTAGTCAACTATGTAGCGTGGTTTTATTCATTCGCGAAAATCAGGTTTCGCTAACCTGATTGCAACCACTAATCATTGTAAGTTGGCAGATACAAAGATACAAAAGACATAGATCGTAACATCCAAATAAGATACGACCGGATTGGTGAAGTATTGTGCGCTGTGTACGAGTATCTCAATGAACGCCCACACGACCCAATTAGATGAATTTTGCAATGATAATTCATCGAGTGAATTGCACATTGTGAAATCGCTAGATTTGAAGAAAAGATACTCCGCAGAGACAGTTTCTTTGCGCAAAGTATGTGTTACACCGGTTGATTGGGGAAAAGTAACGCCAGGTGAGAATTGGAAACAAATGATGGTTTAATGACTTTCACATCATTTTTTGATCTTCAAAATTGAGGAAGAACTGAGGTCTTCCCAATACTTCTTTCTAATTTTTTCTCGAAGAAATTTAATACTAGCGTCTTGAGATAGTCATCTGGTACTTTCCACCCTTTCTATGTCTTCCTCGTGTGTCCAATTATAATTCCGATTGACTGTCATACATTGTTATTAAATTGAAACTCTTGCATTTAATTTGCCTCTTCTCGTTCCACATATGTCAGCGGAAACGTACAAAAACCCTCCTCTGCTGCTGGTCAGCTACAAGCTCTTATCCATAGAATTATTTGGTGAAAGTCCCCGACTAAGACGTTTGGGTGGAGCAAAACCACCTTCAGTTGTTTGTATTGCTCTCCACCAGCCGACGAAATGATGTTTGATTATTTTTGATATTCATATACATACGAGTATAAATGTTTTTCGACTGTTATTACAACCAACGGGATAGGCGTTGTTGGCATTTTTTCTTTCTATAATTATTCAATTTATTTTTCTTCTTGATGCCAAAGAGTCATTACTTTCCCTTCCAGCTGCTGTTTATGGAATATTTTAGGTGACTTTTCTCCTTGGAATGACAACAAAAGGGAGAAAGAGAGAAAGACCTTCAATTTCGGTGCTTTCAATATTCTTTATGACACCTACCACGTATACAAGAATGGTCTGTTCTCAAGTTAATGGATTTCTTAATAATAGTCTTCGAAGGATAGGAGTGCGTGTTTTGGACAGAAAAGTGAATGTAAGAGTGTTGAAGCTTCCGGCACTGGTCGTGGTCGACGTGCACTTCAAGGTGAGATTGAATTTTTAACGATGGCATTAAATGAGTCTTTAATTGGTAGTTGGATCTTTGGCATGTATTCATTTACGTCAATCGGTTTGAATGCATTATTTTTCTGGGAATGTAATGAAATATTGATGTAATTAACTTCGTTTAATTATGCACTCCTCGAGTGAATGATTAAGTACGAAGTTGAAGTTATTAAAATTTATGGAGAAATCAATCAATTCATATGTATGTTATTAAATGTTATTCCATCAATGACTTCTAGTCGTTTTCTTGGCTCACATAACTCTTTTTAGCAGAAATCTGCTGTCGAGCATCACTGAGTCTTCGCATCGTCCCATCCTTTCTGCATGGCTAGCTCAGGCTTCGCTTCAATACTAATGTACAGATTTAATGAGTGATTTCTACATGCATGTGAAACTTACTGTACATGCCTTTACATTTTTCTAGATGCTTACTAACTTCAGGATTGTACGAAGAAATTATGTTTCTCAGAGCTCGTTTTTTGGCACGGCTTCAACCAGAAAAACTCATTATAGACATTCCAAGGTCAGATTTGGTCTGATCGACGTGCTTTTCTTTATTCGAGCTATGTGTTTGGCTTCAATTCAATTAAATTGTCCAGTCCATTGTTTGTTTAAAACTCAGTTTTAAAGGCCTCTTTTTGGTCTTAATTTAGTCCGTGTGGAGCAGCGGGTTAGGCCACAATCTGCTTGCGCAGCAGCTCTCAAGTTGAAACCTCGAAGATGGCATCGAGTTTGAGCTTTAGATGCTGCTATCGGACTATCAGCCCGCCCAGCTGTGATGGGTATTAATTGAAACATTAAGATATAATCAATAACTTTGTTTATTTGATATCCGCAGGCCAATCCTCTTTTTTCTTTAAAAGCCGTCGGGCCTTGCTTAGTTGTGTGAGCAGACGCGTTTCGACTACTTTGAGTCATCTTCAGTGTCTGAAGATGACTCAAAGTAGTCGAAACGCGTCTGCTCACACAACTAAGCAAGGCCCGACGGCTTTTAAAGAAAAAAAAAAAAATTAAGATATAATCACACCGTTTAGCGTGACATTGACCATATCACCTGAGATTCCATTGCGGTCATGGAATGAGATACCTTAAGAATGAATCTCAACGCAAAGTTTCAGATATGGGCTGTTGTGCGATGGATTATTATTATTTTTTAGTCTTAACTGCGTCGGCATACCCAAACACTGGTCTCGAATTGAATAATAGTTTATCTATAGTATTTTGTTAACTGGAGTCTTTCTGGCATTGTGTTCTAAACTATCGTTGAAAATTTTATGCTTCTTCTTCGTAGCGCTTCAACCCCTCTCGGGCCTTCGCTTCCTGAAACAACCGCCATCAACGGTCTCGGTCCATTGACCGCGTCCTTCTTCTTCTTCTTAGCACTACAGCCCCTTTTGGGCCTTCGCTTCCTGCAAACAGCGCCTCTAACTATCTCGGTCCGTTGAACGCGTCATCCAATTCCGAAATCCGAGCAGCGATGAACTGTCTTCGTCGACCGAGTCAGACTAGCGTTTCCTCGGTTTTCCCACTGGCCGCCAGCCTTCAGCGTCAATACTGAATAGAATATTATCGCGTGTTTCGGTTCGCGGCCATTAATTTTAATGTTCCGGGAAAGTGAAAACGCAATGTCTTTTAATTTAAGTTAAAAGAGTTAATTTAATTACAAAAGTGCACAATGATCAATTGAACACTTTCACTAATTTTAATTTTCACTATGAAAAATCTAACACTTGTCCATAAATTTCTTATCGCAATTGTCTTCTAAATCACTTCACTATTACGAAAATCACTTTTCTACTACTCGAATAATATCGCTTCCCACACACTATCGCAGTTCTTTTCGCGGTCGAATGAATGATCCCCCCATTCATTCAGCTCGCCTTTATATAGGGTCTCTAATCATTCAACTCAGTTCTCGTACATTGGTGAATTAGCGGGAACATTCCAGCAGTGAATGAATGGAGCAGTGGCTCACTTTCAGATGTTGTTCATGCTTGTTGGGTTCTCGTGGTTTCGAGTAAATTCGTGTTCTTCATTGTTGTGAAAACAATTGCGACAGTAGCTCGCAGAATTATTTGTACATTTAACACTGCCCCCACCTCAGTTCTTTTCGCCCCGAAAAGATGTGTCGCCAGTTGTAGTCAATTCTCCCTGGATGTAATATGGGGCAAGACGGTCCAGATGCACGATTTTCATTTTGGCTCTCGGTTTACGGTGTTCCTGTATGCGATATACGATGTCGTTGATTCGCTTTGTAACTCGGTATGGTCCCTCCCAATTATGCTGCAACTTTGGAGACCTACCCTTCCGTCGCTGTGGGTTATATAGCCAGACAAAGTCATCTTGCTGGAAGCCAGTAGAATTTGCCTTTAGATCATACCTGGTCTTCATGCGGTCAGTAGCCGATTCGAGGTGTTTTCGCACTGTCCGATGTATCTGGTTCAACCGTTGTCTTAGCTCACTTGCGTACTCCGAGACCGTTTGGGGTTTCTCAGAGGGTGTCCCGAACTTCATATCAGCTGGCAGACGAATAGTCTTTCCAAAAATGACTTTGGCTGGGACTTGGCCCGTTGATGCATGTTCGGCAGCTCTGTACGCCATCAAAAATAGTGGGATATGTCGGTCCCAGTCCCTTTGGTTCTCGTCAACCATCTTGGCAAGGTGTTTATTGAGCGTGCCGTTGAAACGTTCGACCATTCCATCGAATTGGGGATGCAGCGGTGTTGTCCTCGTTTTCCGTATTCCGAGTAGCTCGCACATTTCGCCAAAAACTAGTGACTCAAAGTTTCGGCCTTGATCCGAATGTAGTTCGCAAGGCACGCTGTACCTACTGACCCAATTTAACACTAGCTGTTTGGCTACAGTAGTTGCTTCCTGGTTGGGAATGGAGTAGACTGAAATAATCGGCTACAACCAGCGTGTATCGATTTCCCCATTCAGATTCAGGAAAGGATCCAGTGATGTCAACAGCAATCCTTTCAAACGGTACCCCCACGTTGTAGGTTTGCATTTGTCCTCTCAGTCGTCGCTTTGGACATTTAACGGAAGCGCAAATCGTGCATCGTCGGAACCAGTCCTCTACTTCTTCGCGAGCGTGGAGCCAGTAGAATCTTTCCCGCAATTTCGCTAAGGTTTTGTTTACACCAAGGTGGCCTCCCGAGGATCCTTCATGCATTTCCTTAACCACATCGTGGATTCGGCTTTTGGGTAGTATAGTTTGCATCCTATAGGAGCTGGCATCCGCCGTTTCCCATTTCCGCTTGAGTACGCCACCCTCTACGTGAAGGGAGCTCCATTGTGCCCAATAACTTTTCAGGGTTGCGCCATGCATTGAAACGTCCTTCCACTCCGGTCGCCCAGTTGTCTCCTTCCATACGAGCAATGGTCCGATGTCTTCATCGGCTAACTGGGCATTTCGACTCTCCTCCGCTGACCAACCTTCATCGAATCTGGCCGTTATCACTCGCAGATCAACGGTCGGCTCCTTTCCTCAATCCGCCGGCAATGCTTGCAGTTAGCTGGACATGGACGACGAGATAGGGCGTCAGCATTTCCATGAACCCTTGTGAAGTAGTTGGGGCCTCACTAGGTCTGGTCGGATTGTCGATCGGGTTGCACTAGTGTCGTTTGTTATGGTGCAATGCTCTTCATCAACTTGACCAGGAAGGCATCTGTCTGCTTCTCCACGATGTTGCCTTGGCACGGTGCTGGGGATGTCGATCCTCCTAGCCAACGTTCGCCCCACGAAGTTGGCCCTTGCAGTTTGATGGGCCTCCATTCTAGGCTCCTGACACGGTCTGGATCTCCACCATCCTGGATAATACCTCCGCTTTCTTCGCTTCTTGCAATCTCTTTGCAGGTGCCCCTTCTCACCGCAATCCCAGCATCTAGGCGCTCCATTTGCCTGCATCGCAGTTCTTATCGCGGTCGAATGAATAATCCCCCCATTCATTCAGCTCGCCTTTATAAAGGGGCTCTAATCATTCAACTCAGTTCTCGTACATTGGTGAATTAGCGGGAACATTCCAGCAGTGAATGAATAGAGCAGTGACTCACTTTCAGATGTTGTTAATGCTTGTTGGGTTCTCGTGGTTTCGAGTAAATTCGTGTTCTTCATTGTTGTGAAAACAATCGCGACAGTAGCTCGCAGAATTATTTGTACATGTTAAAAATATTTTATTTGCGAGCTGTATTGTATCTGTATCATTGCCCGTTTTCGTTATTTTGGCGCCTAAATACACAAATTCGCTAACATATTCGATACTGTATTCGCCAAGTGTGGTATTTTAAGTATTTGGGGTATTTTTCCTCGACTGCGTCATGAGCTTTGTTTAATTTTCGTTGATATGTAGCCCTATTAGTTTTGCTTCGCTGTCGAGTTTCAGGAAGAGTTCTTTGGCAGTTGTTAGTGACCGTTACAGAATGTTGATGTCATCCGCATAGGATACTACCTGGCTCGACTTTTATAGTAATGTACCTCACGTATCGACAGGTAGCTTCCGTATGACGTACTCCAGAGCCAAAGTGAATAGCAATGGGGCCAGCCCACCTCCCTGCTTTAGTCCGATATTTGTGTCAAAGGCATCGGTGAGTTGGTTATTGATGCGGACTTGGGAGGTTGTTGACGTCATTGTAGTTTTGGTAAGACGGACGAATTTGGCTGGGATGCCAAAACCAAGCATTATTTGGTACAGTACGTTACGATCAATACTGTCGTATGCTTGCTTGAAGTCAACGATGATTTGGTGTACGTCTATGTTGAACTGCTTGACTGTGAACAACTGGTCTGTTGTTGATCTACCTGCCCTAAAACTACCTTGATACTCCCCAATAATACTGTTGCGTATGAACCGATTTTATTTTCCAAGATCTTAGAAAACATTTTATACGCCGTACAAAATAGTGATATGCCTCTATAATTTTTGCACAGAAGCTTGTCACCTTTTTTTGGATAGGGAATATAATTGATCGGCTCCACTCTTCTGGCATATGTTCTTGTTGCCAAATGTACTGGATGACTTTGTGAATAGCTTGATGATCACTACTGCCACCATAATTGATGAGCTCCACTGGAATCTCATCAATGCCCGGCACTTTATTATTCTTTAAGGCTTTGATGATGGAACAAACTTCATCCAGAGTTGATGGGGCCAATGGAAGCTCTCCGCAGACATCTATTGGCTCCGATGTTCTGGAGCTGTGCGGAGGATGAAGGAGGTTCTTGAAATATGATGCCCATCTTTCCTTAATCTTGATTTCATCAGCGATTATATTGCCGCTGTCATCACGCCCGAGCGTGGTTTTGGGCTGATAACCACGATTCAGGCTTTTCACCACTTTGTATGCTTGTCTTGTGTTATTGCTCGCTAAACTTACATCTATACTTTTCAATTGGTCGTCATAGTATTTTCTTTTCTGAATCGTAATTATTTTATTCGCTACTCTTCTGAGATTTTCATAGTGTTCTCTCTTCGTCCTGGTTTTCCTACCTACGTATTCTTTGAACGCCTGATTTTTTTTATCTAACGCATTCTGATACTCATCATCGAACCAATCATTCCTCTTGCGCCGGGCTTGATGTCCAATCGTCTGTTCTGCCACGGTTCTGATAGCCGCTTTCACTTCCATTCAGAGCTCGCTGCTCGTCTTTAACGATCCGTCTGATAAGATGGGAGCCAGCTGATTGTCGAGTGTCTCCGTGAAATTTTCGGCCACATGTCGAACGTATGACTAGATTTCTGCCACATGCAAAGTCAATCAGGCGCTGGCCGTTGTCATTTGTTTCATCGTGGAGGCTATTGTAATGATACGCAGGATCGCCATGTAATTAAATAAATTTTAAAACGCTTCTAACCTAAGGAAACAAGCACAAGCGTTGGACGCCTTCTTGCATGTTTCCTACACTAAAGATTTTTATAAATTATAATATTAAATTTGTAAAATGCAGAAACAAGCGTGGAACGCCTTGCAGTCTGCATCTACCTTATAAGTTAATCCCATGAGAGCGTTTGCACGCCCTTAGCAAAGGATATTCCCACGCAAGTAAAACACCAGCGTGTCGAGAATGAAAAAGAGTTTTATTCAATTCGCTTCCACTTAAATACTATTTTAACCTAACTGTACATATAGAACTTAATATAACCTAATTACTTACAAACTATACTTAATATTTATATTGCCTATAAAAAGGGGCATTGCCAGATGTTAAATCTACTAGAACAAAAATGTACTTGAGTCGGCCTAATTCAAATATTTGCTAACTTTACATCATTGTTTGAATTATGAATATGGAGATCACTACACTTATCTTCCAGTTGTTCCCCGATGAGATAGCTCATTGCCAACCTTAGCGTTGAAATCACACAGAATAATCTTGTGTCGTTTGTGGGCAATAAGTCAACCAGTCTTTCCAGGTGATTGTAAAACAATTCCTTCGTTTCTTCGTCTTTTTCTCCGGTCGGGGCGTGAACATTAATCAGCCAGATTTTCAAGAATTTCGCTTTTATACGGATCGCACACAACCGTTCGTTTATTGCCTTGAAATCAATAACGTACGATTTGAACTCCCTATCCACAATGAAGGCCACTCCGAATTCTCGTTTTCCAGTAGGCTTTCCACTTTTAAATATTGTGTGCGATCTCATGTCTTGAATGTGGTTTCCAGTCCAATTCGTTTCCCAGACTGCCAGGATTTTTTTTATCAATATCAATTAAAAAAATTGACCGCGCCCTCCAATTTCGAAATCCGAGCAGCGATGAACTGTCTTCGTCGACCAAGTCAAACCAGCGTTTGCTCGGTTTCCCTACTGGTGTCCAGCCTTCAGTTCTACCAACGAATACCTTTTTGGGTATCCATTGTTCGGCCATACGATTCATATAGCCCAATGTAGTTTCTGCAGTCTTACAATCGTTGAGGCCTCCGGCTCATCAATAATTTCATACATTATGGTTGCATCAAATTTGCCATTGGACCCCGTCTGGTTTCGCTCCGTTTTTTCACCTAAGGACCCGTCTTTTGAAGGCGTTCAACATGTTCGCCAATGCTTGGGTTATGGTCCATTTTTCACACCCATAGCATAACACAGGTCTTATCACAGATTTGTATACTTCGAGCTTTGTTTTCCTGTGTATGCAGCTGGTATGCAGATTGTCAAAGTAAAATATTTTATTTGTGAGCTGTATTCTTCGGCGTATATCGTCTTCCCTATTACCGGCTCTCGTTATTTTGGTGCCTAAATATACAAATTCACCGACGTTTTCGATACAGTATTCACCAAGTGTGATAATTTGTGTATTTGAGTATTTGCTTTGTTCTCATTGATTCGTAGCCCTACTAGTTTTGCTTCGCTGTCGAGTTTCCGGAACAGTCCTGTAGGGGTTGTTCAAGACCGTGACAAAATATTGATGTCATCCGCATAGGCTACCACTTAGCTCGACTTGTATAATAACGTTCCTCTTGTATCGACAGGTAGCTTTCTGATGACATTCCAGAGCCAAATTGAATATCAATGGGGCCAGCCCATTTCCTTGCCTTTTTTTGTTGTAGCGAGGTTAGTGCCATTTATACACAGAGTGTGGGACTCCCATGCTCGAAAGAAGGCGACTGGACTATCCACTAAACACCTCCCCTGTCAACCTGAGAACCAAGCCTGGAACCGTTTGACACATTACTTCGGGCCAGGTCTCGTTTTCTTACGCCGCTCTGAGGCGCCTTCAAACTAGGGAATCCCTTTCCTAGCGGCAGGGGAGAGGGGCAGAGGAAGTGCCAGACAAGTGATCCCCAGCCCCAACGCCCCTGGCTGCTGTGGGTCCCTTTTATCTTTTAGGACTGCCCGAGCATAATGTGCCACCTGGTTCCATTTGTCAACCGATTCGAGCATCACCGCAACTATAATATCCGGGGTGAGCTCTCCCGTCTCCCTGTAGAGATTACTTCGCAGCCTGATCCATTTTGTGCACGCAAAAAATGTGTGGCAGGCATTGTCCTCCTTTCCTGGGCAATACCGACAATCGGAGGACCGTGACTTACCGATCTTGTGCAGGTAAGACTGAAAACACCCATGCCCGCTCAAAAGCTGGGTCAGATAAAAGTCAGTCTCACCATGCCTTCGATTAAGCCACAGCCTCACATCCCTTCCCTTCCCTTCGTGTAAAAAAAAATTTCATCAAACGTAGCCGATATGGGTATTACATGAAAGGTTTTGATCAGAGCTTTTCAAAGCAGGTCTTAAACAGACATTTTTTGCTTCGAGGGGCTTACAGGAAAGAGAAATACACGAAAAATGTGTGTCGCCCCCTAGCGATTGTACACCTGTGATCTGAATAATCTGAAAAAATTGTGGAGGTATTTGTTTATTGGTACAATAACAGCAAATACCTCAGAGGTCAAAATGCGCTCAAACTTTATTAATAATAGTATGATCTCCGAATTTCACATTTTCCCCAATAAAATCGTATAGATGCCCTTAAACTCAACGAAATTCGATTTAAGTAGTCATATAAACGGTCCTAACACTATGTAAGATTGATGAAAATCGAATCATATTCACGGAAGTTATAGCCATATGAAATTTCTCGAATCACAACAACAATAGCACACGAGTTTGGTATTTCATGGACTTTCCATCGAATCAGACACTGCAGTTTTGATTTGATCTTCTTAAAATTTTCAGATACTTATAAGGTCGATAACATAAATATTTTTGGTATTCTATGACTTGAATGATTTTTTTTAGTTTGCAACAAAATGGCGACCGTTGAAAATGGAGAAAGAATAGATTTCCTTTTAAATGTGCACATCTCTTTGACGGGTTTCTTAACTTTATTCGTTGCTGTTGACTGCATTTTGTAAATTGAGTACAAAACCCTTCTGACATGAGCGTAGGTCTGTCTACCCAACTATTTTTGTGGTTCAGAGCGTAGTAAAGGCTGCTGGTTTCGGCTTCTACTTTAGTAGGCTTTGGAGCGAAGGCAAAGAAGATGGAATGTAAACGGAGTGGATGACAGGAACTGTCAGAAAAAGGACTGCATGGTTGTCGTGTGTCATTGAGTAAAGGGTGTTGTGGAGTGTTTTCCCTACTGCCAGATCTATCTATTCGTCGAAGGTAATTTAGCGTGCGAAGATTTATGAATTCGATTAAGTTATTCAAGTTTTTGTGTTGATTCAACTAATCTAAGATTAAAACTTGGTTTGAGGTAGAAATTGTCGTAAAATTAAATTTCGACATACGTCATTCGATCGTTACAACTTGTTTTTCACCCGAAGAGACGGCACTGCAAAATGGTAAGAGTGGGCGAAAGAAAAAAAAACACATTTGCCTGGCCATCGTAATTTCACTTGTCTTTCATCTTTCAGTGTGTTGTAGTGATCTCCATAGTAGATACATTATGAATTCAAACAGTTATATGCGTTAGCAAATATTTGATTATGGCCGACTCTGGTACATTTTTCATTCTAGTAGATTTATAATCTGGCAATGCCTTTTTGTAAGCAATGCGATGTTAAGTATGGTGTGTAAGCAATTAGGTTATATTAATTTCTATATGTACAGTCAGGTTAAAATAGAATTTTAGTGGAAGCGATTTCAATAAAATATACACGCTCGACACGCTGGTCGTATAACTTTGACTGACTGCGTAGAAATGTTCCCTTGCTAAGGGCGTGTAAACGCTTGCATGGGATGTTCTTATTAAAGTAGATGCAAACAGGCAGGCGTTCCACATTTGCTTCTGCATTCTCCAAATTCTATATTATACAATTTATAAAATCCTCGTTGTAGAAAACAAGTAAGAAGACTTCAATGCTTGCTTCAATACTTATTTAGTTACATGGTGATCCTGCGTATTTGTTTTAAAGTGCGGTAAAGTAAATGTAGCTGACAGTTCCTGCACTGGACGCGTGTCGTGTTGCCGCGCAAATCGTCGGGCTGTGCGCTTGTGGATGAATGTTCCTACTCCTGCGCCCCTTGGTGTGTTACCGGCTACAGGTTTGCGTCTGGCCATGGTGGATGAATGTTCCTACTCTTGCGCCCCTTAGTGGTTACCGGCTACAGGTTTGCGTCTGGCCATCATGGCGCAAGACATGAAGGAACCTGTTAAAGGTGAGAAACAAAAGTTACGTGAATCTCTTGTTGTACG
Source organism: Odontomyia ornata (assembly GCA_963969285.1). Classification (NCBI taxonomy): domain Eukaryota; kingdom Metazoa; phylum Arthropoda; class Insecta; order Diptera; family Stratiomyidae; genus Odontomyia; species Odontomyia ornata. The sequence goes on along the minus strand of OZ017740.1, from coordinate 287,267,664 downwards.
AGGGTGGTTCAAATATGATGGAGACAAACGGTGTAGATGGCGCGCATGTATGTTTTGAAGGTTTTGGCTTGAGTATGTGATAGCTGGGTCCCTTACGAACAGTGTGCCATAGTTTCACGCGTGTGCTACGAGCATGAGTGAACGTCAAGGGCCGGTCGACGTCTTGTTATTCGTTTTTTAGTGAAGGAAGGCGTTAAAAACACGGAAATTTTTCTGCGTTTGCGAAATCAGTTTGGTAGTGAGTGCCTGAGTAGGGCTGTCGTGTTTAAATGGGCCAAAGCATTCAAGGATGGTCGACCGCGATGCACGATCGTCGACCACGAACCAGCATCCCACCAGACAACATTTGCCGCGTGGATCAACTCATTTTGGAGAACCGTAAGATGAATGTTCGAGACATTCCAACTGAACTCGGCATCAGTATTGATAGTGTAGAGTCTATCATCCACGAACACCTTTAATATCGCAAAACAACGGCGGGATGGGTTCCTAAACTATTGAACTTTGAGCGAAAATTCACGCAGTTGGAAGCTTTGTCGCTGACGCAATACAAGGTGGAGGGGGACAATTTTTTAACGCGAATCTTCCCTACAGACGAGACATGGGCACGCTGTTACACTCCGGAAAGCAAGTTGTCATCTATAGAGTGGAGGAAGGAGAAAGGGGCGCCAGTCAAAGCGAAGACAACCAGGTCCGCGGGTAAGGTTATGTGTACCAGCGGGGCGTGCTGTACGTCGATTTCCTGTGCACCCAACGCTCCGTCAATGCTACATACTACTCTAACCTTCTGAAAACACACACGAAACCCGCTTATCGCTCGAAACGGAGGAGCATTCCAGCACGAAATGCGATTCTTCTCCAGGATAACGCATGCCCTCATACCGCGCGTCTCACGCTCGATACAATATTGGAATAAGGGTGGGAGGTACTGGAACACCTCTCCTATAGTCCGGATTTATCACCCTGCGACTACCACTACCGAACTGATTTCGCAAATGCAGAAAATTTTCCGTGTTTCCCCTTCCCACACTAAAAAACGAATTACAATACGTTGCGCAACGGTGGTCGGCACTTGACGTTCACTCATTGTTGTAGCACGCGCATGAAACATGCACTCCCGACAAAAACTATGCCACACTGTTCGTACGGGACTCAGCTATCACCTACTCAAGCCACGACCTTCAAAACATACATGCGTGCCATCTACAGTGTTTGTCTCCATCATATTTGAATCGCCTATGCACGAAACCGAACTGATATTGCTCTTGATTAGTTGAAATTCAAAAAACGATCTTAATAAGTGATTGGAATTCGGTTGCCGGAACGGTACACCTGCTAGATACAGTCGACAGTGTTTGAATGGTTACCGTATACAGAATTCCAAAGCATGAAATAGTCTGAAAAATCACCAAACTCAGCAGTTGAATTGCAAAATAAAGATAAGTTTTTACGGAGATTGAATTGACAAGAACGTGTTTTGGAAGAAGTTAAAATTGGTGTTAAAACCGCACTACAACCGAAAGGAAATTTCTTAGAGAATATTGAAACAATCCGTTTCATATATTTGTGAAAGTTATTCGGGTGAAATTAACGGAAACCGGATTAAAAAAAAATTGATTGAGGGCTATGTTAAGAAGTATCATAGTGGTCGTAAACAAGAGTATCGGCAAGAAAAGCATAGTTCAATTTCACAGGCACTGAAAATGTGAGGGCTTTCGACGACAGCGGATTTAATAAGTGAAGATTGCTTGCAAATATTCGTATATATTTATATTTTAACGAACAAATTGAGTAGACAGAGCTACGCCCATTTCAGAAGGGTTTTGTACTTAATCTACGATATGCAGACATATAAAATGATTTAATTCAAGAAAAGCCAGTATTACTCCATTTTAAACGGACAACATTTTGTTGCAATATTGCTGAAACCACTTACTAGGACTGGTTTTACTTGGACCTTGGGCAATTTAGCACCCTAGCTCCCTTCTAGCTGTGAGCAATTATTTGCTCACCGTGATAAGCGAGATCATACTATTTTATTCTTGTGTGTAATATATTAATTTGAAGCAACCGCAGATATAGTTGGATAGGTTTCATTTAGGAGTGCATTAAGTCTTAGCATTCCCAGGGTAGTGGTAGGATGTCTGTCAACTGTGTCGAAAAATTTAAGTGCTTAGTCGCGTACGTATATTTCAACAGATTCGATCTTGAAGTCCTTGTATATATCCGTGCTTCTAACAAACCATGGGAATCAAAGAACAAAAATCTAATCGCCCAACGTGGGCCCCATTTGTAATGATTTTAAGTCTAAGTCCGAACGAGGAACCGACCTCTCATCGGTTCTAGACGTTAATTCTGAGTAGTGCCAACGGATGGTACCAACCGGTGGCTGCTTGTCAGCCAGCTAGATCGGAGAGGATTTCGGTCGCGGGTCTCCAAATGGATTACGCTCATCTACAGTTTTCAGCCACCAATAAATGCCCGTTTCCAAACGCGTCACAAAACACAATCATACGGAAAAGAAACCTACTTTACGTTACTCCGTATTTCTTCATTCAACCAGTCAAAGAACAAAAATCTAACCTTTACTTCGCGTTCCCGAATTCCCAACGCAGTACCTTTGTTGGTTTTGCCTTTTCACGAGCGTAGCTTTCGTCGGGTTTGAATTAGCGTAGTATATTTTGTTTTAAAATCGGTAAAACGTTTACCGAACCATTTGAATCGGTGAAAAAAGTTTATAGCGATGATTGTCTATTTCGTGCCAGAGTGGTTTACACGTTTCAGAGACGGTCGTGAGGGCATAAATGACGAAGAACATACGGGCCGCGCAATATCAGTGATTACCGAAAACTCCATTGAAATTGTGCGTGAATTTATCAAAAATGAGCCAAAATCATCGTTTAAATTCATGGAATAGCAGTTGAATATCTACAAAATATCAATTTATCGCATTTTAACGGATCATTTGGGCTTACGAAAGGTCTGGTTTTGTTCCGCACAAGTCAAGGTGCTTTCCAAAATAAACAAGACTTTTGTCATAAAAATCTACTCTTGTGACTGATTTTTTGACTAGAAATCGGATTTTAGCCATCAATCATTCACCGTATTCGCCTCCATGTGACTTCTTCATATTCGGAAAATTGAATTTGGTCATGAAAGAAAAACGCTTTGCGTCTGTCGAGGCTTGTACTGACATCCTGAACGACATTCCGGCTTTTGGATCGTGCAAAACAGTGTATCGAGGCCGGAAGAGACTATTTTGAATAAATAAACTCGAATTTATCAGAACAAAGCTCCTGTCGTTTCTATTTTAGCTCAGTCTCGTTTATTTTGGAACGCACCTCCCTACCCATTGTGCAACAGGTGAGTTCGGGAATTTAGTCCGTGAAATCGGAGAACCATAATTTATGAATAATTACCTCCGATAATGGAGCCGTGTTTAGCAGTCTTTCACAGTAGCCCCAAATAAAGCACCAAGGAATCTTGAACGGACTTTAATGCCGGATCAGTTGTGATGACCTAGTGCACCACAATATAGACAATGTTGACGCTGGTCTAGCTTCTAATGCACCAAACCCGCCATCAATATCGTCAACTCGGAGCTGTCAACAATGGAAGATCTACACAAAAAGGGAAAAGCGCTCACAAAACGCAAGGGGAAATTTAATTTCAACTCCAGGATACTGTAAGCATAAGCAAATGGAAGACAGTTGGCGTTTCGATCATGCACGGCCACCAATGTTGAAAACAAAACAAAACCAGCAAAATAACATTACAGGGAAAAAAGCTCACAGCAAACATGTACTTATGTTAGCCTATATTTTCCAGTAAAGAAGGTTGGGGTCACGAATGGCTGAAGATCCGAATGTTCAATGGTGGCGCTGAAATCCACAATTCAAAGAACTTGTGGCCAACTTCACTGAAGGATTTTTTAATCCCACCCAAGGCTAGGACGGACCTGACAATGGACGGGGAGCTCTCTTCCAGCTTGGAAACCTGTGTGGGAAGGTCGCCTCAATGAGAAAAAGGAAAAGTCGATTGGGTGGAGCGTTGGAACCATACATGAAAAGTGAGGAGCAGTGCAATTACGGAGTAGGCAGCAACGGAAAGAAACGTTGGCTGCGTTTCCATTTACATTTCTCCATGAATTTTGACTAGTGCCCGCCTGGAGGCGTTGCCGTTAATTTGTTCTGAGTTTCACGCTGCGTGTGAAAGCCAATCGTACGGGAAATATAACCAAGCGGAAAGTTTATCGGGGGCCCCTGCCGACGAGACCTCAAAGTGGAGTTAGTTGAATATATTTGTAGATTTAAGAAATAATTTCTTTTGTTGTTGATTTAAAAATATTGTTAAACTTGGCTCAGGAGTATGAGTAGGCATTTTAAGGAGGGAGGGGAAGAGAATGGCGCTGAGGTGGATTAGGCTCCCTTTTGGTCTCGATTTCCAGCTCCCAGTGAAAGGCAATTAAGTCTTGCGATGGATAGTTTACAGAATTGTTGCGGAAGTCCGCTTGGTGACTTTTCCCCCTTCTCCTATTCTAGGTTATTAACATACAAAAGCTTATTAGTTACATACTACCGGGCAGTTTCGAGACAGTGGAGCTATCTCCGTGGAAGTGAAGACTCCGGCGCGAGCCAACCTCGTCTCAAGGGACAAATTTACGGGTAAGCGGGAGGCACCCACGCTCGTCTCCGACGGAGCGACTTGGAACCCCTTGGCGAGAGTCGGTATTTATATTCGACTATTCCATTCGAGATAGTTAATCTTGTAACATTAGTTATAAACATTGGAAACAATTAGCATACAAATAAATAAATACCCATTCAAAGGAAATTGCCGAGTCAATCGGTTGAAAAATATTTCAAGATATATGCAATAAAAAATGGGTTTTCCGATGATCGAATAAAATAGTTCTTAACAGTGTTCTTCTATTTTGTTCTCAAAGAACCACCACCATTAAAGAAAAAAAAATCAAAAATGTGTAGATAGGTAAATGAGAATGAGAAAAGTAGTAAGTAAATACAGAAATGATGCAAATGATTCGTAAGTGATTTGTCTCAATGAAAGAAAGTCTAATAATCGTTATAAAATAATCGATTACCCGATTTAATCGACCCTAGTGAAATCGATTAGAAAAATATCGATTATTCAACTACATAATCGATTATTCCGATTAATCGATACCCATCCCTAGTAATTGCATCGGTGAATCTTCGAGGTGATATTATTATCAAAATACCGGTGGAACTCCTAAAATGCACTTCTACTGGATTGTCCGTATCACTAATATATAATCTTAGAATATGTTCTATGTTGCTAGACCTGTTCGACTAAATTTGTTACAACAACTACTTGATTTACGCCGTTGCCTTAGATTAGCATGCGCGAAAATATCGCATCGATCTCCTTCAATCAACTACTTTCTACAATCATTGACTTTCTGACATTTATAAATTGAAGAAAATTACATTGGAACGATAAATATTAATTTTATCATAAAAACTAACAATTATTGCATGTACTATACAACTGCTAATCAATAAAACTAGGCTAATCCATCCAATACAAATATGTTAACAAACATTCATAATTGTATCGTAGTAAGATGTGTATATAACTACATTATCTTAGCATGTTTCCACTTCACTCGCATGAAAATATTCCGTTTTCAAATGAAAAGTAACAGCTTTCGTTATGTATCTACATTCCATATCTATCATCTTACGGAACATTACAAGCTGCCAGATAGGTTTGTAATGCGTACATTAATTCCCTTACACCCGATGCACATGCTACTACTAAAATTACAATCGATTTACTGACTCGCTGCCGTTGATTACATCCAATTGCGTTTGTCGCATTCCCTATCTTAAAACGCAGATACACAGCTTTCAAGGAAAATACAAGCAGCTTGGAATATTATTTTTCATTTCCTTCAGCCGCAGCGGCATAACACAATCATAAAATCGTGTAAGTAAGAAAACGGAAAATATTCAGAAATATTACCACCTACTGTCGGTTGTATATAAATTAATGCATCTTTAAGATCCGCATCTTGTTTCCCGGATGTGTTCGAAAATCTTCAAAATTTATTTTATTTTGCGGTATAAAATAATGAGGAATTACATTTAATGTGAATTTAAGTTGTGTTTTGATTTGACCTCGAAAAATTGTTAACGGTGAAAATCAATTGAAAGATATTCTTAAAACTTTTACACAAAACTTGCAATAAATAGTAATTTATAAATTAGAAAATGATTAAAGAGCTACAAACTTTCTACCGGTTCAATTAATTTATCTCATTTCAGTTCGATAACTTTTTTAATATTGGATTGTATTTTGATAGTGTGTTCGTTTGAATTAGAACACGATGTTGTCGAAAATTATGGGTTGTGTGTAACGTTTTTCTGTGAATTTCGTAAGTGGGTCGTTAGAGAAAAAGTTCTGGAATTTAAGCGTCTACGAAACATAACATAGAGTTAAGCGCAAGTTTTTACAGGTTCAAGAAAAACGAAGACCCTAAAAGTTTGGAAAAAAGCTTAAAACATCTATGAAAATACATTGAAAAGATTTACGCGCTGCCTATCGGAAACTCCTGAACTTTGTTTCATGGCAAATTTTTGCTACGAAACCCAAAATATGAGATTAGTAAACGAATCTTTGATAATTAACAAGGAAAAATACGTTCAACGTTCGAAAAATTATGTACCTCAAAGTTTGAAATGTATTCAAATGCAGCAGAAATGCAAAGCAATGCAGTAAATCGCATGGAAATGCAGTGAAGTGTAAAGAAAGCATGTATTTCACTTAATTTCCTTGAAAAATTGCGTGCAATTCGAATAAAAACGAAGCTCAGCATTATCAACTGCCATGATCCAGCCAGAGCAAAAGTGATGTCGTTAAGAAAGAATATTTTTCGCTCTTAAAAAATATATTCGACGTACTGTCTCCCCCAATGACTTAAAATACTACTTGGAGTCTTGAAAGCAAAAATTTCAAAGAAATGGTCAACAGCGTATCGATAGGAGAGGGCACAGCCTGAAAGACAACACTGTGGCGGACCACCAGCGCACCCAGCGTGCATACGTGTGAGCCCTGGGTTAGACAACATCAATCGCGAGGTCCGTTGCAGTGCTATCAACATGCGCGACTATGTTGCGTTTGATGGAAATATCGCTGACTGAGAAATTATGCGATCCCATGTCGACGCGATAAATGGGTGCAACTATGTTGCGCCTGGATGGCGTTGCGCTGACGATGTGCGACGATGGAACGGATGCTCGTCAGCAGATGTTGTAACCAACGCGATAAGCAGCCGTGGAGCTATCGTTGGCGATAACGTATCAGCGATTTCAATTAATATCAGTGAACAACACACAGCAATATCTCTCAGTCTCAAATCGTCACTCATTCACTCAACGTCAACGCATCGAAAATTTATAAAACCATTTTTTGTAATAACGTTTTTAAATACATCTTTTTATAGGGAAAGGAAACTTGTCTTCTTATATCCCTTATTGGCGATCCTAACCATCGAACTACGCTTCACTATCGACATTGGACCTGCACCACGCTCTACGTTTACGCTCCACAACAGTAACGAATGGGCAATACACAACCACCGGCCATCAAGGGAGACGTCACCAACACGCTGGTTGTGAACTCGGAGCTGCAAATTAAAAGCTCAAAAATCGAGTTGCTGTTAGTGCTGGTGCTAACCATCAACTCCATCAGCCTCGCCTACAAGCTGTACAGAAGCCACGTCCGCGGTGTGAAACGTCGCGCAGTCACGACCAACGCCTGGAATGGTTTCACCAGCGACAGCAACGCCCACGCTCGTTTTACAAGCCGGGATCGTACCGAAGGAAGAAGCTCACGACACGGAAGGGATGGCACACGTTGCGTTCAGAGTTCCACCCTTGTGACAGGAGGATGTGGAGCTTTGGTTCGCCCAGTTGGATGCAAATTTCGCCATCAGCCGAGTAACAGACGACACCTCCAAGTTCAACCTCCTCGTGGCGAACCTGGGCACGAAGGCGATGCAACAGGTGCGTAACGTAGTCACGAACCCCCCATCCGACAGCGAATACAGCGCCCTGAAAAACGCCCTGTTGGCCGTCTACGCTGACTCAGCCCAACAGCGTATTCAGAAGCTACTTTCTGAAATCGAGCTTGGAGACCAGCACCCGTCACAGCTTCTCAACCAGATGCGTACGCTCGCCAACGGAAATGTAACCGACACCTTGCTCCAACCGATGAGGCTCAACCGCCGCGATGTCACATTGAGGAGCATCATATCAGCTAACGACGCCCCACTCTCAGATCTCGCAACGATCGCTGATCGTGTGCACGAAGTCACCCGACAGTCAGTCGCCGATGAGCCACGGCATAGCTGCGAATCACAAGCGAGCTGAGCAATCTCGCCTCCGCAGTACGCGACCTCAGCGACAGGATGACGAAGATCGAGGACGCACTTCAAGCTTTGCGTAACAGACAGCGATCAACTTCACGATATGAAGCACATCGCACGCGGCCTACGCAGCAGCGTAGCGACCCCCCATCGCAAGATCGAACGCTTGAAAATCCACGAGAACATTAAAAAAAGTGCTTTCCTTATCGACACCGGCGCAGATGTCTCAGTAATACCACCAACCATCCGAGACCTTTGTTCTCCCGACGCTTCATCAAAATTAGTGGCAGCCAACGGTTCAAGGATTCGAACATTCGGCAAAAGATCAGTGAAACTGAACTTGGGATTTTCAACACCGTTTACGTGGACTTTCACAATAGCCAATGTAAGTTCTTCAATCATTGGGGCCGACTTCATCGAACACTATGGCCTCCGCGTCGACTTGAAGGGGAGACGGCTTATTGAACGCGCACGCCTCAAAACAATCATCGCGCACATCGACAAAAAACCGCCCAAAGCTGACTTGCTCCCGGATGATGTTAGTGACGAACTGCGATCACTGCTGTTGGAATACATTAACCTCTCGGAGGACAACCAACAACCAAACACCAAGTGGTCAACCACGCATTATATCCTAACCAAGAGACCGCCGGTCCATGCTAAGGCACGGAGACTTCCACCTGACAAGCTGACCGCCGCAAAGCCGAATTTGATCACCTCATCCAACCCGGAATTTGCGGCCCATCAAAAAGTGCAAGAAGTAGCCCTTTGCATATGGTGAAAAAGTCGAACGGAGATTTGCGACCATGCGGGGACTACCGTGCGCTCAACAACCATACAATCCCGGACCGCTATGCCATCGGATTTCTTCAGGACTGTACTGCAGCCCTCCACGGAATGACGTTTTTTCCGTGATCGATTTACAGAAGGCGTACCATCAAATCCCCGTTGGAACCAAGCGACATTCCGAAGATTGCCATCATGACACCGTTCGAGTTGTACGAAATCATGTACATGGCATTCAGACTTTGCAACGCAGGTCAGACGTTTCAGCGCTTCATGCACGAAGTGCTTCGTGGTTTGGACAACGTATTTGTTTACCTCGACGATATACTGATCTTCTCTCCCAGCCAACAGGCACACCTGTTTCACGTAAAGCAAGTGCTGGATTGACTTGTCATATTTGGTCTGATTGTCAACATTTCTAAGTGCCGATTCGAAAAGCAGGAGGTCAGGTTCTTGGGACACGCCATCAACAACCACGGATTGAAGCCTTTGCTTGAGAAAACGGAGGGAATTTCCGCAACACCGAGGCCGAAAACCATACACCAGCTGAAGTCCTTTTTAGGGATGGTCAACTTCTAACGCCGTTTTCTCCCACATGCAGCTCAACACCAGCGGGCCCTGTTGCGGCTGATCACAGGCAACCACAAAAAGCCTCTCAACTGGCCGGAAGAAACGGTAGCTGCATTCGGGCAATCAAAGGCGGATTTGGAGAAAGCACCTACCCTCGCTCACCCGGACTCCAATGCTATATGGTCTCTTTCTGTCGATGCTTCAAACAACGGGATCGGAGCCGCACTGCAACAAACAAAAGAAGGAAGTGCAACGCCACTGGGGTTTTTCTCAAGGAAGCTGACTGACGCCCAACAAAAGTACAGCACGTACGACAGGGAACTTTTGGCCATTTACGAAGCAGTTAAGCACTTCCGACACTTGGTCGAAGGAAGAGTGTTTGCCGTCTTCACCGACCACAAGCTGTTGCAGTTTGCACTCCACCGACGCTCAGAAAAAGCATCGCCGAGACAACAACGCCAGCTGGACTTCATTTCCCAGTTCACTACGGATATACGACACGTCCCAGGCCGAGAGAACACCGTCGCTTATTATCTTTCTAGGGTAAATATAATTCAAAAGATCGACTTTAACACTCTCGCCCTAGCACAGAAGGATGATCCCGAGCTTCAAGCGCCAATGAAAACTCGCGACCAGCCACTTGAATGGAGACAGCAGAGACTAGATGACTCCTCCCTGACTCTGCACTGCGTTGTGACGTCAGAGAGGATACACCCTTTCATTCCGCAGAGGTACCGAGCGACGGTTATGCAAAACATCCATGGGCTCTCACACCCAGTCATCCGAGCAACCAGGAAGTTGATTACCGAGCGATACTTCTGGCCTTCAATGAACAGCGACATTAACAAGTTCGTTCGAACTTGTCTACCATGCCAGTCCAACAAAATCACTCGTCCCACCAAATCACCGTTGCAGAGATACAGCTTGCCCGATGCTTAGTTCGAGCACATCAACATCGACCTCATAGGGCCGATGCAACCAAGCGAAGGATTTTAATACTGCCTCACTGTTGTGGATAGGTTTTCCCGTTGGTCCGAAGCAATTCCAGTCGAGACAATCACGACAACAGCGGTGGCGAAAGCTCTGATCAACATATGGATCAGCCGTTTCGGAGTCCCTGCATGCATCACAACCGACTTGAGTAGACAGTTCGAAAGCCAAATTTTCAAGGAACTGACGAAAATACTCGGAATCACGCACTTGCGAACAACCCCATATTACCCAGCGTCCAACGGAATAGTAGAGCGGTTGCATCGCACGGTCAAAGCCGCGATCCGCTGCCACGACTCACCTCAATAAACCAAGGCGCTACCAATCGTACTACTCGGACTACGATCAACGCTGAAGGAAGACATCGGACCGACGCCAGCCGATATGGTCTACGGAATGACACTTCGCCTACCCGGAGAATGATTCAGGCTTCCTAAAGGATCTGCGAGCGAGGATACCAAAGTTAACCCCATACAATACGGTACACCACAACTCAGATAACGTCTTCGTAAACAAGGATCTGCCTAACAGCACGCACGTCTTCGTCAGGAATGACAAGGTTAAGGCCCCACTCACGCCACCTTATGACGGTCCGTACCCGGTATTAAAACGGAAGGACAAGTACTTCAAGGTTGACGTGACTGGACGACCAACAGCCATATCCATCGACAGGTTAAAACCCGCATTCTTCTCAACGGACAAGCAACCTACGACCTTGCGCACGACGACAACGAGGATTGGGCGAGAAGTCCGTATGCCGGTACGATTTGCGGCCTAAAGTCACCATACCGCGGTTCCGCCACTGCAGAGGGAGTACTGTGGCGGACCACCAGCGCACCCAGCGTGCATACGTGTGCGCCCTGGGCTAGGTAACATCAATCGCGAGGTCCGTTACAGTGCTATCAACATGCGCGACTATGTTGCGCTTGATCGAAATATCGCTGACTGGGAAATTATGCGATCCCATGTCCACGCGATAAATGGGTGCAACTATGTTGCGCCTGGATGGCGTTGTGCTGACGATGTGCGACGATGGAACGGATGCTCGTCAGCAGTTGTTGTAACCAACGCGATAAGCAGCCGTGGAGCCATCGTTGGCGATGCCGTATCAGCGATGTCAAGTAATATCAGCGAACAACACACAGCAATCTCTCTCAGTCTCAAATCGTCACTCATTCACTCAACGTCAACGCATCGAAAATTTATAAAACCATTTTTTGTAAAAACGTTTTTAAATAAATCTTTTTATAGGGAAAGGAAACTTGTCTTCTAATATCCCATAACACCATTGATTTTTACTCCACTGTCAGTAGGGAATTAATTGTTTGCTCAACTTGCTTCCCGCGTCTTTGTAATCGCAAAATGTATCGCCAAACGGAAGGATTCACAATAAAATATATCATCCTCATCTAACAAAGAACCACATAAAATATCTGGATGCGCGGACAATTCGCGGCGCCAACTGAGATATTGACCACTTTCATGTAAAAGCCAAATATTGGCGCCAAATCGCTAAAACAGCTAATTCGAAAATGAGGCAAGCTCCAAAGCTTAATTTAGTCAAGTTAAAAGATAACTCTATACAGGTCAAGTACGCATGCTACGCGCTCTTGTAGCATTTGAGGGGCCAGCGTCCGATTTGAACTGTACTGCCAGGATCTAATTTGTACTGAAGTAAAAGAAGACATTCAGTAATCAGACTTCATGTCCATCATAGACAGGTACATCCATATTGTGAAAATTATTTAAAAAAAATCTATTTACTGAACTTTCTTCTATTCATGCGAAAAAAATCCAAGATTTTCTTTTATGCCTGGTGAAAAGGCGAAAACCCCAAATCTTCAATTATCAGATTCAACAAACAGTGGTTCAATAAAGAAGTCGGACATAAATCGGTTTGGACTTGCAAAGAGAATAAACAGTCCAAGAATTTATTTAAGCAAAAAAAAAAACATTTTTATTTACTTACGAAAAATAAAAACATTGAAACTCAATTTCGTGATTATTAAAAAAAACAAAAAGTGGAAATTTCGGTAAAATCCATGTCAAAAAAGAACATGAATGCTTAAAATATTATTGAAGATTTAATATTTTGTTAGTAATCCTTTATTTTTCACTATGGCTTCCAACCCTGCGGGCATGGATTCGGCAATTTTTTTGTAAAAAGAAGGACCTATTTTTGCCCATTCTGTCTTAAGTGTTGGTTTCAAATCTTCTTTACTCGTATTTCTAATTGTATAGTTTTTTTAATTGGTTCCCAAATGAGCCCATTAATGCTCAATAACGTTAATATCGGGGGGCAACGGAGGTGTTTCCAGCGTATGTGGACAATTTTACATCACCCACAAACGCAGATTGGGGCTTTGTATTTTGGATCGTTATCCTAGTAGTATCGAAGGTTTTCTTTTATTCCCAATATTTCAGCACTCTCCACAATATTTTGTTTGAGAATGTTCAAAGACTTTGTTTTGTCCATAATTTCATCGATTATACACAATTTGGACATGCAGCCCCAGACCACCACTGAGTACGTTTTACATCGCGCTCTTTGAGCTCTTCTTTGGGTTTTCACCATACATAACTTTCACCATATGAGGGAAATATACAGAATTTACTCGGGCCTTACGCAGAAAATCAAGGGAAAAAGTTGGGAAACCAAAATAACCTAAAATATGTCTTCAAAGATAACGCCCAATAGGAGAACCAACAATCCTGGCGTTATCCTTAGCGGCAACAACGTCAGTCAAAAAGCCAGGGACAGACAACAAACGAACGAATGAATGGAAGCACACCGTCCAACCGGGCATAGATTTGAGCGCAGTAAGAAAATTATGCGCACCTTGGATCGTCCTGTGCGAGAGGAGAGAAAAATGAAACGAGCCGCAAATTAAATGGGAGACCGTGAAAAGAGGAGAAGGGAAAAATTTCACTGCCAAGGGAGACTTACTGTTGGAACTTGGATCAAAGGCACAAGGACGCATTTCGTGATGCGGTCAAAAAAGTTCTTAGATTCAGTGTACCCTTACATCACTCAAGCCGATGGTAGCCCTCGAAACCCCTCGAAAAAAAAACAAAGCCGAGCTACAGGGGGCCATTAAAAGGGAGTCGCCTTCTTCTTCTTTGTAGCACTACAGCCCCTCTCGGGCCTTCGCTTAGAGATAGTTAGAGTATCTCATTTTCATGACCATATTGATTTTTTTGGAGGTTGGTTTGGGCAGTACCATGCTCCCGTGTGCCTACTCAGCGATGATATCATCTGAATAAATCAGTACATATCACCAATGAGTGAACGCTCATAGTCTGTCCGAAAAATCCCCTGAACTAAATCATGTTGCTCCCAACGAGATTTGAACCTGGGACATTCGGCTTATGCGTTCATGCTCTAACTACTAGACCACACAGACTATAGGGAGTTGCCTAGTTTAAGCGAATTAAAAGTAAGACTAACACGGAAAAACACCAGGAAAGAACGCATGCCCGTTGTCGACTTGACCGAGCAAAGTGCAAAATGAAAATAGGTTGGGTTATCTGCAGAACACGAAGAAGAGCAATTCTTCGCCGCTGCTTCAGATGGCTCGAATACGGGCACACAGCTTATGGATATAAGGAACCCTACAGAAGCTCTTTATGCTCTGATTGTGGTCAAAAGAAATTACTTATGGAACTCTTTGTAGCTACATGATTGAGTTGCTTATTTTAATAAATTTTTCCGAAAAATTATTAGAAAAGGTAATGTTAGAAGAAGGTGGTTTTGACGTGTGTACTAGTTCTCATCGGGCCATCACTCTTATTAGATACACACCGGTGATGACGACCATCATACTTAGAGGTGAAAGAGTTACACACGTCAAAACCACCTTCTTCTAACATGTTCTTCTCTAATAATTTTTCAGAAAAAGATTATTAAAATAAGCAACTCAATCATTTAGCTACAAAGAATTTCATAAGTAATTTAAAAAGCTATCGGAGCCATCCGAAAAACGAGATCAATATCTGCACGAAGCAACCAAAGCTCACTGTAAAGTTTGGCGAAGACAAAAGAAAGGAATTTACGGTCGAAGCACAGTGGTGACCTAATCAAAATCAAATCAGTGCTCCTATGAATCAAATCCTACAAGTGCACCGCAGCACAAATGCCCTGGATCTGCTTGAGCAGTTTGCGAAGGATATGAAAGCCGACCTTCTATTGTTTACCGAGCAACATCACGACAAGAACTTGCAACATTGGTACCCTGACGAACCTGGTATCTACGCCACCCGGGTTGAAGGCAGCGCCCACCAGCAGGTGCAGGGCTATGGATGAGATGGTTTACAGGCTTTGTACATCTTGGCCGGATCAAAGCAGTTTACGACAGAGCACCAGTGGGAAGCCCACTTTTCACGAGCATGGAACTGGAAGAGGCAGTCCTATCGACGAAAACAAGGAAGGCACCAGGGCTAAATGGCGTTCATTCTAAAATGTTGCAGTTTCTTACAATCTTTGCGCTGATTTGCTGTTCAATACATCCAATGCATCGCAAATGGGTTTCCCCGGGACGATGAAAGGTAGCAAGGGTCGTGCTGATCAAAAAGCAGAGAAAAGTCCGATTCGGCGTCTTCGTACTATTTGTTATGCACCCTAGACATGGTCACCAAAGTGGTCGAGAAACTCATCAAGCGAAGAATCACTGACGCGATTCGCGATGCCGGGGAGCTATCTCATTGGTATTACAGCTTTAGAGCAGGAACATTGGTGCGATTGTAGAGGTGGTGAGCGTGGTCCGAAGAGCAGAAACTCACAGCTGGACCAACACAGTGGTTTTGCAGCTGGTGACGCTTGATTTAAGAACCGCCTTCCACTGCACTAGATAGGCAGATATTCTGGAAGCACTGGAAATCCCTTTTCAAGCTCCAGACTATCTGATGCGTATTCTGAGGGAATGCCTGACGGATCGGCCAAGGATAGAAGTTACATCAGGTATTTCTCAAGGCTCGATCCTTAGCTCAAACCTGTTGAATATTATTTACGACGGGTTACTGAGACTTAAGCTGCTTGATGGGCTATGCGGAAGATGTAGCAGCACTGACCGCAGGGGGCACAGCTCAATAAGCGTTATTTAGACTTGTTTGTCTAATCCACCGAGTGATGGACTGCAAGAGTGCTTGCTGATTTAGCCAAGCGGTGGAGAAAACGGAAGTAATCATACTGACAAAAAAGAGAATCCCTCGACTAAGGACAATCAGCATTGGGAAAGTGCAAGTTGAGTCGAAGCTAGCTGTGAAGTAATTGGACGTTCGGATTGACTCGAAGATGAGTTTCTCTAGGCAAATCAGGGCAATGGCGGATAAGGCTGCAGCGAGTTGACTGATGGCGAACATAAGGAGACCAACATCATCAAGAAGACGACTTCAGATGAGTACGCTCCTGTCTGTTCTACTCTACAGATCGGAAATATGTTGCGGAACTCTTAGCAAAGAGCAGTACCGAATACGCCTGGTGCAGGTGCAGTGGTGAGGAGCGCTGAGAATAGCATCTACATATCGGACAGTCTCTGAGTCCGCGGTTCTGGAGATTTCAAACGATATATATCACTCTTCTTGCAAAAGAGCGCCGTTAAACTTGCACAAAAATGAACGTGGTAGGGTAACAGGTTCGCTTGAAGAGAGCCAGCGCTCACTCAGCGAATAGCAACAATTCTAGGTGAATGACACGAAAGGGAGATGGACCGCACACCTCATTTCTGACCTGAAGCTGTGAATTAATCGTAGTCATGGTGAATCTGACTTCTATTTGATCCAGCTCACAGGATTGGCAAGACACGGTCTGCCGATTGTGTCTACGCTGGAGAGGTCGATGATGATTGCCAAAAATTTTTTTCCTTGCAATAAGTGGGACATGCTACGTGGGGAACTCGTTAAGGAATTGCGTGAGATGCTCAGATCAGATGACAAATGGAACCAGGTGGGATATTACTTTCGGGCTATTCTAATTGCTAAGATGGAGCGCCTGGAGGCATTGAATGGGGAGCGATCTCTTTTCCAGCAATTCCTATCCTTTCCTTCTCTCTCGCTGGAAGCGGGATTCCTGCAACCCGATGGTACCTAAGGCATACAAAATTAGGCCTAGCTCGATGTAATATGGGCTCAGGTTGACAACGAGGTATTTAGTGGGTTGTCCAGAGGCTCTGGGAGCCCCATACATAGGGCATAAATAGCCTTCGCCTCCCAACCATAAAAAAAATACTGAAGGCCAAGGACGGCCAAAGATGATGCAGTACATAATAAATAAAAAAATTGAGGTTCGACTTGGACATTATCTGAAGACTCATACCAATAAGCCTGTGTAATGTTCTATTTATTGTAACTTAACTTTAAATTCGTTTTTTAAATCTTATCTTGTTATCTATAATTTTTTTTTGTTTTTCTCTATTTTCTAAATGCAAACTAGTCTGTAGAGGTCTAGTCTGTAGGAAGAAAAATATGTTAAGTGCCGTAGGTTATCTGTTCCTCTTTATGCACTTCATGCTCTTTGCATGGGAAACGATGCGTTCTACAGAAGTTGAAGTTGACATGACAGGTAGATATCGTCTGTCATTAAGTTACACCTCTCCCAAGGAATTGGATTTATGTATCTGTCTACAATGGTGCTGCTGAGGTACGTGTTTAGCTCCGATGGGATAGCGCTTGCAGCCTCCTGGTCCCATGTTCCCGTAGCGTTTTGGTGCAAGAGACTGTCTACCCAAGACCAGGTCCTCCAAGAGGATCCCTTCCCTCATTGTCAGTCGCATCGTCCTGGGCGATAACACCACTGGATACACAGATTATTCCTAACATAAGGCCACCGAAAAAAAACCTGAAGTTTCGTCTGTATAACAATGTCTTACACTGCACACCAGAAAGCTTAGGCCCTACTCAATGAATGCAGCTTTATTGGGACGCCGCCAAAAGAACCTGTTTGTTTTGCCCACCTTCAATCGAACTGCCAAACAGGACGAATACGGGCATGCTGCAACACCCTGGAGGGGAGGCCCCTGCGAATAATTTACCACAACGAATATACAAATCGAATGTTAAAATATACACCAAGATGACTAGTTATGCAAGAGGCAGAATGTGGATTCTCGAAAAAGAACTTTTTATAATGAAGGTCTAGAAAGGTTGCTATTGCATGTGGGTGAAGTAAGTCGATTCAAAAAATATAAAATTGATTTCAATTAAAAGTTTTTAATTGAATGATAAGGGCATTGAAAGCTTAGAAGAATTATTTCCTAAGTATTCCAAAGGTTCACGTATATTCAAGGGGCCATCTACGAGTCCCAGTGTTGTTTTATAGGTAAGAAACGATTTGTCTATCTGCCAGGGATAGACAAGTGCCGAAGCCTTCAAAGTCGCCCGTTCTGTTGGCAAATGCACAAAATATTCCTTGCCTGAAAATTGATTGATTGAAAAGTTTTTTATGTGGGATGAAATTGAAAATTTCAAAAAAATTTTTGATTTATGGCAAGGCGGTTCCGAGACACACCCATGTTCTCTTCAGGTATCAGCTCATGTTTTTTATCGATTGATGCCACCACTCAAGATGGGAGAATACGTTTTCAATTTTTATTTCATGCAAGCTGAATTATTTTTTATATAGCATACTGTAATAAACATAAGCAGTTGAGCAGCCCCGTGGTGATCAAGAGTGACTACTCTTGAAGAGAGAAGTTGGTCACCCCGTCAAACTGCTTAGTTTGTTGTTTTACTAGGTTTAAGTTAACTACACCCGTCAAGTTTCCATCCTTCAGGCAGAAATGTGTGGTTTACTTCAGCTACTTCAACATCTTTAGGTTTGACGTAATGTGTAGTGCAACGACCTACTTCAGGAAAAGTAACAGTTGCTTTTCGTGAAATATTTGCGTTTGCCTCAAGTCTTCATGTGCGTTAACGTTAATGAGACAAAAATGTTTTGAATTATTATAGAGTAGCTTAATTGATACACAATAGAAACTTTCTAAAAATAATATAAACTGATCAGAATGAGTAGAGTAGGCGTGATAAATATTTTTTAAGTGTTGCTTCGTGGTGCGACAAGAACCCGCCTCCTATGATCCCGCTACTGGCTAGTCGACAAGCATGCGTACATGATCGCGAAGCTAGTCAGCTAAGCACGGTCTTCTTTATAGCTCGCTGATACTTGTACCAGATAATCGGCACCCGTGCTCTGCACGGATTCGGACGAAAGAAAAGTCATTACAATGCTAAAAACATAGTGTAACATATTATTGGGTAAGTCTTTAAGAAATCGTTTGACACATTACTTTGGGCTAGGTCACATTTTGCTTCGTCATGAGGCACTATCAAATTGGAGGGCTCTTTTCTTTAACAAAAACGGAGGGAGAGGATTGCTAGAAAGGTGATCCGGAAGCCTAACACCGCGGCTGCTCAAGTAAGCTTATTTTATCTATTGGATTACCCACATGTAATGTGATCCACATCGTTTCATATGTCAACCAATCGAATAACTCATCAATCAGACTATCTCGTTTTTTATAGAGGCCTCTCTCGTTTTTTTTATAGAGGCCTTCATGAAGCCTCCTACAGATTTTGCACGCAAAGAAAGAACTTTTTTGTAAAGGTAAACAAGTTTATGAAGAATCATGATCTCTAGCGGATGATCTTTGTATGATTATGCATGTGCTGCAAGCATGTGTATCATGTTATGAGTTACCAATATCGCATGTTTGTATAGTAGGGTAACAAGGGAACAGATAAGGAAGACCAACGGATAACGGCTAGGAAAGAGCTGGTAACGGTGATGGAAACAATGACATTGAAAGACAGTCAAGTTTAGAACATGAGATGAAACATTTGACCAAGCAAAGTGATTCGCATATGAAGCCGAGTCAACCATTACTTATGCCTTGGAAGGAAAAGCATTCGTTTTTTAATCATTATATCTTATGGTGAAATAGTTGGCGCTGGCGCGACGTGAGAACCGATGGTGTGAATTAAAATAAAAGCCAAAGTTTATAAAAGCAAGACAATTATTTGAGTTATAAGAGCAAAGAAATGGTGGAGGAACGTGGACAGCGATGGTGAAATTCTTTCTGAATTTTTTCAGACTACTCAAAGGAAACTGTCGCCAACCGTTGAGCACTTGATGGAAATAGGAAAATCCTTTGCTTTTGAATTTAGCATATCTTTGAAAATTATGGTTTTCTGTCTGTTTGAGATTTGTATTAGCAATCATCTGGAATTATTTTATTCAAGTATTAATTGCCATACAAATTGTAAAATTATTTTTTGTTTTTCCT
This sequence comes from Odontomyia ornata, assembly GCA_963969285.1. Lineage (NCBI taxonomy): Eukaryota > Metazoa > Arthropoda > Insecta > Diptera > Stratiomyidae > Odontomyia > Odontomyia ornata. The sequence goes on along the minus strand of OZ017740.1, from coordinate 287,247,633 downwards.
AGAAAAACCGCCAGGCGTTGCTTTGATGTGTGAGCAGACACGTTTTTTTTCGCCTTAATTTATTCACCTTAAAAATTTTAGAATTCTAATATTTATTCGTATTTAGTTTCTTTTACCCGGGTTTCAGATTTTGAACTTAAATTATAAATTAAGAATTAAAAATAAGACTTTTTTTATTTTTCAAGATGGTTTTTTTCTAAGCACCACAGCGCCTTTTGGGGCTTCGCTTAAGGATAGGTAGAGTATCTCATTATCTTGATCTATGTTAAGACACTCGAGAATGCGTTCTGCTTTGAAACCAGCACGTATCACAACTGAACGACCTTAAATTCTCTTCAAAGAACCACTCGAAACAAATATCGCTGCCACCAACGGGATTTAAAGCAGAGACTTCGGCTTACGGTACTTGTGCTCTAACTACTACACCCTAGGACCAAGATGACTTACCCTCCCTAGTGTTCTCTCGCATATGTGTGCAAGTGGGTGGCCCGACACGGGCCGAAAGGTACTCCGGTACTCAGAAGTTTTTGCAACTGTGGTACCTATTGTGTCCGCTATGCGATCTCAACTTTGATTCATTTATTAAATTTCCCAAATAAAGTCAGTGTTATATTATTTCCACATTGTGCATTAATCCAGTACCCAAACGTCAAATATAAATCTGCAGCATCTCCCGTATAAGCGGTATTACCCTTTGTAAAATCTCAACTTCAAAACCGTTCGCCAGTTTGATGGTAGCATTTTCAAAAATAAAATTATCATTTTGGTCGAGCATTCTATGAATATTCGTAGGAGTTCTCGACTTTTTCAGGCAATTGAAGTTGCGTTAAAATTTTATTTGCCTTTCTATCAAGGTTGAATGATCTAAATTCCCTATCGGTTTCGATTAATTATATGATTTGATATGTGGTAGCTAAACGATTTCAACTTCAACAGCTAAAAACTCATCGAATAGATCTTTTAAAATATAATTGTAAGGCAAATTGTGCCACTTCTTGCAAACTTGTATGTTGGGAAATCGATTAATGTTAAATTTTGCCAGTCTCCAGTTTATCATTGAACTCTTTTCCCTATGAATAAAAGACACCAATTCTCCTCAAACACATTTCCTATACATCCATAGAATTTACGCAAACCGCATTACATGCTCACATCATCCTTGCATAATACGTGATCAAACAAACATTGTTCGCTTGATATATCCGCAACCAATAAATTCATTGAATGCAACAAATTACTTTCAATACGCCAAGTATGAGCTAGGCCAAGTTTTTCTTCCCTTCCCAGACTCTCTGACCATTCCAACTTTGCATCTACTTTAGCTCCATAATCTCTGGCATCAACTGCCCGCGAAACGGGCGAACTAATAGCAAAAATACTTCAATTAAAAGTCATTAGATACAATTTCCATTCAAGCCAAGTTCCAATAATTGTTCGTACGCCACTTATAGTAGTACAGTAGTTTCGATAATCGTTCCGCGGCCACTTCACAGACACAGCAGACAGAGGAGTTTGGTGAAAACTGAAGGCGGTGGCACCTGTTGAAATGCTGACGTAGTATATCAGACGGACGACCCTACCCGCTATCTGCGGAATTGTATCTTAAAGATACGTTCTCGTAAGGTGGGTAGCTAATGCATAAATTGGCATATTTTGTGGAAGAATTGTCGTCGGTTTTCAGTAGTTAGCACAGATGGTAGTAACCGCAGAAGTTGGTAATTGAATTCTCTTTTCTCAGCGACACCGAAGTTGAGTAATGTAATTATTAAGTGATTAGCTTACTCCGTGCGCGGTTAAATGAGTTTTGTGAGCAATAGACGGGGACGGCTGTGTAACAATAGGAGAGCAGAAAAATCCTATTGTAATTTGAGATTTGTTTTTCTAGTCTAGATGATTGAGGGTGTTATAGTGACCTGTAGATAGACACTTGTCTGAGTACTTTGTAAATGCAATTTTACGCCTTCCGGGTTTTCGTTGGAAAGAAGTAGGTTAAAGCTATTAGGAATGACTACGCTATGGGTGAGAATCAGTTGGGCAGAATTAAATAAAACTTTGCTCTATGAGGAACAGTTTGGTATTGAAAGTATTGTCTAGTCGATTTTAGGAATTTTTATATTTTATATTTAACTTTAAATAATTAAACATGGGCGTTTGGAACGATTTTTTAAAAAGAAAAATGTTTCGCATTTCCTTATAGAATTGGTGTTTTTTGGCACAAATTTCATTTAAAGTATGAGGAACATTAATGGTTAAAATAGCCGACAAACGCTGAGACCCGAAAAATCACAAGAGTAGTTATCGCGGGAGTAATTGATTTTTGTTGACTATAGTTAGATATTCATTCTCACTTTGAGGTGGAAATTTTTGTTGCGGCCATGAAGTTGGGGTTTCTAGGATTTATTATTTCTTAAGATTGTTTTGTTTTTAAGACCTTGAGGCTAGTTGTCTAATCAATCAATTTTCAATGATTATATTCAAGAACAATAAACTTTTGATGTAAGATTGTTATTAAACTGGATTCAAATGACATGTGATCTAAATAGATGCACGACACAACGATACGATCAAGTTCAGGTTTGGTCATGTCGAACCGAGCCTACAGCTAATTGGAAATTATTTTAATTCCAAGTGATGGATGTTGTAAAAAGCACTTGCCATAATTGTAATTACTTGCCGGGGAAACACTGGAATTGGCTTAAAAGAGTTAGGTTATGATCGTAATCAAAAAGACTTCTCATTATCGTATAATTTGAGGTAACAGGAATTAGATTCAGGTTTATGAGGATAGTGGAGCATATGTACTATGAAGTGTGTTCAGGAGTCCAAAGAAAAAGCGCTGGAAAGACCAGCAATCCCTCTCTCTCCCTCTTCGTTAGAGGATAGATCCCTCCAACTTGATGGTGCCTCACGGTTTTGCAAAACGTGACCTAGCTCAAAGTAATGTGTCAAACAGTTTCTTAAGGACTAACCCAATAATATGTTACTATATATTTGTAGCATGTTCTACAAAAAATGACTGAGTTCACATGGAATAAAAATTGAAAACGCATTCTGCCGCCTTGCGTGGTCATATCAATCGATAAATACCACATGGGTGTATCTCGAAACCACCTTCCTAATAAATAAAAAAAATTGGATTCTGATCTCAAATGCAAATTTACAATTTTTCAATTTTATCCCGAACAAGAAAAAATTTTTTCAGGCAGGCTACACTTTGTGCATTTGCCAACAAAAAAATAATAGAATAATAGAAAACAAAGAAAGACAAAAATACGGAGGTAAAATTAAGTTACAATAAACAAAAACGTTACACAGGTTTACGGAAGTAAAATAATTATTGGTATGATAGTGTCCGAGTTGAACCTCAAATTTTTCATTTATTATGTACTGCATCATCTACGGCCGTCCTTGGCCTCCAGAATTTTTTTATGGTTGGGAGGTGAAGGCTATTTACGCCCTGAGTATGGGGCTCCCAGAGCCTCTGGACTATCCACTAAATACTCCCTTGTCAACCTGAGAACCTAGCCTTGAACCGTTTGACATATTGCTTCGAGCCAGACCTAGTTTTTTATACCTTGGGCAACATCGAGCTGCAGGAAGCCCTCTTTCAGCGGAAGGGGAGGAAAGGAATTGCTACACCTCTCCTCAAGGCCTTCAGGCGCTCCCTCTTAGCAATTAGAACAGCGCGAACGTAATATGCCACCTGGTTCCATTTGTCAACTGATCTGAGCATCTCTCCCAATTCCTTAACGAGGTCACCGTGCAGCCTGCCCCACTCTTTACAAGTAAAAAATATGTGGCAAGCATCACCATTCTCTCCAGCGCGGAAGGCACAATCAGTAGACCGTGTCTTGCCAATCCTGTGAAGGTAAGATTGAAGACATCCATGCCCGCTCAAGACTTGGATAAAATAGAAGTCAGTTTCACCATGACTTTGATTGTCACAGCCTCATGTCAGGAATGAGGTGTGCGGTCCATCTTCCTTCCGTGTCACTCACCTAAAATTGTTGCTAATCGTTGAGTGAGTGTTGACTCTTTTCAAGCGAAACTGTCTCCCTACCATGTTCGTTTTTGTGCAAGTAAGTTGAACGGCGATCTCTTGCAAGAAGAGCGATATGTATAACGTTTGAAATCTCTAGAACCGATGACTCAGAGATTGTCCGATATATATTTTTTAAATACCTCCATTCCCTGCCACTCTCTCCATCACTCTTTCATCATTGCTCACCGCTCGAACGGTCTGCGTTTCACACGTCGTCGATTCCTACGTATGCCTCCGGGCAATTCGGTGTAAGGAGCACACAAAATGCTGTGAAGTACTCCTTTTCTGCTAGTCTAGTCCGGTTTGGGAACAATTCTCAAAAAATATTCTCAGAGATAAAAAAAATATATAATACGACGCAGTAAAAAAAACTCTAAGTTTATAAAAACTAGCTGTCTTTAAGTATCTCGACGTTAAGGTCCAAAATACCCTAAGATACTGCATTTTCAATCCTCCGGACTTATCATTAATTTGAATTTATTAGATGTTCCTTAAGTCTTTTCTTAAAAACCAATAATAAGTTTACGTTTTCCACTGTTTCTGGAAGATTGTTAGATATACGCAGAGCATCATTCATTGCATCGTTCTTCAGTCGATCAGTTCTGACGTCAGGTATTACAAAATTGTTGGCATTTCTTGAATTATATGGATTTATTTGTGATAATTTTATAAAGGGGCTTCGTTCCGATTCACTAGAAATTAGACATTTGAAGATAAACTGCGTTTTCTCCATAGTAATGATTTGACTGAAGTTGAGTGCATTGGTCCGTTGATACACTAGTTTTGTTGGAGTAAGAATGGGAAGGGATATGCAGATGCTATTCTCAGCACTCCTCATCGCTGTGTTTTCGGTCCAGCTCTTTGCTAAGAGTTCCGCTACATATTTCCTATCCATAGAGTAGCACAGACAGTAGCGGACTCATCTTAAGTCGCCTTCTTGATGACGTAGGTTTCCCTATCAGTCATCAATCAACTCGCTGCAGTCTTATACGCCATTGCCCTGATTTGCCTAGAGAAACTCATCTTTGAGTCGATTAGAACGGTCAGCTGGCTTCTCAACTTCCACTGTTCCAATGCTGATTGTACTTAGTCTAGGGATTCTATTCTTTGTCAGGATGACTACTCCCGTTTTCTCCCACGCTGGACTATACCTGCGAGTAGTCATCCAGTCCATCACTCGGTAGACTAGACTAGCAAGTCTATATTACGCTTGTCCAACTATGCCCTCCGCGGTTAGTGCCGTGACATGATCCACACAGCCAATCGAGCGCGAAATGTCCGGTAGCTCAAGTCTCAGTAACCCGTCTTACATAATATTCAACAAGTCTGGGCCAAGGATCGAGCCTTGAGAAATACCCGATGTAACTTCCATCCTCCACTGATCTTCTCTTGTGTCAGAAAGCTGGCTCCGATCCACCAGGCATTTCCTCAGAATACGCATCAGATGGTCTGGAACTTGAAAATGGATTTCCAGTGCTTCCAAAATATCCGCCCATCTAGCGGGATGGAAGGCGTTTCTTAAATCAAGCGTCACTAGTTGCACAATCTGTTTGTTGGTCCAGCTGTGAGTTTCCGCTCTTTGGAAGGCGCGCACTACCTCTACATCACATCAATGGTTCTGCTCTAAAGCTGTAATGCCGAGAAGATAGCTCCCCGGCAGCACGAATCGCGTCAGTGATTCTTCCCGTGATGAGTTTCTCGACCATTTTGCCAAGCGTGTCTAGCATGCATAACTGATGGTATGCAGACGCCGAATTTAACTTCTTGTTGATCAGCACGACCCTTGCTACCTCCCATCGTCCTGGGGAAGCACCTTCGTGATGTATTGGACGTAGCAAGTCAAAAGCTGCAATACTACAGAAGGAATACCATCTGGTCCTGGTGCCTTCGATGTTTTCGTCGACGGGACTGCCTCTTCCAGTTCCATACTCGTAAAAGGTTGGCCTTGCACTGGTGTTCGGTCGTAAACTGCTTTGACCCGGCCAAGATGTGTAGAGAACAGAGTTTGTACAGTCTCGCTCACCCATTTTGCTTCATGTAAGCAGGATTTCGGCAGGGTGCCGAGCCTTCGCGTGATCAGTTTGTACCCCAGGCCTCATTGGTTCCTGTTCACATTGTCCAAGAGGTCTTGCCAACATCGTGCCTTGATTTTTTTGTTCACCTTCGAAGAGATTTCCTGGTTGATTTGTATGCTGCTAGCCTTATGTCTGCCTCCTCTCGCGCTCGCGCCAGCTAGGCTTCTCGTCAAGTCTTGTGAACTCCCTTCGCTATTCAGCGATTCCTGTTGGCCACCAATATACTGGAAGCTTACCATGATGCGATTTCCGAAAGAGTGTGGAAGAATCGCAAGCAGACATGATGCTCATATTTGAGTTCACCACGTTCTTAGCAGTATGTCTTCCGCTCCTCGAACGAGCTTCCAGCAGCAGTGCGCTCGCCGTAAACACGTCAGTGAATCTTCCAGCGTCCTTCCCAGCTCTCCATCCGAAGGCTGGAGTCTGAGCCGAAGGGCACTGCTGCTGAACTCAACCGCTATATACTGGTAGCCGCTGAACATGTAGTCCTTTAGAACCCGCCAGTTATGTACTCTTGGCACCAGACAGTGTCGTCCATGGCAGGATGACGTAGGTTCGTTTGTCGTTAGGTAAACTCTAAAAACTGTTGTTTCTGAACACGTCACTCACACAAAACCATCCATGGCCCTGCACCTGCTCGTGGGCGCTGCCTTGAACCCAGGTGGCAGGCTTGCGAGTTTTGTTCGTGATGTTGCCTGCTGAACAACAGGGTGTTCGTTCTGCGGTGCAAATTTACTTGGAGAATTCGATTCATCGGAACATTGATTTGGCTTTGATAAGAGCCTCTTTGTGAACCCGGCCTCTCCCTGACTTTAGCCGGTGATTCAGGTAACCAGGTTTTGGCTTAGCATCCCCCAAGAGAATTCGCTGTGGTTCGACCATACAATCCTTTCTTTTTGCCATAATTATAGCATAGGGAGCTCCTATAGGATCCCTTACATCCATACGCTGTGTGATCGTATTCGAGACATCTGAAGCAGCAGAGCGGAATTGCTCTTTCTGTATCCTGCAGATAACCCAACCTATTTTGATTTTGCCCTTCGCTAGGATCTTTTCCGCATGTTTATCGGTAAAGTCGACAACGTCCATGCGTTGTCCCCTGGTGTTTTCCCGTGCCAGTCTTACTTCAAATTCGCTTAAACTAGGAAACTCCCTTTTAATGGCCTCCTGCACCTCGGGTTTGTATGATTTCGAGGGTTGACATCGGCTCGATCGAGGCAAGGGCTACTCTGGCTCCAAGAACCATTTTGACTGCATCACGGAATGGTAGCCTCACTTAGCAGTGAAACTTCTCCCTCCTGCCCCTTTGTTCTGTCTCCCATTTTATTCGTGGATCGTTTCAGTTTCCGCTCGTCTCGTACAGGGCAGTCCGGTATGCGCATAGTTTTCTTACTACGCTCAAAGCTATGCCCGGTTAGACCATGCTCTTCTGTTCATTCATCTGTTAGTTGTCTGTCCCATTAGCTTGATTTTTGGGGCTTGCTAGCTTTCCCCACGTTTGGTCCCTTGATCCTACGGTGTTCGCGCCAACAAAGGTCTACGCGTGAATGGATTTTCTCCATCAGGTCTGACATTGCTTAAAGAAATACCTGTAATAGAAGCAAAGCTCAGCACTTCCATAAGATACCATTCGATGGATCATGACGGCCAGGAGCCTTCTCGTTCACTACCTTCTGTCGCTAGTACTGGGGACCATTACCCTGCACCGTACGTTTTTTTCCTCTCAATCCTCCATCGCGGTTCAGCCTCCAGAATTAATATCTCCAAATCATAATGTTTCTGCGACCTCGTTCGCCAGTTGATCATTATTTACTTATATAGCATACCGGTATAGCTTAATTTTTGATGTGAGACTTATGTCTATGTCCAGGAAGTTTATATTTCAACAAGTTTTTTTTTCAAGTACAATGTTTTGTATTTTGTATGAGCTCTTGTGGCTCATTATACATTTTGCAGTATTGAGTTTTATGTTTTATTGTGTATTTTATAAAAATTCGAATTGTTTCGTTGATTGCATTTTTCATTAGTATGACCAATACGCATTATAAATCTAATTATATAATTGTTTTAGCAACTTTCTAGTTTGTATTTAAAAACATTAGCGGTTGACCAGCTAAAATTGTTCACCTTAGGGCTAACAGGTGAACAAAATTAGTTTTCCAACTCTACACAGTATACACAGTAGTGTCCTGGTTTCCAAGAAAAAAAAAAAAAAACAGCCCTACATACAAACAATGAGTTTTTTTCAGAACGGCCGTCGGGCCTTGCTTCTTTTAGTGAACAGACACGTTTCGACTCCTTTAAGATGACTCAAAGGATTCAAACGCGTCTCTCACTCAAAGAAGCCAGGCCCTGCGGTTTTTCATGAAAAAAATGGGATGGGGTTGTGAATATTACATAAACATATGATGATGAGTAAAGTTTTCGATCTAAATGTTTGGAAGCAGTATAATAGCTGGACGTTTCTTATGTTGTCTGACAATTAAGTTATTATTTTAAACCGAGTACTCTGTACGGTTTATCTTTGATACGTGAATATATCCAATCCTGGCTTCTTCGGCGTCGGTTAATAATTTCTCATTGCCATTCACCATAAGTTTTTAGCGGAAAATAATTCAATGCTTCATTAATTAGAACGAAATTTACACATAATGCCTTCATTTCACAAGAAGAATCATGTGGGAATTCGTTTTGCTTTCATTTAAAACAAACGAATATAAAATGGTGTCAAGTTAAGATTTCGCAATTAAAATCCTCGATGATTTCCGCATATTCGTTAGTCATAGATGCTCACCAACAATGACGCTATACGCACACATTGCCATTGACGTTGTCAGCTAAATGACCAACCATGGCAACCCTAGTTTGTTTTTAGGGCTTTGAAAAATAAATGTTACTAAGACCGACTAGTTTCGCACCCGATCTCTCCGTGCGTCACACCAAGCCTCGTCAGAAACTATAGCAGTTAGAAAGCTCAAACTTTGTTAAAAGGTCAGAAGTGGTGATAATTCAAAACATTAGATCTCATTAAGCATTTCAAATTTTTTTAAGGGGTCCCCCTTATGCTGAAGTGACCCTTTCAGTAATTTTTTTTTATCAAAGATAGCCGAGTACGGTATCAAATGAAAGGTCTCGATTAAAACCTTTAAAATCTAAAACAGGGCATTGTGTGCATCAGGGCGTTCAGAGGGATGCAAAGCTTACGAATAATTTATGTGTGTCGATTTTGCTTCAAAAAATCTTTTGCTAATGTGATTTATCAATATCAAAACTATGAATGGATTTTCTTAATTTACTTCTTCCTGTAATTTCTCTCTTCCCTAATTACTTTCAATTGTGCTAATAAAATTTTATCCACAATACTAATTTTTAATTTTCTTGTTTTTTCAGATGACTAAAATTTATATTTTGTATCATAGAAAGGAACTGATTATCGAAGGTGAGAAAATATTTTAATCACCATAAAATTGTGTATGTATCAGTTTGGAATGCTAAATTTTTAAGGGTTTGTTCTGAAATACAAAATTTTGACACTTGTTTGAAAGTGAAGATGCCATAACGTTTACATTCAGTTCAACACAAATGATGAAGTCGCTTATCATATGAACGATCTTGATGCGATAATTTCAAATCGTACGGTTTAATTGCATAGTGCTAACGTTGATGGGAGGAAAGTAAATATACTAGTAGTTCGCTTAAATTTCTTGCGACTCGACACCTTTGATTTGAAAATTATTTTCTTATTCATATATTTTAGGCGCCCAAATTGCTATATCGACTAAATCCTATTACGATTTCCTCAAACAATTTTAGTGGATAAAGAGTATACTTCTGTCAGAAGGTTGAAAACTATGATATCAGATGCCAACATTGAATAAACTTAAGGAAAACATTGATGCTATAGACACCAGTTATCAAATGCTCGGTTTTAAAAAACCTGTTTTTGGAAGCTTTTATCAAGGGCTTTCATTTGATACCCTACATGACTATGTTTGGGAAGAAAATATTTAAGGGTCTCCTTACCTTTGGGGAGATGCCCCTTAAGAAGCTTTGAAAATTGTTTTAATGACTAGACTTTCAAGGGTAGTCATTTTTTATGTATTTGCCATATTTGGTTTCTATACTGCATTAGGGTCACAGAAAAAGACAGACAGACGATTTTAATTGAACTTTGTACTAAAATACAAAACCCTATTAAAATCACAACCTTTGTCCGTCCGTCCGGCTGTATGTCACAGCAGTTTCTCTCTGAAACTATAAAGGATGGTCCAACCAAAACGAACGATGTTGATTGTAAATAAAACAAAAAGTTTTTAGAGAATTATATTAATATTTTTTTATTATAATAGAAAGATCTATAACAATTATGTGTGAAACAAATATCGCCCAAAGGCTCGCCACGCTACGGTAGCATACTTCTGTCCGATGGTCCATATTTTCAATGACTCGTTAATGTGTTGAATTATCTCATCCTTTAGCTCTTGAATTGTTCTTGGCTTATTGACGCATACTTTTCTTTTAAATATCCTCGAAGAAAGAATTCCAACGGTGTCCAATCACATAATCGTGGCGGCTAATTAACATCGCCACAACGTGAGATAACATGGCCATTGAATTTCTGGCGCAAAAGAGACACTGTTTCGTTGGCTGTATGGCAAGTGGCACCATCCTGTTGGAACTACATATCGTCCAGGTCCATAACCTCAATTTCTGGCCACAAGAAGTCCGTTATCATCTCGCAATAGCGAACACCATTCACGGTAACTGCTTGGCCGTCCTCATATCATCTTCTGCCACACTACCGCGAACAACAGCAATGTTTTCCGCAGAACGAACTGGGTGAGCATGGATAGATGATTTCACATTTCCTACAGACCCGGTTTGCTGAAATTTGCGCACAGTTCTCCCGGTTGTGGATACATTTGGTCGATTATGCTGACCAAAAAAATCACGAAGTGCACGGAATGCATTTTGATTTGAACGCGCGCTCAATTGTGTAGCTGATCGATTGTGTAGCTGCTCAATTGTGTCACGCGCTGCTCAATTGTGTAGCTCTCCATTATTAAATTTGTCAAACACTGAAACAAACGAATGCCAAATTGAGTTGGGCGAAAAACTTGACGTTAAGGTGTGACTCACAATTAAAATCGTGCATTATGGTTGGACCAACCTTTATTACACGAAAATTGAGTTATAGTAAACTCTTTTCAAGTTGCCTGTTATTAGCTCTGTTTGGGATCAATATGTCTCATTTGTTTGTTATTGTGGTAGGGAGGTGAATGCCAGTTATGCACAGAGTGTGGGACTTCTATGCTCGAAAGAAGGCGACTAGACTACCCACTAAACACTTCCCCTGTCAACCTGAGAACCCAGCCTGGAACCGTTTGACACATTACTTCGGGCCAGGTCTCGTTTTGTTACGCCGTGAGGTGCCTTGAAGCTGGGGGATCCCTTTTTTAGCGAGGGGAGAGAGGAGAAGAGGAATTGTCAGACAAGCGATCCCCAGCTCCAAAGCCCTCGGTTGCTGTGAGTCCCTTTTATCTTTTAGGACTGCCCGAGCGTAATGTGCCACCTGGTTCCGTTTGTCTACCGATTTGAGCATCGCCGCGACTATATTATCTGGGGTGAGCTCTCCCGTCTCCCTGTAGAGGTTCGTTCTTAGCCTGCTCCATTTTGGGCACGCAAAAAATGTGCGGCAGGCATTGTCCTCCTCCCGTGGGCAATGTCGACAATCGGGGACCGTGAATTACCGATCTTGTGCAGGTAAGACTTAAAAATATCCAAGCCCGCTCAAAATCTGGGTCAGATAGAAGTCAGTCTCACCACCCCTTCGATTTAGCCACGGTCTCACATCCGGGATGAGGCGCGCAGTCACCTTCCCTTCGTGCAATTGTCTCAAGAGTGTTGCCAATCGTTGAGCGAGCGCTGTCTCTCCTCGCGGACAACCATCTCCCTCGCATCCTCATTTAAGCGCAGGTAAATAGCGCGGCGCTCTCTAGCAAGGAGAGCGACAGGTATCACGCCTGCAATAACTCTCACCGCCGAATCAGAGACTGTGGGAAACGAAGATGCAATCGTCAGTGCTCCTCTTCTCTGTACTTGTGCCAAACGTTTTCGGTATACCTCCTTGCTGAGAGCGTCGCCCCATACTTCTGCTGCTATGTCTCATTAGTAATTTATAATGGGATACATATGTCCCAGTCGTATCGGAAACAAATGTAGCTCTAATAGGTTAGAACTTTCTCAGGGACAATAAAAAACGTCTATCATCGCCAAAAGAATAAGAATATTTAGTTGAACACATGTCTGAACTTGAATCAGACCTCGACGACACATTTTGCACTGACTACTGTTCTGAATTTCTACCAGATAGCGTTAATGTTGATGAAAGTGATGGAGAGCTGTAGGAAATGGAAAATTTTGTGCAGGAACAAGAATATGAAAGCTTTCTTCCAAGTACACCTATAATGTGGACCGAAGCGAATGACACATTCCTCCCAACAAAAAATGTACAAGCAGAGCAAGCTTCCATAATCTTAGCTGACCTTGACCATGGCTCTTCAATATTAAATGAATTTTTCAAACTTTTACCCAAAAGCCTTTTTATATAGGGTTATCCATTTTACGCTTGGGAAAGTAAAGCTATAGAAAACACATAAAATATTCAGATGGAAACGAAATGTTTTATTTAATATAAAGATTGAACCTTGCCATTATACGTGAAATACAACATCATTCAAATTTCTTCCAAGGGACCTCTTACAGGCCTTAGTCAATGCCTTTTCAATGACTTTTCGGCACCTTCCCGGTAATATCTCGGCCATAACTTCACGAATATTGGTTTTCAATTGCTCAAGATTTTGAGGATTGTTCGCGTAATTTTTATGGGGCTATGCGATCTTTTGCAGGATCTTGCGGGCCAATTGACATCTCTCGATCTCGTAATTACGCGTCCTGGAAATTTCTCTTGCAAAAGTACTCGATTAGCCTGTGTTGTGTGGCTTGTGGCTCCGTCCTGTTGGAAGCACATGTTCTCCAGATCATAATCTTCAATTTCTCTCTAAAAATAATCGGTTAACATCCGTCCATAGCGGTCAGAATTGACTGTAATGGCTCTTCCTTGATCGTTTTCAAAAAAATACGGGCCAATAACAGCACCAGACCATAATGCGCACCAAACGGTCACTTTTTCCGGATGCAAAGGCCTTTCTGCGATCACCTGAGGATTTTGAGAGCCCCATATGCGGCAATTCTGTTTATTTACGTCCTCATCACTAGCGAAAATTTTGTTCGAAAAATCGTTATCAATGGCTTGTTGTTCAATCACCCAATTCGCATACATTCTGCGTTGTGTATGGTCTTGAGGCTTAAGTTCTTGAGTGAGTTGGATTTCGTACGGATGTAGATGCAAATCCAAATGCAAAATCGGCCACAATGAGCCGTAAGACAAGCCCAAATGTTGAGCACGTAGAGCAATCGACAAATTCGGGGCTTCCTCCACACTTTGAGCAACGACAGCGATATTTTCAGCAGAACGAATGTTACGATGATGCACAGGCCTTGCAATATCAATAACCGATCCAGTCTCTTCAAATTTTCTCACTGTGTTCGAAATTTTTTTTCTGTGTAGGTCGATTATGTCGACCGTAATCGGCTCGTAAAGCCCTAAATGTTGATACAGCAGAATCACCATTTTTATAATAAAATTTAATAAATTTAACGCGTTCTTCGACTGTTAAACGATCCATATTTCTAAATGGCAAACCTTCAACTAAAAAAACTCGCTTTGGATGACATCTAATTCTGACAGATGTTAAATGGCAGGGTTATACTTTCCCAACCACGAAATGGATAATCCTGTATTTATTCCGGATTGCACTAACAAAAGGCTAGCAATTTTATCCCAAACATCTAATAAGCAACAAGCCAAAACATGTCCTTTTAAAGTAATGATTGTTCTGGGTAGCATGATGGTGTCCCACAATCGTATATCAAAAATCCACATGTATTGGTCCCAAAATGTATCTTTGGGAAACATAACAATAAACGAAGTCATGAACCGAGACCGATTTCTTCTTTTGTCTTCAAAACTATAACATACATGAACGATCCAATTAAGCCAGATAATGCATAAAAGACCTAGTATATGATGATGATGAGCTAATTGCATGTCTCAAAATGACTTTCCAGTGTGTACGTTTAGATTCAGCATTCCAAAGTATTGATGAAATGATGACAAAGTACAAAAGTAGGTTATCCATAAAACAATATCTGCCTTTGAAACCCATAAAGCGAAGAATAAAGCTTTGACTGCGCCGTGGCTCAAAAACGGGATATACAAGTATATATGATGTGAATGTGTAGGCAGCAAAGGAAGAAAGACAACAAATTTGCGCTCTTGCTGAATGAGTGGTTAGAAAACTTTGCGAAACCATAAGAGAGAAGGATGTTGCCATATGCTGCGACTGATTTATTACGTCTGTTGAGTTGGTCAATTCTTTGAATTTCGCTTGTGTTGGCACTTGCATGACAAATAGAAGAAATGTACCCAAATTTGAGGGAAATCTGTCTCAAAAAGGGGATTCGAAAATGTTGCGCAATAATTTTGGTCATTGGCAATCAAGTGGGAGGACACAAAGCAAGTAATTGCCAGAAGAATACAATCGCTGAAGTAAAAACAACTGCAAAAGATGGTTCCAGCAAAGCTGTACCCTGCCCAGAAGCTATTGCGTTTTATAACGAACATATGGGCGGAGTTGACCTTGCGGAGCAATTTTCAGCATTGTATGATCCTAACAAAAAGTCAAATAAAAAGCGGAAAAAAGTGTTTAAAAAAATATTGATGTCCACAGTTGCCGACTTGTGGATTGTATACCAAGAAATGCAATGCAAGAAAATACCTTCATCGAATTTTTGGTGAGTCTAGCAAAGACCGAACAGCATTCCAACGAAAAATTGGTTCAGGTATCGGGTTCAGGTATAGTCCTAAACATAGAGGTATACGCTGGAGACGGCGAGCTTTCATTTCCTATATAAAATATTGAAGTCTCTTAATACATGCTCAATACGAACAAACATTTCATGTCCGTATACTCCAATTTTCGAAAGCTTTTAGACTTTCACGAATGAGCTTACGTATGATTGTCCAAATTCTATCATCGTTCGAAATTAATTTCGAAATACCTAAAAAAGTTCATTATTTTTAGTTTTCTCTTTAATGATCATACAGCATTTACAATTGTAAACAATGGCTCCAAATATTGTTCAACAAACTTCTTTCCTTTCCATAAAATATACTAACAAACTACGAAGTGCGCCACATTCAAATCGTTTTCGATCGAAATCAACAATTGTGACACCCCTGATTTCGGAAATGATGTTTCAGCTGATAGAAAACAGGAAGTTGACAATTCCTGCGAAAATTCCATCAAAGATCGTAATTTTTGAAAATTTTCAATGAAAACGCTTGTTTCGGGTGGATTCTATAAGTGATTTCGAAAATAAAGTGTTCAATGTGTAAACTTGAGCAAAAATGTGAACGCGTCATCGAGTATTTTTCATTATTTAGGTAAGTAAAGTGCAGTCAAGGAAACAATTATGTGTCCGGGTATAATTTACGTGATGTTTTCTGCGTCCGTCCAGGTTTTCGGTGCGATTCGTGAATGAAAACATAATTTCGAATGTTGTGTGAATCGTGCCTGCTAGAAACGGTATATGGGAGACGCGAATTTAAAGATTTTCTCGGTTGAAACAGATTTGACGCCGGTCATAGAATTCCGATAACATGCAACTGAAACTTGCTTGCATTTTAAGAATTTACGCGCTATTTTTTCTGATTTTTATTCCTACGGATTTAAATGGGCCTAAGTTATTCTTAAAGCTTCGTGTTGAAGTAATTAATTGTGGCTTTAAGTAAAAGTTCCTAATTATCAAAGAGCAAATTGCATGTGAAATAGATGTTGCGCGCAAATGTTGAAGTTTTGTTGGCTCCGTCCATAATGGTGTTAAGGTTAAATTGTTGAAAATAATTCGTTTTGTTGTTGCGAAGGTGCTTGTAAAAGTTTCATGTATCGGAGTAAACATTTTAATTGAAAAACTTTGAAGGTTTTCTAAAATACGAGATCTCGTACCAGTGCAGTGCACCTACAATATGGGAGCTGTTTTATTAATTTCGAAAACTGGTCGGTTGAATTTAAAAATGTTTTTCTAGGTTTCTGGAGTTGTGGTGATGGGACTGAAATTGTTGTTGAAAATCGAGCCAATTAATGCCGAAATGCATGCATGGTGGTTTAATTTGAAAATATTTGTTTCTTTACCGGAAAACGAAGAAAACCGACTTCAAAGTGCCCTACAAAGGATAAAATAAGTTTTATGAAGGTGATATTAAAGCACCACGCAATATAGCACCGCTTTTAAAAAATTTTATTCATCTTTCTTACTTTGGAGTCGATTTTTTTTTTTTAAGGTGAATTTCTCAAAAGAAGTTTACATATTTTTATTTATATATGTATATATATATATATATATATATATATATATATATATATATATATATATATATATATACATATATACATATATATATATATATATATATACATATATATATATATATATATATATATATATATATATATATATATATATATATATATATATGATTTATATATGATATAACGAAAATCGTGACTATGCTAGAGGTCACAATTTCGCTCCAATTTTCACAAAATTTTTAGGAAAGGCGTATTGGATGAATATCTCAATTAAGTTGTTTCACCAGCTGAATCGGTCGAGGGAAAACAAAATGGCGGCCATTTTAGACAAACATTCGTGATTTCATTTCTGACCAAACCGTGGCTCCTATTTGGATGAAATTTGGTACAGAGGTTTATTGAGGTATGCGATGAATTTCACAATAAAAAATTCAAAGTCAAACCGTTTGAAACAAAATGGTGGCCGCTCAGACGTCGAAAAGCGTGTAAGCATTGGATGTTGTAGTTGTGACCAAACTTTTCAACCGATGTTAATGAAATTCGGTTCTTTGGTAATGACTGTAAATGCCTAAAGAATCATGTTAAAAAACTAGAGATCAGGTCTCCAAAAACAAAATGGCGGCTAGTTGAAGCTAGAAATTTCAAAGGCTTCTGAAAGACCCAATTTCGATTCGATGTGAATGAAATTTATTTTCAAGATAGAAAACAATTAGATCTAAACATTTTGCTATTTTGGTGCACAGACATGCTCAAGTTTCAAAATGGCGGCGATTCAAATATGCGATTTTTTCAGATTTTTGTGGCCCTCTAGTGGCCAAATTTTCCAATGGATTTTAATGAAACTTGAGATTATGGATAATTGTACAAAGTCCTTGTACTAAACAAAAAATTATCAAAATCGGATGAAAAATAAAGAAGTCGAAAATTTAAAACCTAATATTTTTCGCTGCCATTTTCATTAAAAATTTAATACTTTTGCCCTGTCTAGAGGGAAACTGATTTGACTGAGATTGGACAAATTGACTGATGAAACTCTAAGATTGAAATATTTTTAAAAATCCAAAATCGAATGCCAGCATTCAGAATGGCGGCCCACAAAGGTCAGAAGGTAAGCGCAATTCGCTATTTTAGTAGCAACTGAAGTAATGAATGTTTATCATAGAAACATTTTAAATGGCGTAACTTGCAAGTATTTATACAACAGACCATTTTAGGGGATTGTAAAATATTTTTACAATCCCCTATTAAAATCGCAATCTGTCTTTTCGTCCGCCTGTCCATCCGTCCGTGCGTCACAGCAAGTTTTCTCGCAAACCACATACTAGAATGATGAAATTTTCTACGTAGGTCAAAAGTGGTACCCTCTCAAGCGCTTGCAAGAAAATCCCACCAGAATAATAATATCAGCACATATGACAATTTTTTGGCTTTCTTTTTGTAGTAAACAATTAATTTTCAACCGCTGCATTCTCATAAAGTTTATCGTCAAGAGAATGATACACCTTATCGTACGATGAACGAAATTTCGACCCCAATTTCGAAATTAGCTTCGAGCCTATGCGAGTTATCACAATAGCAAAGGCAAAAGCTCGTGGCTTCATGAATTTGATCTTTCGCCGTCTCCTGTATATACCTCTATGGTCCCAAAACAATTCATTACTTTTCAATAAATTCGTATCTCTAGGTAGACCATCACTCAGGACTAAAGGAATGTACAACATTGGTGACAACTTGCCAACAGAAGGCAAAACCCGGCTCAGATGCTGTCATTGTGCTAAACGAAAAATCGAGAAAAGGACCGAAACAATTTGTGCAGCGTATGATGTTGCATTGTGCGAAGTATGCATTATATTAAACCCTACTAAATAAAAGAAAATCTTCCGTTTTATTAGGTGAATATTAAATTTTTATTGAATTGCATACGCGCGTTTCGAAAGGAACGTTCTTTCTTCTTCAGTGCTTTTCTACAAGTGTTTCTTATAAGCAATCTCAGTCCTTTTTTTACATCTAAGTTTTTTTCCTACAGGCAACAATTTTTCCGTGCTAAATGGTCTATTAAGGGGTTTAACAATTATAGGTAATTACCCTAGCTATAAATCTTCCAAATTTAAACAAGTGATCCCTTAAGAGGATTAAGCGGATAAAGAATTACAGGTAATTAGCAAGTTAACAAAATGATCCTTTTGGAGTGTTAAGAGAAATAAAGTTAATTAGCATAATTAGGAACTTTACAATTTTTAAGTGGCTTATTGATAAATTAAAGGAATTAAAGATGACTGGCAGTTACCTACGTCTACATTCATTCTTTTTTCCTGTAGTTCGTTGTAAATATACCAGCTTTCGTATGCGTCAAGCTTCCGCTGTTTTGACACCTCCTTCAACACTTCGACGTTGTCCTTCGTTATTTCTTGGTTTTCCTCCATTGCGTGCCTCGCCACCGTTGTTTCGTCTCTGAAAGTGCTTTATTTCTTTTTCGAGCACTTACGACTTCGCTGATATGTTCCTGGACCCTGATCCCTACTAGCCGCTTTGTTTGTCCAATATAAGTTTTTCCACAACCCGTGCATGTTATCCTATATATCCCATTCTTCTCCCAGAGGTTAAGTATTATAAAACAATAAAGGGGACAGCAATGGGAAACCCATTGTCACCAGTGCTAGCGGAAATTTACATGGCAGCTTTAGAAAAGTAGATAGAAAAAAAAGGTTCAATGCCGAGAATATGGTGTCGATACGTGGACGACATCATTGCGATCGTGAAAACGGAGGAAATCGAAAAAACGTTAAACGAAATAAATAAGATAAATACAAGTATCCAATTCAGCATGGAAATAGAGGAACATGGTAGGATCCCGTTCCTAGACCTCTGGATCATTAAAGAAAATGGAGGAAATGCATTTGATATTTACCGCAAGCCAACGACAACGCAGAGAACAATACCTGCTTTGTCTCACAACCATACAACATAAATTAGCAGCGTTCCACCACATGGTAAATCGCCTCACCATAGTACCACTTAATGTGCAGAGATACGACAAGGAATTACGGTATATAGAACATACGGCGGAGATGAATGGCTACAACATGGCCATGATACAACAAATGATCAGGAAAAAATTACAACGTAGCAATACATACAGCCAGACTACACTATTTAAGCAGGCGAAGGCACTCGAAAGCACTTCAATAGCAGCGGTAACTTTTTCAGCAGCATTTTATAAAATCAAACGCGTCCTGAAAAATAAAGGCATCAAAATTGTGGGTGCAAGCAGGACAACACAACTTAAAGTAATGTTCCGAAGCGCCAAAGATCCAAAGAACCTCTGGGAGAAGAATGGGATATATAGGATAACATGCATGGATTGCGGAAAAACTTATATTGGACAAACAAAGCGGCTAGTAGGGATCAGGGTCCAGGAACACATCAGCGAAGTCGTAAGCGCTCGAAAAAGAAATAAAGCACTTTCAGAGACGAAATCAACGATGGCGAAGCACGCAATGGAGGAAAACCACGAAATAACGAAGGACAACGTCGAAGTGTTGAAGGAGGTGTCAAAACAGCGGAAGCTCGACGCATACCGAAGCTGGTATATTTACAACGAACCACAGGAAAAAAGATTGAATGTAGACGTAGGTAACTGCCAGTCATCTTTATTTTCTTTAATTTATCAATAAGCCACTTAAAAAGTTCCTAATTATGCTAATTAACTTTATTTCTCTTGACCCTCGAAAAGGATCATTTTGTTGACTTGCTAATTACCTGTAATTTTTTATCCGCTTAATCCTCTTAAAGGATCACTTGTTTAAATTTGGAATATTTATAGCTAGGGTAATTACCTATAATTGTTAAACCCCTTAATAGACCATTTAGCATGGAAAAATTGTTACCTGTAGGGAAAAAACTTAGATGTAAAAAAAAGGACTGTAGATTGCTTATAAGAAACACTTGTAGAAAAGCACTGAAGAAGAAAGAACGTTCCTTTCGAAACGCGCGTATGCAATTCAATAAAAATTTAATAATCATCTAATAAAACGGAAGATTTTCTTTTATTTAGTATCGTTAAAGAGAGGTGAAAACAGCCGAGAAAGAACAAAAAACATTGTTTATAATGTACCATACTTAGATATTTTACTTTCTTATATTTTAAGTGTAAATGAAGATAATCGATGAAAAAATGCAAGTTATACTTGTATTTTGCTGCGCAAAGTTACTAGTGGGACATATACGTCCTGCGACTATTTCTCGAAACCCATGGAATGGAAAAATATAAAAATAAAACTGTGGTCCTTTTAAATGTTCTACTTTACAATTCTTCATTTATCCTTTTCGTATCACCAAAAAAAAGGTCCGTACCGAAAGGGTTAAATAAGAATATTTAGTAAAGTAAGTACCATTCGGGCTTTCCATCGCGCCAGACACGACACTTTTGATTGGATCTTCACCGAATTTTGCCAAAGAATGAACAACAAAAAAAAAACTTTAAACTTTCAGTCAGTTGTTTGTTGCTAGTAATATTGAAACGAAATGGTGGCCGGCTAGAAAGAAGTAACAATGATTAGACGCCGTTAAAATGTTTCTTGGGGTTATTCATTATTGGTGTCTGCATATCATAAATTGAGTACAAAACCCTTCTGACATGAGCGTAGCTCTGTCTACCCAACTTAATTAAGTTATCAAAAGACCCTGAAAAGATCAGACTACGCTCAAAAACCCTTACGATTCTTACCATAAACACTACTTGTGCCTTACTATTATGCATTTGTTTATTTTGTAAGCTTAACTTAAAAATAATAGCTGAAACTAGACAATACATTCTTAAATAAGTCTGTAAATATACAAAGTCCCGAAACAAGCTGCCATAAAATTAAATAAAAGCTTGCATAATAAGTACCTAACTCACCGTTTCACGTTCATATGTTGTTAAGGTCTTTCGTTTATCTGAGTTCCGACTCAAAATGACTTTTCACTCCATTGGCATGGAGTAATGGAAATCTTTCTTTATCCCCTGAATAAATGAAAAAAAAAAGTTTAAAATGCAAAACAAAACACAAACAATAGCGTGAAAAATCTGTACTAGCAACGGCGTAAATGAAAGCAAGAAAGTATATTTCACTCAGGAAAACAATGTTTATCAACAAGAGCAATAATAATAAAATATCCGTGCCTTGACATTGATAGATATGGACCTTTGTTTACAATGTACTCGTATAATTAAGACAACGCACGCCTAGAAAGAATTCCAGAAATTCAGATACACAAACAGTAAATTTCACTCAAAGATTTTTTCTTGATATCAAAAGATACATTCATTGCATTAAGCGCTTCTACCTCTAGTAATGTAGCATGCATAAAATTACAGCTACAATGTTGAATGAAGAAAAGCGAAAGACTTTTATTTTACTCGTTTTTTTGTTAACTTTCTTGATAAAAAGCTTATGGTGTGAATTGATGCTATATGGAATACTAATTATACAATACATACATTCAGGTGAATGTCCCACACTCAGCCATGCGGGAAATACTTACTTTGTATGGTAGCGAGAGTTAATGAAGTGAGTAAGATTGACTGTAAACAAAGTATTTATGGTTTGATTATGACGAACCGACATCAGAATAAAATTAAAAACAAATAATTAAAGATGCGTTAGTTTGCTAGTATGTTTGCGCCGGGAAAGTAACTTTTGTATTAATTAGAGCTTAGAAGTTGATGTCTAGGCTCCTTTCATATGTTGGGCTCCAAAACTAGATTCGACGAATAATTGAATTTGATAACCAACTTTAAATAACTTTCTCTCATATGGAAGTCGGTTTAAAAGTTGAGTATACAGAAATATAAACCGGCCAGAAGGGTCTTGGATTCAACATGTAATAGGCAGATACCTCCGAATAACGACTATACTCAAAATTACTTCTGTGTTATGTGCATCAACTACTCAATTGTGGGCGTGATAAATTCGAATTTGTATATTTTTTTTTGTTATTTTCAAACGGTTTAATTTTCAAGAAAAGAAAAAGATATATTATTAAAACTTTGCATAGATTTTATTGGAATCTCAAAGTATAAAATATTAAAAAAATTAGAACTGTACAGATTGCTTGAAAAAAAAACCTCTAACATTGACAGCGTGGGTGATTCTGGGTCACAGTATCGTCTGAAAGAAGAACAAAAACAGAGTTTTAATCATTATACAATTCATCATAGAATGAACTACCAAACCAAAAGCTTCGCCCAAAAATAGCAAAAATTATAATGTGTAATAGATCGAATTTACATATCAAAACACAACAATCATAATAATATTTATACATACACACCTTAAGCAAACATATGTACACATTCATTCACTTACTATAATAGTAGATTCAATTCACATATCATGAACAAAAACAACAATCGTAATAACATTCATACGTTCATATCATAAGCAAACATATCTACACATGTTCAATAGTACATCATTCAATTCATTTGCTTACTAACAAAATTCATTTAATTACCAACAAAAGTCCAACATAAGCAAACAAAAAGACAACGATGATCGCATGGCTACATGTAAACATACCAGTTGCATAATCATATAATGCAATTACTTTTATTTCTGCTACACTCATTCCGAATGTGTAGTAATCGAGCAGTTAAAGGGTTAAAGAAAAACTCAAACATAAAATGTCCCAGATCAATTGAAACGATCGAACCGGTACGATTTGAGATTGATCTGGTACGATGAAATACTTTTGACAGGGCAGTTGTCATTGAGTGAAGGAGACTTGAGAGGTAACCCACGTTTGGGAACTAGTGCCGGTGCTGGTGATATTTCAGGAACATAGTTGCCCATAATCGGAGCAGTTCGGACCCAAATCCATGGAATTTTCCGATAGACTCACGGCAGAGTCAGGGGAATCAATCGGACGACACGAGTGGAAGCGGTTCTTTGAACGGGATTAAAATCAGTTTGACCAACATTCATCGCCGTAAAACGGAGTTTAATTGCCAATTGAGTGCCCCGATTGGCTCGACAGCGTCTCCGTGGCAACGCCCCAACAGCAATAGTCCCACAAACACACTGCATCACCAAAATTTCTCGTCGTCAAAACAATCCGCCTCGTCGTCGTGTTGCGTCTCATATAATAATAGGAAACGGCACTAGTTAGCGTTTGGACAGAAAGGGTTTTTGGTGGCATGTAATTTCAAAGAAAAAGAGTGCATCCGTGACAATTGGCGGAAGCATGTCAACCAGCTACAGAACCTATGATATCTGAAATGGACATTACCGACTGCCTGAGACGAGAGATAGACCTAGAGCTATTCAAAAAGCATAGCATTACAAACTTTCAGGCTGCGGATACAGGAGTGAAAAATTGTATATTTATCAAAACCGCATTTGAAGATCCGATTGAGATTGGAGTTGAGCTTATTAAAAGGATTTATCAAGAAAATTCTCCTGCCACTAGATACGTACTCAGGTTTATACAGTACCAATCGTTTGCCGCGCTAACGTTGTGGACATAGTTTTCGCTTGCAGTTCTTTAATCGATAAATATTTTGTTTCTAGCGCTGGAAGCTTTTCAATTGTTATCAACAAGCGTTTCAACAATAAAGTTGATCGAGACTTGTTAATAGGAAAAATAGCTGAGTTAGTTACTGCTAAAAATTCTGCCTATATGGTAGATTTGAAAAATCCGGATTTGTGTATTCTAGTAGAAGTGATAAAAGGAATTTGTTGCCTCAGTGTTTTACCAGACTACTACAAGTATAAGAAATAAAATTTGATGGAAGTAATAGCTTCTTAAATAGATGTTACAGAATCGGAATTACAGGACCATCTGCATCGTCGTCGAGCGCTCGGAGGACCATGCCGGTGAGTACCCTTTTATTGTGTTATCTATATATATATATATATTTTTTGCATGTTTTTTCCATTTTAAAAAAAAAAGAAAATGAAATTCATATAAATAAATAGAAAGAAGTAAATTACATATTTTAACTATTTTTACAATTTAAAAATAAGTATATATTCGTTTTTTTTAATCAAAATTTGAGTTAATTCCAAAGTAATTATTTTGTTTTCTTCTCCAATACATCTTTAATTTCTTTTTGTTAAATTATAAAACAGTAAAATCTAAGTAAAGCTTTTTATTGTCGAACTAATTGTAGCAAAAATGTTCTTTGTTTGCTTATGAAAAGTCATTACTTTTCTTGAAAGCTGTGGATTTTTATATGTTACAAAAAATTTAAAAATATTCAACTAATCAAGTTGGGAGCATAATTAAATTTTTAATACATGTCAAAAAAACTAATTTAAATTTCCAGTTTAGTAGAAAAGCAATTTTATGAGCGTTCAAAGTTGTAATCAATGGTTTATTTGATTATTCTTTTGGTTGAATTCATTTTTTATGATTAGTAATTCCAACTTGAAACTCGGCGACCATTCTTGGTTTATCATTGAAAATTAATGAAAGGAATATTTCGTGAGTTTTGTCACACGTCCACACATGATTAAATTCTCTACGTATTGCACCTAGTCTGTTCTAAATTATAAATAATTAATTTGTTGGAAATATTTCAAAGCTAAATTCAATATATATATATATATATATATATATATATATATATATATATATATATATATATATATATAAATTACATTTACGACTTGCAAATCTATCTACATTCGCAAATCGGGAAAGTATTCTAAATGAAAATGTTTATAGTTGTATGGGAATAAAAAGAATAATGTAATGAAGTGCTAATTTTCCCACAAAATCGGTCTTTCCTTTCTCCCGACTCTAACCGGGTATAGGACTCGGTACGGTGGCAGGCTTCCACCTCAAGACATGAGCCAGCCGCCGGGTACTTAAACAATACTTCTGGTTTCAGGTGACGTCGCGGGTTGAGTGGCCCAAGCAGAGTGCCTCTTTATGGCATAGCGTTATGCAATCAAATTGTATAATTCTATGGCATAAATTGGTCACCGGGGTACTCCCCGTCTGATGGGAAAGTTCATGCAATTCAAGTTGTATGAGTTTTCCACTCAGAAGAGGAATACCTGGCCACTGCAACAAAATATATATGGATTTATTCCGGTTGGGTGGGTGCGAAGGTGCTCCATCACCACCCGGTTGCCCCTCTTTCATTTGTGGGCCATGAACTTCGTCGGGTAATGACGAGGTTACCCTAAGTCCGCCTTTCTTTTCAGGTTCCACTTGTTCTCGTAACAAGCTTTCTCCCTCCGTGTAGTTATCTACAATTTTTGCGACTTCGGTCGCCTCTTGATCTGCAATCAAATTCGTGAGTGCGAAATTTTTTGTAGTGGGTCCTCGTGCTGGGGAAATGAACCCGCCCGGCAACACCTGCCAGCGCATTCACGCGTCTCCAGATGAGGGCATTCTCGGCAGATACCGACACCTTCTTTTGCCAAGGCAGCAGACCATCGCTGCAGTCCTTCACGGACATTATTGAGACTTCCTATTCACTACAAATGTCGAGTAAACTCATCACGTTGCAATAAAATCATAACCCATCACGTGTGGAGGTATTCCCTGACCACACTCAATGCACGCTAATTTTATTACTCATCAAGACGTTAGCGACCATACCCAAGTGATACGTGCGAGCATAGGTTATTGACATATGAGTGCATGCATAATGTATGGACTATGGATATCTATCCAGAGAAGAAAATAAATGCATATGTTGACACATTGGTAATATCGAGACGCGTGAGTTTTTGTTTATGAGGCAATAAAATCGATTTAATGGAAAGCATAGGTAGAATTCTGTCAAATAATGAATTTGTGCTTACACTAGTAAAAAAAGAACAGAAAACAAATTAGCTGTGTAAGACATAGGTTAAGTGAAACAAAAGTATATCAATACAGAGGTGTGATTGATTATAAGTCTTCCCTCCACGAAGCAATTTTTGCGGATATAGAAATTGCGGCGTAGTGGACATAATGTCCTCGCCATGTTCTCTGCGGAGTAAATCTCCGCTTGCGTAGGTTTGGGTGAAGATAATTAGAGGCTAATATATTAATCGATTTTTTCCACCCTAGAAGCGAGACTCAATCTAACATTTGAAATGTAAATCAAAATATTTTGTAGCGATTTATCTCTTTGTAGTCCATTCTATTTTTAACCGACTTCCAAAAGAAAGAAGGTTATCAATTCATCGCGTATATTTTTTTTTTTTTGCTTTTTTTTTTGTATGTTCACGCATAACTTTTAAACGGAGATAGATAGAAGAGTCCTGTTTTTGGCAAATGATACGTCTTTCTTCCAGTTAGGTCCCGTTTAAAGGATAAGAAATTCAGGTAACGGTAAAGGACTTTTATCCTTAAAACTAAAAAATTTCCGACTTTCACCCCGATTTTTCAGCATAACTGATCGACGCGTGTAAGGATTTTGATTGTAGAGGTTTCAAATGAAGGATAACATATTGGTCTAAAATGTGTCGGAACAGAATTTTAATCCTTCCAAGGACTCTCTAAATACGATCAGTTCAATATGATACATTGGTGTCGAGAAATTGAGTTTAAATAATTTTTCGCACGAAAAGTGCCAATTAGTTGCCAGTGCTCAAAGATTTGATGGAGATACTGAGTCCTTTGGTAGCGAATGATAAAAACTATCAATATCCTTAATTTTCTGCACAAACGGTACATTTTATTCAATCGTTTCTACCGGAAATAACCAATAAATTACTTTTAAATGTGGCATAAATACAATTCAACAATAGTTAGAGGGAACATTTCAGGATGCTTTTCTCTTCCGAAGTCATCCTTTGCTTACTGATGAGCTTAGTAAAGGATTTTTCTTACATCCTTAGATGTAAACGTTAAACATAGGATTTATAAAACTCCCCGAAGAAATAATAAGGACAGAGTGATTTCAAATTATAGAGTTGATTCGTTACTTTCCAGTTAATATTATACATTATAACATATGCCCAGAAATCTAAAATTAGTAATTTCCATACTAAAGACCGGCGAGAATCACAACCTGAAAAGAGATACTTTTCCTTCTATAACTGATCATAACTTTACATATGAAGATGAAAATGCATAGCCGATTTTTTTTTTGCTTCTTTTTGTATGTTCACGCATAACTTTTAAACGGAGATAGATAGAAGAGTCCTGTTTTTGGCAAATGATACGTCTTTCTTCCAGTTAGGTCTCGTTTAAAGGATAAGAAATTCAAGTAACGGTAAAGGGCTCTAACCATTAAAATTAAAAAAATTCCGACTTTCACCCCGATTTTTCAGCATAACTGATCGAGGCGTGTAAGGATTTTGATTGTAGAGGTTTCAAATGAAGGATAACATATTGATCTAAAATGTATCGGAACAGAATTGAAATCCTTTCAGGGGCTCTGTAGATATTAACAGTTAAATATGCTACATTGATGTCGAGAAATTGAATTTAAATGATATTTCGTACGAAAAGTGCCAACTAGTTGGCACTGTTCAAGGATTTCTTCGAGATACCGAGTCCTTTGGTGACGGATGATAAAAATGAGCAGTATCCCTAATTTTCTACATAAGCGGTACATTTTGGTCCATCAGTTGTACCGGAAATAACCAATAAATTAATTCTAATGAGGCATAAGTACAATTCAACAATAGTTAAAGGGAACATTTCAGGATGCTTTTCTCTTCCGCATTCATTCTTTGCTTACCAATGAGCTTGGTATAGGATCCTTCATACATCCTTAGAAGTAAACGTTACATATAGGATTATAAAATTCCCCGAAGAAATAATAAGGATTGAGTGATTGCAAATTATAGAGTTGACTCGTTACTTTCCAGTTAATATTATATGTATACTCGTATTCCAACATATGCCCAGAAATCTAAAATTAGTGATTTCCATACTAAAAACCGGTGAGAATCGCAAACTAAAAAGAGATTCGTTTCCTGCTATAATTGATCATAACTTAACAGATGAAGATGAAAATGCATAGGCGAGTTTTCATTGAACTATATGATATGATTTTCTTGAAACTTTCATGAAAATTAGGTGCCATAGTTAATTGAAAACGAAGGCGATGGATATCGAATAAACGCGAACGAATGATGCGGTTAAGAAGGATATTTTTAAGTAAATTTCATGAGATTGATTGCGGAGTGAACTTTATGTTTACATATATAAATACATATGTCTATATATATGTATATATATATATATATATATATATATATATATATATAAATATATATAGATATGTATATGTATATATATATATATATATATATATATATATAAATCAGTGTGGTTGGTTGTATGTGTGAGTCTACACAGGATATAACGAAATTTGTGCCTGGGGGTCGCAGTTTTGCTTCGATTTTCGCCAAATTTTCTGCAATATTTCTGTTCTGGCCATAGTATAGCTCCAGTTTGTATCAAAACTAGTACAACGACTTATTCAATTGTGTGACAAAGCTCACAATAATAAATCGAAAGTCGAACAATTTGAAACGAAATGGCGGCCATTCAAAGGTCGCAAAAGTTGAACGATAAAAATGCGCTTCAGGGTAAGATCAGAATGCAAAATTTGAAAATTTTTCAAGGCTACAATTCATATTGGATTATTATGAAATCTAAAATCAAGGTAGACGTTGATGAGATCATGGATTAAATGTACCAAAATTAAATTCGATTCCAATGAGCGGTGCAGATTTTAGCCGTAGTGGTTTTTGCATTGCAGTAAGAAAATTATATTTTAATATACGAGAACATGATGCAATGTATTCAAGAAACTTAGTTTTGAATGGTTTGAAATGAAAGAAATTGCCACTAAAAAGAGTGAAATAAAAAACTTTTAGAAAAAAAAAGAAAACCGACTTCGGAATGCCCTAAAAAGGATGAAATAAATTTTATAAGCGGTGCCAAATGAATTTCCCCATTTCAACATAAATATTTCCAACATCTGCACCATCACACAAAAATCGGGGAAAAAGTGATATGGCACCGCTTCCATAAAATTTATTTCATCCTTTTTAGGGCATTCCGAAGTCGGTTTTCTTTTTTTTTCTAAAAGTTTTTTTTTGATATGTGCTTCATGATATATTAAAATATCAAAGCGATTGTCACAGTGATTTTTTTTTTAATCTTCCACGCCAATTCGAAAAACGTTGTTTTGAGGAAAACGCGTTTGAAATTTATCACAATATTTTTTAAAGAAAACCTTACCTGCATTCAATCTGCGATGCGTGAGCCATAGACTTTTCCTTCCTCTTCTTCATACGTCTCCTCGATTCGAGATTTTTCATCATTATGTGTGGTTCAAAATTTGCTACCGGGTCGTCCCCTTGAAACAAACTCATTATTACTACATTTAAAGGAAGGGTCGGTTTAATTTGTCATATTTCAAGCATTCTTTCACGAATTTTATTTGAAGATATGGTGAATGTAAATTTATTTATGAATAGAATACATGATAGTTCAACATTACGAAAGTATTTTGCAAAAAAGTTTGGTTAAACAAACTTTGTAAAATAGGGTAACGACAGCAGATCTTCGAAGACACAGCATAGGTCATCACTCGATCATCTGATGGCTAAAAATCCAAAAGATTTCATTAGTTATTAAGTTTTCCCAAGTAACAACGTCGAGTTTTAATTTTTTTAGTTTTATTTTTTGATAATAAAAAGTCGAAATTATTTTTTTAAATTGTTTGAATAAAATAAGATATTTAATTGTTGTAAAATATATTATCAAAATTTAAAATAAAAAAATCTTACCTCGGCATTTATGTATGACATTAGTGTACAAAATTTAGGAAGAATCGGGTAATTGGACTTAGAGCTAGAGCGTTTTTGAAAATGTGATTTGAGGGAAAAGGCGTTTTAACAATAGAATCGTCGGTAACTGTAATTCTGTATCTACGTCAGTTTTCATCAAATCAACCTGAAAATTTGACTGGAGATTCTAGACAAGCGCTAGCTATCGGAAAAAATTATAAAAATAATAGATATAAAAAAGACTGAAAATCTCCTCTTTAGCAAACGCTATTTCGTTGCCATATTACTAGTGTTATTGGCGTCCAAGTGTAGCACAGTAATTCATTTTACTCATCATATCTGAAAAATTCGATGAAAACTTTAGTGTCTAGTTCTGTGCAAATCCCATATGGCAGAAAAATCGAGTCTTTCTGTTGTTGTAAAAGGAGAAAATTGATATGTATATGTTTTTTTTCTTTAATAGCCGTCGGGCCATGCGTTGTTGTATAAGCAGACGCATTTAGACTACTTTGAATCATCTTCAGAGTATATATGTTTCTTAAATATGATTTCAGTTTTTTGAGACTTAAAAAATATGACCTTATATTAAACTACCCTAATACCGAATTCGTGGCCAAAAATTTCATGGAGACCCTCGACAACCAGCTGGCTCCCATCTTATCAGACGCATCGTTAAAAAAAGCAACGAGGTCTGGATGGAAGTGAAAGTGGCTATTACGACCGCGGCAGAACAGACGATCGGACATCAAGCCCGGCGCAAGAGAAATGATTGGTTCGACGAGGAGTGCCAGAAGACGTTAGATAAACAGAAACAGGCATACAAGGAATATGTAGGTAGGAAAACCAGGACGACTATGAAAATCTTAGAAGAGTAGCGAATAAGATAATTAGGATTAAGAAGAGAAAATACTATGACGACCAATTGAGAAGTATATACAGATGAAAGTTTAGCGAGCAACAACACAAGACAAGCATACAAAGTAGTGAAAAGCCTGAAACGTGGTTACCAGCTCAAAACCTCGCTCTGTCTTGATGACATCGGCAATATCATCGCTGATGAAACCAAGATTAAGGCAAGATAGGCATCATATTTTAAGAACCTCCTTAATCCTCCGCACAGCTCCAGAACGTCGGAGCCTGAAGATGTCTCCAACGAGCCCAATCAGTTCTGGATGAAGTTTGTACCATCATCAAAGCCCAAAAGAATAATAAAGCGCCGAGCATCGATGAGATTCCAGTGGAGCTCACCAAATATGGTGGCAGCAGTGTTCATAAAGCCATTTACAAAGTCATCCAGCACATTTGGCTACAAGAACATATGCCAGAAGAGTGGAGCCAACCAATTATATTCCCTATCCACAAAAAAGGTGACAAGCTACAGTGCGAAAATTATAGAGGCATATCACTACTTTGTACGGCGTACAAAATATTTTCTAAAATCTTAGAAAATAAAATCGGATCATACGCCAACAGTATTATTGGGGAGTATCAAGGTCGTTTTAGAGCAGATAGATCGACAACATACCAATTGTTCAAAGTCAAGCAGGTACTTGAAAATGCAGGGAGCTCAACATAGACGTACACCAAATTTTTGTTGGCTTGAAGCAAGCACACGACAGTATTGATCGTAGTGGGCTGTAGCAAATAATGCTTTGGTTTTACATACCAGACAAATTAGTCCGTCTTACCAAAATGACAATGACGTCGACAACCTCCCAAATCCGCATCAATAACCAACTCACCGATGCCTTCGACACAAATATCGGACTAAAGCAGGGAGATGGGCTGGCCCCATCGCTATTTAATTTGGCTCAGGAGTGCGTCATAAGGAAGCTACCTGTCGATACGCGAGGTACATTACTATACAAGTCGAGCCAAGTAGTAGCCTATGCAGACGACATCAACAGTTTGTCTAGGTCGTTAAAAACTGCCAAACTACTCGTCCTGAAACTTGACAGCCAAGCAAAACTAGTAGGGCTACAAATCAGTGAAAATGGCAAACACAGTATCGAAAACGTTAGCGAGTTTGTGTATTTAGGCGCCAAAATAACGAGAACCAGTAATGCATAAGACGAAATACGCCGAAGAATACAGCTCGCAAATAAAATATTTTATTCAGTATTGACGATCTTGAAGACCAGCTGCATACACAGGAAAACAAAGCTGCAAGTATAGAAATCTGTGATTAGACCCGTGTTATGCTATGGGTGTGAGACATGGACCCTAACCCAAGCATCCGCAAATATATTGAACGCCTTTGAGCGACGGGTTCTGAGGCGAATAATCGGAGTGAAGCTAGACGGGGACCAATGGCGAATTCGATTCAACCATGAGCTGTATGAAATTGTTGACGAGTCGGAGGTCTCAAGGATTGTAAGACTGCGGAAGCTGCAATGGGCTGGACACATGAATCGTATGGACAAACAACGGATACCCAAGAAGGTATTCGTTGGGAGAACTGAAGGCTGGCGGCCAGTGGGGAAACCGAGGAAACGCTGGTCTGATTCGGCCGATGAAGACAGTTCATCGCTGCTCGGATTTCAGAATTGGAAGACGCGGTCAACGGACCGAGACAGTTGGAGGCACTGTTTGCAGGAAGCGAAGGCCAGAAAGGGGCTGTAGTGCTAAGAAGAAGAAGATCCGGTACTGGCACCGCTTTAACGAGTACTGGATACTGATACCGGTCTTTTGAATACCCAGTACTAGTTCCGCTTTTTCAGTACTGGTTTTTTAAACCAACAACCGGTTTTTTAGCACCGACACTTGAATTGCGATACTACCGGAATCGGTACAGAATAAGAACCAGTACTAAAACAGTGTATCGTTTTTAAGAAGAGGCTTACATACTTCCGTCGAACAAACTTCTATTTCATGATTGTGTACAAAATAAGTGATTACTTGTTGACTTTTTAGGACAATTTTAAATCGTTAACGAATCGATAGTATATATAAGAATGCATTTGACCGAAATTCTTCATCTTCTTCTCCGTAGCACTACAGCCCTCCTCGGGCCTTCGCTTTTTGCAAGTCGCGCTGTCTCGTCCCATCGAAGGCTGCCTTCGATAAGACAAGAAAAGTATAAGAAATAGGATATAAATTTAATTAAAGACACAAGCGATTTAAATGAATAAATATTTTGGTTTACAGGAAAAAATCCTACATATATAATATGTTTTTATTTTAAAGTAACTAGTTGCATTGAGGTTGATCCCAAACTGATTTTCTTCTTAACTTTAAAGATTTGGCTCTTCTAACGATCAGAACGATTCACCACTTCGTTGCACTTTGGGGTAATGGAATTACCATTTTTCTTTTTTTTTTATACAAAAGTATGATGAGTTTCTTTTTGAATATAAAAGTTAAAAAAAGAAAACCAAAATCTTAATAAACGATTGAAAAATAATAACATGTGGTTAATAATGTTTGTATATTACTATAAAGAAATATAAAATTAATAAACAAAAAACAGAAGGGTACTTACCCAAAATCCTCGACGAGCGCTCGTAGATGGTGTGAGTGATGCAATATTTTGCTAAAATTCGATTAATACTATACTGGCTCATTTGGGCTTACGATAATGCGGGAGTCTTAAGATTTTGATTTCCCGTTTCACAAATACCGAAAAGGAAATACTCCACGGGACAACTAAGCGAACAGCGATATTAAAATTTATGCATATCGTTTCAATTCGTTTTACAAACAAAGAAATTTTCCTCTCTTAAGACTCATCCAACCGCGCTACACTCGTCAACTTCGTTTCCACAAAACCCATCGTGTAAGTGATCACCAAAAAGTTGAGCAAATTGCAAATTTTCCACTCGTAGTTCATATCACGTCGCCACATTTTTGTACTTGTTTGTCGTCCGCGTATGATCCATTTAGCCCTAATTCATTCCAAAGACTTATTACCGAAGCTGGTTGATTTCGTTTCATCACAGCTATTTCCAAATTTTTCGGCCCTGATTGGTCAACTTCAAGCAAAGCTTTACTTGCTAATTTAACAGTACCTTCTTCCGTTTTCACTTCTTCTGGCTTGCAATATTTTTCGACGAATTCACGCACAGTTTTGGCTGATCGGCCAGTTGCATTCGCTTTCCATTCGTGGTAAATGCCCGAAGGCTCGGTTTGATACAGATGAGGTATTTCATCAGAATAAAAACCACCAATCAAACACGATGTGCCGAATGGACGTCGTCCATTACTCTGTGTGTATTTTGTTTAAGGCCAGCGATGAATCTGGTTATATTGTATATTCTTATGTGACGGGATCTTCGACGTTTAAACTTGTGGCTTTGATACTCAACTTGAGCCCGATTCATCAAAATTCGAATATCGGCCGTCATAACAGCAAAGGCCATCACTACATGACTATCTAACGGGCAAATTTTTCTGACAGTGCGTTCTTCCTGCAGTTTTCCGACAGATTTCCTTTCCACGCCAAATACAACGACGTCTTCATCGTTTGCGGTTACCCACGTCAGATTACAGCGCTTCCCTTTACTTACCGCAACGAAATAGCCAGAAATTAGTTACGCACAATCATCAACATTGCTCATTATCAGGCGCAACCCCAGCATTACAACCCTCTCCACTATGGTCGAACTTTCCCGCTAGCACAGCACTTGAAACGACATGAATTTTCTACGACAAAAAATTTTGGAGCCAATTAGAATTGTAAAAATTTCACTTCTTTACAGCTAGGGCGGTCATTTTCCTGATAAATCATTTTTCGCCTCGACAGGAGAACCACCACAGTAAAATTTAATTCATTCACAAAAGGAATTTTCTCCACTTAATCAAAAAATTTGCACAAGACTTGGGACAACTGCCGGCGCGTAGAATGGTCACTTTGATGGCGAAATCCCGAGTTTAAATTCCCGGCAAGCAGTCGACCAGGTAGCGGAAACGATGCGCATGATAAGTTTCTATTCATCGATGCGGTAATTTGAATTAGAATGTGCCTCCATTGGAGAAGTTCGATAAAAATATCTGACGGATCGAATTATAATATTAATGGATCGCGGTTCTCCTGACGTGCGGAATGCGTGTCGATAAAAAGCAGACTCGTCGATCCGCCCAAGCAGAACTGCTCACTCGTTGCGAACAGCCACCGTACGGGACATGTCGCAACGGCAGTTGACGAGCCCTTCATGCATCCACTGTAGATTGCGTCACGGCAATGGAATTCGTGGATGAGCTTCGTGATAAAGGTGTTGCCGTGTCCAAATTTTAACTGCAAATTTAAGTAATTATTATTTTTTTAAATTTACAATTCAAATTGGATTAGGATTATGATGCTTTTCGAGCAGTTTGCTTAGGTAACTGCTCGATTGCTACAGTTTCCCCACTGGTCTCCGTCTTTCCCTTTTGGGCATTTGTTCTCCCGTCCGACTTATGTGGCCAACCCATTGCAGCTTATACAGCCTTGCAATCGTTGAGACCTCCGGCTCGTCAAAAATTTCACGCAGCTCATGGTTGTATCGAATTCGCCGTCGGTCGCCGTCCCCTCAAAGGCGTTCAATATGTTTGCGGATGCTTGGGGTCCATGTTCTACACCCATAGCATAGCACAGGTCTTAACACAGTTTTATACTTGGCGCTTTGTTTTCCTATGTATGCAGCTGGTCTTCGAAATCGTCAAAACTGAATTAAAAATTTTTATTTGCGAGCTGTATTTGGCGTATTTCGCCTCTGTTATTGCTGTTTCTCGTTATTTTCGCGCCTAAATACACAAATTCTCCCTCATTTTCGATATATTATTCGCCAAGTGTGACATTTTGTGTATTTGAGGTATTTTTCCTGGACTGCTTTGTTTTATTCTCATTCATTTGTAACCCTACTAGTTTTGCTTCGCTTTCGATTTTCAGGAAAAGTTCTTTGGCGACTGTTAGCAGCCTTGACAAAATTTTGATGTCGCCCGCATAGGCTACCATTTGGCTTGACTTGTATAATAACGTTGCCCTTTTATCGACTGGTAGATTTCTAATGACGTATTCCAGAGCCAAATTGAATAGCAATGGGGCCAAGCCAATCTCCCTGCTTTAGTCCGATATTCGTGTCAAAGGCATCGGTGAGTTGGTTATTCATGGGGTTTGGGAGGCTGTTGAAGTCATTTTCATTTCAGTAAGATGGACTTATTTGGCTGGGTTGCCAAAGCAAAGCATGATTTCGTACAGTATGTTACGACCAATACTGTCGTATGTATGCTTAAAGTCAACGAATATATGGTATACGTTTACTTCTCAAATACCTGCTTGACTGTTAACAAGTAGGTGACTACTCTGCTCCGGCGTTAAAAGTAAGTTCATCTGTTAGATACGGACCCGCGTGAATATAGTATACAGATGGTGAGACGAGAAATAAAGGTAATTCGCAACAACTGGTACGGGTTTTTGAGTATTCGGTAACGGTACCGGTTTTTTTAATTATCCATTACTGGTACTGGCTTTTTGAGAACTCTGTACTGGGTCCAGTTTTTCAAGTATCCGGTACTGCCACGAGCTTTTTGGGTGCTCGATGTTGCCAACAGTTTTTTTGAGTATCCGGCACTGGTGCCGGTTTTTTTTCAGGATTGGTTTTTTTAATCGAAAGTCGATTTTTTAGTACTGGTTTCCGAATACCGATACTCATAAGTACCGGTGTATGTACAGAATAAAAACCGGTAAGGCTTAAGAACAGGCCTACATACTTCCGTCTAACCAACTTGTTTGGTTTCTATTTTTCTGGATAATGTACAAAATGAATGATTGATTATTGACTTTTTAGAACAAATATAAGCTGTGAAGGAATCTAAAGTACTTATGAAAACTTTCCACATGCATTCGACCAAAATTACCAAATTCATATTCATACACAAAACCAATGTATTTTCCAATTCTTTATAAGTGATTTCCAGAAATTGAAAAGACGAATACTGGCGGCATTGAATGATTTGATCCGAACGAGTTTTAAGATTATTAATCCACCAAAAGATTCGTGGAAATTTCAAATTTGGTGAAGAACACTTAAAATTCTCAGAAAGATTTAAGCAACAGGTTGCAGTACGAGTATATGGTCGCTGTTCTTACAATTTAATTATTGAGCATCAATCTTTTATCCATTTCCCCCAAGAACAAATCTACAAGAATTAACTATTTCGTTCATTAAACCATGAAAAGAAGGCGACAAATATGAAACGGTTCAATATTCGTGGAAGGTGATCAGATAACAAAGATTGAAAAATTTCTTCATTAGACAAAGAGTGAATCATTTTCACGCAGCCTGAATCCAGGTCAATATTTTTGGGGTGATCAACAATAACCTCTTAAAAATAATTAAATAAAAGGCTTTTTTGAAAAATTGAAAGTCGACCTCAGACGCCTAAAAGGATGAAATAGATCTTATGCAATCGGTGTTAAATCTGTTTCTCCGTTTTGAAAAAGAGAATGGCCACAATTTATTAATAAATCATCGCTGACACGAAGAAAACTGATTTGGGACTGATTCCAAAAGATTAATTTTACCCTTTTTAGAGCGTTTTAAAGTCAAATTTGATTTTTGCTTTCTTCTCATAAATCAGTCAACTGCCAAGCCATTATAATAGTATCATCCCCAATTAGGTTGGTAATCTTCAATTTCGCGTAATAGGTGATAATTTTGATGATCTCGTGAAATGTAAAAATAGACAATACTAAGAAAAACTAGAAGTTAAATTATAATTGAAAGCACTGTAAGAACTCCTCCATGTTTGATCTCATCTTTTCCAAAATTCCTCTGCCAAAGAAGAGTTTCTAGCACCAAAATGTTACACATTCTTTGTGTCTTACTTCATCGTTTCTATTTCCAACTGGCGCAGAAAACATTAAACATGCATACGGGGCTTAGCCGGTTACAGCCGGCGAATTTTAAATACCATTCGAATTACAATAGAAACATGCATGATACATGTTCGTATGCTGATTGCATTTGCAATGTCAGCAAGTATTCAATTTTTTGTCTATATATCAACTGGCAACTTAATTCATACTCTAAGCCACTCTCTGTGTCGCTGTTACATGCAATACATTATTAATTCAAATTGCCTTAAGGTATGATGCATTGTTTCAATCAAACGCCTTTTGCTACCTACTTGGACCATACTCGTAACATATGTGCTATACGTGTCACAATTGGCTGATTTGGCATTTAAGACTAAGTCAGGGATATCTTAGGATTTAATTTAAAGAAAGGTTGGATTAAATGACAAAAAAGAAAGACAGTAGGTCTGGAGATATTGCCAATTTGGTATCATAATTTTTTTCTTATTTTGATGCTTTGGTTCTTAGAAAAATAAATAAAATTTCAGTTCATACTTAATTGCTGCATTAGTCAATTATTTCTTCAAGGCCCACCACTTACGGGTCTATAAAAAATACTGCTTCCGTCAATCCCCTTGATGAAATTCTTTGATATTTGTTCAACCACTAGATTGAACCAAAGAAAAAGAATTGAGAACGTTCTTGTATA
The DNA here is from genome assembly GCA_963969285.1 of Odontomyia ornata. Lineage (NCBI taxonomy): Eukaryota > Metazoa > Arthropoda > Insecta > Diptera > Stratiomyidae > Odontomyia > Odontomyia ornata. Next base: position 287,208,801 of record OZ017740.1, on the reverse strand, counting down.
ATAAGTAAACGACAATGAATTTATTGAATATCGATTTGGACAATTATAATAAAAATTATGTTTACATCTAATAATTTGCCATTCAAAGCTCATTGCATGAAATAAGCAAATTCAGGTAATAACATATGAATGGTATGTTGTTTGCTGCCCAAATGTGCATGCATATGCAAGTGGAAAAAGTGCTTATACCGAATTATGCAATTGTACAGGGTTTTCCAATGAGAGGTGTTATTTTTATGTTCCAAGAAAAATGCATTTTTTAATATAAATGCTCGAATGTTTATTTCATTATAAAGAGGAAGGTATGCCGTTAATAGTGAAAACTAACATCAGGCAAATGACCACCACGACCACGCTTACAGGACCATATCCTTTTCATGAAATTTTCCATAACCAAATCGCAAAGTGGCTGCCCTATGTCCTCGATAGCCTCACGAATTCCATCTTTGAGGTCTTGAATCGACGCTGGGCTGTTGGCCTACACCTTCTCTTTCACGTGGCCTCAAAGGAAGATGTCGCAAGGTGTTAAATCACAAGATCTCCGTGGCCAATTGTGATCACCTCTTCGAGAGATAACACGGTCCGGAAACTTTTCCCGTAAAAGATCAATAGTTTCGTTGCCTGTGTGGCACGTAGCGCCGTCTTGTTGAAAGTAAACGTTGTCCAGATCAATACCATCCAATTCCGACCATTAAAAATTATTAATCATCGAACGACGAGGAATGGACAAACCTGGGCTTTCTTCAACACTTTCGGCTACAGCAGCAATATTCTCGGCTGTTCTTGAGTGACGTGCACGGGTTTTATTCTTCACATGACTAAATTGTCCCAGCAGCTCGAATTTTTCCACCAATTTCTATATTGCGGTCCGACAAGGTGGTTCACGACGACCCAAAAATGTTCGAGTTTTACGAACCGTCTCTGCCAAATTTTCACCATTTTTGTAGTGAATTTTAATAATTTCAATGCGTTGTAGAAGCGTATATCGTTCCATTTTTATTAATAGCGTAGTTTCTACTTTTCAAATGTCAAAAAATGACACCTTCAAAAGTGACATCTATCGAAATAGCGGACTGCTCAAAATAACACCTCTTATTGGAAAACCCTTTAGATCATTGCATGCATTGATGGAATATGCAGGCAATGACCCAAAACATTGAATGAAAATGCGACTTGCACATTTGCGCGCATATGCATTAATTAAGAAAATGCTATTTTGAGGAATATTTGGATATGCATATGCGCGCAAATATGCAAGCAGTTAATGAACTGCATATGTATGCACCACATATTCCCGGGCCATGAAATGAAACGTTTCAATATGATTGCCTTCTTTGAGGCCGCAGTCGAAAATCGTTTTGTGCTGTAACAGGGGGTCCTGCTTTGTTATGGTTGCAATCACGTTGGTAACACAAAACTAAGTCCAAAATAAAGAGAATGATAATAGATGTAACGCCGGCAGTGTTAGCAACTACGTGGTACGGTTTTGGCAACTGTAAATATTGTTGAGATGCAAGAACTTGAAAGTCGGTTTTCAATTGCTTAATATCGTCAATGTGGTTGAGTGTGAGTATGCGGTGAAGTTCAGGTAGGGTGTGTTGGTGCATATTATCCGTAATGTCAGTGATATTTATGGATACTGGATGATCGTAGCCGCTTTTTATTCTGTTGTATTCTTCTGTCAGGTGTTGTGTAAGATCCATCCTTTAACGAACAATCCTGAAAAAAATGTAGAAACCCCAAATTTGAACAATTTGATTTTTTTGATTTCATTTCCATAGACGACCGTTATCGGTGTTTCATTGGTGTAGAAATATATCCACGAGTAAAGTTTGTATAGTTGAGTACATCTTTTGGCTGGCTGGTCTATCAACTGGAGCTCACATTGTGCGGGGCCGGCGTTCCTGGTAAAAAAGGGGTGATTTTGATTGCAAATATGGTTCCCATCAGGGTCGACAAAACAGCGATCGAGCTCGTCCTTTGATAGTTGGTAATAGTAATCCCTGTGAAGTGTTAGAGCCAAAAAGATAGAGTTGGTTTGTACAGGGTTATCCATTTCGTGATTGGGAAAGTATAACCCTGCCATTCGACATCTGTCAGAATTAAATGTCATCCAAAGCGTGTTTTTTTAGTTAAAGGTTTGCCACTTAGAAATGTGGATCGTTTAACAGTCGAAGAACGCGTTAAAAATTATTAAATTTTATTATAAAAATGGTGATTCTGCTGTATCAACATTTACGGCTTTACGAGCCGATTACGGTCGACATAATCGACCAACACAGCAAACAATTTCGAACACAGTGAGAAAATTTGAAGAGACTGGATCGGTTATTGATATTGCAAGGTCTGTGCATCATCGCAACATTCGTTCTGCTGACAAAATCGCTGTCGTTGCTCAAAGTGTGCAGGAAGACCCGAATTTTTCGATTCCTCGACTTGTCTTACGGCTCATTGTGGCGGATTTTGCATTTGGATTTGCATCTCCATCCATACGAAATCCAACTCACTCAAGAACTTAAGCCTCAAGACCATACACAATGCAGAATATATGCGCATTGGGTGATTGAACAACAAGCCATTGATAACGATTTTTCGAACAAAATTTTCTTTAGTTATGAGACTCATTTTTCGCTCAGTGGTTACGTAAATAAACAGAATTGCCGCATATGGGGCTCTCAAAATCTTCTGGTGATCGCAGAAAGGCCTTTGCATCCGGAAAAAGTGACCGTTTGGTGTGTATTATGGTCTAGTGGTGTTATTGGCCCGTATTTTTTTGAAAACGATCAAGGAAGAGCCATTACAGTCAATTCTGACCGCTATGGACGAATGTTAACCGATTATTTTTGGAGAGAAATTGAAGATTATGATCTGGAGAACATGTGGTTCCAAAAGAACGGAGCCACAAGCCACGCAACGCAGGCTTATCGAGCACTTTTGCAAGAGAAATTTCCAGGACGCGTAATTTCGAGATTGAGTGATGTCAATTGACCCGCAAGATCCTGCGACCTAACAACTTTGGATTCCTTTTGTGGGGCTATGCGAAAGATCGTGTTTACGCGAACAATCCTCAAAATCTTGAGCAAATGAAAACCAATATTCGTGAAGTTATGGCCGAGATATTGCCGGAAATGTGCTTAAAAGGCATTGAAAATTACCTCAAAAGGATTGAGGCCTGTAAGAGGTCCCGTGGCAGACATTTGAATGATGTTGTGTTTCACGTATAATGGCAAAGTTCAATCTTTATATTGAATAAAAAATTTTGTTTCCATCTGAATATTTTATGTGTTTTCTTTAGCTTTAGTTTCCCAAGCGTAAAATGGATAACCCTATATTTGGATGTATCTTGAGTGTAGTTCGAAAGTTAAAGGAATAACTTTAAATAGTTGGAGAGGCGATCTGCCGGTGCTTGATGGTTTGGGTATGGGATTGATTGTGCATATTGATTGGTTGTATTTTGCGTTTTTTGTTCTTAGCTCTGTTTACCAAGATGCTGATTAATGGTGCCGCTTGATTTTTATATTTTGTATCTAAGGTTGCTGTGGCCTTAGAGTTGCGTGGTGTAATTCAGTTGTTTCTGATACAGCATCCTCTAGTAAAGGGCAAAGATTATGGACAGCTCTTCGAATGATTCCCTGTGCGGTTTTCACGTCCACAACTCAAACGCGACCATCAGGACTTTAGTGTTCAGTGACAACTCTTCCTAGAGCCCATTTTAGCGGTGGTGCATTGTCATCCTTCAGAAGAACTAACGTGCCGAGAAGAAGCGTTGATACTGAACTTGTCCATTTCGTTATGATTTGTAGATGTTGTAAATACTCTTTGCTCCATCGATTCTAAAAGTCCCATTGGCAAACTTCGATTTGTGCTTTCCTCTTTAATAGTGACAATTTTTTGTAGGTAGAATGTGGGTTAAGGATAGTTGTTAAGAGTTCGCCAATCAAAAAATGACCAGGAGTAAAACGTTGCAGTTCGTTAGGGTTTTAGAGAGCGGAGTGAGGGGTCTGGAGTTAAATATTGCTTCTTTTTCGCAGATGATGGTATTTAATTCTTCACAGGGATAAGAGATGCACTGCTTACCACTCGTTTTAAGTGGTATTCGGCAGCCTTCACCACCGCTTCCAATAATCCACCGAAACGTGGCGATCTCGGCAGAATAAACTTCCATATGATTTGTTCATCCATAAAGTATTGGGCAATTTCGAGCTGTGTGTTTGGATTCGCAATCAGTTTCTGCAGCTCATTTATTTCGTTTCTTGCACCAATGAAATTTGTTGCGTTGTCACAAAATATCTTAGTTGGCTTGCCTCTTCTGGCCAAAAAACGTTTGAGGGCACCCAGAAAGGTTTTTGGATAAGTCAGAAACCAGTTCTAAGTGTACTGCTTTGGTGGCAAAACATACAAAGACAGATATATAGGATTTGGTGGGAGGTTTACCGCGTATCCTATTATGAATGTAAATAAGACCACAAAAATCAATGCCAACATTTTTAAATGGACGTGATGGTTGAATGCGCTCTGCTGGAAGGCCTCCCATTATTTGTTCCATGTGTTTTGGTTTGGCCCTGTAACAACGAATGCAGTATTAACAATGGTTGTTGCTAGCTGCTTGCCTCTGAGAGGCCAATATTGTTGTCAGATGATGTTAAGGGGGTCTGTGGGGCCCAGAAGTAAATGCCTTTCATGAACGTCTTGCGCCAGTAGTTTGACGAAACTGTCAGAATGAGGTAACAATATAGGAAGCTTTGCATCATAGCCTACGACTGATTTTTGGATTCTTCCGCCGACTCGAATGAGGCCTTCTGCGTCTATGTATGGTTTCACTGGACTTAAGAGGTTTTTTTGGGCAATATGGGTGTCTTTTTCAAAATTTTCAATTCTTCAGTGAAAGCGGATGCTTGAATGGTTCTAAAGAAGATAGATAGGGCATTTTCAATTTCTGTAGGCTTTAAGAGTCCGGTTTTCCATTCTGATTGAAGCCTTCTAAGGTTTTTTGCAAATCTCAATATGTAAGCCATGGTGTTTTTTAGAAATTTGAATGAATTTCTATGGTTGATTGATTCTAAAGTTGATGTTGAGATTTCAGCTAGGATTTTAGATTTTCGAATCTCATAACCATTGTTTGTCTGTTTGGTTGGCATTTTTGGCCAGTTACAAGATAGACCTCTAAGAAATTCTGGTCCATTGAACCACATAGTTGACGAAAGTAGTTCGCTTAGAGTTGTGCCCCGCAATAGCATGTCTGCTGGGTTAACCTCTGTGGGAACTTTTGAGAGTGTTCTTGAATGTATAAAATTCTAATTGTCACGGAAGTTTTAAAGTTAGAAGAAGAGGAATCAATTCTTGCTAAAATTATTGTTGAATCTGTCCAGTAGTGCGTTTTCTTTACTTAATTCATATTGATTTTTCGACTTTCTCCATTAGTGTAACCATTAGTTGAGCTGCACATTACTCAAGTCGATGAGTGCTCAAATTTCTTAGTGGGGCAACTTGTCAATTGGCGCATAGGAGACGACAACAGTAGGACTGTATATAAACAATAGCTCCATAGGCTTTGTCGCTTGCGTCGGAAAATCCGTGCAAGTGTATCTTTGAAGGATACACTTGATAACACCAATCGAGGAATTGTGAAAGATGTTGATTGTTGGAGTTATTGCCTGAATTTTATCGATTTTGATTCGATTTCTGGGATCAATCTTGTATCCCAATCTTTTTTCATCTGCCAGAGCTCTTGTAAAAAAATCTGGCCTAAGACAAAAATCGGGTTAATTAGTCCTAATGGGTCATATATAAGGGCCACATCTTTAAGGACGGAATGTTTGGTTATTTCTCCTTGTGGTGACAATTCCACTCGAATCGAATAGACATCTGTTTCCGGGTACCAAATAAGTCCCAGTGTGCCGCTCGTCTTCTGCGTCGAAAGATGCCATAGTTTCTTGTTGATCCTTGGGAATTGATTGAAGCAATGTTGGATGGTTTGCGTACCCCTTACGCAATCGAAGCCCTCCTTTGACGAGCATATTACTGAGCTGAGTTTGTATTTGTACGGCTTCTTCTAATTTGTTACAGCCTGTGATAATGTCATCCACATAAAAGCCACAGAGTGCCGTTTTAGACCCTAATGGATAGTTCTCTTTTTGCTCAGTTGCTAAGTGCTGTAATACTTTTGTTGCAAGATATGGAGCGCAGTAAGTACCGTATGTTACTGTATGTAATCGGTAAGTTTTTAATTCTTTAGATGGATCATCTCTTCCAACGATAAGTTGGAACTTTTTTTTTTTTTCAATTGGATCATTTCATCCTTTTCACATCAAATTAATGTAAATCTATACGACAAATTTGCTCTACATTGAAGCTTTTCTAACGTCGCGCGGATATCGATCACTCTTTCGGATGGCTCCGATAGCATTTTTAAATTACTTTTTATGGAATTGTTTGCAGCTACACAAATGAGTTGCATATTTTGAATAATAATTTTTCTGAAAAATTATTAGAGAAGAAAAATGTTAGAAGAAGGTGGTTTCGACGTGTGCACTAATTCTCCTCAGGCCATCACTCTTAGATACACACCGGTGATGGCGACCACCAAGCTCAGAGGTGAGAGAGTTAATTTTAATTTTTCTACTTATGCAAATAAGATAAGTTGGAAGTTACGATCTACTGGGGAGTCTAGTATCTGACGGTACATTTTCATTATGTCGGCAGTAAACACAAATTTATGGAGCCGGAATCATAACAGTATTGAAAATAATTCATCCTGAATAGGAGGGTCGACCATTAGAATGTCGTTCAGTGCCTTATCATTCGGTGATCTACAGGACTCATCAATCACAACTCTCAATTTTGTCGTAGTGCTCTCTGGTTTGAGTACACAGTGGTAATAGTGATCTTTCGGAATGGTTTTTGGTTCGACAAGTTCCATATGACAGAGTTGTAGCAACTCGTCCGTAAATGCTGTGTATTGAAGTCTTAGGTCACGATTTCTGTGCAATTCTCTTTCTTGATTGAAAAAACGACAAACTGCATTTTTTTTGTTTGGTTCACTCCATTCAATTGATGCTCCTTTAAAGGGAAACTTCACTATGAACCGACCTTCATTGTTCTTTTTAAGAGTCTTGTAGAAGTAATCTTCATATTCCTTCTTTTCAATAGTAAGTGGATTAGCTCCATATTGAATGGTTTCGAGTTTTCAAAACCTCTCTAGTTGAGAGTCTAGACTATTGGTAGAGATACCGCAAATAAAGGTTGAAGGCGGGTGATCACATTTGGTCTTTCCAAGAATGGTCCATCCAAGAACTGAATTTTGGAGTTTCGGCAGATTTGGTGAAAATTTGATCTGCCCAGCAGACATTATATTGGCGTAGAGATCTGCTCCTAATAAAATGTCAGCTCGACGAGGAATATTAAACACACAGGATCCGCGAGATCGATGTTGCTTGGGATGGGCCAAGATTTTGTATCCAAACTACGACTTGGCTGATGTAAGGTTATCTCAGGTATAATGATTGAATTGTCATCATAACTCTCCCTTGTGTATTTAATTTTGATCCCCCGATGCGGAAGGTGGACTGCGCGCCTCATCCCGGATGTGAGACCGTGGCTAAATCGAAGGCATGGTGAGACTGACTTCTATTTGACCCAGCTTTTGAGCGGGCATGGATGTTTTCAGTCTTACCTGCACAAGATCGGTAAGTCAATGTCCCCCGATTGTCGGTTTTGCCCAGGAGAGGAGGACAATGCTGCCACACAGTTTTTGCGTGTACAAAATGGGTCAGGCTGCGAAGGGAACTCTACCGGGAGACGGGAGAGCTCACCTTGGATAATGACATATAGTTACGGTGATGCTCGAATCGGTTGACAAATGGAACCAGGTGGCACATTATGCTCGGGCAGTCCTAAAATATAAAAGGGACTCACAGCAGCCGGGGCGCTGGAACTGGAGGATTGCTTTTCTGGCACTTCCTCTTCCCCTCTCCCCTCCCGCTAGCAAATGGATTCCCAGCTTGAAGGCACCTCACGGCGTAACAAAACGAGACCTGGCCCGAAGTCATGTGCCAAACGGTTCCAGGCTCGGTTCTCAGGTTGACAGGGGAGGTGCTTAGTGGGTAGTCCAGTCGCCTTCTTGTGAGCATGGGAGTCCCACACTCTGTGTCTAAATGTCATTCACCTCCCTACCAAAAAAAAAAAATATAACTTTTTTTTTGATCCCCCAATGTCGCTTATTTCAATTGATTGCGTGAGGCCTTTAAAACCAATTTATGAAGCAACTTCTCTTTAATGAAGTTGTGTTCTGAGCCAGAATCTTGCTCTAACACAATTTAAAGTTGAACAGTTCAATTCATTTGTAGTTTTTGTTGTGAATTGCACGTCAGAATCGGTTAGTCGTGCTTCTGAGTGGGCTGTATTCGTGCAATAATGGGTGGTGTTTTTTGTTACATTTGTAGCAATTTTTAGAAGAGCAGTCTTTAGATGTGTGACCAGCTTGAAGACAATTGAGGCACCTTTGTAGCCTCTTAATAGTCGCTAATCTATCTTTTACCGAGAGTTGGAGGAATCGTGAGCACTGACGCAAATTATTGCATTGTTTTTTTCAAAGGTACATGCGTTTTTTTCTTTTGTGCTCCAAAATGCGGATTGTCGTTTCTCATTTTTTTTTATCTGCTGTCCACAATTTTGTTTAAAAGCTGGAACCTAGCTTCAATGAAATTGAGAAAGTTGTTAAGTTTTGACAATTGGCGTGGGTTATCAAGAGATTGCTCAAAGAGACGGTGAGTTTCTCTGTCTACCTTCTGAAGTAATTAATGCACAATGATTGGATCCTAACTAAATGTCTCTATCCCCAAATTCGTGATACCACAAACCGACTCTTTAATCGTATCGCGTAAACGTTTTAAATGTGTTGCAGTCTCAGCAAATGCAAATGGCGTCGATTTTCATACCTGTTACGTAAAACATGCCATGCAGTTTGATAGTTCTCCTTCGTGATGGGGAGATGTTTGATTAGATATGATCGTAAATAAAGGGACTTCCAATAAGAGGTGTTATTTTGAATAACCCGCTATTTCGGTAGATGTCACTTTTGAAGCTGTCATTTTTTGACATTTGACAAGTAGAAGCTACGCCATTAATATAATTGGAACGATACATGCTTCAAAAACGCACTGCAATTATTAAAATTCACTATAAAAATGGTGAACATTTGGCAGAGACGGTTCGTAAAACTCAAACATTTTTGGGTCGTCGTGACGTACCTTGTCGGACCGCAATAAAGAAACTCGTAGAAAAATTCGAGCTGTTGGGATAACTTAGTGGTGTGAAGAGTAAAACCCGTGCACGTCACTCAAGAACAGCCGAGAATATTGGTGATGTAGCCGAAAGTGTTGAAGAAAACCCAGGCTTGTCCACTCCTCGTCGTTCTTTGGAATGAGGGATTCCACAAACGTCATTACACCGTATTTTGCTTAAAGATTTGGGTCTTAAGGCTTATAAAGTTCAATTAACACAAAAACTCAAGCCGGTCGATCATCAACAACGTCGTGTCTTTGCTGATTGAGTGTACTTGAAATGCATGAAAATGAGCCGGAATTCCATCGAAAAATCATCTTGAGTGATGAGGCCCATTTCCATCTCGGTGGCTTCATCAACAAGCAAAATTGTCGCATCTGGGGCTCGGAAACCCCAAGAGTTATTGTTGAAAAGCCTCTCTATCCTCAACGTGTGACTGCTTGGTGCGGTTTATGGTCCAGCGAGTTGGGCGTTACTTTTTCGAAAATGAGGCAAGAGCAACAGTTACGGTGAATGGATTGCGCTATCGAGGGATTTAATAATTTTTTATGGCCGGAATTGGATGGTTTTGATCTGGTCAACGCTTACCATTGAAACCATTGATCTTTTATGGGAAAAGCTTCCGGACCGTGTTATCTCTCGAAGAGGTGATCACAATTGGCCACCGAGATCTTGTGATTTAACACCTTGCGACTTCTTCCTTTGGGGCCACGTGAAAGAGAAGGTCTACGCCAACAGCCCAGCGTCGATTCAAGACCTCAAAGATGGAATTCGTGAGGCTATCGAGGACATAGGGCAGCCACTTTGCGATTTGGTTATAGAAAATTTCATGAAAAGGATATGGCCCTGTAAGCGTGGTCGTGGTAGTCATTTGCCTGACTATTAACAGCATACCTTCCTCTTTATAACGAAATAAACATTCGATCGTTTAAATTAAAAATGGCATTTTTCTTTTCATATCAAAATAACACCTCTTATTGGAAAACCCTGTAGAAGAGCGTCTGGGTGTCTGGTAGCGCTTGGTTATCGGTTATCTGTTTAAACAACTCTGAAAATGAAAACCGCTTTCGGTAGTCGCCTGAAAATAATGGAATGTTAACTTTCGGTAATTTAAATGAGTTCGATGGACGAGTGTCAGTAGGAATGGAACCATTCATCTCCATAATCGCCATTAATCTTACAGTTGTGGCTTGGTAGTTCTTTTCTAGGGATGACACGCATTCTGGGTCATAATTAATGCTCTCAGCTGCCAGCTCGTGATGGGCAGTAAAAATGGTTTCCCAATACTTCAGTGTAGACAAATGCTGTTGACAAAAAACTGTCGAATGATTTGGGTTTTCTTCTACCAAATCATTGACTAATTTTATTGATTCATTCATTGAAGCAATAAATGATAACTGCTTCATGACTGATTTTTCGGGAACGGAAACTGGTTGCAATTTTTTCAAATCCCGTAAACCGTCTTCTAACTCACCCTTGAGTTCTTCATATATCTCTCGCACGTGGGCTGGATAGTTTTCCTTTAAGTATGCGCGGTCCTTGTTTGCTGATCGCAACAGCTGAATCTCTGCATTTCTTAACTGGAAAACAGCCCAATCTGACTCTAATTTATGCACACGATTTTCGTAATATCGTCTGGTTTTCCTTGACTTGGAGTCCTTGAAGAAATTCGTTAAATACCCTTAAACAGCCTGTCCGATGGTGACCTGTTGAGAAGCTAGAGACTCCATTGAAGATATAAAATGTTTACCTGCAAGTGAATAAGGAAAAATCTCGTTGACGCCAACGAAACTCGAACCAGAGACCTTCGGCTTACGGGCTTAGTGCTCTAACCACTAGACCACGCGGAGTACCGTTTGCTACCTACTTGGACCATAACATATGTGCTATACGTGTCATTTGGTATTTAAGACTAAGTCAGGGATATCTTAGGATTTAATGTTGAGGAAAGGTTGGATTAAATGACAAAAAAAGAAAGACATTAGGTCTGAACACATTGCCATGTATCATAATTTTTTTCTTATTTTGCTGCTTTGATTCTTAGAAAAATAGATAAAATTTCAGTTCACGCTTAATTGCTACATTACTCAATTATTTCTTCAAGGCCCACCACTTACGGGTCTATAAAAAATACTACTTCCGTAAATCCCCTTGATAAAATTCTTTGATATTAATCCATTTAGTTTGTAAGCATTTGTTCATTAAGATCTAACCGAAAGCCCTAACCAGAAAACTATTTAGATATTTTTATTCGGATTTGATTCAATATTTCTACAGCGGTTCGCATAAATATTCGTACATAATATTTTAGGGAAACCAGATGAAGCAAGTTTATGCCCATAATCGTACCTCACTATAAAAATTAAAGTAATCAAAAAGGATTATTTAATCCAAATCAAATTTACGATTTTCACAAACAGATTCTAAATTATTCAAATACTTCCACTAATCACTTTGCTCACACTCACCTCGATTCAAATATGTATGTGCTCGTATATAAAATCGAGTCAATTAACAGAGATAAGATAACGTCCATCTTAATTTTATGATCGTTATAACTTCGCGTTTTCACATTATATTTGTATGTCTGAAATTTTTTTCCATATAGAAAATTGATATAGTGCACTAAATACAATTCCCGGGTGTTTTTGCAATCTTTGTCGAAAAGTAACATTCGATCGCAGTGGGTGGTTTGTCTCTTGGTTGGTCTTTTCGCGTTTCGGCACCTCTTCATTTTCTTATTGTTATTATAATTCCAATTTTTTCTCACATCTTAATTAACAACCAGTAAATATCTTACGAATGAGATAAGATGTATCGATCATGTTAAGAATTTAGCACAGTGCCACTAATAATCGAGAATTATCGTCTGCTTTGTTGAAAGTATCTTTTTTACGGTACTCGTATATACTGGTATATTGTATAGAATATACTCATACGATCGTTGAGAATGTTGTTTACATGGAAATGTGTTGCAAATTGTTGTGCTATTTCAATCTGTGAATATGATAAAGATGTGATCATGTATGAAAATTGTGAAAAAAGTTATTATTTCTTATATTTTTCATGAATCATTCGGTGTTCCCATGCAATTAGTTGGTGATTTTGATAAAGTGCAATTTTTCTATCAATCTTTACTTCTGGTCAATTGCAATAATTCCCACGACTTAATAAAGCATTGTTATCAGTGAATGATAAAGAAATTTTAAACAATTAGAAGTGATTTTTAATTGATTTCGTACGTGGATGTTAAGTAGCTGCTGGCTTTGGATTAAAGGAAGGTGAGACTTTTTCTTCTTTTATACTATTTTTAAGGTTTTACTTTTATCAATTTCATAAAGTCACTACCAACTTTTCATCGCGTTTATTTCGATTTGATTTAGATTGCAATCAAATTTCATAATATTTTGCAAAGATAATGCTCTAATGCATCAACGAAATGTAATTTCTATGAATAATCTTCACATAACGATTTGCAAGATATTTAAATGCTTGGAAATAGTTCCTCACAATGTTGAAAACGCAAGCTCGCGCGCATCATTTCGGTGTCTTTGCGCCTTATGATAGAAGTCTAACACTTTCAAATATTGCAACCCTTGTCACCCTTGAGGACAGACACCCCTATTATCGGACAATATTACATTGATCCCAGCCAAAGCACTATTAATTTATTTAACGAAAAACACCTTTACAACGGAACACTTGTTATCAGGACACGGAAACCACTATTATGTCTCAGCATCAGAACTTTCCTCTCTGAACACCCCCTTTGTTTCTTGTTTTATGCATACCTTTGCTATGATTTTCGGTTTGTTCAGGTTCTAGGAGTGACGACGGGTGGTTGTGGCACTCACTGGCAATCTGCGCAATGTGGTGCATACGTGTCTGCTTTTCCGCACCGGTAACAGAAAACCGTCGGTTCCGCTGGACAAGCAGAGAACCGGTGTCCCGGTTGTCAGCAGTTCCAACAGACTGTCGGACTTGCAACTACTTCAACGACAAGTCGGTCGGTGATTGGCTCGCACTCGTGCTCCGATCCTCGGGTCGTTATTTATGTGATCCGCTGTATTGTTACTTCGTGGATTAGGTCCCGTCATGCGAGGTTGTGGACGAAAGGTTTCTCGCCGTGCATTTAGCCGTTCTTGCCTACGGGCATGGAGGCGTAATCCTTGTACGGTGTAAATTGGCACATGAAAGAGACTGTTCTGAACCTCCCAACGCATATACTCCCTGATGATTTCCATCAGTTCGTCCTCGGGCATGAGTGTTCGTAACCGAGTGCTTAGGCGTAGTATACTGGTATAATACTGGTCGAATGGTTCGTGGGCGCCTTGCTTGCGTTTCCTCAGTTGTTCCTGTAATTCTCTTTCAATGAGGCCGTCGTCAAATTAGTTGCGAAAAGCTGCACCGAAGGAATTCTAATCGGGGCGTGGTATTGATTCCTTGAAGCTCCAGTACCATTCGGCAGCATCTCCGCTGAACAAGAGGTGTGCGTGTCTAAGGAAAGCCGAGAAGTCGCCTCCCAGCGTACTGGTGACTAGAGCCTGAACTCGAAACAAGAAACATGTCTGCCGGTACTCCTGCAACTGAAGCTTCTCCGCCAACGGCTCGTCCGACAGCGGTAGAGGCGGTTCAGCACTCCGAGGGTCTTTTGCTACTGCTCCGCGCGATGGGGCATGCGCTCCGAGGCGAGCGTCTAGGGCAGTTCGGTCGATCGGGGGTCTACATAATGGACAGAGGTCCGATGTAAGTAAGAGCTGCTGGACACAGGCGCGGTGAAACAAGTGTCCGCACTCCAATCGCATACATGATACGCCCTCTACTACATCCCGAAGCAAATCCCGCAGGTCGCTGGTTGCACCGTCTTGGAGCGGGTCCACCGTTTTTCCGGGGTCCGCTTCGTTGTCATCGCTGGTTCTGTCTTGGTTTCGTCTATGATGATATACAGGTATGTATATATATAATTCCTAAATATATAAAAAAAAACGGTTACGCTTTGCAAGTGGCCGATAGTGGCGAGCTAATGTTACATATAGCTTTATGGAAATGGCTACTTGTTTTGATGATCTTACTCCGACGCTATCAAGTAGCAATAACAACATCACAAGAGCTCTTGAATCAGTTGACAAACGCCTCACTTCTATGAGAAACCTAATTTCCAATCTTCATCTTCCGAGCACTGAAGACTTGAACAAAGACAGCATGAAAGAGTTGCTGAAAAATCTATTGATGCAGATAAAAGCGCAACAACAAAATAGCACGCTCCTCTCTGGGGTATTAGTGAAAATCGAAGTTCTAGATAAACGATTTGCCTCTTTGGAAGAAACAGTGCAAGGCTTTTCGGTGACTCAAAAAACCGCAATATTTCCCGAAATCAACGCGCCGCATGTTCCCTGTTCAACTGATACACAGCCCAGTAGTCCACTATCACCAAGTCCGAAAAGCGCCAAGTTCATCTACAAACTTGGAACCTTCTGGTCAACAGAAGAGTGGGATAATCGCATCAAAAGACTTGCGGATTTAAACCAAGAGGCAAACTTCTGCACTTTCTATGTAAAAGGAAGTAGAAGGATTTGTAATGAGGCCATAATTCGACAAACAATTGAAAATGATCTTCTAATCAGTGGATCCAGAGTTGAGCAGCTACCTTCCCGCAATCAGCAAAGACGTGGCTTCAAAGTTTTGATTCCAACGCGATATGCCTGGCTTTTCACAAGTTTCAAATAGAAGAATGGTATTTGTTCCTGGTGCGGCATGGTTTTCAGGAAATGGATTGATCAAATCGCGAGCCCTGGATCAAAGGACAGTAAAAAATAAGTAGCGTTAAGTACGTATGTAAGCCCATCACCCTTACTAATGGTCCAATAGCTACTTCTTACATGAATCCTAAACCTCAATCCCTATTTTCTCCTTCGAAACGCTTGAATGCCTTCAACGCTTCGGATAACTGTAGCACTAAGGTTGTCGACCCAAAACTTCACTCTATTAACGTTAGTGCTGGTCAACTGGAAACAGTCGTAGACGCAGAGGCGTCTACTGCCCAAAACCTAGAAGCAGCTTCCTCTTTAAACTATAAATCTTCTACTATACAGGGCACTTATAATAACTTCGTGCGCGGAGAAGATTTAATTCCAAATTCGTCCGGATCAATTTTACAGCCCATATCACTTGCTCCTACTAATAACAACCAATCCTTTTTAGACCCGTCATTGCCGCCTACAGTCAAGGCCACTATAGTCTCGGGTACTGACCTCGAAAAAAGATATTTAATATCTCGACTTAGAGATAATAAAATTTACGAATCGGTTCGGCTCTACCTGTCATATATGCGCCAGGCATCAGAAACCACATGCATAGATGGGAAAACGAAGACAAGTCTGAAAATCGTGATTCAAAGAGAAGGTCTTCCAATTGATCTGGACGCTCTCCGGCTTCTGTATTTTTCCTACCACGAAGAACTAGGTATCACCGTTAACCAGGCAAAAAAAAAATCTCGAAACCTACGCATCACATGTTAGTTCAAATCATATCTCGTCATTGCAAAGGGCAAGGGAACAGCACCATAAATTTTTTCGTCCCCAATAAGCAGAAGATTTTAAAATTATTTTAACCATAACTGTGGTGGTATTCGTAGTAAGTTAAACAAACTTTTTCTTGACGCAAAGTCGTGCCATTTTAATATCCTAACCCTTTCCGAAACATGGTTGAATGATTCTCACATTAACGAAAAGATCCTTGATAGTGACTGGAGTATATACAGAGACGATAGAGATCGTCACAGCACAGGACAATCACGAGGAGGTGGTGTTTTAATTGCAGTACACAATTCCTTTATGAGTGAGCTAGTAAATTCCACGCAATATAAATTATTCCAGCATAAAGTGGTTAAAATAAAGTTGGGAAGATCTTATTTATATATTGGCGTTTTTTATGTCCCCCCAAATTCTAGTAATACTGTCTACGACGACGTTTGTCAAATTGCTGCTGAAATTGGTGCAATTACAAATGAAGAAGATAAGATTATAATTACTGGTGACTTTAATCGTCCAAACTTAAAGTTTGTGGTCGATGAACAAGACGGCCTCCTTCTTCCTATCAATCTCCTAAATAGTAATGATTTCAATCTCATGAGCACCTTTTATAGTAAGGATTTGCAGCAAGTAGCTCCTATACCCAACCAAAATGGCAGATGGCTAGATCTTATTTTCTCTAACTCTTACGACGCAGTAGTGGTCAGTTCAACTGATGACAACGAGCATCTGTTTTCTAATTCAGTTCATCACTCCGCTTTCACCGTTGAATTGTCCACTTCTGATCCTTCTAATTCTATATCGTACAATTCCACTATTGTATATGACTTTCGTAATGGCAATTACGATCAAATCAATTGTCTTTTATCCTGAGTAAATTGGAATAACACTTTGCAAACGTTAGACTTGGATACAGCATTATCCACCTTTTATAGCATCATCTTTGACGCCGTTGAATCATTCATACCTTAAAATAAAAAAAAAGACAAGACTTCAGAGCCATGGCTAGGAAGAGATCTCCGGCATTTATGCAACGAAAGAAATAAACTTTACAAGCTCCTTAAACGCAATAATGATGCCAGCGATGAGATCAAGAGTAAGTATAACGTTATTGCTCTCAAATTCAAACTAAAATCCCAAGAGGCATATCAATCGTACGTTAACGTTGTAGCGGAGGAAACTGTTTCCAATCCAAAAAAGTTTTTTGACTTCGTAAACGTTAAGCGTAAAACTCATGGCTATCCTTCAATTATGACATACAAAGACTCGATGTCATCTTGTGTAGAACAGATCTGCGAGTATTTTGCAGACCACTTTCAGCATATTTACCTAGAGCCTCCGGAACAATCGTCTGGAACCCTTATAGAGAACATGTCGATTTCAGAAGCTATCGAGGATCTCGATTTAAATAAAGGACCTGGCCTAGATCTGATTCCACCCTGTTTTTTGGCCCTCTGCAAAAGCGAACTGAATAGACCCTCTTCATAATTTTCAATAAATCCCTATCTAGTGGTATCTTTCCTACAATTTGGAAGCCATCCTTTATAACACCAATACATAAAAAAGGTGAAAAACGGCTGGTGGTGAACTACAGGGGCATTGCTATCTTATCTGCCATGCCAAAACTGTTTGAAAAAATTATTTGTAGTAAAATTTCTCCCATTATCGAACCATTTGTTAATGAAGAGCAACATGGTTTCCGTAAAAACAGATCTACTACCACTAATCTAACCACTTTGACGTCAGATATTCTTTGTAGAATGGAGCAAGGAAATCCGATTGATGCCATACACAGATTTAAGCAAAGCATTTGATAGAGTGAACTATGGAATTTTGTTGAAAAAACTCCGTAGCTTCGGCATATCAGGCTCAAAACTAAGCTGGATTCAGTCTTATTTGAAAGGCCGCACACAATTTGTCAAGTTTCGAGGGCAGTTGTCGCGTGAGATCAATGTCGCCTCCGGGGTTCCTCAGGGCAGTCATTTCAGTCCACTTCTCTTCAATATTTTCATCTCAGATCTTTCGGAAGCGCTGTCTGATATTTCGCACCTGTTTCATGCTGACGACCTCAAACTATATCACAGTATACAATCGTTAACTGTTGTATCTTTTCTTCAATCCAAACTAACCGCCCTCCACCAATGGTGCGATATGAACCATCTTGAACTTAATCTGGAAAAATGTTACGTGATAAGCTTTTCAAGAAAAAGGAATGTCGAGACATATAACTATGAAATTAACAACACACAACTGCGAAGAGTTGATAAAGTTGTAGACCTTGGCGTAGTATTAGACGCCAAACTCAGATTCAACCTTCACTACGATGAAATTTTGTGCAAAGCTTATAAGATCCTGGGTTTTATTAAACGGAGGGCGAAAGAATTCATGAATATTTGGGTCACAAAATCCTTGTTCGCCTCGCTAGTCCGTCCTTTTCTCGAATACGGCTCCATAGTCTGGGACCCTATATACGATATCTATAGCCGTAGGCTTGAGTCTGTACAAAAACAATTTTTACTCTCTGCCTTGAGATCTCTGTACGACCCGACTTCTTTTCACAATCTACCATCTTATGAGGATCGACTTCAAACATTAAACCTAACATCACTCGATTCCAGAAGAGTCGGTTTGTCTGCATGTCTACCTTTCGACGTAATAAGGTACAATATTCAAGTTCCTGTTTTGTCAAACAAGATGCACTTTCACGATCCTATTAGAGTCACGAGACACATTCCCATGTTGACCACGAGTACACACCACACCAATTATGCAGACAATGAGCCGGTTAACAGATGCTGTAAGGCATTCAATAAGTTTAGCGATCTGTATTCCCCAACTACTTCTAAGTCCTGTTTTAAATCCAAAATATTATAAGTCCTCAATTCATCGACTACATAACTAAGATTGTATTATTGTATTGGTATTTTACTTTAGTTAAATTTGATTTGTATTTTAATTTAAAATGGGCCTTGTTTGGCGACTGAATAAATAAATAAATAAAAAAAATTTGTTTAATAAACTCTTTCCTTTCCAGCAGCGCTGACTCCTCCATAGGGAAATGAGAGCGAATGGTAGTCTGCCGAGAAAAGGGTGCTTCTGGCCAATTTAAAAAATTTATCCCCAACCCCAAATACATTACAAGAACCATCTCGAATCCACGTTAATTGACTCGACCGGATGAGTGATAGCGTTACCGTAACAAGCTTTGAACGCGGTCAAAAATCCCGACGCGTGGAAGCATTCCGGGCTTCGCAACTATAGCATACGCCACCGAGAGTCGAGCCGAAACCACTCATCTATCACGCATAAAAAGAAGGGTAGAATCCTTCCGCGATATAAAGGCAAGGTAACCTTCTATTTTCTTGAGAGTCCAGGCCGATAGGAGAAACCCATCTGGCTGACAGTTCCATCGGGAACATAGAAGGTCCTTACGCGTTTTACCCCGGGACAACACATCGGAAGGATTCTGTCGCGAAAAAAAAATAAAACAAAGGAGAGCGGAAGCTACAACTCACGTGAAGTAACTGCATGTGTGTGTAACACAATTCTACTACTCCTGTCCATGGGGCTCGAGTACCAAGGTACCTCACATCCTCCGTAAAGGACCAACTCGTCAGAAGACGCGAATCTTTTACTCCTTTAGGATGTTTTTGGGCCCTACGTTGGGCACCATTTGTAATGATTTTTCGTTTCACATCGCTCGAACGAAGAGATTTCCCGAAGGAAATCTGAACCGACCTCTCATTGATTCTAGACGTGAAGTCTGAGTCGTGCCAACGAATGGTACCAACCGGTCAACCAGTCCGTGCATCCCTAATCCCTTTCGCGGTAGCTGCTTGTCGGCCAGCTAATTCGGAGAAGATTTCGGTCGCGGGTCTTTTAAGTGGATTTCGCTCAATCACGTTGTTTCAGCCACCATCAAGTGCCCGTTTCAAACGCGTATAAAAATACAACATACGGTAAAGAAACCTATTTTTACGTTATTCCGTATTCAACTTCCATTCAATCAAGTCAGACAACTACAAAAACTAGATTTAATTTCGCATTCCCGAATTTTCTGTTACTGTTTCCCGACGCGGTACCGAAATATCTTCTACTCTAATTCAACTGTGAAATAACCGACTCTAAGAAAAAAAAACTCAAATCAAACTATGGTACCACGTACCGAACGCGACGCGGAACCGGCCTTCCGCAGATTCCTAGAACCCTTCCCTGGCAACGGCAATTCATTTTACTAGCATTATTTTACTTTTTTGTCCTCTAAATGAACATCAAATTCATGTAATTTTTCCCCTATTGTCAGCCTCAACTAGTTTTTTATTTAAAATACACCTTGCCCCTACCCTCCGCTTGTATTCATTGGTAGTACATAAATTTTCCAACTTTTATTAATTTTGTTGCTTTGTAAATGTCTCGCTTCAATTCGCTAGTTAGTTTAAGGTTTATATTTTTTTGTTCTTACTAACAGCGCAGTTTAAACTTTAATATCCCCTCAAAACAATACTATTTATATGAGAAAATGATATCTTAATCAAAATACGAGTACATAGTTGCATGCCTTCGCTTAGAGATAGTTAGAGTATCTCATTTTCATGACCGTATAGATTTTTCGGAAGTTGGTTTGGTCAGTACCATGCTCCCGTGTGCTTGCTCAGCTATGATATGATCTGATTAAATCAGTACATATCACCAGTGAGTGAACACTCGTAGTCTGTCCGAAAAATTCCCTGAACTAAATCACGTTGCTCCCAACGAGATTTGAACCTGGAACCTTCTGCTTATGTGTTCATGCTCTAACCACTAGACCACACAGACTACGAAATATGCATGGTAGCTCTATGCAATTCTCATTTAAACGGACCGAGTTCGGTCATATCGGTCATTACTTACTCTTCTTTCATCAGCGGGGTTGGCTTTTCCATAAGGTTTATTCCTCCCAGCCGAAGATGATGAAAGATGAATGATAAAAATGAATTCACCAGTGAAAATTGGAGATGAAAATTGAATCTAAAGAATCTAAACGAGATGAACAAAAAGTAGTGGACGGGTGTATTGAGATCCTCTTCCTGACAGCGGCCCGGATTCTTTTTATGATTCTTCGTTGACTCTTCCCTGCTGCTATTTTTCATCCTCTACAATTTACCAGCAATCGCTGTACATGCGACTAAACCGGGAAAAAATATGAGACACAAACAAGTCTTGGCCACAGGGAACCGGCCTACAGTAGATCCACCGAACCAATTTATCGAAAAGCTAGAAACGAAACTGAAGCTGGTAAACTTCAGTCCTATGAGAAGGAAAGCGATGGCGCATTCAAAACCAGGGCAGTGACACTCCAATAAAGCTAAAGTAAAGATGGGGAACTCGAGCACAACTTCTCTAATCCTTAATTGCAACACCCTGAGCAAACTCCTTCGCTTAGCCTTAGAAATGAAAATCGCGTAACTGTAACACCGCCAAATATATTCAATGCGTTTCCGATAGTGAAATTTCAACAGAATTCGAGAATGCGCGAACTGTTCTGCGTCGCAAAAAGAATTACGTGAAACACCCAGACAACACTGACGTAGGATGGGAAGTCATGCGGTGGCACATTGCATATGTACTAGTCGCTAATAATGATCATGTCTGTGGTAGTGAAGTCTGCTGCCATATGGCTTCCCGTCCAACGTCTACATATATTTGCAATATATTACCAAGAAATTTTATTTTGTGCCGATTTTTCACAATAAGAAATTTTCTGTTTTGGAACTGTTTAGCCCCATCGCTACCTTAATTAAAAACTGTTTAGGCAAGCCCCATCACCGCCTAAATTAAGAATTGTTTAGGCAAGCCCTATTACCCCCCGAATTGAATTTTTTCAATACTCGTAAAGTGAAGAAAATCTTGCCAACAATTTAAGGATTATTTGTTTTTACCCCTTAAAAAAATTGTATTTAGGAACGGTTTAAGCAAGCCTCATCATCGCCTAAATAAAGAAACGTTCAGGCATGTCCCATCACTGCCCAAATTAGAAACTGACTACGCAAGCCCTATCACCGCCTAAATTGGAACTTTATTTGTAGGACCAAGAAAATGATTGCCTAGAAAACGGTTTTTTTTAGTAAACCGTAAAACGGTCACAAAACTATCATAAAAATCACATGATTTATCGTAACATAGTTAAAATGCTCGTAAAAGTATATTTTTGATGAATGTTTGTGAAGCTATCGTTTTTGACGAATGAAGTTACTAAAAAATTTTTAGTGTTTACATTTTTTACAACAAAGATTTTTTTTGTTTAGGATCTGTTGAAGAAAACCCCATTAGGCCCTAATGCAGAAAACCCCATCAGTGTCTAAAGACGTTGTGTTTAGGAATTGATGGGGTAATGGGTTACAATCAGCATTGGAGCCTAATGCGGTTTTTCTAAACAAATCCTAAACTGAATAAGCTTAGGCATGCTTCATTAGGCCCGCATTCTTCTTCTTCGTAGCACTACGTCCCACTTGGGTCTTCGCTTCCTGCAAACAGCGCCTCCAACTCTCTCGGTCCATTGACCGCGTCCTCCAATTCCAAAATCCGAGCAGCGATGGACTGTTTTCGTCGACCGAGTGCGACCAGCGTTTCCTCGGTTTCCCGACTGGCCTCCGGCCTTCAGTTCTCCCAACGAATACCTTCTTGTGTATCTGTTGTTCGTCCATACGGTTCATGTGGCCAGCCCCTTGCAGCTTCCGCAGTCTTATAATCGTTGACATTCCGGCTCATCAAAAATTGCATACAGCTCATGGTTGTATCGAATTCGCTATTGGCCCCCATCTAGCTTCGCTCCGATTATCTGCCTCAGGACCCGTCGCTCAAAGGCGTTCAATATATTTGCGGCTGCTTGGGTTAGGGTCCATGTTTCACACCCATAGCAGAACACAGGTCTTATCAAAGGTTTGAATACTTGGAGCTTTGTTTTCTTGTGTATGCAGCTGGTCTTTTAGATCTTCAATACTGAATAGAATATTTTATTTGCGAGCTGTATTCTCCGGCGTATTTCATCTCTTTCATTGCCCATTTTTATTATTTTGGCGTCTAAACACACAAATTCGCCCACATTTTCGATACTGTATTCGCCAAGTGTGATATTTTGTGTATTTAAGGTATTTTTCCTCGACTACGTCATGAGCTTTGTTTTATTTTCATTGATTTGTAGTCGTACGAGTTTTGCTTCGCTGGCGAGTTTCAGGAAGAGTTCTTTGGCAGTTGTTAATGACCGTGACAAAATGTTGATATCGTCTGCGTACTCCCCAATAATACTGTTGGCGTATGAGCCGATTTTATTTTCTAAGATATTAGATTTGGTATACTTTCTATTTTGTTGAAGCAATGTGGTGAATGGGAAGGTACAGACACACGGTAACTCGAGAAGCACTAACTCCAAATCTGGCACTATGAGTTATATCGATGATGTTGATGATGTTGATGTTGATAGTGAAAATAAACCAGTCTCATTCCACCAAACATTTGAAGCAAAACGATAAAATCATTGCACTGAACTTAAGGCTAAAAAAGAAGTCAGACAGATGTTTTTAGAAGAAAAGAACAGACGAGTGAGATAAGATACCAGGTTATATTGACTGCAATACTAGTTTTCAAATAATTTTAAGGCAAAAAGATGTTCGCATCTACAGTTGTTATTTATCTTAAATTCATAATAAATAGATGATATTTCGAGACAAGGATAAACTGCCAACGCCTACAGTCTGCCGAAAACACAGACAGTATTCCTAATGGCACCGTTTTTCATGTCTTGGTTTAAGACACATTCTGCTCCATTCCTCCCATTGGTCCTCATGTTTGCCTTACCAAATTGTGACTCCGAATGTGACCTGTCGGCCCTGTCTGGGATTTTAACTAACAGCACTCATCCTATCGATTGGCATAACTATCTCAGGGATTTATCCGTTAATACAATAAGTTGAAGATGCTGTTGTAACCTACTGAAATCTTACCTGCTACCGCAAGTCTGAAGGCAGATATCTGCGTCTCTCCTTTTATGAAAAATACATGGGGAGGTAAATTTAATACGACGTTAAAGAACTTACATGATGTTGTGCTAATCAATAATGCTCAAATATACCATTTTTTGCAGCCTGGCTAAGAGCGATGACGATCAGGAGCAATCTGCTTTATGCCACTAAACTGCAGATGTGTAGCAAATCAGTGGCCTGATAAGGTATAAGGTCAGGTTGGGTATCAATCCGCACGACGTGCCAGGAAGCATTCCTGCATTTTCCAAACAGTCTAATAGCCTGCTTTGTTTCGCAAAATATGCTCCTTCTAAAGAAGTTTTCTATCTCCAAGATGATTGGCTTCTGATCCCAGCTGGATAGTGACCCTCTCTAGTCGCGGTAGAATTGGACCATCAGTTTTCCTTTTCCTAGTGACGACAACCATAACAGTTTAGTGCGGACTAATGACATCCCACTGTCCAGACACCAATGCTGCAACGTATCTAGAGCACTTTGCATATTCCTGCAAAATCCCTAAGGTGTCATCCGAATATACTTGCGAATTGACTTCATGCTCCTGCAATACAAGCAAGAGAGTGTTGACCAATATGCCCCATAGTAGTATTGATAGGAAACTACCTTCAGACCATCAGCCTGTAATGATTTTCTACTTTCAGATCGAACGCGGAACCGACCTCTCATCGGTTCTAGACGTTAAGTCGGAGTAGTGCCAACGGATGGTACCAACAGGTCAACCAATCCGTGCACCGTAACCCATTCACGCGGTGACTGCTTGTCGGCCAGCTAGTTCGGAGAGGATTTCGGTCGCGGGTCTCCGAATGGATTACGCTCAATTACAATATTTCAGTCACCTGAACTTGCCCGTTTTCCAAACGCGTCAACAATTACTCATCCAGAACGAGAAACCTACATTACGTTAATTCTGGATGTGATCTATCCACAGATCTCAAATCAAAAACGCTACAAAATCCCATAGGCGCGTTACCGATTCACCGACGCGGTACCGAAAAATATGCTACTCGAACTTAAACCGAAGAAAACTACTCTAAAGAAATGACGAAACAATCAAAGGTACCGCGTACCGCGCGCGACGCGAAACCGACTTCAGCGGATTTGTCGAAACCCTACCCTCGCGACGGCATACTTACCCTACACTTCCTTTCACGCTGAAAAAGAACGAGCCACTAAAAAGGAAAGTCGTGGTTTATCTTTTAGCAATTCATATTATTTTAGTAATTACGGGATGGAAATGTTTAGACTACAATTTACGAAAAGAAATTAATAAAAATCGCTGTAGAATTCAAAATTATACCTAACATATACGAAATTTAATTTTTTCTTAAAAACAAAATTATATAAATAATTGATTCGAATAAAAATTTGAAACTGGTTGCATACTTTTGCGTCAGTGTTATCTATATGAATTTATCCTTAATTCTCATGATCTTAATGTGAAGTTTTTTTTTTTTTTTGAAATTCAAAATTATTTAATGATATATTTTTTTTTTTCCAAATAATTTTATTAAGTCAATGCTTAACTATTTATCGATATGACGTGTGTGCTAAAATATTAGCATAGTTAATTCGACAAGTCTAGATCTCATTTCTTAGAAGAAAACAAAAGCTAAACAAATTGCATGAATGATCAATTAAAAATTTACTGTGGAAATATCAACCTTAAACTTGATCAAAATTGTCTTTAAATCAATTTGACGCTACTATCCATATTGAATTGTTGCAGAGATGAATTGTTTTTTTTTTTATCATCCAATTCTTCCCAATTATTATCCTGTTTTCTATGAATTGTGTTTAATGGGAAACATAATTTCATATCCTTATTCGTCTATTAGTTATATTAATTTAATTTACTTAACAACTGAAGTTATTTTTTTTTTTTAAATTGACATATAAATCATTCCATATTAACTATCCCATCCGAGAAGAATGATTAAAATTTCTAATGCTTCAAAAATTTTTGAAAATTAGTCGAGCCTTGGCTACATATTTTTCTTGTTCATTTAAATTAAACATTAAATTTCTTCTCTTCACTTTTTGAACTTAATCTTAAACATTCATTTTGCAATTACACTTTACAAAATAATCATCTCATAATTTGCTTGACATCTCTAGAAATTTGATGAGAAGTGATTGTTTAAATTTTTTTTTTTTTTATAGTAATTATTTATGATTTGTTTAAATTTAATTAATAAATCACACAATATTAAACCGAGATACCATATATGTACTAAAATGATTAATGAAAGTCTAATCCTTTGCTAATTATCCAGTAAAAACGGGAGCGAGGGCAGGAATACTTGTAATTTTAGGGAGTAGACGGGAAATCGGATTAACTACCAAAGAAAGATTTACGAATCTCAAATAAGATCGGAAATATTTTGTTACGGCTCTATAATAAGTGTTGTGTACTATTCCGGTAGGCATAATAGCGCAATATGCAAAAAAATAGCATTCAAAGAAAAAAACCAATAATTTTTGATGTTCAAGCTACACATTAATAATAATTTCGGATTACATTCGTATTGGTGTGTTTTTTTTTATTTTGACCGCAACTTAGTCCATAAGAAGAAAAATCTTATTTTTTTTTTTTCATGCAAAACAAATTACTATCTAGCAGGTACATTATCCAATTTCCATTTCGACGCTACTGTGACAGATACGAGTTTTCGTTAAATGGTTTAATCTTACAGAAATTGTATTAGGTTCAATTATCATCCATGTTTAACTTTAAATGCGGAAAATTCAAAATTTAGCCCATCGGACTAATACATGAATGGAAAGTGCACAATTAAGTCCATACTTTCAAGTATCACATTATAAATTTATGAACGCTAGCTTTTATTAAATTCTAGAAGTACCAAAAATATCCATTTGACGATTCATTGGATATAAGAAATATAATTTTTTTTTTTTGTTTTTAACTGCCCAAACGTACGTATTACAATTGGAATTCGGATTGTATGTCGTTAGGTAAATCACATAAATTCTGGAGCAGTAAGCTGACTTCTTAAAATTACATTTTGATACCTTCCCAAAATTAATTGAAGGAGCCGTTACGCGATTTTTTTCAAATAAAGATCGCTTGGATACACACACCGTATACGCCAACACAACGTATGTTTTGCGTTATTATTCTGACTTACTATCTCGCCTCATAACTTCACCGTCGAGCATAGGAATGCGATAGGATTGTGAACTCAGCTTATCGAAAACTCGCTTGCATTCACTCAATATCCGACAAACGACGTTTTGCTTGGCATGCGTGTGTCCTTTTATTGTTTAAACAACAACACTCAAATTACATAATCGAATTTCTCTATGGATTTTCGCATGTCATTCCATCAGATAATTTATGCAAGGTTCATCAACATCAGCTGACGATTAACTCCATATTTTCAGGATATCCTGAAGGTTTATCAAATCCACTAAACCATACACTTGTGTACAGTCTTTTTTTTGCAGAGGTCAAGTTGGGGTATTCCAATGAGTGGGTTTCCTTTTTGCAAGCTCATTTATATTACACCACAGGATAACTAACAAAATGTGATTCCGACGCACTTGGGTGCGTGGAAAACGCTCAGTTATAGAGGATAACGTTTCAAGGTGAAAAATCGCTGTTAACCGCAATGTATTATTAGCGATATGTCCTCTGGTGGCTTTATTAAGTTAAAAGCAAATGATTATGAATTGCAATGTAGAAGCCGTATTCTAAGAACTGCTGAAAAAAGCACTTCTCGTTCCATTTCGTAGGAATTTTTATTATGTGATTTGTTAATGCTTTGAAAACTTAATTTGAACACATTTCAAACTATGCAATCACTTCAATTCACTCCTGTAAGGTGAAGATTTTGGCTGGTAACCTATTTTCGAGGGTCAATTTCATCCGCACCATGCATTCACTTCCAATTTCTAGGAACCCGAAGTCAGAATATTCGTGTAGTTGTTGTGCAATGGCCGAAAGTAAAATTCCAAAAAACTAGGTGAAATATTTCAAAGCAATGTTCATTTGGTTCACGGGAGGAAGAATTAAACGGACGAATCAAACTCTTATTATTGTCCCCAAACCATTTCAACTCCCAGGTACACGATCCCACACAAATCTAGGAGCCGGCCTCGCTCTGATCCTGATTCCCTCGTTCTTTGTTTTTTACCCCAGAACAACAAAACCTACATACCTCGAGATCGCTTTACCTTCCCTCCTTTTTGTCCAAATCATAAATGTGGAGTTGCGTGATGATCCAAATGATGCCAATTGTTTGCCGATGGATCCCCGCCAAACAGCTGATTGGAAACGAAGATCTGTTTTGAAATCTCGAGCAATTTCACGAACCAAACGTGGAACGGTAATTTCCGGATCAACAATTCTGTGGACTCCTGGTAACGACGAAGTTCTCGAAGAGCAACCGTACCGGGACGATAACGATGTGGTTTCCTTACACCTCCTGTCAATGGTAGTCTCGGTACTTGACTGTTGGTTGCAGATGGAGTTTCTACGTTTCGAATTATGCGTCACGATCTGTTCCAGCCTGAGGCACTGTTCCGGTGAATTTCTCAAGTGTTTGATGTTCCCTTTTGTTTTCTTGAGTACGTTTCGCTCCGACCAAATCCTACACACAAACGATCGTCACGAAGGTATGTTAAGAGGTAGAAAAGCACTTGAAAGGATCTAGACAGCACAAACTACGATCACGCACCATCGATCACCACAAAAAGTTCTTTTCTTTTTCTTCGCCGCCATGTGGCTGTCAAAAATCCCGGTTGTCACCTCGGACAAAACATCTGTGTGTGGAATGGCACGCCATATGGCGGCAATGTGCCTCTCCAGTTGTCGCCAGTGGCATAGTTTTCTCGATGGCCACGGTGGAGGGGCATTTCCAGATGGCTATGTCTCGAAATGTGCCGGGGTTTGGGATTAATTCTATATTTCGAATATTTATATCCACGGATCTAAATATTTGGACAGAAAAAAAAATACTTTCTGCACAACGATATCCGCACGACAGATGAAGTCCGCTGGCACTTCGAGGACATATCCATCTGGCCGGTTGCAAGGGTTCGGGATCGGAATCACTTCGATTCCCGGGCGTAGGCGTCACATTACAAGCCTCTGTCGTTAACGGAAAGCAGTCTGCGCCCGAGCATGTTGCTGATCCAGGTCACAGTTCTGATGAAACCATATGAGTTCTTGCTGCATCATACAAGGAGTTGTATGGTGGACGATCGAAAGCTCCCTCAATGCTTATAAACACTCCTAGTGCATATCCTTCCCCTCTATTCCCTCCTCAATTTTCGCCACTAGGGAATGACGGGCAGTTTCATAGGATTTTCCTCGTTTATATACAGAGAGGATTACTTCTCAATGTCGTATATCCCAGATAGCACACCATGCCAGTGGACGTCAAATACGTAGACTAACTGAAGTAGTCTTTTCGTTAAAGCTAAACGATGTCTTATAGCTGCCTTGCCAGAGCATCCTGTCAGAAATGAAGGCGTCTCTTAGTTGTAGGTGGAAGATATATCTTTTTTATGGTTAGGCGGTGAAGGCTATTTATTCCCTGAGTGTTGAGCCCCCAAAGGTGTT
This sequence comes from Odontomyia ornata, assembly GCA_963969285.1. NCBI lineage: Eukaryota > Metazoa > Arthropoda > Insecta > Diptera > Stratiomyidae > Odontomyia > Odontomyia ornata. The sequence goes on along the minus strand of OZ017740.1, from coordinate 287,179,390 downwards.
CGATGTCTGGACTACCCACTAAACACTCGACTTTCATTCTGGAAAGCTAGTCTGGAACCGTTTGACTCACAACTTCGGGCTAAGCCTTGTTTTGTTATTGCGTGAGGTGTCTTTAATTTGGGGGAGCTCTCCTCTAGTGAGAGGGGAGAAAAAAGAAGGACGGGTAAAAAAGCGATCCCCCAACACGATTTGTATCTTTTAGGAATGCCCGAACATAATGTGCCACACGTTACCATTTCTCAACCGATACAAACATCTCCCTAGTTAGAATATTTGGTGAGGGCTCTTCTATTTTCTTGTAGAGATCCCATCGCAGCCTGTACGCTCTTTTTTATGCAAATAATGTGTGGCAGGCATCGTCTTTCTTTCCTGCTAAAAAACTTACAGTCAGCGGACCGCGACTAGCCAATCTTGTGCAAGTAACTCCGGAAACACTCATGCCCGCTAAAGAGCTGGGTCAGATAGAATTCAATCGATTAAGCCACCTTCTCAGATCAGGGATAAGGTGCGCATTTATCTGCCCTTCGTGCTGCTCTCCCAGGACTGCTGCCAATCATTGGGTGAGTGCTGTCTCTCCTCGAGGACAACTCTCTCCCTCGTTTCGTCGTTCCAACGCAGGTAGATAGCTTTGTAGCAAAGGACGCGATGACTTTCACGCCTGCGATGACAAGCACCGCCGAATCAGATACTGTCAGATATGAAAATGCAATCCTCAGTGCTCCTCTTCTCAGCACCCGTGCCAAGTGTTTTAGGTAAAGGTCCTTACTGAAAGTGACGCCCCATATTTCTGCTCCATACATTAGCCCCAACTCTTCTGACATCATCAAAAGTCGCCTCCTTGATGGGTAGGGTCCCCGACGTTGGCCTTAAGTCGACGCAGGCCCGAAGCGCCTAAAGCAGCCTTATCCTCCGTTGCCCTCATTTTTTCAGAAAAACTCATCTTCGCGTCGACCAGCAAGCCCATGTATATTCATGATGGTTTCTATTCAACCAGTACCACCTTAATTATGATCATTCAAACTCTGGGGATTCTCTTCTTTGTCATGATGGCCACTTTGGTTTTCTGCCGAGCTAGACTCAGCCCGCAATCAATCATCCAGTCTCTCACCCCGCGCATGAGCATACCTAGTTTAAGTTGTGCCTGTTTGACAGTGCGGCCAGCAACTAGCACCGCAACATCATCCACATAGCTGATCAGGTGTGACTCAGCTCCAAGCTCTAGTCTCAGTAGCTCATGTTCCACATGTCAGGACCAAGGATAGAACCTTTGGTTATCGATTTATCGATAGTGCCCTCAGACCGGGGAACCAAACGCGTCCCCAGGGTTGCGGATAGGGGAAGACCTTTCTCGAAAGGTTCGCTGCGAATAACCAATAAGCAGCCGTGGACAATGGTCGGCAGTGAAGGGAGAGTCTCAGAACAAATACCTGAGTGTCAATGATCTTCACTGTGACATGACGAAATATATGCCGTCATCAATTATCCATATATCCTGGCAGTAGGTAAAATGCTATGGGAATGGAAACCCAGACAGAAAACCAAATCATGCAGGTCCACAAGGGGAACCAAATTACGGTGCAGGGGGTCGGATCCCCAGTACCGGCGGCAGAGGGTAGTGAGCGAGCAGGCTCCCGGCCGTCGTCATCCAGCGACTGCAATGTTATAGAAGTGGTGAACATGGCTTCTGTAACAGATATAACTACAAGCAAACAGGACGCTAGCACGGAGAACCCTTTCAGGCAAAAACCGCTGTTGGCAAGAACACCGATAAAACAAGTCACCGATTGCGGGGGGAGGCAGCAAACCCCAGAAACACTGTCAAAGTCAACATCACAGGTTAAATCATCGGAGACAGACCACAGACGGACTAACGAACGAAAGAAGGCAGAGTGCGTTGTGCAACCTGGCATCAATGCGGCCTTTGGGCGCAGTAGGAGGACTATGCGCACCCTGGAGCGTCCAGTGCAAGACGTACACAATCCGGACCAAGCTGCGACACCAACAGAGGCCAGTGTAAGACTGGGGGAGGGAGAAGTTTTGCCGTTGGCCGACGCCACTTCAAACGCGACCCAAGTGATAGAAGCAAAAGGGCTAGGAAACGGGGGCCTCTCCCAAGAGGTGGCGCCAAGTAACACAATCGCCCTTGACCGCGCCGAAGAGGAGCGGCTTGCTCGGAAAGCGGGGACTATCGTGAAACAACTGAGGGCTGCCTGCGAAGTGCAGAAAAACATAGGCAAAAGTGTCAAGAATGGCATTCTTGAACTGGAGGAGCTTTTTGGCCTCATAACGCACTACAGGCGGAGGTGGCTTGCAACCGAAAAGCACCAAAAAGACACGCTCTCCCTCGAGGCATCAGTGGGTCCAAGCAGCAAAAGAATGGCCGGTAGCCCAATTGAAGGCGACCGTGAGAAAAGGAGGAAGGACGAGACCATAAACGAAGTTGACACTCCAGGCGAGGAGTTTCATGTGGTGCGAAACAAGGCAGCGAAAAAAGCGGCCAAAAAGCTACTACTAGAAAAAACAGACAAAGAGCTCAACCATGAAAAGAACAAAGAACCCCCCGATATACCGCAGATAACAAAAAGCAAATCGCGGCGCAAACCCTTGCGAGAGGCACTGCTTATTAAACCCACTAAGGGCCGAACCTACGCAGATGTCCTCCGTGAAATTAAAGGAGCGGTCAAGCCAGACGACACCAAAACTGCCAGCAAAGCAGTTCGACCAACCCGGACCGGTGGCCTGCTGGTGGAATTCGGCCCAGAGGCCACAAACAAAGATGCATTCCGTGACGCGGTTCAAAAGGTTCTTGGAGGTGCGGCAACCGTTGCCTCGCTCGAACCAATGGCCACCCTGGAAATCAGGGACCTCGACTGCGTCACGGACAAAGCTGAAGTAGAGGATGCCATTAGGAGGGAGTTCCCCAGCTTAAGTGAAGTCAAGGCAAGATTGACACGTGAAAACACAAGGGGGCAACGCATGGCTATTGTCGAACTAGCTGATAAAGACGCCCAGCAAATCCTGGCGAAGGGCAAAATTAAGGTAGGTTGGGTGATCTGCAGGATACGGAGAAGAGCGATCCCTATCCGCTGCTTCAGATGCTTCGAATACGGACACACCGCGTATGGCTGTAGGGGACCCGACAGGAGATCTCTGTGCTACAAATGTGGTGAAACGGGAGACAAAAAGAAGGAGTGCACGAACGAGGCAAAATGCATTCTTTGCAAGGATGCTAAGCTAGCACCCGGCGACCTCAAACATGAGCCGGGGACAGGGAGATGCAGGGTTTTCAAGGAGGCCCTAACTAAAGCCAAATCGATACTCAAATGATCCGTATCCTGCAGGTCAATTTGCACTGAAGCACAAACGCCCAGGACCTACTTGAGTAGTTTGCGAGGGATAAGAAAGCTGACCTCCTGTTGCTGAGCGAGCAACATCATAACAAGGACTCGCAAGCGTGGTACCCTGACAAATCTGGTACCTCGGCCATCTGGGTTCGAGACAGCGCCCGCCTTCAGGTGCAGGGCCATGGACGCGGAGATGGTATTGTGTGGGTGCGGTGTTCAGGGATAACACATTTCAGTGTTTATCTGACGCCAAACGAGGCAATGCGATCTTTTCGATCCAAACTCGATGCCCTGGAGGACGCTGTCTCGAACACAGAGGGCCACATGCTGGTCGGGGGAGACTTCAACGCTAGAGCCATTGAATGGGGTATGCCACAATCCGACCCAAGGGGGAAGCAAATCTTGGACATGGCGGCCAGAACAGCGCTTTTTGTCCTAAATACTGGTAACACCCCTACTTTCCGCCGCTGGGGTTGCGTAGGAACCATACCCGATGTGACACTCGCTTCGGAGTCCCTGGTACCTAGAGCACACAACTGGCGAGTACTAGAGGACTACTCGGCTAGTGATCACCAGTATATAGCGGTTGAGATTCACGACAGTGCCACTCTGCGTGCATATGCCCAAACTTCAATCCTCGGATGGAGGACTGGGATGATGGACGTTGAGAGGTTCGCTGACGTGCTTACGGCAGGCGCACCGTTGCTGGGAGCTCCGCCAGGGAGTGGAGGGCCTACAGCCAAGGACTTGGTGAACTCAACTGTGAGTACCATCATAGCTGCTTGCGAGTCTTCCATGCCCCGTCGGAGACCTCGACACGGTAAGCCTCCAGTATACTGGTGGTCAAACGAGATCGCCGATCAAAGAAGCGAGGGTCACACTCTTTGGCGAGAGGCCCAGCGGGCGCGAATACGGGAGGAGGCAGACACTAGGCTAGCAGCATACAGGTCCGGCAGGAAATATCTTCGCAGGCTTATTAACAAGAGCAAGGCCCGATGCTGGCAAGACCTAGTGGACGATGTAAATAGGGATCCGTGGGGCCTTGGCTACAAGCTTGTCATGGGGAAACTTGGTGCCCTACGGAAGCTTTGTATACATGACGCGGAAAAGATGGACGCGATAGTGCGGGGACTCTTCCCCGCCCATCCCGTCCGTGTTGACGCTGTCCATGGTGAAACAGCAGTCGAGTGCCCACTCTTCACATAGCTGGAACTGGAGGAGGCAGTCCTCTCCCTGAAAGCGAGGAAGGCTCCAGGTCCAGATGGTGTTCCAGCTGAGGTTTTGCAGCTCGTCTATCACCATTGTCCTGACTTGCTGCTCAGCACATTCAACGCTTGCCTCCCGGTACGATGGAAGGTGGCGAGGCTCGTGCTGGTCAGCAAGGGGAAGGGAAATCCCGAATCTCCATCTGCATACCGCCCGTTATGCATGCTAAACACGGCTGGGAAAGTGCTAGAGAAACTCATCAAGGGAAGACTCACTGACGCGATTCGTTCTGCTGGGGACCTATCTCCTCGGCAGTACGGCTTTAGAGCAGGACGTTCTACCATTGATGCGATTGCAGAGGTGGTGAACGCGGTCCAAAAGGCAGAGGCATATAGTCGCACCAAGCGACGGATCGTCCTGTTGGTGACACGACGTCAGGAATGCCTTCAACTCCGCTAGATGGGTGGATATTCTGGACACGCTGGAAAACTCTTTTCAAGTTCCAGAATATCTAATGCGGCTTTTGAGGAACTACCTAAAGGACCGAAGCCTGCTCTACGACACGACACAGGGCCAACGAAGGATGGAAATTACATCGGGTGTTGCCCAGGGATCTATCCTTGGTCCGGACCTGTGGAACGTGTCTTACGACGGGCTACTGAGACTTGAGATGGCAGATGAGTCGCGCTTGGTCGGCTATGCGGATGATGTTGCGGCTCTGGTCGCCGGACGCACCGTTGAACAAGCGCAACTTAGGCTAGGTATGCTAATGCGCCGAGTGAGGGACTGGATGACTGCTCGCGGGCTCAGTTTAGCACTGGAGAAAACCGAAGTAGTCATCTTGACAAAAAAGAGAATCCCTAGAGTAAGGATGATCAGTATTGGAGATATACAGATCGAATCAAAGCCAGCGGTGAAGTACCTGGGGCTACTGATCGACTCGAAGACGAGTTTCTCTGAGCGAATCAGGGCAACGGCTGAGAAGGCTGCTTCGGGAATATCGGCTCTGAGTCGACTTATGGCCAACGTAGGGGGACCCAGCCCATCAAGAAGACGCCTCTTGATGAGTGCTGTAGGGTCAGTGCTACTGTACGGAGCAGAGGTATGGGGCAACGCTCTCAGCAAGGGGGTATACCGAAAACGATTGGCACAGGTGCAGAGAAGAGGAGCACTGAGAATTGCATCTTCGTATCCAACAGTCTCCGACTCGGCGGTGAGAGTAATTGCATGCGTGATACCTGTCGCCCTCCTTGCTAGAGAGCGCCGTGCTATTTACCTGGGCCAAAACGAGGAAACGAGGGAGATGGTTGTCCGCGAGGAGAGACAACGCTCGCTCAACGATTGGCAGCAGTCTTGGAGGAATCGCACGAAGGGAAGGTGGACTGCGCGCCTCATCCCGGATGTGAGACGGTGGCTAAATCGATGGTGGGAGACTGACTTCTATCTGACCCAGCTTTTGAGCGGGCACGGCTGTTTTCAGTCTTACCTGCACAAGATCGGTAAGTCACGGTCTCCCAATTGTCGGTTTTGCCCAGGAGAGGAGGACAATGCCTGTCACACATTTTTTGCGTGTACCAAATGGGCCAGGCTGCGAAGGGAACTCTACAGGCGGACGGGAGAGCTCACCCCGGATAATATAATTGCGGTGATGCTCGAATCGGTTGACAAATGGAACCAGGTGGCACATTATGCTCGGGCAGTCCTAAAGGATAAAAGGTACTCGCAGCAGCCGGAGGTGCTGGGGCTGGGGGATCGCTCTTCTGGCATTTCCTCTTCCCCTCTCCCCTCCCGCTAGGAAAGGGACTCCCTAGCTTGAAGGCGCCCCACGGCGTAACAAAACGAGACCTGGCCCGAAGTAATGTGTCAAACGGTTCCAGGCTAGGTTCTCAGATTGACAGGGGAGGTGTTTAGTGGGTAGTCCAAGGGTATCCTCCATGGGAGTCCCACACTGCCAGACTCGGCGGGCGTAAATGCCTTCACCTCCCTACCACAAAAAAAAAAAGGATAGAACTTTGAGCCACACCCGATGTAACCTCCATCCATCGTTGGTCCTGCATCGTATCATGAAGCAGGCTTCGGTCCTTCAGCGTAAGATATTGATCTTGAAAAGGGATTTTCAGCGTATCCAGAATGTCTACCCGTCCAGCGAGTCAAATTTTACCAGCAGAACCACCCGTGCTATGCCTCCACCTTTCGGATCGCGCTTACCTCTAAAGCTGTACTGCCCAGGAAATAGGTCCTTAGTAGCACGAATCGCATCAGTGAGTTGTCGGTTGATCAGTTTCTCTAGCACTTTTTCGGGTGTGTCTAGCATGCATAACTAGTGGTATGCAGACGGAGACCCAGAATTTCGCTTCTCCTTGTTGATCGGCACTAGCCTTGCTAATTACCAGCGTTCAACGAAAACTCCTTCCTCCAGGCAAGCGTTGAATATACTGAGCAGCAAGTCAAGACAATAGTGAAAAGCGTGTTGCAACACTTCAGCTGGGACGCCGTCTAGACCTGGAGCCTTTCTTAGTTTCAGTGATGAGACTGCCTCTTTCAGTTCGAGAGGAGTGAGCATTCAACTGCTGTTTCACCATGGAAAGCATCAACACTCATGGGATGGACGTGGTAAAGTCCCCGCACTTTCTCGTCTTATCTTTGATACTTCATACATGTAGGGCTTGCGTAGGGAATCAAACTTCCGCATAAATACCTTGTAGCCAATGCCCCATAGATCTCTGTTCCCATTTTCTAATAGACCTTGCCAGCTGCGACCCTGGCTAACTTATATGCTGATAACTAGTTGCATGTCTCGTTTGGGATCCGTGCATGTTGAGCTTCGTGACGAAACTTGTGCCACCCCCTCTGGTTTTCAATGATTTCATTCGACTATCAGTACACTGAAAGCTTATCGTTTAGGGTTCTCCGATGTATCATAGAAGCGCTGCCAGCAGTCGTGGTGATGCTTATAATTGAGTTCATCATGTCTTGGGCTGCTAACTCTTCAGTACCCTGCAAACTCCTACCCTTGAGTCCAGACGATCTTTCCTTGACGAATGTCTTTTGTTCAAGCTTCATTATTGCCTTTTACCTCAAAATTAATGCAGACAAATAAACACGTTCGCCGCAGCTCACCCTAATAGATCCTTGCTTTAATTTCAGGTTCCGTATGTAAGTACTAACACCTTCTTCCACTCTCCTTTAATACGCTTACCTCGTATGCACAACCAGCAAAGTCTAAGTCCTCTACCACAAGCTCTTGGCGTATTCAAAACTTCTTCGAAAAATCAAATTTATAAATATTGAATTCATATGTTGGTATTTAAATTTTGTATTAATTGACTGGTAATTGGACTACTAGTCTGTAAGTTGATTTCTGAAATAAATAAATAAATAAACCTTCCAGCAACGGCGCACCTGCCGTGAGTACCTCCACAAACCTCTCGACGTACATCCCACCCAGTGTTCCACCCAATCGTGGAGGGTCGAGAGCATAGGCGTTGGGAGACAGCATTACGGATCTCAAACAGAATATGCTGGTGATCACTGGCTGGGTAATCCTCTATTACTCTCCAATTGCGTACTCTTGGTGCTAAGGACTCCAAGGTGAATGTCACGTTAGGTATGGTTCCTTCACAGCCCGACCGGTGGCTAGGATGACGAGCCTTGTTCTAGCCGCCATCTCTAGGACTCGTTTTCCCCGCGGATTAGTTTGAGGCATACCCTATTCGATTGCTTTGGCATTGAGATATCCCCAACGAGTATATTTCCACGTGCGTTCAGGACAATATCCTTGAAAGCATTAAGCTTGGCTTGGAAAGATAATCTTGGCTGGTTCGGCGTTAGGTATACGAGTACATTAAAGAATGTAGTCCCTGAACACCGAACCCACTCGAAACCATCCCTCCGTCTATAGCTCTGCACTAAGAAATCAACATTTTTTCCTAGCCCAGATGGCGACAGTGACAGTTTCGAACTTTTGTCGTGGTGCTGCTCACTCAGCAACCACAATTCGACTTTTATGTCCCTCACAAGCTGCTCAAGCAGGTATTGGGTAGTTGTACTGCGGAGAGTTTGCCTTGGTTAAGGCTTCCTGGAAAACCCGACATTTCACTGATCCCAAGACGTTTCCAAGATCCGGTCTTGGATCAGCATCCTTGAAAAAGATACAGTATGCCTCCTTTGTACACCCTTTTCTTTTATGTCCCGTCTCACCGCATTTGCTGCATAGGAAGACCCTATCGGGTCCTTTGCTTACTTATGCGGTGTGACCATTTGGCGAGGCATTTGAAATATTGAAGAGGCGCTGCTCTTTGCCGTGTCCTGCAGAAAACCCACACTACTCTTATCGTTCGCAATACTTGTCGGTCAAGTCACTGATGGCCAATGGGGACACTCTATAGTTTTCTCTTTTCAGCCATAGTTTTGTGCTGCCCACGCTAGGGAACTCCCGTTTGATGGCCTCTTCCACTTCGGCTAGGTCCGTGACGCAATCAATGTCTCTTATTTTAATCGTTGCCATCGGCACGAGCGAGGCTATAGTTGCGCTTTTGTCGAAGGCTTTCTTCACTGCGTCGCAGAATGCTTCTTCATTATAGGCCTCTGCTCCAAATTCAACGGTATTTGCCTGACTGGGTCAGTCGTACTGCTTTAATAGCAGTGTTGGTGGCTTCGGGCCTTACATTTTTCCTGGTATCCCGCAGCACATCTGCGTAGGATCGGCCATCTTGGGGCTTTACGAGCAGTGCCTACTGCCGGGATCTTGGTTGGGGCTTCGTTCTCTTCTGTTTCGCATCAGGTATTTTTTTCTTGTTGGGCGTCCGTGCAAACTTCATTTCTGACACTTTTTGAAGGAGTTTCTTTGCGACTTTGTTTGCCCCTTTTGTCAGCACAGTCTGGAACTCTTGATCTGGCGTTCCACGCCCATCAAGTGCCTCTTCCTTCTTTTGTCCCAGTCTCCTTTGATTATGCTAGAAGCTATTCTTTTATCGATGTTTTAATAATACTGTTAACGATGATACAAAATAGTGATATGCCTCAATAGATACATTAACAGCTAGTTAATGTATAGGGTTTCAATTAGGGACAAAAAAAATTTATATCTTAAGATGAACGTATCCTTAAACGTTTTCAATGAACTGTCAACGTCAAAACATTAGTTAAAGTCAAGATTTTCATCATGGTAAAATTCACGAACGGGCAACGTTTGGAAATTATAAAAATTACTACCAAAGTTCTGAGTCGGTAGTCGCTACTTTAAGAGCGTTTTCTCCAATATTCGGCCGTAATAATCGTCCCACCCAACAGGCTTTGCGTGCTATAGTGGATTTTCATAGTGGACGTTCCGTTGTCTAAAAGACGCCGTACTGCTCAAAGCGAAGGAAATATCGCAGCCGTAAATGCATCGATTCAACATGAGCCAAATCAGTTGATTCCACGTCGTTCTCAAGAATTGGAGATCGCTCAAACGACACTGTGACGTATTTCACGAAAAGATCTTGGCCTACATGGTTATAAGATCAAATTGACTCCAGAAGTAAAGCCACTTGATCATTTGAAATGCCGTAACTTCTCCAATTGGGCTCTGGCAAAGCTTGAAAAAAAATGATGAATTTAATCAAAAAATCATATTCGGCGCTGAAGCTCATTTTTAGCTCAATGGCTTTGTTAATAAGCAAAATATGCATTATTGGTCAGCAAGAAACCCACATGTGCTTCTTGAGACACCGTTGTATCCGCAAAAAATTACTTTTTAGTGCGATTTTCATGCCGGAAGTGTGATTTTTCGGGGATTAAAATGACCGCCAGGTTACCGTCAATGGAAAGCGCTCTCGTGTTATGTTGGAAGACTATTTGTGACCAGAATTGCATGAACCTGATATCAGCGATATTTGGTTTCAACAAAAAGGTGCCACTAGCCACACAGTACGCCTCATAATTGAAAATATCGCACAGCCGAAACTACTTCACTTATTCTGTTTTTGAAAATAAAAATGTCTTCTTATTACGAAAATATCGATTACAAAATAAACTTAACACAGCATTGCAAAGAGAAACTAGGTCATTCATACATACAGTTTCACTTCAATCAAAGACTTTTTGTTTTTTGTTGCAAATTCATAAATATTGTGCCATGATCAATTCATTTCAATTTGTATCACAAGAAGTTTTAGTTCTAAAATGTTCAAATTTGCAATGTTAATACGAGAACTTTTTTTTAGACAATAAAAATTCTCTCAAACGAACTCGAAATACAGGTAGGGTTGCCAGCTTGCATTTAATATGGAAGACAGAGAATTCTTCGCAATAGAAATTCCATTTCGAAACTTGTGAATTAAATTTTGAATGCTTCTATATTTTGTTTTTCCTCCCATCTAAGTTAACACCTGATTTGAAAAGCTTTTATCATATATGATATTAAAAATATTGTTCAGGCTTATCTCCATGTATGACAACATCCTCTTCATCATCTTCACAATATAACCTTATTTCATGACATTGAGCAGGACGCAGCGTCAGAGTTTTCTCATTAGAGTTCAACAGTTTCTAAAAAATGGTGAGATGAATATTTAAATTCGTTTTTACAAGCCTTGAAAACAAAAATTGCACACAATCGAGATGCTGAGCCATGTGGGTTTTTTCATGACATTGCGAAGAATGTCAGATCTCCCTACAAAAACAATGAAATTTTCTTTTAAAAATTCATTTCATTCTGCAATCAATTTATAAAGCTAAAGTATCGAATATAACTATGTTATAAATTAATACATATATCCCAAAATATAATTAATTTCCGGTTATCATAACTATTATTAAACATATATCTTTCATCATAATCGATGAAAAGGTCTACACCAGCCCACCTATCATATGTTCACATGCTCCTAGATCAACGCACTTCTCATCGCGAAACCAAAAAAAAAGAAGACATCATCTCCCACGCACAACACTTTATATCGCACAGGTGGCACTTACGCCACGCACGTTTACTGTAAAACATTAAATTTAGCTGTTGTGCGCGCGCATCTAGATCCACTTATAAAACCATGTATCCAAAACAACAACAAAAAGCCGTAAAAAGCTCAAGAATTATCCTCTCAAAGAAATACTTTTACATTTGCATGATGCCAAAATCTGCGTCATGCTGTTTTAGTTATGATCCAACTACGAAAACGATCCGAACATCTTCCGTATGAGTTTCTACCGTTAATTAATCCGCCCGGTAGCGCGAATAAAAGAACAAACCATTGTCATCCAGGTTGAAGCTCTTTGATGAATTTGTGAATGTGATAACGCCGCGGTGATTATGTGTTCAATAATATGATAAGATTCTGCACTCGTGGTCAGGCTGTGAGTTGATTTCAGTGCATAAACAAACGAACATTTAGTGGTTTACTCACATGTTAGTGGTTTACATACCTCGTTAGTACTTGAAGATTCGATGCACAAAACAATATGCTCGTAAATTGCGTCAAAATTTTGACGCTAATGATGAAACGATGAGTTTCAAGTCTAAAAATAAGATAACGCTGAATGTGTAATCAGTTTCATGTGTTTCAGCGTAAGATTTTGATTTTTGAAGGATATACGCGTATAAGTTTTGTTTTGTTTCGTATCTTTAATACGTAGCCATGATACAGAATGGATAAAACAATCTTAAAAACAATACACGTCTGATGAATAAGCAGCACAAACATTCACGCTTATTTATTTGTTTTATCTCACATGAATAATAGCATTTAGGTTGTGTGTAGACAAAGCATTTAATTAATTTGTATCTTCATCTTTTTCCGTTTCATTATAGCTTGGCAGTTTTAAATTAAACATCATCATCCATTCACATTAAAACGTAATGTTACAAAACATGCATCGACTCTCATGTGGGAGATAGCAAGAAGAAGACGAAGAAAAGATACTTAGGATTTCATCTTAGAATTTAGTTAGAAAAAGAAAAATTGAAAACTCACACGAATAGTTCAAATACCGCAATAAGTTTCATTGAAATGATGGATCCTTTAGACTACAATGGAATGTTTGGAAACACAGATGCCCCAACATGGTTGCTGTCGCCGTTCGATCAACAAGGTGAGTATCTTTAAGATTGTTTTCTGTATCTTTTTTTTAATGAGAAAGTATTAAAAATCAAAGAATGTGTATTCAAGTGGAACTAATTAATCGAAGACATGACGGTTCAAACGCGAATTATTTTATGACCCAATCAATTAATCGTTTGTGTTATGGTGAACTCTTCGCCCACGTACATGAATGTAAACAATTTATGTATATATAAGATCTACATATAATTTATAAAAGCGTTCAAGTCTTTCCCGGACTTCCCAATCCTACCAACAGCCATCTGACCGATGAGTGGTGTTTTACAGCCGAATTTAAAAAAAATTCGGAAAATTTTCCAATCCTAAATGAATTTCCATAAATTTCTAATTCGTAGATACATACTTAAACCATTTCCTCAGAAAATATCATGCTAAGCAATGATTTCTTTCCATTTAAATGCAATTCATGGTATCACTCAAGTTTTATTTTAATTTTGATTGATTTGCTTGCTGAGTTGATTTGAATGCAAATCAGTTTATTAGGTTTTATCAATATATTTCTATAGACAATAAAAATGATTTCATAAAAGTTCGATTTGAATTAGTAGACGTTGTGTATTTCGTGGGAAGGTATTTTGAATAGATTTAGATAGTATTTACTTTCTAACCTCACTATGACGAACGATTTTAAATTGGAAAGATTCACTTAAATAAAGTTAGTAGAAGAATCAATAGAAATGTGAAGAATTAGTTAATTACTGGAAAAATTTCATGAGAATTGACGTAACGATGTAGCATCTTCTATGACTAGTTATCGTGGGTATTTTTCTATTTTTTATCTTTCGGGACGAAATTCTGATAACTCGTTAGATGATTTATCTACTCCTTAAACCCCAATAAATCATCTGTTTCAGTTAAGAATCCGTTTAAAGATCTACAAACTTACGTTTTTAAAATCTAATTCCTACATGTTATTGCACCTTTTTTTGTTGTAGAGAGGTGAATGCCCACTTACGCACGGAGGATGGGACTCCCATGCTCGCAAGAAGGCGACTGGATCACCCACTAAATACCTCCCCTGTCAACCTGAGATTGTAGCCTGGCACCGTTTGACACATTACTTCGGGCCAGGTCTCGTTTTGTTACGCCGTGAGGCGCTCTCAAGCTAGGGGATCCCTTTCCTAGCGGCAGGGGAAGAAAAAGTGCCAGACAAGCGATCCCCCAGCCCCAACGCCCCCGGCTGCTGTGTCCCTTTTATCTTTTAGACCGCCCGAGCATAATGTATCACCTGGTTCCATTTGTCAACCGATTCGAGCATCACCGCGACCATATTATCCGGGGTGAACCCTCCCGTCTCCCTGTAGAGGTCCCTTCGCAGCCTGTCCCTGTATAGAAGGCATTGTCTTCCTCTCCTCGGCAAAACTGACAATCGGGGGACCGTGACTAACCAATCTTGTGCAGGTAAGACTGAAAACACACATGCGCGCTCAAAAGCTGGGTCAGATAGAATTCTGTCTCACCATGCCTTTGATTTAGCCACGGTCCCAGATTCGAGATGAAGCGTGCAGTCCACCTTCCTTTCGTGCAATTCACCCAAGACTGCTGCCTATTGTTGAGTCATTGCGGTCTCTTCTCGCAGGCAATTGTCTCTTTCGTGTCCCCGCTTTGACGCAGGTAAATAGCGCAGTCCTCTCTAGCAAGGAAGGGACGGGTATCACGCATGCCATAACTCGCACCCCCGAATAAGAGGCTGTCGGGTATGAGGATGCAATCCTCAGTGCTCCTCCTCTCTGTCCCTGTGACAAGCATTTTCATACGTCTCTTGCTGAGAGCGTTACCCTATATTTCTGCTCCGTACAGGAGCACTGACCCTACAGCACTTCCCAAGAGAAGGCTCCTCGATGGATTGGGTCCCGCTTTTACATAACCAGTACACCCTATGCATACTGGCATGACCTGGGAGCTCGATATGATGTGTTTTCTATATACATCATCGAGGCTCTCGGGAAGAAATCTCCCTATACGACACTTACCTGCCACTCTATCCATCTAAACTACAACGGGAATTTATTTAAAGGGTTTAACTTTCTTTTAATGTTAATTTTTTTAAACATTTATATTAACACCAAATTGGTTAATTAACTAACTATCAGTATTGCTTGTAATTTTTAAAATAAAAACAACGTTGTTTCCTTAACGACGAGTATTGGGTGAAGCGCTTTGCACTTTCACCTTAACTTGTCGCACTTCACAGGTCAGCGCCAGCCTATAGAGGAAATGAACTAGACAAGCTAATGGATCGGAGTAGCCACACGGCGTGGAACTGAAAAAGGTCGATTGAGGATCGTGGCTCAACCCAACACCTCATCCCTCACCATTTCGTTGTACACTAAACAACACTTCCATCTAAAACTTCAATCGTGTAATTACTTGTACATTTAAACTGATGAATGGGTAGCAGCACGCTCCCTACTGGACTCGAACAGGACTGCTCGCCATAACTTGCCCAATAACTTTAAATATCGTCCTTTCGTGAGCTTTCAACCTCAATTCTCTTGAAAAGTCCTGCCAAGTAGCCGAGCACGTGGTCTCTCGTTCCACGAAAGCTTTTCCTCACCGCTCCGTCACGCTTGCTCGGATGGTGAATATGTGAAACTGGAGAAATCGAGCGAAGGAGTGCTTTTCGCTTAAAATTTCAGCTTTCTTACGATCTTTTGGGTCGAATAAGTGAAACTGGAGACATTGAACGAGAGAGCGTTTTAGCCTGAACTTTCAGCTTTCGCTTCAGCAAAAACTCTCTTGGAAGCATACACAAAGCTTGTCATTCACGATTTGAGGATTCGTGTGAAGCGGATTGCAGGTTAATCATTTTCAATTTACTTTTCCGCTTGCTTATTTACTTGAACGCTTGGTCATTGGATGACATGCTTCGATAACAATGGGTGTATGTGCTTGCTTGCCTAATTTCATAGGCAGTGTTTACTCGCTCGCAACTACTTCAGTGATGAAGCGTAGGTATACACGAGTATGCTGTACTTTTTTGCTCGCAACACCCCTACGTTAGCCATAAGTCGAGTCAGAACCGATAAGCCCGAAGCAGCTTTCTCAGCTCTGATTTGCTCAGAGACACTCATCTCCGAGTCTATCAGTAGCCCCAGGTACTTTACCGCTGGCTTCGATTTGGCTAGTAAATCGCCAGTACTGATCCTTCTTACTCTAGGAATTCTCTTTTTTGTCAAGATGACTACTTTAGTTAGACTGAATCCGCGAGCAGGCTTCCAGGTTCTCACTTGGTGCCTAACCTAAATTGCGCTTGTTCAACGGTGCGTCCAGTGACTAGAGCCGCAATATCATCCTCATAGCCGATCAAGCGTGACTCATCTGACATCTCCAGTTTCAGGAGCCCTTCGTAAAACACGTTCCACCCGTCTGGACCAAGGATAGATCCCTGGGCAACATTCGTGGCAACTTCCGTTCTTCGTTGACTCAATGTCGTGTTGTAAAGCAGGCTTCCGTCCATCAGGTAGTCCCTCAAAAGCCGCATGAGATATTTTGGAACTTGATAAGGGATTTTCAACGTATCCAGAATATCCACCCATCTGGCAGAGTTGAAGGCGTTCCTAACGTCGAGTGTCACCAACAGAACGATCGTTCGCTTAATGCGGCTTTGTGCCTTTTCCTTTTGGACTGCGCTCACCACCTCTGAAATCACATCAATGATGGAGTAACCCGCTCTAGACCCAAACTGCTGATGAGATAGGTCCACAGTAGCCGTCAGTGAGTCTTTGCTTGATGAGTTTTTCTAGTACTTTCCCAGCCATGTCTAACATGCAAACGGGTGGTATGTATACGGCAATCCGGGATTTCCCTTCCCCTTGATGATCGGCACGTACCGGGAAAAACCCGTCCCGCAAGTAGGCGTTGAGTATGCTGAGCAGCAAGTCAGGACAATGGTGATAGGCTAGTTGCAACACCTCATATGGAACACCATCTGGGCCTGGAACCTTCCTTATTTTTAATGAAAATACTGCCTTTTCCAGTTCTGCGTATGTGAAGAGTGGCGCTCGTTCGCTGTTTCACCGTGAACAGCGTCAAAACAGACGGGGCGGGCGAGGAAAAGTGCCCACACTACCTCATTTATCTTTTCCACTTCATGTACGCAAGGCTTTTCTAGGCCACCAAGCTTCCGTATAACTAGCTTCTAGCCAAGGCCCCACGGATCCTTGTTCACATTGTCCACTAGATCTTGCCTGCAGCGAACCTTGCTGCTGTGCATCAATTTGTGAAGGCATTTTCTGGCCGACTTATATACCGCTACCCGGTTGCATACCTCGTCAAGGTTCCGTACCCGTTGAGCTTTACGCCGAAGCTTGTGACTACACTGGGGGCTTACCATATTTTCGACGGGGCATAGAAACGTTACAAGCAGTCGTGATGATGCTCACCACGTCTTGAGCTGCCAGTTCTTCCGCCTCTTGTGAATCATCCTGCAGCAAAGCACCTGCTGTGAGCACCTCAACGAATCTCTCGACGTCCATTCTTCCGACTTCCCACCTAATTGTAGAAGGTCGAGAGCACGGGCGTCGGCAGATAACATCACGGATCTCAAGCAGAATGCATTGATGATCTCTGGCTGAGTAGTCCTCTAATAAGCTCCAATTGTGTATCCTCCATACTAAGGATTCCGAGGCAAATGTCGCGTCTGGTATGGTCCTGCACAAACAATACGATGGAACGTTGGCGTACTTCTGGCGTTTAGCATGACAAGTGCCGTTCTGGCCGCCATTTCTAGGATACGTTTCCCCTGCGGATCTGTTTGAGGCATGCCCCTTTCGACTGCTTCAGCGTTAAAGTCTCCCCCAGCGAGAACGTTGCCGTCTGCGTTCGAGACAGCGCCCTCCAAAGCATTAAGCTTGACTTGGACAGATGATATCGATTCGTTCAGCGTTAGGTACACACTAAAGAAGGTGGTCCCTGAGCACTGAACCCTCACAAAACCATCCTCCCGTCCACAGCCCTTCGCCTAGAAATCACTGTTCCAACCCCGGATGGTGGCAGTACCAGTTTCATCAGGATACTATGATGCAGAATTCTTACCGTGGTGTCGCTCACTCAGCCTCATGTCCCTCGAAAACTGGTCAAGTAGGGATTTAAGCGGTCAAACTGCGGTGTAAGTTTACCTGCAGAATGCGGGTCATCCAAGTTCTGATTTTACTTTGGCTGTGGCTTCCTGAAAAAAACCGAAATTTTCCTGATCCCAAAACGTGCCCAAGGTCCGGTCTTGGATCAGCATCCTTGCGAAGGATGCAGTGTGCCTCGTTTGCACACTTTTTTCTTTTTTGTCTGATTTCACCACATTTGTAGCATGGGAAACTTTTATCGGGTCCTTTGCATACTTGTGCGTTGTGACCATAGCCAAGGCATTTGAAGCATTGAAGAGGTGCGGCTTTTCGCCCTATTCTGCAGACGACTCACTATATTCTTACTTTGACCTTATTCAGAAATTGTTCAACGTCCTTTTCGGTCAAGTCAATTAGGGTCACGCCTTGTCCCCTATGGTTTTATGGTGTCAGACTCGCTTTGATCCTGCCGACGGTAGGGAGCTCCCTTCTGATGGCCCCTTCCACTTCCGGCACGTCCGTGACGCAGTCAATGCCTCTTATTTCGATTGTTGCCAGTGGCTCGAGCGAGGCTACGGTTGCACTTTTGCCGATGACTTTCTTTACTGCGTCGCAAAATGCTTCTTTATTGCCGGCGTCTGCTCCGAGTCCGACAAGTATATAGCCCGACCGCGTTGGTCGAACTGCTTTAATTGCAGTGTTGGTGTCTTCGGGCCTCACATTTCCCCTGACATGTTGGGGTTTTATGAGCATTGCCTGCAGCCGGGGGCTTCCTTGTGTCAGGCCTTCCTTTTTGCTAGACGTCTGTACAAATTTTATTTCCTGGCACTTTTTAAAGGAGTTTCTTCGCGGTTTTTTTGCCCCTTTTGTCAGTACTGCCTGGAGCTCCTGATCTGGCGTTCTACACCCGTCATGTGCCTTTTCCTTTCATCTTTTATCCCGATCTCCTTTGATTGGGTTAGACGACGTTCTTTTATTGATGTTTGATGATGGAGCTATCTACGCGTGCCCATAAGGCTTAGCTCTCAACGCTTCATTAACATTCTGCTCTTCTTCAGCTTTCTCGTCCTCTTGAGCCTTTAACCAGCTCCCTGAGAAGGCCCTATGGGGTCTAGGAGCTCCTCTAGTTCAAGGATCCCTTCCTTTTCACCCTTGCTGAGTTTTGATGAGTCGCATGTAGATTGTATTCGTTTTAGAATAACACCCGATTTTACTATTAACCTTCTTCTTGATGTCACTGGACGGCAATTGTACTTTGTCACCTCCTTCCTTAGGAGATCGGCTTCCGTTTCCGAGGTCAGTACTTCCCCCACATTTTCGACGGTGGTGGCGAAATGGCACAATGGTGACTTATTTGCCTGGTCACTCCGTTCTTTTCTTGCCGTGATCACTTTGTGGACTTCAGGATAGTACGTTATTATCCCGGGACTCAAGATCTTTGCTTCGGTTGCTTTGGTAGCGACCACAGCAGTAACCATCGAATACTCGATGTTCTTTTTATTTTTCCCCACCGCGTGAATGGTGTGTCCCGCAGAATTTCCCGCTCTTCCCTTTTTGGACTCTCTGGCGTTCGCATCATTTCTTTGCTGCGCCTAGACGCCACAGGAACCTTACTCAGGACAAGGCTGTCCGCTGATCTTCGTTCTTCCTCGTTCTTTATTGTCATTGTACTCGTCGTTGGTACCGCTCCTGATGCGCTGTTTACTTCGTGGCTGCTGCCGCTGGTTGCATCGTAGTTGTTGATATTTCTACTTCCTCTTTTGGATTTCTTTTAGATTTTTTAGTTGAAATTACTACAATTTGATTGGGAGCCGATGTCTCCATTCGTGTGTGTAGTCACCTTTTCGCTCTCATGGCTATCTTCAAAGAGCTGGGAGGCCATGCGAGGGTTGGCACAAGCCCTTATGGGGACAAGTGCTCAGAGCCAGGTCAGCGCCAATCGGGGATCCGTCTCAACAGAACCTACACCACCATATTCTCGGGCACTTGAGGGCGAAACTCCGCAAAGAATGCTAGCATCCAAGAGTATTCCTGTCGGCCAGCATTCCCCCTGCGAATTCGTTGGGGTAGGGTGAATTGTCATGTACTTTTCTTGCGTGACCGGTGCGAAGCTGCAATTATAGACGACGAGTAGGAATAACTCAAGTTTCGCAACGACGGGAGCAAGGGCAACATAATCGATATAAATTTTTTTGTGTGAAAATATAACGCCAGCGCAGAAAATTCGCGACGTCCGAAACGTCTTGCGATAACACGGACTCCTCGCATCCGCCTACGGTTATTTCATTCGCAAGCCCTCTGCTTGCCCTCAACGTTTATTTTCCTTTGGCGAGATGACGCAATTCATCTTTCTAAGTTGCGTTGCAAAGGGGGTTGCTGTCTCGAATTTTCATTTTTTTATTTAATATTTTTATAGCAAAAAAAAAAATTATTAATCTTTCTTTGTTTTCAAATTTACAATTAAATTTAGATCATTTGTAAGAATGTTTTTCGAGCAGTTTGCCTAGGCAACTGCTCGATTACTACAACTGACAGCACTCCTCGCGCTCACGCACTGCCAACGACAAGTCGCGGTTCAGTGGCCGAAACTAGTTCCTCACACTGCTGACGTCAGGTGGTGAGTAGTAGCAGATATCTGTCATTCCAACGCTGGCCAGCTGATTGAAATGGTGTAGGGTTAACCCTTTGAGGAACAAGATAAAACCGGAGTGGACATCCATATGTACACGTTGTCGCAACTACCCCTGCGACCGCCTACCTAACTACGTGTCTTTTTGCACCTTCCCCTGCGACCGTGATTCAATAGCTAGTTAAGAGGAACCCAATGGGTTGTCAGAAGAAAGTAAACAAACGCTTATGCACTTGTAAATATGATTTTATTGCAAATAACACTTCACAGAACAAGAAAATAGCATTATATACAAATAAAGCATTATGGCTACTTAGGATAGAAAACACTTTCGTATCGATAACCCATCATTTTCTAGGAATAACGCACATTACACTTTCAATTGAGTTCCTCGCTCCGATTTACAATGTCACTCCTTAAAATGTTGTTATCCCTAAACCAGGTGTAATATTATTTCACTACAGTCAATATGTACCTTTGGACACGTTCTCGAACCGAAAAAACGACTAAATTCCGAATCGTATCTCACGCGCCAGGTAAATTTCGCGTCCATGTTTAGTCGTCAAATTGACAATAGGACTAACGAGAGGAGAAATATTGGAAATTACTGGAAATGAAATGACAATCAGACTCAGAACGTGGTCATATCATTTCCTATGGAGTTTATATGAGCATAGTCTCTCCATTTGTTCCATTTGTAACCGATATCCGTTGTGTATCGCTACGCGGGCTATAAAAAAAGTTTCTGGCATAATATTGCCGCCAAAACAGCATATGCGTT
The DNA here is from genome assembly GCA_963969285.1 of Odontomyia ornata. Lineage (NCBI taxonomy): Eukaryota > Metazoa > Arthropoda > Insecta > Diptera > Stratiomyidae > Odontomyia > Odontomyia ornata. The sequence goes on along the minus strand of OZ017740.1, from coordinate 287,158,271 downwards.
GCGGATGAATTTTTCGTCTGCATTGGCTCATTTATCGAGTAGTGCTAAATTAATACATGATACATAACAGATCGCGTTGCATTGCCTTGCAACACGAACTTTCTTTGGTTATTTTGCGTTTAGACCATATTTCAATTGCTCATTTTGATATTCAACAAGTCGTGTATTTGAACCTGATGGGATTGGGCGAAAATAACAATAGATTAAATTGGTATACTGAGATTTATTTATAATCTAGTTAGCACAGAAAACAGTTGACACAAGGGTGAGTATTATTCGACCGAACCGAATGACATAATCAAGGCATTGACAGTAGCTCCAACTAGTGAGCTATTTAGATAACTATGACAATTTACATTGTTTGGTTTATACTTGTTCTAACACCTGCCCTTAAACTAAACAATCTGTAATCCAAGATTTGTTACACAATTAAAATGCTTATCTTTACTTAAACATTTAGTTAGGACATCTGCTGGCATATTTTCAGTAGATAAGTATTTTAACATTATAATTTTATTTTGTACAATTTGTCGTACAAAACGATGCTTAATATCAATGTGTTTACTACGGCTATGATTAACATGACTTTTACAAATGTTTTGTGCTGACTGACTGTCATTGAACAAAGTTACTGATAAATGTTTACCTAAACATTCATAAAGTAAGCTTCTTAGAAATTTAGCCTCCTTTGCTCCTTCACACAATGCCATATATTCAGCTTCGGTGCTTGATAGGACCACATTTCTTTGTTTTCGGCTTTCCCAGGACACTGCTGAATTTCCCAATTTAAATGCATAACCAGTATATGAGCGATGGGGCCAGCTGATTAGAAGCCCAATCCGCATCTACATATCCTGTAACACTCAATGAGGATTTTTCATATACTATGTTATAATTAATAGTCCCTTTTAAATATCGCATTACACGTTTAGCTGCTTTCAAGTGTGCTTCAGAATGACAATTATTAAATTGATAGAGTAGGCTTGCTGCATGCATAATATCTGGTCTAGTAGAAACGGCTATGTACATAATAAATCCCACTAGACTTCTATACTTGGAATCCATATCAGTTTGGTCTCCTTTCTCAAGCTTTATTCCACATTCCAGAGGTGTACTTACAGGCTTACAATCAGTCATATTAAATTGATTTCATACTTTCTGTACATAGTTTTTCTGATCCAATGTAATTTGATTTTGTCTTTGATTTAATCTCATTTCTAATGCATGTGTAGCTCGGCCAAGATCTTTTATTTCGAACCTTTTCATCAGTTTCTCCTTGAGCGCTTTCTTTTCTGGTGTATCTATACTTATAATTAAAATGTCATCGACATACAAAGCTGATATAATTATATATCCTGAGTTGTCTGATTTAATGTAAACACATGGCTCACTGAGTGTTTTTCTAAACTGAAGATCTGTCAAGGCATTATCTTTCTTGTCATACCATGCCTTTGAGCCTTGCTTAACCCCATATATAGCTTTGTGGAGTTTAAATACATGGTTGTTTTTACCATTTTTCTTGTATCCATTTGGCTGCTCCATGTGAACAGTCTCTTGCAAATCACCGTTTAAGAATGCTGTCTTTACATCCATTTGATCAATGTGTAAGTTTAGATTTACTGCCAGGGCAATCAATGTACGTATAGTAGAATATCGTACCACAGGTGAGTAGGTTTCCTTGTAGTCAATCCCGTATTCCTGGGTATAACCTTTTGCTATAAGGCGTGCTTTATACCGAAGTAACTGACCTTCTGGTCCTAGCTTCTTCTTGAAAACCCACTTACAGCGCACAGCCTTCTTTCCTTCAGGCAGTAATGTCAAACTCCAAGCCTCATTTTTCTCAAATGATTTATATTCATCTTCAATAGCTTCCCTCCAGCGTTCCTTTTCAAGTCCTGATAATGCTTCCTCAATTGTCTGTGGTTCTCCATCAAGAGTTGTTGCTGTCATTGCTATTACAGCAGTCACACTCTCATCAATGTCTTCATAATAACTAGAATACTGATCTTGAGTCATGTCTGGATTCCATGTGACATCATTGGGGTCATCCACAGAGCTGGAGTCAGAAACAGTTGAATTAGTTGTGATCAAGTCAGATAACTCTCTAGTAGGCGAGGGATCGACATTGTTATCATCATTTGTTCTCACAACATCTTCTATTCCATCATTAAAATTTATTTGAGAATCAGTAGTAGTGTTATTCTGATTTATTTTTAAGTCTTTATACATCATTCCTTCCAAAAAGCACGCATCTCTAGATTTAATGCATTTGGAGAGATTTTGAGGATCTATTAGCCTGTATCCTTTTTACTCATTACAATAGCCTACAAAAATGTGTAGTTTACTCTTTGCTTCTAGTTTCTTACGCTTCTCACCAGGGATCATTGCATAAGCAACACAGCTAAATATTCTCAAAATTGATAAATCAAATTTACAACCAGACCATTTTTCTTCTGGTGTGGTTCCTCTTACCGCTTTACTTGGTGATTTATACTTGATAAAGATTGCTGTATTCAAAGCTTTAGCCCAGAATCTTTGGTCCATACCTGCATCTTGTAGCATACATCGTCCGGCCTCCATACTCGTGCGATTTGCCCTTTCCGCAACTCCGTTCTGTTGTGGAGAGTAGGGTACAGTCGTCTGGTGCACGATGCCATGCTCTTGAAGGAATGTCTGGAAATGTTTATTCACATATTCACGACCATTGTCTGTTCTTATCATCTTTATTTTCAAATTAGTTTGTTTTTCTACAAAACTTTTAAAGATCTTGAATACAGACAGAACTTCATCTTTACTTTTAATAAAATAACCAAATGTCATCCTAGTATAGTCATATATAAATGTTAATAGATACTTGGCACCACTAACTGAGGAAACTGACATAGGCCCACATAAATCAGAATGTATGAGACCTAATTTCCCAGTGGCTCGACTATAGGATTGTTTTGAGAATGGTATTCTGCTCTGCTTTCTTTCAATACATGCCGCACAGGGATTAGTTTTACTATAAGTGTAATTAATTCCACTTGCTTTGCCTTGTTTCAGTAAATCCATACTTCGCTTGTTCAAGTGTCCGAGTCTCCGACGCCAAATCTCCTGTGATTGATTCGCTTCACACAAATTCATAGCTTCTGCGCGTTTCCCATCCATGGACTGGATCTGTGTCTCCACAAAAGCCACTGTTTGACATGTCGCAGCCAGCTCATGACCATTTGTTGATTGTTGACTCACTGTGTCCAGTTCATAGACACCATTCACCTTTGTAGCACTTGCAACTAGCATTTTTCCGCAATAAACATTACACTTTTCAATGTCAAAATGAACTTCAAGTCCCTTAGAAGCCATTTTGCCTATGGAAATAAGGTTTGTTGACAGTCCTGGCACAAAAATAACCTCATTTAATTTTGTAACTTGAGATTGACCTTTCAACAATAATTCCACTTCACCATGACCTTCACTATGCATTTTCTGATTATTAGCAACTGTGACTAACCGCGGAGTGTCCACAACATAATTTTTCAGTAAATTTTTGTTGTTTGTCATGTGACAAGTAGCGCCGGAGTCGACATCCCAGGCATTCGAGTCAATGTTCACAGCTAGTGCTGTCAATAATGTTCCGTTCCACGCTTGCTCACACTTTCCACTTTCACCCCGTTTATTAATATTTTTTATTGTTCGTTTTAGTTGGACAGTTTTTAACAAAGTGATTTGGTTTTTTGCAAATGAAGCACTTTGGATGTTTGTTGACACTTTTTGTGGAAGACTTGTTTGTAAACATCGCACCTTCACTCTTGTCGAAATCTCTACGTAAATTTTCTTGTAATAATTTACTTTTCACTGTTTCACTGCACAATTTAATGTTCGAATTTTCTAAAGCCATGATAAGCGGATCATAGTCTGGGGGTAAACCGCTTAGCATTAACACTGACAGAAAATCATCTTCTAATGGGGCGTTTTTGTCTCGTAATTGTTGATCCAAGTCCGTGATTCTCATGATATACGCTTCCATGTCACGAAACTGTTCCAATTTTAATCCAAATAACGTGCGTAAGAGTCCAAGACGACGACACAGCCCCCTGTCTTCATATTCTGTCTTTAGGTTGTGCCATGCCTCGTACCCAGTGGCAGAATTTCTAACGTAGGAAGAACACGAGGGTTGAACCATCAAACATATCTTTGCGAGTGCCCGTAGTAGTTTGCGGTTGTCATTGACCTTGGGAACACCCGGTGCAGATTCTTCGATGCAATCCCATAAATCTTCATGGACTAAATACTACGCATCATAAACTACAAGTTTCCATAGTTAGATATTCCACGAAGCTTTTCGAAATTGACTGTAATTCCGGAACTTGTTGCTGTTGAAGATAATGGTGCCGGCACTGGCACCTCTTCCCCACGCGACATCGCGTCTTCCTTGAATGTTGCAAGAAAAATAAAAAATAAATTTTTACGCACACTTATTTATCGCGTACCCTGGGCCCAGAACCTGATGGGATTGGGTGAAAATAACAATCGATTAAATTGGTATACTGAGACTTATTTATAATCTAGTTAACACAGAAAACCAGTTGACACAAGAGTGAGCATTATTCGACCGAACAGAATGACATAATCAAGGTATTGACAGTAGCTCCAACTAGTGAGGTATTTAGATAACTATGACAATTTAAATTGTTTGTTTTATACTTGTTTACCTGAAATTAAAAAAAAAAACTTTATAAATACCGGTACGATTCGAAATCAAATTTAGCATTATTTGGTAAAAGTCGGCTTACCTCATAAGGCAGATTTTTTCGTTTTGGCATGACTGTAGCCGTGGTGTGAGTGTTCATGGCTAACAATTGACACGCGAGGTCCGGGACTGTGTAAAATCGGTCGGTAAAGAGGTGGCACCCCTGCGCCTCGCAGTCGTCTTGCAGTTTTTGCATCAAATGCAGTATTTATTGAAGGGCAAGTCAGGACGAACCAAGGACTCTGTTGTTGGTTTGCCAAAGTAAGGCACAAACCCAGCGATGTAACCGGTCGTAGAATCTGCGATAGTGTAAACGCGGAGCCCCCATTTCGTGTGTAGTGAATAGAAAGTTCAATATTGTCCGTGAAGGACTGCAGCGATGGTCTGCTGCCTCGGCAGAAGAAGGTGTCGGTATCTGCCGAGAATGCCCTCGTCTGGAGATGCGTGAATGCGCTGGCAGGCTAGCATTGCGGTGTCGTGGGGCGGGTTCATTTCCCCAGCACGAGGACCCACTACAAAAATATTTCGCATTCACGAATTGGACTGCTGGAAATCAAGAGGCGACCGAAGTCGCAAAAAGTGTAGATAACTACACAGAGGGAATTAGAGCTTGTCATGAGAACAAGGGGAACCTGAAAAGAAAGGCAAACTTGGGGCAACCTCGTCATTACCCGACGAAGTTCATGGCCCACAAATGAAAGAGGGGCAAACGGGTGATGGTGGAGCCCCTTCGCACCCACCCAACCGGAATAAATCCATGTATATCTTGTTGAAGTGGCCAGGTATTCCTCTTCTGAGTGGAAAACTCATACAACTTGAATTGCATGAACTTTCCCATCAGAAGGGGAGTACCCCGGTGACCAATTTATGTCATAGAATTATGCGATTTGATTGCATAACTCTATGCCATAAAGAGGCACTCTGCTTGGGCCACTCAACCCACGACGTCACCTGAAACAGAAAGATTACATGGGATTAACCTGTACCCGGCGACTGGCTCATATTTTATGAGGGGAGCCTACCACCGTACCGGGTCCTATACCCGGTCAGAGGGGAAGGAAAGAAAAGACCGGTTTAGCGTTGACTTTAGCACTTCATTATATTTACGCAACAAAATTTAAATTATATAAGTCCGAAAAATTTGAAATATACATACAAAAAAAAATTAACGTAATAAGATTTAAATTACAAAAAAAAATTAACGTAATAAGATTTAAATTACAAAAAAAATTAACGTAATAAGATTTAAATTATAAAAAAAATTAACGTAATAAGATTTAAATTACAAAAAAAATTAACGTAATAAGATTTAAATTACAAAAAAAATTAACGTAATAAGATTTAAATTATAAAAAAAATTAACGTAATAAGATTTAAATTATATACGTTCTAAAAATTTGAAATATAAATACAAGAAAAAAATTTAAATTAATAAAAGGGTACTTACCCCACATGGTCCTTCGAGCGCTCGATGACAAATGCGGGGAGGTCCACTGAAACGTTCCTTAATACTTTTCTAATTCAAAATTTATTTAAGTTGTTTTCAAAAACTACGCAAAAAAGAAAAAAAATATCCTCCTTTCTCTCGGACACGCCGGGTTAGTATCAAATCCAATAAGATGCACTGGCTCTATCCTTGCACCCACACGAAACATGAACACTTCGAAATTCGAGTGTAGGAAAGTCGGAAAATCTTTTGGCGCCGATCAAAATGCACAACCGCGTGTGAAATAGGAAACGTGCTGCACAATACACGAATAAGTGAAAAAAAATTTGTTACAAAATTGCGTTTAAATAGTTTAGGTTCACGGGAAAATTAATTGGCCGAAATGCTAGGAAAGTCACAAATTTTCAATCAGTTAAAATTTAGGGCCGTGTAAATTATTGCACTGTGTCGCTGATTAATGTTTAAACACTTAATGGCAATTTCCCACGCGTAAAATCCACTTCAAAACACCGTAACTCAACTCTCAGCCCCTTATGGTTTATTCTGATCAAATGAACAAAGCCGATGTCAATCGAATAAATTGTTCAACTGTTAATTACCGCTGTTGTAGCGGAAGGATGTAGTTTTGACAGTTCCGTTCGATAGAACCTGGCGGTTAGCGTTTGACGATCGCACTGCGATTCGTATAAGCATTACTGAAATTGGGGAATAAATTCCGTATACCAGCCATGGGATTCGGTTCCCCGCGGTGTCATCAATTTTCAAAACTTCCCGAAGGTATTGCGAATTTCCCACAAACATTGAACAGGCGAGGAAGGGAAACGTTTAATTTTTGGGTTAAGGTAAATATCAACCGCAGTGGCACACTGTTATATTCAACCGTCACAAGAAATCTCGATGACAACGGTCAACACTTGTTTTATTTAGAAACAGTCAAAATTGAACTCAAATCACTTTTTATTATTCGAATCACTATCTTTGCTCTCGGGCTATTAATCAAAGTAATTTCCACGTCGCTTGCCAATATCTCATTCCGTAAAAAAGAATTTCCCGCGAACATTCAAGCACTTAAAATGATGCCCCGTTACTTGGCGACTACTCCGACGGATAACAAAATCCAAGTTATGCCCAATCTTAGGCGGAACCAAAACCCGACTCCCTTCAATGACTGCTCAACTCGCCCTCCTCGCGTCCACGCGCGTTCGCAGTTGCAACTCGACTCCCCCCATCTCTTCGCGACAGCACCAGCAACCCCAACCGGTTTCATCTCAGCTAAGGAACCTCTCAGCGCCTGACACGGTAATGAAGAGAAATCTGATCGTAAGTATTTAACTTCTTAGAGCGCTACATTTGATACAGTACCGTAATCGACGAAAAATACTTTGACACTCTTCTTCTCATGAATCTCTACTCTCTGAGCTCGAAGCCATAATCCCATATACATAGCGCAACATACTTGTTCAGGTTTATAACATGATTTATGCAATTGCAAGTCATTCGGAGGTAATTTTGTATATATATTTTCAATGTGTTGTATCAATGTATCCAACTCGTGATTATCTTTGTACACGTGAAACCAGAATTTAAAAGGATTATGAACCTCTGCAATAAAAACACCAACCCAGTTAGCATCTTCTAAACCCTCCTGTAATACTGTTTCAGTGATTTTCTCTCCATATTTCACAGCATCAAGGGGATAATCCAATTACAATACAATGTAATTTTTTCTGTAACTCATGCACAGCTTCAGTATCATCTTCCTCTACTTTTTCCGTTTGCTTCGTAGACTTTGAGCTGAGATTCAATTCAGAAAATTTCTCTTCAAGTTCTAGTAACTGCTCTTTGAAATCTTTACTTGACTTGATTTACTGCTCTGAAGTGCAGAAGGAAAATGTTGCATTCGTTTAATTTATTCCCAATTCAATATCGCGCAAGGCAGGCTCTTGCGGTACGTAAAAATGATGATTTTATTTATCGGCACTTCTAGGTCTGCGTTTTATTATTTCTCCTTTCAAATTCCTAAAACTCTTTCTTTCTTTCTTCCCAATTTATCGTTACATCAGTTTCAATTAGTATTTAACCGTATATTTACGCTCACTTCCAATTTAAACTGGTGTGTAAAAATTATTGTTTGTCTCGAGTGCATTAGAAGTTGTGTTTGAAAAAGTTCATTATAATGGACCGATATGCATTTGCTTTTTATTATTTTGGAAGCGAATAGAGTATTACCTTTCATTATGATAAATATAAAAAAAAAAACAAAATTTCAAGATAGTAGCATGAATCGAAAAAGCTCAAATTGATAGAAGTCATTACAATGATAAAAAAAATTGAGGAACAATCTTTGAAATAGAAATGTATTTAAAGCTATCACATTCTTGATCTCTTCAATTACTACATGTGGGCTTCTGAGGATTGTACATTTTGAAGACAATCCTTCACTTGAAACTGATAGTGGACTCGTCTATGGCAATGTCTTGTCCGGGTGAAAAGAATTCCCTGCATTTTTGATCTACGGGATCAACAAGATTTTTGGCTTTATGCCCTCGCGTTCGCAAATTTCGGTCCCGGGGCGGAAGGGGTGGAGCCAAGTGGAAGGCGCGATAAATCTGGAAGAACCTGCGACGTGTGAATATCGCGGTGAAAAAGTCCTGCTTATACAGACCCTCTTGGCTGTTATAATGGCAGATTGACGGTTTCTCGGTCAGGGATATGTTAATAATAACCCCTTAAAAACACTTTCAGTTCTTCCACGTTTACGTCTGTCCACCCGTACCATTGTGAATGCTGACTGTCAGGAGGACTCTTTTCAATTATGTCATGAGCAAACCGATTTGTTTCTTCCACTATTGTTTCTAATCAGCTGTCGTCGAAAAAGAGTCCAAAAAAATCGTTTGCCTTTTTGCACGCCCAGTAAACCCCACACACTGAGGTTCAAAACGGATCTTTTTAGGCTCCTCGTCAGTCCCGAAAACATCCCGCCACGTATCGGCTGCTCCTCTTAGTAGTGGATCATCTTAATTTTCCTCACTATTTTCATTTATTTCGTCGTCTGTACAATCATCCACATCTTCATCCATCCCTACATCACTATCTGAATCCAAATCCAAATCGCTTTCCGGATCCTCAGCTGGGGCGAAATCATTGCCCTCGGAGAAAGCGCCATAGTCAAACAACACAGAAAAAGCCGGTCAAATAACGACACTCCTTCATACAGTCGCGAAACGCACAAAAAAATAAATATTCGCAAGCGCGCACGTCTGTTGACTAATCGACTTCGGTGAGCCACTGAATAAGCTCCTCCAAGCCCTCCCTCCTTCCCCCATCCGCCCCGCTCCAAGCGACAGCTTCCCGCCAAGGTAGTTCACTTTTTTCCCAACAGATGGCGACTTGTCGCAGCGAAATCGCGCAACCGGTTGCCGAGTTATTAGAACAGTACTGACTATGGGCAACTAAAGTCGCCTGCGGTCTGTAAGCGACAGGTGTGCAGGGCAACTGAAGTCGCCTGCGGTCTCGAAAGGGTTAAAACGATTACAGCGCTTCGTTACAGTAGAGGTGAAATTCTGTACGACCCCTCAGCTGTCAATGGCTTGTCACTACAGCTATGTCATTCACAAGCCCTCAACGTTTATTTTCCATTGGCGAGATAACGCAATTCATCTTTCTAAGTTGCGTTGCAATAGGGGTAGCCGTCCTCGAATTTTAAATGTAAATTTAATTTTTGTATTTAATAATTTTATAGTAAACAATTTTTTTTTAAATCTTTCTTTGTTTTTAAATTTACAATTAAAATTGGATTATTTGTAAGGATGTTTTTCAAGCAGTTTGCCTAGGCGACTGTTCGATTACTACAACTGACGGTACTCCTTGCGCTCACGCACTCCCGACGTCAAGTCGCGGTTCAGTAGCCGAAACTAGTTCCTTACAGCCGACGTCAGGGGGTGAGTAGTAGCAGATATCTGTCATTCCAACACTGGCCAGCTGATTGAAATGGTGTAGGGATGACCGATGTCCTCTGGGTATCGCTACGCGGGTTATGAAAACAGTTTGTGGCATAATATTACCGCCAAAACAGTATACGCGTTGCGGATTAATTTTTCGTTTGTATTTATCGAGTAGCTCGTGAGACAAACTGCTTGATAAATACATAATGATACATAACAGATCCCGTTGCATTGCCTTAGAACACGAAGTTTCTTTACTTATTTTGAGTTTAAACCATATTTCAATTGCTCATTTTAATATTCAAACAGTCGTGTGTTTGGTCCCTTTCATCCATTGAAAAAAAAACTAAACACTGAAGTTCTTTGGTGAAGCAAACTCATTAAATTTTAGTTAACAATCGTTGAAAAAACTTCTACTGAATAAATTCTATCCCTGGGTAATTCTTAACTTTCTACAATCTTTTCACTGATTGATCTTCTCAGTTCGAACTTCTAATCCAAACATCTTAAATCTGCACTCTAAATACCTACATCCAGAGTATTCATCCGTTCTGTAAATATTCGAGCGAAACATTTGCACAAAAAACACTCATGTGTATATGAAAAGCGCAAAAACCGCAAAATTCAAGGTTAAATCTCTATTGCTCTAACATTCATTTCCAAAGATCCAGATACTTTTCTTTCATACGAATGTATACTTGCGGCTTATTTACGAGTAGAAGTATCGCAATATTTCACTGGAAATGCACCGCTTATCGATCTATACAATGTTGCTATTTCAATGTTTTCATCTGAAAGCTTATAAACAATGCACGAAAAGTATCTTTGATGCCGAGGGAGGCAGCCAAAAGCTAAGTAACGTTGGAAAACAATTAAGCGTTCAAAAAGCTTTTCTTTGGAATTATATTTTCTTACGTCTTGCCTTCCAACAGCTATGAGCTTTTATTCAAAGTTCGCAAATTCCCAGTAAAAAAAGTTGGATTGCAGTTGCCTAAGATTATGCAATTTGAATTTCCCTTCAGTGGGAAAATTGCCCCCAAAGCTTTGGTGAATCCATTAGCTAAGACAAAAACCCATTCTTTTTCATTCTTTTATTTACGATATTTTCAAATGGAAAAAATATTACATGAAATTTTTTTTTGAATATCTTAGCTAAATTTTAAAAGTAGAATAAAATAAAAAGGCATTTTATGATTGAACATTAAATCCATTAATGATTGACTTTATTTTCCAGATGCAACATATTTATCATCTTCACGGCAAATGTTGGAAACAATTGTTGAAGAGACATCCGAAGATGAAGAGATCCATCATCAGAGTTGGTCACAATTCGAAAATGTTTGGAGTGAAGAATCCGATACCGGTTCGGTAATACGAATTGAATTGCATAACGGTGAGTAGTGGCTGAGTAGTTAGTTAGCAATAATTTATTTAATTAATTTTTTCCTCCGACTTCTTGTTTTCCACTCAATTGTGTTTTTCTTTCATATTTCCGCGCCATAAGCGGCGCTATTTAATTTTGGGGTAATCCAGACCACACTCTTACGACTTACGAATATGTTAGCCGTACATTTGTGGTAAAAGATGGATAATTAAGTGGCATAAATATGAATGAAGGAAAAGAATGTTTGAGATATGAATGAATGAATAAACGGTATGTGCGTATGTTAAGACATACATATGTGGAAACTTGCACAAGAAATGTATGAATGTGAAGTCAGTTTTTCTTTCACTGGTCAGCTACGAAAACTGAAATGTTGACCGCGTGCACTGTACTCGTATGTGCACTGCAGGCGCATAATGAGTAGAAATTTTTTTCATTGGCCCAATGTAATTGCAAGATCATTGAATCTAATTGGTTTTGATGTTGCAAACTGTTGAACTGCTATTGATTAGAATATGTTTTTAGATAATGGTTGCAGCTCTTAGAGTATTATTGAGAGTGTAGCGTTGTGCTGATTATGGCTGAAAATTTTCTGCTAAGGTTTATTTTGAGCTTAGACGGCGAGTGTAATATTTTTGAAAATATTTTATTTGAATTCCGAAACCAGTTTGGCAAGACTTTTAATGATAACCAGAATGACAAAACATGTTTTGTAATTTTATGACCAATAAAACTGAACTACATCGTGAATTTCGTGATAACGATTCGCGAAGCTTTTATTTTGTATCCAATGCGAAACCATTCCAACTCAAAAAATCAAGTTGGGTTCTTGTTATTTATCTGCAGGCACAAATTGGTCCTAATGGTCTAGTGTAGATACGCGTTTCATCTTTGTTTTTGTACATTTTGTAACGACGAGTGTTGATATATCCAACACATTCCATATATTGTACTATTAGATTCTTACTAAAAACGAGGTCAACGAATGAAATGAATCACAGGTTCCATCCCAATAAACTTGTTATATTACTCGAATCGGATTGCCCTTCAAAGTTACATATTGATGTTGTGGATGGATTGCTGAAGAGGGTTTTGTCAAGACGATTGAGTAGTGCTTCATTGAAGATATTTTCAGCTGAGTGAAAGAAGATGCTGCTTCTTATTGGTGCAAAGTGTTGGCGCCGCTTATCCATCAAACCCTTAACCTTTAGAATATTTGAACGAGCTTGGAGTTATGCGGAGTTTAGAGGTTAACAAAATTATAAAATCTATAAATCTTCTTAAACCGTCTCTTCCACAATTTTAAATACTCCTGTCCCAGAATTAACGCCGAACTATTTTTAACGCGAATTATTTTGTTAGCGCGACGAATTCGCTTCAATCATATCAAAATGTATGCGCGAAACTAACAAACACTACCTTTTTCACGCGAATATATTTCTTAGAAAAAGTGGACTCGTTATCAATTCAAACTAACAACACAACCACTCGATTCAAAATGACAATACAACGAATGAATATTATCTAAATTTTATTGAGTCGTCTCACTTCGGCGATGCTTACGACAATACTACTCTTACAATCTAATTACGTCTACTTTTATATTTACAAAATATGGAAAAATTTGGTGACCAGATGTGTAATATACCCATCATCAATGGGTTTATCCTGTGTGCACGGACCGGCAGTAGTTTGGTCGTTTATTGCTCCAGCGCATGGTAACTATCCCTTGAGTTCGTGCAAGAAAGGATACGTTTGATTGCACCCGCGCATGGTAACAATTTTTATGGTGCCGGCATGGAAACGGTTAATTCTTATTATTATTTCTATTGGGTTTCCAGGGGTTTTGTTACACGCGGTTGCAACAATTACTACCACAGTACCCCCTTACCAGTGATTTGAATCACGAAATTCAAACTTGCTAGCAATCTGGGAATCGAACTCGTCTTCCTGAGCGTGTATGCCTTGATAAGGATTCGTCTGCATAATTCTTTGATGTTTGAGTTTCAGGAGCCAACTCTTCTCTCGCTTGCGATGCCATTGAGCCTAAGTGCTGTTATATTTTTATTTATATAGCCCTATTATTAGAACCATAAAAAATCTGCCAAACTTGGTCCTGGCGGCATCTAGCGCTCTAGGCAAATAGCCAACCAGAGCACCTAGATATGGGGAGACGGGTCTAGGCACTTAGCCAACCAGACCAAAACTAGGCGGAAGGCCAACTGGTTTTTAACCAATCTTTTAGCCAAAGCCAACCAACAAAAAGGTGCAAGGCCAACTAGACAGGACCAGGCGCAAGGCCAACTGATTTTCCTAATAGCTAAGTAGGCGAAGCCAACTACTCAAGCAACTACTGATAGTCACTTGAATTTTCCTAGCCCGCTTCGCTGTTTATATATGTTATTTTTGCTTGCTCAGCAAAATTGTTTTTCCCTAAATCGTGGGAAAGAATTAATTTGTACCTCACTGTTGTTGCCATTAACTTGGATATCATTACGATCAAAGTTTCTAAATGAGTTTGTTGTATTAACTGTCCCATTTTCTGTGGAAACTAGTTTGTTGTTTCCACTGTTCTATTTTCTGTGGAACCTAGGTTGTTGTATCAACTGTTCTATTTTCTGTGGAATTTAAGTTGTTGTATCAACTGTTCTATTTTCTGTAGAAACTAGTTTGTTGTTTCCACTGTTCTATTTTCTGTTATATTCGAAAAGTTATGTTGTAGTGGATCAATAATGTTCTCTAATCGTTAGAAAATTCCTATCGTAACAGTGCCACGTATATTCTTGTTGCTCAGTATCGTCATCATCGCTTATGGTTTCCTATCGATTGAGATGGTAACATTTTTGCCTCGAGCTTTTACCACGAAAGTTTTATCGGTTCTAGTTACGACTTTGAAAGGACCACTATATGACATTTGAAGCTGCTTTTTTATCGAGTAAGTGCGTATAAAAACGCGTTGCGTTGTGGTGAGATCTTTGAATATGAACGTTTTCTTTTCACCATGTCGAGTTAAGCTTGTAGGTCATATACCCTGGACATGCTCTCGGAGGATTTGGACAAAATTACTCTGCTGTATTTGGTCCTTGTTTGATTCTACGAGGAATGTAGCTGTTATTTAGTGATGAAAGGTTGGGTAACGCAGGTGCCGTGGAACGTTTGCACCGCCGCGCCATCATTTCTAGCCTGCTGGTGACTCACGCAGAGCGCGGTCCGTGGTAGCGTTTGCACCGCCGTGCCATCATTTCTAGCCTGCTGGTTAATCACGCAGAGCGTGGTCGGTCCCGCGTCTGACCGCAAACACCGTTTATCTGGAGTGCGTCTCGTTGCCATTTCTCCCAAGACAAACGGCGTTTGCGGTCAGACACGGGACCGACCGTGCTCTGCGTGATTTACCAGCAGGCTAGAAATGATGGCACGGCGGTGCGAACGCTACCGTGTAGCCATCAGTCCCACGGGACCTACGTGACCCAACCTCTCATCACTACATAGCAGCTGAATTCCTCGTAGAATCAAACAAGGAGCAAATACTGCAGAGTAATTTTGTCAAAGTCCTCCGAGAGCATATCCAGGGTATACGACCTACAAGCCTAACTTGACATGGGGAAAAGAAAACGTTCATATTCAAAGATCACGCCACAATGCAACGTGGCCAGCTCCGTCCAGTAGGCCTCCAGGTCATAGTAGACCAAGAGTTTCCACTCGCTTGTCGACAGGAAGGCATTTCCCAATGATTGAAAATGCAGTCCTAAATGTGGTCCAGTTGATGACACCTTGATCGGATTGGCCACTATTAGGGGGATCAGCAGGCAGACCAGCAGGAGCGATAAGAGTGGTGTCCTTCTGCTCCTGCAGTGAAGCCCCTTGTGATAATTGCTGGGCGTATCTGCCTGAGACTGTGCCTCGGGTCGGATTTGGATGCGCCTTGGGGCCAGCTGCTTCTGGTGTCGTGTTCTCAATCACTGGTAGCGGTGCTAGACGATGGATGGGCCTTCCAACTGTTCCAGTGCCTGTCCTCACGTCTGTGACTCTGACGAAACCGTCAGCCCCTTGATGTGTTTCTATGATTCATCCCAGGGGCCATTTCATAGTTGGTAGGTTATAGGCCTTGATGATGACGATGGTTCCCCGGGTAGCGCTTGATTGACTTTGTCGCCGCTTAGCGCGATGTTGCAGTTGGCTCAAATATTCGCGGGACCATCGTCGCCAAAACTCGTCCTTCAAATAATTTATCCGCTTCCATCGGGCATGCAGTCGACCAGTGACAGGCTCCGCCCGAGCATCCACAATGGCTGTGAGGGGTTCGCCGATGAGGAAGTGTCCTGGGGTCAACGCTGGCAGATCGTCGGGGTGATCGGACATCGCAGTTAGAGGCCTAGAGTTGAGGATGGCCTCCACCTGGACCACCAGGGTGTGCAGTTCCTCGTACGTTAGTGTGGCCGATGAAGCGCCTCGACGAAGCAGGTTCTTGGCTGATTTGGCGGCCGCCTCCCACAATCTACCAAAGTGAGGGGCGCGAGGCGGGATGAAATGAAATTGTATTCCCCGAGTGTTGCAAGAGTCGGTCACCTTGTGTTGACCCTCGGCTGAGTGAAGTGAGGAAGACAGCTCACGTAGCTGATTTTGCGCACCTACGAAATTGGTCGCATTGTCGCATTAGACGTCCTTGGAGATACCTCGTCTCCCGATAAAACGCATCAGAGCACCGATGAAAGATTCTGCGCTGAGATCGCTCACCAATTCTAGACGGACGGCCTTGGGAGTAAAACAGCAGAATATAGCGATGTATCCATTCTGAGGCCGCACACATCTGCCTCGGTAGTGTATCAGCACTGGTCCGCAGAAGTCGACGCCCGAGCGGATGAACGGGCGCTTGCACGTGAGCACCTGGTAGATTCCCCAGAATCTGATTGAACAGTAGTGGCCTTGCCTTGATACATCGCACGCATTGTCGGACAATCGCCCGTGCTAGCTGCTTCCCCCTGATAGGCCAGAAGCGTTGTTTCGTAGTAGCTAACGGCGCCTGAGCTCCGAGATGGCAATTGTTGGGATGAATATCCGTCGTCAGTAGCCTTGTAAATGGATTCGCAAAAGGCAGCAACATAGGATGCTTGGCCTCGAAGGTGAGTTGTGAAGCCTCCAGCCTCCCGCCAACGCGCAGGATTCCGTCCGAATCCAGGAAAGGAGTCAGACCCGATAGGGGGCTGCTCTTGTTAACCTGCCTCTGTAGTTGGATGTCTCGCAGGTCCTCACGAAAATCATGCTGCTGAATACATTTCACGATCACTCCGGTTGCTCTGGAGAGTTCGTGACTGGTTACTGCACGGCTGCGCACTTGAGGAGACTAGGAGCTTGTCCTGCAACGCTCCACAAAACGGAGTATAGAACCGATCACCCGTTGAAGCCTTCCAAATGAGTTGCGGTGTTGAACCTCGTACACAAAATGGTTGCTTCCACTAGCTGTTGTTATGATCGCAACCCTGACTCGCTTCCGCTCCGAATCCGGAAAACGGTTGGCCACGAAAGTGCTGTAGGATGAAGCGGTTGGGTTGACCCACGCCAATGCGACCTCTGAATCGGACCAGAGGACGTGAAAAACATCCGGCAGACTGAGTGCCCTCTTGACTCGATTCGTTAATTCTGCTCCCAGCTTGGCGGCACACAATTCCAAACGTGGCACTGTCAATACCTTGATAGTGGCCACCCTGGACTTGGCACAGAGCAGCCGAACTTTGGCTTGCCCGCTCGGGGATGTTGAGCGGACATCGATCATAGCACCATACGCCTTCTCCGAGGCGTCGCAGAAAGTATGTAGCTAAAGCTGGACTGGTTTCTCGCAGGCGGTAACGTGCCGAGGAAAACGAACCCTTCGCAATGATGGTAGCTCACTGCGAAAACGGGCCCACTATGTATGTATGTCGAGCGGCAAGGCCGTGTCACAGTCCTACTCTAATCGCCATAACGCCTCCAGGAACAATTTGGCGGTTACGATAACCGGGGCTCGGATGCCCAATGGGGCGAACATTCGGGCGATGTCTGATGCGATCGTCCGTTTCGTGAATTTGACCTCAGTGAGGTCCAAGTTAATGCCGATCTGGAAGCCGTCTGTTTTCGGGAGCCAAAATACCCCCAAAGTTTTGATGTAGTCTTCTGAAAGGCTGCTAAAGTACAACTGGACCTCCTGGTCTTCCACGCTGATTCGCTGCAAAAGATTCGGATGATTGGCACACCATTTGTGCAAATGCATCCCTGTACTGGTAAGAATCTGACGCCATTCCTCCTGTGTTTAAATTGCTTCCGTCAAGCTGTCTACCCCTGTCAGGACGTCGTCTATGTAACAATCATGCTGCAGTGCACTGCTGCCCAAGGGTACTTGATCTTGTTCGGCCTGTGTCACAAACTGCAGGCATTTGGTTGCCAAGTACGGTCCTGAGTTGATAATATCGCAAAAGCTGGGCTGGACTTGTTCTCCAAATCACCAGCTGAAATCTGCAATCGTAGTACTGACGCGCTATTTGCCGATACATCTTGGCGTGAAAACGAAGCGTGGCAGACGGAAACGGGAC
Source organism: Odontomyia ornata (assembly GCA_963969285.1). Lineage (NCBI taxonomy): Eukaryota > Metazoa > Arthropoda > Insecta > Diptera > Stratiomyidae > Odontomyia > Odontomyia ornata. The sequence continues at coordinate 287,140,201 of OZ017740.1, read as the reverse complement.
GAAATCGCAAACGAATCATCCTGAATCGTGTGTCCAGTATGTAGGGTGTCGTTCAGGGAAACGTTCGTTGATGTTTTACTGGACGCATGAAAAACCACTCTCAATTTAGTACTGCTACTACTTGGCTTTAGTACGCAGTGGTGCGACAGAAAATAATGTGATTCCTTACACGCTGACCATGTGATCTGCTCCACATGTCCCAGTCGTTCGTACTCGTCCATAAAATCGAAATACTGCAGTCTTAGATCGGGATTCTTCTCGAGTCTGTGCTCAATCGCCATGAATCTTCGTATGGCAATGTCCTGCGAGTCGCCCAGATTTTCGGGATCTTCCTTGAAAGGAAGCCGCACCAAGAACCGGCCCTTGGACTCACGTTGAGTCGTCTGGGTGAATTGCAGTTCGCAGGCCCTTTCAGTCGCTGTGAAATTGTGCTATGGATCCGGTATCTCCTCAACCTCCCAGAATCGCTTGATAGCCTGAGTCAGCTGAGTCTCTTCGGTGAGAACTCCACATCTTACTGGAAGCGTTTGAGGTGAAACTAACCTTCCGGCGACAATCCAACCGAGGAGCGTATTCTGGAGCACAGGGAGTTCAGGGCCCAAATTGATTTGCCCGACGGCAAGGACTTCGTAGAAATGCTCCGCACTCAGCAGCATATCGATTCGATCGCCAGCTTTATATTTCTAGGAATCCGCCATTCCGATGTGTCGAGATTCTGAGAAGGTTGAGGAGATATGATTTGATTTAGGACGTAGGCCTCCAACTGCGCGGCATATCCAGACACTCTGGATTTTAGGCCAAGATCCGCACCCTCAATCAGTGCGAGTTGTGGTGAAGACGTTAGACCCAGTTTCTAGATATTCCGCTCGGTTACTAAGTTGATTTGCGAGCCAGGGTCCAACACTGCTCGGCAGTCGGTCACTCTCCCATTGCTGGCAACCACCCTAACGATGGCTGTGCTCAGCAGAAGTTTTTTCCTGGATCCAGGTTGCAAGAGATTCGTCAGAGTGAGGACAGGCGGCGCAGGTGGTGGTTGATCATCATCCAGCCTCCTGAATTTGGAGCCAGGCGTTGTCGCCCTGGTCTGCTTTAAATTTCTGTCTCCCGTCATATGCAACAGGGTATTATGTTTCTTGGCGCATTACTTACAGCTTCTTGCCGCGCAGACGGAAGCCTGATGACCTTCTCGCAAGCAATTTATGCACAGCCTCCTTGAATGCTCAGCCTCTTCGCAGCGTTGTCCTGCAGAACTCCGGGCAGTAGTACAGTAGGTGATTCAGCGAGCACCTTGGGCATCGCAACGCGGCCACGGCAGCCCTGGTAACCTTCTTGTGGTTGCGGTTTGCGTCCTTAGTTGTACCGCCAAGCGCTTCGAATGCCTGGAATCGCACTTGTAGGAAATCCAGTAAACCCTTCAAAGGTGGCAGCTCGCGTGGGTTAGCCAAAGATTGCTGATAGAGGGCATGCGTTGTTGAATCCAACTTTCGCAAAGAAAGATGGTTTCTTGGATTGAAGGACCGGTAAGTAGCAAGTCATTCAAAGATTAGCCCAACTGACTCTTTTGCGACGCATTAGACAAAACTCTTAATTTCGTTGTGGTGCTGCTCTCTTTGAGTACGGCGTGATGGGTCAAATAATAGGAGGGGTTTTTATGAATGCAATCAATAATTACTAGCTCCATGTGCCCGAGTTTGAGATACTCCCTCATAAATTTGGTGTATTCGTCATACAGATTAGGATTTTGTTTGAACCGTTGCTCTAATTAACGGAATCGAATAAATGCTACTCTCTGTGTATCGCTCATATATTTCTTTGGGTTTACGTCAGCTTTAAATGATAATCGTACCTAATAAGAACCATTAGATAGTCGATGAGTATAATTTTGATAGTGTTCTTCCGCTTGCGTCTCTTCATGTATAAGAGACTGGGACAGTAGAGCTTCCTCCTGCTCCCGAAATCGCCGTAAAGATTCATCCAGAGCGCTTTATGACAGCATAACTTGTACCTGCCTTTTTCCAAGTAATTGTCCGATAGGACCAAAAATCACCCATCCCAGTTTTGTGTGTTGAGCTGATGGATTACCTGGCAAGAATCCAGGGAACAGAGTCTTGCTGTAAATATACGCTCCAATTAGCAAATCATCTTTGACGGTACGTAGTGTTTAGGGTCCGCTATATCCTTCGACTTGAGACCTTCAGAAAGGTGTTTGGATGACTGCGTAGCAGGTAGCGGAGTTGTTATGTTGTTTAAAATTAGCGGACTGAATACTTATTTTTCCTCCATACCGTTTCGTCCTTTTATATGGGCTACAATTGTCATCTCATGTGCCCCACCAACAACACCAATTAAAAATTTCGCCTGCTTCCGTGACGCATTAAATGTTCTCATAGCTGCTTTACTAATCAGTGATCGCTGAGCACCCGTATCTGATAATGCTCGAAGTGTAATAGTCTCAGCCTTTGGTGACTCAACGTCAGAAAACGCACTGACTTGTACTAGCGCAGTCACCAATGTACTGGCTGAGCTGTAAAGAGGTATTGTGTCATTCACTACATACCTTGCAACCGTACTTCGATGTACATTGTTTTGCTCCGCGTTGTTTGCTCAAACAATTGAAGCATAGTCGCTTTGAGTTGACTAGCTCCCGTTGTGTCTGAACAGTAGTCTGTTTAAACTTTGTGCAGTTGAACAATCGATGATTCTCATTGGACATTGTGGGTCAGTATGCACTGAACTAACCGTGATTGCTGATCGTTTAGTGGGCTGTTTCGCAACTGAAGACAACGTGATGAATCGATTCTTGAGAAAGTTTAAGACTTCTCGCAATTATGGCACTGCTTTTGAATGGCCGATTTGCCTCTGCCAGTCTTTCCTTGTCTCATAATCAAACTTCTGGTTGCGGATGATTGTAGCTATTAAGTCGATTGCGTTGACCTTTAGCGTGGAAAGTGTAGTCACCAGCTGGTTGGTTATGTGAACCAAACGTTTCAGTTGACCAACATCATCCTTGTTGCACCGGTGCAGCTCCCAAAACCGTTGCACCATTTCGATCGAGATCGCTCTATTATTGTCGTACTGCCTTCTTGTAATTTTCGATCAGCCGCTGAATAGCCTTTATCTGCAAATCTTGTCCAGTCTTTTCCGACATCTTGGGTTGATTCTCTTTGATTCCTAATTTGGGTTAATGATATCCGGCTCGAAGGACCAGTGTTCTGGTTATTGGAATTCGATGAAGCGATTGAAGGTTAACACTGAGTATTGCTGCTTGGCAATGACTGTTTTATTGTTACCTATTTACGGCTTTTATAATTATAAATTTTTGCTTACAATACAATGTGCAGTAGTCAATGTCCCGAACATTTGTGCTTTTCGTGCAATTACAATTTATTTGAAATATGCTATTCTTCCAAGAAGGGTAATAAACTTTACAGAGCAATTTTAATACGAATGTGTTGATACAACAATATTGATTTTGAAACAAAAATATGCAATTGATGCGAATTTAGGTACTAATGAACTTTCAATGAAATCTGTGATAAGACCTGTGTTATGCTATGGGTGTGACACATGGACCCTAGCATAAGCATCCGCAAATATATTGAACACCTTTGAGCGACGGGTTCTGAAGCGAATAATCGGAGCGAAGTTTGACGGGGACCAATGGCGAATTCGATACAACCATGTGCTGTATGAAATTTGATGAGCCGGAGATCTCAACGATTATAAGACTGCGCAATCTGCAATGGGCTGGCTGCATGAATCGTATGGACGAGCGAAGGATACCCAAAAAGGTATTTGTCGGGAGAACTGAAGGCCGAGGACCAGTGAGAAAGCGAAGGAAACGCTGGTCTGACTCGGTCGACGAAGACAGTTCATCGCTGCTCGGATTTCGAAATTGGAGGACGCGGTCAATGGACCGAGACAGTTGGAGGCGCTGTTTGCATGAAGCGCAGGCCCGAAAGGGCCTGTGGTGCTAAGAAGAAGAAGAACTTTCAATGAATGCGTGAATGTGTTACGTATGCAGATTGAAATTGATTGCTTGGTTGTCTCGAGGATTAATTGAATTTATGAGAAAGTAATGTAAAATATTTAATTGCGCAAACACTTGTTACTCTGCTAATACTCCTAATTCGTAACTCATTGAAGAAAAGATGCCAAACATACCTTCAGAATAAGCAGAAGACTATCCCGGAATTGCTATATCACTCAGAGATAGATTCAATAGCATAATTACTCGCGCCCGCCCAACATGTTCATTTTCTGAACAAAATGCAGCAAAGCAAATTACATACGTCAAAATTCCTCTTATTAACTTAAAATACAAGCCAGCAAAACTCTGCATTTTAATCGATTTTATTGTTTTTATAAAACACAACGTAGCATATTGCCTATGGTTCAATATTTTCAATTTATGTAAATGCTACCCTGCAATTTATTCACCTTAATTGCTTGCTGATCATGAAGGGTAGTCCAACCAAAACACACGATGTTAATTGTATATAAAACAAAAAGTTTTCAGAGAATTATGTTAATATTTTTATTATAATATAAAGATCTATGGCAATTATATTTATATCAAAATATCGCCCAAATGCGCGTCGTGGCTAAGGTGGCACACTTCTATCCGATGGTCCATATGGACTCTGAGACATAATTGAGGTTCAACGTCGTTAATGCGCTGAATTATCTCATCCTTGAGCTCTTGAATTGTTCTTGGCTTATTGACGTACACTTTTTCTTTTGAATATACCCAGAGAAAGATGTCCAACGGTGTCAAATCACCAATTAACATCGCCACACGTGAGATAACACGGCCGTTGAATTTCTCGCGCAAAAGAGGCATTGTTTCGTTGGCTTTGTGGCAAGTGACACTATCTTGTTAGAACCACATATTGTCCAGATCCATAAGAAGTCTGTTATCATCTCGCACAAGAAGTCCGTTATCATCTCGCAAAAGCGAACACCATTCACGAGTCGAGGTTGACGGCTCTTTTGCCATACTATCGCGAACAACAGCAATGTTTTCTGCAGAATGAACTGAGCGAGCATGCACAAGTGATTTCACATTTCCTACAGACCAGGTTTGTTCAAATTTGCGCACAATTCTACCGATTATGGAAACATTTGGTCGATTATGCTGACCAAAAAAATCACGAATTGTACGAAATGCATTTTGATTTGAACACCCATTTTCGTAAAAGGCTTCAACAACCTTAACGCGCTGCTAAATGTGTACCTTTTCATGGTTGAATTTTTAAAACACTGTAACAAAGAAATGTCAAATTAAGTTGGGCGAAAAACTTGACGTTAAGGTGTGACTCACAATTAACATCGTGCATTATGGTTGGACCATCCTTTAGTTCAACATTTTCAATTTAAAAGCCAGCTTGCATAATTCTGCGATCAATAAAATTTCCCATTTACGATAACTGCTGGCTTGCACATTTTATTTTAATGAACTTGCCTTCGATTGAAATAATTTATTTTTGTTGATTGTAAAAATTTTTTACAAAAACACTGTGATAAATTAATAAAGATCACTTCTGTCGTATCGACAACCATAACAAATCGAGTGTTTTTATTTCCTCCCAGTTTCCTAGTCTACCCTAATTCGATATATTCTACAACCATTCCGTATATCGAATCATCCCCAAAACTCCTCAATAACAGCTGGTGTGGCAGGTTTTTTGAGGAAAAATCCTTCAATACAAGACCTTCTGGTAGGAGCACTCTCCTTCCAATACTATTTCAGTCTGCAGGATTCATTTCTGCACCGAAACAGACGCCTTAATTGACCTTTGAAAAATGTACAGATCTCAACTCTTTCCGTGAGTTATACAAGGTTTTCTTATAAGAAGAGTTATTTTTTATTAAAAGAAAAATGCCATATTTTAATATAAATGATCGGATGTTTATTTCATTATAAAGAGGAAGGTGTGCCATTAATAGTGGAAAATAACATCAGGCAAATGACCGCCACGACCATGCTTACAGGACCATGTCTTTTTCATGAAATTTTCCATAACCAAATCGCGAAATGGCTGCCCTACGTCCTCGATAGCCTCACGAATCCAATCTTTGAGGTCTCTTTCACGTGGCCCCAAAGGAAGAACTCGCAAGGTGTTAAATTACAAGATCTCGGTGGCCAATTGTGATCACCTCTTCGAGAGATAACACGGTCCGGAAACTTTTCCCGTAAAAGATCAATGGTTTCGTTGCTAGTGTGCCACGTAGCGCTGTCTTTACTTATTTATTTATTTATTTATTTAAATTCCATTCAACAGATAAAACATAATCCAATTACAAAATGGAACAAAACGAACAGAAAAGAAAATTAATGAAAATTAGAATTAAGTGTTAAAGTTAATATAAAAAAAGAAATTCAATGGTACTAACAACAATAAATATGCGTGTAAAATTAAATTAAAGCACACAAAAAAAGAAAATAAAGTCTAATATTTACTCCAGTTGAGTTTTATGAATCAGGCTTCTTAACCTCAATTTAAAAACTAGGTATGAGTCGGAAAAAGGACCAAGCTCAAGCTTGTTGAAAGTAAACGCTGTCCAGATCAATACCATCCAATCCCGGCCATGAAAAATCATTAATCATCTCTTGATAGCGCAATCCATTGACCGTTACTGTTGCTGCATCCTCATTTTCGAAAAAGTAAGGTCCAATGACTCCGTCGGACCATAAACCGAACCAAACAGTCACACGTTGAGGATAGAGAGGCTTTTCAACAATAACTCTTGGGTTTTCCAAGCCCCAGATGCGACAATTTTGCTTGTTGACGAAGCCACTAAGGTGTAAATGGGCCTCATCACTCAAGATGATTTTTCGATAGAATTCCGGATCACTTTCATGCATCTCAAGGACCCAATCAGCAAAGACACGACGTTGTTGACGATCGACCGGCTTGAGTTCTTGTGTTAACTGAACTTTATAAGCCTTAAGACCCAAGTCTTTATGCAAAATACGGTGTAATGACGTTTGTGGAATGCCTAATTCCAAAGAACGACGAGGAATGGACAAACCTGGGTTTTTTTCAACACTTTCGGCTGCAGCAGCAATAATCTCGACTGCTCTTGAGTCACGTGCACGGGTTTGATTCTTCACATCACTAAGTTGTCCCAACAGCTCGTATTTTTCCACCAATTTCTGTATTGCGGTCTCTCCCAAATTTTCACCATTTTGATAGTGAATTTTAATAATTTCAATGGTTTGTTGAAGCGTGGATCGTTCCATTTTTATTAAATGGCGTAGTTTCTGCTTACCAAATGTCAATAAATGCCAGCTTCAAAAGTGACATCTACCGAAATAGCGGGCTATTCAAAATAACACCTCTTATTGGAAAACCCTTTATATAGCTACTGATATAAGGTTATCCATTTTACGCTTGGGAAAGTAAAGCTAAAGAAAACACATAAAATATTCAAATGGAAACAAAATTTTTTGTCCAATACACAGATTGCACCTTGCCATTATACGTGAAATACAACATCATTCAAATATCCTCCACAGGACCTCTTACAGGCCTCAACCCTTTTGAGGTCATTTTCAATGACTTTTCGGCACATTTCCGGCAATATCTCGGCCATAACTTCACGAATATTGGATTTAAATTGCTCAAGATTTTGAGGATTGTTCGCGTAAACACGATCTTTCGCATAGCCCCATAAAAAGAAATCCAAAGGTGTTAGGTCGTAGGATCTTGCGGGCCAATTGACATCACTCAATCTCGAAATTACGCGTCCTGGAAATTTCTCTTGCAAAAGTGCTCGATTAGCCTGTGTTGTGTGGCTTTTGGCTCCGTCCTGTTGGAACCACATGTTCTCCAGATCATAATCTTTAATTTCTCTCCAAAAATAATCGGTTAACATCCGTCCATGGCGGTCAGAATTGAATGTAAAAGCTCTTCCTTGATCGTTTTCAATAAAATACGGGCCAATAAAACCACCAGACCATTATGCACACCAAACTGTCACTTTTTCCGGATGCGTTACATCCAAACTTGGACACGTCCCGAAAATATTCCGATGCACCAAGCTAACGAAGGATAATCTTTCGGATCAAATTATTGGATCCTTCAAGCTAACGGTACCTGCAGAGCTTTCGGATATACTCAAACCTGAGTTCTGGCCAAAAGGAACGCTTGTAAAAACATTCAGCAAACGACCTAGACCTCGTAGCTTTCGACCCAGCGAGCGGCCGCAACAGTAGTAACTTCACTTCAAGCAATTGTATTCCGTGTTATTATCAAAATGTCCGTGGCTGAAGGACCAAGACAAATGAATTCCGATTATCTTCAACTGTTTTTTCAGATAAAATTATATGTTTTACAGAAACGTTGCTTACGAGTGAAATCTTAGACAATGAAATTTTACCTAATCATTTTGTCTTCCGCAAAGATCGCGATCGTGAGGCAAGCGGTAAACATGATGGCGGAGGCGTTTCGGTAGGCGTTCATAAATCTCTCAGCTGTTCACTGTGCGCTGGCCTCTTAATCTCGCCTCCTGTGGAATGTGTTACTGTGCGTGTTTGTTTTGCCCCTTACAATACTTTAGTCGTCTGTGCAGTTTATATTCCATGTAACAGTCTAACCTCAGTATATGAGCAGTTCTTTTCTGAATTGTTGAACTGCATTAACATTGATCTTCCTACGTCTTATTTCCTAGTTTGTGGCGATTTCAATCTTCGAATTTCGAATGGGATTAATCATTTTCATCAGTTCTCTCCAGTGGTAGTTTGTCCTTTGCTCTATCTTCTTTCCTTTCTCTTTCCTCATTCTCTCAGTTCAATAGTGTTCCTAATAACAACAATAAAGTTCTTGATCTAATTTTATCCAACCTTCCTTCATCTTCATTTGGCTTAATTCCTTCTGTCACACCTTATGTGAAACCAGATCTTCAGCGTCCACCTCTCTTTTCAACCCACTATGGGCATTAGTTCCTCTTGCAAAAAGCACTGCCGACTCGGTACAACTTTTTTAAGGCTAACTACTCTGAAATCGAGCAGGAAATCAATACGAAGAACTGGTACTCACTGCTTAGGAATTTAGATACCAATGAAGCACTCTGTAAATTCAATACCATTCTAGCTGAAATCATAGATAAGTATACGCCTAGCTACCGACCGAAAAAAGTCAGCGATGTTCCGTGGTTGAACTCTGACTTAGCATCTGCTCTTAAAGAGAAAGAGATCGCTCGGAAGAAGTTCCTGAAATCGCGCCTGCAAAGCGATTTAGGAGCATATAAGGAGTGTCGTAAACAAGCTAAAAAAATCGCTCATGTTGCTCAAAAAAGCTATATGGAGCACATAGAAAACTCTCTAAATGCTAACCAAACCAAGCCGTTTTGGTCCTACATCCGCTCCGTCAAAAATTCTCGAGCTATGCCCGTGCATATGCGCTATCAACACCTTTCTTCCTCCTCTCAACAAGGCTCTTGTGACCTCTTTGCTAATTATTTCTCATCTTTTTTCTCTCCCTCAACTCTCATTCCCTCTTCTAATCCTCATGCATCTTTGCCTCCCTCATTTATTACTTCTAATATCTTAACCATCACTCCATTGGAAGTGGAGTTAATCATGCATAATCTTGATGCAAACATCGGTTGTGGGCCAGATGGCATCCCGAATATCTTCGCCAAATCCTTGTCCTCTTCGCTATGTGCTCCCCCTTTCCATCATCTTCAATATCAGTCTTTACAATACCACTTTCCCCGCAGAATGGAAAAATGCTTTTATTTTTCCTATTTTTAAAGCTGGAGATATTAGTTGTGTCTCAAATTACAGACCAATCTCGCTCCTCTCGTGTTTTAGTAAGATTCTTGAGCGTGTGGTATACAACCGAGTTTATCCTTTAGTCCTTCCTCTATTAGCCAACGAACAACATGGTTTCATCAAAGGCAGATCAACTCTGACCAACCTACTGTCGTTTAACAACACAGTTGCATCAGCTTTAGATAAGCAAAAACAGGTCGATGTTATTTATACAGATTTCTCTAAAGCTTTCGATTCTGTTGATCACAATCTCCTCCTCTCGAAGCTCAGAAGCTTTCATCTTCCAGATTATATAATATCCTGGTTTTCTTCCTACGTCTCCAATCGTTCGTGTGTTGTTACTGTCAAATCCTGCCTTTTATCTCCCTTTGAGCCGAAGTCTGGTGTTCCGCAAGGCTCAATCTTGGGCGCTCTTCTGTTTTTGCTGTTCATTAATGATCTCCCATTGACCTTATCCTCCCCTTGTCTATTATATGCTGATGATCTTAAAATATTCAGAGTAATCGAAAGTTTCGAAGACTGCGACATACTGCAAAAAGATCTTTCTGCTTTAGATCTGTGGTGCAGCTCCAACTCTCTTAATCTGAATATTTCTAAGTGTCACCAAATGACTTATACGTACAAAAAGACTCCTCTGTTATTCCGCTATTCCATTCTTTGTGAGATCTTAGAAAGTGTTTCAAGTTTTAAAGATCTGAGCGTAGTGTTCGATGTTAAACTGAAATTCGAACAACACGTTATGATGGTAGTCTCAAAAGCCTCCCGCCTCGCTGGATTTATTCTAAGATCATCTAAATCCTTTCACCATGTTTCGACCTCGGTCAAACTTTTTGTTTCCCTAGTTCGAAGTATACTTGAATACTGCTCCCAAGTATGGAATCCACATAACAAATATTTGATTGATGCTGTTGAATCTGTCCAACGAAGATTCACCCGAATATTATTCTACAAATTCTCTATGGTCTATAGCCCATACAGTGAACGCGCTAGAACCCTAAATCTTCCATTTTTAGAGAAACGTAGATCCTTTCTTCATGAGTGTCTTCTTTTTAAGCTCCACAACAAACTACTTCCTGACGATCTCTGCAATCTAATATCTCCCATTAATCCTGTTCGCACAAATCGTCTCCAACTTGTTTTTAATGTTCCCTTGCATCTTGGTCCTTTGTCATAGTCATTTTTTGTTTTTAAATCTATATTAAGAGATATACTTGAATTACCTAATAATTAGTTTATCTTGATTAGCGACTTAACTTGAATTTTGAATTTATTGTGAATTACGGAATTTAACTTACTACTAATTATATAATAATACTATTTTTTATTTGCTTTCCTTCTTTTTCTGTCACATCTTATCAGTAACTGGATGTCTATGTACTCTGTTGATATTGATGTAAATAAATAAATAAATAAATAAATAAGACAAGCCCAAATGTTGAGCACGTCGAGGAATCGACGAATTCGGGTCTTCCTCCACACTTTGAGCAACGACAGCCATATTTTCAGCAGAACGAATGTTGCGATGATGCACAGGCCTTGCAATATCAATAACCGATCCAGGCTTTTCAAGTTTTCTCACTGTGTTCGAAATTGTTTGCTGTGTAGGTCGATTATGTCGACCGTAATCTGCTTGTAAAGCCCTAAATGTTGATACAGCAGAAACACCATATTTATAATAAAATTTAATAATGTTAACGCGTTCTTCGACTGTTAAACGATCCACATTTCTAAATGGCGAACCTTCAACTAAAAAAAAACACGCTTTGGATGACATTTAATTATGACAGATGTCAAATGGCAGGGTTATACTCTCCTACCATGAAATGGATAACCCTGTATTTTTCAAATCTTTGGTCATTGACACGCTAGTATTGATGCTCTGTGATTTGGATAAGGTCTGGTTATTTCCCTCTTAGAACAGACCACTTTTTTACAAAAACTGTTTTGTTTTAATAAATTAAATCAATATTTTAAACAAGTAAAAATGCTTTCGAAATTCCTTTATTAAAATTGCATCTTTTTAACTAAAACTATTTATCTTTTTTTATATTTTCAGATCAAGATTCAATATCCGAACGAGATTTCGCGTGTCCTCCGAAACGACCGCGTCGCGATGAGCTCATTATCGTCGACGAACTATCATCAACCCCACCGTCGTCACTAACATCAACCTTGCCGCCAACTAATCACATCATACGAAAATTTCCACGAAACGAAAATCTACTAATACCCGAACTTCCTACGGATAGTCCTGGCTATCGTAGTAGACGATTCGACGAATTATACTCCGATTCCGACACTCTGTCATACAATTCGCTGAGTCGTTCGTCCTCGTTGATTCAGTTTGAATCGTTAGAGCGTCAATTGCAAGGTGATCTTGCCGCCACGGCCGATTCCCAGATCGGTCATTCATCCCCATCGCTGGCCACGTACGAGAGCCGGGGCGAGAGCAAAGTGGCTGAGGGTTGTATCCGCCGATACGAGAGCTCCGATGGGCGTTTGCATCAAACGTACTATGATCTTGCCAAAATTGAGTTCAATAATGATTTGGTGTTTACGGCGAAAAGTGATTCCGAGTCCAGTGACAACAGCATCCTCTCGCACGAGGAACGGATCCTGAAGCCGCAGAGCCTGGACAGGACAGTGGTCGAGGTGAATCGTGTTTGTGCTGGAAGAAGTGCTAGTGAGCAGCGCGCGTGCTACAAGGGCAAGAACTCGGCGGAGAACTTGAGCGAGGACAGTGGCTACGGGGAGTACATCACGGCGTTGAAGATCAAGTCGAAGAGCATCCCCAACTTCCTCCGTTCCAACGAGAAATTCTACGAGGAAGATGAATTTTTCGAGAACCACAAAAGCCTTGAAATGATCTTCGACGGCTCCAGAGGCGGGAATGCCAGACACGAGGAATTGGTCGCGGATTCCCAGCGCCGCCACGATTTGATGGCGACCAAAATAGCTGCACAGCATGAAAATAATGTGGAACGTAGCTGGTATAACGGCGACGTTAAAAATAACATGTTCCGCGAACAGACAACATCGCGATCATCTTCATCGTCTCCTTCGCGATCTACGGCGTCGTCGCGGTCTTCGACCACTTCCTCCTCACCGCCACCATCGTCTCCGTCGCGCTCCTCCTCTGCGTCGTCATCGTCCTCTTCCCAACAACGTCTGTCTAGCAGTCTGCCAAACGTGCGTGCACAGTTTAATCACGATTCTGATACGATATCGTGGTCCTTTCACGATCGCGATCACGCATCCTCGCGAAACTGCCACGATCAGTACTCCCTCGAGTTCGGAGAAAGTGACGAGTGCCTTGAACAATCGCAATTGCGTGCGGTCGTCAGTGTTCCGAAAAATCTGTATCTGAACGACGTGGCCGGAAATCAGTTCGATCGAGATCCCTACCACCATAACCAAGAACAACAACAAAAGCGACCGCAAAATCGCGAGAAATTAAGGCCGAAATACGGAAATAATGACGCAGGAACGACCTGTGGTGGATTGTTGCGCGACCAAAACCAAGATATCGACGACGACGAAGATTTTGCGTGGAATTTGAAATCGTCGGGTTTCGTCCGTTCTCAAAATAGATCGTCGGGCGGTAAAAAGTATCTTGCATCCAAAAAACTGTCGGCATCGGGTGCAGGAGCCACGCCAAGCTATCTCAACGCGAGTTACAATAATTTGACCCTATTGGACTATTCCGGAAATCGAAACAGCTTTACCATGTCGGATTATAGCGGAAATTCCAAACGCAGCTCCAGGGAATTCGATTTGGGCAAGGGGAATTTCCTTCTCGATGAGATTTCTTCGCATTTTGATAAGAATTTGTCGATCCTGAGTGACCGCACGGGGGATAGTGATATGATTAGCGAATTTTTGAGAAATGAACGGAGGAAGAGCTGCGAGGAGAAGGTTGGGAATGATGATTTCGGTGGCAAGGAGAGCGGAGATAAGGCTAAAAGCGAGGACAATTTAACAACAGTTAAGATGCGTAAAGAACACAAGGAAGAGGTTAAAAGGATCGACTTTGAGGATCCTAAAATTCAGCGGAGGAACACAACCAGTCTTGAGACGTTTGATGTGAATCCGAGCAACTTGAAGACTACTTACACGGACAGTCTGGAGAGCTGCAAGTTCGACATTGACGAGCCACCTAACCTCGACCATTCCACCCCCATCAAGCGTGGCCTAGTTGCTAGCACCCCCAACCTGACCGCATGCAAAAATACTCGCGATGACCGCATCGACGAACAACTGCTCACCAGCTCGAGTGCGCACAACTCCATGGCCACAATTCCAGGCGAGAACAAGCGCCTGGGAATCCTCGTATCCGGGTCAGTGGGATCACGCAACTCCCTCGGCAAGGGTGTGAGCTTCTGCCCAATTGTGTCGGAGATCAGCTTCTGCGAGCAGTCGTCCGAAGAGGTGCCGGAGTCGAGCCAAGACAGTCTTGTACACCACCAAGAAGAACCAGATCGAACTTTATCTGCGTTTGTATCTTCTTCGTCAGCTGATCAAAGTATCTTTAGCACACAAACAGATCGCGAGCACTTTGTCGATGATTCCACGAGTGCGCCGCCTGAGCGCGTGGGTGTACAGCAAGCACCCGCTCGAGTACTGGTTGTAAATAGTGAAATTATCAACAATAGAGCCCCGAACGACGAGGGTCGCGCTCAGCAGTGCAAGTCTGCGGGCCCTGAGACTGCCACGGCCACAATCAGTAACGAGTCGAATGTTGAAGAGTGCGGACTAGTGAACGACGGTGATGGTGGCGCTCGCGAAGACGTCGAAGATCTTGAGCTTGGCTGCGATATTCCGGTAACAGTGGAGATGTTGGCTAGTGATCTGAAGAATAACCAAGTGAAAAGTGAGCCCAAGGCGAATAGTGATGATAGTGGAAATACACGTGAACGGAGCCGCAGCCCGAATAGTATTCGTGAATTAGTGGCGAAAATTAATAACAATAATAGCAGCGTAAGCAGCAATAACAATAGCAGTAAGTTAAGTAGTAACGGGAACGGTAATCAACCGCAGCTGCAGTACAATCAGAATAATTGCCGAAACGGCCAAAAAATGCCGAACGTCGAGGTGAACGCGATGAGCGGGAATACAGTGGCAGCGCCAGCCACCGGAACTGAATTATTAAGCGGGAAATTTAAACCTAAGCCGGATGAAAAGCGACACAAAAATGGGTTCCTATCGCGATTTGCTGGCGGTTTTCGGTTCTCGTTGCGACGCAAGAAGAAACCTCTTGTCGGCGACAAGAATATCAATGAGCAACAAATCAACTACCCTCAGCCACAACTGCAACTGCAACAATCGTCGCAACATAAACAGGGCCAGGTGCTATCTGCGAACGCAGGCAACAGAAATTCCAAGACATCGTCCTCAGCCAAACACACCCCCGACTATGTTTACATACCCTTGAAAGGACCTAGTCCCAATCGGCAAATAGTCTCGCACGAAACACCTGTCCACGACGCATCGAAGCCGCCATGCAACGATTCGACCGACGTCGTGGATGCATCCCCTGAACGGCATCTACCCTTCGGTGCGGGAACCAACAATATTGATAAGAACCACGTGTTGCTGGGCAAGCCGCCACTACCCAAACAACCACCACGTGTCGTAGGGGTGTGCGAAAAAGTGCGCGCAGGTCCAACGCTCCCCTCGCCCGCGCAACAGTACCAGGCCACCCTGAACATGTACAATAGTGGAGTACATAGCCCTAATGGAAGGCATGCGCAGGTTTTCCGTTCGAAATCTCAGCCAAGGGAAATCGATGAGAGGTTCCTGGACGGCGAACGGAGCTTCTACTACAATAACCACAATCAGTTAATCGCGACTATGAACGGTAACGGTTGTACTGTCCCGTACGTTACAGAAAGTGCTGACGATATCCTACCGGAAGGTATTATTGTTAGCAATGGTGGTGGTGGCGCTAAAACGGGTGGCAATGGCAAAGCAACCACCCTCCCGTTGGATGCTTCGAGCTCAGGCAAAATTGGACTGATTGAGACTAATCTCGATACACACGAAACTGTAATAACGGGCAAAACGCGAAGCTTGATGGAGCTGGGACCGCAAAATCGACACGGACTATTAGCCGGCTATCCGGGTCGCAATTTGCATCATATGCATCATCATAACCATCATCATGGCAATGGGACGAACATTATCGATGGCAACGGATCCAAACGACCACACAAAAGCATGGAGTTCCTGTTGGATAAGGAGAATCAAAAGGATGTTTTGGTAAGTTAGAATTGCACTTTATTCGTTCTCATCCTTATTGCCTAGACAAAGCAGGAACGCACCTTCAGCTACTAACTTTTTAATATGCCCGGGAATTCCAGGAAACTACTCATGCAAATGCAGAATATTTGCATTCGTTATTATCCTTGCAGAGTTTGTACATGATTTCAAATGAGTCTAATTTCCAATTAAAACTTTGCTCAGCAGCATTCGTCTCATCCTTTCTCATTAATATAACTCTTTACCCTCAAGTCAAAACACCCTTGGATCTAAAATACTTCTTTTCACAGCTGTCTTAAAAAGGACTCTACATAAGATCTATATCGTTTTCCTTTGTGCGAAATATTTTCAACCTTTAAATTATATTTGATCATTTCACTTCCTACCATTAGTCCTGCAAATTGTTATACCATATCATGTATCATACAATAATCCTTTTTCGCCCATTCACGTCAACATTTGCCGTGAGTGTACTCGTACTGTGTGCAAAAAAAAGGAGCAAGGACAGAAAACAATCTAATTAAATGGGAACTTTCCGACAACAACGTTAATTTTCGTGATTTATCTGTTATACTATAAAAATGTTGAATAGAACATTTTATGATGACGGTTGAGGTAAGGTTTCGGTTGTGAGGTCAACTTTTCGGGAAGGATTGTTTTGCCAGTGAGTGGGTCGAGGATGTCTGGGTGTTGTAATTTGAGGGTTTTTGAGAGTGAAAATTGTTTTGTTTTTCTTCTGTGTCTTTAAGATGGAACGTAAAGGATGCTTTAGTGCGTGTGGAATTTTGTGAGAATTTGCTGTAGGCATTTTGCGTAGATATGCAGAAAGGATTCGTATTGTGAATTCATGGAAATGTTTTTGATAGGCGTTTGATTTTCTCTCTTTGAAATATTTGCGGTATGCACAAGTCAATGTTAAATGAGGAATGCCGTCTGTAATTTGATAGAGAGAGTGTATTAAGTTGGATGCTGGTGCTGTATTTTCTTTTGAAAACCGTTGTTGCATGTACATTCACAGGAATGGTATTCGGAATCCCTGTAACCGACCAAATAGCAAACAATAGATCATGAAGTTGAAGAGCCAAAAGCTTGCCTGCAAGGTTAGGGCTAACCTCAAGTTCTACAAAGGGTTGAGTGTCGACCTATAAACTTAGATTTACAGAATAAAGTACCAGCAATCCAAAAATCAGAACCCCTGCAATTAGATGAACCCCTCATATCCTGTCAATTAAAATATTTTGAAAACGTTACCTTCTGAGCAGTGCTAAAGCCCAATACTGTACACCGTTTTAAATTTCCACCCTTTGAGTTTTTCTTCATTGGCCCGAGAGTCAAAATCAGGCAATGACTTCCTAAATATATACATATGCCGAACGTACACTCGGGCAGGAAAAATAGATAATCGTTTCAACGATTTCTTCTCCCTATTCGAAAGCTGAAACTGATTTTTAAATCTTTAGTGCGCAAAAAGCCGTTGCCATCGATCTTAAATGATATCCTTTTTTTGGTAGATAGATTCTTCTTTGCACTACAGCCCCTCTCGGGCCTTCGCTTCCTGCAAATAGCACCTCCAATTGTCTGGGTACTCCAATTTCGAAATCCAAGTAGCGATGAACTGTCTTCGTCGACCGAGTCAGACCAGCGTTTCCTCGGTTTCCCCACTGGTCTCGGGCCTTCAGTTCTCCCAACGAATACATTTGGGTATCCATTGTTCGTCCATATGATTTATGTGGCCAGCCCATTGCAGCTTCCGCAGTCTTATAATCCATGAGACCTCCGTTTAGCTTCGCTCCGATTATCCACCTCAGGACCCGTCGCTCAAAGGCGTTCAACATATTTGCAGATGCTTGGGTTAAGGCCATGTTTCGCACCCATAGCATAACACAGGCCTTATCACAGATTTGTATACTTGGAGCTTTGTTTTCCTGTGTATGCAGCTGGTCTCCAAGATCGTCAATACTGAATAAAATATTTTATTTGCGAGCTGTACTCTTCGGCGTATTTCGTCGCTTTCATATCCCGTTTTCATTATTTTGGCGCCTAAATACACAAATTCGCGAACATTTTCGATACTATATTCGCCAAGTGTGATATTTCGTGTACTTGAGGTACTTTTCCTCGACTGTGTCATGAGCTTTGTTTTATTTTCATTGATTTGTAGCCCTACTAGTTTTGCTTCGCTGTCGAGTTTCAGGAAGAGTTCTTTGGCAGTTGTTAATGACCGTGACAGAATGTTGATGTCGTCCGGATATGCTACTACTTGTCTCGACTTAAATAGTAATGTACCTCGCGTATCGACAGGTAGCATCCTTATGACGTACTCCAGAGTCACATTGAATAGCAATGGGGCCAGCCCATCTCCCTGTTTTAGTCCGATATTTGTGTCAAAGTCATCGGTGAGTTGGTTATTGATGCGGACTGGGAGGTTGTTGACGTCATTGTCATTTTGGTAAGACGGACTAATTTGGCTGGGATGCCAAAACCAAGTATTATTTGGTACAGTACGTTACAATCAATACTGTCGTATGCTTGCTTAAAGTCAACAAACATTTGGTGCACGTCTATGTTGAACTCCTAGCACTTTTCAAGTACCTGCTTGAATGTTAACAATTGATCTATTTTCGATCTACCTGTTCTAAAACCACCTTGATACTCCCCAATAATACTGTTGGGATATGACCCGACTTTATTTTCTAAGATTAAATATTTTATACAAAGTAGTGGCATGCCTCTATAATTTTCGCACTGTAACTTGTCACCTTTTTTTGTGGATAGGGTATATAATTGATTGGCTCCACTCTTTCGGCATATGTTCTTTTTGCCAAATGTGCTGGATGGCTTTGTGAATAG
The DNA here is from genome assembly GCA_963969285.1 of Odontomyia ornata. Taxonomy (NCBI): domain Eukaryota; kingdom Metazoa; phylum Arthropoda; class Insecta; order Diptera; family Stratiomyidae; genus Odontomyia; species Odontomyia ornata. The sequence goes on along the minus strand of OZ017740.1, from coordinate 287,121,312 downwards.
CTTGATAAACACTACTGACACCATATTTGATGAGTTCCACTGGAACCTCATCGATGCCCGGTGCTATATTATCCTTTTGGCGTTTGATTATGGAACTAACTTCAGCCAAAGTTGGTGGGCCCAATGGAGGCTTTTCGCAAACATCTATAGACTTCGATGTTCATGCGCTAGCCATTTTTTATTCTCTTCATTTTTCATCTGTCTCGAAACATCTGCATGAGCCATGTCAAAGGGATTATCCATTGTTTCTACAACCTCTTTTTTCTTTTCTTCCTGCAGCTCTCGACGAATTCTTTTGTAAATATTTCCATTCTTCGTAGAGTTTAACTAATTTATCAATGCAGTGGTCAGTTCTTTGTGCTTTTGCCAAAAAATAATAATTTTTTTGTATCGCCAATGTTGCACTTTCCCTTGCTGCCATATTTACTATTCGTAGATAAACTTGCCGATTTGAAGGTAGTTTGCTCCAACGATTTGATTGGAAATATAACCAACAAGCGTGATTTGAAAATCTTTTCTTAACTTTTTCTGTGTTGGTTTATTCTAAAAAAACTGCCATTTTCGAAGTCTCGGAAAAAATCACAAAAGTCACAATTATTTTCGCAAGCACGATGACTAATACGTTGTAATGCTGAACGTGCCAATAAAACAGTTTGATCTAGACTGTTGCAGAAACGCAATAACACAAAGAAACCTCCATCAACCATGAACGGTGTCTTTTGATATTTTCCTAGTTTTTCGGCAGTTGCCTCAAAGGCAGGGAAGGGAGAAAGCCAAAAAAGGTAGCAAAAAACCAGAAAGAGTTGCAGAAAGAGAAATCGAAGAATGAACAAAAACCTGATATCCCTCTACATGGCCTAGGACTTACCTGCTTCACCAATCTTACACCTATATACAGTCATTTCCTTCCACACATCCTTCAGACACTGAAGATGACTCAAAACAATAAAAACGCCTCTACTCGCCCAAGAAAGGAAAGCCCGATGAGTTTTCATGAAAAAAAAAAACGCCATACGGACCTTCATATGGTCGTTTTCACGAAGCGTGAACTGCATCAACCCTTATTGTTGGGTTTTTCGACAATTAATGTCGTTTTTTCTCATGTTTTTCAAAGGAAATTCATTTATATTAGCAGCAAACACTAATCAACGATATATTGACCATTCTGTTGCATGACCTTTTGTTGAAAAATTAGACATTCGAAGAAGCCTTGGTTTCTAGAAGCGAAACCCTGGTCCAACTCATTTTCAACAGTCTGATTGGAATCGTCAGTTTCACTATTCAAATGGTTTTGAAGGGAGCGAAACAAATAATAGTCTGAAAGTGCTAAATCAGGGCATTAGGGTGGATTTGTCATCAGTTCCCAACTAAACTCTATTAATTTTTGACGGGTTATCAAAGAAGTATGGGGTTATCATGGTGGAACATCATGCCTTTACGATTGGCCAGTTCAGGACGTTTTTTCTTGATTTCTTCGTTCAGTTAACGACATTAGACATTCGAATCAATATGTTAGTTTCTTGGAAGCAGCTCAAAGTAGACTGTATCCTTGTAATCCCACCACACAGAGAGCCTAACCTTCTTTTGGTGAATATTGGCATTGGATGTCGATCGGCTTATGATCGTTTTCGAGCTACGTTATCGTTTGCAATTCATTTTTCATCACCCGTAAGGATTCTTTTTAGGAATGTGTCGTTTTATTTCCGATTCAGCGAAGAGTCGCATATGTTACTATGTTTGGTGAGGTAGACTTCCTTTGATTCGTGAGGAATCTAAACATCCAGTTTGCTCACGTAGCCAAGATGTTCTTAGTGCAAATAAATTAATTCGATATGCCGAGCTTCTCTTCTATCTCTCAAGTTGTCATATGTCAGTTAGTATGGATTAACGGTATTATTTAGTCGTCACCAGCAGTGGTTGGACGACCAGTATGTGGTGCATCTTGCCCATTAGAATTTCCAGAAAGAAACCGAGGAATCCAACGCTGACACTAGAATTAAGTAAGGCAGTCCTCACCATATACTTCACACAATTTCTTTCGAGCTTGCACCGCATTTTTGCCCTTGCGAAAGCAAAACAATAAAATATGTCGATAATGCTCTCTTTGTTGTTGTCCATTTTCAGGTTTTTTTTTAACCAACTTGTTCTTTACTAATGACACTCAGTTTTTGGCTGAAGATAGTCTTAAGTCTAGTCTTTCAAATAGTCTATAAGAATATAAGCCACGCAATCACTACTACATGAAATATGCAGTTTGCGACATGAATTATTGAACAACCCAATAAATGAAGGATGCTGCCTGTAATTTAATAGGAAGAGCGTATTCAGTCAGATATTGGTGCTGTATGTTCTTTTGAAGAGGATAGTTGCATATCCATCCGCAGAAATGGTATTGGAAATCCTTGTAACTGATTTTGATTTTTAAGGATCTCATAATTTGACCATTTATTTGATTTACGTGATTAAAGCTTACGAACTTAAGAAAATATAGACAGGAGACCATGAATTTGAAGAGTTCAAAGTGTGCCTGCAAGATTAGGTCTAGCCTCAAGTTGACCCTGACGCTATGATAAACTCTATCACATTGCTATACAAACAAAGCAAAGGACCGAGACTTGACATCCTAGAAAGGGTTGAAATATATAAACAGAAAAACAGACGGTGACGCAATTTTCTCAGTACTAGACCACACTCTCCGACGAAAATGAAAACGTGATGAAACAGAACAAACGAACATCCAACAATCCAAAAAAACGTAATATCCCTCTACCTGACCGAATTCAGCACGTGACCTTATTAAGTACCTGACCTAATTTAGTACTACCTGGTTAACCCACGACTATAAAAAGGCATTCCCTTCAACACATCCTTTAGACACTGGAGATAACTCGAAAAGTAGTCGAAACACGTCTGCTCACACAACAAAACAAGCTCCGACGGCCTTTCAAGAAAAAAGAGAATTGGCCTGCGGATATCAAATAAAAAAAACAATTGACTACAAGTTTTAAAACATTAAAGTACTCAAAAACTTGATAGTCCATTAACATTTAAGCACTTTTGCATGCGCTCGAAGCAATTTTCGAAGCACTTGTCCCACTCCGATTGAGACACCTCTAAAACATGGCTTCTGAACACTTCAGCGGGCGTAAAAAAACGTTCACCACGCAATTTACGAGTATTTTTGATGCGTGAGAATAAATAGAAATCATTGTGTGCCAAATCAGGGCTGTATGGCCCATCAATTGGTTGTTCTGATCAGGCAAATAGGCGCTAGTGTGAGCTGATGTGTGAGAGCTCGCATTGTCATGATGGAGAATGATTCGTCTTCTCCAGTTCGTTTTGCGAATTTCTCCGAAAAATTCCGGCATACAAATGGCACTGTACCACTCAAAATTGACTGTCATACGTTCCCAAAGCGGAACAGTGCTCACAAACAGGTAACCATTTGCTTCGGAGTACTTCGTGTGCGAACAGCTTTTATTGGATTTGGTTCATCTTGGAACACCCACACTCGTCACTTTTTTACGGCTATCTTGCATAATAATTTCACGCACGGCATCAATGTTTTCTGGCACAACGGCCGTCTTTTGAGCGAACGACGTCCACGTTTCAATTCGTTAAGCTAGGTATAAATTGTTTGGAGGGCTAGTGCTTTGTTGCCAAAGGCCGAATGAAGCCGATCGAAACACTGTTGTTGAGATAATCCAACTCAAAAATTGTAGAAAACCATCGCACGAAAATTTTCTCCAAATTGATTTTTTCAACCCACTGAAAACAAAAATTGCGCTTGTACATCAAAAGGTTCTGAGTACGTTTTTGTTAAAAATCCCAAGCTTTCGTACGTATACGTACTAGAACATCCCTATTACAAAAACTTTTGTAGTGGCCTCCGCATCTATCAACTTAATTGTAATAAATATCGTCAAAAAACCTTTAAACGATCCTAACAGTACAATATTCCTAGCCGACATGTTGAATTTATCTTTAGTTATTTATATTAGCCTTCAAAACCTAAATTCGTCCCAGCTCGACCTGCCTCAACAAATCTAGCCAATGAGTATCTCTATTGGAATTGTTGGTCCCGTGAACCCAAATTCGGTGGATATATTATCTTCTTATCTGTTGCCTATCTATATATGTGATATATAATTGGGGCACCCTCAGAATCAAAAACATATCGATTCATGTCCAAATACACGAATGCTTCAGAAAGAATAAAGCCAGTAGTGAGACAAGCCTCAATATGCCCGTCTGTAGGGTGGAACGGATGTGAAATCGAGGGGTTTTCGCTCACAATATGAAGATATCGACCCTCGTCACTTTAGCAGTTTGATAAATTCTTTGATTTGATACACAGTGCTTCCAATCCGTCTCAGGCTTTCTGTATAAACCAGAACATGCACGAAGACATTCCCTTTCGAAAACTCTTAATATTTCCAGATCCGATATCCATATGTCAAAACTGCTCTAACCAGGTTGTAGCAACAGATAACTTTGACCTTTTGATCAATGTATCTGGAATGAAAGAATCGTCAAAGGGGCATGAATACTTTTTGTGCTTTACTGAGCATGATTTTGACATGTGCAGTATAGTACAAGTACTGACTGAGATGAACACCAAGTTATGGAACACAGGATTTATGTGGAACCCGTACCCTCCCAACCACAATGTGGAAATCCTTCCAATTACGCTTCAGGACTTGGCTGGCCCATTTCAGTAATGTCTGAAACAAGATTGTTTCACACTTCTGTGCATTGACTTTCATTCGCCAATCGTTGGTGTAGACCTGCACATCATTAAAAATGTTTGAAGACTGCTCCAAATTGTTGTATTTTTTTTATCTGCCATATAAATGATCAGATCATCAGCAAATGCCACTAATGATCGCGTTGGCTACACGTTCAAATCAAAGCGAGGAAAAGAGGACTCTTTTCCAGTGTCATATATCTTATGCGTTGGTCTGCAAGCTTTTTCAGTACCTTTAGCGAAAACGAAGTATGACTGATAGAATGGAAGCTTTTACGCTCAGACTCACTTTTTTCGGGTTTCGGAATAAACTTGACTCTGACTATCTGCCAAGGTGTGGGTATATATGCTAGTGCTATGCTTGATGCCCCTCAGGTACAGCATCAACTTGTTGGATTTAACCTTGATCATAGCAGGAACAGTATTATCAAAGCCCAGTAATTTAAATTTATCGAAAGAGTCCGACATATGTTGGATTCCTTTCAATGTAACCACTTACCTTGCTAAGTTCTAACTTCTTCTTCCCGCTCTTCCCCCTTATGGGGGCATAAGAAAGTCGTTTGAAGGTTCTTGATAGATGACTTGACTGCACCCAAAGTGGGTCTTCATCAAAACTTCCAGTGAGTTCAGATTTGGTTCCGTAAAGCTGCCATCAGGTTTTTTAATTGAGTCTGTCTTAACAGTACGGTCCTTATTGAGGGATTTGTAAAGTTTTGCAATCGCTTACATCCCCACAGTCTCCTCAAAAAACTTCATATAAGAGGCCCGTTTAGAATCTCGCACTTTCCTTATTATTCGCCTTGCGAAGTCCTGTAGTTCTACTAGTCAGCCTCTGAGTTTGTCTGCAATTAGTTTCCTGAGTAACTTTCTAGTGGATTTCCGCAGCTTTCTGTAGCTTGTGATTTCACCACGATTCAGTGAGCAGGTGGCTTCTAAACAGCAGTATAGGGTTGCGTTGAATTTCTTATAATTCTTTCAACCATATGTCTAGTTTTGAGCTTAGGTGATGTAGATAATTTCGCTTCAGTTTTCAACTCATACGTCTTAAAGTCTACTTTTCAAAAGTTCTTGAATAACTACTCCTGATCAGAAAGTATAGCGGCGTTCGAGACCTTCCAGCTTTTAGTTGCTTATGCTATCCTCGGCATGGTCAGAGGGATGTCTATCACTTCCGATCAGTTTGGAGCCTGTTTTCAAAATAATCAGTTCACTAGACGTTATAAAGTCCAATAGCTGTTTGACTCGATGATTGCAGTTACTACCATTTTAGCAAACTATTCCTTGGTCGGTTCATCTGAGCAAGATGCTTCCGCTGAAAAATAGACAATTCATTCTGTATGGAACAGTGATATTCCGCGAGATTTCAAATAATGGCCGGAAAATGCTCTCTTGCAGTCAACAACAACTGGACCCCGTTGCTCAATCCAATGCGTACAATCAATGATTTTGCGTAGCTATCACATGTCAAGGTTGATGCCTTAGAGTGAGTCTGGTCTCCTGAACCTCATGATAATCATTTGGCATCCCCGATTGTTTTGGGCTCAATGTCCTCCTCTTCCCTCTGCCTTGAGAGGACCGCAAAGACACATAAAAGGACTGCTTTTCATTCGAGTAGTCGGTCACGAGTTTCTCCACCTCTGACTCCAGGCCTAAAAACAGTAAATACCCGACCGTGAGCATGCCAAAATGATACGTAATTGATTCACAAAGCTTGAAATAGGTATTTCGTAGATTTTTTAGGTCTTGGATGCGCCATGAGTTGGTGACATGAGCTCTTACAGTTCTAGCCTAATTTTAGCGGGATCATATAAGTTGTATATCACACATCTGACTCTTTTGACAACTCGATCAATAAAGGAAATCTATCTTCTTCTTGTCGATGCTAGCGCTCTCATCATGGTTGCCAAATCTTCAACTAATTAAGTGAGTGCTGCCACAGACCCCCTTAAGAATGCTTGAACATTTAATCGAAAGTCAAAATTTCAAGATTTCAGATACACCTACTAAATTTGGTTTTTTACTCCCCCCTGAGTAAAGTTGGCCATTACGATGATGTTTCGTTGGAGGGTACGTTTTGATAGCTGGTTGCGGCGACTGATCAACAATTGATTTCTACGATATAGCCTTTACCGGAGAAGCGGACTGTGATATTGCAATACTCGCTGTTGTGGTTGACTCTCTTCCTGACAACGGTGGCATTGCTGGTCTCGTACTCTGTTCATCAGGTAGAAGTTCATCTTGCTCGTGCAGTGGAGTGTTGACCACAAACACCAGTTTGAGTCTCTCGGTAGAGATGTTTACGTGTCTACCCCCATGTCGACTGTAACTTCGGACAGTCGGCTAATGACTTTATGTAGTCCGGTGTTGGCTGACGAAGTGACTTCCTGATAGTCTGAACATCACGCAAAAACATGAGAATATGAATGGAGTTCTCGGTGAACAAATGTAGATCTTTCGCTGCGTCGATCAATTGGCACTGGCAGGATTTCTCGCATTAGCTGGCGTAGTGCTAATCCAAATGAAAGCGGGTCAAACACGTCATTACAGCCATCAACAAGGAGTTCTCTAGGAAGAGATAGTGTTGTTCCAAAAGCTTTTTCGGCCTTGCTCCCGTCCAGATCCTCCTTATAAGTGTTGCAGAGTCCTAGCAATGCGGTTGGAACTAAGCTGAGCCGGTTGTCGCTGTCTTCATGACACATGATGGATGCTTTTAACATTCTGTGCCAGCGCTCCGCTAACTCATTAGATGCTAGGTGGTATGGAGAAGTTCGCGTAATACTGCAGCCCAGTAAATTGGTCAGAGCCAAGAATAGGATGGACTCGAATTGAGAGCTTTGGTCTTTTGTGATGACTTGCGGTACTCGTGCCACCCAGTTGGTAAAGAAGGCAATTGCGATCGCCTCCGCTGTTAGCGGAATGGCTTCTTGAGATCGAGAATACCTATCGATCATGGTTAGGCTATAGCAATATCCATTCGAAGGTCTTAATGGTCCCACGATATCTAAATGAACTTGTCAGTAACAGGAAAGATTTGCAATGGATTTTTAGTGGATCTTTCCACTTTAGACCGTGTGCATGGTAGGCAAGTTCGAGGAAGGCCCATGCATCCTTCCACATCGAAGACCAAACGTACTTCTTTTGCAAGGCCTTCAACCTAGCGCGTGCTCTAGGGCGTGAACATTTGTAAAATGTTTTCAAAATACGATATCGAAGCGATTTCAGAATGAAGGGCCGGATTCGGTCAGCTGATGTATCACAGTATAGATTTCCGTGATCTTCAACTCATAGTGCTTGAAGTCTGAGTGAAGTACTGTTTTCAGTAAGCAGCTTGTGAAGTCCCATGTCAGATTTTTGTACGGTAGCTAGTTCCGCTATAGGCATAACGAAAGATTCGATTCGCGATCAAGTATCTGCTATAATGTTTTTAAAAAGCCGTCGGGCCTTGCCTTTTTAAGTGAGCAGACGGGTGTCGACTCCTTTGTTTCGTGTTAAGTGTCTCAATGTCTCAAAAGAGTCGAAACGCATCTGCTCACTTTGAAAGGCAAGGCAAGACGGATTTTCAAGAAGCAAAAGAAGATCTAGCCTGTAGACATCAAAATAACAAGATATAATTATATAATTTTCGCTTCCCTAGCAAAATGCATAATACAGATACTGAACTGTGAGATGCAGCTTAGGTATCTCACTTGACGATTTGAGGATTTCTCCGATTTCTGCGAGGATACATTTACTAAGGACATGTGATCTATTTTAATCACAAACTGACCTACTTGGAACCAGTAGTAGAAGTGTTTTACATCGCCAGCAACTCTCGATCGTACACACTATATGTACGCTTTGTGTCAGTGAGTTTTTGCTGGTAGTAAGCTTATCGCTTCCATTTATCATCAATCTTCTGCTCCAAAACCGATCCAAATGCAACGTCCGAAGTATCTGTGGCAAGTTGCAATGTCATCCCGGGTTAGAAATGTACGAATAGAGTTGCCTGAGCTAGGCTTTGCTTGCATGCCTTGAAGGCTTGTTTCCTGACCATTAGATGGCGGTTTTATCACCTTTCTTTCAATTGCACAGGTAGCTGTTTAGCGGTGCTTACAACTTAGCAGCGTCTCGGACGAAGTGTCGTTAAAAATTTAGCACTCCGAGAAATCAGCGCAAGTCCTTGACTGTTGACGGTAGTGTGTATTCAAGTATACCCTGGATTCGTAAACGTGAAGGGGAGACCCCATGTCTGTTGATGTTATGACCAAAGTACTCGATCTTTTTCGCACCGAAGAAACACTTGTCGGTGTTGATTACCATTCATTGGTTATTTTGACGATCGAGCACGATTTTTAGATGGTCCAAGTGCTGTTGTGGCGAGCAGGATGCAATCTATACCTATGTGATCCAAATAGCACACGCAGAAATCCACTCCCCGCAACACTTTTTCTATGAAGCGCTGGAGGGATTGAACAGAGTTTCTATATCCGAATGTAATTACACTGAACTCAAACAAGCCAAAGGGAGTTGTTACAGCCGTCTTTGGAACGTCAGCCCCAGCAATCAGGATTTGATGAAACGTCCGTAACAAACTCAGTTTGGAGAATATGTCTAGTACTCGTATGTGCCGCATAGAGAAACGATCCGGAAGCGTGACCGTGTTCAATCTGCGATAATTCCCGTATAACCTCCTAGAATCCTTGTTTTTAGGTACAAGCAGCAGTGTACTGACCCAAGGGCTACTAGATACGCGACAGTAACCTATGTGAAGCAAGTACTGAAATTCTTGCTTTTCAAGCTTAAATTTGGCGGGTGATAGACAGCGAGTCCTGACGTAACGATGTGGTATCACACTGAATGTTGTGAATTTTTCGCTAACGCTGTGTTTTTAATCGCCGGGTAAAACTTTAAACTTTAAATGAAATCTGGGTATGACCGACAAATTGTTCCAGGAGATGCACATTTCGTTGCTGTGCCAGCCAAGCATTTGCGTTTGAGGTCAACTAACAAACATGTTGGCTTAAAAAATCTTCGCCAAGTATAGGATTTGTGATGTCGGCGATAAGGAACAGCCATGTGTGTGATCGACGAAGATTAAATGTAATGGTTAAAGGTTTTCCAAATGCTACAAATTTGGTTCTGTTTGTCGCATATACCTTAAATTTTATTGGCCGTCATTGTTTGAATGTCGTAAATCAGATGAGAACAGATACATCTGCTCCTATGTCGATAAGGAACCTATAATTTCACTGTTGCAAACAAACAGACGATTCTGATTGGAGACGTTCATGCTCGTCTGCTCACAGAGTGCCCCTAAGACGCAACAAATGTGACGGTTTATTGGAACCAAGCCCAAGTCTCGTGAGTAGCGGATAGACTTGAAATCGCTCGGACAGGGTAAACACACTAATTAGTCTATGTGGGTTTGTTGCTGACCAATAACGCATATTTTGCTTATTAACAAAGCCATTGAATGAGAAATCAGCTTCTCGCTGAAGATTATTTTTCGATGAAACCGACTGAGAATTTAGGTAGTAATTTTTAATAATTTCCAAACGTTGCTAGTTGGTGAACTTTACATGATGAAATGTTGAATTTAACTAACGTTTTGACATTGACAGCTCATTAAAAAACGTTCATATAAATATACGAAATTGATATTTCCCTAATAGAAAACCCTATACTTGGCCGGCATTTGTTTCTTAGCCATAGGTTAGTTTCTTAAGCCGAGGGCCCAAAACTGTAGCTTTAGCGATGATTTTGGATGTTTCCAACAAACCGAATCCTTTGAGATAGTATTTTTAAGGTCTTGTCGCATTTGTTGTCATATTCCTGTTTTAGCGTTTATGTTGTTGAGGGCGTGTTGGAGACCACGAATTAAAAAAGTGATCATAGATATTGTTATGTATGCTTCACCGGACAACTCAGTTGTCAGTTCTTCCATACGTTGCTTATACATTCTTGAAGTATGGCCAAGACATCAGACAACAAAAGAGAAAGTAGACCTGACAGATTAGATATAGCTGCCGATAAAAGAGCTTCATCTCTTGTAATGTTTCCATCATTAAAAGGCACTTCTTGCTTAACGTTCAGCAACGAAAGATTCATTTGCTGCTGCATTGTCGTCAATTTGTCCGACGCTATTGTGCTGCGTTTAAAGCCACGATAGTTTTACATTTCTCGACCAACTCCTCGATGCTATAAGTTCAGAAACTTTTTCTAACACTTTAATCTGTTAGATATGAACACTTTGAGGTCGTTTTAGATTAATGAAATAAAGTTACAATTCCCTTATGGACCACAAATATTGATTTAGAATAAAAATCAAGAGTTTGATGGTAAAAACGATTTTTTATTCTACAACACACACGGATGCATTTCGGTCGGTATTGCCGACCATCTTCAGCGCTATGCGCGCATAAAGAAATATCTCTCAAAAATAAAACATGAATGAATAGCTACAATAAAAGAGGTAGAAAAAATCGTTGCGTTCGAATGATCATTCGATTCTTAAAGCATTCACTTGATGACTGAACATTCGATTATCCAAACCTCTAAATTATGACCATCTCTATTGAGAACTTTATCGAAATTTATACAACACGCGTAAACGACAACCATGGCCGAGCCTTCCAAAACGGCGGCATACGGATTTGAGTAATATCGTTGATAGTGCCAGCCTGAAGGTGCAGCATTTGTGAGTCGGTAGAGGCATCCTGGAATTTGTCCTCATTATCAAATGCGACAGCCATTTCGAGGTTAAACTACTGTGATTTTTGCGGACGATGGAGTCTGCAATGATGTGATAGTCTGATGCGACGAATATTGAGATTTCGTTAACTTGGCTCTCCCGGAAGCCAAAGTTTGGGTTACCGGGGTCACCAATGTTCATAATGGATTCGCTTATTGTTAAAACCAAAACTAACCTAGTAACAAACACTTTATTACAATAAATATTCAATTCCATCTTTCAAGAGCACATCCGAATCGTTTGACAATTTCATCAAGAAAGGAGTTTTATCTTCTTCTCGTCGGTGCTATCGCTCTCCTCGTGGTTGTCAAATCTTCAACTGATTAAGTGAGTGTTGCCAAAGACCCCCTTAAGAACTTGGAAAATGTTGTTCGATACCCAAAATTTCAAGAGGGAGTCACTTCTGATACACCTCGTTTGGTGTTTTAAGGTGTAGTTACGGAGAAAAACTGTTGTGACACACAGACTGCTGTAATACACAGGTTTTGTATGAAATTACAAAGCTCTAAAAACAATATTAAACTCAATTGAAAAGATCGCAAAGTTGAATAAAGGAATGCTAAACTGCATGAATCGTCTATCACTTATTGGATGATTTGTCAAACGCTTCTAATCCATGTCGTATTTTCTTTCTGAAAATTTTGCGATTTACTTTTCCAAACTTAATACTTCTTTCACGAAAAAATGAGCAAACGTGCAACTGTTGAAAAGGATACCGCATCGCTCCTTATGCTTACTTTAACAACTTTCATATTATCCTTGAACAACCAACATCTGGCGCCATATCCTTGGAGGAAATACGCAATAAACTATCTTATTTTGCTCCAACTGGTGCTATTGTCTGTATTAAATCCTTCGATTGTAGATTGTCCGTTTATTGTATGAACATCCTTTTCTCTTCGCTTCCCTTTCTCCAGCACACCTGTAATATCGTTCAAGTTCCTCGAGCAATGCAAGTATTGCGTCCGGATGCAATATTCCGTTGAAACTTCTGAACAATTGCAAGAACTTTGATAGAGATCTGGAGAATATTTGATGTTTAGCTTAAAGGACTTAAATTTATCGATTTTATCATCCTTACAACATTAAATGCAATACCGTTAGGTTTCCTCGAACAGGGATTATCAAATCCTATTGGATTTGCTGTTTAATTAACGTTGTGTAAGACAATATTTGCTTTCAAGGATAATTGTTTCCGAGTTGAGTGATTTTTCTTCATTTATGAATAGTAGAAAAAAAACAGGCAATAAGGATAACAAATCATGTCCGGTCATTTTTCAAAGCATTTTGATAAATGGATTGTTGATATGAGCTTTTTAGTGTGTATGTATGGAAGATGAATGATTGCAAATATCAATGATGGCTTAGATAAAGTATATTTCAAGGATATATTGATATCTATGAATAAATGGATTTTCAGTGCAATTGCTGATACTCGTGCATGGGAAATGCTTCTATTTAAAATACTATTACTAAACAAAGTAGGCCTAAGTATCACTTCTTTGTTAATTTACCACTTTGTAGTCATCAAAGAAACAAAAGCCCTTTTTATGTCACTTCTAAACAGTGACGGACATGTTACTTCCCGGTGCAGCCTTTTCTCATCCAAACACTCTGCTTCTGAAAGAATGCCATAAATAAAGTGCATCTCCTCCTCACCTTTCTTTCGCTTGCGTATTCTGGCACACATGTCGCACGCATTATGTACATACTCTGCATACATGAGTCTCGATTTATGTTATTTTAACAAAAACACTTCACAGGAAAGCATTAAAGTTAAGTTTACTAATGAAAAACACAGGAGGGAAGGGCGAGCAGGGATGAAAGTAGAAAAAAGAATAGTATACGCAATGAATAAATGAATGAGTGAAAAAATCTACGCACATTTCCCATTGACGGGAAACTGTTGGTCACGTCCTCATACACCGCTCCTCTGTTCCACGTTTTTTTTCTTCCTTCTGCACATACTCGTAGTCCATATCATACGCGCGTACACACATCAACCAACATATGTGGCAAGCATCGGTTGCACTCTACGCATTATTAAGTGCATCCGTTTCGTATCAAAAGTGAACTTGTTATCAACAATTTAGTCTAATTGGGTGGAGTGGACTCGACCAGGCTATTATTACTCGAAACTCGATGAACTGAAACGATAGGGTCCATATAGGTTGCCTATCTGTGAGAGTATGTTAACCATACTATCGAAAATAATCCACGGAATGGAGCAGACGCGATGTATGGGAAGAGGGCGATACTAATTGGAGTCTACTTATTTTTATTGACCTTCAGCACCACTTCATTCTTGACAGGGTTAGAAAGTAAGGTGGAGCTGTCACAAGGGAAAGGGAGGGAGGAAGGAGAGGCTTGAAAGTTTTTCTTTTCTTTCATTCCCTTCCTGTCTGACCTAAACCGGAAAACTTGTGCACGTAACATTGCATTAGTCTAGGCAATTTCCATTGTTCATAGAGTTCTAGTTGGGAAGGCTAATAGAATTTCCCGTGTGCAGCTTTGTTTGACGTAGTCTTTTCTGATTGAATTTGTTTCGTGTTTCAGTGCATCAAGTGGGAAATATAAATAAAATGGTAAATTATGAATGGTATTTTTGGATACTATTTTTGTCATATGTAATTCACGCTATGTCTGTTATAAGGAAAATGCAGTATTCCGAGTGCTTTTGAGTTTTGAATGCTCGCCTCTAGTGCAGAGGTTTCATAACTGTCAATAGCAATTTCTTCAGTTAATTCTTCTGGAAGGCTGCGAATACATTAAACTGACAAAGGATAGATCAAGAAAAAAAAACTATAGTCAAATTACCTAAGTTGACATTAGAACCATTAAAGCTCACTCTAAATCATGTATAGCTTGAGTCAAATCGTAAAGATCACACAAGACCAAATGCAGAAGAATGTTGAGTAAATTACAGTAGGTGGCCAAATTATTAGGGACTGTTCTGGTGAACAGTTTAATACACTTAGTAGCAATGACTCGATAAAGAAATTGGTAATATGACAATGATGTATTAACAATTCAAGGAAATTTATAATCCAAATTTTACTGATTATGCAACAATATCACCATTAATCAATTCTGTATCGTAATCAATATTACAAATAGGTATTTCATAAACATAGCTATCATTGAATACCTTCTTCTTCTTCTTTGTAGCACTACAGCCCCTTTCGGGCCTTCGCTTAGAGATCGCTAGAGTATCTCATTTTCATGACCGTATCGATTTTCGGAAGTTGGTTTGGTCAGTATCATACTCCCGTGTGCTTGCTCTGCTATGATATGATCTGATTAAATCAATACATATCACCACTGAGTGAGCACTCATAGTCTATCCGAAAAATCCCCTGAACTAAATCACGTTGCTCTCAACGAGATTTGAACCTGGGACCTTCGGCTTCTGCGTTCATACTCTAACCACTAGGCCACACAGACTATTGAATACCTATTTGTGCATATTTTCATGAACAAGTTATTCTATAGTGAAAGTGGTTCATTTACCTTAACAAAGTGCAAATTGTTACAATTGATTTTAAAGATATGAAAAACGTGCAGCATAGAATTTAAATTGTATGCATTTATGTTGCGGATCGTTCACCGGTGTTATTTTTCATAAGTTCACTGCCATGAACATTGCTGCCTCCCCGAGAATTACAGTTGATGTTCTTCATCTTCATCTTTGTAGCACTACAGTCCCTCTTGGGCCTTCGCTTCCTGCAACTATCTCGGTGGATTGACCGCGTGCTCCAATTTCGATATCCGAACAGTGATGAACTGTTTTCGTTGACCAAGTCAGACCAGCGTTTTCTCGGTTTCCCCACCGGTTCCCAGCCTTCAGCTCTCCCAACGAATACCCAAAAAGGTATCCGTTGTTCGTCCATACGATTCTTGTATCCAGCCCATTGCAGCTTCCGCAGTCTTAGAATCGTTGAAACCTCCGGGTCGTCAAAAATTGCATACAGCTCATGGCTGTATCGAATTCGCCATTGGTCCCCGTCGAACTTCGCTCCGATTATTCGCCTCAGTACCTGTCGCTCAAAGGCGTTTAATATATTTACGGATGCTTGAGTTAGGGTCCCTGTTTCACACCCATAGCATAACACAGGTCTTATCACAGGTTTGTATACTTGGAGCTTTGTATTGCTGTGTATGCAGCTGGTCTTCAAGATCGTCAAAACTGAATAAAATATTTTATTTGCGAGCTGTATTCTTCGGCGTATTTTGTCTCTTTCTAGTGAATTCGAGGATATATCAACGTCCGTAAAGGACTGCAGCCATAGTCTACTGCCTCGTCGAGTGAAGATGTTGGTGCTCGCCGAAATCGGCCCTGTCCTAGGACGCGTGAATGCGCTGGCAGGCTAGCATTGTGATGTCGTGGGGCCGGCTCCTTTCCCCAGCACAAGGGCCCACTGCAAAAAATTTCGCATTTACGAATTAAGTGATAACATGACATAGTTTGATGGTGTCGAGGCTGAGGTAACCTACTAAAGGAATAGATTGCCAAAGCAAAACGACTGACTGGGCTTGGCAAAAGCGATGAGATTCGAAAGGATCTCATGTTTACCATGTATACTTGTGGCTCTCAAATAAGAGTGGGGCATCCAGGTGGAAGTGGTGCTCCCTCACACCCCTCCATCCTGATCAAGATGCATTGTAGATGTGGCCAGATATTTTCCATTTCAATCAAAAACTCATGCAAACATAGTCCGCATGAATTTTTCCTTTAAATGAAGAACATCAACGTTTCAGATTTATGTTATAGTCTTATATGATGGAACCACATAATACTACGACATAAATAAGAAACTCAAGCGAAAGGCCACTCTACCCTGCAAGAGCACCTGTAACGCAATGAGAAGGAGGGAGCTCACCCGATGGCTAGCTCATGAGTGAAGGGGCCCGCCAACGTGCTGGGTCCCATATCCGGTCAAAGGTCCAGTGAAATAGAAATTCCGAGTTTCTGGGTTCAATTATGTATTAATTTATTTGTTTTTATTGTTATATATAAAAATTAACAGAAAAAACAAAAGCTACGCGTAATAATGTGCAAAAAAGAAGGAAATTAAGTTTCAAATAATGATGTGCAAACAACGAACTGAAATTACACCGTTATCCATATCGTGGTAGGAAAGTATAACCCTGCCAGTTAACATCTGTCAGAATTAAATGACATCCAAAGTGTTTTTTTTTTCAGTTGAAGGTTTGCCATTTAGAAATATGGATCGTTTAGCAGTCGAAGAACGCGTTAATGTTATTAAATTTTATTATACAAATGGTGATTCTGCCATATCAACATTTAGGGCTTTACGAGCCGATTACGGTCGACATAATCGACCTACACAGCAAACAATTTCGAACACAGTGAGAAAATTTGAAGAGACTGGATCGGTTATTGATATTGCAAGGCCTGTGCATCATTGCAACATTCGTTCTGCTGAAAATATCGCTGTCGTTGCGTAGAGGAAGACCCGAATTTGTCGATTCCTCGACGTGCTCATCATTTGGGCTTGTCTTACGGCTCAAGACCATACACAACGCAGAATGTATGCGAATTGGGTGATTGAACAACAAGCCATTGATAACGATTTTTCGAACAAAATTTTCTTTAGTGATGAGGCTCATTTTTCGCTCAGTGGTTACATAAATAAACAGATTTGCCACATATGGGGCTCTTAAAATCCTCAGGTGATCGCAAAAAGGCCTTTGTATCCGGAAAAAGTGACCGTTTGGTGTGCATTATTGTCTGGTGGTGTTATTGGCCCGTATTTTTTTGAAAACGATCAAGGAAGAGCCATTACAGTCAATTCTGACCGCTATGAACGGATGTTAACCGATTATTTTTGGATAGAAATTGAAGATTATGATCTGGAGAACATGTGGTTCCAACAGGACGGAGTCACAAGCCACACAACACAGGCTAATCGAGCACTTTTGCAAGAGAAATTTCCAGGACGCGTAATTTCGAGATTGAGTAATGTCAATTGGCCCGCAAGGTCCTGCGACCTAACACCTTTGGATTTCTTTTTATGGGGCTATGCGAAAAAGCGTGTTTACGCGAAGAATTCTCAAAATCTTGAGCAATTGAAAACCAATATTCGTGAAGTTATGGCCGAGATATTGCCGAAAAGTCATTGAAAATTACCTCAAAAGGATTGAGGTTTGTAAGAGGTCCCGTTGATGTTGTGTTTCAAAATTATAATTGATGATATGCAAAATAAAAGAAACCAAGAGGGTACTTACCCAGTCCTCCTCCGATGAGCGTTCGTTGATGGGTGGGTAAGACCTGTAAGCTAAAATTTTTCTGCTTTTTCTTCTACTTTAAATTTATGACCCCGCAATAGTAGCAGGGATTGTGATGTGCATTAGTCTTACAAAGAAACAACAAATCTTATTATAAGAATAAAGAGAAACTGCACAGATGTCAGAAGATATTGATCAAGTTACTTTAATTATTTGCAGATACACAAATTGATCACAGATTCGCGAAATTTTTGGCATTTTCCATATTTTTTTATTACATATTCCTCTCCGCGACACTGTCTTTAATTAGTACACCCCACAACTCTTCAGTTTCTTCTTAATTTTTTCAATTATATCTAATAGCGCATTTCTTAGCCTCAATCAACGCTCATGAAGCGGGAAAATCTCTGACTAGATAAATAAAACTATTTCAAATATTCAAATATTCCACCAGCAACGGATACACTCATTAACTTTCGGAGAATTATACGTAGAACTAGAGGAATCAAAGCATTGCATTAGAGCTGCTGTTCATGTTGTCGCTAGTTGGAATTGTGCGAAACATTCCGATATCCATAATTTATCCCGCAAAACGCTCGGAGGTGAAGATGCAGAAATGTCACGTTGGTATCAAATAATCCGAAGAAAAATAGCTGCTGATTCACTTGCCAATGGGTATCATTTTACTCGAGCCCTCTGCATGCCGTCAACGGTGGTTTCTTTCCGCTGAGATAACGCAATCCATTTTCTGAATTGCATTGCAAAGGGAGTACCTGTCATCGACTTTTAATTGTAATTTTTTATTTAATATTTTATATTAAAATTTTTTTAATCTTTTTGTTTTTAAATTTCAAATATGTTAAAATTAGATGATTTTTAAGGATTTTGTTTTTGGGTAGCAAAATAAAGATGTTGTTTTCGTGAGCAGTTTGCTTAGGCCACTGCTCGATTACTACATCTTTCATTACTATTTCTCGTTATTTTGACGCCTAAATACACAAATACACTCACATTTTCGATACTGTATCCACAAAGTGTGATATTTTGTGTAATCGAGGCCTTTTTCTCGACTGCGTCATGAAATTTGTTTTATTTTCATTGATTTGTAGCCATTCTAGCTTTGCTTCTCTGTCGAGTTTCAGGAAGAGCAGTCGTGAATGACCGTGACAAAATGTTGGTGTCTTCCGCACAGGCTACGTCTTGACTCAATTTTTATAGTAATGTATCTCACGTATCGACAGGTAGCTTCCTTTTGACGTACTTAAGAGCCAAATTGAAAAGCAATATTGCCACTCCATTTCCCTACTTTACTCCAATATTTCTGTGAAAGGCAGGGTGAATTGGTTATTGATGTGGGCTTGGGAGGTTGTCATTTTAGTAAGACGAACTAATTTGGCTGGAATGCCAAAGCAAAGCATTATTTGGTACAGTACATTACGAACAATACTGTCGTATGCTTGCTCAAAGTCAACGCAAATGTGGTGTACGTGTATTTGGAACTCCCAGCATTTTTCAAGTACCTGTTTGAATGTGAATAATTGGTCTGTTGTCGAACTACCTGATCTAAAACCACCTTCATACTCCCCAATAATACTATTGGCATATGATCCGATATTATTTTCTCAAGTTTTTGAAATATTTTGTACGCCATACATAGTATTGATATGCCTCTATAAGGTTCGCACTGTAACATGTTGCCTTTTTTGCACATAGGGAATATAATTGATTGGCTCAATTCTTTTGGCATACGTTCTTGTTGCCAAATGTGCTGGATGACTTGTTGAATAGCTTTGTGAACACTGTTGCCAACATATTTGATGAGCTCCTCTGGAATTTCATCGATTCCCGGCGCCTTGTTATTCTTTTGAGCTTTGATGATAGAACAAACTTCATCCAGAGTTGATAGGGCCAATGGAAGCTCTCCGCAGACATGTATAGGCTCTGATGTTGTCGAGCTGTGTCGAAGATAAAGGAGGTTCTTGAAATATGATGCCCATCTTTCCTTAATCTTGGTTTCATCAGCGATGATATTACCGATATCATCACGACAGAGCGTGGTTTTGAGTTCATAACCACGTTTCAGGCTTTTCACAACTTTCTATGCTTGTCTTGTGTTGTTGCTCGCTAGACTTAAATCTATGCTACTCAATTGGCCGTTATAGTGTTTTCTTTTCTGAATTTTAATTATCTTATTCGCTACTCTTCTGAGATTTTTATAGTGTTCTCTCTTTGTCCTAGTTTTCCCACCCACGTATTCTTTGTACGCCTGATTTTTTTTGTGTAACGCATTCTGGCACTCATAATCGAATCAACCATTTCTCTTGTGCCGGACTTGATATCCTATCGTCTGTTCAGCCAGTTTCACTTCCTTGCAGAGCTCGTTGCTTGTCTTTAGCGATGCATCTGATAGGATGGTAATTAGCTGGTTGTAGAGGGTAACGTTTTTGTCGCGGGCTGGTTTTCGCCGATTATGCCTTTGACATACGATATGTATAAGTTAATTTGATCAAGGAATGACCTGTCCCAGACTCAAATCTCGTTAGTGAACGTGATTTAGTTCAAGGGATTTTTCGGACAGACTACGAGTGTTCACTCAGTGGTGATATGTACTGATTTAATCAGATAGCATAGGTGAGCAGACACACGGGAGCATTGTACTGACCAAACCAACTTCCGAAAAAATCAATACGGTCATGAAAATGAGATACTCTACCTATCTCTAAGCGAAGGCCCGAGAGGAGCTGTAGTGCTAAAAAGAAGAAGAATGACCTGAATTACAATTGGCTCCTCGGTATGTACGCACGTCAAGTATGCTCGAGGCCCAACATTGTTGGTTGAGAACATCTGGTTGTAATTTTTTTTATCATGGAAGCTATATCCTCCAGTGGTTCCCCGATGAGATAGCTCATTGCCAACCTTAATACCACTAATGTTACCTAAAGAAAGTCAAATAAAACAACAATACACACATCAATTTTTCTGTTTTAAAAACGGAACTTAAAGTAGAAATCACGAAAACTAAGGCGTTGTCCGTAATAATTTGGCTACCCACTGTATACTAGGGAAGTAAGGCTTTAACCTTACGCATGATAACGACTAAGACACTCGAAAATTCGAATACGCCTTCTTGTGAGGTGTTTCTCAGTCTTCTGTAGCTGGTACAATGGCCTTATGAGCGAATTGTATTCTAAGCGTTTCGCTCCTGGATTAAAAAATCTGGAGGTGGCCCTTTCGTAAAATTTAATCTGATCCTCGCAAATGATGCTATTTTAAAGCATGTCTGTCAGGGAGCAGCAGGTTAAGTATTATAACCATTACAGCTCATGACGCCTAGGCAGACCGGCCACTGTATTTTTTCTGGCTCTTTTATAGAATATTTTCTTATGTCGACGCTGGCCACTGTATTATCGCTCCATGGATAGTTATTGGCCTCATTACTATAGTATAGATCCAGCGAGCCAGTTTTGCTATTAATCTCGATTTCTATTTCAATCAGTCTTTAATTTCAGTATCGCCATCGCTCTTTTATTGATTTCTCCTATATGAGGTATCCAGAATAGTTTTCTGTTTTTTGTTGCTCGTAAGTATTTCATGTTGTTCACTGAACTTATATGCTGACATTCTGCAGTGGGAGTGAAAGCGTTTCCAGTTTTTGGCGTTTCGCCATAGCATAAGCTACATTTGGTCGGCATTGCAATAGAAAAATGTGGTCTGCATCAGGCCAGACATTGGGAACTTAGCTCTTACCAGTTTTATGATACCGCCGGCTTACGCAATCGTTTCAAAATCCCTTCTATTGAGTTCCTCAACTATCTGAAAAGCTCTGATAATCCATGCTAGTGGCGACACTTTGCCACTCTATGGTGACTATGCCGTGCTATGGGCCATTTCTTTATGGTCACAACATCTTCCCCACATATTTTTCTTAATAGCTCATCCATCTTTTTGGTCAAATATGAATCAAATCCATATCTTTAAATGAATCCTAATATACTCACACATTATTGAAAGCACTTTCGATATTGTCGAAAGCTTTCAGGGTTTATTCTTTTCAGCGAGGTCTTTCTCTACCATGTTTCCTATTTTGTGTACTTAGTATTGTCTAAGCTGGTAGATCTGTTTGCTAGTCGACATACACACAATTCACTGAACGATCCACGGTTTTCAGTAGATAAGACGTTAAGATGATAGGTCTGTAATCCTTGGCTCTGTGATATCTGGCTATTGTAGGCTTTGCTGTAAAAACTATCCTTGCCTCTGTACAGTTGAACGGAATTTAATTTTTTGATGGAGAGGCTGTTTGTATTCTTGCCATGGTAATGTCTGCTTTTATAAGCTGGTAACCTATTCTTCATTTGATAGTATCGATAAGCCTGTTCCAATGTGCTTTTCTTGAATAACAGTAGATCAGTGAGATATTTTCGTCTTTTCTTATTTCAAAACACACCCACCAGTGCTTCTGTCACCTTTCAGTTATGAAAGTCCTTAAGTGAGTGCCTCTGCTGTGATAAAAGTGAAATCAATAACCTCTACCCTAATCTTATCAATAAAAATTGGTAGACTCCCCGACTGTAGGTTTTGCAGACGAGTAAAAGACGATGCCTGCCACATATTTTTGCATGTAAAAGATAAGAAAGGTTGCACCGGGATCTCTAAAAGAAAATAGAAGAGCTCTCCCCGGATAGTCGAATCGGGAAGATGCTTGCATCGGCTTACAAACGGGACCATGTCGCACATTATGTTCGGGCAGTTCTAAAAGATAAATAGGGCGCATAGCAGCCGAAACGTCAGGGTTGGGATATCACCTTTCGAGCAATCCCTCTTCCTCCCTCCTCTCACGCAAGAGGAGGAACCCTCCAACTTGAAGGTGCTAGACGGCGTAGCAAAACAGAGCTTAGCCTGAGGTAAATGTATAAAACGGTTCCAGACTACGTTCTCACGTTGACAGGGGAGATGTTAAGTGGGTAGCCTAGGCATTTAGTGCATCTGGGAGCCCCACACTAAGAGTGGAAATAGCCTTCGCCAAAAGGAAGTTGCTAGATTACTCTTATAAGCTCCATTGAAGTTAGTTTATAATAAAAAATGAAGCACCTCTTCTGTTGCGATTGATGGTGCTCCAAAGTCATGTTGTCTCCTACTGTTGCATCCGAAGACAGTCCCTTTCTACAGTATGCATTCTGCTAGTAAGTAAAAATCAAAAGTTGCTATTTCTGGCTAGAGGCCAAAATCGTTTGGACACTCTTTGCTCCTTCGCGTATCAGCGCAGTGCAAGATTATCTGAGTTACCCTCATCTACACTTGTAAGATGTTGCTTCAGGGCTGGTATTTTTTAAAATTGTCAATCACTTGAGTGAATATACTAGTATAGTTAATCACCCGTTCACTCTTATTGGTTTCACGTCGTACAGTCGGACTCCTAGTACCCATACCATTCTTTCATTGATGACCTCTTTCGAGATGAAAGGACACATCTACGTCTCGGGCCCCAGATTTAGGAGCTACTGTAGCTCGAACGCTTCCTGCAGCATTAGTTCCATCTCAGGTATAACTAATTTTCCGGTATATAGCCGTGCTACCCGGTCTGTCAGACCTAGGGCTGATCCCCTGTCCCTTTTTGTTATTAGCTGTCATTCGATCCCATCAACTTTGATGCAGTTTCATTCCTTGCCTTTGTGAATGACAGAATAAGATCCTTCAGGAGAAACATTCGTTGCCCTTGGTTTCCTTCAAACGATTTACACTTTTTTACTGAATCCGTTACTCAGTGCGGCCCTTCTTCACCAGTTGCTTTAGGCGCCCGAGATTCCTCGCTTGTTAAATGCATTGGCTACTACCGCAGCATACCTTTATGGCCATATCGCTCTAAGTATTACTGCTTGGTACCGCCTCACGAGTTGCTTGGCTTCTGGAAAATTTGTCGCCTAGTTTTCCTAGTACTCAGAGTAATGCGTTTTATCGGCTTCGATAATTTGTTGTACTTACCACTTGTCTTCGCTTCTCCCCTTCTATTATCTGCGGAGTTAAACCCGTAGAGTCCATTGATGTAGGTTAGCTTTAGTGGTTACTAGTTACTTCTGCAGAAGGTTAGCATCATGTAGTTTATCTTGAGTGGCCCAATCAGTTTTTCTCATCGCAGAAGACAAAATGTAGCAGTTAACCATGTTCGAGCATGCGGAACAACTCCTTCGCTTCTTACAGCGTAACTTTTTTTGAGCAGAAATCATATTTTGAGCTTTTTGGTATTTTTTTAGGCTTCACTTTGAGCACATTCTGCAACAATTCGCGCATGCTCCTTTGAGATATGTTCAGTGCAGCAAACATCTGTGTTTGACTGCTTGGAAGATTTTGTTCAATTTAGCCTTACATGTTTGAGGTAATAGTGTTGCTGATGTTTCTTATATAAAAAGTGTCTGGAATGAAAAAATAAAATGACAGTCGCTTTACCAAGAAGAGCAAGTAAATCTTTATCTTATTTCTGAAATATATAAATGCCTTTGACACAAACTATTTTTTGAGTTTATTTATGAATGGCTTAAGATGAGTTCTTCTGGGAGAGTATAATCAGGTAGAGGCTCACATTTATTGGCAAATGAAACTACCTGGCACATTATGCTCGGGCAGCCCTGACAGTAAAAAGGCATACTGGAGCGTTGGAACGCATCAAGGATGGAAGGGTTTCTTATCTAGTAATCCCTTGCCCTTACCTCCCCCCCCGCTAGAAAAGATATACCTCTAACTTGGGGGTGCCTCTAGGCGTACGAAAATACAGCCTAGCCAGAAGTGATGTGCTAAATGGTCCAAGGCTAGGTTCTCAAACTGACAGGGGAGGTGCTTAGTGGGTAGACCAGGCGCATTGCGCGATTGGGAGTCTCACTCTCAGCGCGTAAATAGCCTTTACCTCCCACGGACAAAAAAAAAGATGAAAATCTACATCACAAAAATGTATACACTGAAGTAAAACCAACCGGTCTGATCTCACGTATCTGAAGGTCCCTGGGCCAGTTTCGTGAATCAGCTTGAATCGTTCTTTCCATATTTATTTATTCTGCGTTCTATATTTTATAGGTTGGATACAAACCGTTTCTAATAGATGTATACTTTTCCATATACAGGTACAACTGTTTTATTTTAAATATTAGGATTTTTACTAAAATACAAAACCCTATTAATTAACTGTGCCCGTTTGTCCGTCTGTATGTCACAGCAGTTTTTCTCCGAAACTATTAAAGCTACAACCATGAAAGTTTGTACAAAGGTCGAAAGTTATGACTTCTAGAAAGTTTTGGGGTGAAATAAATTTTCAAAGTGCTTTAAGAGGGTCCCCATATATGGAGGAGAGACCCTTAAAAAATTTTTTCTGTCAAAGGTAGTCAAATGGGGTATCATATGAAAGGTTTCAATGAGATCTTTTCAAAACAGATCTTAGCATTACTTTATCAGCATCGAGGGAGGCAGGAGAAGGGGAAATGTACAACGTTTATGGTTCGTGTTCAACGGGTTACATCCGTTATTATAAAATAAAATGGCGGCCGTTTTAAATGAAAATATTGCATACAATTGTGTTATTTTTCTCGAACTTCAGCATTTAAGGAAAAATTATGAAGGTAGATCCACTAACTTAATGGTTGAAATTCTTTCAACTTTGCTAATTATATTGTAGTAGAATCTGTAAATTAAATATTTTCGCCAGTAAAACGGTATTGGTATGATTAAATTGCATGAAGGTAGATATTTAAGGGTCATTTAAAAGGTCTTTATACTCTATAAGATTTAATAGAATGTACAGAAGTTAATGCCGTTTGAATTTTCGCTTACTACAACAATCAAATACGATAACTACATGGGCTTTCCATCAAACCAAACCCTACACTTTTGGTTGTATTTTCTCCAAATATTTACTATAATACAGGGTGGGCCATAAGGGTGTTGGCGGCTTAAATATTCGATTTAAAAAAAACTACGAAACATAACACAAATATATTTGGAGTGTTAAAAAGTAGACGCATAGGAATCTTTAAGACTTAAAAATAATGTTGTCCAAATGGCTTCCCTTGGCTGCTTGGCACTCTTGGAACCGAAGTTGCAAATTTTGGAAAACTCGTTGAAAAGTTGTTCTCGGTATTTTGTTACTTTCCTGAATAATATTCCTCTTCAGCTGCTCTAAATTGGTCGGATTATTCTCGTAAACTACCGATTTGAGGTAGCCCCATAGAAAATAATCGCATGGAGAGAGATCGGGGCTACGTGGGGGCCATTCAATATCCCCCCTTTTCGAGATGAGTTTTCCGGGAAAAACATTTTTCAGCAGCTCTATGGATACCCTAGCCGTATGACATGTGGCCCCATCCTGTTGAAACCACATCCTCGAGGTATTGCCTTGAAGTTCTTGCAAAGCTAGCACCAAAAAGTCTGTTAACCACCACTGATATGGCCCACCCTGTAGAACAAACAGACATTGAAGATTCGGCTTAGTCAATGCTTTTAGCAATATTGCAACAAAATGTTGGCCAGTTAAAATAAAGTAGCACTGGTTTTTCTTTCAAAGCAAAAATATATTTTTTTACATGTCATTAAAGTTTTTCTTGAATTAAATAATTCTATACTCGTATGTTTGCATATCACATGTTAAGTACAAAACCCTTCTGACACGAGCGTAGTTCTGTTTACCCAACTTGTCAAAGTTAAATTTAATAATTTTCTTTCTGCTTAAATAACGATATCAATGTATTATATTTAAAATGAAGATTGGAACCAAAATTACTAACGATTTTCATTTTCTTTCTAGGTAAGTACTATAATGGCTATTCTACAATACATTCTTCGTAAGTACTTTTTCTTATAAATTCAAATGGAGGGCCTCCTATGCCATTGTTGTGAGTCTAAACAATGGCATAGGAGGCCCTCCATTTGAATTTATATTATAAAATAATTATAAAATCAAATATTATATTGCCCTTTGATTGAAAAAAAAAACAATGAAAGTTGCGAAGCTCATCACCTTATTTTCAAACTGTTTTCCTCTGGGAAAGCTAAAAAAAAGTTTATCTGGAACAAAAACGAGATATTTTTGTGAATGACGGTGATCATCACAGTCTTCAATTTTAAAGTTAACACTGCTTCTTAATTCCATGGTGTCAAACTGAGGTAGATGTGAACTAAGTGCTAGCAGGGTAATGAAATACCAATCCGTGCAGGGCCACCTGCATGCGAGACGAATACATACGGTATCAGGAAGCAATATTCAAGTCTATTATTTAAATTTGAAAAAACCAAAGTCCAAAAAATCCAGAATCGTCCCAAATCTTCTTACATTTAAAAATCTTTTGAGTTTGGCGAAAACAAGATAAAAGAAGCAGGGCCAGATAAGAGGAGTGGAGAAGAACATTGACCGAGTATTTAGCCAAAAACTCATGAGTTCTGAGGGCTGAAGGAGCTCGAGGGCTACCGTGATGAAAAAGCAAGCCATAACTCCACGTTTCTGGTAATTTGTAACGAATCGCGTCCGTCAGACATTTTAGAATTTCAATGTAGTAAGCTTTTAGTGTAATGGTTCATTTTGGCGCCTACGTACTCGAACCTACTCGCAAACAACTCCTTTGGCATCACCTTGCCATTGAATCTAATGTAGTAAATTGTTTTTGGTCTAAGGATGTTTTATCCACCCATCTCGTGGGACCAGTATTCAAACATGTCTCGTAAATCATCTCACAAAGGCTACGCTGGGTGTTCCAATTACTTAAAAATAAAGTATAAAAATGACGTACCTTAATTGATCCTTATTATTATTACAAAAGCTGAATTTCACTTAACGATGATAATTTTTATCAAAAAACGGTAAAAAAGCTTACCTCAAAATCAGACTCATCGGGCCAGATATTGTAGAAAAACCCACTCTTAGTGGCTTTTCTTTTTGCTTTCTACTAAGGCTTCTTCTTGCCGTTCGAGCACTTACTGTCTCCTAAATTTTTTTTGACACAACAGCATTGAGTTCAAAAGAAGCTTGTTTCGATCACAAACAGAGTTTCATATCAATTTCTTGTCCTGTTTATGTGTTGTTTATATGAGAGCGGATCATCCTGAACTTCCATCGGGAAACTTCCTCAGAATTTCTTATCTTTGCTCATAATTCAATTTGATTATATAAGACCTGCATTCTCAAATTTTTTTCGATTTCTCTAGAAGCATTTTACAATTAAATGATCTGAAATTTACCACCAGATCATACGCTCCTTAACGTTTTTTCTCCTGAAAACTTGTAAATATATCTTTTTTAGTCACCAGATGTTTTAGTTCCTTCTTTAACAACCTTATATAGCGAATTTGATACAGTCAATAACTTTGTTTATTTGATATCCGCAGGCCAATCCTCTTTTTTCTTTAAAAGCCGTCGGGCCTTGCTTAGTTGTGTGAGCAGACGCGTTTCGACTACTTTGAGTCATCTTCAGTGTCTAAAGGATGTGTTGAAGGGAGCGACTATATAGTCGTAGGATGGGTAATTAGCGAATAGGTAATTGGCGGATGGGTAATTAACGGATGGGTAATTAGCGGATGGGTAATTAGTGGATGGGTAATGAGGTCAGGAAGTAAATTACTCAATTATACCACGTAGGGGGGTATTATGTTTTTGTTTTTTTGCTTGTTGGCTGTCCGTTTGTTCTGTTTCATCTCGTTTCCGTTTTCGTCTAAGAGTGTGGTCTAGGACTGAGAAAATTGCGTCGGAATTGGTAACAAGTTGTTCGTTGATAATGTCACCGTCTGTCTTTCTATGTTTATAAATTTCGAGCCTTTCTAGGATGTCAAGTCTCGGTCCTTTGTT
Organism: Odontomyia ornata; assembly: GCA_963969285.1. NCBI lineage: Eukaryota > Metazoa > Arthropoda > Insecta > Diptera > Stratiomyidae > Odontomyia > Odontomyia ornata. The sequence goes on along the minus strand of OZ017740.1, from coordinate 287,092,770 downwards.
TTGTTTGTGTAGCAATTTCATAGAGTTTGTCATAGCATCAGGCTCATGTGCGTGGTTTTGTAGGTGCGTCGCATAATTGGAGTCTGCCTTGTTGTATAAGAAAGATCGTAGGTGCTCTTTGTATCTTGTCGTTAGTTTACGTGTTGTCCTTCCTATATATACCATGTCGCAGTCCTTGCATGTCAGTTTGTATATGCCGCTGCCTTCGTATATCGATGTGTCATTCAGTTTTGGCTTCAGTTTGTTTCCAATGTTGTTGTTCGTTTTGAATGCAGTTTGCAATTTGTATTTCCTAAGGAAGTTTGATAGTTTGTATGTCTCTTTGCCTACGTATGTTAACGATACCCACTGTTGGTCGTTCTTATGAGTTTCCGTCGGTTGGCGTTCCTGTTTTTGTTTGTACTGTGTGACTAGTTTGTCAATGTCGCATTTTTTGTATCCGTTATTATTAGCTATTCTGTAAATGTTGTTTAGTTCGTTGGAGTAGTTAGTAGGAGTCATGGGGATGGAGTGAAGCCTCTGCACCATTGATCTGTACGCTGCTAGCTTATGTTGTGCGGGGTGGTTAGATGTTTCATGTATGGTATGATCAGTTGTGGTTGGTTTTCTGTATATTTTGTAGTCCAATCGTGTTTGTTCACGTGTCACAGTTAGGTCCATATAGTTGAGTTGTCCGTTTGTTTCTTTTTCCATAGTGAACTTTATATTCGGGTGAATTTCATTCATATAGGCAAGTAGTTCGTCTTGTTTATTTTCTTGTGAGTCAATAACAATGAAACAGTCATCCACATATCGTCTGTAAAATATTACATTGAATCTTTTGACAACTTTGGGTATAAAGACTTCTTCCAAAGATTGTAAGAATATTTCTGACATTATTGAGGACATTGGATGTCCCATACCCAGACCGTCTTTGGCAATGTATGTGTTGCTATTGAACTTAAAATAGTTCTGTTTGATTGTGGTCTTTATGAGATTGAGTATTTGATCTGTGAATCGTCGGCTGTTGTTGAATGAAAGTTTTTCTTTTAGTATGGCCAGTGTTTCATCGACAGGGATAGACGTATAGAGGTTGGTGATGTCTAATGATAAAAGTTGACAATTTTCAGTCAATTTTAAAGAAGTGGTAGAATTTGCTAGCTCGCGGCTGTTCTTTAATGCGTATTTGTCGTCAAGGTGCACGACATCAGCCATTATCGTTGCCAAGTACCGTGCTAATTGGTATGCAGGAGCTGGGCGGTAGTTGACAACAGGACGGATAGGAATATTGGGTTTGTGGAGCTTAGGTTGTGCTTTAAGGGGTGGTGTGCATGGATTTGGGTTTATGTAGCGTTGCTTAGTATTAGGAGGAATAATTAGTGGGGATTGTATAATGGCAGTACGTAAGTCCGCTTGGAACCTATTGGTGGGGTCTTTGTTTACCAGTTTGTAGCCGTTGGCGTTAATGAAGTCTATTGTTTTTTGTACATAGTCCGTTGTTTTTAGGATCACCGTTGTATGTCCTTTGTCAGCCTTCGTCACTGTTAGTTGGTTATCCGTTAGCTTTGTCTGAATGTGTCTTAATATCTTATGGTCTTCGTGGAAATCCGTTTTGTTTATGCTAGTGCGTATTCACTATGGAAAAAGAAACAAACGGACAACTCAACTATATGGACCTAACTGTGACACGTGAACAAACACGATTGGACTACAAAATATACAGAAAACCAACCACAACTGATCATACCATACATGAAACATCTAACCACCCCGCACAACATAAGCTAGCAGCGTACAGATCAATGGTGCAGAGGCTTCACTCCATCCCCATGACTCCTACTAACTACTCCAACGAACTAAACAACATTTACAGAATAGCTAATAATAACGGATACAAACAATGCGACATTGACAAACTAGTCACACAGTACAAACAAAAACAGGAACGCCAACCGACGGAAACTCATAAGAACGACCAACAGTGGGTATCGTTAACATACGTAGGCAAAGAGACATACAAACTATCAAACTTCCTTAGGAAATACAAATTGCAAACTGCATTCAAAACGAACAACAACATTGGAAACAAACTGAAGCCAAAACTGAATGACACATCGATATACGAAGGCAGCGGCATATACAAACTGACATGCAAGGACTGCGACATGGTATATATAGGAAGGACAACACGAAAACTAACGACAAGATACAAAGAGCACCTACGATCTTTCTTATACAACAAGGCAGACTCCAATTATGCGACGCACCTACAAAACCACGCACATGAGCCTGATGCTATGACAAACTCTATGAAATTGCTACACAAACAAAACAAAGGACCGAGACTTGACATCCTAGAAAGGCTCGAAATTTATAAACATAGAAAGACAGACGGTGACATTATCAACGAACAACTTGTTACCAATTCCGACGCAATTTTCTCAGTCCTAGACCACACTCTTAGACGAAAACGGAAACGAGATGAAACAGAACAAACGGACAGCCAACAAGCAAAAAAACAAAAACATAATACCCCCCTACGTGGTATAATTGAGTAATTTACTTCCTGACCTCATTACCCATCCACTAATTACCCATCCGCTAATTACCCATCCGTTAATTACCCATCCGCTAATTACCTATTCGCTAATTACCCATCCTACGACTATATAAAGTCGCTCCCTTCAACACATCCTTTAGACACTGAAGATGACTCAAAGTAGTCGAAACGCGTCTGCTCACACAACTAAGCAAGGCCCGACGGCTTTTAAAGAAAAAAGAATTTGATACACTTTCACAAATCTACGCACTGTGAAAATCGCGTTGTCTTTTACAATAAAATAATGCAGTTACACTTTTTCAATAATATTTCTTTTGCGCAAGGTCTAAATTCTGGAGAAATGGCCTTTTTTGAGTAAAACCTGTATAAAAACACACGGAACTCAACCACACTCTAACGACCGCGTCAACATAAATCAACACCATCTGTTTTAGTAATGCTTTATAGAAATGATACATGCTCAGCATTTGGAGAAAAATATCTAATCTTTACTACAGTGCTGAGAAGAGTTGTATCAAATATGATACAAGATGAGTCAAAGGATTAAAATGCCATGAGGGCTCCATTTTGCAAAAGCTTATGCAGCCTCAGAAAGTCATATTTCAAGTTCAGAAAGATGTAAACTACATTGAAAAAGTCTTCAAATTTCGACTCATGTTGTCCAGATTGACGGATATTCACTCCTTTTAAAAACTTAAACGGCTAAAAACTAAGGTTTAAACTTTTTCCAGGAAAATTGATCATGAAGGTGCAAAGCGCCGGTTGCACTGGGGAAGCAAAGACATAAAATCCATGATAAAACGAAGAAATCAGAGTCCTCCAAAAAATCAAACTCAAAAAATAAACGCCTTTGACTACTCTCAGCAAATTACCAATACATAATTATGTGTTCTTGAGCATTGTTATGGTAAAGCTAACGAGAAAACCACAAAATGCCAAACTGTGTTGAACACTGGCACAAAAGTTAATTTCAAGTGAAAAGCAAGGTCTATCCTCTACCTTCCTTTAAACTTTGTTTTACTCAAGAGGCATAAAGCATAAACTTCGTACTGCACCGAAAAAAAAAATCCATACCCTTCCGAATTTGAGGCGTTGGACCTTACAAAAGTCAAATGTTCTTAATGGCTCATTCCATAAAGTCTACAACTGGCAAACCTACCGGTGGCCAAGTATGTCAAAAAAAATCAACTTTCTTCTGTCATCTTTAGAGCTCTCCCAGAAAAATTTCTAAAGTTGACAAATCAGCGGATACGGCGCCTGAATACCCTTCAGAAAAATTCGGTATAAAATGTGTATATGCCAATCAATTCAGCAAGTACAAGACGTCATTTACTGATAAGGCTTTCTTTCTGTGAATATCCTTAAACGGTTTAGAGCCAAAATTTGAAGCCCTTGAATAAATCCATTTAAGAATAATTTCTTAGTCACTTAGTTCATCCGACGAGCAGCCCTAGCTCTTCTGGACATTTGTGAACCTAGCATAGTAGTTACTCAGTAAGCAAATTTGATAGTCGATTCCGCATCTCTGCGGTTTTCCTAGATACGCCTTATTCCTTCTTTTTCTATGGGGATCAGCTGTTTGCTTCGGCATTTAGCAATATGTGCAAGCTGGGTCGAGATAGCAGGACCACGATGATTGGAGTACCGCACTACTGAAAGCCAAGGCTTGGGCTGGGCTGTTGCACTATAAGTGGCAGATGATAGATGATATCAAATTCTGTTCAGAAATGTAAGCTTTAGTAGTTTTGTCAGTTCATTGAAAACGAACCAAACACTGATGACAAAAAAAAAAGCTGCATGGGTCAACCAGTGGTCTCCATGCGCAACCAATTCTACGACCAACGATTAACTTTCAAATCCAAATCCTGAAGGAAGCTGACAAATTTTACATGAAAAAACAATCGGTAAATTACGATTCAGAGTCAGAACTTGGATCAGCTAGTCTTGAAGAATTTATACCGACCGTTCTACTCAAAACAGGTGAGGAATATTTTTAGTATTTAATTTCATTACACTAAGTGCTTGAATTTTGAGTGCCCTTCATAATTATCTCAAAAAACATTCCCATGCCCACCACCCTCACCTTATCTGATTTCAATTCAATTTTTAAAAACCGTAAAGTAAGCTTGAAATCACCATCCTCAACACCCAAAAATCATGATTTCTTAACACAATCCAAACGATCTTAACATTCCTAATCCTCCTAAAACATCGTCTCCTATCCTTGACATTCATATTCCTTAGTCATTTGCTGTTGTACATTGATCAACCTCTGACACTGACATACCGAACATTCTTATCTTCTCCCTTCTCAAACCTTCTTTCTCTCTCTCTCTCTCAGTTTCTCTTTTCAGTCATTCCTTTATCATAAACTTTATTTGAATGCAAACTTAATCAAAAAAGAAGAGGCAAAGAAAAATATTCCTAAGATAAGAAAGATTTCGTTGAATCTGAAATTCTCTCAGTGAAAAAAATTGAGTTTTCATAAGGCTTGATTTGAGCAACATAAACAGCAGCAAGCTCTTAGTTTGAAAGTTGACATAGAAGAATAGGAGCTGTAGAAGTCATATGAGTAGCAGCATCGAAATGAAAACAGCAAAAACTGTGTGGGAGTGCTTCCTTGTACTCCTTACTACGGGAAGATATATACGAGTATACACATCCTTAAATACTATCGTAAGTTCTTTAGGTTTGTTTTTAAATTTTTGCTTCGTTCTGTGGTAGATGCTTTATATCGTGCGTATGTCAGCCCAAAATAGAGATGGAGAGAATGAAGCGTTTAAAAAGACCTGTCTCGTTATTGATTGAATTATTAGGCATTGGATGAGCGATTTTGATGAATTGAGTTTTCCCCAATAGAATGTTGACAAGTATAAACAGATGAAATTTATATCTTGAGGTAATTCAGGCACGTCCTTTTTTGAGTGAAATATGAAAATCATGTTTTTGAAACCTTTTGATTAGCAAGGGAGATTTTCAGGATTTTGGATAACATAAAATAAGAATGAATTGATTTGGGTTAATCAAAGTTTTTTATGATGTTATTGAGACTTTCGATATTCAATTGAAGTAAATTCAAAACTTGGCTTAATTTACTTAAAATCTAACTAAATAAATCTAAATCTCTTACCAACATGTTAGTTCTTTGAATAACAATTTCAAATCTCCGACTTTGTCATACTTTCTTTAGCCTATTCATTGTGAGTTTAAACAAATATCTAATCTAAGTGCTTATGCTACTTGGTATCTTGGTTTTTTGGTAATACTTCGTAACTTCTCCTACCTATTTCATGCAACTTGGTACTGTAATTAGGGGTTTTAACAACTCAGAATAGCTATATGGGTAATCAATGCTGTACAAGCTCTGACAAACATGCTGAACTGCTACCTCCAGTTTAACATCTCATAAGTAAAGGTATGCGTCAAGCCTTGTACTGGAAGAAGATATGAATTTGCAAGTTCCATATGCAAAAACATCTCCTCCCCTTCGGTTTGGCATTGATCCGATGTTTCGGCTCTAATTTTTGAACTTGTTTTTGTGACTAGCATATTCTCCTTTTTCGACTTTTCTAGGAGGTACTAGTTCCAAAACTGGTTCATAAATTGTAACTATTTCAACTCTTATGACATTCTCGGTTCAGCCCGAAATTACCAATAGATAGCAAAAAACCGCGAATATAAAACCACTTTTAATACGAATCCAGCTGATTGGCGTGCCTATAGGTGCATAAAGCTACCTCTATGAATCAGGTAGCGTACTCACTGCATAAGCCAAAGCTCCTTGGTTCGAATCTCGTTAGAAATAACGAGATTCGTTTCTAGTATTCTTCGAACGGACTGTAAGCCCGTTCAGTTATAATAGGTACTGGTTCAAAAATCAAAAGGTATCGTAGCTGGGTGTACGGGCGTACGGCAAAATCGTAGTACCGACCATACCACCTACTCGAGCAAGATTATAGGATACTCTAACTATCTCTCAGTGAAGGCCCGAATGGGGCTGTAGTGCTAAAGCAAAAAAAAAAATGAATGAGATAAGCCTGGGTTAGATATAACCGTGTGTAATCGTTTGTCACACCATTCTGACTATAGAGAGAGAGTTATTTTAAACTATTAGACATTGCCAGAGTCTATAAAGGCACTATATATGGTAGAACAGACATGCCTCCAGTCATAGTAACATGAAGGGTTTCATGAGCTTTAAAACTATTTCAACCAAGCGTATTTGAAAAAGCTGAGCCATCGCGAAAACGTTCTAAGTATGTCGCAAAAAAGAGTGACGTTTTGAGCCAAACAACTTGTTATAGAACCATAGATTTTTTCTCCATCCTGCAGATATTGCATGCAAAACTCGTAGACTTCGAATTATACTATGGCAAAAGCAGACTCCTGCAAGGCTGAGTTTTCTACTAAGCGGCAGTGACTACAGTAGGCGAAACAGAATTTGGGTACTCATTTCTACGTAAGACGAATACCCTTAACAAGAATACTCTCTCGTTGCGCTGCAGATTAGAAGTAGTTAAAATTGCCTTAAAACAAGTCAAGAAGCCAGGAGAGTGTTTTAGATTTTAAAGCTTCTAATTAAGGCCCTTCATTTGATACTCCACGTTAATAAAATATGTTTGCTGGTCGCTTCGGTATAAGGCGGGAACTTCTGAAAAAATGTTTAAATGTTTGATAAGGCCTAAACTGTCTGGAGCATCATGGCGGTTCCGGGCCCTCGCGCATGAGCTACGCACCTGAAAAACGTTGCTCTCTTGCCTTGCGGTGGTGTAACCCGTATAGGCGGAATCTTTTGGACCCTTAGCCGTCCTTGATAGAGGCTTGCGTTACCGCTGTTACCGGGTGTTACGTTTTTCAGTGTTCTGTTTATTGTTTAACGCGGAGCCCGCAGTAGGTTTGGCATTCAAGCTGGAGAAGGCCCAGTTGACTTATCTCCTGCCTTGTTGCCAGAGAGGAAACCGACCGTGGTTGTGGCCCCTAGTTTGTATTGGCGCTTTGGCGTCTGTTATTGATTTAAATGGTGATGGGCAATACTCCATGCTCGAATATTTACTGTTCCCTTTTTTTTGAGTTCCGGATGCATTCAAAAATAATTTTGGCTAAAAAAAACAGTTGCCAAAAGTTAAAAACAACGTAGCACCAGAGCATTTCCAAGACAGTTCTGTCTAAATGAGAAGGGTATTCATACTTTTCGTAACAAGAGGCCCTAAACGATTTGCTGCCATTCCATCGGGCTTGATTAAATTTTTTAGCAATGATACCGTTTTCCATCGCTTTACCTCAAACACGTTCACTCTTATTTTTCAAAAAATAGACAACAAAAAGGTGAATAATACCACACATGATACCCTATGCGAATTTCATTTCGAAAGGACGACTATGACCAATCTATTATCTACCCACACTTTTTGGACTTTTTCAAGATTTCGGAATTGTCTGTCAGGGAGTGCGTGCTACATCGATCGGAATAAATAGATAAAAATCAGAAAGCACCGTGTCCAGTAAGTACAATGGGGAGGGAAAACTTGCCACTCTAGCTGCAGCAGTGCTATCTTACCCCTCTTTTGCAACATGCTGCCAAGCGTTGTCATATAGCAAAGTCACGTTACACCGATTTGAGGCAATTCCTGGCCGTTTTTGCGTATGATTAAATTATTGTAAATTAATTAAAGTGCTTCAATTGCTGTTTTTGCTACGAAGGCCGTTTGAAAAGTCATTGCAAAGTCCGAGAGATGGCACCACCGGCGCATATCGAGGTCATGTTTAGTCAGTAGCATCACTTGAATGAACGCACGCCACGTTTCAGCCATATTGGTCTATTTCTTTGTGTTTGGTATTTGTGTGAATCAAGGAAGTCGAGTGCATGCACCAGCACATACCTCAGCAGTTGTGGTCGCACAAAGTGACGGATCGTTCTGTTGATGATATTTAACGTCAGGAATGCCTTCAATTCCGCTAGATGATGTTCTGAATACGGTAAAAACCCATTTTATGGTTCTAGAATATCTAATGTGGTTTCTGAGGGACTACCTGAAGGACCGAAGCCTACTTTATGACACGATACAGGGCTAACGTACGATGAAAGTTACACCGGGCTTGACCAGAGATCTATCCTTGGAACGTGTCTTACCACGGGCTACTGCAAGTTGAGATGCCAGATAAGTCGCGCTTGATCGGGTATGCGGATGATGTTGTGTGACTCTAGTCGCTGAGCGCACCGTTGAACAAGCTCAACTTGGGCTAGGTAGGCTAATGTACTAACTGAGAGGCTAGATGACTGCTCGTGGGATCTGTCTAGCCCTGGGGAAAACCGCAGTTGTCATCTTGTCAATAAAAAAGAATCCTTCGAGTAAGGGTGATCAGAATTGGAGACATACTAGTACTAAACGAACCGAAGTCAGTGTTGAAGTACCTGGAGCTACTGATCGACTCGAAGATGAGTTTTTCTGAGCAAATCAAGGGGATGGCTATTTCGGGCATATCAGCTCTGATTCGACTTATGGCGAACATAGGAGCACCCAACCCATCAAGAAGACGCCACTGATGAAAGCTGTATTGCCAGTGCTACTGTACGTAGCAGAAATATGGGGCAGCGCTTTCAGTAAGAAGGTGTACCGAAATCGCGGGACACTGTTACAGAGAAGAAGAGCACAGAGGATTGCATCTTCATATCCGACAGTCTCTGATTCGGCGGTGAGAGTTATTGCAGGCATGATTCTTGTTACCCTCCTAACCAGAGAGTGCCACGCTATTTACATGCGTCGAAACGAGGACGCAAGGAAAACTGTTACCCGCGAAGAGAAACAGCGCTCACACAATAATTGGCAGCAGTATTTGGTGAATTGAAGAAACAGAAGGTGGATTGTGAAGCTCGTTCTAGATCTGAGACTGTTACTGGATCGAAGGCATGGTAAGACTGACTTCTATAAGACCCACCTTCTGAGCGGGCATGGATATTTTCAGTCTTACTTGTACAAGATTGGTAAGTCACGGCCCCCCGACTGTAGATTTTGCCTAGGAGAGAAAGATGTTGCCTACAAAACACATTTTTGCGTGCAAAAATGGGACATGTTGCAACGGGACCTCAACAGATAGACAAGAGAGCTTATCGTGAATAGTATGGTCGCAGTGATACTTGGACCGGTTGACAAATGGATCCATTTGGCACATTAGATGCGGACAGTCCTAAAAGAAAAAAGAGACTCACAGCAGTCGGGGCTAGGGAATCGCTTATCTGGCAATTCCTCTTCCTCTCCCCCTCCCACTGCTGGAGGAGAAGCATAACAAAGCGAGACCTGGGCCGAAGTAATATGTCAAACGGTTCCAGGCTAGGTTCTCGGTTGATAGGGGAGGTGCTTATTGGGTAGTCCAGTCGCTCGCGAAGATGAGAGCCCTACACTCAGTGCGTAAATGGCACCTACCTCCTAACCACAAAAAACAGTCCTAATATTGATGACTGTTCACCTTTTATTTTAAGCGCATGCGTATAGTGATATGGGATAGAGATAAATATCTGTGCAGGATTGCAGCGATGGTGTGCTGCGTCCGCGGAAGAGGATGGTGAGAGCCGCCGAGATCGGTCTTGTCTAGGGACGCGTGAATGTGCTGGCAGGCTAGCGTTGCGGTATCGTGGGGCGGGTTCTCTTTCCCAGCACAAGGACCCACTGCAAAAAAACTTCGCATTTACGAATTGGGCCGGGCAAAAACGGACGGACTTGAGACACTTCCTCGCTACCGGCGATACTTATGGCCCACAAATAAGATTGGGGCATCCAGGTGGAAGCGCTGCCGCCCCCCAACCGGATCAAGGTCTATATGTAGACGTGGCCATATATTTCTGATTTGAATAAAAGCTCATACAAACATAATTTGCATGAATTTTTCCATCAAATGAGGAATATAAACATTTCCAATTTATGTTATAGTATATTTTTATGCGATTCCATCGCATAACAATATACTAAACAAGTTGGGTAAACAGACCTACACTCATGTCAGAAGGTTTTTGGATTCAATTTACAAAATGCAGTCACCAGATCGAATCAAATCAAGAAACATGTCAAAGACGATTTTATTGGAGAAAATATGAAATACGAAGATCATACTATTATTAACAAAGTTGAACGAATTTCGACTTCTGAGGTTTTTGGTATTGTTATACTCATAAATATTCCCTTTGATAAATATTTCAGATGTCCATCCACGACGTAGGAAACACATTTTTCATGTATTTCCCCCCTTTGTCCCCACTGAAGCAAAAACTGACAGTTTAACAACTGTTTTGAAAAGCTCCCATGAAAAATTTTATTTCATACTCATATCGGCTACGTTTGATGAATTTTTTTTCAGGGGCCAGTCTCCTGTACTGCTATCATCGATTAATGGCCAATTTTTTCGAATCCTAGAATGTTTACAAAACCCTTTTGCTAGGAGCTCTCTCCTACCTCCTTGACTTGTTTCACTTATGAGCATTAATTGTAGGTACTCATCTTCAGTCATTCATTAAATTGAATCAAGTGTTCAAAGCATGCATCTTAAACGTTGAAATTGGGAAAAAATAACTCAAAATTATTCAATCTTCGCATTTAAAACAGCCACTATTTTGTTTTACGATTACTGATACCACTAGCTGAACCGATTCTCAAAGATATACATGCCACCTATCATTCCGAAAATTTTCATGCAAATCCTAGCGAAACTGTAATGTCTGTGTCGGTAAAAAGCGCATGTTGTTCCATAGCCATATGTTGCCATAGTAATAAATGCAGCGCATATTGTTCCATAGTAATACAGGAAAATTCAAACCGCTATGACTTCACTAAATATGACTCAATCTTTATGAAACTTTCAGGATGGATCAATCTTATAAACAGACACCTACGTACTGAATTTCATTGAATTTTAAGGTACCGTTAAGATTTTATTACTAACAAAGTTGAGCGAATTGCGACTTCTAACGTATTTGTTGTTGTTGTACCCACCAAGGCCTACATTTCTGATTTTTTCAGATTTTTCGGATCACAGGTGTCCAATCGCGAGGGGGGGGACACAAATTTTTCGTGTATTTCCCCTCCCTGTGCGCCCCTCGAAGCAAATTTTGCCAAACTAAGACCTGTTTTGAAAAGTTCTCATCAAGACCTTTCATTTGATACCCATATCGGCTACCTTCAATGAAATTTTTTTTTCGGGGGGTCACTCTCCTATATTGGGAGACCCCCCTTAAATACCTCATAAAATTTTTTTGTAGTTGAACTTTGAAGAGATCACTACTTTACACCTACACACAAAATTTGATGCTTCTAGCTTATGCAGTTTCCGAGAAAAACTGCTGTGACACACGGACGGACGGACGGACGGACGGACGGACAGACGGACAGACTGGTCACGAAACTAGTAGGGTTTTGTAAAATTATTTTACAAAACCCTAAAAAGGGCACGTGAGCAGAAGGCCACTATACCCAGCAAGAGCCCCCTATAAAACAAAAGAAGGGAAGAGCGCGCCCGATGTCTAGGTCATTTCAGTGGAGGGGCCTGCCATCGTTGCGGGTCCTATACCCGGTCAAGTTATGAGAAAGGAAAGACCGAAGGTATCCATTTAACAATTCATTACATTCATGATAATGACAAGTTACAAATTTCTACTAAATAGAAGAAAATTTCCTTCCACATTCAATTTAAATGTATAATTGAACCGACTACTTTTTGAAAAAAGAATAACGCACCCTCTTCGCAAAACTATGTTAACTATACTGAAGGGCTTATTACATTAAATTTAAATATATAATTAAATCAACTATTTTTGAAAGAAAAACAACAAAAACTCGATTGAGTATGAGCCCATAAATAATTTGCTGTGTCTATATTTTACGAAAAATCTAAGATTGTGGACATAAGTAGTGAATGTGACTTAGAAACCTTTAAAAAACGATTAACAAGGCATTGAATGCAGAGACTTACTGTGGATCGGCCAAACTAGTATTATTGTTCATAGAACTCTGCTTTATTGTTCATTCAACTGTTTTTGGCAGTTCGGAACTACAGTCAACAACACTTACTTTTTCAGTGGAAGTTATGATAAGCCGTAGTATGGTAGGCCATATTGGATAGTACCACCATGTACTCCCGCAATGAAAAAACGCTATATACGCCAGGTTCGCAATATTTGTTATGCAGAATGAAGAAATAGCCGGCTCCTGTTGCTTTTGCGACCACTGAACGAGCTATTTATTTATTAGAAACACTATTCAGCAACATATAAACGTGTACTCCTCACTTGAAGCGATAAACATCATGAACCATAATTTGTGTATCTCATAATGATCCACTGATGTATGCAACGAAGATCCTAATGGCGACAAATTTTCCAAGACGCTCAAAACAAAGTTCACTTGGCCAAACTCTTTCATCCGACTTCGCAGCGCATCAACACAATATGCAAAACATACTTTTGCGATTATCAAAAGATTCAACATATGAACAACCCTGCGCCGGCTACTGTATAGTTCCAATCACACACTTAGCTACGAATTCAACGCATAGGAAAACGTGAATTCTCGTAAGTTCTTTCCTTCGTCATGACTCAAATGAAAGGAATGAAAAATCATTTTTTACGTCACTTTTGTTGTTACGCCAAAACGAAACTTTTACACACACTCCTTTCGTTTTAAATTAATCAAATGGCCAATTACAGCGACTATCTTTATCTATCTGATATTGCATTCACTCTTATTCAATTTAATCTTTTTACGTGGCTCTTAAATTGTACTCTAATGGGTTCCCAGTCAACACCAATATCCTGTTGTTAAAACGATCATTGAGATATAATTGAATACCCTTTCCCTACAACACAGATCGCCGACGTTTTTGCAAGCCACTGTCTTTCAAATTTGACTCACGTTAACAAGCTACAGACGTTCGAATAATTAGTCTACTCTTTACTATTTACATATTCCACAATCAACCCGACATGGTTTAAAAGAAGGCTGTTTTCACCAACGGTCCGTTCTGGCCAATACCTGTGACATTCGGTTTGTCTCTTCTATAGAAATTTATTGCGTATGACAATTACTTTTGAGTTTTGTTCCCAACTCATCTACACAAAAATGTCCAACTGTTTCTCTTAACAGTCCTTGTGTTAAAATATACCTTCAATCGCTCTGTTCATTTTAACGAGGTTCGCATTGCTGTAACCAACATTTGCATCATGGATATTATTCGAGACTGATCGTACGGGTTAACATTGCTGTAGCGATTAAGTACACGATTCAGATTTTTATTCGATGCACTCAGGAAAGCTGATTTATACGTGGTCTGATAAAACAAAAAAATCACTCAGTTTTGAGGATTTCACTATTTCCTTTGCACTACGAGCAAGCTTTCGTGATTCCACCTCGAATGTAACCAGGGATCGCAACTCAAAGCGAGCAATTCGCCTTTAAGCACTACTAACGATAACGACCGCCTGAATCGGGAGCAAATTCAAATCTCCCCGCACAAAATGAAGATTCCCGTGCACAACACAAATAAAATTTTTGTCGCTGTAGGGCGACAGTTCAAATAACGTGGAATGGGGCAGAACGAAACGGTTACTAAGCGATTTTGCAATGACTTGATTTAAATATTTCACGAAACACTTAAGGAATAATGAATAGTGATACCCAAAACACATTACAACTGATCGACCGCGAGCTCTTTGGTAAAATCCAACGTTCTCGGGCCTTCCGCGCAATTTCCCACGGCGACGAATGGAAAATTCGGTAAAACGAACGTTTTGCGATTAAGCCAAAAATATCCGCGGCACTACATGTTAGAAGTGGTGGAAGGAAAAAATATACAATTTCGATTCCTTTGACAGGTACCGCACGCACGTATCTTATCGCCGTGGCGAGACGATAAGTCTGGTTATCTCGCAACAGACTCATCTTCTCGCCACGGCGGTTTATTCGCGACCTCTTTCGTTCACGATTAATCACATACTCCTCTGTTCTCCGTTTTCACCTTGCGGGACTCCATGCAACGGAGGTTGACGAGCCTTCCACTCATTCCCCTGCACACTTGCCTTGGCCCATGCAAGTAAAGCGGGATCAGATGTTGCCATATCCGAATCTCAATTGCAGATTTGATTTTTTTTAAATATAAATAATATAGAAAAATTTAAGTAATTATAGGAAAAGATAAAACTCTTAAAGAATAAAACTATAACGAAATTTAATGTAGCAAAACAAAATAACCTAAAATTTATATTTAATAAAAATAAAGAGAAATCAAAAATGTCATATGATTTTTAATTCTTCTTTTTCTTCTTAGCACTATAGCCCCTTTCGAAGCCTTCGCTTCCTACAAACAGCGCCTCCAACTGTCTCAGTCGTTTGACTGCGTCATCCAGTTCCGAAATCCGAGCAGCGATGATTTTTAATTATAAATTGAAATAAAATAGGACTGAAAATAGAAAAAGACAGCTTCCTTTTAATTTTGTGTATTTTATTTATTCTCGAAATCGATTTTCGACCGTTATCGTTCGGTCTTCTTCAGCAATTAATTTGTTTTTACTCACATTCCTGCTTATATACTAGCTATGTTTAAGGAAATTTACTCTCGATCATTAAAAAGTAATTAGGGAAATTTGCTTAAGCTAATAAAAGGTAGGAAAGGTAATTTACAAAAGGGGTAGTTATCAAAATATTATTTTTACATGATTCAGAAAAGATATTATTATTTAATTAATTTAAATAGCCATGATCTGCAGTTTCCGTCATCCTGATTCATCAACTTTTTCCTTTCCCGGGTAATTGCCAGGCTTTCCATCACATCCAATTCACGTGTATCTCTAGCTTCCTTGATGACTACAGCGTCCTCCATTGTTATCTCGTGTCCCTTCGTGATAATATGTTCCGCTACCGCTGACTTGAAATTCGAAGTTCTTTCTTTCTTTCTTGCTGCTGCTGCTTCGCCTAGATGCTCCTTGATTCGCGTGCCGATGAGCCTCCTCGTTTGATCTATGTACACTTCTTCACAAGTGGGACATTCGATGCGATAGATACCAGATTTCTCGTGTGGTTCGCGCTTGTCTTTCGTTGATCCGAGAACGTTTTTGAGCTGGTTCTTGCTGCTTGATTCGATTAACCGTACAGAATTGAGCTGATTTATTCGCCGCTTGATCCGATTGCTGATGCCTTCGTGATAAGTTAGAGCCTTCCAGTACGTTCTTTCGGTATTCGCATTTGATAATGTTGATCGTCCCTGACGCTGTCTATTAATCTGGATCTTCTGTGCCATTCTCCTAATCGTCGAGCCCTTGAAGCCGTTTAGTTTAGCTGTCTCAACAATGTACCTCATCTCCTTTTCCTTAGCTTCCTTGCTTAGCGGCAAATCGAGCATTCTGTGGATCATGGCTCTGTACGGAGAAACCTTGATTTGCTGCGAATGATTTGATGTATTTGGAATCGTTCTTTGTGTGTGAGTTGCTTTCCGGTATGCATCGAAAGTTATATTTGTTTGAGTCCTCCTTACTACTATATCTAGGAACGATAGTTTACCGTCTTTCTCTTCCTCCATCGTGAATACTATATTTTTGTGGGCTCCATTCAGGTCAGCAAGGACCTTCTCCACGTTACTCCTTTTCACATATGCAAACACATCGTCCACATATCGGACCCAATGTTTTGGTAACTGGCCTTTCTCCTGCAGTCCGTCTTCTAGTTTCGTCATAAATATCTCGCTGAAGAATGGTGAAAGTGGATTTCCCATCGCAACTCCGCCTTTCGTCTTATAAAATTTCCCCCGAAAGGTGAAATAATTTTCGATCATGCAAAGTCTCGCAAGTTGGATATACTGCCTAGTTTTTATTTTCCAAGATAATGAGTTTTCTTGGTGGAAAAGCCATTCTTCTATATATCCCAGTGTCTCCATCACCGGAATACTCGGGAATAGAGCTTTCACGTCGAAAGACACCATAATTTCGTCTTGCGCTGGTGGGCCAAACTTCAGGATTTTCTCGGAGAATTCTTTGCTGTTTTTTACAGATCTACCATTCATTTGGGTCATTCCCTTAAATTCGTTCACCAACCATCTTGCCAGTTTTTGGGTCGGTGCATTCACGGCCGAAAAAATCTCACGCATTTCGTTCCCCTCTTTGTGTATTTTTGGCAAACACTTGATCCTAGGCAAAGTAGGGTTGCTCACTCTTACCTTCGTCAATTCGCCAATTAATGACTCACAACTTTTAATTGTCCTTTCGAATCTTTTCATGGATTCCTCTAACGGGCTCCGGCGTAGCTCGAAGAAATTACCGCTGCTTAGCTTTTGTATGACCGCCTCATCATACTTGCTTTTATCCATCACTACCACTGTGTTTCCTTTATCGGCCTTGACAAAGTGAACAGGTTTCTTCTTCAGTTCAGCAGCTATGCTCGCCTCTTCACTGTTTACCACCTTTTTCGCTCCCCTTATCGCCTCGGCTATATCATTCCTTGCCATCGTTTTCTGTACTTCCGGTAGTCTGCTCATTGCTGCTTCCGTTTCTACGATGATCTCCTCTATAGGTATTTTTGATGGTTTTATGGCGTAATTTAATCCCATGTTGAGTAAACGCATTTCCTTTTCATTAAAAACTATACTCGATTTGTTGACAACCAGTCCGGGGATTTCTTGAACTTCTACGAATTGTTTAACTGGTTTGGCCGCTTCTTCCAATCGATTCAACTTTTTCCGATGTAATTCCCTTTTCTTTTCTTTCTCGCATTGATATGCTAAGTCCGCTTTTTCCAGTAAGTCCTCCATATAACCTCTAGGCGAAGCAGCAGTAGCAAGAAAGAAAGAAAGAACTTCGAATTTCAAGTCAGCGGTAGCGGAACATATTATCACGAAGGGACACGAGATAACAATGGAGGACGCTGTAGTCATCAAGGAAGCTAGAGATACACGTGAATTGGATGTGATGGAAAGCCTGGCAATTACCCGGGAAAGGAAAAAGTTGATGAATCAGGATGACGGAAACTGCAGATCATGGCTATTTAAATTAATTAAATAATAATATCTTTTCTGAATCATGTAAAAATAATATTTTGATAACTACCCCTTTTGTAAATTACCTTTCCTACCTTTTATTAGCTTAAGCAAATTTCCCTAATTACTTTTTAATGATCGAGAGTAAATTTCCTTAAACATAGCTAGTATATAAGCAGGAATGTGAGTAAAAATAAATTAATCGCTGAAGAAGAGCGAACGATTACGGTCGAAAATCGATTTCGAGAATAAATAAAATACACAAAATTAAAAGGAAGCTGTCTTTTTCTATTTTCAGTTGGAGTATTTTGTGAAGGCGAAAATGAATTCGATTACAAATACAAAATAGGAATTATGATGGTTTCGAGAAGTTTGCTTAGGCAACTGCTCGCTTACTACATGAGCTGGCAATGAAAATTTGGCTGTCTGTACATTCTTTATTAGAATTTGATTGATGAAGGACAGAAGCACCACCATCTTGATACTAAGAAGGCCAGATAATTAGCTGTTTGCAAATGTCAACACATGGCCATAACCAGTCAAGCTACAGGGGACATCTATTAGATCACGGTTGGGAAAACTTTACCGTGGAAGAAAGTAATTTTAAATGGTGAAACATCTCTGAGCGCGGCACGAGATGTTGTGTTAGTAATTGCAATTACTTTGGTGCAGTTTCGTTCAGTTGAACGTGATTTTTGTGATCGCGAAAGTTACAAACATCATTTCGATTCCATACGCCAGTATTTGAAAATTAAATTTTGAGCTATCAGAAATACTTTTAATGCCTTGAAGTACTTCGGAAACATATCCGAAAGTGATTTGGAGTGTATAAAGCCAGAAATACCCCGCTAAGTTTTCACATCTTATAGTTGCGTTCTAGATTATGTGACATAAATTCATAACAAATGAGCTTCTTCGTACTCAATGCATGTCTAGCTCATATTTCCAAGTTTATTCCCTAGACTAATCTCGCCCAATCAAACTTGACAAGAATTTTAACGAAACACAATACCAGACGCAAACGTGATCTCGATACCAAAGCTTGAAAGTTCATACAAGCAATAAACTCTCTTTACATACTCACAAACTTCTGACTCATCTGAATCAAATCTTGGCATTAGATTTCAATCAGAAATTGTTATGTAAATCTTGATGTAAGCATAAATGTCACGATGTCATGTCGTCTTAAGACGATGCTCAAAACCGAAATGTAAACAGCTTAGTAAGCACCCAGCGACGCTGCGACCACACCTTAGCTGTAAGAAATCTGTAAGTCACCGAAATCATCCAATCAAAATCTCTTAATAAATTGAAAATGTAAAGCGATAAAATGAAAATGTACTTACACATCTCGTATACTCCACACATGATATCACCGTCGTCCTCTATGACCTTAAACATTTCACATTTCTTATTGAACAGGTTCTTTTGCGAATTATCCAATATCTCTTGCGATTACATATGCATACCAACACCGTTTACTGTGATATTCACATATTTCCTTCCTTCACTCGTCAAGCGAAACTTTTAACTGAAAAATTAGATACTTGGCGTATGTGAGTGGTTTCGTTTACATTAAACATTAAATTAATTGATTTAGGACCTAGATACGTTAATTTGTTGCTTTGCTTTAAATTGGGGTCTCTTCTCACTGAGTGGTTAATTGTCTTAATTGTACCGAAAAATATCTAAATTAATAATCGCGTTAATCATAAATCGATTGCGCAACTCGCCAATGACATAATTCTCTCATATTCATCTGTTTAGCATTCATCAGATACATTATCGCTGGACTTCAATGCAACGCTAATTCCATCCAGCACACGTCAAGTGTGTGATTGATGTGTGAGAATTATTTCATCGCATGCCATTGAAAAGGAAGAAGGAACAAAAAATTCAAAAACCAACAAAGCTCGAGCGCTGAGGCAACCGCATGCAATAATAGTTTTTTCCTTCCTAGTGTTATTTTAATTTTTTTTTCATTGGAATTTGAAATTTTTTATTCGCATATTCATATATTTAATTGTTTACGCCACTACAAGTAGACATGAGGTGAGAGATGAAGTAATGTACACTGGCGCGAATATTAAAAATATTTTTTACGAGTATTGTTGGCGGTTTTGTTGCATTTCGCGTTGATACAAACCTAGTTGTATAATTGGACTTTTTTCCCCTGACTCGGTCGTCTCTTATTTCGTTACGTTAATTGATATGTTGCATGAACTCGGAACGGAAAGCTAGACAAGATTCACATGTTTTTTTTTGTTTTTCTAGTAGTAGTTTTTGTAGTCGGTGCCAATTCATTAGACTTTGAATTGGGTACAAGCAAGAGGTAGAAGGTAAAAGTAAGGTCAAACAAATAAAAATATGCAGTCAAAAGCTCGATTTGAGGGCAAGCAGTTGTTTGATTTATTTGTGAGGTTTACTGAAACTGTTAATTTGCGGACAATGAAAAAGTGGAGGATTGATCTTATTTTAATTCAGACATTAGAAAGATGAATGACAAGAAAACTGACGGGATTTATTTGGCAATTTATCAAGATAATCATGTGTTAAAATCATGCCAGCATGTGAAGAAACATTGTCAATGTTTTACCGTATAAATGAAAGGAAACAAAATTGAGACACTCGTGGATAGTCTTTGGGAAAGCCGGGGATGTTAATGTGATTTTAAATGCTATGCATTTTTACTTATACTCCTTCCCCATGTCAATGGATTTCTTGAAAAAAAAGTGGCTGTAATTTCTTACTTTGACGTCGGTCACCGTCCTGATTAAATCAGATTACGAATTTCTAAGAAATTGTTGATGCAAAGCATCATTGCGTTTTAGAAACTGTATATAATGTTCTTACCGTGTCAGCCCATACCTTGATCCAAGCCTTTTAATTTTGCTTCAAATCTGAACTGCATCGACTCCTACAAAACGAACTTGTACTATATATACATCCTTCTAACAACCTCAGTACACATACATGGTTTATTACTTTTATGGATATTATGATAGATGCTAAAATATTAATGGTGATTTTGGTTTTTGTTAAACTTTATGGCTTTAGTATTCTGTCGCTCATCTTTCAATCAAAGTGAAGTTGATGGACTCGTTATCAATTCAAATTAACAATACAACCATTCGATTCAAAAATGACAACACAACGAATGAATATTATCTAAATTTTAGTCAGTCATTTCACTTCGACGATGCTTGCGACAAAACTACTCTTACAATTTACTTACGTCTACTTTTATATTTACAAAATATGGAAAAAACGGGAGACCAGATGTGTAATAAATCCATCATCAAAGGGTTCATCCTGTGTGCACTGGCCGGCAGTAGTTTGGTCGTTTATTGCACCAGCGCATGGTAATTATCCCTTAAGTTTGTACAAGAAAGGATACGTTTGATTGCACCCGAGCATGGTAATAATTTTTTATGGTGCCGGCATGTAAAGGGATAGTTCTTACTATTTTATTGGATTCCCCGGGGTTTTGTCACAGGGGGTTGCAACACTTACTGCCACAGTACCCCCTTACCAGAGATTTGAATCACGAAATTCCAACTTGCAAGCAATCTGGGAATCAAACTCGTCTTCCTGTGCGTGTGTACTTT
Organism: Odontomyia ornata; assembly: GCA_963969285.1. Lineage (NCBI taxonomy): Eukaryota > Metazoa > Arthropoda > Insecta > Diptera > Stratiomyidae > Odontomyia > Odontomyia ornata. The sequence goes on along the minus strand of OZ017740.1, from coordinate 287,071,620 downwards.
GATGAGGATTCGTCTGCATGATTCCTTGGTGTTTGAGTTTCAGTAGCCAACTCTTCTCTCGCTTGCGATGGCATTGAGCCAAGTGCCACGTATATTCTTGTTGCTCAGTATTGTCATCATCGCTGGATTCCTCTATAATGCGCGCTGATTTCAACCTATCAATTGAGATGGTACCTTTCGGCCTCCTTGCTAGAGAGCGTCGTTCTATTTATCTGCGTCGAAACGAGGATGCGAGGGAGATGGTTGCCCGTGAAGAGAGATAGCGCTTGCTCAACGATTGGCAGCAGTCTTGGGTGACTGGCACAAAGGGAAGGTGGACTGCGCGCCTCATCCCGGATGTGAGACCGTGGCTAAATCGAAGGCATGGTGAGACTGACTTCTATCTGACCCAGCTTTTGAGAGGGCATGGGTGTTTTCAGTCTTACCTGCACAAGATTGATAAGTCACGGTCCTCCGATTGTCGGTATTGCCCAGGAAAGGAAGACAATGCCTGCCACACATTTTTTGTTTGTATAAAATGGGACAGGCTGCGAAGAGCCCTCTACAGGGAGACGGGACAGCTCACCCCGGATAATATAGTGGCGATGATGCTCGAATCGGTTGACAAATGGAAACAGGTGGCACATTATGTTCGGGTAGTCCTAAAAGATAAAAGGGACTCACAGCAGCCGGGGGCGCTGGGGCTGGGAATCGCTTGTCTGGCACTTCCTCTTCCCCTCTTCCCTCCCGCTAGAAGAGCGATCCCCCAGCTTGAGGGTGCGTCACGGCGTAACAAAACGAGACCTGGCCCGAAGTAATGTGTCAAGCGGTTCCAGGCTGGGTTCTCAGGTTGACAGGGGAGGTGTTTAGTGGGTAGTACGGTCGCCTTGTTGCGAACATGGGAGTCCCACACTCTGTGCGTAAATGAGCATTCATCTCCCTACCACAAAAAGAAAAAAATTGAGATGGTAACATTTTTGCCTCGAACGCTTACCAGGAAAATTTTATCGGCTCTAGATACTACTTTGAAAGGACCGCTTTACGCCATTTGAAGCTGCTTTTTTATAGGGCAAGTACGAATAAAAACGTGTTGCATTGTAGCGAGATCTTTGAATATGAATGTTTTCTTTTCACCATGTCGAGTTACGCTTGAGTTCGTATACACTGGATATGCTCTCGGAGGAAAATTGCTCTGTAGTATTTGGCCCTTGTTTGATTCTACCAGGAATTCAGCTGGTATTCTTAATGGTTCGCCAAAAACTAGCGCTGCAACGGTTGGTTGGAGGTCTTCCTTCCAAGCGCAACGTACTCCTAGGAGTGCTGAGGGTAAGACTTGCGCTGGACCATGCCATTTGCTGATGGGTGATATGGTGTTGTCCTGAAATGAGTGGTACCAGTTAGTTTGTTTAATTGCCTAAACAAGCATGACTCGAATTGGCGTCCTTGGTCTGTTGTAACTTTTACAGGCGCCCTAAACCTTGAAATCCATTAGGAATAGAATGCTCTTGCAACAGTCTCTGCTTCTTGATTTTCCATAGGAACTACTTCCGCCCAGCGTGTAAAACGATCTATGCATGTAAAAGTAGACCTGAATCCTTCTGAGATACGCATGACGACGATATCAATGTGGGCATGCTCAAACCTACCAGTATGTTAGGTGGTGAGAATATGCCAGGTGTAGTGGTAACGTGTCTAGAAATTTAAACTTGCTGACACTCAATGCAGCATTTTGCCCATTCGTGGCAGTCTTTATTCATTGATGGGCAAACATAACGCTGTGAGATGAGTTTAAGGGTGGCCTTGATACTCGGGTGAGACAGTCTGTGTACACTGTTGAATACAGAGTTTGAAACTCTTTTGGCACGACTGTGCGGCTGTTGCTGTGGAAGCATCGCAGAGTAGGAACTATTCTGATCCTGGTAGCTTAATCAACATCAATTGTAGGGCTGATTTAACATTTTGTGGGCTTTTTACCTCAGTATCGTGCTTTTGAGCTGCTGCTAACGCTGGGAAATCGACTTTTGTTTCGATTTCTTCGATCCTCGAGAGAGCATCTGCAACTGTATTCTCCTCTCCTGGTATATACATATTGGTTGTCTGTAGAGAATTGGCTGATAAAGTATAGGTATCTGAACTGTCTCGGAAAACATTGCGTATTTTTTTCCTGAATGCAAAAGATATTGGTTTATGATCAGTTTAAATAACGAATTCTCGTCCTTTGATCACATGGCGGAAATATTTAACGGCGTCGTAAATTGCTAAGAGTTCCCGATCATAGGCGGCGTATTTACTCTCCGCTGACTTAAGTTTTCTTGAGAAAAAGGCGAATGGTTGCCAGTGGTCATTAGAAAGTTGTTGCAGTGCTGCACCAATGCTGAGGTCGGAAACATCACAAAATATTACTAGTGGTGCGTTGGGTACTGGGTGAGCAAGTAACGTTGCATGTGTTAGGCTTTCTTTTGCTTCATGGAACCCTGCTTCTGCTTTCAGGGTCCAAAGTATGGTTGATTTCCCTTTTATATTATCAGCGAGTAGGCTACATAATACAGCTTGAGTCTTTAAGGCTTCCAGGTATGAATCTCCGCTAAAAGTTTAACATACCTAAGAGCTAACGTAACTCTTTTGTTATTTTTAGCTGTGGCTACCGTCTGATGATTTCAACTTTTCGCGGTAGTAGTTGATTGACATTTTCACTGACTGAATAGCCCAAGAATTGTACGCTCAGTTGTGCAAAGATGCACTTAGTGGAATTAATGACTACTCCGTACATCTGCAGGCGGTGAAAAAGGATGTTAAGGTGGTTAATGTGTTCTGCTGCTGATGACGAGGCAACTATATTATGATGTCGATTATATACGCATAGCACAAATCCATGCCACGCAGTACTTCATCCATGAAACGCTAGAAATTTTGCTCTGCATTGCGTGGTTCGAGCGTCATGAATGGGAATTCAAACAGCCCAAATAGTATTTTAATTGCTATCTTGCAAGTATCTTTTTCTTTAACTAAGTCAATGGTAGAAAAAATCTTTTCCCTGCAAGAGTGTGCAAAAAGTCGTGGATGTGTCGAACAGGATAACGATCTGGGATGGTCCTGGCGTTGAGTCTATGATAGTCCCCGCAGGGTCTCCAATAATTGTTGGCCTTTTGCTGCATGTGACGGGGTAAAGACCAGCAGCTTTGTGAGGGTCTGGCAATGCCTTTTTTCAGCATGTAGTTTAATTCTGTTTTGGCTATTTTCAGTTTATCTGGTGCTAGCCGTCTGAGTTTACTAGCAACTTGTGGTCCTGCAGTAGTCCTTATAAAGTGAACCGTATTAAGTTTAACTTTTGGCACTCCGTCTGGTTTCAGAATTTCCGGATATTTTGATAGAAGCTCATGAAAGACTTCTCCAACAACGGAACGGCCTTTCACTTCCAGCTGGGTTGTGTTGTTCAACAGATTTCGATTCCTGGGATCTACCAAAAGTCCGTAGTACTCTAGAAAATCGAATTGGCTTCTCTACATCTGAAATTACGAAGCGCCAAGTGAGATCGCATCGTAAGCTAAAGTTCAACGTAGTTATGCATGTTCCATTCGCCGCGGAAAGTTCAAAATCACACCTTTCTTGAAGCGCAGTGAAGTATTTGTGAATATATACGCATAACTCTGCACCAGCGTTTATCAGAAAGGTTTTCTCGTTTGTGATGTATTTTATAAAGAGGCGGCGAGATTAATTAAGGCGCGTGTCGCCCGCCACCATTAACGATGAGCCATTGTATTTCCTGAACCGAAACTACATGTTTTTGTGTATTTGTTTGATTTTGGGGGAAAATAAGCATGGCACCAGCATACACCTTCTGCAGCGTAACGACTCTGGGACGCGCAACGTGTGCGGTTACCTGAGAAGCTTCAGGCATGAGAACGACCTCGCCGCTCACTGATCTCTTGGCAAAACGAGTCCAGTTTATTTTCCATCTTTGCTGATTGCTTGAACTCAAGCCTTTCTGGCTGTTCAGCTAGCGCTTCAGTTATCGTTGTTGCTGTCAGTGGACCTGGGGTTGGTGCGGGTGTCACCACAGCTGCTACTTGATTTCGCTGAAATAACAACATATTCATGATTTTATCGGCCAACTCTGCAACGCTCTTAAGCTGGATATCTTTTTGAATCAGTAGGACTGGCTTCATATCCTCTGGCATTCTTTTAAACCACAAAGCACAGAGTATTTCATCGGAACTCAACGAACCCGCCAATTTTCTCAGATGCCGTAGAAACTGACTTGGTTTCCTATCACCTAACTTCACGAGCTCTAATAATTAATGCGTGTTTCGCTCTTGCGATGTACACAGCCTTTTATACTACTCTTACAATCTACTTACGTCTACATTTATATTTACAAAATATGTAAAAATCTGGAGACCAGATGTGTAATAAACCCATCATCAAAGGGTTTATCCTGTGTGCACCGACCGGCAGTAGTTGATCGTTTAACGCACCAGCGCATGGCAATCATCCCTTGAGTTCATGGAAGAAAGGATATGTTTGATTGCACCCGCGCATCGTAATAATTTTTATGGTGCTGGCATGAAAATGGATAATTCTTATTAGTTTTATTGGGTTTCCCGGGGTTTTGTTACAGGTGGTCGCAACGATTACTGCCACAAAAGTATTCATTCTTGGACTTTGATTTATATTCGAACTAGAATATACAGCTTGATTGAAAAAAGTTTACTGTTGTCAATCTGTTTGCAAAGACATTTCCTGGCCGACTTTTATGCTGCCTTCCGGCTGCATGCTTCGCCGCGGCTCCGTACCCGGTGAGCCTCACCCCGAAGCTTGTGACACTCCCTTCGTTTTTCAGTGATTTAATTTGATCACCAGTGAAACGGAGGCTTGCCGTGTCGGGGTGTCAAATGGGCCATTGAAGCACAGGAAACAGACATGATGATGCTCGTAGTTGATTTCACCAAGCTTTGAGCTGCCAGTGCTTCTGTCCCCTCTAAATCATCCTTCAGTGGAGCACCTGCCATCAGCACCTCGACAAACCTCTCGACGTCCATCCTTCCGATGTTCCACTCCATTGTAGAAGGTTGACAGCACAGACGTGGGGAGACACCATCACGGATCTCATGCAGGATGTATTGACGATGACTGGCTGAGTAGTTCTCCAACATTCTCTATCCTCCTTACTAGGCGAATGTCATGTCGGTATGGTTCCTTCTCAGCCAATACGGTGGAAAGTTGTCGTATTTCTGGTGTTTAGTGCAACGCGCGCCATCCTGGCCGCCATTTCTAGGATTCATTTTCCACGCGGATCTATTAAAGACATACCCCATTTGATTGCCTGAACCTTGAAGTCTCCCCTAACGATAATGTTTCCATCTGCGTTCGAGACAGCGCCCTCCAAAGCATTAAGTTTGGCTTGGGAATATAATATCGGCTCGTTCGATGTTAGGTACGCGCTAAAGAAGGTGGTCCCTGAGCACCGAACCCACACAAAAGCACCCAACCCACCCCGTCCACCTGGAAATCAATGTTCCGAGATAGCGGCAGTACCAGTCTCCTCAGGATACCATGATGACGCACTCTTGTCGTGGTGTGGCTTACTCAGCAGCAAAAAATCGGCTGTCGTATTCCTCTCAAACTGCTGAACATGTTTTGCGCAGTTGTACTGTGGTGTAGGTTTACCCGCAGGATACGAGTCATCTTAGTTCTGCTTTTAACTCGACTAGGGCTCCCTGGAAACCCTGATACTTTCCTAATCCTAATATGTGTTTCAAATCTGGTTTTGAATCAGTATCCATGCAAAGAATGCAGTGTGCCTCCCTCGTACGCTTTTCCCTTTGATGTCCCATGTCGCCGCATTTGTATGATAAGAAAGTCCTATCAAATCCCTTGTATCCCTATGCAGTATGACCATAGCCAAAGCAATTAAAAGCATTGAAGCGGTTCTGCTCTTCGCCGTATCTTGCAGATGACTTACCCTATTCTTGCTTTTCCCTGATTCAGAAATTGTTCGACATTCTTTTCAGTCAGATTGATGGTGGCCATATGTTGCCCCCTAATCTTTTCTGGTGTCAGCCTTGCTTTGACCCTACTTACGCTAGGAGGCTCCCTTTTCGTGGCCTTCTCTATTTCGGTCAGGTCTGGGGTACAATCAATGTCCCTTGCTGCTATTGGCTCGAGAGAGACTGCAGGTACTCTTTTTCTTGACTGCATCGCTCAATGCTTCTATATTAGTATCTTCTGGCCCGACCAGTATGTGGCCCGATCGGATTGGTCGCACTGCTTTAATGACAGTTTCTGTGTCTTCGGACTTTACACCTCCCTTGATCTCAAGGAACACTTCCGCGATGAATCTGCCATCCTTTGGTTTCACGAGCAGTCCCTACTGCCGGCGTCTTCGTCGTGGCTTTTACCTCTTCTGCATCGCATCAGGTACGTCTTTTTGTTGGACATCTTTGAGAACTTAAGTCACTAGAGTACTTTATACGTGTTTTTTTGGTAGTTTTGTATGCTGCTTTTGTCAGCACTATCTAAAACCTCTGATCCAACTGATCCCGCTTTCCTCCTTTTATTTTGATCTCCATCGGTTGAGCAAGAGGTCATTCCTTGGTGGTATTTTGATGTGGAGCTTTCTTGGTTTTCTCAGTAGACTTAGCCCTCAGCTCTTCTTGACTCTGCTTTGGAATGCCCGATGCGTTCTACAAGCTTCTTCCTTACTACCCTGCTACTGTTTTTATGCGAGTCACATTCAGATTTAATTCTCTTCAGGATACTTCCCGGTTTTAAAATTAACCTTTCGTCCTGTTTCCTCTCAACGACTGTTACATTTCTCTTTGAAAAGAGGTTTTCTGCTTCGGTTTCTGGATAGAATGCTTCAGCTACATTTTCGGTGATGTCAGTTACTTCACGTAACGACACTTCTTTAGTCTTCTCACTCTTTTTCTCTTGTGCCGCATGTTTTTTTTTCGACTTTGAGGTGGTTCACTATGCATTCTTTTCTTATAGAGCTTTCTGGAGTGCGTGCGGTTTATTTACTGTGTATAAATCTTTAGTGTCAAGTAAAGTTTTGAATGCCTTAGTCGTTGCTATGCCTGGTTGGGCCATGTTTTTCTTTTAATTCATCCATTCGTCGTCTGTCCTTGATTTTTACCCAACGTAGTGGTGCTAAAGATGATGCCAGGATTATTGGTTTCCCTATCGGACCCTGCATTATTATTGAAGAGATTTTCTATGACTTAAATTTTGGGGTTTCTTTCTCTCCTCACCTTTGGTCTCTTGTTTTGACGGTTTTTATGCCAACAAAGGTGTACGCCTGAATAGATTTTCTCCGTCGAGCTCGAGATTATTTGTAGATATATCTGTTATAGAAGTCTAGTTTCCTATTTCTATAACATTTCAGTCGCTGGATGTCGCCGACCGGGAGCCTGCTCGCTCACCACTCTGCTGCCTGTACTGGGAATCCAACCACCTGCGCAATAAGTGTTTCTCGTTCTCGACTTTTGTCTTTGTTTTTTTTCTGGATTCTATCCCATGGCGTTTTACCCACCCCCAGGGGCATTTGCAAACCCAAAGGTTCGCCTAGCCCATTCGTGAAAGCCATTTCTGTTGTTGGCTGCCTTCCCTCGATGAGCACGGGTTGCTTAAAATTCCGAGGATCTGGGACAATGTAACATCCCGGCTGAAACTAGGTTACTCTGCACTAGGTGACAGAGCATGTAGGAATGGTAGATAACGAGATAGCAGCCTCTTAGCGAGGGAAGGATCAAGAACGGCATTTGTCGGCCCTGAACCCTTCAGTGCGTTCGAAAAGCACTTTGTTTAGAGACAGTTCAAGGAACTGGAGCCTTGGGAACGTGATAAACTCTAGAGAAGCTATCCAGGGCTCAAAATATGGAAAGTGTTCTCTAAGGAAAGAAGCAGAAATGGTTGAAATCGCGCATCAAACTAGGAAAGAATCAACTCAAGATCTTTACAGGATTCCTCTCGGGGTATTGAAAAACTCGGAGGGCATCTTAAGAAAATGAGTCTTTGGATGTCATTTACGCACTAGTATGAATGAGTCTTAAGGAGAATACAGAGTGCAGGTCCGACAGTTTTGCATGAGACACCAGAACACCTTCTGGCATACTGCGGGGCTCTGTTCCGGAAGAGAACAAACAGTCTTGGGGCTTACAGCCTGGCAGAGGAGTATCTTGGATACCTGGAGCCAGCTAAGATCATTGTTTCTATTAAAGGTTTAAGTGCAAACAACCAATTTATACAATCTATATTCTTGAATCCATTGGGAAAGTTTGAAGCGAAGGAATTTAGTAACCCAAAAGATGAAATGCAAGTCAAGCAAAATTTAATAGGCCATAAGTTACGTTTTATAGGATAGGTATTCCTCTGCTTAGCAAACATCGTCTGAGTTTGAAAAAAAATCCATCTCAACATACTAATGTCATTTTAATCTTGTCCGGTAGTGCATCAGAAAAATGTATTTATTTGTTTGTATTGTTAGTTAAGTGCTTTCATCCAACAACAACAGTAGATTGACCATTTCCTCCAGGCACGCAATGTACCGCAATCTATCCATTCCCATTCCTTTCATTCATCAGTCGCCATCCGTTCATTCGTGCGGGACTAAAAACCATAATTGATTCCGCCAGCTAATAAGCCAAACAAGCCTGAGAAGACGACGACGACCAACTAACCAACTAATTTTTCTTCTTCGTCTACTTTTCCTCCTCGAAAACTCTTAAGTTTGTGATGAGTTTCGGACATAGTAAATTATTACTTACAAGATTAGTTTCGTGCTGTGCCTGTGAAATCAGAACGAGCTTTTATCTTAACTTATTGAAATTCATTAAATTTTCGGATTCTCATCATCGCTACCACCATCACCGCCATCAGCATCATCATGAGTATCTTTCACCGTAAAAGATACACCGAGAGCGTGTGTTGTATATACTCGTACGCGCACGTGGAAGATGAAATGTGAAGGTTTATGTTTTCAATGAAAGTATATCTTTTGGGAAAAGCACGAGATTAGGAGGTTTGTTTTCTCAAACTGCCGCCGACAGTGAGATTTCTTGGTAAAACGGATTTGTTGGAGGAGAATCGGTGCTGTGAATTAAATGGAATTCATTAGGGCATTAGGGTATATCATGTAACATTTCTTCAGTCTCGCGTATCTTTTGAATTAATAATCGTGCATTTTGTACAACACACTCGCGGGACGGACTATCTCATTCTCGAACAATAACGGCACAAAGGTTCGTTCCATTAACGAGCAGAGAGATCACCGTGTTAATGGGATAATTTCAGAGATGGATTTCCAATTTAAATTGGTGCCTTACTGGGTTAGCTTGGATGCGTTGCATCACCTTTTTCCCACCATCTCATTCTGTTGTTATACTAATCACTTTCTTTCTGAGTTATTAATGCAATTAAATCCAATCTCTGACGACTGCAAAACATTAAACGATTTTATTTGGAGCAAAATGTTCAACTTTCTTCGTCTTACAGATTAGTTATTCTCATCCTCCAATTAGCCATAGTTGAATAACAATTATTCTGCTATTCGTTAAAGAGATTTGACCTCTTATAATAATGTTGCGTATTTAATTTAAATAATGAATAAAATTACATACGCGCAACGAAACTATCTCAAACGACCTGAAGAATGAATGCAGATGAAGCGCAAACAAAAGATATTGGTCACATCTTGTCTCGCTGTTTCTTAACTTTATTAAACTGTTTATTTCTTGAGAATTTTATTGCATAAATATGAGTTTCTTTAATAAAGATTAAGCTTTTTTAAGAAAACACAAAAGCAGTTATCATGAAGAGAAGATGAAGAATAAAATGAAGAAATCAGTGTTGATAAGATTGCGGTTAAGTAGGTTCCTTATTTGTTCTGAAGCGAGGAACAAACATTAGCAGAATGATTACCATCACATGTTCACATATCGATTACAAATGTATTTCAAGACTTTTATTAATACAGTTAACATAATTACGTCAATCCTCATGAGTTCCAGATGCTATATTCATTTCAAGTGCTTTTTATTGCAGCTCATGTTGCAGAGATATGTTGTCGAAGTTGTCTTCTGGTCTTATCTTATCAACATATGAGTTCATCACTGAATCCGTGATTGGTGAAGATTGATGTAATGTGGAATCGAAGAAAAAAGTGGAATAACTTCCTTATGACTGTAATTAATATTAATTTCGAAAGTTTTTTTAATCAATTCGAAGGTATTATGAAATTTCAGTACGATTTCCTGCTGAATTATTTTCCAATTTCCTTTTTACCGTTGTTGGTGAGCAATTAGTGAGATTTTCTTTTGTTTCAAAATGAAAAAGACAATCAATTATTTCTAGCGTGCAGGAATGAAAGCAAATTTTGCGAAATAATATAGATGAAACCAATATCAGTGATGATGTAAGATTTTACAGTAAGGGTCCCCTGTATACTTCAATCTGTGCTTTTGTGTAGTGGGTTTAATAATGAAAGAAATATTTTCTTGTTATGAAACCAAAATTAAGCATTCTTGAACCAAATTCAAAAAATTGGGAAGTGTTTAGTAGGTAGTCCAGATGCCTTATGCTAAAGGGTTTTCCGACAAGAGGTGTTATTTGGAATGGGAATGGATCGTAGTAGTCTTTGCGTATAGACGTCTTTTAAATCGCTCCTGTCAAAAGTTTTCAAAAATTAAAATTAATTTTTTAAAAACGTTAGTCCGAAGTTAATTTTTATCGGAAAAAATCTTATATTGTCGAAGTAATCGACTCAGGAAATTTCTATCGAATATTTTTACTTCGATTGGTAACGAAAAACAAATTACCAAAGAAAACTTCGCCGCTGGTATGGAGGAGCCCGACGGCTTCCCACCGTTGGGCCAACCTGGGGAAACGAACATAACGAAGAAACCTCCGTAGATGGAGGGTGAAAGCTGCAAATAATAGCGGACAATCAACAAATAGCCAAACTGCAGAAAGAAAATGATGAACTAAGCCAAGAGATACAGTATCTCAAGGATCTTTTCAAGAAAGGGATGAAGCCTCAAAAGACGCAGCCACAAAATCAATGGCAACAGGTAACAAAGCCGAAGAAAAATACAAAGCAAGTAAATCCAGAGGAAGTTCTAAGTGCTGGTGGCACCAACGAGAGCCAAAATTATTTTGCAGCGCTGGAGGGATTAGCCGAAGATATGGAAATCGAAGAGAACATCGGAGGTAATTTTAATCAAGATAATGACGTTAATTTTATTCAATATTTAAAGAACAAAAATAAGGAGAAAAACCCAGCCCGCAGTTCTGCTGGTTCCTCTCAAAAAGCTTCCAACAAGACAGAAAAAGTTCCGCCAATCAACGTGTTCGGACAAACCGGGAAAGATATGGTTCGGCTATTGGCAGCCGAAAATAAACTGGCCAATTTCGAAATCAAAAGAGTTAATGCCGAAAAATTAACTATAAGGACGAAATCACTGGTTGATTTCAAGTCAACCAAAGATGCGCTGATTTCCGGGGAGGTTCCACACTTCACCTATACCCCAAAAAGTGAAAAAAATCAGACCTTCTTGTTGAAGGGTTTGGACAGCGGAGAAGATACGGTCGATCTTCTTCAGGTGCTCAAGGAGGCTGCACCAGATATTGATTTTGTTTCAGTCAAAGCCTTTGCGACAAGAAGGTCGACCATAGAAAGGAAGAATTTACCACTTTACCTGGTACAAATTGCAAATAAGAGCAGTCCAAGTGCCCTTCAACAAATAAGGTACTTGAATTTCAGAGTGGTGAGGTGGGAACGCCTCCAGAAAAGAGAAATCAACCAGTATTACCGGTGTCAAAGATTTGGACATTCGGCTGCCAATTGTGCCATGCACTATCGTTGCGTTAAATGCAAAGACGTTCATGCTCCCGGTGAGTGCAAATTGGCTCAGACGGCGCGCGAAGAAAAATTATACTGCGTTAACTGCGGTGTTTTTGGTCACCCAGCATCATATCGAGGATGCTCCCGATATCAAGATGCAAAAGTTAAATTTGCTCCAAAGCAAGCACAAGTACACCGTAATATCATACCTTCCAACTTCGTCAAGCCCGGAGTATCATTTGCACTCGCCGCTAGAGGACCAGCAGGAAATGCTGGAAATAATGTAAATAATGTAAGTGGCAATAATGAGCTGCTTCTCAAAATTTACCAGCAACTTAATTCTTTATCGGAGAGAATCGACAAACAAGATTCAAAAATTAACTTTGCTTTTCAGCGTTTAGGTCTTTCAAATGCCTAATAATATCTTGTCATCCAGTCATATTCCCATGGATAGGCTTCGCCTCATATCGATCAACGTCAACTCTATCGTTGCTATACATTGACGTGATTATCTCCTTGAATTTGTTGTTAAGCAAAAGCCTGACATCATACTTCTCACTGAAACCCACCTCAATTCATGGCATTCCATGGAATTCAAAGATTTTGCATTCGTAAGAAACGATAGGGTAATAGGTGATGGGGGAGGTGGCACCGGGATATTGGTTAGAAGACCCTATTGTTTCCAAAATATTGAAAAAGTCAAATTCAAAAACTTTGAATTTCTTGAAGTGTCCGTCATCAAAATTTCACTGCCAGGTGGGGATAACCTCTTCGTTATCTCTGCCTATGCAACTGGTCAAAATGTTCTCAAGTTCAAGGAGGAACTCAATTCCTTGTTTGAAATACTCGAATTGAACAGGCTGCATAGTTATTATATTTTTGCCGGTGACCTGAATGCCAAGCATACATCATGGCTAAACGCCACCAATAATCCAAGAGGTGTATTCCTGAAATCATGGATAACAGAGAACCAAATTGAATACAGGTGCAATCTATATGGGTCGGAGTTCCCAACATACCCTAGGACAAATTCATATTTGGACCTCTGCATTGCTGACGCAAGACTTGAATTCAGCTTTAATAGTCCTCAACGGAAACTGCAGGCGCTTCCTTACGATAGCGATCATAACGCAATCGTAATGGAAATCAATCATCAAAGGGATGATTTCTTCCTCATTCCAGTTCAACATGAAAGCCATCGGTTGAATTTCAAAAAAACAGACTGGGGAAAGTTTCAAAAGAAGTTTAATCGGGAGTACCAGAAGCAATGTCCCTCTTCTGATGATTGCAACACTTGCTCAATGGTTCCTAATAACAGAAATCTAACTGACGATGAAATAGATCTCTATTTGTCGAAGTTAGAGAAGCTGACGTTGGAAACGATTGAGAAAGTTGTTCCCAAGATTAAACATCGAAACAATATGGAAGGATATGAAACACCAACCATCGCAAGGTTGAAAAGATTGAAAAGCCTTCTTCTCACCCGCGTCAACAATATTTATCGACGAATTTTGGACTACAACCATCCCTCGTTGGCTTTGTTGAAATTACACCTGAAGAATGTCCGGAACTTAATCCGTTCATACTTCAGGAGTGAGGTCAGCAATCAATGGGCGGAAAAACTGAGGGGTACTAGCCCACAGGACCCAGATGGCGTTTTCGCGAAAGTGAATAGCTTATTCCGCAGGAAAATCATGTAGTACTGACGGTATTCCAAATATAGTTCTCCGACATTTGCCTGAGGTTGCTATTAGGAATTATTGCATATTGTTCAACAACATGTTGAACAATTCATATTTCCCAAATGAGTGGAAAAAAGCTAAGGTATTTCCAATCTTGAAGAAAGGAAAAGAATCTTCATGCCCTAAAAGCTATCGCCGAATCAGCTTGCTGCCTAACATCAGCAAGGTGTTTGAAGTGATACTCAACAGAGCATTAAACGCTCACATTGAGAAATATGAGTTGATGCCGAATTGCCAATTTGGTTTTCGTGCCAGGCATTCGACCATACATGCAATAACGAAAATAACCTCAGACATCTGTTGGAAACTAAACAACAAAGAATGTGTTGGAGCATATCTCATTGATATGGAGAAAGCCTTTGATACGGTGTGGTTAGATGGACTAGTTTTCAAACTTCTTCAGGACAGGTTCCCCAGACACCTTGTCGCCATGATGTGTAATATGTTATACGGGAAATCATTTGTTGTAACTGATGGAAATCTGACAACAATGCGCGAGTTCAAGGTCTTGAATGGTCTACAGCAGGGAACAGTTACTGCGCCCCTGCTTTTCTCAATATTCATTCGCAAGCTATTGAACAGCTTTGATTTTAATGTCTCGCCAACGTGATCATTGGTAGCGTTTGCTGATGATCTGATCATCTATACGGCAGACCGAAAAGCTACAATAGTTCAGAGCAATCTTCAAAAAATGTTTAATGATGTGCAGCTCTACACCGACAATTGGCGAATGAAAATCAATGCGCAGAAGTGCGAAACAATTTTGTTTCGGACAACGCTGCAGGGGGCCAGTCAAGACCTGAAACGTAATTGGAAGGATTTCCACATTATGGCTGGTGAGGGTAGTTCAGAACGGGTTCCACATAAATCCTGTGTTCGATACCTCGGTGTTCATCTCGATCAGTATCTGTACTATACTGAACATGTCAAAATCATGCTCAGTAAAGCACCAAAAGTAGTCATGGCCCTTCGGCGACTCTTTCATTCCAGATACATTGATCAAAAAGTCAAAGTTATTTGTTACAAGACCCTGGTTAGGCCAGTTTTGACATACGGATGCCAGATCTGGTACAACCAGAGTGCTAGTACAATGGAAAGATTAAGAGTTTTCGAAAGGAAATGTCTTCGTGCATGTACTGGTTTGTACAGAAAGCCTGAGACGGATTGGAAGCACTATATATCGAATAGAAGAATTTATCAAACCGCTCAAGTGACAAGAATCGATATCTTCATATTGAAACTTTTTCGGAATCATATTGCAAGATCTGTAACTGTGAGTGAAAACCCATGGATTTCACAGCCGTTCCACCCTACAGACGGGTATATTGTGACTTGCCTCACTACTGGCTTCGTTCCTCCAGAAGCATTCGTGTATTTGTACATGAATCGATATGTTTTTGATTCTGACGGCGTCCCAGTCATATATCACATATATCGACGGGCCACCGATAAGAAGATAAAATATCCTCCGAATCTGAGTTCACGAGACCAACAATTCCAATGGAGATACTCATTTGCTAGATTCGTTGAGGCTGGTCGAGCTGAGATGGAACTATCTAGGTATTGATGGCTGAATGACAATGTCTAAATTATTCGTGTTTATTTTCTGTTTTTGTGCTTTTTCTCGTTACTTAGTTTTTTTAGATTCATCTCATTATTGCTACATCTAGTATTGTCGTTTATTTGTATTATAAATTAGGTATAGGTTTCAATATAAGGTAACGTTTTTTTTTTGATTGAACTTATTTAGAATTAGGGTGTAACATATTAGGTTTAGGATATAAGTTCATTGTTGTGTTAGTAGTATAAGTAATTTTTGAATAATGCTGGTTGGTTTTTTCTCCTTTTTCCAATTGAATCAAAAAATATGTAATAATTTTAATTAATTTAAATTTGCAAGTGTATTTTTTTCAATAAATGTGTTTAGCTGATAACGTATAAATTTAGAGAGCCATTCGGGCCATTAAGTTTTTTATAGTTTTATTGTTTGGAATTTGCTTTATGTTCTTTTACAATTTATAACGATTGGTATTAAATAAAGCGCTTTTGACTTTGACTTTGACTTTGTGTTATTTGGAATAGCCCGCTGTTTCGGTAGATGTCACTTTTGAAGCTGTCATATTTTGACATTTTACAAGTAGAAACTACGCCATTAATAAAATGGAACGATACACGCTTCAACAACGCAATGAAATTATTAAAATTCACTTTAAAAATGGTGAAAATTTGGCAGAGACGGTTCGTAAAACTCGAACATTTTTGGGTCGTCGTGAAGCACCTTGTCGGACCGCAATACAGAAATCGGTGGGAAATTTCGAGCTGTTGGGACAACTTAGTGATGTGAAGAATAAAACCCGTGCATGTCACTCAAAAACAGCCGAGAATATTGCTGCTGTAACCGAAAGTGTTGAAGAAAACCCAGGTTTGTCCATTCTTCGTCGTTCTTTGGAATGAGGCACTCCACAAACGTCATGACACCGTATTTTGCATAAAGGTTTGGTTCTTAAGGCTTATGAAGTTCAGTTAACACAAGAACTCAAGCCGATAGATCAACAACAACGTCGTGTCCTTGTTGATTGGGTCCTTGAGATGCTTGAAAATGATCCGGAATTCCATCGAAAAATCATCTCGAGTGATGAGGCCCATTTCCACCTCGGTGGCTTCGTCAATAAGCAAAATTGTCGCATCTGGGGCTCGGAAAACTCAAGAGTTATTGTTGAAAAGCCTCTCTATCCTCAACGTGTGACTGTTTGGTGCGGTTTATGGTCCGGCGGAGTCATTGGACCTTACTTTTTCGAAAATGAGGCTGGAGCAACAGTTACGGTGAATGGATTGCGCTATCGAGAGATGATTAATGATTTTTTATGGTCGGAATTGGATGGTATTGATCTGGACAACGTTTACTTTCAACAAGATGGCGCTACGTGCCACACAAGCAACGAAACCATTGATCTTTTACGGGAAAAGTTTCTAAACCGTGTTATCTCTCGAAGTGGTGATCACAATTGGCCACCGAGATCTTGCGATTTAACCCCTTGTGACCTTCCTTTGGGGCCACGTGAAAGAGAAGATCTACGCCAACAGTCCAGCGGCGATTCAAGACATCAAAGGTGGAATTCGTGAGGCTATCGAGGACATAGGGCAGCCACTTTGCGATTTGGTTATGGAAAATTTCATGAGAAGGATATAGTCCTGTAAGCGTGGTCGTGGTTTATAATGAAATAAACATCCGATATTTATATTAAAAAATGGCATTTTTCTTTTAATATCAAAATGAGACCTCTTATTGGAAAACCCTGTAGAGGTTATTCCACTGTATCTAACACAACATATACGAGAAGACAGGTAGGAGTCCATCGATGATAAAAAACGAGCAGCAACTCCAAAAGCTTTCAGTTTGTGACAAAGTAGTTGATGGTTGACCGTGTCAAACGCCTTGGAGAAGTCAATGAAGATGACATCAATCTCGAATCGATTGTCCAGGGCCTTCGCGATACAATCGGTGAATTCAATTATATTTGAGGTTGTAGAGTGACTTTTGAGAAGCCCATTTTGTTCGTTCGATAAGATAGGGGTCAATGAAACTGAAAGCTGGTTATACACCAGACGTTCGAGTAATTTCGAAAGCAGGAGATTAATGAAATAGGACGATAATTAGACACAGAGGGAGGAACATCACTTTTAAGAATAGGAACAACTTTTGCTCTTTTCCAACAAGAAGGGAAAGTACCAGTCCTTAGACTAATGTTGAAGAGAAAAGCCAGTGGGAAACAAAGTGAAGACGCTAATGACAACGGAAATATTCGGTAAGCCATCAGGACCAGATAAAATATTAGGATTAAGTGAATTAATGCAGGATTCAACTTTAATATAGTCAGTGAAAACTGAAGAAATGTCAATGGAGTGAAGTACGGGTGTATGGACTGGATCGGAGACATATGAAGAAGGAATAAAATTTGACGAGAAGAACTGAGAGAACAAGTTGGAAATATCCTGCGGAGAAGAGCTAACGATATTATTCCGGCGGGCAGAAAAGGAAGACTTGAAGGATCTAATATATGACCGTTGTGATAAGACCTGTGCTATGTTATGGATGCGAAGCATGGATCCATGGTCTTGAGGCAGATAATTGGAGCGCAGCTAGATGGGTACCAATGGCGAATTCGACACAACCATGAGCTGTATGAAATTTGATGAACTTTAACTTATATCTAACATATCGCCCTCCAAGAACCGCCAGGAGCTTACGGACGGTGCTCATCGTGCCAGGTAAAAGAGGTAGAAGGTTGTAATGTATTAGAGACTCTCCGGATCCTTCTTCGTATGTTTTGATAAACGATGGTAACTATCACTGATGGAAACTGTCGATAATGTTTGGTGGTGTCTAATTGTTCCCCATTGCGTGTTTTCAAGTTCTGTTACTAGGTTTTCCTGCGCAGTTATGATGCTCGAAAAGGACTCTCCTGTCCCAATAACGGTTGATACATTCAACAATCTGATGTCGGTACTGGGCGTGATAATAGATATTTCTGGCACGGTTGGCGAGATGAAGGTCCGAAAGGAGCGTGTTATCTGGCTCTGGTCAACTACGAGGATAAAACCTGTGGCTTGTAGTTGGCAATCTTGGGTTAGCTTTATCAATCCGGTTCCTTTAATGAGGATTTCGCTTCGTTGTTAACGGCAAAGGGTTTGAGCATGAACAGGTTGCGGGGCGACGAATAACCATGTGTTGATCGACAGGAGTTGTTGGAAGATCAGTGAATTTGTAGTGAAAAAAGTTTGTGGACACGTGGGTTGGTTGTGTAAATTTTAAAGCTCTCTTATCTACTAGAATTGTGCTGGATGATAGATAAATTCCCGTGGTCAGTTCTGGTGCTCGTGCAAGATCGCTGCTGCTTGTTTCAAAGTAAACTTGTTCGTTGTAATTGATTCCGAAGATTGAGTTGGCTATGTTAAATGTTGCAAATAGTGTACGATTTTGTTGAAGAGGAATCCCTGTAGCCTAAACTAGGTGAAACCTGCGGTTGTCGATGATTGGCAAGTAGCCGTGAATCTTGAGGCAGGTTGTGTTAGAGTCAGTCACCAATTTAGTGGCTGCAGAGTGTAATACCGTAAGATGAGCTGGTAGGAATGATTGTGTGTTTTGAATGGTAGATTGAAGATTGGCCAACTGAATACATTCCAGTATTCCTTCCTTGGTATTTACGACCTTCAAAATGTTGCTGTATTTGGCAGAGACTTCTTCAATGTAGTTGACCGCGCGTTGGTATGTGGGTAACAATTGAATGCTTATATGATTTGCAGCCACTTTCGAAAACTATTTTTTCGAACCGTTGATCTACTCTAGTCCCTTTCTCAGTTGATCGGAGAATCTTTGCAGTTGTCTGTTGATTTTGCCGGAGGCTGTGTTTAGCGCTTTTGTGGCTTGCAGTATGATTTTACCTTGATGGTTGATCAAGTTCTTGAACGTTTTCTGGTTTGATGACAGTGTTTGTACGTCCGTGATCATTTCTTCCTTGACTACAAAGATAGCAGTAAGCATTTGCCCGAATATTCCTCGTTTTACTCGGCCATGCACAAACCGCAGGACTTCGATTTTGTTTTGCGTAGCATCGATCAGTTCTGAAATATGATGAACTAGGTCCGAACAATGTACGTTTCCGGCTTGACTGCTTTGGAAACAAAGAGAGTGTAGGCTTCTATTCAAGTTATGTCGGTTGTTTTTATCAGTGGCTAAGTCAGAGAATGGAAGCTCGATGTTCAGCTGTTATGCTCCACGAATGATATTACTTTTTCCTATTTCTTCTTTATAAAGACCACCATCCAAACGTCGGAGTAGGTATGACTCCAAGTTCGAGTAGCGTGGAGAGCAGAACTGTTGAGAGGCTTGTTAATATTTTTGCTAGCTTTTTTTCGTTCTTGTATGTCAATACCTCCTGGTTTTGGGTTTTTTAATAGGCTTTGCATTCGTCTGAACGTTTATAGCTGATACTTGTGGGGTTTGTGGCTCCGTATCTTTGAACGGTAGTTTGCAAATTTTGACAATGGGACGTTTTTAACACTTCCGTTCATTTTCACTAATACTGTTCGAACTAACCCGTCTTCTCCTGGGTGTGTGGCTACGAGTTTTCCTAGTGGCCATTGTATTGACGGAATGTTATCAGTTTTAACTAGTACAAGTTCACCGACTTTCGGGTTCTCTTGCTTCTCCAACCATTTGGACCTGTGCTGCAAACGTTGCAAGTACCCTTCTGGCCATCTTTTCCAAAAAGATTGTTTCATTTGTTGCATTAGTTGCCATCTTCTCAATAAAGTGCAGTTTGCTTTGCAACGGTCATCTTTTATTTCAAATAAGTTGTCTCCAGTAAGGAAATGACCTGGAGTCAATGAGGAGTCATCACTTGGATCGTCACTCATTTGCGTCACCAGCCGTGAATTCATGCAAGCTTCAATCTGGGCTGACCGTGTGTTCATTTCTTCGATGCTCAGTATCTGACTTCCTATTGTCTTACAGAGGTGAGATTTCATTGACTTCACGCCGGCTTCCCACAATCCACCAAAATGGGGGCTGCTGGGAGAGATGAACTTCCACTCTATTCCGTGATTGGCAACTTCTGATGAACAAGCTTGCAGTGATGCTTTGTAGAAAGCTTGTTATTGTTTGTTAGTCCCCAGAACGTTTGAGCCACAATCGCTACATACATATGCATTGTGTGACAAATTCCTCGCCTTGCCACAAATCATTTGATTGCTGCGATGCATGTATTTGTTGTCAAATCGCACACCAGCTCTAAGTGAACGGCTTTTGTCGCCGTACAGACAAAAATGGCAATGTATGCTTTTGTAGTTTCGGAACCTCTTCCTACACTTCATTTAATGGTTATTGGACCTGCATAATCAATTCCGGTTTGAAAAAAGGGTTTAGTCAGTTGAACTCTTGCGGCAGGCAGATTTCCCATAAATTGAGTCCTCGGTCTGGCTGTCATTTAAAAGCATGTCAGGCATTCCCGAAGCACTTTCTTGACCTGTGTTTGTCCTGATATAAACCAGTATTTTAACCTTAATGCATTCAGAGTCAAATGAAAGCCTCCGTGTAAGGTTTGTTGATGAGCTTGTCGAATCAACAACTTTGATAAATGGCCCTTGGACATGATAGCAGGATGTTTCGCCCTTTCTGTAGTGCGTGCATAATGAATGCGACCGCCCACCCTCAGGATACCTGTACTGTCCATCCAAGGTGCTAATCTTTTTATAGGGCTGCTTCTATGTACGTCCTTAGTTCTTGCCAACTCCTCAACTTCGGTCTTGAATGCGTGGGCTTGAGACATTTTTATACACAGATCAGTTGCTTCTTGAATTTCGCTTAATGATAACCTTCCCAAGCGTTTCAGTTTGGGATTTTTCATATTGAACGCGAACAGTTGACACAGTGCTATAACTCTGTTAAGTTTATTGAACGACGAAAATCTCGTAAGAGTTGTTATCCTTCTTTCTTCTACCCCTTGCGTTGTTGGCTGTAGTGATGGTGGCATTCGAATAAGACGTGCACTGAGCCAGGTTGGTGCTTTTCACCATAGGGTTGAGCTGAGAAGTTCGTTTGGAAGTAATCTTCGTGATGCAATATCAGCTGGGTTATCATTGCTGGCCACGTATTGCCAGTTCTCAATTGAGCTGTGTTCTTGGATAATACTGACACGATTTGCGACGTAAACTTTCCATTTGGTGGGAGGACTTTGTATCCAATGATGAACGGTGGTCGAGTCACACCAGTAAAATCTAGGTACGTTTCTTCAATTATATGCTTTTGTTACTTCAGTCATAAGTTCAGCTAATAATACAGCTCCATTCAGCTCAAGTCTTGACACATTCCGGAGATTGACTGCAGAAACCTTTGATTTTGCAGTGATGAATGTCACCTTTGTTGCTGATGGAGTTATGATTCGGAGGTATATTACCGCTGCGTATGCTGTAAACGAAGCATCACAGAAACCGTGAATTTCAATTTTATGAGATGGACTGAAGTCAATCCACCGTTTTATCCTCAGTGTCTCGAGGACAGGAAGCTCTTGTCTTACTTTTGTCCAAAGTTTTGTTGTCGCCTCATCCAAATCATCATCCCAACCTTTATTGTCTAGCCAAAGTTTCCTTATCGTCGCCCTACCAATGATAATACATGGCTAGAGCCAGCCAATAGGGTCGAATAGACGGGCAATTCCAGCTAATATAGACCGCTTTGAAGACGCTTTGTGCTCGATTGGTCTTGCAACAGTAAACGAAAACTCGTCTGTTGCTGGGTGCCACTGAATACCTAACGTTTTGATATTTCTCGTAGCCGCTATATTCGAAGAAAGCTATGTTTCTGGATCTTCTATTTGTATCTGTTCTAACAATGTCAGGTGATTCGCAGACAATTTCCTCAAGTTAAATCCTCCTCTTTTCAGGAGATTTCGGAGTTCTGCCTCTAGTTGCAGAAGATCACCTAAGTTGCCTGCTCCAGTCAGAACGTCATCAACGTAGAAATCTCGAAGTAGTACTTTTGAGGTTTCTGGATATGAATTGATTTCATCTGAAGCGAGCTGATGCAACATTCGTATCGCAATGTACGGTGCACATGCTGTTCCGTATGTAACCGTGCTTAACTGATAATGTAAAATGGGCACATTATCATTGAAACGCCATAAAACCCTTTGACAGTGCTGGTTTCGTTCGTGTATTGCAATCTGTCTGTACATCTTCTCGATCTCGGCTGCAACTACTATCTATGCTGCCTCCATTGCATGAGAAGATGTAAGAGATTTCCGTGAATTGGATGACCAGTGTGTAACAAATCGTTTAAGGATTTCCCTCTCGGCCCTTGATGAGACGCGTTGAATACTACTCTCAGCTTAATAGTACTACTGTTTTCCTTAATCACGGCATGATGTGGTAAGTAGTTTGCTGTTGTCATCTTCACTTGATTTGCTGGAACTCTTCTCATATGACCCAAGTCAATATATTCTTTCATGAAGTCTCGATATTGCTCGTAAATTTTTGGATCACGTTTTAACTGGTATTCCGGACATCTAAATTGTTTGTATGCGTACGTTACTGTTTCACCAATCCCAGCTGTTGGATCTGCATTGCCCTTGACTGGCAAGCTAACAGAGTATCTTCCCGTGCTTTGCCGAACTACGTTTCACACATAATAATTCTCGTTCTCTCTCTCTTCTTGTGTCAACCGAATTTTAAGAGGAATTTCTTCAGTCTCCCAAAATTGCCGTAAAGCTTCCTCTAAGCCTTGACAAGACCCAAATGCGCAGTGATGTTGGTTGTTTACATGTCACTGATCCATACAAAACTCATCAAAGTCTTGTCCTTTGTGCGCATGGTTGATCGGGGAGAAGTCCTGGTAACCAAAGCCTGCCGTAGAGATTAGCGCCAATCAAAATGTCGATTGTAGAAGGCTCATTGAACCTTGGATCTGCTTAGTCACGGATCGTCAGCTCCTTGGGAATGATCAGTGGAATCTGAGTGCATGAAAGAGGAGCAGTTATTGTAGTGAGAATGGGTGGGGTGAATCTTAGTTCTTCTGGGTGACCGTCCACAGATTGGACCAAGGCACGCAGCTTCCTTTCTCCTCTTGACGTCACGTTCTCTACAGCCCCTATGCCACTGATCTTGCACTTAGAGTGGCTGCGCCTTGCCCACAGAACTCTGACAGCTGCTTAGTTAACGAAAGATCTCTGCGCTCCAGAATCTAGTAGAGCACAAAACGTCAAACATTCTCCATCTGGACGACAGATTATCATTTGCGCGGTTGCGAGTAGCACGTAGTTTTGGTTGGTGTATGCACCATGTCCTTGAACAGTAGTTGATGTTCCTGGGTGCTGTGGAGTCTCCATGGGCCATAAGTGAAGCAAAGTGTTATGTTTCTTCCCACATTCTTTGCAACCATGAGTGAACGAGCATTTGTTGGCTCGATGTTGTCCGAAACAGTTGAAGCAAAGATTACCCTTCATCACGGCGGGCTTGAATAAAAGCTTGCTTGAACATGCTGCATTTAAAAACCTTGTGTGGTGCTTTACACACTACACAGGAAGTCTTCGTTTTTACTTGCGTTGTATTTGCTTTCATTGGCCTTGGCTCAGGCTTTCCAGGAGACAGGGCTTCTAAAATTGAAAACCTTTGCTTTAGAAACTCTTAAAAATTGATTCAGAGTAGGAATGCTACTCGAGTTCGAAATATGCCTCTGCCACTCTTTTCTTGAATCTTCTTCAAGTTTTTGGTTCAGCATGTAGATTGTGGTGAGTGAGAATGGATCAGCTTTCAACATTTTGATGCTCGCTAGAAGTTGATTCATCGCGTCTAGCATTCTTCGAAGTCCTTGTAGTAATCGAGCAGCTAGTTAAATTTACTATCTTTTTTTTCAAAATTATTTGATAAATTCACATAGGATTCAAATTTTATTTATGTCGATTTATAGATTTTTTTTTCTCTTTTTTTATTTTTTTTCCGCACAACTAAAACTGCTCCATTATTCGGCGCCGGCAAAGGGTTAAAAGAAATTCAGGCATAATATGTCCCAGATCAACTAATCAAACTAAAAACCAGCTGCATTGTACAAATTGTATGGGACATCAATTTCCCTCCAATTTCATCACAACGAACGCAGCCTTTTAAGATTGATCTGGTACAATTCGAGAATTGGACAGGGTGGGCGCATGTGGTCGTATCCGCGGGAGGATTGTCATTTGGCTCGTCTGGACAACCACAATAAACAAATCTGGTGAAAGGTGATAAGTGTGTTTCCCATGTATTATTGGTACGAACGCGGTTTATCGATAAGCTACATTAGATTCGCCGCTAGCGGATTGTGCGGTTTAGCTCAGATTTTACGTAATCTTCGCGTATGTGAATTGAACAAATCGGTGGCGGAAACTCGTTTCCTTACGAAACCGGTCAGTGAATCAAAAATCGCTCAGAAATCTGATCAATTGCCTAGAACTTTGTGATTTCGGACCATTTCCACTTGTTTCGAACGTCTCGCCGTTCGACTTGTGAAGACATCTAAAAGAAAGAGGGAACGGTACTTTCGGGGAGACAGAGCCTTGGTAGTCGTTGTCGTCGGTGTGCTCACGAATCCGCCGAAAAAGAAATTTGCGTGCGTGCGAAATTCTTCCGCAACTCAGTAAAGAAAGGCAATTTCCTTATACGCAGTTAAATGGGGAGTCGATGGAATTCCCTCGTTAGGTAGTGAAGAATCTATCAGATCCACTTTCCCCGAACACACTCTTCTCGCGCACTTAAATAAAAAAACCCAAGGACTTTGGTGTATTTGATTGTCTGCTTGGCAATTTGTTGGTTTGGACTTCATCGCGTGACAACGGCCTATGCTAAACGATGAACGGCAGTTGGGATTTGGTGCGTACGCTCAAGTCAAGGACATGACGAATTATAAGCTGGGATGAAAAATGGGCAATATAATGCGGAAATAGAGATGAAATAATGGAAATTGTGTGTAGATTGCCACCTAAACCCAGCCGCGTGGAGTTAAAAAGCACCGTTTCAACCTGGACGACAAAACATCTGGTTGATGTAATATCTAATGGCATTTAAGTGCATACGCTTTCCAACGATTGAGGAAACTGCATCGAATGATAACGGGGCCCTCCATCACCTCGTTTTTTTCGGATTTAACCAGTAGTCGGGAGTATGACGGAATGGGCAGTTTCAGGACAACAGTAATTTAAAGACGAAGGTGAAAAAGCAAATACAAGCAATGCAAATGCTGAGCAAAAAACAAATGAAGTTCAGTCAGCCGCAACATAAATTGAATGATAATGCTACACAATTTAAGAAGTAAGTTTTTGTTGTAAATTTAGTAAGAGACCAACAAATCTAAGACACAAATATATAACTAGACGAGTCTCGCATTGTTTTCTAGAGGAAATCATTATCGGTCTGTCGCAATCAAGTCAACTGAAATAACTTTTGTTTTAAATTTTGAGTAGAACTATTTAGAGTAGAGTTATATTCATTCGATTTTGAATGTAACTAAGCGATCGATTTTGTGTCAGGACATTCCTTTGCATTAAACGAAACAAAAATGAATTTTTGTGAAGAATCTATTTCAACGATTCATTCTAACTGAATTTGCATCTGGAAAAAAAAACTAAATTCTTTTTAATTGACAGTTCTCTTGAAAAAAATTTAATTTTTTTTGTGCAAATAATTTGTTATTGAAAGTGAATTTACCTAAAATCAATTATATTTTTATTAACATAAATTACTACAACCACGTCATGCACCACTGCTAATTAAAATTGATTGGAAAGTGCTAAAACTCCACCGAAAAAAAATAATAGCGAGGACCAGATTGTCATACATATTTGACCATTTATTTTGTTTGGTTCCAGCTAGAAATTAACCATTTTACTTTCCTTGCAATTTCCTCGCATTGACTTGGTAAGAGAAAGCTTTGATGAGTGGTACCACGTATCGAACCCAATCTTTTTTTTCTTATCTATTTGATAAAGAATAGAGCTCATTCATATTTTTCGGCATATCTTCAACGATTGTTAAAAGAAAAATTAGCTTAGCTCATGCATGTTGGATTTATAATGAATCGCAGTTACATGCCAAATCGCATAAATATTTTTGCATAGTCAGAACAAAACGCAAATGCCACCATTGTCAAACTATTAAATATCTCGTATCAAGCTTATGCCACTTTGAGCATGTATAATAACTGTAAAATAATAGAGAATAAAAGAAAAATCATGAAATGTTAAAAGTAAAACGTCGGTCTTTCCTTTCTTACCATTCTAACCGGGTATAGGACCCGGTACGGTGGCAGGCTTCCACCTCAAAACATGAGCCAGCCGCCGGGTACTCATTAAGTCTTCTTTGTTTCAGGTGACGTCGCGGGTTGAGTGGCCCAAGCAGAGTGCCTCATTATGACATAGAGTTATGCAATTGAATTGCATAATTCTATGGCATAAATTGGTCACCGGGTTACTCCCCTTCTGATGGGAAAGTTTATACAAGTCAAGTTGTATGAGTTTTCCACTCCGAAGAGGAATACCTGGCCACTGCAACAAAATATGAATTTAAATCCGGTTGGGTGGGTGCGAAGGGGCTCCATCACCACCCGGTTGCCCTTCTCTCATTTGTGGGCCATGAGATTCGTCGGTTAACGACGAAGTTGCCCTAAGTCCGTCCCTTTTTACATGTTCCACTTGTTCTCGGAACAAGTCCTTTTTCTCTCGGTGTAGTTACCTACACTTTTTGCGACTTCGGTCGCTTCGTTTTAGTTTGACCACAAAAATTCGTGAGTGCGAAATTTTTTTGTAGTGGGTCCTCGTGCTGGGGAAATGAACCCGCCCCACGACACCGCAATGCTAGCCTGCCAGCGCATTCACGTGTCCCCAGACGAGGGCATTCTCGGCAGATATCTCCATCTTCTTCTGCCGAGGCAGCGGAACATCGCAGCAGTCCTTTACGGACTTTTGATACTTTTCTAGTTCACTACATCCTATTGGATCGTTCCGTGTGCAGTTCTCAATGTTGAATAAGCGCTGCATCATCTCCTGTCCAATAAATAACACGATGATTGTCATATCTTTCGATAAGCAACCTCAAGGCCGATTCATAGTTCTCATCCGTTATGCTTAAATGGTTTACCAATTGCTCTGGTTCACCTCGGAGAGAGTTTCTCAGATACTGCAATTTTCTCACGTTTGTTAGCTGTGCGTTGTTGTGAACCAGAGTCTGAAACAGGTCCCGGAATGCAAACCAATCTGCATTGCTACCGATGAAAGATGGTATTTTCAAGACTCTCGTACTCTCTAGGGTATTCTTACGATTCAGGGCCTTTCAACCGGTCACAGGCTGCTTCGTGCTGGCCTTCACACGTCGTCCACATAGCTTTTAGTTTTTCCATCCTTGTTTGGAAATATGTAAGGCTATGACGGGCCTCATTGTCTTTCTTAAAATTAGTGATCAGCCTTTGAATCACTTTGAACTCGGTTTCCTGACCACTCATGTTGATGTTGCTTAATTTGCCGAAGATAAACGAAAATACTCATTCTCTTGTGCTAAAACCTCCTGGAAATAGGTGTAACGTTGTCCACAAAAATCTTCATACACCAATTTGTCTAAAAAAAACTCTCCTGAGACTGCTCCCTGCGATTCTACTTTGCTGGATTCGCCCGAATCTCACTGAGGCAGGTCTCTTTGCTGATTAATCCTCCAAAATAAACATCCCAATAGCTACGTAAGCGTAGACCTTGGTATCTAAAACTCCTCTACCGTAAGTTTCTATGAATGATCCACTTCCTAGTGGATCCGGCTCGACGGACCAAATGTTCCTGCGTGAAAGAAAATGAAACTAAATGAATGATTGTTTGGATAACAATGTTTATTTTTCCCAGATCGATATACATTTATTGTAAAATTTCGCGGACATACAAAGTTGCTCGTAAGTAATTTTTGCCAGTGCAATCAAGTTCATCATTCTTGAACTGAACATTGAATTGATTTTCTGTTAGCAGAAAAATGTTGAAATGACAAGAATTGTTCATGTGCGAATTATTGGAATTTCAGTTGCGATCATTAAACTTGCAATATTGCAAACTGAAGTGTTTTATTTTATTTTCAATGCAGTGTTACATTTATTTATTTTCAAGGAATTTTATACTAATTTTATGAACTTTAACTTATATCTAACATCTATAATGCAGGATACATACTATAAATCTTCAGCTTCCTTGCAATACAGCGAATGTTTTAAACTGACATTTTTCAGCTCTGCTATGTACTAGTATAATCTGAAAAGCTTTCCATGTACTCGTATGAAGTGAAACGTGTAAGGGAGGAAGATACAAGATAAGATTTTTTTACATTTTATTAGACAGTAAGAATCATTAGAATCGATTTCAGTTCCTCCATTGCTATCTCAGATCACAACGTAATTACTTTTCGCTTCCATTTAATGCATTTATACCGATATCTGAAATAAATCACGAAACAAATATCGAATTTCCATTTTCCTCCTGACTTAATAACAATGCAATTGAAGACAATAACAATCGACTTACGTAACATATTATTACCAAATTCAATAGATTTTGCTGATAGACATTGACTTCTCTGAACTTGAACCCTTGCGTCAACCTCCCTCTAAGCTTACACATGAAAGCGACACTCAAAATGGAAAACCACAAACGTATCAGAAAACAAAGTGAACCGAATAAGTTTAACATACTCGTACCTTCACACCGACACGCAACCACCTATGTCCACCATCACCCACTGAGGGAGTGGGTAGTTTTCAGTACTCCACCACCCTGGAAAGTACATAAAGAACTTTCACTTGTGCATTAGCGCCCACACTCTGCGGCGTGGGAGACCATATTACATTTTTTTAGCATTCACAGGAAGACAGCAGGAGTCCAGCCATTGGTAAGGGTAAATGCCCTTAAGATTACAAAAGTAACCTTTCACCCGTACCAGGAAGGAGTGTCTGCAGTGAAAATGGCAATAGGAAGAGAGTTCATCGGGGAAAAACGATATTATCCTTCGTGCAACGGCAGATTGCAGGAAAAACTTGGCCCGTTCAATAAAGACTGTTATTTGTTCTGGCTACAATACAAATGGCAATAGCTCAAGTTAAATTCAACGAAGCGTATACAATTAGTCGATTCCGGTTGTTCGGCGAAAGCTTCAGAGGATTGGTATCGCTTCGATCTTAATGGGGAGGAAAGAAAATATTTCCCATTATCAGGTGAACAGCGGTAAAGAATGGGGTAATAAATATTTTCGGAAGATTTCTTCCTGCTATTCTGTTACAAAAATAAACGTTGCATTTTCAGGAAGGACATTTTTTCCCCGAAACAAATCAACAAGCCTTGGTCAAGTATCGTTTTAAAGATCGCGTAACTTGGCATGAATTTTCCACATCCTTCAGCGCTAAGGAGCTATTATGTTCACCTGACCCTAAAGCGTAATAATTTCAAATGTAAAACGCTCACCTGGAATCGCTCCTTCGAGGGATGAAAATCGTTTCCATGCCAGACATTCATTTCCATCTCGTCCTTTTGGCTTGTAAATTCGCAAGGGGTAGGTAATACTTGGCCTCCTGAAAATACACTCGTAAGTAACTCCGTGATGCCTTTAAACGAGCAAGTTGGAGTAACATGAACTTCGTCACCCCCGCCCTCTCACCCCAGCTAAATTCTCTGATTGTCGTCTGACGGCCTCCTAACCGCTACTCCAGAATGAAAAACGTGTGTTTACTTTTTCGCTGAAATATAAATCGTGCACAGTCGGCAGGTGAGGAGAATGCAAACAACATTCATGCTGGCTGGTGTCGCCTACATTCCGACCAGGTAGCCAACGACACTGACGACAACAAAACGACAAAACCAGTGTCAATGGTAGCGCGGCGCAACATTCGATATATGTTGCAAATATTCAAGCTCATTCGCCGCAAAGATACTTTTAACGACGATATTGAAAGATACTTAGATGCGAGTACTCGCCGAGATCGATTTGTGTTACGTACTTCAGACAATGGTAATCGCAGTTGAAATGAGTTTTAAGAGTTTGCAGGTCAACTATGGAATGTGCATACGATTTAGTACTCCGCGTAAGGTAACAGGTGGACGCATAGTATGTGGACGTGTATGGTGCCCGTAAATACTTCTATCTATGGATTTTATGTTATTTCATAGATGGTCAGGCGAGTGACGGTTCTTGGAGCAAGTCGCGATGCAGTTAGGAATGTATGCAGACTAATGTTGGCATTGGGTGATAAGTGGATCTCGCATGGTTTGCATGCTTGCAGGTGCTTCATAAAAATCAATTCTTGTTCACATATTGATGTGTTTATTGTTCCGAAGAAATTGCAAGTTAGACAATTGTGTGACGCAAATCGGCGATAGAAGAATTATGGTAGCGAGGTTACTCTTTGAATCTCGCAGCTGGCGAATGAGGGTACCATTGAAATTCATATAAACTGTGCAAACACGATTGATTGCAATATTTTAATCAGATATCTATGATTGCAGTAGACCTGACCGTTGTTGGGTGCAATTGAGCGCACGAAAAATGAGCTCACGTTTGTATTTCGATTTCTTGACCTTAGAGGCCATGGTGACAAAACCATTCAGTTCAGTTACAGCTCCACATTCACCTCCGCAGGCTATGAGACGATGTTTGAGAAAAATGGTATTTTTAACGATCTCGTAAATTTAAAGATTGAACTGATACACTTTTTATGATTATTGTCACTTATTGCAATGACCTTTAGCCATGGTCCAATAAAGAGGGAAAGAATGAAAGTGTGATGCATGATTGAAAAACAAAAACCATGAAAATGCAATAAAACATTAAAACTAGCATCGAACGATATTAAAAAATCAATAACTGATAAATTTTGTTGCACCGAAATAAAATCACACATTTCGATTTTATCTTTATTGGCCGTCAATCGAACCTGATTCGATTGTATCTTTTTAATAGTGATTTATGATTTCAATTTGAATTCGTTGACATTTTATTATGATAATTGAATTTGATGGAATGATACTGATAATTCGAATGAAAGTTCTACTACAGTTGCATAGCTAAACCATTTTCTAAGAAGTACAATGATGAGGAAAGTTTGTAATTTTAGAAAAGGAGACAGCCCAGCATCCCATTTTACGAGCGTTCGTTGGAAACGATAGTTTTACGATACTCTCAGTGTGATGATAGATCGCAGCGATAACACATAACAAAGCGGCGCATATCAACTGCCTTGCGTAGATTTTCTGCACAATTCATTTGCTTGTACTGAATCATTAACAACTTATTATGAAAGGATAAGCGCAATAAATAAATACGACTAACTTGGTTTTATGCTCGCAGAAAATACAGAGAGCTGTTCAGTTTTTATTCACAATTCTATAGTGATAAGTCCCGGATCACGGCGCAAGAAGACCGGGAAAAGGTGGTAAGCATATACTACGTAAATCTCTTGATGTGCGTACACGTAACCTAAGTGATATGTATCTTGATTAGTTGAGAATCACAAACAATCTAAATGGATGATTTGAATACCCCCACCGAAATGGTACACCTACTCGATAAAATCAACAGTGATCCTGAAGAATTAATAAAGAAACGATTATTTATTTCTCACGCTTAGAAAAATTGATGACATTACTGCGAAAAACGGGCGAAATCTACTTGGATTTTTACGAAGTCTTTACCAATTCTCTAACTTTTGAGCGAATACATGTCGGCAACTGACTAGTCATGGACCTTTAGCTATGGGAAACCTGTGAATGACACTTACTACGATCATTTACTAGGCGTTTCACAACGCATTGAACACCCGATTATTCTTGAGCCGAAGGCAGCATATAATAAAAGACGAAAAATCATTTAAGAAATTTTGCTAGAGTAGTGTTTTTTGTTTTGTGGTTGGGAAGTGAATATCGTTTACTCACAGAATGTAGGACTCCCGTCCTCGCAAGAAGGCGACCGAACTACCCACTAAACACCTCCCCTGTCAACCCTAGAACCCAGTCTGAGACCGTTTGACACATTACTTTGGGCCAGGTCTTGTTCTTCATGTTGGGTGATCCCTCTTCTAGCGAGAGGGGAAGAGGAATTGCCAGACAAACGATCCCCAGCGCCATTGTCCCGGCTGCTGTGCGTCCCTTTTATTTTTTAGGACTGCATGACCCTAATGTGCCACCTGGTTCCATGTGTCAACCGATTTGAGGACCGCGACTATATTATCCGGTGTGAGCTCTCCCGTCTCCCGGTAGAGGGAATTTTGTAGCCTGCTCCATTTTATGCGCGCAAAAAATATGTGGCAGGCATTGTTTTCCTCTTCTGGGCAAAACTGACAATCGGATGACCGTGACATACCGATCTTGTGCAGGTAAGACTCAAAACGCCCATGCCCGCTCAAAAGCTGGGTCAGTCTCACCATGCCTTCGATATAGAGACGGTCTCACACCCGGGATGAGGCGCGTAGTCCACCTTCAATTCGTGCAACCCACCCAAGTCTGCTGCCAAGGTTTGAGTGGGCGCTGGCTTTACTCAGGGACAACCATTTACCTCGCATCCTCGTTTCAATGCAGGTAAATAGGGCGGCGCTCTCTAGCAAGGAGGGTATCACGCCTGCAATAACTCTCACTGCCCAATCAGAGACTGTCGGGTACAAAGATGCAATCTGCAGTGCTCCTATCTGTACTTGTGCAAAGTGTTTTCGGTATTCACCCTTACTGAGAGCGTCCCCCCATATTTCTGCTCCGTACAGTAGCACTGACCCTACAGCACTCATCAAGAGGCGTCTTCTTGATGGGCTGGGTCCCCCTACGTAGGCCATAAGTCGACTTAGAGCCGATACGCCAGAAGCAGCCTTCTCAGCTGTTGTCCTGATTTGCTTAGAGAAACTCATCTTCAACGCTGGCTTCGATTTGATTACTAACCATCCTTATTCTAGGGATTCTCTTTTTTTTCAAGATGACCACTTCGCTTTTCTCCAGTTCTAAACTGACCTGCAAGCAGTCATCCAGTCTCTCACTCGGCACATTAGCATACCTAGCCTAAGTTGCGCTTCTTTAACGTTGCGTCCAGCGACCAGAGCCGCAACATCATCCACATAGGCTCTAGGCTCAGAATCCCGTCGTAGGACACGTTCCAGATATACGCTTCGGTCCTTCAGGTAGATATTCTGGAACTTGAATGGGGTTCCCAGAATATCCAAACCATCTAGCGGAGTTCATGCGTTCATCGAAGTTCCGACTTTGTCTTGGCTAGGGCTTCCTGGAAAACCCGACATTTTCCTGATCCCAAGACGTGTCAAAGATCAGATCTTGAATCAGTATCCTTGTAAAGAATACATTGTGCCCCTTTCGTACACTCTTTTCTTTTATGTCTCATTTCACCGCACTTATAACACAGGGAACTCTTATCGGGCCCTTTGCACACTTGCACGATGTGGCCATTGCCAATGCATTTAAAACATTGAAGAGGTGCTGCTCTTTGTCGTATCCTACAGACAACCCATCCCATTTGTACTTGGCCCTCATTCAAAAATTGTTTGGCGTCCTATTAGGTCAAGTCTATTATGGCCATGCGTTTTCCCCTATGGTTTTCTGGTGTCAGCCCCGCGGTTATCCTGCCCACGCTAGGGACCTTCTTTTTTATGACCACTTCTACCTCGGCCAGATCCGTGACGCAGTCAATGTGTCTTATTTCGATCGTTGCCATCGGCTCGAGAGAGGCTATAGTTGCGCTTTTGCCGAGGATTTTCTTACTGCGTCGCAGAATACTTCTTTATTTTCGACCCCTGCTCCAAATTTGACCAGTATGTGGCCCAACCGCGTTGGTCGTACTGATTTAATGGCTGTGTTGGTGTCTTCAGGCCTTACGTTTCCCCTGATATCCCACAGCACATCGGCGTAGGATCGGCCATCTTGTAGTTTTGCGAGCAGTTTATTCTTCATTTCGCTGGGCGGCAATTGTACTTTGCGACCATCGTTCTTGGGAGAGGTTATCGGCTTCCGTTTTCCAGTACGGTACTTCAGCCATATTTTCAACGCGGCCGATGAAATCACACAACGCCGCTTTATTTGTCTGGTCACTTCTGTCTTATCCTGCCGTAATCTCCTCGTGGACTTCAGAATGGTCCGTTATTATTTCGGAATTTATGACCCTTGCTTCAGTCGCTTCAGTAGCGATCGCAAAAGTGACCATCGAATTCTCGATGTTCTTTATATTGTTACATGTACAAATAATTACATGTACAAATAATTCTGCGAGCTACTGTCGCAATTGTTTTCATCATCATTAAGAACGTCTACAAATGAATTTACTCGAACCCACGAGAACCCAACAAGCATGATCAACATCTGCAAGTGACGTCACTCCATTCATTAATTTGCTCGAACCTACCAGGTACCTCTCGGTAGAACATTCGCCAATGTACGAGAAATGGGTGAATAGGTAGAGACCCTATATAAAGGCGAGCTGAATTAATGGGGGGATCATCATTCATTACAACCGCGATAGAAAACTGCGATATAGTGGAACGCGAAGTAAAGACAATTGATTGTTTGAGTGCGAAGTGATTTAGAAGACAATTGCGATAATAAATTTATGGACAAGTGTTAGAATCTTAATAGTGAAAATTAAAATTAGTGAAAGTGTTAACCGATTATTGTGCATTTTATTTAATTAAATAAACTCTTAACTTAAATTAAAAGACATTGCATTTTCACTTTCCCGGAAGGTTAAAATTATAGGCCGCGAACCGAAAACACGCGACAATGGTGTCAAGAAGTGAGAAAGAAAAATTTTGAAAGTGAAAATTTGAACATTTTTATAGTGCACAATAGTAAAATTTAAAGAAACATTAAAAATGCCACGAAGCTTAAACTTAAAAATTAATGAATTGACCATGTCTGAGCTTAAGGAAGAGTTGGAACAGCGAAACCTGGCTACGCAAGGTACAAAGGCCAAACTGATTGCACGCTTGCGTGACGCGATCGAGTCAGAAGGCGTGAATCTGGATTCGGGTGAGTTCTCAGATGCGGAAAAAGGCGCAGAAGGTGGAGAAGTAGAAACACCAAAACCAAGGGAACCAGAAAATGCGCTGATGCAAATGTTGATGCTGATGCAGCAAGAGCAGCGACAACAGTCATCCAATTTAACAGCGAAGTTAAATGAACAATCAGCGAAGCTAAGCGAACAATCAGCGCAGCTAAATGAACAGACATCCAGTTTAGCTGTGAAGCTAAATGAACAATCAGCCAAGCTAGACCAACAAGCGTTCGAAATCAAGGCAGACATCGCACAGAAGCTGGAAAAACAGTCAACCGAAATAAAAGCGGAGCTCAGTAGTCTCAACAGCCAAATTAAATGTGTCGAGGAGAAGGTATACCAGGTCGAGGAGAGAATCAACCTTGAGATTAGCCAGGTCAACCATGAGATGGAAAAAGTGAAAAAGGACTTGGAAGCAGCGAAGGCAGTAGTAACCGCCTCACCAGCCCCAATTATAACCGCAGCGCAAAGCTCATCTAGAAATGTGCAAGCACCAATATTCGACGGGCAAACGGTCTGGACTATTTACAAAATCCAGTTTGAAGCAGCCGCTAGGATAAATCACTGGAAGAGCAGGAACGAGCAACTGCGTTAATTCTTGCTCTAAGAGGCCCAGCTGCCGAGCTTTTGCAGACTATCCCCGTTGAGCTGCATTCAAACCCGGCTGCTATAATGAATGCGCTGGACATGCGTTATGGAGACGATCATCTGAAGCAGATTTACCGGCCACAGCTACGGCATCGGATGCAGAAGTCTGGCGAAACCTTGCAGCAGCTAGCACAAGACATTGAGCGACTGGCACTTTTGGCTTACCCAGCGTACGACCCAGAACATCGAGATGACGTAGCAGCAGAAGCATTCATCAGCGCCTTAAAGGACAAGGAATTGCAACAAGCCGTACGGTTAGCTCAAAAGCAAACAGTCAAGGACGCATTGGCGTATAGTTTAAATTTTGAGGCAGCCAAAAATGTGACCCGTACCACTGCCCGGGTTCGCGAGGTAGTGGCAGACGAATGCAGGTGTGAGCGCGTGGGAATTGAGCGAGAGCTGCAGGTGAATGGTGCGCCTAGATGCTGGAATTGCGGGGAAAAAGGGCACTTGCAAAGAGACTGCAAGAAGGGAAGAAGACCGAGCTATTGTCCAGGGTGGTGGAGATCCAGACCGTGTCAGGAGCCTAGAATGGAGGCCCATCAAACTGCAAGGGCCAACTTCGTGGGGCGAACGTTGGCTAGGAGTATCAACATCCCCAGCACCGTGCCAAGGCAACATCGTGGAGAAGCAGACAGATGCCTTCCTGGTCAAGTTGATGAAGAACATTGCACCCTAACAAACGACACTAGTGCAACCCGATCAGCGATCCGACCAGACCTAGTGAGGCCCCAACTGCTTCACAAGGGCAGAGTTCATGGAATTGCTGACGCACTATCTCGTCATCCATGTCCAGCTAACCGCAAGCATTGCCGGCGGATTGAGGAAAAGGAGCCGCCCGTTGATCTGCGGGTGATAACGGCCGAATTCGATGAAGGTTGGTCATCGGAGGAGATTCAAAATGCCCAGTTAGCCGATGAAGACATCGGACCATTGCTCGTATGGAAGGAGACAACTGGGCGACCGGAGTGGAAGGACGTTTCAACGCATGGCGCAACCCTGAAAAGCTATTGGGCACAATGGAACTCCCTTCAGGTGGAGGGTGACGTACTCAAGCGGAAATGGGAAACGGCGGATGGTAGCTCCTATAGGATGCAAACTATACTACCCAAAAGCCGAATCCACAATGTGGTTAAGGAAATGCATGAAGGATCCTCGGGAGGCCACCTTGGTGTTAACAAGACCTTAGCGAAATTGCGGGAAAGGTTCTACTGGCTCCACGCTCGAGAAGACGTAGAGGACTGGTGTCGCAGATGCACAATTTGCGCTTCCGTCAAAGGCCCAAAGCAACGACTGAGAGGACAAATGCAAATCTATAACGTAGGCGTGCCATTCGGAAGGATTGCTGTTGACATCGCAGGACCCTTTCCGGAATCCGATTGGGGAAATCGATATACGCTGGTTGTAGCCGACTATTTCAGCAAGTGGCCCGAGGTCTACCCCATTCCCAACCAGGAAGCAACTACCGTAGCCGAACAGCTAGTGCTAAATTGGGTCAGTAGGTACGGCGTACCTTGCGAATTACAATCAGATCAAGGCCGAAACTTTGAGTCACTAGTTTTTGGCGAAATGTGTGAGCTACTGGGAATACGGAAAACGAGGACAACATCGCTGCATCCCCAATCCGATGGAATGGTCGAACGGTTCAACGGCACGCTCAATAAACATCTGGCCAAGATGGTTGACGAGAACCAAAAGGACTGGGACCGACATATCCCACTAT
The DNA here is from genome assembly GCA_963969285.1 of Odontomyia ornata. Classification (NCBI taxonomy): domain Eukaryota; kingdom Metazoa; phylum Arthropoda; class Insecta; order Diptera; family Stratiomyidae; genus Odontomyia; species Odontomyia ornata. The sequence continues at coordinate 287,034,107 of OZ017740.1, read as the reverse complement.
TTTTGATGGCGTACAGAGCTGCCGAACACGCATCCACGGGCCAAGCCCCAGCCAAAGTCATTTTTGGAAAGACTATTCGCCTACCAGCCGATATAAAGTTCGGAACACCCCCTGAGAAACCCAAAACGGTCTCGGAGTACGCAAGTGATCTAAGACAACGGTTGAACCAGATACATCGGACAGTGCGAAAACACCTCGAATCGGCTACTGACCGCATGAAGACCAGGTATGATCTAAAGGCTAATTCTACTGGCTTCCAGCAAGATGACTTGGTGTGGCTTTATAACCCGCAACCGCGAAAGGGTAGGTCTCCAAAGTTGAAACATAATTGGGAGGGACCATACCGAGTTACAAAGCGAATCAACGACGTCGTATACCGAATACAGGAACATCGTAAGCCGAGAGCTAAAATGAAAATCGTGCATCTGGACCGTCTTGCCCCATATTACACCCAGGGAGAATTGACTACAAATAGTGACACATCTTTTCGGGGCGAAAAGAACTGAGGTGGGGGCAGTGTTACATGTACAAATAATTACATGTACAAATAATTCTGCGAGCTACTGTCGCAATTGTTTTCATCATCATTAAGAACGTCTACAAATGAATTTACTCGAACCCACGAGAACCCAACAAGCATGATCAACATCTGCAAGTGACGTCACTCCATTCATTAATTTGCTCGAACCTACCAGGTACCTCTCGGTAGAACATTCGCCAATGTACGAGAAATGGGTGAATAGGTAGAGACCCTATATAAAGGCGAGCTGAATTAATGGGGGGATCATCATTCATTACAACCGCGATAGAAAACTGCGATATAGTGGAACGCGAAGTAAAGACAATTGATTGTTTGAGTGCGAAGTGATTTAGAAGACAATTGCGATAATAAATTTATGGACAAGTGTTAGAATCTTAATAGTGAAAATTAAAATTAGTGAAAGTGTTAACCGATTATTGTGCATTTTATTTAATTAAATAAACTCTTTTAACTTAAATTAAAAGACATTGCGTTTTCACTTTCCCGGAACGTTAAAATTATAGGCCGCGAACCGAAAACACGCGACAATATTTTCCTCCACCGCTCGAACATCTGACGCGTCATGCAGAGTTTCCCGCTTTTTCTGTTTAGGACGCTCTGGTGTTCGCATCATTTTTTTGCTGCGCCCGAACGACACAGGAATCTCAGTCTGGACAAGACTGTCTAATGGTCTTCGTTTTTCGTCCTTCACTGTCATTGTGTTAATCATATTTTTTTTTTTTTAATTATCGTTAGTATACCGCTCCCGATGTACTGTTAAAATTGTGGGTGCTGCCGCTGGTTGCGCCGTCATTGTTGTTATGTTTGCTTTCTTTTTAGATTTTTTTAAATCTGTTTTAGGGTTTTGGTTGCTCCAGTTTTGTTGGGTCACCCTCGGAGCCGCTTTCTCCATTCTTGTGTAGTTGCCTTTTTGATCCCATGGGAGGGTTGGCAGAAGTCCTCATGGGGACAAGTTCTCAGAGCCAGACCAGCGCTAATCGGTATTGTTTAAACTTGACATCTATATGGTTTCAACAAGCCGGTGCCACTAACCACACAGCATGCCTCACAATCGATTTATTGTAATTTATTTATTTATTGTTATGTCCATAATGGAGTTAAAAAGTAAAGACAAGGACACACTTAAGGTAGTGGATAGAGATTTTATAAAGCGGGTAAGGATCACATCAGAGCCAATATGTCGAGCATTAGGATAATATTGTCGATTTCAGATAGAAAGTTGGTAAGATAGTATAGGAGGGGATCAGGAGAAGGGAAAACGGCTGTGTTCGAAGAAGATAAGGTTGAGTAAGACGAAGAGAAAATGGCAGAAAAGAGGTTACGAACAGCCTGTTGACTAGAGGCTTGCCTATCATATAGCTAAAGGACATTAGGGATATTTAACGACGCTTTGAGGGAGCACAAATAGGACAAAAAGAATTGTTTGAAAGCAGAGAGGCTTCAATTTAATTAAAGTACCAACGCATAGCACGTTTAATGGCAACTTTGGTGCTCTTAGGACGTGCTTGGAAAATTACCAGATCAAGTTGCGATCTAGAAACTAAGTAGTTACGGTCAAGTAGGTTTCCCAAATGTAAAGCATTGGATACTCTGACGGATAAGCAACCCGGACTACTCTTACGAGTTGCCCTGTATAGAGAAGTACAGGTATGTTTGTATATGACATTATTCAATCAATGTTTCGTAAAAAAATTTGACAGCTTTGTTACAGTCTACGTGCAGGAGAAGTGAATGCCGATCAATAAATCTAAGCTCACCGTTGATGTTGTCGTAATTAGCCCTGCGGAAGTTATATCTTGAAGGAGTAGGAAAGAGTTTACGATGCGTAGAAGGAAATATTAATTGGGCTTCCAAAGGAGGATGATGAAGATCAGGACTGACATAGAGGAAGCAGGATAGATTGATGAAGGAGAAAGCGGCAAAATTATTTATTAATAAGAGGTTCAAAAACGTATTTGGGGATAATGTTCGGTTGAGGGAGTGAGCAGAGGAACATAATAGAAGATAAAAGTATAGAAAACTCATTGTAGGGGATGATTGAGTGAAAACAAAGCTCCCAATTCAGAGAAAGCATATTAAAGTCACCACAGATGATCAAATCATACTATGGAAAAGAGTTGTTGATGAAGTTAATGAGCGCGGTGAAAAAGCGATTACAGATTTGGAAGGAAGAGGTTCAGGAATATAAATGCAGACTAAGATTAAGCTATAAAATGGGGATGGATTGACAAAGGTGGAAATGCATTCAACAGGAGGAGAAGGACAAAAGTCAGCGCAGACTCTGCAGACCAGAAATTTCCGAACGGCAATAACTACACCACCACCATCAGTTTTGTCAGAAACAGAGCGGTTTCTATCGGTAGAAAAACAGTGTGGAAAGGGAAGATTAGTTGCTGAGGATATGCTGCGATAGCCAAGCTTCTGTTAGATAGACGGAATCCTCGCCCGAAACAAACGAGGCAAATTTTATCGCATGCAGCTTGGTCATCATTTAATTATTGAATTTATTGCGATTCTCTTCAAATAAATTTAAGCTCTATGCTTCATTATTTTAAGAAATGGCATTTGAATGCAAAAATAAAAAAAAAAATCATAAAAGTTAAGAAACTTATTGCATAAATATGATAAAAAATTTGTCATAATTGACTAATAACGACATAATTTAAATGAAAAACAAGGACTGCAGTCCGATTGACAGAAATTCCATTGAAATTTTTGAATGGAATAATAATTTTTAATTACAAAAATATGATTTGAATCAAATAATCTTTTTTAAGGTGCAACCGGTTGGTAAATTCTATGGAATTTATTGGAGAAAATACTGTTTTTGAAAATCAAAATGAACTCCCGAAAGTAGCCTCACCCACAACAAATTTTCTACATCCACTGATTGCATTAAAATAGTCAAAGAAAATACAAAGCTTAAAAAGTAAAATAATTTGTGTCATACAACCTTACCATTTTTATATAAATAAAATGAATTCCGATTATAATTTTTTTACGCAAGGAAATACTATGCAAAATATCAAAGAATTATTACGATTCAACCTGATTTTTAACCGACTTCCAAAGGAAAGAAGGCTATCAATTCATCACGTTTAGATTTTTTTTGTTGCTTTTTTTATGTTTAACTTTTGAACGGAGATAGATAGAAAAGTTCTGTTTTCGGCAAATGATACGTCTTTCTTCCCATTTAAAGGACAAGAAATTCAATCAACGGTAAAGGACTTTTACCGTTAAAACTAAAATATTTCCGATTTTCATCCCAATTTTCCTGCATTTATTGTCCAGGTTTCACATGAAGGATAACAGATTGAATTAAAATGTATCAGCACAGGATTGTAATCCTTCCAAGAACTCTGTAGTTATTAACAGTTTCATATGATACATTGATGTCAAGAAATTGAATTTAATCATCTTTCGGACGAAAAATGTCAATTATTTTGTGCTCTTGATGGAGATACCGATTTCTTGGTGACAAATGATAAAAATGATGAATGTCCCTAGTTTTTTGTCTAAATGGTACACCTTTGTCAATAATTTCTACCAAAATAAACAATAAATTATTTCTAAATGCAGAGTAAATCTCATTAGAGAAATTTTCAGGATACTTTTCTTGCCGTAATCATTCTTCGCCTAACAATGAACTTATTAAAAAATCCTTCTTGAACGAGAATCACGACCAAAAAAGATGCTAATTTTCCTTCTAAAATATCGAGTTTTCTTTTAACTATAGGTCATAATTTTCGTGAAGGTTTCATGAAGTTTATGCGCCATAATTAACTGAAAACGGTTGTGATGGGTAGCGGATAAATGTGATATATATATATATATATATATATATATATATATATATATATATAGGGTTATCCATATCGTGGTAGGAAAGTATAACCCTGCCATTTGACATCTGTCAGAATTAAATCTCATCCAAAGCGTGTTTTTTAGTTGAAGTTTTGCCATTTAGAAATATGGATCGTTTGACAGTCGAAGAACGCGATAAAATTATTAAATTTTATTATAAAAATGGTGATTCCGCTGTATCAACATTTAGGGCTTTACGAGCCGATTACGGTCGACATAATCGACCTACACAGCAAACAATTTCGAACACAGTGAGAAAATTTGAAGAGACTGGATCGGTTATTGATATTGCAAGGCCTGTGTATCATCACAACATTCGTTCTGCTGAAAATATCGCTGTCGTTGCTCAAAGTGTGGAGGAAGACCCGAATTTGTCGATTCCTCGACGTGCTCAACATTTGGGCTTGTCTTACGGCTCGTTGTGGCGAGTTTTGCATTTGCATTTGCATCTCCATCCGTACAAAATCCAACTCACTCAAGAACTTAAGCCTCAAGACCATACACAACGCAGAATGTATGCGAATTGGGTGATTGAACAACAAGCCATTGATAACGATTTTTCGAACAAAATTTTCTTGAGTAATGAGGCTCATTTTTCGCTCAGTGGTTACGTAAATAAACGAAATCGCCGCATATGGTGCTCTCAAAATCCTCAGGTGATCGCAGAAAGGCCTTTGCATCTGGAAAAAGTGACCGTTTGGTGTGCATTATGGTCTGGTGGTGTTATTGGCCCGTATTTTTTGAAAACGATCAAGGAAGAGCCATTACAGTCAATTCTGACCGCTATGAACGGATGTTAACCGATTATTTTTGGAGAAAAATTGAAGATTATGATCTGGAGAACATGTGGTTCCAACAGAACGGGGCCACAAGCCACACAACACATCGAGCACTTTTGCAAGAGAAATTTCCAGGACGCGTAATTTCGAGATTGAGTGATGTTAATTGGCCGGCAAGATCCTGTGACCTAACACCTTTGGATTCCTTTTGTGGGGCTATGCGAAAGATCGTGTTTACGCGCACCATCCTCAAAATCTTGAGCAATTGAAAACCAATATTCGTGAAGTTATGGCCGAGATATTGCCGGAAATGTGTCGAAAAGTCATTGAAAATTACCTCAGAAGGATTGAGGCCTGTAAGAGGTCCCGTGGAGAACATTTGAATGATGTTGTGTTTCACGTATAACGGCAAGATTCAATCTTTATATTGAATAAAAAATTTCGTTTCCATCTGAATATTTTATGTGTTTTCTTTAGCTTTATTTTCCCAATATATATATATTTCAAATCTACTAAGGTACTCTTATTTTCTCGGGATTTTCATGAAAATTTAAGAAATAGTGGTTTACTTGAATATGTTCAATGAGCCGAGCATTCAAAAAAAATTATTTAACATGGAACAAAATCGTGGCTAAAACTTTACATCTTTTGGATGAATTTGAACTATTTCTGAAATAAGAATTGGATGAATAATTCAAATCATCGATTCATGGCATCAGAAAGTTTTTTTTCGAAACCTTGAATGGTTAAAAAGCCCTTCTGTTAGGAGCTCTCTCCTGCTTTCTCAACTTGTTTCACGTATGAGTATTAACTGTAGGTACTCATCTTCAGTTATTCATTAAATTGAATCAAGTGTTAAAAGCATGTGCCTCAAACGTTGAAATTGGGGAAAAATAACTCAAAATTATTCAATCTTATCATTTGTTTTACGGATTACTGACACCACTAGCTGACCAATTCTCAAAGATATTCATGATACCTATCATTCCTGAAACATTCATGCAAATCCTAGCAAATCTGTAGTGTCTGAGTCGGTAAAAAACGCATATTGTTCCATAGCGATACAGCGCATATTGTTCCATAATAATTCAGGAAAATTCAAATCATGATAACTACGTTAAATACCATTTGATCTTTGTGAAACTTTCTGGACAGGTCGATCTTATAAATAATCATCTGCGTACTGAATTTAAAGGTACCGTCAAGGTTTTATTCAACAAAATGTAAAATGTAAAATTGATAAATCATATTATTACTAAGAAAGTTGAGTGAATTTCGACTTCTCAGGTATTTTTTGTTGTACTTATAAATGCATGCATTCATTCCCCCACGGTACCGTTAAGGCAATTTTAAGACTCATTTTGAAAAGATATCATTGAGACCTCTCCAACCACACCTCACTCGACTACCAATGGTGATAATTTTTTTTTAAGGGTCATCTTCCTATATGGAGAGATCCCCCTTAAAACGCTTTGAAAAAAACTTTCACCCTTGAACTTTAAAGAAGCTGCCACTTCTGACCTTTCCACAAAGTTTCATGGCTGTAGCTTCTATACGGTGGGCCAAATACAAGTATCTTTTTAAAAGTACAATAAAATGAACAAAAATCAAATGTTTTTCTTATATTTTGGCTATTTTCGCAAGAACAAACCTTTACGTTAGTTATAAAACGGTAGGCCATCCTCTTAGCTCAATTTTCCAAGACATTATTGATGGTTTCGGGCCCTATCTGAGCAATTGTTTGTTGAATATTCAATTGCAGTGCTTGAATTGTGTGTGGATTTTCCGCATAACCTCGGTCTTTCACAGCGCCCCATAAAAAGAATTCCAACGGTATCAAACCGCAGCTTCGTTGTGACCAACTGACATCGCCAAGGTAGCTGATTACACGATTTCCGAATTTTGTGCGCAAAAGATCGATTGTTTAATGAGTTGTATGGCATGGCGCGCCATCCTGTTGAAACCAAAAGTCAATCAAGTCCAAACCCTCAATCTACGGTCCCAAAATGTCGGTTATCATGCCTCTGTAGCACTCCCCGTTGATCGAAACAGGATTTCCAGCCGCATTTTCGAAGAAAAACGGTCCAATGATGCCATTACTCCAGAATCCACACCATACTGTCACTCGCTGAGGTTGCATTGGCTTCTCGACAATCTCGTGGGGGTTTCCCGAGCCCCAGATGCGGAAATATTGTTTGTTCGCATAGCCGCTGAGATGGAAATGTGCCTCGTCAAAAAAGATGTTTTTTTTTTTTTGAAAAATCGGCATCCAGTTCGATTTCAATATTTCCAACGTTGTTCAAGCGTAAATCGATCATTTCGTTCCAAATTTTCGCAAATTTTCAACTGCAGTATGTATGTAAGGCCTGTGATAAGTTTTCGGTGATATTTTGCTGTGTTTGAGGGTTTGCATACTATATCGGGAAGTACTTAGAAACTAATGGATCCATTCTTCTTTATAAAGAGTTTTCCAATAAAAGGTGTTATTTTGAAAAGCCCGCTATTTCGATAGATGTCACTTTTGAAGCTGTCATTTTTTGACATTTGACAAGTAGAAACTACGCCATTAATAAAAATAGAACGATACCAGCTTCAACAACGCACTGAAATTATTCAAATTCACTATAAAAATGGTGAAAATTTGGCAGAGACGGCTCGTAAAACTCGAACATTTTTGGGTCGTCGTGAAGCACCTTGTCGGACCGCAATACAGAAATTGGTGGAAAAATTCGAGCTGTTGGGACAACTTAGTGATGTGAAGAATAAAACCCGTGCACGTCACTCAAGAACAGCCGAGAATATTGCTGCTGTAGCGGAAAGTGTTGAAAAAACGCAGGTTTGTCTATTCCTTGTCGTTCTTTGGAATTAGGCATTCCACAAACGTCATTACACCGTATTTCGCATGAAGATTTGGGTCTTAAGGCTTATAAAGTTCAAGAACTCAAGCTGGCCGATCATCAACAACGTCGTATCTTTGCTGATTGGGGCCTTGAAATGCATGAAAATGATCCGGAATTCCATCGAAAAATCATCTCGAGTGATGAGGCCCATTTCCACCTCGGTGGCTTCGTCAACAAGCAAAATTGTCGAATCTGGGGCTCGGAAAACTCAAGAGTTATTGTTGAAAAGCCTCTCTATCCTCAACATGTGACTGTTGGTGCGGTTTATGGTCCGGCGGAGTCATTGGAACGTACTTTTTCGAAAATGAGGCTGAAGCAACAGTTACGGTGAATGGATTGCGCTATCGAGAGATGATTAATGATTTTTTATGGCCGGAATTGGATGGTATTGATCTGGACAATGTTTACTTCCAACAAGACGGCGATATGTTCCACACAAGCAACGAAACCATTGATCTTTTACGGGAAAAGTTTCCAGACCGTGGTATGTCTCGAAGAGGTGATCACAATTGGCCACCTTGCGACTTCTTCCTTTGGGGCCACGTGAAAGAGAAGGTCTACGCCAACAGCCCAGCGTCGATACAAGACCTCAAAGATGGAATTCGTGAGGCTATCGAGGACATAGGGCAGCCGCTTTGCGATTTGGTTATGGAAAATTTTATGAAAAGGATATGTTCCTGTAAGCGTGGTCGCGATGGTCATTTGCCTGATGTTATTTCTATATTAACGGCATACCTTTCTCTTTATAATGAAATAAACATCCGATCATTTACTTAGTCGTGTCATAAGTTCTGTCACACGTATATGGGCAATTTTTGTGTAAATGAAAAAGAGTTTTCGACAAAGGAAAATATATTTTATTTTGGCATAGTAATGGAAAATAAGCAACAAATTATTCAAAGTGGCCGCCTTTAGCCTTTACACAGCTCTTTAATCTGTTGGGCCAGTCATCGATAGCAGTACGCACTGTTTGTAGCGGAAAATTAGCTACTGCTTCTGTCAAAGATCGCTTAAGGCTCTCGATATTTGGGTGTCGTCTCGTGCACACCATGGACTCTAACTCCGCCCACAGTTTGTAGTCCAGGGGATTCAAATCTGGGCTCCCAGAAGGCCATTCCGTATTCCTTATAAACTCTGGAATATTGGTTTCCAACCACGCTTGTGTGGTTCGAGCTTTGTGGGCTGGCGCAGAATCTTGCTGGAAAACCCAATGTCGGTTGTTGTATAGCGTAGAGTTCAGTGGCTTCACACATCCCTCCAGGATGTCCGTTTGATAATTTTTCGCTGCAGTTTTTACGCCTTTTTCGCAAAAATGAAGCTCGGTGACCCCTTCGTAGCTGACACCCCACCATACCATGACTGATGCTGGATGATGTCCTCGCTGTACCCTAGTGGCAACTTCTCGGGCTTCTCTGGAGCTGTGGGCATACACCTTGTCATTTTGGCGGTTGAAATGTTCCTCCACCGTAAAAATTTTTTCATCGGTAAATAAAATTTCTCGATGTTTGTTGTTGCCGTACCACCGAAGGAGCTCTTTCGATCTGGTGCTCCTAATTTGCTTCAACTGCTCAGTCAGCAAATGTCCCGTTAATCGTCGAAAGGCACTCATCCCGAGGTCCGATTTTATGATGCGAGGTCCGATTTTATGATGTGGAGATATTCATCTCTTGAGCCATGATTCGTTGTTTACGAAGCGGATTTCGACGAATTCGACTCGCGACCGCTTTGATGGCAGTAGAAGAACGTACATCACGCGGACGTACGAACGAGGTCGATCTTCAATAGTCTGGATCTCGTTATATCTCTGGATCGCACGATACACAAATCTTTGCGTTATTTTTAACGGGCACAATAACTTGAAAATTTCACTCGCGGATTTTCCACACTTATGTAGCGCAATCACTGCAATTCGGTTTTCATTTACACCCCATTCCATCTTCACACGATAACGAACAAACTTTAAATGACCATCAACTGTCAACAACATTATGACGTTTATAAAACTGGCCGATATTGAAATGTCACTCATAAAATAAAGGTGTTGCCAATGTGAGAAATTATGTGACAGAACTTATGGCAGGACTATGTATATTAAAAAATGGTATTTTTCTTTTAATATCAAAACAACACCTCTTATTGGAAAACCCTATACTGATTTATTTTTTTTGCAGCGCATTTTCCTTCACTCTTCCCCATAAAAAATCGTGTCAAAAATTTTGAATAAAATTTGCTTATATGTACATCGTAACAAATCTACGCATGAGCCTTAACATTTTTTTAGCGTTGCAGTTATAAAAGCACGTAGTTACCTTTATCGTAACATATACGATATTTTAAGTTTTTATCTTAAACCCAAATAATTCATTGGAAACGTTCTTTTATGCGCGAACGATAGTCTACATAAAGTTTATGTTTGTTCCGCAAATATATTTCGTTGTAAATAACGTCAAAGCACGTCAACATATGGTAATAAAATTTTAAAGGCAAATTACACACAAAGTAAATGATAAGAGCATGCTAATAATATTTATCTTATGAATCACGTTGGCTGGCTTAAATGTACATAAGTACTCGGAAAAGTTGATTAGAGTTCATGTGTAGGTTTATGCACAATTAAATTAGCGAAACCGTTTGATGCATGAGTTTGGTTGCGCTGTTTGTCGTGATGCTTTTGGGAAGCTTTAAAAATTTATTATACATTTGAAAGAAAATTAAATGGTTGTAAAGCAATATTGGCTCATCTTTTACATCTAAATTTTGTTTTTTTTGTCATAAAAATTTGAATTCTGCAGCCCATTCTAAATTCCTCCTCATCAATGTCATGTTCGCGGATCAAATTGCGCTGAAAGAGCAAGTACATGTATGATGTACGAGTATGCAATCAACATATCATCGATTGTCTATTTTATTCCGCCAACAGCACTTTCCCGCCCACCCTCCAGCTTTGTCTATCATCACTGCGACCTTCGCAACGCTATATAACATTGCAACACTCCCTCCCCGGGTGAATTCTCTTCGCAGGAAAAACACTTCAAAATTTTATATTTTCACAATACTTTCCCGATTGCTATTTTCGAGCTTAACTCAATTTTCGGTTGCTTGTGGAATTATTTTCATATCGAGCAAATTCCATTAAAAATTTCTAGCTTTAAAAGCAGATCCAGCTCAGCTCGCATGTTTGATTTTCCGAAGCTAATCAGGGATGGGGGCACAGAGGAGGCGTCTCTGGATTTTAGAGGGTAATTATATCGAAGGCTTTCATTACCAATAAATTAAGTTAGAAGCTTCGGAACAAACAACAGCAATATGCGCGGCTTGTGATGAGTTTTCGAAAATATTTTTTTTTTGTTTCTGTACAGCTGGGTAATGTGATTCCAAGCTTGTGGATTAGCAGACCGTGTCGCGGAATAATTACAATTTAGTGAGTTCACCATGAAGATCGAGATACAATCCGCAGCGAGTTTGTGACATTATCCAGTTGTGCTGAGTAGAACAATTTATTTGGGTACTATGACCATGTCTAATGGGTTTCTATGAATGGCGAGCGTAGCGAGAAGGTTGTAATATGACAGCGAATATGATTAAATTGCTGTGAAGCGTATTCTGAATGAAATTTTTGGGGGTATTACTAGAATGAACAAAGTAATTGCTCGACAATTGGGGCCAAGGCACTTAATGACTTGTTCTTCGGGTATGACACACACTTTGCTTTGTTAAAAAAAAAACTACTTCATTTCTACGCCATCGCAAATCGTCCGTCCCAAACCAGATGCAAACATTTCTTCATTCATGTTCACCTCGAACCCAAACTAAAACCACCCAAAGATCCAAACAAGTCGTTTATGCGACACTTAAGTGGAACTACTCGAAATCCTCAATTGCGAATTTCCAATAGATACTTAGGTATGTGCAAAAGATACTTTTGCATCTGATTGGCATGGGCAGTGCGAGGTTGCAAATTACCCAGTCCGCAAGCTTTGAGCTCTACTTTACCAGCCTCCCAGTATAGAATGGCACGAGGCAAATGTGATTTGAAAGTCGTCGATTGACTTTATTTTATTTGTTCTTTACATTTTTTTTTTGCTTCTTTGCAAAGAAAAACTTTCCAAGTTTGTTTGTTTTTCGTTCTACTCTAAGTGAATTTTTTCCTCCTTGTTTATTTTTTTTTTATTTGCAAAAAGCAGAATAATAAGAAAAACAGAAAAAATGTTTGTCGTACTAGTACTACAACGACGCATTTGATGCCTTACCTTTTCGATTTTCAAGGTGTCGGTCGGTTGCGACATAGATTTCGCACTAAAAATTGAGTTCGCGCACAACGCGGTGGTGTGATAAGTACCCGAACATTAGTAAGAAGTATATAGTAGGTCTCTTGACATTGCACCTTAGTTGATTGGGTTTGGATGAAACGGAAAGAGCGAAGGGAATGGGGGGATGTCGCGAAACCATGGTGACAAACTGAAGTGGTAGAGGGTTTTGAGTACTTGGCGGATAGCTGGATACCCGCATAGAGTGGAAAACTAGGTGGATTACGGCATTTGCATACAATGGATCGCGTCTTTTTCACAATTCTAATTTTGGATGATGATGGCGATAATGATGGGTATACGTGTCTTAGTCGCTTTAAAGAACGTTCGTAGACGATATTATACGTGCTAAAAATATTACAATTTCGCAACTTTCACCGCATGGTTGTTTTGACTAAAGGCGTGGGATTTTGCTCAATGCAATAAATTTTTGTTACAAATTTCAAATTTGAATGAAAGCTTACATGAATTTAATGTTGGATAATGCTATTTTGTTGATTAAAGAATAAATCTTTTTTGGGTAGTCCATGGTGCCCGGTGCGCTTGAGAGTTCCACGTCCATTCCGCATGTAATTTCTAGGATCTGATCTGTGAAACTCTCGATTTCTTTCAACTAACCACCCACCTGACAGACTTTGCTGAGTATTTTTCAAAAAGCCAATTCGGTATATGAGACAACGTCCCTAAAAACATTTAAAAAATTTCTTCAGACATCTAAGGGAAATGATTGATTCCATTGAGTATACCATGGATGGAATCTACCGCTCGCCACAAGACCAGACCAGATTATACAGGGTTATCCAGTTCGTGGTTGGGAAAGTATAACCTTGCCATTTGACATCTGTCAAAATTAAATGTCATCCAAAGCGTGTTTTTTTCTAGTTAAGGGTTTGCCATTTAGAAATATGGATCGTTTAACAGTCGAAAAACGCGTTAAAACTATTAAATTTTATTATAAAAAACGTGATTCTGCTGTATCAACATTTAGGGCTTTACGAGCCGATTACGGTCGACATAATCAACCTACACAGCAAACAATTTCGAACACAGTGAGAAAATTTGAAGAGACTGGATCGGTTATTGATATTGCAAAGCCTGTGCATCATCGCAACATTCGTTCTGCTGGAAATATCGCTGTCGTTGCTCAAAGTGTCGAGGAAGACCCGAATTTGTCGATTCCTCGACGTGCTCAACATTTGGGTTTGTCTTACGGCTCATTGTGGCGGATTTTGCATTTGGATTTGCATCTCCATCCGTACGAAATCCAACCAACACAAGAACTTAAGCCTCAAGATCATACACAACGCAGAATGTATGCGAATTGGGTGATTGAACAACAAGCCATTGATAACGATTTTTCGAACAAAATTTTCTTGAGTGATGAGGCTTATTTTTCGCTCAGTGGTTACGTAAATAAACAGAATTGCCCCATATGCGGCTCTCAAAATCCTCAGGTGATTGCAGAAGTGACCGTTTGGTGTGCATTATGGTCGGGTGGTGTTATTGGCCCGTATTTTTTTGAAAACAATCAAGGAAGAGCCATTACAGTCAATTCTGACCGCTATGGACGAATGTTGACCGATTATTTTTGGAGAGAAATTGAAGATTAATTTCGAGATTGAGTGATGTTAATTGGCCCGCAAGATCCTGTGACCTAACACCTTTGGATTCCTTTTGTGGGGCTATGCGAAAGATCGTGTTTACGCGAACAATCCTCAAAAACTTGAGCCATTGAAAATCAATATTCGTGAAGTTATGGCCGAGATATTGCCGGAAATGTGCCGAAAAGTCATCGAAAATTACCTCAGAAGGATTGAGGCCTGTAAGAGGTCCCGTGGAAGACATTTGAATGATGTTGTGTTTCACGTATAATGACAAGGTTTAATCTTTATATTGAAAGAAAAATTTTGTTTCCATCTGAATATTTTATGTGTTTTCTTTAGCTTTAATTTTCCAAGCGTAAAATGGATAACCCTATACTACGAATTTAAATCCGGTACATTAACAAGATACAGGGAGGAACTGCGAAAAGTACGTCGAGCCATGTGCAGATCTCCAGGCGGATGTGCTATGTATAGCCAAGCTGACCTCAATAAAATAGAAGAGCGCATACAAGATGCCCTTATATTTCTAGCAACATGCAAGGAAAAGGCAGAGCCAATGCCAAATGCAGTTGCTCACACTCAGCCTCGTGTTAAGCTCCCGGAGGTATCTATACCCAAATTCGATGGAGACTACGTGCAGTAGACCATTTTTCATGATCTATTGCAGCAGATGATTGATTCACAACCACTCGGAAATGCCCAAAAGATGTGGTATCTCAAAACCAACTTATTGGGGGAGGCAGAACGGCTTATAAAACATATGCCGATCTCTGATGAGAATTATACAGGTGCTTGGAACATCCTTCGAAGCCGATATGATAATCAAAGGCTCATTGTGTCCACCTGTAATGTGACGCCTACGCCCGGGAATCGAAGTGATTCCGATCCCGAACCCTTGCACCCGGCCAGATGGGTATGACCTCGAAGTGCAAGCGGACTTCATCTTTCGTGCGGATATCGTTGCGCAGAAAAAATTTTTTTTTTTCTCTTCTTTCCAAATATTTAGATCTGTGGATATAAATATTTGAAACGTAATATTAATCAAACACCTATACATTTCGAGGCATATCCATCTGGTAATGCCCCCCCCCCCCCCACCGTTGCCACCAAAACACTATGCCACTGGCGACCAATAAAACTGCACATTGCCGCCATGTGGCGTTCCATTCCGCGTCAGTTGCGACGACTCCCAGTCCACATCAGTTTTGTCGGAGGTTCAGATTGACAGTCCGACGCAACGAGGGAGAAAACACGCGGGAGGAAAATACTGTATTTTTCGTTATCCCCCCATAGTCTTAGGATTCAAAAGGGACGAAAATATGAACTAACAGTGGGTAAGGAGTAATTGAATTGTTTTTCATTTGTCGAATAATAATTTTCTTAACAGAAAAATAAAGGAGAAAGCGTGGTAGTGGTGGTACAGCGGGAGGGGCATCTAAAACCGATAGTTAACCTTATGCCCAAACAAGATACGTCTAGAGTGCACATACAGACGATCAAAGCAGAGCCGAATCTTCTGATGGACTTAAATTTGCTGCATGAAGAACTGCATGTATCATCTCCTCCTGCTTTGATGGTGCCGTAGAAATTTTTAAAACTAAAAGTGTTGACCGTTATTGATATCACAAATTCAAACGAACAAAATCATCACGATGCGCATAGAACCAACAAAGAGGCTCAAACTCATCATAGTCTATAGATGCTACGTGACTGCTCATATATATTCGAAAATTCGAGATGCCAGTTAACAACGATTTCGAGGTGAGGTTAGAATACGAAAATGTATAAATTCATTGAGGATAGATCAGGTTAGAAGAAGAAATTTATAAAATTATTGATGACATTAATTTTGAGACGCAAGGAAATAATATTAGTGAAAATTATATCAGGGGAAGTTAATTTAATTTAAGACTAGTAGAAATGAATGTTTGCTGGGTTTAAAGGGAAATGTATATATTTAGGATAAGATATGTCATAGCAATTATGATAAAAAAAAGGATTATTTTAGCATTTAAGTCAAAACGGAAAGGATACTTTATGGTTAACGATCAAAATGATTAAAACATACGTAATTTGTCTATAGGACGCATCAACATAATTTAAATATTTGTTAATTTTCACGTAAATATGTGCTGGAATTTTGAATTATTTATGAAGACTTTAATCAAATATTTCTTCAAAACATATGATATCCACTACGTTACAAAGCAATTTTATACTGTATCTCATTTTATTCATATGTGCATTTGCACTTGTCATTAAAGTATCTACTTAGAACTTATGAAAAATTCACTAAACAGATCCGTCCTGTTACGTCGTTAATACCTAGAAATTATGTCAGCCGGAATCTTGTTTATTTTTGCTTAAAGACTAAGAGCCCGTGGCCGTCAGACGTTCCTTATTTCATAAAAGCTGAAAGTTTCTTAGCGCATGCTCCCAACACAGGTAGGGACGTTGGCCAACTATAAAGTTTAGATCATTCGTGTATAAAATATCTGTTGAAAAGTGTCCAAACCAAATTAAATAAATCATTACTGCCTCGTATTAGTGGTTAGGAATAGATATTTAAACATTGGCTGAACAATTTAAACTAAGCCTCGTAGACTGAAAAAGGCGAAGAGTGCGACGGACAAACTGATTCTTACTAAGACTTACCAAAACCCACAGACTACTACTTATAATTATTGAGCCTAGTCAGAAAATTGACTGGCTAGAACATTGGGATCTCGAGAAAATTTAAATAGAAGACATACGAGGTGTGTTCAAAAAGTATCACGAATTTTGAATTTTCGCGGGTTACGTATATTCGAATTTCGATTTTTTTGTGGCGTTATGTTGGTACTCATGTCTGTCACTTATGCCGACAAGCTCGGCCATTTTGAATGTTCACTTGATTGGTGATAGCTGCTTTACTTGCACGTGTTTTCAATCGTCTTCGATTTTTACTTATTCAAAAAAATGGATCAAAGAACGTGTATCAAATTTTGTGTGAAAAACGAAATTAAGTGCGCGGATGCATTCCGAATGTTGACTGTAGCATACGGAGAAGCTACCTTGGACCGAAGCAACGTTTATCGGTGGTACAAAATGTTTTTAGAAGGCCGAGAAGATGTGAACGACGAAGAGCGTGCCGGACGCCCGAGCACTTCAACAACAGACGAAAAAATTAATGAAGTGGAGAAAATAGTATTGGCCAATCGTCGAATCACCGTTAGAGAAGTTGCTGAGGACCTAAACATATCGATTGGCTCGTGCCATTCGATTTTTATCAACGATTTGGGCATGAGACGGGTCGCCGCGAAATTCGTACCAAAAATCTCAATTGCGACCAAAAACAGCAACGCATGAACATTGCTAATGAGATGTTAAACTCTGTCCGCGACGAACCAAATTTGCTCCAGAGGGTCATGAGTGGTGACGAATTGTGGGTTTATGGTTATGACGTGGAAACCAAAGCTCAATCATCTCAATGGAAGCTGCCGCATGAACCAAGACCGAAAAAAGCGCGCCAAGTTCGGCCGAATGTGAAAGTTTTGCTGACAGTTTTCTTCGATTGCAGGGGCGTGGTGCATCATGAGTTCTTGCCACAGGGAAGAACGGTCAATAAGGAATATAACCTGCAAGTTATGCGCAATTTGCGCGAAGCAATCCGCCAGAAACGCCCGGATTTGTGGGAGAACAAAAATTGGCTTTTGCACCACGATAACGCCCCTGCTCACACATCGTTGCTTGTGCGCGACTCTTTGGCCAAAAACAACACACGAATGATGCCGCAGCCACCGTATTCCCCAGATCTGGCCCCCTGTGACTTTTTCTTGTTTCCTAAACTGAAGAGGCCCATGAAAGGACGACGTTACGCTACGCTTGACGAGATAAAGACGGCATCGAAGGAGGAGCTGAACAAGATTAAAAAAAATGATTTTTTGAAGTGCTTCGAAGATTGGAAAAACCGTTGGCACAAGTGTATAATATCTCATGGGGATTACTTTGTAGGGGACAAAATAGATATTCAAGAATAAATAAATAATTTTTGAAAAAAAAAAAACAAAATTCGCGATATTTTTTGAACACACCTCGTATACGATATAAACACTTCAAGTTGAATTAATTGAGATAGGTTTCCAACGACTTGGGATATTTCGTGTTGAAGATAAGTTTGAAGCCTCACAAAAATCATCGAAATCCCTTTGCTACCAATCGATTACCGACAAAAACTCACTACTTTAAATGACCAAAATTGTACGTTATTTCTGATAGCCAGATTTTTCGGTAAACTTAATTTAAAATAAATTGATTAGTCGTATGATCCTTCAAACAAAACAAGTCAGATACGCATGTATGTTAGGTAGGTTTGAGCGAAAAATGCGAAAATATTTCTGCACCCCGTATACTACATGGGTGATCAATAATTAATTTTTAGGTCCATAAGAAGTTATAATCTTATGCGTGCACACCTTATAACGTTTTCAAGCGTTGATTGCAATAAGTTTCTTGGGAAGAGGCCTATGGGGGGATATCATTGTAAATAAATCCAATTCTTTAGGATAGTTGAGCGGTGAACAGTCATTTCATGTTTAATTATTCTCTCCTTATTCATACGGGCACTAGTTCAAATAAATCAATATTAGGCGAAAATAACTAAATGGCATATGAATAAAACCAGACAAATATTTTGACTTACTTTTATACAGACTTGACAAGTCTAGATCTTAGCAAATAGTTTCTATAAGAACCATGAATAGGGTCAGGCTGCAAAAATAGCTTATTTCGAAAATTAGATATTTTCATGGTGATACTTTCGGAAAATTTAGAATATTTCATATTTCTTTTTGCATTTTGTATTGAATTTTGAGGAGACCAACCATGAAAATTTCTTTTTCAATTCCTCTGTATTCCAGCGTCTGTTTTGTGCGTTTTAAGCATTTGCGTACGTTCAATTTATCGTTTTAACGATTATTTGATATTCATAAAGCGTTAGCCCAAGACCATGAAAATATTTTGCGATATAAGGACTTTTATTCAAAAAATCGCGAGTTCATGTTAATGTTATTAGGGCCAAATTTTTTTAAGGATAAAAGAAAAAGGAAAACTTGATTGTTATTAAGCGCTCGAAACTTTAGTGTTTACTGTATGCAATAAATTTGTAAAGCCTGTTTAAACATAGAATTTGAGCATAAAAATGAATAAAATGGATTGCTAACTAACGAAAGACTTTCCTTTTCAGTGGTTCTCTTTGTTTCAGCGGGAAAGTGAGTGCAGGGTAGGTATGCCGTCGCGAGGGTAGGGTTTCGCCAAATCCGCTGAGGTCGGTTTCGCATCGCGCGCGGTACGCGGTATCTTAGTTGTTTTTGATTTTTTCTTAACGTAGCATTTGTCGGGTTGAGTTAGAGTAGCATACTTTTCGGTACCGCGTCGAAAATTCGGGAACGCGAAATACAAATTAGCTTTTGTTCTTTGACTGGTTTATAGGAAGAAATACGGAGTAACGTAAAGCAGGTTTCTTCTCCGTATGGTTTTGTTTGGTAACGCGTTTTGAAAACGGGCGTGTTCAGGTGGCTGAAAATATTGTAATTGAGCGTAACCCATTCGGAGACCCGCGACCGAAATCCTCTCCGAACTAGCTGGCCGACAAGCAGCCACCGCGTGAATGGGTTACGGTGCACGGATTGGTTGACCGGTTGGTACCATCCGTTGGCACTACTCAGACTTAACGTCTAGAACCGATGAGAGGTCGGTTCCGCGTTGGACGAAAAAGTTAAAAATCATTACACGCCTTTCTCGACAAAATCCTTTCACAACCAGCAATCGTTGCTGAGACAGCAAGATCGACGAGGTTATGCCGTGATACTGCGAAAGAATGCATGTTGGGGTTGAAAAACATGAAGATTGAGACAGCCAAGTGGGACCCAATTTTGCAGCATATTCTCATGAAGAAACTCAACAAGACATCTCACAACTTGTACGAGTAATCAATGAAATCACCACGGGAGTTACAATCACTGTAATCCTTCCTAAAGTTTTTAGAATGCAGATTCCAAGCCTTAGAAGCTTTGGGTGATGAAAAGTGAACCAGCAACAAGGCTCAACCAAAGAAAGTCTCTGCGCTGGTATCAACCAATCATTCAGTGCCAGATCCATGCAAAAATTGTGGAGGCCCTCATAACATTTTCGCATGTGAGAAATTTAAAAACCTTAGCATATTCGATCGCATAAAAAGGTCAAACAACTGAAGCTCTGTCTAAACTGCTTACGCGTAGGACATACAAGTACAGAGTGTGCGTCCCGAGCTTGTTTGAAGTGCAGCAAAAAGCACAATACTCTGTTGAAACAAGTTCCATCAGAATTCGAAGCTAAACCCTAAATAAAAAGCATCTTTAGCAACTGGAGCGATGAGAACCGCGGTACTTCTCAGCACTATAATAGTCCAAACCTCAGATAACCTGAGCAAATGATGGACTTGTGCGCAATATTGAACAGTGGTTCGCAAATGAACTTAATCACTGAAGCTGCCTTAAGGAAACTCAACCGTAAGCCGCAATTGTCCAACATTTCCATAAGTAGCATTGGCGGAATCACACAAAAGGTTAACAGACAGTTGAATTTGCCGATCCAATTAAAAAAATTTACTTCAAGATTAAGCTGAATGCATACGTTGTGAATCAGATCACAACTCGATGGTTGGCCAATACCACGAAATATTTTGCTAGCTGGTCCAGGGTTCAATCAAGCAGGCCCAGTTGATATGCTCATTAGTGTGGAATACTACTCCCAGCTGTTGGCAATCTTTCAAATTAGGCTTGGTGAAGCGCTGCCTGTCCTACAAAACACAGTCTTTGGATGGATAATAGGTGGCCTGCTCAACGATTCTCGCAGCCAAGCGAATCTCACAAGTACAGCCACATGTAGAATGTATGGGGTAGAAGGTCCCAAGCTGGATGCAGATTTGGAAAGGTTCTGGAGATTAGAAGAGAACTAAAAGCCTATCGTTACAATAAAATCTAAGGGACGACAGTGTGCCCGCAGAGGGAATGCCGGTCGACAAGAGGCTTGGAGGCTAGCATTCTTTGGGGAGTTCCGCCCCCACGTACCCGAGGAAATTACCGCAGGGGGAGTGCCGATTGACAAGAGAACTCTTGGAGGCTAGCATTCTTTGGGGAGTGCCGCCCCCACGGACCCGAGGACATGGGGGGCGCCGTGAGGTTCCCTCCTGGGATGACAGGTAACGACTCTGATTGGATCTGGACTACGCTTTGGACAACGAACTGGAATAGATGCTTTGGGCTGGCGGATGTGATGGCTTGGACCTAGTTGCTTTGCACAGTAGCGCCGAGGTGAAACCCGTGTGTGAACGGCTCCAATTCAACTATAATACCGTTTCCGTCCCGGTAAAACCTTGGCAGGCCTCGGAGCACGTTCGAAGTTCGGACCATTGGGTTGGTGGTCTAGGCTCGGTTGAGACGGACTCCCGATTAGCGCTGGTCTGGCTCTGAGCACTCGTCCCCATAAGGGCTTGTGACAACCCTCGCATGGCCTCACTGCTCTACAAAGATAACAATGGGACCAAAAAGGCGACTACACAAACAAACGGAGATAGCGGCTCCGAGGGGGGACCCAACAAAACTGCAGCAAACAAAATCAAAAGACCAAAAACATACAAAAAAGGAAACAAAAAATAATGACAACGCAACCAGCGGTTGCAGCCACGATGTCAACAGTACATCGAAAGTGGTGATAACCACGACCAAGACGAAGAATAACACAATGACAGTTAAGGCAGACGAAAAACGGAGAATAGCAGACAGTCTGATTCAGACTGAGATTCCTGCGGCGTTCGGGTGCAGCAAAAAAATGATGTGAACGCCAGAGCGTCCTATTCACGAAAAGCGGGAAATTCTGCAGGACGCTTCAGGTGTTCGAGCCTCGGAAGAGATTTACATAAAAAGCACCGAAAATTCGATTGTCACTGCTGCGATCGTTACTGAAGCGACATTGCAACGAAAAATCCAGAAGCCAACGAGGAGATTACGGCACGAAAAGCAACGAGGGACCAGACACCGCGTATTTACACCGCCAACGTCGAAAATGTGGCGGAAGTACTGCACTCAGAAACAGAACGCGATAACCTCTCCCAAGGATGGTTGCAAGGTAGGATTGCGGCCCAGCGATATGAAGAAGAAAGACTACTCCGAAAAGCGGGAGATGTTCTGAAAAGAATGCAATCTGCATGCGACTCCCCAAAAATCAGCGAAGCAGCAAAGTGGGGCTCCTTGAACTAAAGGAGCTCCTATATCATATAGGGCACTATCGGAGAAGCTGGTTAAGGGCCGAAGACGAACAAAAGGCTAAAGAGGCTCTTGGGGCAAAATCTAAAGGCGACATGCAGATAGCTCCACCATTAAAAGTCAATAAAAGAATGGTGTCTAGCCCAATCGAAGGAGATCGGAATAAAAGAAGGAAGGAACAGGCACTTGATGGGCGTGGAGCACCAGATCACGGGTTCCAGACAGTGCTTACAAAAGAAGCGAAGAAAGCCGCAAAGAAACTCCTTCAAAAAGTGCCAGAAAGTAAAATTCGCACGGATACCCAATCAGAAAAAAGACCTGATGCAAAACAGGAGAGACAGAAGGCCCGACGAAGACCCCGGCAGCAGCACTGCTCGTACAACCCCGAGATGGCCGATCCTACGCGGGGTTACCGCGGGACATCAGGGGAAACGTAAGGCCCGAAGACACCAACACTACCATTAAAGTAGTACGACCAACGCAGTCGGGCCACATACTGGTTGGATTCGAAGCAGAGGCCGACAATAAGGAAGCATTCTGCGACGCAGTAACGAAATTCCTCGGCAAAAGCGCAACTATAGCCCCGTTCGAGCCGATGGCAACGATCGAAATACGAGACATTGACTGCGTTATTGATCTGGCCGAGGTAGAAGAGGTCATCAAAAGAGAGTTCCCTAGTGTGGAAAGGATCAAAGCGAGACTGACATCAAAAAACAACGGGGGACAACGCATGGCCATAGTTGACTTGACCAGAAACGACGCCAAACAATTCCTGAACAAGAGCAAAGTTGGAATATGGTGGGTTGTCTGTAAGATACAGTGAAGAGCAATACCTCTTCAATGTTTCAAATGCCTTGGCTATGGTCACACCACACAAGTATGCAAAGGACCCGATAGGAGTTCCCTATGTTACAAATGCGGTGAAATGGGACATAGAAGAATAGTGTGTACCTAACGCCGAACGAATCGATATCGCCTTTCCAAGCTGAGCTTAATACTCTGGAGGGCGCTGTCTCGAACGCAGAGAGCAAAGTGCTCGTTGGGGGAGACTAAAACGCTAAAGCAATCGAATGAGGCATGCCTCAAACAGATCCGCGGGGGAAACGAATCCTGGAAATAGCGGGCAGAACGACGCTCGTCGTGAGGGAACCATATTGGACGTGACATTCGCGCTTGGAGTCCTCAGTACGGAGGATGCACAATTGCAAAGTATTAGAGGACTACTCAGCCAGTGATCATCAGTGCATTCTGCTTGAAATCAGTGATGTCGTCTCCCGATGTCGGTGCTCTCGGCTTTCTACAGCTGGATAGAACATCGGAAGAATGGAGGTCGAGAGGTTCATCGAGGTACTTACAGCAGGTGAGCTGCTGCAGAGAGCTTCGGAGGCGACGGAAGAACTGGCAGCTCAAGACGTGGTGAGCTCTACTATCAACATCATTACGACTGCTTGCTGCGCTTCTATGCCCCGTAGAAAACCCCGGAACGGCAAACCCCCAGTGTGCTGGTGGTCAACTGAAATCACTGAGAAGCGAAGGGAGTGACACAAGCTTCGACGCGAACCGTGACGAGGCATGCAACTGGGTGGCAGCATATAAGTCGGCAAGGAAAGGCCTTCGCAAATTGATCAACAATAGCAAGGCTCGCTGCTGGCAAGTTAATGTGAACAAGGATCCGTGGGGCCTTGGGTACAAGCTAGTTATGCGGAAGCTTGGCGCCCTACGGAAGTCTTGGACAGATGATGCGGAAATGATTGATGAGATAGTACGGGGACCCTGCCCGCCCATCCCGTCCGTGTTGACGCTGTCCATGGTGAAACAGCAGTCGAGTATCCACTCTTCAAACAGCCGGAACTCAATGAAAGCGAGGAAGGCTCCAGGTCCAGATGGTGTTCCAGCTGAGGTGTTGCAGCTTGAATATCACCATTGTCCTGGCCTGCTGCTCAGCACATTCAACGCTTGCCTACGGGACAGGATTTTCTGGATACGATGGAAGGTGGCGAGGCTCGTACTGATCAGCAAGGGGAAGGGAAATCCCGAATCGCCGCCTGCATACCGTCCGTTATGCATGCTAGACACGGCTGGGAAAGTGCTAGAGGAACTCATCAAGGGAAGACTCACTGACGCGATTCGTGCTGCTGGAGACCTATCTCCTCGGCAGTACGGCTTTAGAGCAGAACGTTCTACCATTGATGCGATCGCAGAGGTGTTGAGCGTGGCCCTAAGGGCAGAGGTACATAGTTGCACCAAGTGACGGCTCGTCCTGTTGGTGACACTCGACGTCAGGAACGCCTTCAACTCCGGTAGATGGGTGGATATTCTGGATACGCTGGAAAATCCTTTTCAAGCTCCAGAATATCTAATGCTGCTTCTGAGGGACTACCGAAAAGACCGAAGCCTGTTCTACGATACGACACAGGGCCTACGAAAGATGGCGGTTACATCGGGCGTTGCCCAGAGTTCTATCCTTGGTCCAGACCTGTGGAACGTGTCTTACAACAGGCTACTGAAACTTGAGATGCCGGGTGAGTCGCGCTTGATCGGCTGTGTGGATGATGTTGCGGCGCTGGTCGCTGGACGCACCGTTGAATAGACGCAACGTGGGCCAGGTATGCTAATGCGCCGAGTGAGAGACTGGATGATTGCTCGCGGGCTCAGTTTAGCACTGGAGAAAACGAAGTGGTTATCTTGATAAAAAAAAGAATCCCTAGAGTAAAGATGATCAGTATTGGAGACATCCAAGTCTCCAACTAGGTGGCACATTATGTTCGGGCAGTCCTAAAAGATAAAAGGGACTCACAGCAGTCGGGGGTGTTTGGGTTGGGGAATCGCTTGTCTGGCACTTCTTCTTCCCCTCTCGCTTGAAGAGCGATCCCGCAGCTTGAAGGCGCCTCACGGCGTAACAAAATGAGACCTGGCCCAAAGTAATGTGTTA
Organism: Odontomyia ornata; assembly: GCA_963969285.1. Taxonomy (NCBI): domain Eukaryota; kingdom Metazoa; phylum Arthropoda; class Insecta; order Diptera; family Stratiomyidae; genus Odontomyia; species Odontomyia ornata. Next base: position 287,008,898 of record OZ017740.1, on the reverse strand, counting down.
AACGGTCCCAGGCTAGGTTCTCAAGTTGACAGAGGAGGTGTTCAGTGGCTGGTCCAGTCACCTTCTTGCGAACATAGGAGTCCTACACGCTGTGCGAAAATGAACATTCATCACCCTACCACAAAAAAAGGGGGCTGTAGTGCTAAAGCAAAAAAAATCTCACTAATAAAGAAAGATCGCGTGTGCTCAGTTCGAAAGAATTTACAAAAATGATGTACATAGCAGTGCCGTGAACGTTCGTGCTTGCGTTTATGCACTGGAGCGTGCTGGTTGTGACATTAGTGGTTGAGTGTGTGTGCATACGGCTACGACTGTCGGCAAGTGTAGCGTGACACAGTTCGAGAATGTTCCATTGCATGCGAGTGCGGCTGCTGTCGCCATTGAGAGTCATTTGAGAATATTGATGTATGTGTAAAGATAGTTTGTGCAGCTGTTTGAAATCGAACTTTATTGTTTTTTCTGACGAAAACTGGACACTTTGAGTGTCTTTACGTGGCCAAACGGTGGTCTTGAAATTATAGGTAGCAAATAATTTTACAAACCGTCAAAATTAAATTTTTATCTAAAGATTAACAATCGTTTTCTTTTCTATTGCAGGTGAGTGATACGAATTCTTGGTTTGATAGTTCCCATAAGTAAGTATAAGATACCCAACAGTTTTTATATTGTCTGATTTTAGAACAATCAGCTTCATTAATTGACGAAATACTGTTTTTTAATTCACGAATACACAAGGATTTATATTTTTCTTTATTGAGCAGAATAATCCATTGTGTCAGTTTTTGGAATATTCCTTTTCATATCAGGTTTCTTGTTAAGAGCCCCTTTCGCTGCACTTTTATCATGTAAAGCACAATCTTAATAAAAGGGCCAAGTTAGGTAGCAAGGATCGTCGGAGTAGTGTCAGTGCTACTGAAAAACGACTTCAGATATCACAAGTGCCGAATTCCGTCGCAGTTCCTTTAAACATATTACAAGGAATGTGCAACATACTTCAGTCTTGTTAAAAAAAAAATTGTTACTCACATCGATAGCAGATTTCTAATTTTGCACGTTTTAATTTTTAATAGATTAAATTCCAAACATTCGACTCCTCTAATTAGAACTTTACTTGTGCATTCTGCTATCTGATTTTAATGTCTGCCGATTGAAAATTCTATTAGTAGATAAGAAGTTCCTATTACGTGATTTATTGATAATTTCACACTGACATCAATGTTAACTTTTAAAATGTTATTCTGAAACGACTTGCCAAATGTCATAAACTAAGGATATGGGTATTCAATCACTCACAAGGCTCAACTAATTCGCCAACTGGTATCTAGAATTAAATATTCTAGACAATCCAAATGGGCTTTTTTAGACGTGCCGTAAAAAAAAGCGCTCATGACCTTCTTCATAGAAGTGAAAACGTGTATGAAACAAACACCTGGGTTTTCTTGCCGAAAATTCATTACCATGTAAATGCCTTTGAGCACGTACACTACCGGTCAAAAGTTTGAGACCACTAATAAAAACTTTTGTTATTAGTAAATATTTTAGTAAATATTGGTTATTTATCACCTGCATATTCTATTGTTCATAAAGATTGCCTAAAAGCTAATTCTTTTTTATAGAAGCCAAGGAAAGGGCAATAAACAAGCATTGTATCCAAACATCAATGTAAGCCGCGGAAGAGGTAGGCCGACAGATCAATTGTTAAAAATTTATTACCTCATTACCGCAGCTGGCGCTTCTTTTTTTTTTACATCAACTTACAATACAATTGTTCTAAATTCTCAAAATATTTTTAATTATTATTTTAACATTGCATTTGTATGGTTATTTACAGATATCCACAGTTAGTCCGATCTTGTGGTTCCTACAGTCAACACATCTCTAAAATGGGAAAAGTTCCGGAAATTAGTGTTGAAACGCGATCTGCCATCGTTGTTCTCCACAACGAAGGCAAATCTGAACGTCAGATAGCGAGTCAACTCAAGTTATCGAAGACTTGTGTTGATCGCACTATTGTGCGCTACAAACAAACCGGCAGTAATCTAGATCGTCCGCGCTCTGGGAGACCAAGAGCTACAACTTCTAATGAAGACAAATTTATTGTGGTGACCAGCAAGCGGAATAGACGTCTGACAGCCCCAGAAATTCGTGTAGATGTCAACAAATCTCGGGAAAAACCTGTGTCAGTGTCTACAGTGCAAAGACGATTGCGAGACGCCAAGTTGTTTGGCCGCGTTGCTGTGCGTAAACCTCTGTTAAAACCGCAGAATAAAAAGAAACGGATGCAATGGGCCCTAACCCATCGATACTGAACCGAAGAAGACTTCAGAAAAGTTCTTTGGAGTGACGAATCAAAATTTGAAGTGTTCGGGTCAAAAGAAGAATTTTCACCCGACGCTCCGCCGAAGAAAAGATGATGCCGCAGTGTGTAGTGCATGGTGGCGGATCTGTTATGGTCTGGGATTGTTTCTCTGGCTATGGGATTGGAAATCTAGTCCAAATCAAAGGCATAATGAAAACGGAGCAATATAAAGAAATTTTGGAGAAAAACGCTATTCCCTCCGGAATAAAGTTAATCGGCCGTGGATTTTTTTTCCAACAGGACAATGATCCAAAACATAGTTCAAAATCATGTAGAAGCTATTTAGACAAAAAAAAGTCGGAAAAAGTATTAAAAAACATGACCTGGCCACCTCAAAGCCCCGATCTTAATCCCATTGAACTTTTGTGGGAAGAGCTCGATCGAAACGTTCGGGAACAGTGTCCATCTTCACAGCAGGCCATGTGGAATGCATTGGAGGAAAGCTGGGATAATATCTCGCAAGAGACTATAGTTAAATTAATTGCTCGCATGCCTAGATTAGTAAAAGAAGTCATAAAGTGCAAAGGAGGATATTTCGACGAAAAATCTGTTTAAACTCTCTTGTGTGTATTTTGTTAAGAACACTGTATTCGTCAAGACTTCTTCTTTTTTTTAGTTTTAAATCTTGTGTATAAAATGATAACGAATCCAGTTTTCCATAAAGTTTTAAATATCTTGACTTTTATTTGTTTTCTCATATTTTTTGATAGTGGTCTCAAACTTTTGCCCGGTAGTATAAGTATCACTTCTAGATTTTATATAGAATCCCTTTGTTTATTATTTTTCTGGAATCCGCCGCTGAGCAAAAGGTAGGAAAATGGTTGCCCTCATTTTAAGATTGGAAAGTACAAATTTGTGGTTTTGAAGTAGGCAAAATGAACAAAATACCAATATCTCACAAAAAAAGCTTTAAAAATTTTTGATGAAGATTTAATTTAAGCTTTCACCAAAAATAAATTTGCATACAATTGGCAAGGTTATCCTGACGAAATGTTTACGGCAATTTCCGATAAATAACAACGTCAGTAATTGAGGCTTATTGTATTTTCCACCAAAGCAGTTTTAAGCGTGAGGCTCTATACTCTCCATAGGTCGAGTAAAAATCCAACCAAATTCATTTATTTGCAGTCCCTACACGCGGCTACCAGTCTAAATTTTGAGTATTTCTACCGCAACATAGCTAAATAATCAAAAATGTCGTGCACTAGTGTTTTCCCCTCTTTCCTAGATAGGCGGTATAATGCATCAGTTGCGTAAGTGGTGGTGCTAAGCTATGAGGCGATTACAATGCTGATCTTATCTTTGCTAATGCGCAGATCGTTTGTTGGCTTAAAATAATGGGCATATTACGGAATGTGTTTGCTGTCCCTATAACGCTCATATATCTTCCGGTATTTTTCACTCATTATCTATCATTGGTCCGGGTCCCAAAAATTCAATTTCAGATTATCACTATTTTATTTTCAAGTGTTCCCGTTGCCTCGTTTTCCAAATGCGCACTCCACGAGAGTTTCGTATCTAGAACTATATATAGGTATATAATCTCTATACTTAGTTAAAGCAGTTGATTAAATAATGTAGGAGCTTCTTTTTCCAGTAAAGACGTTAATATGACCTTATTTCGATTAACTCAAACGCCTTCCCGCACACTGCAAATTTTCACTATGCTCTGAGCTTGTTGCATGGGTCTAGGGGATATGTCTAGATATTTACCAATCATTATCAGTTTAGAGATATCACCAGCATAATCTCGGGTGTGAAATTCGGCGTTGTTCAACTCAGCCTATAGACCAGTAACTAGGTGGGTGAAAAGCATTTACGCACTGAGTGTGGGGCTCCTATACTTGCAAGCGACTGGACTACGCAGTTAACACCTCCCCTATCACTCCGATAACATAGCCTGGAACCGTCTGACACATTACTTCGGGTCAAATCGAGTTTTGCTATGCCGCGACGCGCCTTCAAGCTGAGCAATTCCTCCTTTGGCAGCAGAAGAGGAGGAAGGAAGAGGAATCGCGATTTAAGTGATCGCCCAGCCCCGACGTCTCCGGACGCTATGAGTCCTTTTGATCTTTTAGGACTGCCCAAATATAATGTGCCCCATGGTTCCATTTGTCAACCGATCCAAGCATCACCGCGAGTATATTATCCGAAGGATCTCTCCTATTTCCTTGTGGATGTGCTTTTGCAGCCTGTCGCATTTTTTCTAGCAAAAAATATGTGTCAGGCATTGTCATCCTCTTCTGGGAAAAAATGATAGTCGGGGGACCATGACTTACCAATTTTGTGCAGGTAAGACTAAAAACACCCATGCCCATCTGCTGTCGATGTTGGCGAATACTTTTTAGTTCACTCGGGTTCCCATGGCTTCGTTTTCTTCCGAAGACGATGGTCTATGTGAAGACTACCACCTCGATTCCTGAAGAAAGTCAAACTGATCTAAGGCATTTCGAACTCTGAATATCATCATTCGGGTTATACTCAAGCTAAGTTTTTTTTGTGTTTGGGAGGCGAATGTCATTTATGCACAGAGTGTTGGACTCGCGTGCTTGCAAGCGACTGGACGACCCACTAAACACCTCCCCTGTCAACCCGAAAACCTATCCTGGAACTGTTTGACACATTACTTCAGACCAGGTCTCATTTTTTAACGCCGTGAGGCGCCTTCAAGCGGGGGATCCCTCATCATTCCATTTGCTAACCGACTCGAGCATCGCCGAAACTGTACTATCCGGGCTGAGCTCTTCCGTCTACCTGCAGAGGCCCTGTCGCAACCTGTCCCATTTTTGCACTCAAAAATATGTGGCAAGCATTGTCTTCCTCTCGTGGGTAAAACCGACAATCGGGGGAACGTGACTTACCAATCTTGTGCAGGTAAGATTGATGCCCGCCCAAAAGTTAGATCAGATAGAAGTCAGCCTTATCATGCCTTCAATTTACGCACGGTCTCAAATTCGGGATGAGACGCCCATTCCACCTTCCCATGGTGCAATTCATCCAAGACTGCTGCCAGTCATTGAGTGACTCCAGTCTCTCCTCGCAAACAACCATCTCCCTTGCATCCTTGTTTCGACGCAGATAAATAGTGCGGCGCTCGCTAGCAAGGCGGGCAAAAGGTATCACGCCCGCAATAACTGTCTCTTAACTAAGGTTAATACCTAAGTCAGCGGTGAAATCGTAGTACTAGGTTGTTCAGCAATTCAGTAGATTGAGTTAAGCCATGAACTCTGATGAAAAACCAGATAAGATATTTTCACGTTCTAAAATCGAGTGAATATTGTTTTCATTGCAAGTTTCACGCGCATGCTACAACCATGAGTGAACGTCAAGTGCCGAACGCCGTTGCGCTACGTATTGTCATTCATTTTTTAGTGTGAGGAGGCGCCTAAAAACACGGAAATTTTTCTGTGTGTGCGAAATCAGTTCGGTGGTGAGTGCCTGAGTAGGGCTGCTGTGTGTAAATGGGCCAAAGCATTCAAGGATGGTCGCAAAACCATCGATAATGAGCCGCATGATTGTCGACCGCGAACCGGCATCACACCCACCAGACAGCATTTGCCGCGTAGAACAACTCATTTTGGAGGTCCGAAGGATGAATGTTCGAGACATTTCGGCTGAACTTGGCATCAGTATTGGTAGTGTGGAGTCTATCATTCACGAACACCTTCAATATCGCAAAATAACGCTCGAAACGGAGGAACATTCCAGTACAAAGTGTGATTCTTCTCCAGGACCCTCATACCACACGTATCACGCTCGATACAATATCCGAACTGGGGTGGGAGATAGAGGAACACCACCACACCCTCAAGTCCAGATTTAGCCCTCGGAGGTCAAAGATTCAACACCAACGACGAGGTAGAGGAGTTCGTACGCACATGGCTGTCCGAGTTGGCCAAGGAATTCTTCGATACCGGCATCAAAAAGCTTCCGGAAAGGTGGACAATATGCGAACTTGTAAAGGGGAGTCCCTAAGAAAACTGTAAATATTTGTTAATTTTTCGATAGTAAATAAACGTGTCAGAGCATTTGTCTCGATCATATTACCATATATATTAGTAGTAAAATTAAAAAAGCTATTTCACCTCTAAGCATGGTGGTCGCCATCACCGATGAGAATTAGTACACACGTCGAAACCACCTTCTTCTAACATTTTTCTTCTCTAATAATTTTTCAGAAATGCTACAAACAATTTCATAAGTTTATTTTTTTCTTATTTTTTTTTTTGCATTAGTCATATATCCATATATACCTTTAGGAGTAAATTTTTTATGCAGGACCTATGTCAACGTCGCTTACGTTCATATGCGGGACCGACGGCGCTGTGCTTGATGATTGCAGGCAAGAAATTATGGCACGCCAGTGTGAACAGCACCGTGTGGCCATCAGTTTCATAAAACTTGCTTAGCTCAACATTTCCAGGACAACCGTACTTGTCCACTTTGTCGACGACCGGCAACTTCTGCCATACCACCAACCGGACTTTATGAGACACCAGCCACATAAGGGGTGGTGCCCAAGCATAATGATTGCAGGGACCGATGTTCGCCACTATCAGGCGACCTTGACGACATAGAAGGAGCTGGAGCAATACGTCTGAGGGCAGGGGACTAACGTATCCGTAGGTACGACAGTCCTGTAGGACATGATGGCACTACTGCAGGGCTTGACCAACCGGGTAGTCGCTCTGGAGAGTAAAGAGAGCCCTCCCCAAGCACGTCCCTGAACGCCTTCGCTGTGGGACTTTGACCCAAATCCTTGGGATTTCCCGGTAGGTCCGAGACGATAGCTCGAACGAAACATTCCTCGCTCGTCTATAAACCCGGTAGCCTCGGTATACTGGCCGAGACTCAGCCAGGTTCAACCACTGACATTAGGTCCAGTGGCTCCTCGGAGCAACGCGGACATCAACATCTACCATATAGGTTGAAGCCGACTCAAATTCCCAGCATCATACAGGGCTGGAATCTTCATTTTAGTGGAGAACCACACTTCATCACAGTCAGATGCTGGCGGGAAAACACACGGCGCTGGTTGGCTACTTGCCGATGTTGCTGCGAGAAACAGCGCTCGAAACATACTGGTGCATACGAAATTTGTCCAAAAAGTAAGGTGGCTTTGTATTTTTACGAAAAAAAATGTATTTATTCGTCAATATTTATGTTTTGCCTTCAAAGTTATCAATGCACTTGTGCCAATACGCTTGTGCCAACGCTTTTTCCAATCCTTGAAGCACTTTTCGGTATAACTTTGAGTTCTTCCAGCGATGCAGTCTTTATCTCATCAACCGTTGCAAATCTCCGTCCTTTCATAGGTCTCTTCAGTTTTGGGAACAAGAAAAAGTCACATGAGCCAAATCCAGTGAATATGTTGGCTGAGGCATGATTTTGGTGTTGTTTTTGGCATTCTTGATCTTTCATCCATTTTTTTCTATAGAAAAAATTCGTCGAGTACGCAAAACACTTCGAACCGTTATGCCTCTTCCAAACAAACTAAACATATTATATAGCTGAAATTGTAAATATGTGCTTGTGACGAGAGTACCAATATAAAACAAGTTGGGTAGACTGACCTATGCTCATGTCAGAAGGGTTTTGTACTCAACTTACAAAATGCAGTAATCAACAACGAATAAAATCAATAAACATGTCAAAGACGATTTTATTGGAGAAAATGTGAAATTCGAGGATCATACTATTATTAACAAAGTTGAAAGAATTGTGAATTCTGAGGTATTTGTTTTAGTTATACCCATAGATATCTCCCTTGATAATTTTTCCAGACTTTTTAGAAACACATTTTTCATGTATTTCCCCCCCTGTGCCCCAACTGAAGCAAAAACTGTCAGTTTAAGAACTGTTTTGAAAAGCTCTCATAGAGAACTTTCAGTTGATATTCATATCGGCTACCTTTCATGAAATTTTTTTCAGGGCCCACTCCTCTGTACTGTAATCATCGATTCATGGCCTATTTTTTCGAATCCTAGAATGGTTACAAAGCCCTTTTACTAGGAGCTCTCTCCTGCCTCTTCAACTTGTTTCAATTGTATGTACTCATTTTCATGATACCTATCATTCCTGAAATTTTCATGCAAATCCTATTAAAGCTGTAGTGTCTAAATCGATAAAAAGCGCATTTGGCTCCATATCCATATGTTTCCATAGTAATACAGGGCATATTGTTCCATAGTAATACGGGGAAATTCAAACCACTATAACTTCGTTAAATACTATTCGATGTTTATGAAACTTTTAGAAAAAATCAATCTTATAGAAAGTCATCTGTTTGCTAAATTTTATCGAATTTAAGGGTACTGCTTAGATTTTATTCAAGAAAACTTAAAATAGATAAATCATACTATTACTAACAAAGTTGAGTGAATTTCAACGTCTCATGTATTTGTTGTTGTTGTACTCATTAAGGCCTACATTCGTGATTTTTTTCAGATTTTTCGGATGAAATGTTTCCAATCGCGAGGGGGGGAGGGTACGCGAAAAATTCGTACATTTCCCCTTCCCCTGCCCCTCTCGGTACCGATGAGGCAATTTTAAGACTTGTTTTGGAAGATCTCATTGAGACCTTTCCAATGACACCCTACTCGACTACCAATGGTGAAAAATTTTTTTTGAGGGGTCACCTCCCTATACGGGGAGACCCCCCTTAAACCCCTTTGAAAAATTTTTCCACCCTTGAACTTTCAAGAGGTTACCACTTTTGACCTTTCCACAAAGTTTCATGGCTGTAGCCTCTATAGTTTCGGAGAAAAAGTGCTGTGACATACAGACGGACGGACGGACACAGGTCGTGATTGCAATAGGGTTTTGTATTTTAGTACAAAACCCTAAAAATTCGATAATTGAATGTACGTTGCCCGCAAAATTTGAAAAGTCTCCTTACTTTGTGAGCACACCTCGTACATGCCACTCCTCCATCCCGCCGCTGGTCACGTCTGAAGGAAGTACTACATATGGAGTATCCTACCGCCAATGTGGATGAGAGGATACTGGACAAAATTCACGCCTGGCAATGACCGGATGAACCGTTCAGCAAGTTTAGAGCCGACATTTTACGGTTCAACGACAAAATGACGGAGCCCTTGACCCAAACTCAATTGCTGCGGGTGTTAAAACGCAATTTACGGCCTGAGCTTCGCCGCCATGTTGCGAACTGTGACCCTTATGACATGGCGTTGCTTTTACAAGCCGTCAGCAGACAGGAAGGGGCACGACCATACCTGTTGACGAAACCTGGTCCGTGCCGCGGGATTTCGAAAGTGGTGTAGCAGACAAGCACTCCCGATTTGGAAGACACCGCCAAGGAGCCAGACGAGTTTGCGGTAGCCGCGGTGGGGAACCTCACGACCTGCTGGAACTGCGGACAAACCGAACATCGGTTTGTGGTATGTAGAGTCGTGCGCACACTTACTTCCCAGATTGTCCGGATTGGGCCATTCAAAACTACACTGGCCTTGACAACGATGGTTGTGGGGGTTCCCTCTCTCCCGGAGGCTTCTCTAAAGACGATTTTGAAGTGACTACCACACCAACCCACAGTTGAAGCTAGACTGCCTCTGGTTCGTGTACGAAAGCCCTCCCACATTCGACTGCAGGAATACCGTGCGGCTCGAGACTGAATCTTTGCATCAGAAGAGGTCACCTCTCGCTCGAATAAAATAAAATGATCGACTCGTCATTAGCGGAGCTACCATAAGACAGTGTGCACCTGCCGTTGAACTCTGTACATGTGCAACATCTCGGAGGTTTCAGAGAACGACACCAGACCTTACGCACCAATCAAAGTATTGGGCAAAATCTCTGTCGTATTAATCCATACTGGTGCAAGTATTGGCTGCCTTGCCTTGAGCCTCAGCTCAAAGGTACTCCATCAACACCCTACGTTGGTAAAACATTGGCGCTCTGAAACCAGCACAGCTAACGGGACCAAACATCCTGTCAAGGGTAGATTGACAACACCCGTCAGAGGTCAAACTAAGGATATTACATTTTTCATCAGCCCCTCACTCACTCAGAACGTGTACCTTGGCGTCGATTTCGTCCTGTAATTCGGTTTGGCCCCAGATTTTTTCGTGGATTCACATTTTAACACTAGACACGTCCATAAACATACTTCAGATGATCAGTATTGGAGATATACAAATCGAATCGAAGCCAGCGGTGAAGTACCTGGGGCGACTGATCGACTCGAAGATGAGTTTCTCTGAGCAAATCAGGGCAACGGCTGAGAAGGCTGCTTCGGGAATATCGGCCCTGAGTCGACTTATGGCCAACGTAGGGGGACCCAGCCCATCAAGAAGACGCCTCTTGATGAGTGCTGTAGGGTCAGTGCTACTGTAAGGAGCAGAGGTATGGGGCGACGCCTTCAGCAAGGAGGTATACCGAAAACGATTGGCACAGGTACAGAGAAGAGGAGCACTGAGAATTGCATCTTCGTATCCAACAGTCTCCGACCCGGCGGTGAGAGTGATTGCAGGCGTGATACCTGTCGCCCTCCTTGCTAGAGAGCGCCGCGCTATTTATCCGCGCCGAAACGAGGATGCGAGGGAGATGTTTGTCCGCGTGGAGAGACAGCGCTCGCTCAACGATTGGCAGCAGTCTTGGGAGAATTGCACGAAGGGAAGGTGGACTGCGCGCCTCAACCCGGATGTGAGACCGTAGCTGAATCAAAGGCATGGTGAGACTGACTTCTATCTGACTCAGCTTTTGAGCGGGCACGGGTGTTTTCAGTCTTACCTGCACAAGGTCGGTAAGTCGCGGTCTCCCGATTGTTAGTTTTGCCCAGGAGAGGAGGACAATGCCTGTCGCACATTTTTTGCGTGCACAAAATGGGTCAGGCTGCGAAGGGAACTCTACAGGGAGACGGGAGAGCTCACCCCGGATAATATAGTTGCGGTGATGCTCGAATCGGTTGACAAATGGAACCAGGTGGCACATTATGCTCAGGCAGTCCTAAAATATAAAAGGGACTCACAGCACCCGGAGGTGCTGGGGCTGGGGGATCGCTCTTCTGGCATTTCCTCTTCCCCTCTCCCCTCCCGCTAGGAAAGGGACTCCCCAGCTTGAAGGCGCCTCACGGCGTAACAAAACGAGACCTGGCCCGAAGTAATGTGTCAAACGGTTCCAGGCTAGGTTCTCAGATTGACAGGGGAGGTGTTTAGTGGGTAGTCCAAGGGTATCCTCCATGGGAGTCCCACACTGCCAGACTCGGCGGGCGTTAAATGCCTTCACCCCCCTACCACAAAAGAAAAAACTTACTTCTATGCCCGACAGACATGAATTAACTCCTAAACAACGACCACGTCTAAAATTATCCATTGCTGTTTTTTTTTACTTACGCTGCTCAAGACCTTGGCCGCACTACTCTGGTGTCACATATTATTGACATTGGCGATAGCAAGCCAATAAAGCAGAGACACTACGCCATCTCGCTGGCCATGAAAAAGCTAGTGTACGCAGAGTTGGACAGAGGAATCGCAAAGTGCCTGGTCCTCCCCTGTAACCTTGGTGTAAAACCAGGTGAAGTTCGTCTTTGTCTGGACGCCCGGAAAGTCAGTGCAGTGACCGTTAAAGACGCGTATCCTCCTTCACTCATCGATGGAATATTGGAAAGACTGCCTAAAGCAAACTACGTTACGAGTCTCGACTTGAACGATGCCTTCTGGCAAATTCCGCTCTATGAAGGGCCGAGGGATAAAACCGCTTTCACAGTACCCGAACGACCATTATACCAGTTCCTTACAATGCCTTTCGGCCTGATGGACAAAGTCATTCCACCGCATCTGAAACACCAAGTGTTGGTTTATCTAGATGACCTTCTAGTCATCACAGAAACATTTGACCAACATCTTTTACTACTGCAAAAAGTAGCCCTGCGTATCAGCAAGGCGGGACTCACCTTCAATGTCCAGAAAAGTAAGTTTGTCATGAATGAAGTCCGATATCTAGTACATGTCATCGGATATGGTACCATCAAAACAGATCCGCACAAAACTCAGGCGATTGATGAGTTCCCCTCACCGAAGACCGTTAAGCAGTTACGACGTTTCCTAGGAGTGTGCAGTTGGTACCGAAGGCTCGTTCGGAGCTATGCAACGGTTTCAGCACCTCTGTCGGGCATGCTCCGGAAAGGTAAGTTCATCTGGTCCGAGGTGAGTCAAAAGGGATTCGAAGAGCTTAAACAAGCCTTGACATCTGCTCCAGTCTTGCACAGCCGTGACTTTCAGAAACCCTTCTCCGTTCATTACGGAGCAAGTCAACATGGAGTTGGAGCGGTGCTCGTGCAATTGACCGAAGACGGAGAAGAAGCTCTCATTGCTTTTATTTTCAGTAAACTGAACTCAGCCCAGAGGAACTACACCGTATCCGAACAAGAATGCCGAGCGTACAAAGAAGGCGACCTTTTTGAAATCATCACCGACCACGCTTCGTTACAATGGCTGATGAACTAACTGGACCAACACGGACGTCTAGTCCGATGGGCTCTTAAACTGCAAGGGCTTAAGTTTTCGATTAAGCACCGGAAAGGGACCCAACACATCGTGCACGATACTCTCTCGCAAAAGTGTTGACCCGATGGAACGGAATTGGCATTAAATGACGATAATCCCATCCAGATAGATTTGGACAGCCCGCATTTCAATTCAGACAACTACAACGAGTTGAGGCAAACCATCAGTTGCCTGATTTGAAAGTGGTCGACGGCTATATTTACCGACGTAGTGAATACTCAACCGGAGACTCGTTGCAGGAAGAAGAGTCTTGGAAGCTTTGGGTGCCGAGGGAGATGAGTCACAATCTGATCCTTCGTGCACACGACCATCCTCTTAAGTACCCACGGCCGCTACACTCGGACGCTTCGGCGCCTTAAGAAATACTTCTTTTGGCCTAAAATATCATCTTATGCCAAGGAGTATGTAGGCACCTGTGAGACCTGTAAAGGCACTAAGGCTTCCAACCAGCCTCAAACGGAAGATATGAGAAGCAGGACGCGCATGTGAAGTGCATTATAATCTAAGGTCCCGACCTTCCGAGTTTAGAAATGGGGATGATGTCTGTCGTCGCAATTTCTGCCAAAGCGACCAGCTGGTCATTATAATGCGAAGTTATTGTAGATCATCTTGAAAAGCCGTGTACATAAGGTTGTGGGACCAGGTCGTTATTTCCTCACGGATCTGTCTGGGAAGGAAGAAGGTGTATACCACGCAAAGATTCAATCAAATACATTGATTTCCCCATTTATAGCAAGTACAAAGTACTTGCGTCAGTCTGTCCGTCCGCTAGTCATTTTTTTTTTGTTCCCTGTGCTGCTTATTCCTGTTCCGAACACAATCAGTTAGCCACATGAAGATCCTTCAGCTCCTTTTTCGCAATTCTCTTCTCTTCAGGATCGCGTGAAAACTAGCTGCTCTGTAGTAATCAAGCAGTCGCCTAGGAAAACTGCTCGAAAGTCCTTTGTGGACGTTTAACGATTTCAAAATAAATATAAACCTAACGTTTATAAAAATATTGATTAAATTTAGGATATGCTAACATCGCTTTCTAAACATTACGTTTAAAATGAATATTCCAGGAGCGATTAAAAACACTTCAGAACGCAACGAATGCTAGACGAAGTATAAGAGTCCCGTTAAAACACCATCAGCAAAAACCAATTGCCAAGCTGTTATATGCAATTAAATTGTTTTTCAAAATATTTTCCAGTAGCATTCCTATTATTTTGAGCACAGCTGTTTATGTAAATGTCCTTCGACAACAAAAACTTTCCCTTCACTTCAGCGCTGAAAATTTCAACCCCCAATCATTCTTATTTGATTAAATCGGCAAAAACGACATAAAAACTGATTAAAAAAACTTTACGGCTCATTCTTCCTTAACTTTTTTCTGCGTCTGCCTAACGTAACATTCACGGGGAAGCCACCCAATTCATTACTTTTCGTACATCATCATCATCAGCACCACAACGAAAAGAGCTCGTAAATTCTACGATTCATGAATACTAAACATTCTCAAAATTACACAAACGGAAAAGGGCAACGTATATCATTTGAATTTTACGGTACCTTCTAGCTGTTGTTACGCGATTATTCTTAGGCCCAACAATGTGTTTTGCATTCCACACTAGTATTATCATTCTGTTTTCTTATTGTATTTTTTCAACAGTATTATAGCACGTTCTAGTAGTATACACCGGTGGATTGTCGTAGCGGTATTCTTAGAGGGTGACACTGAAATCGTGCATGACCACAGAATTTGAATTAGTTGGTAAGACGTTTTCCACCTAATCTCGATTCTTATCAGCCCAATACGATGATAGCAATCAGAACAGACGAGACGTTGTTTGGCATCTTATCGCGGCGAGACAATTAATTTGAAAATTTATTTCTTTTACGCAATTTTTGGGTATGGTAAATGCCAGATTGGTAATTAGCAATTGGTTATTTTCATTGTTGGGGGTTGGTTTAGTGCCAAATTATTTGAGGAATTTTTAGCAGCAAATGGTGATAACAGTGAACTAGTTTTAACATTTTCGCTAATTGTAACAATTTCATCAGACAATTTTATTCAAGGACATTAGTTTATTGTGAATCAAGAAAATTCTCATAAAATGTTCATTCATACGAACCCTTATTGTGCACTTTCAACAGGAAATGAATATTCATTTCGTAGACATCCTTGTGCAATCTTCCTCGTTTCCAGAACAATTTAAATTCGCAAAGGATATCCGGAAACAAATTTCATCCTTCGTCGGAAATAAGAACTGCCTGCAGGAATGAAAGTGATAAGAAAAGGATGAATAAAGGAAAACGCAAATCTATTTGCAAATTTTTTCCTATTCTCGTTGGTGCTGCTCAGTTGGAACTGGAAATAGTGAGGGATCTCTTATTTAAACAAGGATGAGCTGCAACGAATTTTCAAGTGAAATCCCCAGATTGCCACTCAGTACTCACATTTCCCAAAATAGAGCCTTTTAAAGTATCTACGAGTAAGCGACAGAATTATCACCGCTTCACGGTTCTATTATCAAAGAAAATCCAAAGTACAAAGTCCTCCCCGGGGTGGCGTGCTTGCATTCATTTGGACAAGCGCCAACGCTGCACTTTTTCTTGTCACCTTGAAGACAAACCACCATCGCAACCACCGCCGCCGGACGGAATCAATCAACCTCGACAGCCAATCGACTCAATCGTTAATAGAGCGCTAAAACCATCATTTGCCCAACAACCCCTTCTTCGATGAATTTTCAAAATCGATTTCCGCTTTCGTCGACAACCCGTCCAACAGAGCAGCCACAAGACAGATAAAAGTTTCTCAACATTTCGGTCTGGAAAAACGATGAATAATTGATTTTGAAAATGTCCTTCTCCTCCTCCGCTGCTGACAAGGGAATATGCCGTCCCCGTGTGTTGTAACACAACAGCGCAATGGTAGCCGCCGCACAGCAGGGAAAACGCCCAACATAAAGCAAGATTCCATCGAACAGGCGAATGATGTATGGAATTATGGATAACATATGTATGAGGCCGCGTGGAATGCTATGAAATCGCGGAAAATATGGTGGAAAACAGTAAAAATATTCACGCAATTGTAAACGTTGAACGCGAAAATACAAACATTGAAAGCGATTGCGAGCTCCTGAATTTCAGCCAACTCAGTGCGATTTTCCGACGTTGGACAACGCCATGGAATGTCGGAGAGAAGTCTTAGTTTGAATTTAGTGGAAAAGTTTTTCACAAGAGTTTCCACGGAATTCACTCAGGGTGTTTATTTCACTAAAAATAGCTGCTCACCCGGTTCTTCAATTTGGAATTTCATTTCGGTGAACGTGGAGGCCAGTGTGCGCGTTGCGTGCGTGTGCTGAGTTTAGTGGACCAATGAGCTGGAAAGGGAGCCTGTGGAAAAACAGGCAATAATTCTATTCTCTGCCTGCATACTACACCGTGGCAGCTGAAATGGATGCATAGATAAATGTAACGAGATGGAATTTATCTTGTCGAGAAAATTCATCAGACTATGCTACATTTGTTGAATAAGAAATGAGTTTTATTAGGTTCATAATTTACCTGTATGGTGTACAAGTGATGATGGGGATTTCCTACTCGAAATTCTTTTCAATCAGGGAACTGAATTATTGTGAGCTAAATGTGATTTTCGAAATTTAGCTGCTAAAGCGGGAATTGGATTTCAATTGAATTTATAGAGATCCAGAGAAGATATGAACATTATATAGGAATTAGGATCATATTTAAACCAGTTGAGTGGATGAGAATATGCTCCTGCTGGAAAGGGGCTTTACTCAACCTTCGCAATGCAATCTCTTCTGTTAAGCAACTAATTAATAAACTCATGAAGCATTTCAATAACATGAACATAATTAGTTTTGTCGTCGTTCCGTTTTTGCGGGTACAAATGCCAATTCAGTCGCTTTAATGCCCAACGTCATATAGCCGCGTGCATTTTACGAATAAATCGAGATGACCTCAATCTTATCGAAGCCGTGGGTGCATGTAGTGCATTTATTAGTGTTTCAAAGTGTCTTTTTAACAACTTATTAACTGTGCATTGTGTGTCATCATGTAAGTACCCATATAATAGCACGTCTATTGTTTGGAATGTAATTTACGCATTGGCTGATGTGAAATATGTTCGGTCCCCAACAGTCTACATTAATGGTACCATTTTCTCAGCAAACATAAAGGGTTTTCCAATAAGCGGTGTTATTTTGAATAAAAGGGCATTTCGGTAGATGTCACTTTTGAAGCTGTCATTTTTTGACATTTGACAAGTAGAAACTACGCCATTAATAAAAATAGAACGATACCAGCTTCAACAACGCATTGAAATTATTCAAATTCACTATTAAAAATGGTGAAAATTTGGCTGAGACGGTTCGTAAAACTCGAACATTTTTGGGTCGTCGTGAAGCTCCTTGTCGGACCGCAATACAGAAATTGATGGGAAAATTCGAGCTGTTGAGATAACTTAGTGATGTGAAGAATAAAACCCGTGCACGTCACTCAAAATCAGCCGAGAATATTGCTGCTGTAGCCGAAAGTGTCGAAGAAAAACTAGGTTTGTCCATTCCTCATCGTTCTTTGGAATTAGACATTCTACAAACGTCATTGCACTGTATTTTGCATAAAGATTTGGTTCTTAAGGCTTATGAAGTTCAGTTGACACAAGAACTCAAGCCGATAGATCATCAACAACGTCGTGTCCTTGTTGATTGGGTCCTTGAGATGCATGAAAATGATCCGGAATTCCATCGAAAAATCATCTTGAGTGATTAGGCCCATTTCCACCTCGATGGCTTCGTCAACAAGCAAAATTGTTGCATTTGGGGCTAGGAAAACTCAAGAGTTGTTGTTGAAAAGCCTCTCTATCCTCATCGTGTGACTGTTTGGTGCGGTTTATGGTGCGGCGGAGTCATTGGACCTTACTTTTTCGAAAATGAGGCTGGAGCAAAAGTTACGGTGAATGGGTTGCGCTATCGAGCGACGATTAATGATTTTTATGGCCGGAATTGGATGGTATTGATCTGGACAACGTTTACTTTCAACAAGACGGCGCTACGTGCCACACAAGCAACGAAACCATTGATCTTTTACGGGAAAAGTTCTCGGATCGTGTTATCTCTCGAAGAGGTGATCACAAATGGCCACCGAGATCTTGTGATTTAACACCTTGCGACTTCTTCCTTTGGAGCCACGTGAAAGAGAAGGTCTACGCCAACAGCCCAGCGTCGATTCAAGACCTCAAAGATGGAATTCGTGAGGTTATCGAGGACATAGGGCAGCCACTTCGCGATTTGGGTATGAAAAATTTCATGAAAAGGATATGTTATTGTATGCGTGGTCGTGGTGGTCATTTGCCTGATGTTATTTTTCACTATTCAGGGCATACCTTCCTCTTTATAATGAAAAAAACATCCGATCATTTATATTAAAAATGGCATTTTTCTTTTAATATCAAAATAACACCCTTATTATATCGATTCTCGGCTGATTTCATTTCATAGTTGTGACAGTTATCCTTCATGACGAATACATTTGACGTCTGCTCTTAAAAGTTTTCATCAAGGCCCTGTCTTTGGTGAAAACAATTGTTTTAAGGGGTCCACAACCTTATACCAAGAGATCCCCTAAAAATCCCCATATTGAAAACTTCAAGAAGATCAAATCAAAATTGCGGTGACTGAGTCGGTAGAAAGTCCATCAAATACCCAAATTATGTGTTATTGTTTCAAATGGCTATAACTTCCGTGTGTATTATTCAATTTTCATCAAATTTAAACAGTTTCACGACCTTTTGTAGGCCTACTTAAATATCGAATTTCGTTCAGTTTAAGGGTACCCGCAGGGGGAATGCTGGTCGACAGGAATACTCTTGGAGGCTAGCATTCTTTGGGGAGCGCCGCCTCACGGACCCGAAGATATGGGGGGCCCCACGAGGCTCCCTCCTGGGATGACAGGTAACGACTCTGATTGGATCTGGACTACGCTTTGGACAACGAACTAGAATTGATGCTTTGGGCTGGCGGATATGATGGTTTGGACCTAGTTGCGTTGCACAGTAGTGCCAAGGTGATACTCGTGTGTACACGGCTCCAATTCAACTATCATTCCGTCTCCGTCCCGGTAAAACCTTGGCAGGCCTCAGAGTACATTCGAAATTCGCACCATTGGGTTAGTAGTGTAGGTTCGGTTGAGACGGACTCCCGATTAGCGCTGGTCACTTGTCCCCATAAGGGCTTGTGCCAACCCTCGCATGGCCTCCCTGCTCTGCAAAGATAATCATGGGACTAAAAAGGCGACTACACACACGAACGGAGATAGCGGCTCCGTGAGGGGACCCAATAAAACTGGAGCAACCAAAATCAAAAGATCAAAAAAATCCAAAAAAAGAAATAAAAAATTATAACAACGACGACACAACTAGCGGCTGCAGCCACGATGTTAACAGTACATCGAGAGCGGTACTAACTATGACAAAAACGACGAACAATACAATGACAGTGAAGACTGACGAAAAACGGAGATTAGCAGACAGTCTGGTTCAGACTGAGATTCCTTCTTCGTTCGGGTGTAGCAAAAAAATTATGCGAACACCAGAGCGTCCTATTAAGGAAAAGCGGGAAAATCTGCAGGACGCTTCAGGTGCTCGAGTCGTGGAAAAAAAATACAAAGAGAATCGAGAACTCGATGGTCACTGCTGCGATCCTTACCGAAGCGACCGATGCAAGGGTCGCATATCCCGACATAGTAAACAAACATCTTGAAGCCAACGAGGAGATCAAGGCACGAAAAGCAACGAGTGACCAGACAAATAAAGCGATGTTGTGTGATTGCACCGCTAACGTCGAAAATGTGGCGGAAGTACTGCATTCGGGAACGGTAAGTGGCAACCTCACGCACAGCAACACGAAGAAGAAATGCTTTTCCGAAAAGCGGGAGATTTTCTGAAAAGAATACAATCTGCATGCGACTCCCCAAAAATCAGCAAAGCAGTAAAGATTGGGCACCTTGAACTAGAAAAGCTCCTAGATCGCATAGGGCATTATCGGAGGAGCTGGGTAAAGGCAGAAGACGAGCAGAAGGCTAAAGAAGCGCTGGGGACTAAACCTAAACGCCACACCCAGACAACTCCACCATTAAAAGTCAATAAAAGAATGGCGGCTAGCCCAATCAAAAGAGATCGGGATAAAAGAAGGAAGGAAGAGGCACTCGATGGGCACGGAGCACCATATCAGGGGTTCCAGACAGTGCTTACAAAATCAGCGAAGAAAGCCGCTAAGAAACTCCTTCGAAAAGTTCCAGAAAGTAAAGTTCGCATGGACGCCCAATTAGAAAAAAGACTTGACGCGAAACACGAGAGGAAAAGGCCCCGACGAAGACCCCGGCAGCAGGCACTGCTCGTAAAACCCCAAGACGGCCGATCCTACGCGGAGGTACTGCGGGACATCAGGGGAAACGTAAGGCCCGAAGACACCAACACTACCATTAAAGCAGTACGACCAACCCAGTCGGGCCACATACTGGTCGAATGCGGAGCAGAGGCCGAGAATGAGGAAGCATTCTGTGACGCAGTCAAGAAAGTCCTTGGCAAAAGCGCAACTATAGCCTCGCTCGAGCCGATGGCAACGATCGAAATAAGAGACATTGGCTGCGTGACGGATCTGGCCGAGGTAAAGGAGGCAATCAAAAGGGAGTTCCCTAGCGTGGGAAGAATCAACGCGAGACTGGCACCAGAAAACAACAGGGGATAACGCATGGCCATAGTTAACTTGACCGAAAAGGATGCTGAAGAATTCCTGAACAAGGGCAAAGTAAGAATAGGGTGGGTTGTCTGTAGGATACGGCGAAGAGCAATACCTATTCAATGTTTCAAATGCCTTGGCTATGGTCACACCGCACAAGTATGCCAAGAACCCGATAAGAGTTCCCTATGTTACAAATGCGGTGAAATGGGACATATAAGAAAAAAGTGTACGAAGGAGACAAACTGTATTCTTTGCAAGGTTGCTGATCCAACACCTGATGTCGGACACATCTTGGGATCAGGAAAATGCCCGGTGTTCCAGGAAGCCCTAGCCAAGGCAAAATCAGAACTTCGATGGCCCGCATCCTGCAGCTAAACCTACCCGTAGTTCAACCGCCCAAAATCTGCTTGAGCAGTTTGCGAGGGACATGAAAGCCAACTTCTTGCTGCTGAGTGAGCAACACCATAAGAAAAATCCTGCATTATGGTATTCTGATGAAACTTGTACTGCATTGTTGTTGAGTTGTGGACGTGGGGATGGTTTCGTATGGGTTCGGTGCTCGGGGACCACCTTCTTTAGTGTTTACCTAACGCTTAACGAGTCGATATCATCTTTCCAATGCTCTGGAGGGTGCTGTCTCGAACGCAGAAGGCAAAGTGCTGGTTGGGGGAGGCTTCAACGCGAAAGCAATCGAATGGGGCATGCCTCAAACAGATCCGCGGAGAAAATGAGTCCTGGAAATGGCAGCCAGGACAGTATTTGTCCTACTAAACTCCGGAAATACGCCGACTTTCCGCCGTATTGGCTGTGAGGGAACCATACCAGATGTGACATTCGCCTCGCAGTCTTTAGTGCGGAGGATACACAATTGGAAAGTTTTAGAGGACTACTCAACCAGTGATCATCAGTGCATTCTGCTTGACATAAATGATGTCGTCTCCCGACGTCCGTGCTCTCGGCATCCTACAACTGGATCGAACATCGAAAGGATGGACGTCGAGAGATTCGTCGAGGTGCTCACAGCAGGTGAGCCACTACAGGGAGCTTTGAAGGGGACGGAAGAACTGGTAGCTCAAGACGTGGTGAACTCTACTATGAGCATCATCACGACTGCTTCTACAGCTTCTATGTCCCGTCCAAAACGCCGGCACGGCGAGCCCCCAGTATACTGGTGGTCAACTGAAATCGCTGAAAAGCGAAGGGAGTGTCACAAGCTTCGACGTGAGGCTCAACGGGTGCAGAACGGTGACGAGGCATGCAACTGGGTGGCAGCATATAAGTCGGCCAGGAAATGCCTTCGCAAATTGATCAATAATAGCAAGGCTCGCTGCTGCCAAGACCTAGTGGACATGTGAACAAGGATCCGTGGGGCCTTGGCTACAAGCTAGTTATGCGGAAGCTTGGTGCCCTAAGGAAGCCTTGTATACATGACGCGGCAAAGATGGACGCGATAGTGCGGGTACGGTAAGACTGACTTCTATCTGACGCAGCTTTTGAGCGAGCATGGGTGTTTTCAGTTTTACCTGCACAAGATTGGTAAGTCACGGTCCCCCGATCGTCGGTATTGCCCAGGAGAAGAGGACAATGCCCGCCACACATTTTTTGAGTCCACAAAGTGGGTCAGGCTGCGAAGTAACCTCTGTGGTAAACCCGAACTGCTTCAATCAACCTCTCTTAAAGCTCGTATTATGTGCAATCTTTCTTCACTCTGACTGCTCGATCTAACCGCTCTTAAAGGAGGATTCATATTTTTCTTCTACACGGACTATCGAGCTAAGCTTGGGCGCGCGGGATTAAACTATGAAACCGAATCGGAGTTCATCGGGTTGGTTGCAGCAATCACGAATATTATATTTAGTTAAGTGTTATCAACAATTAATATTAAAAGACTGTAGTGAAAGCTTTTTGAAATAAAACAGAATTGTAAACCACTTCTTAGAATACATCAACCTACGGTTTACAACATTGGCGACGAGGAATTACGAAAACACGTGTGTCTAACCTCAAAATGGACTCAAACCAATTCAAAGTTTTCTGCGAGTTATTTCAAGAGCAACTGGCTCTACAAATCAGCAAATGCAACAATTGCTTCGACAACAGAACACGGCGGCTGCACCAGGCCAAGCGCCAGCACAAGATTCACCAGCTTTCAAAGTGAAATGTCTTGCCGATTCCATGGTGCAGTTCGATTACGATCCGGACAACAATCAAACATTCGAAACGTACCACAAACGCTACGAGTCGCTGTTTGCAACACAAGCAATCGACCTCGACGAATCAACAAAGATCCATCTTCTTCTTCAAAAATTTCCACAAGCGCAGTACCAACGCTACGCAGACTCAATTCTACCACAGAACCCTCAAGACCGGACACTCGCTGACACAGTGAGAACACTCAAGCGACTCTTCGGTTACAAAGAAACAAAGTTCGCAATGCGGCGCAAGTGCTTCAAGCTTGAAAAATTCGACAGTGAAGACTTTAGTGAGTATGCAGCGCGCATTAACAAAAATGCTGAGAAATTCGAAATCGCTCGATGCTCGCCTGACGACTTCAAGGTTTTGTTATTTGTGAGTGGTCTCATGTCATCACAAGACTCGCTGATCCTTGCAAAACTTCTCACAAAAGTCGACAATCAACACATCGAACTCGAGAAAGCAGCCAACGATGCGGCAAGAGCTCTAATCCACAAGTTGAACCTTCAGGACTTAGTGAATGAGGCTGAACGTATCACCTGTTTAAAGATCGATAAAGGAAAAGTGGCTAAATCGTCGGGTTTTTCTGAAGTTCATGCTGTCCATCATTTCAAGGGTCAAAGTGGTAAGCCAGGTAAGAGCCATTGGGGTGATAAAACCGGTCATCCACCGTATGCTTGCCCCGGCTGTGGCCACAGCCACAGCCGGGGCCCCTTCAAGGTGAAGACCTGCAGCAGATGCAACGGGAAGTCACATAAGGCAGGTTACTGTAACATTTACAAGGATTTCCGAGAGAAACGCAACACAAAATACAACAAGAAGGGCGACAACAAGCCGCAAGCGAACCAAGTACAATCAGAAGTCAACTTGGTTTCAAACAGGAACTTTCTCAAGCCGATTGTCAACGGTGCTCAGCTAAAGATGCAGTTTGATACAGGTTCAGACATGACAATCATCTCTGAGGCAAATTGGGAGACGTTGGGACGTCCGAAACTGATTGCATCAAATCGGACGAACGCAACAAGTGCTTCAGGAGACGTGATTCTATTACTGGGATACTTCTAGTGCAACATTACTCTGAATGGCATTCAAAAGCAGAGATGCTGTTTCATTACACCGCTAAATCTCAACCTTTTCGGCATTCCCTGGATCAATGTGTTCAATTTGTGGAGTGTTCCAATCGACAACGTCTGCAATCAAGTCAGGTCAACATCTTGCGATGACCTGACCACAGAAGTACAATCAGAGTTTCATGAACTCTTCTCAAATGGCCTTGGTTGTTATAACAAAGCTAAAGTCTCACTCAAACTAAAACCGGGAGCTCAACCAGTCTTCCGAAAAGCTCGTCCGGTTCCACAAGCAGCTCGTTCTACTATAGTCACTGAGCTAGAACGTTTGCAGCACTTGGGCATTATCAGCCCTATCAAACATTCTCAGTGGGCAGCACCCATTGTCGTAGTCAAACTAAGAAGAGTTCGAATTTGTGCTGATTATTCGACGGGTCTTAACGAAGCACTTGAGCCAAACAAGTATCCTTTGCCATCACCCGATCAAATTTTCGCAAGTTTCGCAGGAAAAAAGTTTTCAGCACAATCTACTTATCAGACGCTTTCTTTCAAGTGGAAGTCGACGATATATCCAACAAGGTGATGGCCATCAACACCCACATCGGATTGTTTCAGGTCAACCGCCTCCAGCAAGGCGTTAAAACAGCCCCAGGAGAATTTCAAGCAATTGTCGACATGATGCTCAGTGGAATCTCAACGTTCGGTTTCATCGACGACATGGTTACTAGCGGTGAGAATGCTGATGACCACAAGTAAGAGTTGAAGAAAACACTACAACGCCTGCAGGAATTTGGGTGCAAACTCAACATCAACAAGTTTCAGTTCGGTAAGAAATCTGTGCAATTCTGTGGACATATCATCGACGACAAAGGCATCCGACCACAGCCTGAAAAAATTTGGGAAGTCACATCAGCACCTCCGCCAGCTAATGTCAGTCAGCTCCGTTCATTCTTAGGTTCGGTCAATTACTATGGCAAGTATATCAAGTCAATGAAGACGCTGAGGGGTCCCCTGGACGAACTTCTCAAGAAAGATGTGACGTACGAATGGCAAGATGTTCACCAGGAAACTTTTGACAATCTCAAAAAGATCCTGGGATCAGATCTGGTACTTACGCACTTTGATCCCAACAAGGCCATCGTTCTAGCCACAGACGCGTCAAAAGACGGCATGGGAGCTGCCCTCATCCGACAATTCACTGCATCCTATCATCCATTTCGCCGCAACATTCAATTCAGCGGAAAGAAATTATTCCCAAATTGAAAAAGAAGCGCGAGCACTCATCTTTGGCTTAAAGCGATCACATTTCTACATCGCTGGGCGACAAATTACCACGCAAGTCGATCACAAGCATCTGTTGTCCATCTTTGGTTCGAAAAACGGAATTTCCGTATATACAGCGAACAGACTACAGAGATGGGCACTAATCATCATGGCTTATGATATTAAGTTCGAATTTATGGGAACCAACAGCTTCGGATATGCTGACGTCGTATCTCGCCTTATGCCAAAACAGATGAAAGCTGATGAAGAGACAATTATTGGTGCGGTACAAGTCAAGGGAATTGACGACGGGGGTATTAAGTTCCGCAATACAGTCAGCAAAGGAGCTTCCTGTCACCTTCCAACAAGTACAAAAAGAAACGAAAGCCTGCCCAAATCTTCAGCAACTGATCAAATTCATTGTGACTGACAGCTGGCCCCAGCGCAAAAGTCAGATCGAAGGAATCGAAGTCGCTTCTTTTTTCGGACACCGCAATGAGCTAAAATTCGTACAAAGTTGCATTTTCCGTGGCGAACAAATCATCATTCCATCAAAACTGCGAGCACATATTCTTGAGAACCTACATGAAGGTCATCCAGGTGAGTGCCGAATGAAGCTATTGGCAGCCGACAAAGTCTTCTGGCCTGGCATAACGAAAGTTATAGAAGTAATCGTTAAGACTTGCAAACGTTGCGCAAGGGAATCAAAGGCACCACGACAATGTACCTTGCAGCCCTGGCCCATGCCATTGGAATCACGGATGCGCCTTCACCTTGATTACGCCGGCCCCATTAGCGGCTTATACTTTCTAGTGGTTGTTGGCGCCTATAGCAAGTGGCCAGAAGTTATAAAAACGGCGACAATAACCGGAACAAAGACGGTCGAACTTTTGGCTGATGTGCTGGCCCGACAGGGTCTGTGCAAAGTTTGCGTCACGGACAATGGACCTCAATTCGTGTCGAGCTCATTTGAAAACTTTTGCGAGACACACGGTATCAAGCATCTTACGACCGCCTACTACAGCCCTCAGTCAAACGGTCAGGCGGAACGATTCGTTGACCTTCTCAAAAAGGGCTTACAGAAGGACGAAGGAACCATCGAACAAAAATTGCAATTTTTCTAATGACGTATCGCTACCCACCATCATACAATCTCGGAATGAAATCACCATTCGAATTGATGACCGGCCGTAAGATGCGCACAAAACTCGATTTGCTCAAGCCTCAAATCGATCAAACTCCTTCAGACAAAGCAAAAATGGAAAATCAATTTAACTTGCATCACGGCGCAAAGTGGAAAGAGTTTTCACCCTGAGATGAAATCCTTTACAAACTCCACACAACCAGTGATAACTGGAATTGGACGCCTGGCTTCGTGAAAAGCCGAGATGGAGCTGTCCATTACTCGATTGACATTACAACGCCGTCAGGAAGTCGAACCGTACGAGCTCACACGAATCAGCTCAAACGCCGATATATGAAAAACGAACTGATTGAATTGTTTGACTTGCCCGAGTTTAGTGACGAAAATAATCTGCCAGTTGGTGAAGTTGAACCGATTATCACACCTGGCAACAATCCTCGACATGTCGACCACTCTGACGCTCACGATGATGAACAAGCCGGAAGTGAGGATGAAACTCAAGAAGAACCTGAAGCTGAAGTCTAGCCTCGTTACCCAATTCGAACAAGTCGGGGAAACACATCAAAATTCAATGACTTCGTCAGATTTTAAGAGGGGAGGAATGTGGTAAACTCGAACTGCTTCAACTAACATCTCTTAAAGCTCGTATTATGTGCAATCTTTCTTTACTCTGACTGCTCGATCTAATCGCTCTTAAAGCTCAGAGGGTTCATATTTTTCTTCTACACGGACTGTCGAGCTAAGCTTGGGCGCGTGGGATTAAACTGTCCAACCGGATCGGAGTGCATCGGGTTGGTTGCAGCAATCACGAATATTATATTTAGTTAAGTGTTATCAACAATTAATATTAAAAGACTGTAGTGAAAGCTTTTTAAAATAAAACAGAATTGTAAACCTCTTCTTTGAATACATCAACCTACGGTTTACAACAACCTCTACAGGGAGACGGGAGAGCTCACCCCGGATAATATAGTCGCGGTGATGCTCGAATCGGTTGACAAATGGAACCAGGTGGCACATTATGTCGGGCAGTTCTAAAATATAAACGATACTCACAGCAGCCCGGGGTATTGGGGCTGGGGGATCGCTTGTCTGGCTTTTCCTCTTCCTCTCTCCCCTCCCGTTAGGAAAGGGACTTACCAGCTTGAAGGCCCCTCACGGCGTAACAAAACGAGACCTGGCCCGAAGTAATGTGTCAAACGGTTCCAGGCTAGGTTCCCCGGTTTACAGGAGAGGAGTTTAGTAAGTAGTCCAGTTCTTCCGAGCATGAGAGTCCCACACTTTGTGCATAAATGGCATTCACCTCCCTACCACAAGAAAAAGGTTACGTATACGATCTTATAGGGGAAAATCTGAAATTCAAATATACTACTAACAAAGTTGAGCGAATTTTGACTTTTAAGGTATTTGTTGATGTTGTACTCATAAACACCTTTTCGGATCACAGGTGTCCAATGAATGGAGGGGGTCGCACAAATTTTTCGTGTATTTGCCCATCCTCTGCGCCCCTGGAAGCAAACTGTCAGTTTAGGACCAGTTTTGAAAAGTTCTCATCATATTTGCTATCGTTGATGAAGGGCCACTCCCCTATATGGGGAGATCCCCTTAAATACCTTATAAAATTTTTTTTAGTTGAACTTTCAAGAGAGCACCACTTTACACCTGCATACAAAATTTGATGTTTCTAGCTTAAGTAGTTTGCGAGAAAAAGTGCTGTGGCACACGGACGGACGGACGGACCGACGGACTGACAGGACGTGATTTTAGTAGGGTTTTGTAAAATTATTTTACAAAACCCTAAAAAGAGGTACATTCTGTGACGAAGTACCGAATCTATTCAATCTAGAAAAATCTGGACTTCAATTGCAACCCGCAACCATAAAGAGCCATTGTAAACTGTTGCGGCCACGTTGTTTGTATTTCAGAATTTTCGGTTTCAGAGAAAAAAAAATTTTTAATAAAAGCATCTTTTTCTAATGAATCTCCAATCTCAACATGGTTTAGCAGGAAACAGTACTTGAAATGTGTCTGCAACTGTATAATGTTTGGAAAGCGTCGTTATTTTTCCTCATTCTATGATGAAATTCAAGAAAATCTCCGTTTCGCATTAAAAGTTAAGGTCGATAGAAGTTAAATTCTTTACGTTTCTAGGGATCAGACCAGACCAAAGGCACTTTCAGTCCAGCCATCTTTGCAATTTTCAGCACCTGTGTCGTAGATCATTCTAGGCACATTGCTATAAAAAAGAAACCAAATCTAATCATTATTAGCGATTTTATAAGTGTTTTATTATCCGAAATTTTTACAGGAATACTTTTATAATGGTTTCAAGCCATCTGAGCTACAATACATTACACATGACTCTTCATTTAACGAAAGTACTCATTCCATTCCATCATATCAAATTTGTTCTTACAAATGTGCTGCGAGCTAAATAATAGAAAATATACTTTAATTGAGTCATTAGCCTTATAATCGACAACAAATTCAGTGATTGATTTGAAAAATAAATTTAGGGGATTGATAGTCCATTAAGATATTATTTAACAAAACATCTTAAATGATCGATCGATTATTATAAGGGGTCAAAATGTCAATCGAATCTAATTCGATCTTATCCTCTAGTTATACAACTCCATCGTCTAATTCCAGCGCCCTAGATATTCTAATTTAAATTTTTCGTCAATGAAATGGTAATCAAAAGAAAGCTACTTACTATGGCTTCTTCTTCTTGCTTTTTTCCACCGAATCTAATTTAAAACGCATCAAATCACATGTTAAGATATAAAATGCATCCATTAAAAAAGAAAATCGGATGATAGAAGAGGACCCACATGTGTCACATTCCCCGCATGCTTTCATAGATTAAAAATTACGGTGGCCTCCATTAATCAACGACTCATGATGATGTTGATCATAGTAGTCATCATCAGAATTTTCATTGCACTCATCATCGTCCACGATCAACAACATGTCTTAACAGCGCCATCAACCGACACAAGAGTTTGTACGAGTATGATCTCATGAATTAAACTGATCACAAGAACTACGCGCATGAAGCTATTACGGAAAGGGTGAATTAACGGAGTAAGTACTGCACTTAGCGGTGGTCGCGCTGACCAGTAATGAGATTCGTTTATTGTTTAATTGGCTGTGTCTGGGGGCTACTCCCATTACGCCCGTTTCCATTTAATCTTACAAACAACGTAGCTAAAAGCGCAATATGAAAAGATCCGCAGAATCCGCGTCCCCATACGCGTAGGGCTTTGACGCGCGAAATATGTTCATATGTGAGATGAGTTGTGAAAAGGAGGCAGACGCGATGTCAGGCTCATCGAGAATCATCAAATAGATGAAATGAAATGCCCTTAAACGACATGAATTGTTGAACATACATGCTAAACACAACACATATGAGTAATATCAAATATACATAAACTCTTAAAATGCTCGTGACTTGTGTATGCACAGAATACGCCACGCAAGAACAAAGCCAGGAATAGTCATGGATCTGATAGATGAGTGGAATTCTTTTTCCCGACTAAAGTCATCCCGATAGGCTACTTATTTGTTTAGAGTTGTGTCGATCGTAGATGTCAGTTCATTAAACTTTCTTTCTGCAGATGCGTGCGCGTTTCGAGTTGCTCAGATGCAGATGCAGCTGGAGATAACATATTCGGAACAGATCAATGAGTTGCCAGTCATTCAAGAAGATTTCGTAACTGGGATCAAAGAATTCCTCTGGAATCTCCAATCGGCATTCAGAGCGACGAATCAATAATTCTGACCTCTTCTGGTAACACTTCAACCACAATCAAGCCAATTCCCTTGATTTCCCAGTGCACACCCATCTAATATTACAGGTTCTATCTCCAACCATATCTATATCATGCATGCATCAAAATAATGCTACCCAATTAGATAAAAGGGCATGCTCCGGGAAAAAATACACAATTTTTTTCTCATATGTGTAATTCCATATGTGTGGCTTACGATAGCTCATATTTCACTCGGTACAAAACAGATTCACTGCACACATCATGTCATCCGAATAGTCATGAAAATTGTGAGGCGTACAAAAATACGACGGTTCAGGGCGTATTTCGATTTTCCGCTTAACTATACTCCGGGATCTTTACCATATCCATACGTGGTACCTTTCAGTTCGTCGGAATGCGGAGAGAAGAAAAAAGTTGTTCAGCTTTTAACATATAAATTTTCGGCACTTTTGATAACATACGCCAGGAGAAAACGGATATGCCTGTCACAAAGATGTTCCGGAAGATGCTGTGTGCTGACTTTACTTGTTGGAGGAGTCAACGAGAGCTGTGTCCTATGGGAAACTGCGGATTGACAGATATTTATTTGTGATTAAATGATGTTGATGCACCTGTTGAATGGATTGGAGCTGTTGACTGTTGATGAATGGATACAGGGTTTAGCGTTTCAAGGTAGAGATTAGTGAAGTGTTTGATGATCCGGAAATGTATTTCATGACATTTCAGTTGGATGATCATTCTTTAGGATTAGCTTTTCTTTTGGTAGACTTCAATCCACGAACATATTGAGAGATAGGCGTTAAATGGATATTCGGTTTTGTTTTATATTAAAATCTTTACTTCCTCCTAAATGTTTAAGCAAATGATATATGTACAACAATTTACAGAGCATATATTAAAGGAACCAACATTCGACTAAAGATTCCTTTAGGAAGTGATTTGGTCCTAATTAGGCATGCGTGAACGGGCACTACCTCATTAATTTCTAAACAGAAAAACTTTCAGCACTGATGAGATTTCCTGCATTAGAGCCTAATGGGGCTTTCCTAAACAATTCCTAATTTAGGAACTGATAGAGCTTTCTTAAGTTAAAATATTCATTTTCTTTGCTTTAAGGAAACTTACCATTTTCATATTTTCCGAGAAAATCCATATTCTCGATATACCTTGATATAGTCGGCTCGAGTTCGGTGCAAATTATATGAAGTGAAATGCTTTGATTTGAATTTTTCTAAATTGGGCACTCCACATTAGGATAAAATGAGGAATTCCTCATCCCAACCCTGCTTGAAAAACATTTGAAATTAGGCATTCTCGTCTTAAACATAATTTAAAGTCCTTATCAAGGATTTTTTTTGCCTCGATTTTTGCAACAAAACTTTTTTCGTTTAGGCATTTCCTTATTAAAGCGCCTCGTTAGGATTCTGTTACCAACATTTTTTTTTTGTTTGTGGTAGGGAGGTGAATGCCCTTTATGCACCGAGTCTAGGACTCCCATGCTCGAAAGAAGGCGACTGGACTACCCACTAAACATCTCCCCTGTCAACCTGAGAACCCAGCCTGGAACCGTTTGACACATTACTTCGGGCCAGGTCTCGTTTTGTTACGGTGTGAGGCGCCTTCAAGCCGGGGGTTCCTTTGATAGCGGGAGAAGGGAGGGAAAGAGGAAATGCCAGACAAGCGATCCCTCAGCCCCAACACCCCCGCTGCTGTGGGTCCCTTTTATCTTTTAGGACTGCCCGAGCATAATGTGCCCTGGTTCCGTTTGTCAACCGATTCCCGTCTCCCTGTAGAGTTCCCTTGGCAGCCTGACAATCGGGGGACCGTGACTTACCGATCTTGTGCAGGTAAGACTGAAAACACCCATGCCCGCTCAAAAGCTGGGTCAGATAGAAGTCAGTCTCACCATGCCTTCGATTCAGCCACGGTTTCACATCCGGGATGAGGTGCGTAGTCCGTCTTCCCTTGGTGCAATTGGCTCAAGTTTGCTGCCAATCGTTGAGCGAGCGCTGTCTCTCCTCGCGGACAACCATCTCCCTCGCATCCTTGTTTCGGTCCAGGTAAATAGCGTGGCACTCTCTAGCAAGGAGGGCGACAGGTATCACGCCTGCAATCACTCTCACCGCCGTGTCAGAGACTGTTGGATACGAAGATGCAAATTTCAGTGCTCCTCTTCTCCGCACCTGTGCCAAACGTTTTCGGTATACCTCCTTGCTGAGAGCGTCGCCCCATACCTCTGCTCCGTACAGTAGCACTGACTCTACAGCACTCATCAAGAAGCGCCTTCTTGATGGCCATAAGTCGACTCAGAGCTGATACTCCTGAAGCAGCCTTCTCAGCCGTTGCCCTGATTTGCTCAGAGAAACTCATCTTCGAGTCGATCAGTAGCCCCAGGTACTTCACCGATGGCTTCGATTCGATTCGTAAGTCTCCAATACTGATCATCCTGACTCTAGGGACTCTCTTTTTTGTCAAGATGACCACTTCGGTTTTCTCCAATGCTAAACTGAACTCACTCGGCGCATTAGCATACCTAGCCTAAGTTGCGCTTGTTCAATGGTGCGTCCAGCGACCAGAGCCTCAACATCATCAGCATAGCCGACCAAGCATGACTCACTGGCATCTCAATTCTCAGTAGCCCGTCGTAAGACACGTTCCATAGGTCCGGACCAAGGATAGATCCTTGGGCAACCCCCGATGTAATTTCCATCCTTCGTCGTCAGTGAGTCTTCTCTTGGTGAGTTTCTCTAGCACCTTCCAAGCCGTGGCTAGCATGCATAACGGGCGGTATGCAGACAGCGATTCGGGATTTCCCTTCCCCTTGCTGGTCAACAGGAGCCTCGCCGCCTTCCATCGCATCGGGAAAACCCCATCCCGAAGGCAAGCGTTGAATGTGCTGAGCAGTAAGTCAGGACAATCGTGATAGACAAGCCGCAACACCTCACCTGAAACACCATCTGAACCTAGAGCCTTCCTCGCTTTCAACGAAAGCATTGCCTCTTCCAGTTCCGACTGTGTGAAGAGTGGACACTCGTCTGCTTTTCACCATGGACAACGTCAACACGGACGGGACGGGCGGGAAAGAGTGCCCGCACTATCTCGGTCATCTTTTCCGCAGCATGTATACAAGGTTTCCGTAGGGCACCAAACTTCCGCATAACTAGCTTGTATCCAAGGCACCACGGATCCTTGTTCACATTGTCCACTAGATCTTGCCAGCAGCGAGCCTTGCAGTTGTTCGAAGGTGTTAAAGTAGACTGTTATATCGACAATTGCTTAACCGCTGCAGAGAACTTGGCAAACTTGCGACATATTCAAAAGGACCTCCAGGACTTCTTGCACTGTAGAGGTTTTCATCTAAGACAGTGGAGTGCAAATCATTCTCAATTATCGGAAAAAGTTCCCTTGGCAGATTGAATTACGCAAATCCCGCTTAATATCAAGCTATCGGAAATCGTCAACACTCTCGGCATTTGGTGGTAACCCGTAACAGATATGTTTTCGTTTTGTATCAACATCAATGCGGTTGACCCTAAAACCAAACGAGATGTGCTTTCAGACGTATCGAAATTTTTCGATTCGATAGGATGGTTGCAACCCACAATAATAATTGGGAAAATAGCGATTCAGAGGATTTGGGTAACAAAGTGTGATTGGGATAAGCCACTCAATAAAGAGTTAATCAAAGACTGGATTGAACTTCACGGATTTTGCGATGCCTCATCCAGATCATGTACTGCGGCAGTTTACGTGAAAATTATCAATGGTTCATCAGTCACAACGCACTCCCTTCAATAACAGCAAACGATGAGCCGGAAATTTTTAGAAGATACTCTAATTTCAGCAAACTGAACAGAGTACTGGCCTACTGTCTCCGGTTCATTCATAATTGTCATAAATCATCTACAGAATTCAAAACCAATATCGGATACCAGTTGTCTCCGATTGCTTACTCCATGGTTATAGTCTGAGGAAGTGCTCAGGGTGGCCACAATTTGCATTGGTAGGAGAAAATAGTAAGTATCCAGCTATCATGCCGAAAAGAAGACTAGCACAACTTCTAACGAAAAGGGCTCATCTCCAAACAATGCATGGTGGTGTTCAGTTGACACTTGCAACATTACGACTTAAATACTGAATAATATAGGGTGGTTCATAACAAGTGTAGATATACAAATGGAAAACTGTCATTTACCATTGAAAGTCTCGTTGTAAAAGAACTGCTGACAAATAACATTTGATTATTCGACGCCAGAGTCAACCCATGCATAGACGACCTGTCACGAAACAAGAACGAATATCGTACTAAATGGAACCGGTCTGTTCAATTATGAGAAGACTGCACCGTTTACACTAAGGAGTTTATTCTTTCACCTAAAAGAACGGTTCAGAGTCATCAATTTTCAACTTTATTACTTCAACGGTTCCAGTTTTCAACTTAACGTATAAGTCCGCGGCGACTAAACATATTACAAAATCAACTGGCATACAATCTTCTGAATCTTTAGAATCAGTACCAGCTGAGCAAGAAATCTTGTTTGCTGAAGTAAAAGAAACCGTTTTTTTTGTGGTAGGGAGGTGAATGCTATTTATGCACAGAGTGTGGGACTCCCATGCGCGACTGGACACCCCCTAAACACCTCCCCTGTCAACCTGAGAGCATCGCCCCACACCTCTGCTCCGTACAGTAGCACTGACCCTGCAGCACTCATCAAGACGCGTCTTCTTGATAGACTGGGCCCCCCTACGTTGGCCATAAGTCGACTCAGAGCCGATATTCCCGAAGCAGCCTTCTCAGCCGTTGCCCTGATTTGCTCAGAGAAACTCATCTTCGAGTCGATCAGTAGCCCCAGGTACTTCACCGCTGGCTTCGATTCGATTTGTATGTCTCCAATACTGATCATCCTTACTCTAGGGATTCTCTTTTTTGTCAAGATGACCACTTTAGTTTTCTCCAGTGCTAAACTGAGCCCGCGAGCAGTCATCCAGTCCCTCACTCGGCGCATTAGCATACCTAGCCTAAGTTGCGCTTGTTCAACGGTGCGTTCAGCGACCAGAGCCACAACATCATCCGCATAGCCGACCAAGTGCGACTCATCTGGCATCTCAAGTCTCAGTAGCCCGTCGTAAGACACGTTCCACAGGTCCGGACCAAGGATAGATCCCTGGGCAACACCCGATGTAATTTCCATCCTTCGTTGGCCCTGTGTCGTGTCGTAGAGCAGGCTTCGGTCCTTTAGGTAGTTCCTCAAAAGCCGCATTAGATATTTTGGAACTTGAAAAGAGTTTTCCAGCGTGTCCAGAATATCCACCCATCTAGCGAAGTTAAAGGCATTCCGGACGTCGAGTGTCACCAACAGGACGATCCGTCGCTTGGTGCGACTATATGGCTCTGCCTTTTGGACCGCGCTCACCACCTCTGCAATCGCATCAATGGTAGAACGTCCTGCTCTAAGGCCGCACTCCCGAGGAGATAGGTCCCCAGCAGCACGAATCGCGTTAGTGAACCTTCCCTTGATGAGTTTCTCTAGCACTTTCCCAGCCGTGTCTAGCATGCATAACGGGCGGTATGCAGACGGCGATTCGGGATTTCCCTTCCCCTTGCTGATCAGCACGAGCCTCGCCACCTTCCATCGTACCGGGAAAACCCCGTTCCGTAGGCAAGCGTTGAATGTGCTGAGCAGCAAGTTAGGACAATGGTGATAGACGAGCCACAACACCTCAGCTGGAACACCATCTGGACCTGGAGCCTTCCTCGTTTTCAATGGGAGGACTGCCTCCTCCAGCGCCAGCTGTGTGAAGAGTGGGCACTCGACTGCTGTTTCACCATGGATAGCGTCAACACGGACGGGATGGGCGGGGAAGAGTCCGCGCACTATCGCGTCCATCTTTTCCGGGTCATGTATACAAGGCTTCCGTAGGGCACCAAGTTTCCCCATGACCAGCTTGTAGCCAAGGCCCCACGGATCCTTGTTCACATTGTCCACTGGGTCTTGCCAGCAGGGAGCCTTGCTATTATTGATCAATATGCGAAGGCATTTCCTTGCCGACTTATATGCTGCTACCTGCATGCATGCCTCGTAAC
The DNA here is from genome assembly GCA_963969285.1 of Odontomyia ornata. Classification (NCBI taxonomy): domain Eukaryota; kingdom Metazoa; phylum Arthropoda; class Insecta; order Diptera; family Stratiomyidae; genus Odontomyia; species Odontomyia ornata. The sequence goes on along the minus strand of OZ017740.1, from coordinate 286,972,734 downwards.
GGTTCTGCGCCCGTTGAGCCTCACGTCGAAGCCTGTGACACTCCCTTCGCTTTTCAGTGATTTCAGTTGACCACCAGTACACTGGGGGCTTGCCGTGCCGTGGTTTTCGACGGGGCATAGAAGCGCAGCAAGCAGTCGTAATGATGCTCATAGTAGAGTTCACTACGTCTTCAGCTGCCAGTTCTTCCGTCCCCTCCAAAGCTCCCTGCAGCGGCTCATCTGCTGTGAGAGCCTTGACGAACCTCTCGACGTCCATCCTTCCGATGTTCCATCCAGTTGCAGAAGGCCGACAGCACGGACGTCGGGAGACAGCATCACTTATATCGAGCAGAATGCACTGATGATCACTGGCTGAGTAGTCCTCTAATACTTTCCAGTTGTGTATCCTTCGTACTAAGGACTCCGAGGCAAATGTCACGTCCGGTATGGTTCCCTCACAGCCAATACGGCGGAAAGTCGGCGTATTTCCGGAGTTTAGTATGACGAGGGCCGTCCTGGCCGCCATTTCCAGGATTCGTTTTCCCCGCGGATCCGTCTGAGGCATGCCCCATTCGATTGCTTTAGCGTTGAAGTCACCCCCAACGAGCGCTTTGCCCTCTGCGTTCGAGACAGCGCCCTCCAAAGCATTAAGCTTGGCTTGGAAAGATGATATCGACTCGTTAGGCGTCAAATACACACTAAAGAAGGTGATCCCTGAGCACCGAACCCACACGAAACCATCCCCCCGTCCACAACTCTCCGCTTGAAAGTCACTGTTCCGAACCCAGATGGCGGCAGTACAAGTTTCATCAGAATACCATAATGCAGGACTTTCATTATGGTGTTGCTCACTCAGCAGCAAGAAGTCGGCTTTCATGTCCCTCGCAAACTGCTCAAGCAGATTTTGGGCGGTTGAACTGCGGTGTAGGCTTAGCTACAGGATGCGGGTCATCGAAGCTCTGATTTTGCCTTGGCTAGGGCTTCCTGGAACACCCGGCATTTTCCTGATCCCAAGGCGTGTCCAAAATCAGGTTTTGGATCAGCATCCTTGCAAAGAATACAGTGTGCCTCTTCGTACACTCTTTTCTTTTATGTCCCATTTCATCGCATGTGTAACATAGGGAGCTCCTATCGGGTCCTTTGCATACTTGTGCGGTGTGACCATAGCTAAGGCATTTGAATCATTGAAAAGGCGTTGCTCTTCACCTTGTCCTACAGACAACCCACCCTATTCGTACTTTGCTTTTATTCAGAAATTGTTCGGCGTCCTTTTCGGTCATGTCAATTATGACCATGCGTTGTCCCCTATGGTTTTATAGTGTCAGCCTCGCTTTGATCCTTCCTACGCTAGAGAACTCCGTTTGATGGCCTCTTCTATCTCGGCTAAATCTGTGAGGCAGTCAATTCGAGCGTTGCCATTGGCTCGAGCGAGGATATAGCTACGCTTTTGCTATCTATCTGCACGTACCCTTTAGATTTCGCCCAAGCGCTTCTTAAGTCTTTTGTTTTCTTCGGCCTTCTGATCCTCTTCGGCCTTTAACCAGCTCCGCCGATAATGTCCTATGCGGTCTAGGAGCTCCTCTAGTTCAAGGAGCCCTATCTTTACTATTTTGGTGACTTTTAGCGAGTCGCATGCAGATTGTATTCTTTTTAGAGCGACTCCCGCTTTTCGGAATAGTCTTTCTTCTTCGTGTCGCTGCGCGGCAATTGTACCATCGTCCTTGGGAGAGGTTATAGGCTTCTGTTTCCAAATACACTTCTTACGCCACCTTTTTGACGTTGGCGATGAAATCACTCATCGTCGCTTTATTTGCTTGGTCGCCCGTTTCTTTTCCTGCCATAATCTCCTCGTTGACTTCAGGATGGTTCTTTATTATTTCGGAATTTACGACCGTTGCTTCAATCGCTTCGATAGTGATCGCAGCAGTGACCATAGGACTCTCGAATTTCTTCATATTGTCCTCCCCCACTCGAACATTTGGCGCGTCCTGCAGAATTTCCCGCTTTTCCTTTCTAGGATGCTTTGGCATTCACTTAATTTTTTTGCTGCGCCTGAACGCCGCAGGAATCTCAGTCTGGACCAGACTCTCTGTTAATCTCCGTTTTTCGTCCGTCTTCACTTCATTGTATTATTCGTCGTTTTTGTCATCGTTAGTACCGCTCTCGATGTGCAGTAAACATCGCGGCTGCAGCCGCACGTCGTTATTGTTATTTTTGCACTCTTTTTTTATTTTTTTTTCATTTTTTAAGCGTTTTTGGTTGCTCGAGTTTGATTGGATCCTCCCCTCGGGGTTACTATCTTCCTTCGGGTGTGTAGTCGCCTTTTTGGTTCCAGGGTTATCTTTGCAGAGCAGGGAGGCCATGCGAGAGTTGGTATCAGCCCTTATGGAGATAAGTGCTCAGAGCCAGACCAGCACTAATCGGGAGTCCGTCTCAACCGAACCTACACCACCAACCCAATGGTGCGAACATCGAACGTACTCCGAGGCCTGCCAAGGTTTTACCGGAACGGAGACGGTATGGAGTTGATTTGGAATCTTTCACATACGAGAGTCACCTCGGCGCTACCGTGCAAAGCTACTTGGTCAAAACCATCAAATCCGCCAGCCCAAAGCATGAATTCCAGTTCGTTGTCCAAAGCGTAGTCCAGATCCAGTCAGGGTCGTTATCTGTCATCCCGGGAAGGAGCCTCACGGCGCCCCCCATATCCTCGGGTCCGTTGGGGCGGTGCTCCCCAAAGAACCCTAGCCTCCAAGCGTGGTCTTGTCGACCGACATTCCCCCTGCGGGAATTTCCTCGGGTACGTGGGGGCGGAACTCGCCAAAGAATGCTAGCTTCCAAGAGTATTCCTGTTATGCTTAGCCTTAATGTTGTTGTCTCAACTTCATGAAAGTTGAGGTTTCGAAATTCGTTGAAATTCAATCAAACATAAGTGACCTATATGGCTTATTCCATTATCTATATCAACAGATATGATGAGGCCCTGACCTTCCGCTCTTGTGAATTTGTTTGCTTCTGGATATCTAACAGAAATTTTCTACTACATGCGATCCTCGTGTTCTACCGTTTTGACTTTGCAGCCTATTGTCATTAGTCTGCCTTGAAGTCTGAGCTAAAAAGATATTAAATTCCTGTATCTAATTAATTATATAATGCTCAATCAGAAATTTTAACTACATTCTATTTATACTTCAAAATTCTCCTGCAAAGTCGTTTATAACCAAATTTGATTATGTTCATAGCAATTTTCTTACAACTATTAAGAATCGGAAGCTTTCAATTACATACAATTATTATCACGAGTATCTGGCTCCCACATTCAGACTCTTTGTCTTGTAACATATGAACGAAAGTCGTATTTCTTCTTAATTATATGTGACTCATTCCCATGATGTATTGTTAACTTCAAAGTTCTAAAATTATAATTTTCTTCATGTGTGTGAATATGCCGAGATGAGATCAACAAAATATCGGTCATTGCATGATTGCGTGTCTTGCGTTGATTAAATTTTCCTCTTCTTAGAAACAATCAATCTATGGAATTAATTTAAATTTTTACACGAAATGTAACTCATCGAAAATTTCAAGTTGAAGATACTTTTGAAGGATGTAATTCCATAGAATTCATTGACTTTGGATTTTCAAGCCGCCAGTTTCATCAAGTTTTTTTTTAAAAAGTTATTTAAATTTTCCAATGAAATTGAGATAATAAATCCCGAATACCAAGAATAACTGATTGAATTTATATGTCTTCGAATTGATCTCAAATCATTCGTAATTGATTTCTCTCCATTGACCAAATTCCGTTTTCACTAAATTTGCGCATCAATTTTCTATTACAATAAGCCTAGATAACTGAAACGATGTACACATTCCAATTATTCTTCAAATCAAAACACATTCCAGCTCCAATCAGAGACATCCGATTACGTATGCAATGACGATATGTCAGCTAGCGTACTCGTATATTTATTCATGTGTGTATCTTTTCTGTTCGTAACAGATACAAAATACCGGAGAATAATATATGGAATTCGCTTGAATGTCTTCTTATTTTCTTCTTCTTGAAATTATTATTATTCTGCTCACAAAAATATTTCAAAGTTCAAAGATGTATAAGGCGCCTCCATTTATTTTTATTTATTTATTTTCTTCTCTTTGCTGATGTTTCTCTTCCTCCATTGATTCGGAAAGAAGAAGGAAGTTAACCATAAACATTATTTACTTATGCTCAATCAATATTTTTTTCAAGTGTCTGCTTGGTATTGTTGTGATAAGATTGCTTTTTATTATTATTATTCTTTTGTTTTATTTTTGTATTGAAGGTACATTTAGCATAACACAACTGCTCATCACATATGATTATGATGAATCACAATTTCATTCATTCATGTATATTTATGGATTGCTGTATGTAGTTTTCCTTTGCGAACGACGAAGAGATTTGTAGGAAAGATTAAGATTTAGGCAACAGGAGGAACGTGATGAATAAGGTTTGTAAGTTGAGTTTTTGAGGCGAAATCAAATAAAGAAAAATAAAAACAAAACAAAAACAAATTGTAATGCTGAGCTACAAACACATTAGAATATTTGAGCTTACGAAAACTTATATTTTTTCGTCACGTTGTGCACGATTGTTTGAGCAATATGTGCTTTGAATCAATGAAACCTTTTTTGGGTATCTTTTGCATGTTTTCAAAATGAGGTTTCCTTTTATCTGTTTGTGTATAGATCATTGGGTTTTTTCGTAATGATTTATTTTATGAAAATGAAGTATCAAGGGCACATATGCGGTTTCGTTTTGGGAAATTTCACTTCGCATTGTCTTGAAATCATAAATGAAGTTATAAATTAAGTAGTTTTGAATATAACGCTGGAGTACACAAAGAAAGACATTTTAATCAAAGAAAAAAAAAAGAGAAAAAATCGTTGCGAATGCATTCTGAGAATCTTCTTGAATATAGAAATGTCTTTAATTCAATTTGAGGCATTTGTTGGATATTATGGTCCCCTTTCTTGACTTTTACTAGATCTTAATTTATTGTTAGATTTAGACCTTATATTTGATACCATAGATGTTTCAAAATAATTTTTTTTTAAGATATACTTCTTCATACGGAAGATGATTATTTAATAATAATATCACCGTTTTTTTGAAAAATAAATTTTCAGCAACCATGACATGGTTGTTACATAATTTCGTAAAGATAACTGCCTTAGTTAAGACAATACGATCTATTTTTAAAGGAACATAACGAAGACTGTATGTTTTAATTTAGTTTTATACGAAAAATGTATTAAAATTCATGATTATCGTACATAATTATGAATTTTAATACATGATCAAAAAAAATAAGGTGACATTTGAATTCAAACTGCGCGCGTCGAAGGATTTAGAGAATTATTTTTTTTAAGGTTGGTAGTACTGCCAGTGACATCTATGTCAAATTTACATGTCAAAATATTCATTAGTGTTTGAGATATCCGTCGTTTCCGGGATGGCCTTCAGTTCCGTCTTCGCTGCGGCTTGAATCACCTCTATCGTATCAAAACGGTGTCCCCGGGGCGGTCTTTTCAGCTTGCTGAACAGCCAAAAGTCGCACGGCGCCAGATCAGGTGAATACGGTGGTTGCGGAACGATATGGGTTGAGTTTTTGGCAAAATGATCACGAATTACGAGTGTAGTATGGGATGGTGCATTATCGTGGTGTAAAAACCACGAATTGTCTTTCCACAATTCCGGCCTTTTTAGGCGGATAGCGTTACGGAAACGATGCGTAACGTTCAAATAATATTCCTTGTTGACTGTTTGGCCCGGCGGAAGGAATTCATAATGCACAACGCCACGATAATCGAAGAAGAGAAGAGGTTGATGGTCGTCCAGGACGCTCTTCGTCTTCGACACGTTCACGGCCGGCTTGGAACTCACTATACCACTTGTGTATGTGTTTAGACATAACCTCACCAAAAGCTTTCTGCACCATCCTCAACGTACCCGCAGCAGAAAATCGATTCCGCAAACAAAATTTAATGCAAATTCAACAAATTTCGACATCGCAAAAAACGAAAAGCTCACTTTTAGCAGCTCACAAAACGACGCGTATCTCAAGCACTAATGAATATTTTGACATGTAAATTTGACATGTCACTGACATTACTAACAACCTAAAAAAAAAATAATTCTCCAAATCCTTCGACGCGCGCAGTTTAAATTCAAATGTCACCTTTTTTGGACACAGTAGTACAGATGTATTGTTTAATTATGACTCGAAAAGAATTACAACAAATCAGGAAGATACTTGTAGATTAAAAGACGGAGTCACGAATCAAAAAAAAATCGCTTCATTATTTCACCTTTAGTACAGACATCTCAAAATGAACTCAGATCTGATAACCAAATTCACCTGACAGAAACGGATGTGGTTTAAGTGGGTACCTGCCAGAAATAGGACTTATCTCATGGTCACAATTAGGCGGGGATTGGCTTGAAGCGTCAATCAACGTCCCTCAGCCCGAATCTTGGGATCCCAGTTTACCCTTCGTTTTGGGATTCCCGCAATACAACTGGTGTGTGCTCGAAACTACCACCACGTTTCAGGGTAGGCTCCTCAATCATGTAGGTGGTGACAGTAACCTGTCATGGGCACCCCCTTACCCGTGGTACAGATTAAAGCTCTGTTCAGCTTTTCGTGACAGTCTGCCCGAGTAACACTGCCTATGTGGCTTCCATGCCGAAGTAGGTTGCCTCCTCTCGCGTGTGTGGGGGCGGCCTTCCCCAAAGACTGCTAGTTTCCGAGAAAACTCACCTGACAATTGGCAGGTGTCAGGGGATGAACGAAAATTTGCTTACGCAGTGACTGAGAAAATTAGAAATATTGCCGATTTCTCAATATTCTGCCTGCCAGCAACACTCTTGTGGTGATGAGCTAGTGATTCCTCTTCGGTTACTGCAACTGCTAATTTGGTAATCTGCCTTGTCATTGTGGTGGTTGTCATCTTAGTAGTGACCACTTGCGTGAGTCCGTTAGGTTTTGAGTGAGGCTTTAAACTGGTGGGGTAACCGGTCGCCCGCTAATAAAACAATTGATTCAAACTTGAGCCGATTGTTAGGATGAAACCGCTGGACACAATGTGCTGGTCACTGAGACCAGCTTTGTTGCAGTTTAAGCTGAAAAAGTTGCCATCGATGTAACTTGGATACTGCAGTGTGAGTAACTTATGGTTCTGGGAGCATGGTAAGAACGTTGCCAGTGAGGAAGTGACCAGATGTCAATGTTGTGAGCTCCTCAGAATCGTCACTTATAGCTTGAAGACGCCTTGGATTCAGTATGTTCTCAAATTGAGCGATATATATGCAGGGTCAGAATAATAAGTAACCGGACTGACCTTAGCAAATTTTTTATTGGCAAAATATGTACAATTTTTCTTTAGAAATCTTCAAAGTAGTCCCCATTGGAGTCGATAACACGCTGATACCGGATTTTCCAATCCCCGAACGTTCCCTGGAAGTCGGCAACCTCGATGCTGTCTAGAGCCCTCGTCGTAGCACGTTGAACGTTTTCCACAGAAAGAAGTCCGCTGGTGCCATATCCGGGCTGTAAGCAGGCTGTGGCAACGTTGCCCTCAACTGTTTGGCCAACTGCTCGGTGACGAGCAGGCAGGTGTGCGACGGAGCATTGTCGTGATGGAGGATCCACGAATCGGCAATCTCCGGACGGACTCGGCGAACCCGGGCGGTTAGTCGACGGAGCACCTCTCTGTAGTACTGGCCGTTTACAGTTTGGCCGGGTGGCACAAACTCTTTGTGAACAATGCCCATCACGTCAAAGAAAGCAATGAGCATCGACTTCACCTTCGATTTGCTCATACGCACTTTTTTCGGTTGTGGTGTCGCCGGTGTGTGCCACTCCGAACTCTGCCGCTTCATCTCAGGATCGTATTCGAAAACCCACGTCTCGTCTCCTGTAATAACGTGGTTAAAAAACTCTGGTTCGGTTGCTCGATCGTACGCTCCATTTTCACTCCGACGACGTAACTCGCTCGATGCTATCTCTCCAAGTGCTTGGAGGCAACTGTTGCAGCCTGGTTCCCTTTACCTAGAACCCCACCACCACTACAGCACCAGATACCGGTTAGCAGACGCTTTGACGGCGCGGGGTAGGCTCAGTCCGGTTACTTATTATACAGGCCCTATATATATATATATATATATATATATATATATATATATATATATATATATATATATATATATGTATATATATATATATATATATAAATATATATATATATATATATATATATATATATATATATATGTATATATATATATATATATATAAATATATATATATATATATATATATATATATATATATATATATATATATATATATATATATTTATATATATATATATATATATATATAAATATATATATATATATATATATATATATATATATAATATATATATATATATATATATATATATATATATATATATATATATATATATATATATATATAGCGTGCGTCAACAAAATCCGGAGAAACATCACATTGTAGTGGATCTCAACGACAGCAGTCATTTGTTCTCATTTCAACTGGGCAGATGTGTGTGTTTTCGTGCGCAAATTCTAAATGGCGGAGTTTGTTCAATCGATAGTGGAATACAATCGAAGTATTTGCGCTGGACGGTCGCCAATAGAAATTATAAGATTTTTTGGGTGTCTGAAATACACAGTTAACGATATTGCTCAGAAGTATGCGGCTGCGGGAAATTCTGAGAAAGGTTCTCCAAGGACAGCAAGGAAAACTCATGGAACTCGCCCAGAAAAATAGCGCCTATTTCGGTTGTGAGACTTCCATGCGCTGAATCGCCAAAGAGGATTTGAGGTACACATCCTACATAATAAAGGCGTGACAGATGCTGTCTGAGGCTACTAAAACGAAAAAATGCCCGCTTTCACTTGCTTGTACATTGCCCGCTGTCACTTGAATTTCCCGTTGTCGCTTGGACTTTTGCGTATGAAGCGTTATTGAGCGGGTTACTTATAAGCCCAGACATCTTAATGTTGTATCGATACAGGCCGCTGTTGAAGAAGCATTCATTAATTTACAATGAGACAGGTTACAGAAGGCGTGCTTGCGATTCAAGGGGAGAAACGATGACTGAAGCAAGTGGGAGTTACAGTGAGTTATAAATTTAAGGAGAATACCTAGAATTAAGATGCAATAACTTTTGTGATCAATGTTAAAATATTATTATTGAAAACTGCGTGTTCTTTCTGGATTTTCCTGACGCATCCTTTATATATATATATATATATATATATATATATATATATATATATATATATATATATATATATATATATATATATATACTCGTATATACGCCGCGCTTGTGGGAAACCTCTGAAATTCCCTTCCCCTTCCCCGGCATTCTTTCCCTCATCACTGACATATTAACCATCGCTCTAGCTTGTTTAGTTTGCCTGCTGTGTCGTGTTGAGTAGACGTGTGTTGGTAGTGCTCGTCACGAAAATGGAGAAACGAAATCAAACGTTTCGATGGCGTAAAGAGTTTAAGGAGGGACGTGAAAGCGTGGAAGACGAGGCGCGGAGCGGAAGACCAGTCAAGGTGCGGATTAACGCGAATGCGCAGCGTGTGCACACCCTTATTCGTGAAGATCGGCGTTTAACAGTTCGAATGTTGACCTCGGAACAGGGTATGAACCGTGAAACAGTCAGACAAATTTTAACCGACGATTTTGGCATGAAAAAGTTGTGCACGAAGATGGTTCCAAAGGACCTTTCTAAGGAGAAAAGCGTGTCCCAGTATTTGGCCTCTAAAGGGATCGCCGTGTTGCAAAAGCCGCCGGTTTCACCCGATATGTTACCCTGTGACTTTTTTGTTCCCTAGAACAAAATCAGTGGTCAAAGGAACCCATTTTGAGTCGATTACGAACATCCCGGCGGCTGTGACGAGGGTCCTCGCGGACATCCCAGTCGAAGGGTTCGAGAAATGTTACAAAGCATGGAAAACGCGCAGGAATCGTATAGCTGCCCAAGGTGACTACTTTGAAGTGGATGGCAGAGTTGTAGAATAATTATAAATATACGGTTTTCATGGACTGAATCTCATTACTATTACTTAATTGTCACACCTCGTAAATATATATATATATATATATATATATATATATATATATATATATATATATATATATATATATATATATATATATATACATATATGTATATAATGTATATATACACATATATGTATATATATATATATAATGTATATATACACATATATGTATATTTATAATATATATATATATATATATATATATATATATATATATATATATATATATATATATATATATGTATAGGTTACATCAGATCTACAAGAAGCCAACACACATGAAACCATTCCGCAGTTGTGCGGTATCACTGTATCTGTCGCGGGTAACGAACTGATCAAAAAGGCCACATCAGATTATTAAAAAAAAACATTTCGAATATGACTTGGAACGAGATTATGATGTTTCTTTTGAGTCCCAAGGACATAAAGAATATACTTAATAATCGAAAGCTGCTGCTAGTTGAAGAATTTTATTCTGAATACGACTTAAAATTTCCCTTGTGGTTCAGGTAATAATGGCTGGAGGAGTGTTCCCTTCAATATCCAATCTTCCCTGTTTTTGTGCTAGGAAGCTGAATGCCCATTTACGCTCAGAGTATGGGACTCCTATGCCCGCAAGAAGGCGACTGGACTACCCACTAAACACCTCCCCTATCAACCTGAGAACGTAGCCTGGGACCGTTTGACACATTACTTCGGGCCAAGTCTCGTTTTGTTACGCTGTGAGGTGCCTTCAAGCTGGGGGATCCCTCTTCTGACGGGAGGAGAGAGAGAAAAAGGAAGTGCCAGACAAGCGATCCCCCAGCCTCAACAACTCCGCCTGCTATGAGCCCCTTTTATATTTTAAGACTGCCCGAACATAATATGCCACCTAGTTCCATTTGTATACCGATTCGAGCATCATCATCTCCCTGTACAGGTCCCCTGGTTTTCCTCTCCTGGGCAAAACATACATTTAGGGGACCGACCAATCTTGTGCAGGTAAGGCTGAAAACAACCGTCCCCGCTCAAAAGCTGGGTCAGATAGAAATCAGTCTCATCATGCCTTCAATTTAGCCACAATCTCGCATCCGGGATGAGGTTCGCAGTCCTACTTCCCTTCGTACAATTCATCCAAGACTGCTGCCAATCGTTGGGTGAGCGCTGTCTCTCCTTGCATCCTCGTTTCGACGCAGATAAATAGAGCGGTGCTATCTAGCAAGGAAGCTGACAGCTATCACGCCTGCAATGACTTTCACTGCCGAATCAGGGACTGTCGGATACGAAGATGCAATCCTCAGCGCTCCTTTTCTCTGTACCTGTGCCAGGTGTTTTCGGTAAACCTCCGTACTAAGAGCGTCGCCCTCATACCTCTGCTCCGTACAGTAGCGCTGATCCTACAGCACTCATCAAGAGGTGTCTTGATAGGCTGAGTCCTCCTACGTTGGCCATAAGTCGACTCAGAGCCGATACTCCCGAAGCAGCCTTCTCAGTCGTTGCCCTGATTTGCTCAAAGAAACTCATCTTCGAGTCGATCAGTAGCCCCAGGTTCTTCACCAATGGTTTCGATTCGATTCGTATGTCTCCAATACTGATAATCCTTACTCTAAGGATTCTCTTTTTTGTCAAGATGACCACTTCGGTTTTCTTCAGTGCTAAACTGAACCCGTGAGCGCATTAGCATACCTAGCCTAAGTTGCGGTTGTTTCACGATACGTCCAGCAACCAGAGCCACAACATCATCCGTATAGCCGATCAAACATCTCCAGTCTCAGTAGCCCGTCGTAAGACACGTCCAACTGGTCCGGACCAAAGATAGATCCCTGGGTAACACGCGGTGTAACAGCCATCTTTTGTTGGCCCTATGTCGTGTCGTAGAGCAGGCTTCCGTCTTCAGGTCGTCCCTCAAAAATCCGCATTAGATATTCTGGAACTTGAAAGGGGGTTTCCAGCGTATCCAGAATATCCACCCATCTAGCGGAGTTAAAGGCGTTCCTGATGTCGAGTGTCACCAACAGGACGATTCGTCGCTTGGTGCAACTGTATGCCTCTGCCTTTTGGACCGCGCTCACCACCTCTGCAATCACATCAATGGTAGAACGTCCTGCTCTAAAGCCGTACTGCCGAGGAGATAGGTCCTCAGCAGCACGAATCGCGTCAGTAAGTCTTCCCGTGATGAGTTTTTCTAGCACTTTCCCAGCCGTGTCTAGCATGCATAACGGGCGGTGTGCAGATGAAAATTCGCGATTTACCTTCCCCTTGCTGATGAGTACGAGCCTCGCAACCTTCCATCGTACCGGGAAAACCCCGTCCCGTAGGCAAGCGTTGAATGTGCCGAGCAGCAAGTCAGGACAATAGTGATAGACAAGCTGTAAAACCTCAGCCGGAACAGCATCTTGATCTGGAGCCTTCCTCGCTTTCAATGAGAGGACTGCCTCTTCCAGTTCCAGCTGTGTGAAGAGTTGAAGAGTGGACACTCGACTGCTGTTTCATCATGAACCGTGTCAACCCGGACGGGATGGGCGTGGAAGAGTGCCCGCACTATCTCGTCCATCTTTTGCGCATCATGTATACAAGGCTTCCGTAGGGCGCCAAGCTTCCGCATGACTAGCTTGTCGCCAAGACCCTATGGATCCTTGTTCACACTGTCCACTAGGTCTTGCCAGCAGCGAGCCTTGCTGTCGTTAATCAATTTGCGAAGGCATTCGCTGGCCGACTTATATGCTGCCGCCCCCGTTGAGCCTCACGTCGAAGCTTGTGACACTCCCTTCGCTCTTCAACGATTTCAGTTGACCACCAGAACACTGGAGGCTTACCGTTTTCGACGAGGCATCGAAGCTTTGAAAGCAGTCGTAATAATGCTCATAGTTGAGTTTACTACGTCTTGAGTTGCCAGTTTATCCATCCCCTCTCAAGGTCACTGCAGCGGCTCACCTGCTGTGAGCACCTCGTGAAACCTCTCGACGTCCGCCCTTCCGATGTTCCATCCAGTTGTAGAAAATCAAGAGCGCGGACGTTGGGAGACGACATCATTGATCTCAAGCAGAATGCACTAATGGCTGAATAGTCCTTCAATACTCTCCAATTGTGTATCCTCCGTACTAAGGACTCCGAGGTGAATGTCAAGTCCAGTGTGGTTTCTTCACACCAATACGACGGAAAGTCGGCATATTCCCGGTGTTTTGTTCGACAAGAGCCACCCTGGCCGCCATTTCCAGGATTCGTTTGCTCCGCGGATCTGTTTGAGGCATGCCCCATTTTATTCCTTTAGCGTTGAAGTCTCTCCCTACGAGCTGAATGATGATGCTGAACTTTTATCATGGTAGTGCTCACTCAGCAGCAAAAAGTCGGCTTTCATGTCCCTCGTATACTGCTGAAGCATATTTTGGCCGGTTGAACTGCGGTGTTTGCTTAGCTGCAGGATGCCGGTCATCGAAGTTCTATCCCTTAATAATGTTCATCGATGAATGTTAATAGCCGATTAAATGGATGATCGCCTAGAAAAGTTGATATTTTGTTGAGTATATTACGTTTCGTTGTAAAGTATGTTACTTGTGTCCGGAAAATTTTGGACCGTTCTATGTCTCTCGTGGTGATGTTGATGACTGAGAAATAACATAATTTTCTTTTGAGCCGTGAATGAACTCGAAGAATGAGAGCCATGGTGCGTAACAGCCTTATGAGTGAGGAGTACTTGTTAACTTAATCCCAGTGCTAGTCTTGGTAGCAGTGATCATTAATACTACACCAGAGCGAGCCTCTAGAAAGCTTGCTTGAGCTGGTTCCGTTGGTTGATGAGGCCATAAAGTTATGTCTCCATGTAGTCATGTTGGTCCACTTCAAAAACTGTAATGATCTTTTAGTTGTGAAGTAGAAATCCCTTGTGTTGCACAATCTGCTGAATTTTGTGAGTCGGTAACATATTGCCAGTGTGCATCAGGAACAATTTTTTAAATTTGCGCGACTCCGTACCTCGTGAAATTCTTTCATCTTGATGAATGTGATTTGACCCATGTGAGAACAACTTGAGAATCTCCCCATAAATGTATAATTTCTATCGCGTATCCAGTTGAACGGTGGCTTGAAGGATTATGAGTTTTGATAGCATCAACGCTACCGTAAGTCGTTTGAGAGGTGAGACCTTCGTTTTGGCCAAATGTCACTTTACCTATTTTGATGAATTTTGATAGCACCAGTGCTGTCGTAAGCCGTTTGAGGGATGAGACCTTCGTTTTAGCCAAATGTCACTTTACCTGTGGATCTGGCAGTGAGATGCACTGCAACTGCGAAAGCCGGTTGCGAAGCATCTGAAAAGCCCTGAGTTGTGAATTTTTGAACTTCGATTATGATAGCCCACCAAGTGAAAAGTTAAGATAATTGAAGACCATCCCAACCAACCTTATGAGGTCAGCGCTCCTGTAAAAGCATCTTGGCGTTAATTACAACCGAGGAAATAAGATCGAGTGGGTCAAATATCTGAACCACCACAGAGGCTGAAGTATCAGACCCAGCAAAAATGTCATCAGCGTATCAACCATGTGTCATTGATGGGACAGCAAAGAAAAATCTGCGGCCATCATCCTCAAAGAGTCGAAGAAGAGCTTGTACAGCTAATAATAGAGCTGACTTTGTACCGAAAGTGACACTGGCGAGTTAGTAAGGCATTTTTTCTTGATTCTCGTTAATTCATACGTTGAAAAATGCATTTGCTTTGATGTACCTTGATTTGTCAATACTTTTGGTAATATCTACGGTAAATCTGAGACGATGAAGCTTTATACAAATGGGAACATCCGTAATGTTGAGTTGCAAGTTAGTTCTGCCCGAAGCACACCATGGTGCGGTAAATAGAAGCTCACAGGCAGATGTTGAGATGTTAGAAGCTCTCACAATGTGACCGAGCTGGTCGTATGCCCTCAAAAACTGATCATATACCCTTCTACAGTCGTGGTTTCTTTAAAGTCTTCGTGGCATTCCAAGAAGACTGATGATCTATTTGATAAGGCTAACCCTAGCTTGATAAGGATGATTTCAGTGGAAGCCTGACAATGTACCTTCCTTGTCCGTATCTGGAGTGTTTTGCTTTGCAGTGTGCTTCAAACTCGTCTTCTTCAGGTGTAGTAGGCCTTAGAGTATCAGATAGGTTTTCCGCTTGCACCCAAAATCAAGCTAATAACTTTTATATGTTATTAGCTTTTTCATGTTTGACCATCACGTGATGAACTTGAGAGGGGAGTGGAAACGTTAACGTGATGGGATCGGTTGTCAATTAGGCAACTGGGCATGAAGGTGAATTTTTGATGATGTTGGGTTTGACCATAATAACCGGCTCCAATGATGATGTCAGTGGCTCGTGACATCTTGAAATATGGGCTTGCAAGGTTGATTTGCTTGATATAAGGCCATTGCCCGTCTGTGATAGCAAAAAATCAGAGATTGTTCTAATGATATGTGTGGGGAGTGTAACTGCATCTTTGTTGTTTCGAGATGCAAGTGTAATTTATACTCTGCTCTTTGTTTGTAAGGATTTTTGCCCTCCAATTCCCAAGATGGCCGTATTTAACGTTTGACAAGGATGCTGCTGATCTTTAGCTCGTTGCTCAGTGACCCAGATTAAAAACAAAATCAGTTAGAAGTAATTTTATGAAACCATTGCGTTTTCCATTGAAACTGAACTGGGCCTATGCTGAGTTCCAATGTGTAGATTCGAGATGAGGCAATTTCGAGGATGAGCTAACTTTTGACCAGATCGAAGATTTCGCTAGTTTTGATGCCTCTGAAGAGTCTTGATGTGGTGCGGATTTGACGATTGTGTCGTCTCCTCATTGTGTTAATGTGCCGGGCTATGAGCCCTCAATGGATGTAGTGGCCGAGCTGCACCATGGAGCATAGTGTGATGTTTGCCTCCATAAACTCCCATGTGAAAGGCTGCAAAACTTTAAGTTACGAGTAAGCAGCAATTTTGTAGATGGTGAAACTTGTCTTGTTCCCGTAGCCGAAGAGCTGACAATCAAGCTCTCAAATTGTCACTTATTGTAGCGCCTTTCGGGGCGCTCACGATTTTCTCGGCCACCTCTTTCATTGACTCAGTTTTAAAACACTGAGAGCTGAATTTGAAAATTAACTCTGTTGGTAGCAGATTTACAGCTGATGGTTGCGTTGTGATACCGCTGCTCATGGCGATGGTGATAGCTAGTGGTTGATTTGTCGCCTTTTTCGTGTTGTCGGCTTGATGTAGTCTTTAGTGCCGTCTTCACATTCTGCGGTGCTTTCACTCTCACTCATAGTGCTGGAATGTCGTCAATTGATGAATGACTCTTGTTTCAGTAAGGGTTTGTAAATAGCACTCAAATGTTTTGATCCGGCTCGGAAGGACCAAAATGATTAATATTGACTCAAAACGAATCAAACCAAATCTGGAAGATATTATTCGAAGACGAAGTCATGCCTTCAAAACAGAAATTACTTGTTTATTTCATCTTTACTTCAGACATTTCAAAACCAACCCAAAGCCGACAACCAACCCCACCTGGAAGTTGGCAAGTGTCAGGGAATGAACAACAGTTTGCTTGGCAATTTAAAAGATTAACGGTTTCCCAACAATGAATTTATTTCAAAAATGATTTCAAGTTATTTTCAAATAGTTTTCAAATGAAAACAATTACCAACTATTAAAATAATTTTATCCAAAAAGTATTAACAATAAGTAAAGTATTCAAATTTTGATTTCTAATTATTTTTGTTTTTCTTTTCAGGTAAGGAATGAATTATTCGCTACAATTTGTAAGTAATCAAAACTCATGCTGACTCGTAGTACCTGCTTATTAAAATTGGAATTTTTCATTAGAAAATTTAGAAAAATGCTAAGATATTATTGGGTGGTATTAAAAACCTTAAGATATTGAGATTTTATTGTATTATATTCTTACTGCCAGGAAAACGTGTTTTTTTTGTTTATGATATGCAGACAACAATAATGAATAAACACGCATATTAAATACTTAATGTCAAAAAAAAATCATTTTTACTCCAATTGAACCGACCGGCATTTTGTTTTTGTATCATTAAGATCGTTAAATTGATGGAATCTTAAAGATATTTATGATATTCATCTTATCTGTAAGTCTCGGGTAAAATCCAATCGAGAATTTAGTACCTGGAGCGATGCAAAGCCCATATAGTAAGAAAACCCTGTGCTGTTGTTATTGCAATCGGAGAAAATTCAAACGACTATAACCTCAGCAAATATGATTCAATTTCAACGAAACTTACCAAATGTAAGAAACTTCCATAGAACTACTTTAATTACATTGAATTTAAGGGTATCCAAACAATTTGATTTAGGAAAAATGCAGAATACATAAATTCTACTATTGTTAACAATGCTGAATGAATGTTGACTGCTATAATATTTTTTGTTTCGGATCACAGGTATCCAATCGCGAGAGGGTCAAATACATAAACTTTTCGTACATTTCTTCTCCTCTTGCTGCCTCGATACAAATGTCGTAGATTTAAGAGCGATTCTGGTCAAGACCTTTTATTTGATATCCATCATGATCGTCTTTGTTTTAAAAAAAATGTTTAAGGGTCTCCTCATAAGGAGAGACCCCCCACAAAAATCTATGAAAAAATTAATGTATACTCAAACTTTCAAGAAGCTATCACTTTACATATATATACCAAGTTAGGTGTTTTTAACTGCTATAGTTCCGGAGAAAAACAGCAGTGACAGATGGGTGGAAAGACAGGCCGTTTTGTAACTTAGTACAAAATTCTGAGAACGTACTGGCTATTTCAGTTCACTAACGTTACTGAGCAATTATGGTCGTTAATTGAAAAAGCAATTAAATTATTTGTTTAATTTTATTAATATAATTTTCATCAAATAATTGCTGGTTGGCTAAAGTTTTAATAACACTAAAAGTGATTCGATGGAAAATTAAATGGCGTTTAAAACTCAATATAATCGAACGTCCGGATAATTGAATCTCTGTTGTAGGTACATGGTACAGTTTATGATTTTCCTGCGCCAAATTTTAAATTTATGAAGAGAAAAATAAACACAAAAGGCAATCTTTGCATAAACAATCACATGCATAAACTTCAAAAAAAAAAAATTAATAATGTACTTTTTTAAAGCCAGCCACCTACCTTTATCCAATATCCTCTCTCCATCAGAAGCTATCTGCCCTCCGCCACCGCCCGCTATCTATCATCATTTTTAGGCATCATCCACCATAATCAGCCACGGCATCATCTATCCATTTCAAATAACATTTACAATCGTCAGCAAGCAACAGCTGTCACCAGTCATCATTGGCCATTATCCGGCATCAAAAAGCATTATTCGCTCTCATCTGCCATCGTCAGCCATCACTGATAACTGTCAGTCATCATACGCCATCATCCACCATAATAAGCCATAAACCAATATCATGAGTCGTCATTCGCCATCGTCAGCTATCATACAGAATCATTCGTCCACACCCGCCATAATCTTTAATCGTCATCACACGTCTTAATACACCATAACAAAATTTTATCGGCCATCATTTAGTTTCATTCGCTTTCATTCGTTATTCATCATTCTCCATAAGCAGCAATCATCCGCCATCATCTACTGTCATCACGCAACACCCGGTATCATTCGCCCTCGTCGGCCATAATCCGTCATCATCACCCATTAAACAGCCATTATTCGTAATTATACACTATCATCAATTATAACCAGCCATCATACGGCATCATTCATTGCGATCCGCCAGCATCAGCCTTAATTCGCCTTCACACATCGTCGCTATTCATCATTATCATACGATATCATGATCTATCATCAGCCATCATCCAGCATAACTCGGTATCAGCCGTTATCATGAGTTACAATCATCCACCTCTATCCATTGATATCAATGTCGAGCCCTTTATCCTTACTAAATCAGCTTATGCTCCTAAGTTTAATTTTTTCAAATCGAATTATTAGGTGATGAACACTGCAGTTTTGTCTGTTAATTGGTTTCAGTTCTTTCTGAATCTTGATTGTGAATCTGCTCTAAATAAATTTTATGTATATCTCCATAACCTAAACTGTTTATATACACCTCTTCAGGCTGTCCGAAATGGGAGACAGAAGACTTGGCTTAGTACGCGTGTTCTTGCTGTCTTAAGCGCCAAGGATAAGGCACGTCGTGAGTATAAGCGTTCAGATACTGCTGAAGTTAAATCTATCTTTGAAAGGTTGCGTTCAGATGCTAAATTAAAATCAAACTCAATTTAAAAAATTACTTTTCATCTTTAGAAGCTTCCCTAAATGCAAATAATGTGAAATCTTTCTGATCATATATTAAATCATTAAAAATGCATCTTCTATTCCTTCTACAGTCTGTTGGGGCAGTGTAGAATGCTCTTCTCCTCAGGTAATTTCAGATTTATTCTCTCAGTATTTTTCCTTTACCTTTTCTCCTTTAGTTGACTTCACTCCCTCCTACACAGTGAGAGATCATGTTTATTCAATTCCCTCTTTAAGCACTGAACACTTTGAAGTTGAGTCCTTAATTCACTCTCTTGTTCCAAATATCATCCCGGGTCCAGATGGTTTGCCAAATATTTTTGTTGAGTCTTTGGTTTCTGTGCTTTCCTCTCCCTTGTCCCTTCTTTTTAACTTGAGCTTAAGCAGTGGTCCTTTCCCTCCCGTTGGAAAAGTGCCTGTGTTGAACCTATCCTTAAAAGTGGTGACCCTTCGTCTGTGTGTAATTATCGTCCAATATCCCTGATTTCTTGTTTTTCTATGTTGCTTGAGCGTTTGGTTCACAAGCGTGTCTCCGACTCGTTAGGTGCTGTTATTGCAAGCGAGCAGCATGGACTCCGCAAAGGTCATTCGACGTCCACTAATCTAATGCGATTCACTGACATTGTAGCCACGGCATTCGACAATCAATATCAAGTTGATGTATTCACTGATTCACCAAAGCGTTTGACACAGTCAATCATCGTCTTCTCTGCTGTAAACTTGAAGCTTTTGGAATCACTCATACTCCGGGTTCATCCACCATTATCAGCCGTCATTCACAATCGCCCACTATCATCAGTCACATCCAGCCATCATTCACAACCATCATGTGGTATAATGTTTAGGGTGCTCACCACTTGCAGAGCAGTTTCAAAGTTCAAGGTTCGTTGGTAACAACGAGTTTGTGCTTGTGGTCCTTCTGTCGGACTATCAGCCTACCCAGCTGTGATGGATACAGATTGAAAAAAAAGTAATGATCACTTAGCTGAGCGTGATACTGACCATATTATTTCGAATACCGTTGCGGTTATGAAATGAGATTCCCTAACAAATCTCAACGCCAAGGTTCAAATCGAACTATTATTATTCACTTCCATCATTCATTACTCACTTTTATCCGTCTTTATACTTGATCTGGCATCATTTCTCATCATACACCATACTTAACCATTAGCAGCCATAATTTATCATCGGTCATCATCCACGATTAGCTCTCATCAGCCATCATCCGGCATCATTCTTTCTTATCCTTCGTTGTCATCTATGATCAACCATTATCCGGCATCATCTATCATCACACGGCATCATCCGCCATCATGCTTCATCCAGCGTATCCGGCATCATCTGCTATCATGAGCCAGCATCCTCAAAGTTCATCATCTTCAGTATCTCTCCATCTCGAAGAGTTGATAAATATTAGCTTTAGTAATTTGCACAGAAGCTTCAAAATAGTTTATTCTGAAGAACTTTGAAAGCTATATATTTTCAACTTTTTCTGATAAAACAGTCAAAATGAAATTTTATCAAAGTAAAAAAGTAGTCCGAAGGGTGTAGTAGTTAGAACCCTTGCTGCGTAAGGCGAAGGTCTCTGGTTCAAATCCTGTGGGTGACAAGGAGATTTGTTTCGAGTGATTCTTCGGACAGACGATAAGCCCGTTTAATTCTGATACGCATTGGTTTAAATCAGAACGTATCGCAGCTGGGTGGACAAATTCAACGCCCAAAACGTGGTACTGGCCATATCACCTTCTCGAACTTCGATCAAATTAATTAGATACTTTAACTATCTCTAATCGACGGCCCGAAAGAGGCTGTAGTGCTTGAGAAAAAAAAAAGAATTCTCAACGTCGGCTTTTGCAGACACTCTTCCACACTTTAATTTTTAAGAGTAAAGCATTATTACCGCTACTTGGAAATGCTGTTTCGTAAAATTTTGAATATCTGAACATTTACTAGAAAATTTTAGAGTTTTTCTTTTTAAGACCCAATGCGATTTTTCTCTGTATTGAATTTCACATAAAGAACCTAAAAGCTTAGCTCACAATTTCAATATTGCTATTCAAATTTTTATTCACACATTCCATGTGAATATATCTTAACTACATATATTTTTTGGAAAAAAAACGAAAACAGTTTAAATTTTCACTGCACATATAATACTCATTAATGCAGTAATTTAAACGTGCATCTTACCCATAAACTGACACATTAAGACACGCTCGTCTTTGAGCTGTATTTCCGGATAGTCTGAAGACCATACATGTTTCAGACAATTTCTTCTTCATACATCCATATATGCTCGTATGTAAATATGTATGCTAAGCACTAAAAATAATTATACGTACGTCAACAGTTACATAACGCTATCTTTTTAGAATTATTTATGCCGGTACTGATAGTAACATGGTGGTTTTAGATAAATACAATCATTTACGAGTACACATATGAGTACGTAGGTTGAAACATTCCAAATATGTAACAATAAGTATGTACAATGTTTATAGCTTTAAATTTTATTTGTTTAGTTTACAATACGTACAATGTTGATGGCATGAACCGGAATGTGTATGATTAGGAGAAACAATATACGTAAACCTTGTATGTTATGAGTTTTAGCTTAACATATTAAATAGAGCGTGCAATGTCATTAAAAAATAAATAAAAACGAGTTGTTATACCAACACCTTATACAACCCGAAAGAATGCAGTTTTTAGCCTGATTGATTTGAATATGGTAATGTGGCGCAGTAATTCTCATAACTGTGCTAGCTTATTAGTGATAATGTTTCATTACGGTAATGGTTGAAACGAATAAAATATTTATATGGAGTTTCTAATAGATAGTCCGTTTTATTAAAATTTTTCTTGGATTTCAATTTGTCCATCCGAATAAATCATGCACAATTTCTCGATCTATTAATCGCGCCCTTTAGCATGAAATTTCTAGCAGCGCACTACCCCTATGTGCTCCTAAGAAATGGGCAAAATTATTATATTGTTTAATTTTGCTTCTAAATCCGAAATGGCATTAAAATATAATTATAAGGCAAAACGCTATTGAAACAATGTCCCCGCCAAAAGTGTTTTACGCTCAACTTATCAAATGCAAACCCTTTAAATGAATTTAAGGGTGCACCCGAAAATTCTTGGGACATTTGTGCGCAGCAATGAAACGATGCGAACGCTGGATTACCAGCTGCAGGAGAAGCAAACAACAGGGCAGTCAAGATCAGAAATCGAAGAAGAAGCTGAAGGGATCGAGAACCTTAAAGCCGCTTTCACCAATACTGAAGAGACTAAGGCGCTGAATATGAGCCTAAGCATATTCTGGTTGCTTGATGTTGCTCTCATCTCCACCGGGGCACGGAATGCAAGTATCGAGTACCCAGAAATGAGGAGATGCTAGGCAGCTTGATTACTCTTGACGGTACCGAAGAACAATAGCTAATACGGAAGGCGGGAATGGTCCGGAAGAGAATAAAAGCCAGCTGTAGTGTCCAACAGAGCATAAGCATGGACGCCATAATTGACATCTTAGAGCCAGGGGAGCTTTGAGAGTGAATTGAACACTACAGACTCAAGTGGTTGAGGGCAACGAAAAAGTGCAAGGCCAGTCATCCTTACTCCTAATACTAGCAAAAGGGTAACCTATAGCCCAATCCAGTGAGACACAGAGAAGAGAAGGAAGCACGAAGTTCAAAAGGAGGTTTCAAGTAATCCAATCCAAGGACGCCAAAAAACTTCACCAAACCGCGAAAGATCAGCAGCCTCCCCAGGAAACAAAATGCGGAAGAATAACTTGTGTGACCGAAGCTAGGGACAACCAACGGCGCAAACCCCTAAGGCAGGCACTGGGTCGAGACAGCGCTCATATGCAGTTGCAGTCACGAGCAGGGGGACGGCTTTGAGTGAGTTCGGCGTATGCACACAACACTCTTTAATGTGTATCTTACCCCGAATGAATCGTTACTGTCCTTTTAGGTCAGGCTCGATGCTCTAGAAGACGCCGTCTTGAGCGTAGAACAGTGTGTTCATGGCATGGCTCTATCAGATGCTAGACGAAAACGATTCCTGAACATAACAGCTAGAACTGGGCTTTCTGTGTTAAATACTGGCAACACCACTTCTTTCTATCGCTCGGGCTGTGTTGGAACCATCCCACATGTAACATTTGCGTCAGGGCCCCTAGTACAAAAGGTACACAACTAGAGAGTTCAAGAGGACTACTCGGCTAGTGATCACTAGTAAATAGCGCTTGAGATTAATGATGGTCTTTCTCGGCGTACACACGCTCTGTATCCCATTCTCAGATGGAACACTGAAAAGATGGACATTGTGAAATTTATCGACGTGCCCATGGCACGGGCATTGATGTCGGAAGCCTTGCAAAGGAGTGCAGCACTAGCAGCCTGCAAGTCCTCCATGGCCCGTTGAAAACCCTGACGCGGCTTATCTCCAGTATGCCGGTGGTCGTTTGAAATCGCTGAACAGTGAAGTGAATGTCTCAAACTCCGACGAGAGGCCCAGTGGGCATGGACTTCGGAGAGGTATACACAAAGCTCGCTGCATACAAGTCGGTCTTCAGATACTTATCAAAAATAGCAAGCCCAGCTGCTGGTAAAATTTGATGGACGACGTGAATAGGGATCCATGGGGCCTGGGCTTCAAGCTGGTCATGCGGAAGCTCTGCCCTCACGAGGCAAAAAAGGTAGGCATGATAGTGCGGGCTCTTTCCCCTACACACCCCGTTCTTATTGAAGCGACCCACAATGAAACTCCAGCAGACTTCCCACACTTTACGAATATAGAATTGGAAATAGCAGTTTTGTCCATGAAGGCAAAAAGTTCCCAAGGCCAGATGGGGTTAGTACTGCAGATCACTGTTGTCCTGACCTGCTGTTCAGTATGTTCAACGCTTGCCTGCAGGAAGGGGTATTCTCGGAGTGCTAGAAAGTAGCAAGGCTCGTCTCGATCAGCAAAAGGAAGGGGAATTCGACATAACCTTCTGGAACCGAAAGGGTAAATAATTGAATTTAGTCCAAGTTTTTTTTTTTATTTTCTGACATAAATCTATTCTAGGATTTGGAGATGGTATCATATATGATACTTCGGGAAAAACAAGAAAAAAACCATATGATTTGAATACTATCAATTTATTTTTTTATTTGATTAGATTGATCTATTAATGTGCATCAAAAGATTTATAACAATTTCTGGTCGAATTAAAACACAAATATGCGTCGCACTCCTGACATTTTGCATAAGTTAATGCTTTGCAGCCAGGTAATCTGCATTTAGAATGATTTTTGTCCACATTTGTCCTATGCTATGGCAGATGAGATGCTTGTTTTTTTCTTCGTGTGGAAGGCCTGTGACAGTGCGTCTTTTCTGGGACCGGGTGGATGAAGATGTTGAGGAAAGCCTTGGAATTACTCTTCAGAGTGGGTTTTTATTTTGAGACGCATAAATTAAAGTTTTTGCCAGCTCCATTTTAAAATCGAAGTAATGACAATTTAGCGTCCCGACGATACTCTATCCAAGGAGCAGAAACTGCGAAATGAAAAATAGCCCTTACGGTCCACTTTCCAGTTCTACTTCTCATCGAATATTTGCCAAGAACCTTATCTAGTAAGTCTACCCTTCCCACGTATGAGTTGTTAAATTTGATCAAGACCGGCCTTGTTACATCGATGTACCTTTTTTGGTCCTTCTTTCAACGTTTACAGGTATCCTCAGGGTTTACAGCAATTTGTGTTGATGCGCTAAAGTTGGTTTATTATCAAACCATTTTACTATGGCCACTCGTTCATCATCACGCACAATGCAACCAAAAGCACCACGTCCCTGTTTTCTGATAGCGCTATCTGATTTAAAATGATCTGTTTTGATTTTTACTGATCTGCCAATCTTTTCCACAGTTTTTTACTTTTTTGGGACCTTGTTTTTCATCGAAATTCCCATTCCGCTGCATTATCTTTGCCTGATGACATACAAAAGTGGTATGGAGGTAAAATAACGGTCCCTATAAATCGAAGTCCCAACAGGGAGGGGGTCCTGCAATTTCAGTACCATTCTTCTACCTACGTTTAAGTTTTCAGGTGTTGGGTACAAAGCTGATTCCACTGAAGACCCTTTCCCTTCATACAAATACAAATCTAGTGGTAAACCGTCGGGATTGGCTGCGATAAAATTTTTTATACATTCTGGATGTGGCTTTCCTTTCACCAACTGTTTTTTAATGCATCTTCCTGTGTAAGGTAAAATCTGTTCATCGATGGAGACATTTTTGTCTCAAACATTTTCCCGGCACGCTCTTTCAATTTTTGCAACGATTGAGCGTATTTTCCAGAAATAGGCACGATATCGTATGGATTCGAAAACATCATCATCGATGAGAACTTCTAAATGTGAACGAATTTCAGTATAATGATTTCTAACTATTGCAAATGGCACTAAATTACATCTAGTTTCTAAGGCCCAATACTGTTTTATTCTTGGTATCCCCAAAAGTGCAATGATCATGCTGCACCCAAAAAATCTTTAAATTTCTGCAGTAGTAGCGTTAAATGATTTTTTCCATTCGCGAGAAGGACATAACGTTTATACAAAATGCTACTTCTGCAAAAAAATCAGCATTCAAGTACCGCTCAAAATATTGCACGTGTTTTTTGACATCAGGCCTCAAGTGATCCTCTGAGAAGCTGACTTCAGCGGGAGTTTATCAAACGGAGACGGGTCTAAAATCACTTGAATGCTTCCAAATTACTGGCCTTCCGGGGCAACGGGGCCTTACGTGAAGTCGACATATCGAAAACAGCAAATCTATCAAAAAATAACGCCACCGCAACTAAACACTTTAAACGTCACTGGACGTCTATGATAAAGCTTTATCCAAGAATTTACGCAATAATTTAACAGATGGCGCTGTTACGAAGCATTTTTTGCAAGTATCATATATGATACCCCGGATCCCAGGAGAATAAGGGAGTCACATTTTCTTATTTGTCTTTACTTGTTTTTCGCAGTCAAACTGCTAACTAAGGTATTTTGTAATCATCTGCAAAAATAGCTCGTTATGAAAAATACGAATAAAATTAAAATTTCCTCGCAGCTTACAAAAACAAAAAGTCCATGGCAACGGTGGGATTCAAACATACGCCCCCGAAGAAACTGGGACCTTAAACCAGCGCTCGGTCACACTACCGTCGTGTGAACGAGCACCACATTAGCTCCAAAATGTTAAAATTAAAAATTTTCACTACATAATGTTCACCCACTTATCAAGACGCTTCCGCTTGCACGCTCGACTCAGGCGGGACGTGACAATGAGTCATGCTTTCTCATGAGTGCAGCCGGCGTTCATAGATTTATAAGACGTTATCACGTCAAAAAATCACATATTTAAATCGCCCCCATTTCAAACCAGCCGACAAATGATCACCAAAATTACAAAATCATCAAATCTAGTCACTATTTACCTAAATATAGAACATATCAAGTTAAAATTGTAACTTTTAGAAGCCTTTGAAGTTTTTTATTTTAACTAACCGCCATTTTGAACCCTTGAAACTTGCCCTCAAAATGTTTAAACATTTCCCCTACCCCTCGATGCAAAAAAAGCAAGTTTGAGTACTATTTTCAATAATTTTCAACAAGACCTTTCATTTGATACATATATCAGCTATTTTCGATAAAATTTTTTAAAGGATCACCCCCTATATTTAGGGGTCTACCTCAAAAGCTTTACAAACATTTTTGGACTCAAAATTTGAAGAGGAAAACACTTTATACTTAAACTTACTGCAGCGCACGGACGAACGGACAGAATGATTTTTGTAGGAATTTATAGAATTATTTTACAAAAGAGTTGTAAAATATTCTGCGCAAAGGGCAAATTTCTCTCGAGATATTTACCTAGTAATTGCTTCGTGACTTTACTAAAGGAGCTAAATATAGTCAAATGAAACGCTTTAAATTGGGCCTAAGTGAGCAGCAATAAGATATGCAATATTAACCAAGAATCAGAAATGCAGAGTTTTGCGCAATTATGCAAGATTACGTCAAGTACTGCGGAGTAATCCAGCATTACTGCGGTGTACTACAGAGTACTGCAGACTACTGCAGAGAACTGCCAAATACTGGTACCCGAGGGGCGACCCAATAAAACTGGAGCAGCCAAAAACACTTAAAAAAATCAAAAACCCAAACAAAGAAATTAAAAATAATAACAACGATGACGCAACCAGCGGTTGCAGCCATGATGTTAAAAGTACATCGAGAGCGGTACTAACGATGACAAAATGACGAAATTAACAGACAGTCTGGTCCAGACTGAGATTCCTGCGGCGTTAAGGTGCAGCAAAAGAAATATCTGAACGCCAGACTTTCCTATAAAGGAAGAGCGGGAAACTCTGCAGGACGCTTCAGGTGTTCAAGCGGTGAAAGAAAATATAAAGAACATCGAGAATTTGATGGTCACTGCTGCGATCGTTAAGGAAGCGACCGATGGAAGTGTCGTAAATCCCGACATAATAAGGAATCACCCTGAAGCCAACGAGGAGATTACGGCAAGAAAAGGAACGAGTGACCAGGCAAATAAAACGACGTTGTGTGATTGGATCGCCAACGTCGAAATTGTGGCGGAAGTACTATATTTGGAAACGGAACACGATAACGTCTCCCAAGGATGGTCGCAAAGTACAATTGTCACCCAGCGACACGAAGAAGAAAGGCTATTCCGAAAAGCGGGAGATGTTCTCAAAAGAATACAATCTGCATGCAACTCCCCAAAAATCAGAAAAGCAGTAAAGATTGGGCTCTTTGAACAAGAGGAGCTCCTAGCCGGCATAGGGCATTATCGGCGGAGCTGGTTAAAGGCCGAAGACGGGGACGAAATCTAAGGGCCGCATGCAAATAGCTCCACCATCAAAAATCAATAAAAGAATGGCGTCTTGCCCAATCGAAGGAGATCGGGATAAAAGAAGGAAGGAAGAGGCACTTGATGGGCGTGGAGCATCAGATCACGGGTTCCAGATACTGTTTACAAAAAGAGCGAAGAAAACCGCAAAGAAACCCCTTCAAAAAGTGCCAGAAAGTAAAGTTCGCACAGGCGCCCGACAAGAAAAAGGACCTGATGCAAAACAGGAGAGACAGAAGCCCCGACGAAGACCCCGGCAGAAGGCACTGCTCGTAAAACCCCAAGATGGCCGATCCTACGCGGAGTTGCTGCAGGACATCAGGGGAAAAGTAAGGCCCGAAGTTACCAACACTACCATTAAAGCAGTACGACCAACAAGGTCGGGCCACATACTGGTCCAATTTGGAGTAGGAGCCGACAATAAGGAAGCATTCTGCAATGCAGGAAAGAAAGTCCTCGGCAAAAGCGCAACTATAGCCTCAATCGAACCGATGGCAACGATCGAAATAGGAGACATTGACTGCGCCACGGATCTGGCCGAGGTAGAAGAGGTCATCAAAAGGGAGTTCCCTAGCGTGGGAAGGATCACAGCGAGACTGACACCAAAGAACGATAGGGGACAATGCATGACCATAGTTGACTTGATCGAAAAGGCCGCCGAACAAAAGCAAAGTACAAACAGGGTGGGTTGTCTGCAGGATACGGTGAAGGGCAGTGCCTCTTCAATGTTTCAAATGCCTTGGCTATGCTCACACCACACAAGCATGTAAAGGACCCGATAGGAGTTCTCTATGTTACAAGTGCGGTGAAATGGGACATAAAAGAAAAGAGTGTACGAAGGAGGCACACTGTATTCTTTGGAAGGACGCTTATCCAAGACCAGATCTTGGACACGTCTTGGGATCAGGAAAATGCGGGGTGTCCTAGGAAGCCCTAGCTAAGGCAAAATCAGAACTTCGATGACTCACATCCTGCAGCTAAACCTACACCGCAGTTCAACCGCCCAAAATCTGCTTGAACAGTTTGCGAGGGACATGAAAGCCGACTTCTTGCTGAGTGAGCAGCACCATGATAAAAGTTCTGTATTGTGGTATCCTGACGAGACTGGTACTGCCACCATCTGGGTTCGGAACAGTGATTTCCAAGCGGAGAGTTGTGGATCGGGGGATGGTTTCGTGTGGGTTCGGTGCTCAGGTACTACCTTCTTTAGTGTGTACCTAACGCCAAATGAATCGATATCATCTTTTGAAGCCAAGCTTAATGCTCTGGAACGCAAAGGGCAACGTGCTCGTGTGGGGAGACATCAATGCTAAAGCAATCGAATGGGGTATGCCTCAAACGGAAAACGAATTCTGGAAATGGCGGCCAGGATGGCACACGTCGTACTAAACTCCGGAAATACGCCGACTTTCCGCCGTATTGGCTGTGAGGGAACCATACCGGATGTGACATTCGCCTCGGAGTCCTTAGTACGGAGGATATACATTTGGAAAATATTCGAGGACTACTCAGCCAGTGATCGTCAGTGCATTCTGCTTGAGATGAGTGATGTTGTCTCCCGGCGTCCCTACTCTCGGCTTTCTACAACTGGATGCAACATCGAACAAATTGGCAGCTGAAGACGTGGTGAACTCAACTGTAAGCATCATTACGACTGCTTGCTGCGCTTCTATGCCCCGTCGAAAATCCCGGCACGGCAAGCCCTACCAGTACGTCAACTGAAATCGCTGAAAAGCGAAGGGAGTGTCACAAGCTTCGACGTGAGGCCAACGGGCGCGGAATCGTGACGAGGCATGAAACCAGGTGGCAGCATATAAATTAACAAAGAAATGCCTTCGCCAATTGATTAACAATAGCAAGGCTCGCTGCTGGCAAGATCTAGTGGACAATGTGAATAAGGATCCGTGGGGCCTTGGCTACAAGCTAGCGATGCGGAAGCTTGGTGCCCTACGGAAGTCTTGTATACACGGAAAAGATGGATGAGATAGTGCGGGGACTCTTCCCCGTCCATCCCGTCCGTGTTGACGCTGTCCATGGCGAAGCAGCAGTTGAGTGTTCACTCTTCACACAGCTGGAATGGAGGAGGCAGTCCTTTCATTGAAAGTGAGGAAGGCTCCAGGTCCAGATGGTGTTCCGGCTGAGGTGTTGCGGCTCGTCTATCATCATTGTCCTGACTTGCTGCTCAGCACATTCAACGCTTGCCTACGGGACGGAGTTTTCCCGGTACGATGAAAGATGGCGAGCTCGTGCTGATCAGCAAGGGGAAGGGAACTCCTGAATCGTGGTCTGCATACCGTCCGTTATGCATGCTGAACACAGCTGAGAAAGTGCTAGAGAAACTCATCAAGGGAAGATCTACTCACGCGATTCGTACTGCTGGGGACCTATCTCCTCGCCAGTACGGCTTTAGAACAGGACTTTCTCCCATTGATGCGATTGCAGAGGTGGCGAGCACGGCCCGGAAGGCTGAGGCATATAGTCGCACCACGCGACGGATCGTCCTGTTGGTGATACTCGGGGTCAGGAACGACTTCAACTCCGCTAGATGGGTGGATATTCTGGATACGCCGGAAAACCCTTTTTATGTTCCAGAATATCTAATGCGACTTTTGAAGGACTACCTGCAGAACCGAAGCCTGCTCTACGACACAACACACTGCCTACAAAAGATGGCGGTTACATTGGGTGTTGGTCCAGACCTGTGGAACGTGTCTTACGACGGGATACTGAGACTTGAGATGCCAGATGAGTCGCGCTTGATCTTGATGAGAGCTTTTATCCTTCACTTAATTTGCATGGGAAATTCTAGCGCCTTATATTTTTCAGTAAATATGAGGCGCTCATTGCTTCAACGGTCTAAGCTACAATTACGGTCCAAGCTGTTTGGGTCGTTTTGACATACGAATTTTTCGTTATTTTTTTAAAGTGTAAAATAAATTTATCAACATAACATAAACACGACTCCTACCACAACTTTGGCCATTTTGTCGTTTATAAATTTTCAAAATGCTGTTTTAGTGCTGAGCGCGTTATCCTATTTTGTTTACTCCGTCTTCATGAGGAGCAAAGATGTATTTATCTTAATTCTAGCAAAGAAAACAAAACAGGATGAACACTCAACTTGTTACCAATATACCTTTCTCCAAATTCTTATGGCCCAATTAGCCATTGAACCATGAATTGCCTAACCATCAACTTTAACAATCAAATAATTAAGCCGAACATCTTCATCAATCCAACCCAAACCACCTAAACTAAATCCATTCCGTTTAAGATAAAACCTTAACTTATCTTCCATTTAATAAAGCTATAAAGATACAAGCATCTATACATAAAAACAATGATTACTTCCATCTCAGTACTCATCTTACTTATGCTTCATTAAGCACTTAATTTCTTTCTTATCTATCTTCGCGTGGCAGGAATGAACGGATAACTCGTGCCAAGGAAGGATGTCACCCCGTATGACCCATTCTTTTCCTCCAAAACACTGCACGCGTCAAGAGAAAAAGTGCAGTAAATTCTTGGTTAAACAATAGGCATGGGAATGTGCCGTAAGGCTTGAATCAATATTTAACACAGATAAATGCATAGCTTAGCTAGCGAATGTGGATGATCAGATGCTTGGGCTGAGATGACAAATCCTTGTTGGATGGAAGCAACACGAAAAACGGGTCAAGAGCCTTCTCTCGTACGCCAGCAGCGATGGAGGCGACAATACGTTGATAAGTACCTTTTCGGAAAGATTATCAATGGGTTTCGAGTTTTATGGGTAAATCCCTTGGAGAATTGTTTGGATGAAAATTGAAAGGGTTACCACGTGAAAAAAATAGATTACCTCATAGGAACAGAGTTCGACTTTATTGAAGACTGGCTCATTCCTGCTTAGGGAAGTGTTGCAAAAGTTCATGTCCCTTTTTCTTCTTCAATTGTGCTTTGGAGGAAAATTTGAGATCAGTCGCAACTGTTCTTCCTTTCAACTTGAATGCCGTCTTCGATTCTAGTGACAACCCTCATTTGTGATTCGTATCAGAATAAATGGAATCACTGGCAAGTAAAACGTCTTCATTCAGCATCAAGTCATAAAAGAAAACTCATAGAGTCTGCTGATGACACAACAAATAGCCCTGATTCCATCTCACTAGGTCCCAGCAGCGACGATAGTATCTTAGGTCGATGACTTCTTCATCCACGATTTGTTTCACTGACTCCTATAAGAAGCTTTTCTACCGTCTTTTCTCATTGTTTCCTTCGGTCGGAGTTCATTGCTATTCCTTCACATCGCAAAAAAGGCTTTCTGACTTCCTTTTTCACTTGGTTAGCACCAACATCAACGCTTACTTAAAACTCGCAAGTTCATGTGACATATTGGGATGTTTCTCCGTTCGTACCATCAAGCGAACGTGTCGGTCGTTGTCATTTAAAAACACATGAAAAGTAGGAAAAGCGGAAAAACCAACATACATATGTATTTATATGCTAACACTTATTTGTCATAGATAATAGCATCACAAATGACTTGGCTGCTCTTTAAATAGGCCACCAAGTCAACAGATGAATACGGACAAGATTAGCCTTTTCATTGGGGATGCGAGTGCGATGGGGATGGTTGTTTGCTGGGTGGAAAAGGTTTACATTGGATTTTCAGAAGAGTAAACTTTTGGTGGCTGCTATGTCTGCTGCTATTGTTAATCCCTTCCGGGAATTTGGAAGAGTATTTGAAATGCTTAGAATGTTTATAAACGAACAAGGATTCAGTGCCAGATGTTGAATATGTTGTTCAGTTTATTGTAAGCACAATGAACATTTTTGGAGGAGATTGTTCCCTGCAATTTCAACTGGTTGATTGTAGCAACAGGAAGGTAAAGATAAATAGCAAATTTTCATAAATAAATTATTAAGTAAGACTTTAATTACGGTAAAGCGATTTAGGATGAAGTGGGTTCAAATTTGATTTTCTTAGAACAAAGAAACGTTTTCTTTATACAAAAGATCCCTATTAATTACTTTGATACTCTACTATGCATAGTTTATTCACAATTTACAAGACTCGAGAATTAAATTGATTAATTTTTTGGGTTGACATGTTCAAAAAAAAAGAAAATGATGAGAATTTAAATCAAACATATCTGTTATTCATAACTGATATTTCAAAATGACTTTTTCTTATGCAAATTGTGACTCTGGATTAAATAAACTGAACCATTTTTAACAAGAGGAAAATTCTATTTACCTACATATGCTCTTTTCAAGAGGTTTTGCAATGATTGTTTCGATGATGTAATTATTTTGATTGATTGTAAGGTGCTTGTTACTATTGTTTTGAATGATATCATTCATATCAACGTGGGCAATTGTCAAGAAATTCCTGCGATTGTCTGAATGTTCAACAATATTCTCTTAGCAAGCACAGCCTTCGGTGAATTGTTCAACTCACTATTGTATAAAGAGTCTAGTAAGCGCTGTGCTTAGTCACCGGTTTCATCCTGTGCCTGACAACTCATAGTTCCTGGAGCATTGCCATTGTTGCAAGCATTTCCGGTCCCTTGCTCCTCGGTTGTGCATTTGAAGAACCTTGCTATTTGATTTGCATTAAATAGCCAATGTAGGAGGAGTCCATCGAACTCTCGGCCTCTTCGCAAACGTGAAGCGTTCCATGGAGGCTTGTGCTACTGTTCTTCTGTTGTCTAGTCTGCAAACGAATGTATCTTCCTCGACAAATGCATCAATTTTAATAGTAAACTCTTAAGTGGCTAAATGTTCCAATACTGGAAATTATTGTATCCTGGCAATTTATCTCCAGCCTAGTTGCTGAAGAGAAGCCTGTTTGAAGTTGTGGCTTTTTCAAGCGTCGAGCGTACTGTAATGATTTTTTTATAAATAAATAAATTTTCTTTTTCTTCGCTACAATAACTTTATTTGTGTTATTCAGA
Source organism: Odontomyia ornata (assembly GCA_963969285.1). Classification (NCBI taxonomy): domain Eukaryota; kingdom Metazoa; phylum Arthropoda; class Insecta; order Diptera; family Stratiomyidae; genus Odontomyia; species Odontomyia ornata. The sequence goes on along the minus strand of OZ017740.1, from coordinate 286,938,480 downwards.
CAACGGCGTTTCGACAGCAAACTACTCTCTTCTTCAGTGCGACTAATCTTAACTTCACATTTCCTTTGCTTATATAGCTAAGAAGTTAAAAATTGATCCATATTATCTAATTACATTTAAAAAAAATAAGATACAAGATATTTGCAAAAAGTAATTAATTATGCATTTTGAACATTTCCCTGCTTAATTAATCGACCGCAGCCGCTGCTTCGTTGGCTACCTGCCCGTCGTCATAATGTTGATCACTAATTAGTTTCAATAGGCTGCTGCATGTGTTTCCCATGTCCGTATTTAACCGCTTTTCCTCTGGAGTTTTCGATATCCAATAGCTCACCGTAGCGTCCAGTTTTTTCCAATCGGTGATTTCTTCCAACGGGGTTGCATTTTCCCATGCAATACTGTGTCCTGATTCGACCCTGTGCTTCGCTACCGTAGATCTTATTGTCCTTCCAAAATTTCTGGCAAGTACTTCTTCTTGGAGCTGCTCCGCTACCCTGGTTTTTATCGATCTTCTTGGCTGACTTACTTCGCTTTTTTCAGTATTCGCTGTAGTTTTTTTGTTACTGTTGAGCCTCGTTCCAGATCTATTTTGTGTAAATGTTGAAAGAGCCCGTTTTTGATGCTGTTCATCCAGTTTCCGGATTCGATTTGGTAATTAGTTGTTTTTTGTACCCATTCATAGTCGCAGTTTCAAGTATGTACTTGATTTCGTCGTTCTTCCACTCGGTTGTCATTGGTACTGTGAGCATCCTCCAGATCATGCTATTATAGGCTGCCATTTTTTTGTCCAAAGGAATGGTTTGAATTGTTCGGTATCGTTCTTCGTGAGTTTTCTTCCTATGAATGTCGAACTCAACGCCGGTCGTGCTCCTTATTATCACTATATACAAAAAAGGTAGTTTACCGTTTTCTTCCCTTTCCATAGTGAATTTTATATATGCGTGGATTTTACTGATTGTTTCTAAAAGCTTGTCAGTCTCTTTGGCCTTAGTAATAGCAAAAACATCGTCTACATATTGCTTCCAAATGGTTGATAGGAGGCCCTTTTCCTCCATATTGGTTTCGACGTATCCCATGAAAATATCGCTGAATAGAGGGGAGAGTGGGTTGCCCATCGCCACTCCCGAAGTTGTTTTATAGTAAGCTCCTCTAAGTGTAAATAGTTTTCAGTCATGCAAACACTGGCCAGTTTTTTGATTGTTTTGACTTTTCTTTTCCATTCCGGGGATGAGTTTTATTTTGCTAATCATTTTTCAAACTGGTGTAGAGCTTGTGTTACTGGTATGCTTGGGAATAATGATTTCACGTCGAAAAATACCACCGTTTCATCATCCTCAAACTTATCTATTCGTTTTAGTTTTTCAATAATTTCATCCGGATTTTTGATGCCATGTTTGCTGGTATTTTGTGGTAGTTTGGTGCATTTTTCGACTATCCATTTGGCTGTACGTCTTGTAGAGGCATTCGTTGCTATGATTATCTCTCGCATCTCATTTCCCTCCTTATGGATTGGGTAAGCATTTTATGTGAGGGAAAACTGGATTTGATACTTTTAGGTTGATATACTCACCAATTGTTTGTTTCTCATCTCGTAGTGATTTATCTATCCTTTTGAAAGACTCTGGTAGGGGATCAGTTCGTTATTTGAGAAAATTTCCAGTATTTAGCTTCTCCTCCACTGCGTGATCGTATTGTTGTTTGTCCATTATAACCACCGAGCTACCCTTATCAGCTTGCAAATAGTAAGCCGGCTTTTGTTTCAAATCTCTGATCATTTTGATTTCATTGCGGCCACCTTTCTTGTTGTTAACAGATTTTAAAACGTTCGTTGCTTCCCTACGAGCTGTCTGTTTAGTTTATATATCGTTCAAGCGGATGCCTGCTTCGACATCTATGACTATGTCCTTTACCGGTACTGTGTTGGATCTGATAGCAAACTTTAACCCTAGGCTTAGATGCTGCAGCTGCTCTTCAGTGAATTGAACAGAAGACTTGTTGATAACAATATTTGGTATCTGTTGAACAAAAACTCGCCTAACATTTTCGTCTTCACCCCTGGCAAGGTTCGCCGGTTTTTTGGTTAGAATTTGCCATTTTCGATCCTTTTCACACTCGTACGCTCTTGCAATGCAATCTATCAGGTCCACTATATCACCTTTTTTGCCCATTCTCGCGAGTTTTAAACGAAGTGCGTATGTCTTTAACGTTGCGTCGTTCATTCATTTGTACAGCTTCTTGATGCGTTGATTTATCAGATTTCTTTCCATTTTTCTTTTTTCGATCTCTATCCTCAATAGATTTGATTGATTGATTTTTTTTATGTTTGTTGTCCTTTAAGGACACCAGCAATGAAATGCTGTTTCTGCGAGGTATAGGCCTAGGCTCACTGAGATGGCCTTGCCTGGCAACACGTACATGTGCTGGCATCTAGCTTCTGCGGTTTGTTGGAGCGGGTTCTTTCCGGCAACATAATGGCCTGCTCTAAAGTATTTCTAGCGCAAAATTAAATAGATCTACCGATAAACGGACCAAAAGGAAAAGCCGAGGCCGTTTTTGAAGAGTGGCTTCAATCAGCTTAGCTAGAATTTCGATCTGTTGATGGAGTAAAATGCTGTGAGATTGTTTTTCCTCAATCCTGACACTTGTTCTTCGGAGATCTCAACCGGAAGACGACACAAGTTGATTAAAGTAATTTCCTAAAATTTATTGCCAGTGTACTTCACTGTCACTGTCTGGACCTTTCCATATGACCCGGGCTGTACATCGTAGTTTCGCGCAAGGGGCCATTTTTTGGAAGTATGACTCGTTCATTAATAAGAACAATCTCCTCGACTTTTGCTCGGATTTGCTCCATTTCGCACGCCGTTGGAGAGTGTGCCAATATTCGGTTGTTCATCTATTCAAGAATACCTGATGCAATGTGGTGAGCATTTACCATCGTTCATGTAGAGTTCTGTTCACTCTATCAGTTTCTGGGAGGGCTAGTAGTAGCTGTCCAATTAAAAGATGACCGGGTGCCAGAGCTTCCATGTCATTTGGATCGCTAGATATGGGTGCGAGTGGTCTAGAGTTGAGACCAGCTTCGATTTGACACAGTATGATTGAGAATTTATCAAAAGCTGGAACTATTTTGCTATCACCGAAAAAACGTTTTACATGCCCTATGACTGACTTTACTCCAGCTTCCCATAGACCTTCGAAATGGGGTGTAGCAACAGTTATGTATTTTCAAGAAATACCATCTTTTGCTGGTATTCTTTTTAACTCGTTCGTTGATCTTTCAATGGGTTCTTGGAGATCCCTGTCCATCTTGTTATTTGCTGCAACGAAATCAGTTCCACTATTACTAAATGTTGCTTTACAAAGTTCCCTTCGCCTAATGTTTGAAAGCTCCTTGAAAAGGCTTCTGTTATGGTATCATTTACGAGGTTTCATGAACATGCTTATAAATAACGCAATATATCCTTTAAGGACTGTAGAATCACGTCTTTTTGATCAGCTTTTGGCCTGCATAAGCAACCCCACAGTGTGTAAATGCGCTTGGTGGTGTGATGCGCACGGCGGGTAGGTCGCGCATTATTTCCTCATTGGGTCTGCTTGCATATTTGCAACACGTTATACATTGGTGGATCTCGCATCGGATAACCATCTGGTCATTCACTATCCAATATCTTATTCGCAGATAGTTTCTGACTGATTGTTGTGCACCATGGTTGGTTTTTATAAGGGCATCTCTAACGATCTCTAAGTTATGTGATGACGTCGTAATAACAGGAAAGGACACCTGTTGTCTACTGAAGTGGTTGCGTTTCGGAGTCTTCCTCCAAATCGAAGAACTCCAAGTTCATCTATAAACGGATTGACAGGTCGTATAACATAGTAGAATTGGCTTCTTTGTTTGCTCTTAAATTAGCTATACGAGTATACTGAGAGAACTCCTCATCATATAGCATATGATATTATTCTTGAATTTGCATTGCCAAGTTTGATGCATCTCAAAAATCCTGCAATTTTCCCAGAATAGCTACAGTCATGGACTAATCTGAGGCAGGTGCTAGAGATTCTTATTAGCTTCTGTAAATCAGAGTTACGTCCAAGAATTCTTATTTCTAGTTCTGTTGAGCTGATGGATACTGTCCTAAAAGGCTCATCATTTGTAATTTTTAGAAGCCATGTCGGGCCATTCCACTGCAGGTTATGTTTCTGAAGGTCTTTATGACTTATCCTCTTGGAAGCACAGTTTGCTGGATTTTCTTCAGATTTCACTTGGCTTCATTTTCCACCGTCTCATTTATGTACTTTGAAGACTCTGTTAGCAATGTAAGTATCTGAAGAACATAGTTTTTTCTTTAGTCATCCCAAAGTCATAATTGAACCGCTCCGGGCAAAAATTGGTGCATTAATCAAGCTCATAGTGCTTTTCAGTAGGCATGTAATTTAGTATGCTTTCCATTTTGTTCTCTTGATGTTGACAGCACAAAATGTTAATTAAAATGCCATACGAGTAAATGTTCACAAATGAGTTCACAAATACTAGTGACAAAAACCAAATAAGCTTTGGTTTACATAGGTCGAAATGTTGGTGAGACCGAAAATTTGGTACACGTACAGACCCGTATATGTGCAACCTCAGCTCAAACTTGGTTGGCATACTATATTCACCCATACCATGTTTAAGTCTACAGGGACTTTAAAACCAATATCAAGTGATGACTTGTCATTAGGAGTCATATAAGTGTCTTACATATAATTTGAACCTGAAGAGCTTTAAATCCCCAGTTGCTAATCCGGAAATTATGGAAATTGTTGCAGTATTTACATCCAATAAGTAGTCCTTGTAATTTTGTTTTTTTAACCCAGGTATGTAGTGCAGCTTTTTCAGAGTGCAAAAAATTGAGTATCAGGTGAATCTAGTATGTTTCAAAAAATCCACGATAATTCAAGTTTTGGCCAAAGAATTTTGGACAAAAATAAACTGAAATGTCTATCGCTGGGTAAGCTGGGTCGCCATAGCTCTGCAACATTCTCCCACATATTCAAGAAATCAAAAATTGATACGCTAGTTCCAGCCCGTTGGAAACCATTACAAGTTGAGCAAGCAGGACAGACCTGCTGCCAGAAGGCCTTTGTAACCATCCTAGGGTTCGAAGCAAGTTTTCTAATAGCGTGAATTGATGATTTGAATTATTCATCCAATACTTGGATATGAAATCGTTCAAATTTATGCAAAACATGCAGAGTGTCTTTCATAAGCACATTGCAGCTACTATTTTGAACCAACTTAAATAATTTTTCTGAATGCTCGGCTGATTTAACATATTAAAACTAAACACTATTCCTTAAATTTTCATTAAAATCGGAAGAAAATAATAGTGCCTGGGTTAATTAGAAATATGTTTCAACCATCAACACGTGCTACTGTTGTTGTAATTGCATACAATTTAGATCCCTTGATACATGAAACGGCTTTTTTTGTTTCAGATTCTAAAAGTTGATATCAAGACCTTTTATTTTATATCCGGCTACCATAGATAAAAAAAAACGTTTAAGGGCTTCGTTACAAAAATTTAAAATTTATAATTTTTCAAGGTAGGTCCCCCCTCCCTTCAAAAATTTTTAAATTTTTGGTAAAACCTGAACTTTTGAGAGACTATCACTTCTGACCTTTTCGCAAAGTTTGAGCTTGCTAGCTTCTATAGTTTCTAAGGAAACTTGCTGTGACGCACGGGCAGACAGACAGGTCGTGAAACTAGTAGGTCTTATAAAAATAATTTTCTACCCGAATGGCCACCAAAAGATCAGGCGCATCTTCAACGATAGTGTCAACAGCTTTCAAGCTAAATTGAATTTGAACCACAAAATACGTGGACAAATAAAGTAAGCTTCGAATCGATTCACTTATTTTGCTATCATTTAAATCAAGTTTTTGTATGGGGTCACATACTCTCGCATACCCCAAGGTCACCAAGCTAGCTTAGTGAATTTTGCCGTACCTCTTCTTCTTCATGTAATACAGCTATTGACAAGATATATATTTTTTGACAATCAATTGTAATGATCATAGAGGTGTGTTTAAATTGAAATAAAATAAACTTCGCTTTTGAAATACTGGTTTCACGGAATATGAATTTAACTTTAGTAAAAATCACTTGACATCTTTCGTTCGCGTATCAACTTTACCACGACTTCATCGAAACTTTCTTTGCGCGGTGCATTGTCGCACGTACTGAAAGTCAATTAATATCTACTTCATTCATCATTTGGCTATAAAGTAAATCTTATACAACTTAACAATAGCAGTAGCTGACGAGTTTTTCGTAACCTACCTTGCAAATCAAACAATTTTTTCCCAAAAGAGAATTAATGCCCACTAAATACCCGCCTGAGGAACCTTATGTTTACCGGTAGAATTAGTGGGATTTCTAACCCAACTAATTTTTATGTTACAACTCAACATAGAAACAAAAATTCAAACAATTGCGTTTCTTATCAACTAGAATAAAAGTATGATAATTATTGATATCAAAATCCATATAACTCATTTTCTTATTCTAAAAAAACTCCTTTACAAATTTAATGTTTGAATTGAATCAATTTTCTGTCATCATTTTTTATTAACAAAATTTTCTTTTTTTGTTACAGGTAAGTTGCAATCATTGGACTATATGATAGCTAGAAGAAAAAATCATGTAAGAGGAAATCAACGTGAGTGAATGGTTCATTGTTATTGTATAGTGTTTTCCTGTATTATTGTTCAAATCAGTAAAGCTGATAGTATTTGCACCTTGTCAAATTTTGGGAAACTTATGACTCACCATCAGTGGTAGTGTGTTTGCCTCATGTTCTGCAAAGTGCAGGTTCGAATCCCGGAGAAACTTTGGATATATTGTGTGTACAACTTAATAACCGGAATTTGACGCTAGATGTCCGTACTAACAAATATCGTGAAAGTCCGAACTTTATATATATGTCATTTTTAAGGTACATTTGACAGCTATCAAACTCAGTCAACAAAACAATTTTATCTTGTGTGCATCATTTTTATTTTTCACGATGGATAACTTCGAAATACAGCATTTGCGAGAGGTTCTGTTGGGTCATTTTTTTGCAAAGAAAACTGCTGCGGAAAGTCATTGTTTGCTTGTAGAAGTTTATGGCGACAATGTTTTGAATGGTTTCAACGCTTCAAAAGTGGCGATTTTGACATCAAAGGCAAAGAACGCCCAGGACAGCCAAAACGTTTGAAGACGAAGAATTGGAGACGCTACTCGATGAGGATTCATGTCAAACGCAAGACGAACTTGCCAAATCGTTGGGAGTGACTCAGCAAGCCATTTCGAAATGTTTGAAAGCCGCCAGATACATTCAGAAGCAAGGTAATTGGGTCCCCTATGAGTTGAAGCCGAGAGACGTTGAACGGCGCTTCTGTATGTCTGAAATGCGGCTTGAGCGCCATAAAAAGAAATCATTTTTGCATCGAATCGTGACTGGGGATGAAAAATGGATCCATTATGACAATCCCAAGTGCAAAAACTCATACGTGGAGCCCGGCCAACCAGCCAAATCAACGGCGAAGCCAAATATCAATGGCACCAAGGTTATGCTGTGTATTTGGTGCGACAGAAGGTGCCGTTATATTATGACTTGTTGAAATCTGGCCAGACAATCACAGGTGACCTGTACCAAACACAATTAAAACGTTTGAAGCGTGCCATCATAGAAAAACGCCCGGAATATGTGACCAGACATAAGGTTATAATTTTTCATCATGACAACGCTCGGCCGCATGTTGCAAGACCCGTGAAAAAGTATTTGGAAAAAAGTGGATGGAAAGTTTTGGCCCACCCACCTTATAGCCCGGACCTTGCTCCGGAATACGCTTCACTTCAGAGCAAGGCATCTGAAATAGGACAGATTCGTTTTTGGCCGCCAAGCCGTCGCAATTTTTTTAGGATGGAATTCATAAATTGCCTGAAAGATGGGGAAATGTTGTATCTTCGGATGGACAATACTTTTAATGAAATATATTGTAAGATTTTCCCACAATAAAGAATCAAATTTCGCTAAAAAATTGCGGTTATAAAGTTGTACTCGTAGTTGTGTGAGCGAGCTTTTTGAACATGGTAAAAGTGCTCAGGAGCATTGTAGCGGTTACGTTGAATTTTAGCCGCAGCATTCAAACACATTAGCTGACTTCCTTCGTGTTGGTATTGATTTGTTTGAATAGTATTTTTTCTCGTTGCATTTTAATATTAAGTGTTTTCGTTCCCTTTCGTTAGTTTTCCACATAATTAAAGGCCCGAAGAAAGCTTCTTCTTCTTCTTAGCACTACAGCCCCTTTCGGGCTTTTGCTTCCTGCAAACAGAGCCTCCAACTGTCTCGGTCCGTTGACCGCGTCTTCCAATTCCGTAATCCGAGCAGTCTTCGTCCCCACTGGCCGCCGGCCTTCAGTTCTCCCAACGAATACCTTCTTGGGTATCCGTTGTTCGTCCATACGATTCATGTGTCCAGCCCATTGCAGCTTCCGCAGTCTTACAATCCTTGAGACCTCCGGTTCGTCAAAAATTTCATACAGCTCATAGTTGTATCGAATTCACCATTGGTCCCCGTCTAGCTTCGCTCCGACTATTCGCCTCAGGACCCGTCGCTCAAAGGCGTTCAATATATTTGCGGATGCTTGGGTTAGGGTCCATATTTCACACCCATAGAATAACACAAATCTTATCACAGATTTGTATACTTCGAGCTTTATTTTCCTGTGTATGCAGCTGGTTTTCAAGATCGTCGAAACTGAATAAAATATTTTATTTGCGAGCTGTATTCTTTGGCGTATTTCGTCTCTTTCATTGCCCAGTTTCGTTATTTTGGCGCCTTAATACACAAATTTACTCACATTTTCGATACTATATTCGCCAAGTGTGATGTTTTGTGTACTTGAGGTATTTTTCCTCGACTGCGTCATAAGCTTTGTTATTTTTTCATTGATTTGTAGCCCTACTAGTCTTGCTTCGCGGTCGAGTTTCTGGAAGAATTATTTGGCAGTTTTTAACGACCGTGACAAAATGTTTATGTTATCCGCATAGGCTACTACTTGGCTCGACTTAAATAGTAATGTACCTCGCGTATCGACAGGTAGCTTCCGCATGACGTACTCCCGAGCCAAATTGAATAGCAATGGGGCCAGCCCATCTCCCTGCTTTAGTCCGATATTTGTGTCAAAGGCATCAGTGAGTTGGTTATTGATGCGGACTTGGGAGGACGTCGACGTCATTGTCATTTTGGTAAGACGGACTAATTTGGCTAGGATGCCAAAGCAAAGCATTGTTTGGTACAGTACGTTATGATCAATACTGTCGTATGCTTGCCTAAAGTCAACGAAAATTTGGTGAACGTCTATGTTGAACTCTCAGCACTTTTCAAGTACCCTGCTTGACTGTAAACAATTGGTCTATAGTCGATCTGCCTGCTGTTAAACCACCTTGATACTCCCCAATAATACTGTTGGTGTATGATCCGACTTTATTTTCTAAGATTTTAGAAAATATTTTGTACGCCGTACAAAGTAGTGATATGCCTCTATAATTTTCGCACTGTAACTTATCACCTTTTTTGTGGATAGGGAATATAATTGATTGGCTCCATTCTTTCGGCATATGTTCTTGTTGCCAAATCTACTGGATGGCTTTGTGAATAGCTTGATGAACACTACTGCCACCATATTTGGTGAGCTCCACTGGAATCTCATCGATGCCCGGCGCTTTATTATTCTTTTGGGCTTTGATGGCGGAACAAACTTCATCAAGAGTTAGTGGGGCCAATGGACGCTCTCCGCAGACATCTATAGGCTCCGAAGCTCTGAAGCTGTGTGGAGGATTAAGGGTCTTGAAATATGATGCCCATCTTTCCTTAATCTTGATAACATCAGCGATGATATTGCCGATCTCATCACGACAGAGCGTGGTTTTGGGCTGATAACCACGTTTCAGGCTTTTCACTACTTTGTGTGCTTGTCTTGTGTTATTGCTCGCTAAACTTATATCTATACTTCTCAATTGGTCGTCATAATATTTTCTTTTCTTAATCCTAATTATCTTATTCGCTACTCTTCTGAGATTTTCATAGTGTTCTCTTTTCGTCCTGGTTTTCCGATCTACGTAAACTTTGTACTCCTGATTCTTTTTATCTAACGCATTCTGGCACTCATCATCAAACCAATCATTCCTCGTGCGCCGGGCTTGATGTCGGGTTGTGTGTTCTGCTACGGTCCTAATAGCCGCTTTCACTTCCATCCAGAGCTCGTTGCTCGTCTTTAATAATGCGTCTGATAAGATGGGAGCCAGCTGATTGTCGAGGGTCTCCGTAAAATGTTTGGCCACCGACGCTGTTTGGAGACTTTCGATGTCAAATTTTTGTAGCGGGCTGGTCTTCGCTGAATATGCCTTTGACATATGACTTTGATAGGTTAATTTGATCAAGTAATGATCCGAGATACAATTGGCTCCACGGTATGTACGGACGTCAAGTATGCTCGAGGTCCAACGTTGTTGGATCAGAACATGATCGATCTGGCTTTGTGTGTTGTCATCCGGTGATACCCAGGTCATTTTATGAATGCGTCGATGTGGGAAGCAAGTCGAACCACTATGACTAGATGTCAACCAGGCGCTGGCCGTTGTCATTTGTTTCATCGTGGAGGCTATATCCTCCAGTCGTTCCCCGATGAGATAGTTCATTACCAACCTTATCGTTGAAATCATCCAGAATTATTTTGTGTCGTTTGTGGGCAGTGAGTCGACCAGTCTTTCCACATGATTGTAAAACGTTTCCTTCGTTTCTTCGTCCTTTTCTTTGGTCGGGGCGTGAAAATTGATCAGCCAGATTTGCAAGAATTTCGCTTTTATACGGATCGCACACAACCATTCATTGACTGCCTTAAAATCAATAACGTGGGATTTGAACTCCCTAAACACAATGAAGGCCACTCCAAATTCTCGTTTTCCAATAGGGTTTCCACTTTTGAATATTGTGTGCGATCTCATGTCTTGAATGTCGTTTCCAGTCCAATTCATTTCCTGGACTTCCAGTATTTTTAATTGATATTGACTGGCCTGTTGTAAAAGGTACTTAACAGTGCCAGGGTAATTGAGTGATCTGACATTCCAGGATCCAATGCCATAGTCCTTTTTTCGTTTGCGAGGTCGTTGCCGTGAGTCCAATCCATTCCGAGGCCTATCTGCAGGTTTCGAAACAATTAAAGCTTTTCCAGGGGCGGGGAGTTAGCCCGTCGCCCAACCTCCAAGTCCATATTGCGCATGTTCAACTGTGTTCAGCTACTACCGCCGCAATATCAGCCGCATTGTCTATTGAGCGTGACTCATCTGGCAGCTCCAGCCTCAAGAGCCCATCAAGCGAGATACTGCCCAAATCAGGACCAAGGATAGAGCTCAGAGTGACACCCGATGTAATTTCCATCCTCCGTCGCACTTCCTTCATGAATGCTTGAGCTAGGAGTCCCAACTTCCCAAGTCAAAGTAATCGGAGATTGGACTCAAAGCTTCCTAATGAGCTCAAGCTTAAAATAGGGGGAGCGGCTTGTTCCTATGTTGTTCGATATTGCTCTGGAAGACGTGGTCAGAAAACGCCAGCAGATACCACGGGCTAGCTGCTCTACAAATCCATGCAACTAATAGCGTATGTCTAGAGCAATACCAGTGTCGAAGGAAGCGTTCATACGGTTGGAGTCAGAAGCGAAAAAAAGTAAGAAAAAACATGCCAGTTTGACAAAACCTGAGTTTATCAAACTAGAAACTGGGCAGATTTCCATACATAGGAGTCCATGGTAGAAAAGGCACAGAAAAGAACGAAATATGGAAAAGGATAATTGCAGAAAACTAAACCTACCCCTCAGTACTTCTTACGCTAAGATCCAGATATATTCATTGGGAAGATATGTTTCGCAAAATAACTGTAACTAATTAGACCTGTCCCGATGTATGTATGTGAAACATGGACTCTGACAAATGTTTCCAAAAAAGCCCTGGGTGTTTTTGAATGCCAAGTGCCCAGAAGGATATGTGGCCCAGTAAAGCATGGTGTAGAGTGGAGGCTTGACAAGTGATATAATTTTTTTGACATTCCACCAGTGTCCACATGAGCAAGGCTACGCAAGCCTCAATTGGTAGGATATGTGAAGAGAATGGAAGAGCGTAGGCTTTCCAGATGAACGTAGAGTAGAAAGCAAGGGGAAAGTCCAGTCGGAAAACCGAAGAAACGATGGCAAGGTTCAATCAATGCAGACAGCAGATTATTGGGATTTACAATTGGCAAACCAAATGGCAGAATCGCGACGATTAGAGGCGATGGCTCGAATCGTAGCTGTGCCAAAGATTAAGTTGATGATGCTGTGAGGTTCAAAGTGCTAATATTAATTGAGATAGAACTTTTTAGTAGAAAAATTTTAAGGGCCCGTAATGTGGTAAAAAATTACGTTTAGATTCAATAATGACTTAAGTAGACAACAATTACTATCAAATATTGATTCCTGCATTTGTTCGAAACAAACAACAAATATTTGGAAATTAATGTAAAGGACATTTATTCCGAAATTTATTGAAACATTATCTGAACTTGTGAAAACTGAAGAGAAAAGAATCTTAAAAATTTTTGTTATCAAAAGCTTATTAAAGATAATTTCCCAGCGCCTCCTCCCTTCGCGTTTTTGAGTGCAGCAATAAAATGGTAAATAATTAGTTCTTTAAAATCTTAGTTTTCATTAAATAGCAAAACTTCATTAAATCAGACATAAAAAAACTGTTTATTGATTTCACAGCCACACAAAAAAAGTCGGGTATACTTTTGATGCCATGTGTCATATCCGTAGTCTGTTGGCCTGCTAAGCATGAATCCGGGTCCAGAATTGAGCCGTCCTTATTTTTTTTCTAACTTCAAAAAATGGGTTAAAAATAGAGAAAATCGTGGAAAATACACGTAAAAATCGGGAAAAATTTATTTTTGACATTTAAACCTATATTGATATGAATTAAGACATGTTGAGCACGAATCCGTAACCAGAATTGAGCCATCATGTCCTGATTTTTTCTAACCTCAAAAAACGGGTTAAAAATGGAAAATCACGGAAAATACACTCGTAAAATTCGGAAAAAAATTATTTTTAACCTTTAAACCCATATTCATGTGAATTGAGACCTGCTAAGTACAAATCCATAACCAGAATTGAGTCATCATGTCCTGATTTTTTTCTAACCCCAAAAAATGGGTTAAAAACAGTAAACATCGAGGAAAATGCACTCGTAAAAGTTCGAAAAGCTATTTTTTTCACATCTGAACCTATATTTATACTAACGAGTATTGGCAGATCAAAGATACAAACGCAGTTTCTGAAATACAAGTAACTTACATTAAATTTCATATACTGTGCAATAAATTAAAATCAAATACGGCGCACGCGATTTTTGCGTGATAGTTGGTTTTATTATGCCTTTCCAAGTCGCATTGTTGTAATTCAATATTTTAATACCTAAAACCCAGTTGAATAAAACCAATTACCGTTGTTCAGAAAGATGGAACTAGCTGAAGGTTATATCGCTTTCTACCTGCATCCAGGGAACCTCCACGTGGTAACGGTGGGCAACGGAGTTGCTCCACTATCCGGCTAAGTTCCTGGATAACGGCTTTCATGCCGTCATGGCAGGTAGAAGGAAGAGAATTACGATGCAGGGACTCGGAAACCCAGTATCGGCGATTGGTCATTGTATGAAAACGGGCCCGCAATCGTCGTCATCCAGCGACCGTAGCCCCTCATGTGTGGGTAACTCGGCTCATTTTGAGTATAATGCTACAAGAAAAAGTCGCACGCTTAAAGGGCAGTTCATCACTTTGATAAAAAATGTGATATGTTTTGTTATATTTATTGTAAATATGTATTGATCAAAACGCGAATAGCTATAATCTAAGATTAAGAATCTTTATAAAGACATCTTCGGTCTAGAATTACTGCACGAGAATACAGATTGAGTTCCCCACATCATTTGCAATTCTTGCAAAATAATGTTGTATAACTCACATAAGAAGGCCGTGAAATATACCAGATCTGCGATATGGAATAGACCTTCCTGTGAAAGTGAATGTTTCTTCTGTATTGTTACATATACAAAGAATTCTGCGAGCTACTGTCGAAATTGTTTCCACAACCATTAAGAACATCAACAAAATGATTTTACTCGAAACCACGAGAACACACCAAGCATGATAAACATTTGAAAGTGAGTCACTGCTCCATTCATTAAGCTGCTCGAATATACCAGATATCTCTCGGCAGAACATTCGCCAATGTGCGAGAGGTGCATTGAACGGCTGGAGACCCTTTATAAGGGTGAGCTGAATGAATGGGGGGGGATCATTCATTAGAACCGCGATAGTAAAAACTACGATAGTGTGAAGCGAATAGAAAAGCGATATTGATCGAGTAATAGAAAAGTGATTTTCGTTGATTGTGAAGTGATTTTAGAAGACAATTGCGATAGAAATTTATGGACAAGTAGAAGTTAGACTTTTAATAGTGAAAATTAATATTGTGAAATAGTTAAATAAGTGATTGTGCATTTTTAAGTAATTAAATAAACTCTTTTAATTCAATTTAAAAGACATTGCGTTTTCACTTTCCCGGAACATTAAAATGATTGGCCACGAACCATAACACGCGACAGTATGAATGTTGTAGATGACAAATTTGGTAACAACCGAAAGAATAAAAGTAGCATTACTTATACAGATGTTTTCACAGTAACAAGACCAATTGAAGCTATTTCATCTACTGAACTAAGTAATGCTGTGGTTGCTGATGTTATGGAAGTAGATGATTCTACCTTATCAGATAATGACGAGTACGAATCGACTGACGACTCAAACGATCGTGATAATGGTGTAGATAGTAGTGAATATATATATATATATATATATATATATATATATATATATATATATATATATATATATATATATATATATATATATATACCATACGATCGTAAACCGCAACCAGTATCCATATCACAGTCAGAACTCAACGATCTAGTTAGAGATTTAGACTTAGTCAAAGATGGTGCAGTGCATCTTGCTTCATTTTTGAAGAAAAGAAATCTGCTCAAGCCAGAAACTAGAGTTTAATTTGACAGAAATAGGGACCAAAAATATCGCAAATATTTCAAGGTTGATGGTGATTTGTCACTAGCATATTCTACTAATATTAAAGGCTTAACAATTGAATTACAGGGAAACCTTCATTATTCTGTTGATTAGAGATTGTTAATAGATTCTTCTAAGCGTAGCATCAAGGCAGTTTTGTTGGACAACACTAACGCATATGCTCCTGTTCCAATTGCACATTCCTCAGTTATAAAAGATATTATGATAAAATGAAGGAGCTTTTAGAAAAAATAAAATATGCCGATCACAACTGGAAAATCTGCGGAGATCTCAAAATCTTAAAAAATTTGCATGGCCAACAGTCTGGCTTTACGAGTTATCCCTGCTATTTATGCCTTTGGAACAGTAGATATAGAGAAAATCACTATAAAAAAAATTTGCCCAGCACGAGAGTCATTTATTCCTGGTGAAAACCAAGGCAGGGGTCTTTGACGGCCCACAAATAAGGAAATTGTTTCAGGACACAATATTCGTTACAAAAATTGACGAGATTGAAAAATCCGCTTGGCTAAGTTTTAAAGAAGTCGCAACAAACTTTCAATGAAATAATAAAAGTCCTAGTTAACAAAACGGTTAAGAACTTTCCAAAAATAGGATGCCTAATGAGTTTAAAATTACACTCCCATATCGATGATTTCCCCGACAATCTCGATGACTACAGCGAAGAACAAAGAGAGCGCTTTAACCAAGAAATTAAAGTAATCGAAAACCGATATCCATATTAATATAGGTTAAAAGGAGGAAAGAAATGTTCTTCTATGTATTTTCGTCGATTTTCACAGTTTTTAACTCATTTTTGAGGTCAGAAAAAAATAAGGACGTGATGGCTCAATTCTGGACCCGGATTCGTGCTCAGCAGGCCACAAGGCTTCGGATATGACATATGTCATCAAAAGCATAACCCAATTTTTTTTTGTGTGGTTGTGTTTTCAATGACAATCTTCTTTTTTTTCACTAATGGAAATAGTAAATTCCCACGCTAAATTGTTTTTATTAAAATCACTTTTCATTTTAACCAACGCCCGTAGATTTATAAATTTGAATTTCATTTCTTAATTGATCCTGCTCTTCCCTTAACTCCTCCTTTGTGGTTGTTAATTTATGTAGGTGGCCCAGCACGTGTGGATGGTTACTCGAAACGAACCGATGAAGACTGTGGTTAGCCGGTCACGCATTTACCAGAAATTTTTTGGTTATCAACAAAAATCAACCGTTTTAGTACAACAAATAATATTCACAAAAATCTAAATAAGCACTCAATTTTTCGTTAATTGGTTCAACCTATTTAAAACTAAAGTTTAAAAGAATACTTATAAATATCATCAAAATGATGTTAATAGCAATTTATTATCCTAACAATTTCTCCAGCTCGGTCGTCCTTTCAATATTTTCTAATTTTCTTGAATGTTTTAAAGCTCTTTATTTTGTTCCTCCTAACAGATATTGTGCATCCTGTTTTATTTTCTACTTTCTTCCTTTTACTGCATTTAATTTCAATCAAGTTTTGTCTTCTCTTGTTTTTACTTTGGCTCTTTTGTTGCTGCCTACTCGACCTTGTTCATTTTGTTGTCAAGGATGTTCCTAACAATGTTATGGGTACTTTGGATGTGGTTAGTCGAGTGTACGTACTCGTCTTTCATGATAAGGAAATTGCTGTTTCCTTGGAGCGAAACTTTAGTATTATGGACTTTTCTTTTGAACCTGCTCCCATCAACATTATCGTCGAATAGTAGTCAAGTTAATACGATCCGGAAGGAGATACGAATGAGAGTTTACTGTCAGGAGTATAGACTACTGAAGGACGAGAATTTTACGAACTTTGTTGAGTACTTGCAAACATATACTCATACGCGAAACTTGGTCTTCAACTTAGAAATTTGCTAGTTATTTCTCATTTCAGATTTTCACCAGATCATGTAAACTTTCTTGGACCTAATATTTTCTCCTTTTTTTTATTCAACTTTTAAGCCAAGGCAATTTCAAACCATAGGTCCACATTGAGAACAATAGGCAATAAATAGTTAAAATTTTTTTAGATTCTATAAAAATAAGCTCTCTCGCCGAAGAATAACCAAATAATATATTCAAAATTCATTTCTATTTACTTTCTTATTCTTCACACAACAAAATCATTCATAAACAAATTAACAAATGCAAATTTCAAATTTTCTGCTCGCATTCTAACGAATGATATATGACAATTCCTTCAATCCGTTAAAACGCATTGTTACATCCGTTTAGCGCTGAATACAAAATTTGCATTATAATCTGTTCATCATTTCGTTTTTAGAACTACTACTAATAAGAAAATGAGATTTTTCCGTTTTATAACGTACAAATTCAAAGAAACGATCATCAGTGAGAGAAGAAGCTGGCGGCAGTTTTAGTGAATTAACATGACAATAAATCAGAAATTCACTCGAGAGAAATTGAATAATGTTGGCAACGTTCCAGTTACCAGAAGATTCAAATGAAAAGGAAAATGAATGGAAAAAAAGTTGATCTAGAAAATTGCAAATCAAACAACAAAATGAATAAATGAGGTTGATTGAGAGGATAATAAAAGTTTTTGGAAGTCAAGATGAAATGAATTTCTGGTTCACGTACCATTAAAAATGATATGTTTATTATTACTGAAGATTGAAATGGCGCCTTTTACATATGCGTTTTATTGATTTTGAAGGGTAGAAGACATTATTCTTTAATTTTTGAATAATTTGCATCCGGTTTTGGAGTAGATTTACCTAGGATAATTTTCCATTTTATTCTGTCTTGCTTTAGTCAATAATAAGCAAACAAATGCCAGTCAATTTATGTAATTAGTTGCTAGTTTGCAGAACCTATCTACTAAATGCATCGAAGCCAACGAAAATTTTAATATTATTTCTAGCAAGAATAATTTCAATCGAATTGGCCCCCTAGTAGCAGCCAATTTCCGCACATTTCTTTAATTTTAACAGATATCAGATTAGAGTATTCTAGCGCTGCATTAACGTAATCGGATTGCAAATGGTGATTACTGAAACTAGTTATCTTAAAGATTCCGTTTAAATTACATTTCATAATTTTTCTATTGTATACATCAGCGTGTGGCTTATATAAGCATGTGTAATGAACTGTTAGCATTTCATTTGTTTAATGGTTATCCGTTGTTATAATAACAGTTTTGCTAATAATGGAACAAAATTCTGTAAAATGATATAATTTTTCGTTGATAGTTAGTCTGCAGACATATAGTATTTCTCTAAAACGAATTTAAAATTAAACCACTAATATCACCGTTTATCATTTTTAATCGGTTCTGACTTTCTTTGCCAGTTTCAGAGATTGTTGATGAGTACCCAGACTGTTTTCGGTTCTCGGTAAAAAAAATCTTTTTCATGGCAAGCTTGTATCATATAATCACATATTATCTCAGCTACGGTGTGATCTAAACTTAGGCCATGCATTATGAAATTCAAAAACACCAATGACTAAAGGCAGTGAAAGCCAAGTATAAAAATCACAGACTCAATCAGCGGCCCAGACAAGGCTCAAATTATAATAAGATTCGGGATTTGCAAGACATTTGGCAGAAACGGAGCCTGAATTGAGCCATAACTTGGCCTAACTTACGATAAAATCAGTCTGAATCAAGCCCAAAGAAACCCTAAATAGTCACAAACAGCAACAATTTCCATCAAAAGATGCTGAGTTTTTGCTTGCATACAAATTAAGAGATTTTTGTATCTGAACAACTTGGATGGAAGAGCTGCTAGTCTTTCACTGCCCTGCATAGCTCCGGGTATCAATGCCTGTGCCATGAACATGCCGACTAACTTCTCAAAGTTCGTCTTCCCTGTATTCCATCTAAGTTTGGCAGACTAGGCATGTGTACACTAGCCGAGTAGTCCTCTAGAGCTCTCCAGTTCAGTACTCTTGGTACTGGAGACTTTGATGCGAATACTGATTCAGGGATGGTTTCAATGCAGCCCAGCGGCGGGAAATAGGGTTGTTGGCAGTATATAACACAAAAAGCCCAGTTCTAGTTGCCTTGTTCAGGAATCGTTTTCCCCTAGCATCTGACAGAGGCATATCCCATTCTATGGCTTTCGCGTTGAAGTCTCCCTCCAACAAGAACCCTCCGTTCTTCGTTTGAGACGGAGCTTGAGCTGAAAGGCTAGTTCATTTGGGGTAAGGAGCAAAATAGAGTGTTGTACCAAAAATCGAATCCACATAAAGCCATCCCTCTGCTCGTGACTCTGCACCCGCATATGAGTGCTGTCTCGCACCCAGATGACAGCAGTACAAGATTTATCAGGGGATCATGCTGACTAGCGGCTGTCATGATGCTGCTCGCTGAGCTGCAGCAAGTCGGCTTTCATTTCATTCGCAAACTTAACCAGCAGGTTTTGAGCTACAGTACTTGTTACTACCAAAATCCGCGTTTTCGTGGTAGGCGCCCATTTTTTTGTTTTTTTTGTTTTGGGAGGTGAATGCCATTCATGCACAGAGCATGCGACTCCCGTGCTTGCAAGAAGGCGATAAGACTACCCATCAAACACCTCGCCCTGTCAACCTCAGAACCTAGCCTGGAACCGTTTGGCACATTACTTCGAGCCAGGTCTCGTTTTGTTACACCGTGAGGCGCCTTCAAGGTGGGGGATCCTTTTCCTAGCGGGAGGCAAAGAGGAAGTGCTAGAAAAGCGACCCTCCAGCCCCAACGCCACCGGCTGCTGTGTGTCCCTTTAACTTTTTAGGACTGCCGGAGCATAATGTGCCACCTGGTTTCATCAACTGATCCGTACATTACCGCAACTATATTATCCGAGGTGAGCTCTCCTGTCTCCCTGTAGAGGTCCCTTCGCAGCCTGACCCATTTCATGCACGCAAAAAATGTGTGGTAGGCATTGTTCTCCTCTCCTGGGCAAAACCTACAATCGGCGACCGTGACTTACCAATTTTGTGCAAGAAAGACTGAAAACACCCATGCCCGCTCAAAAGCTGGGTCAGATAGAAGTCAGTCTCGCCATGCCTTTGATTTAGCGACGGTCTCACATCCGGGATGAGATGCGCAGTCCACCTTCCCTTCGTGCGACTCACCCAAGACTGCTGCCAATCTTTGAGCGAGTGCTGTCTCTTCTCGCGGACAACCATTTCCCTCGCATCCTCGTTTCAGCGCAGGCAAATAGCGTGGTGCTCTCTAGCAAAGAGGGCGACAGGTATCACGCCTGCAATAACTCTCACCGCCGAATCGGACACTGTCGGATACGAAAATGCAATCCTCAGTGCTCCTCTTCTCTGTACCTGTACCAAACGTTTTCAGTATGCCTCCTTACTAAGAGCGTCGCCCCATACTTCTGCTCCGTATAGTAGCACTGACCCTACAGCAGAGCCGATTCTCCCGAAACAGCCTTCTCAGCCGTTGCCCTGAATTACTCAGAGAAACTCATCTTCGAGTGGATCAGTAGCCCCAGGTACTTCACCGCTGCCTTCGATTCGATTAGTATGTCTCCAGTACTGATCATCCTTACTCTAGGGATTCTCTTTTTTGTCAAGATGATCACTTCGGTTTTCTCCACTGCTAAACTGAACCCGCGAGCAGTGATCCGTTCCCTCACTCGGCTCATTAGCATACCTAGCCTAAGTTGCGCCTGTTTAACGGTGCGTCCAGTGACCAGAGCCGCAACATCATCCACATAGCCGATCAAGCGCGACTCATCTGGCATCTCCAGTCTCAGTAGCCCGTCGTAAGACACGTTCCACAAGTCCGCACCAAGGATGGATCCCTGGGCAACACCCGATGTAATTTCCATCCCTCGTTGGCCCTGGGTCGTGTCGTAGAGCAGACTTCGATCCTTTAGGTGGTTCCTTAAAAGCTGCATTAGATATTCCTCAACAGCACAAATCGCGTCAGTGATTCTTCCTTTGCTGAATTTCATTAGCACTTTTTGTAGCTTGCATAATGGGCGGTATGCAGACGGCGATTCGGGATTTCGCTTCCCCTTGCTGATCAGCACGAGCCTCGCCACCTTCCATCGTACTGGGAAAACCCCGTCCCGTAGGCAAGCGTTGAATGAGCTGAGCAGAAACTCAGGGCAATGGTGATGGATGAGCTACAACACCTCAGCTGAAACACCATCTGGACCTGGAGCCTTCCTCGCTTTCAACGAAAGGACTGCCTCTTCCACTTCCGGCCGTGTGAAGAGTGAACACTCAACTTCTATTTCACGATGGACAGCGCACTATCTCGTCCATCTTCCCCCCATCATGTATACAATATTTCCGTAGGGCACCAATTTTCCTCATAACTTGCTTGTAGCCAAGGCCCCACAGATCCTTGTTCACATTGTCCACCAGATCTTGCCAACAGCGAGCCTTGCTGTTGTTAATCAATTTGCAAAATCATTTCGTGGCCGACTTATATGCTCCCACCGGGTTGCATGCCTCATCACGGTTCCGTGCCCATTGAGCCTAACGTCGAAGCTTGTGACACTCCCTTCGCATTCCAGCGATTTCAGTTACACTGGGGGCTTGCCGGGGCAGGGTCTTCCACGGGGCACAGAGGCTTTGCAAGCAGTCGTAATGATGCTCATAGTTGAGTTCACCACGTCTTTCCAGCCAGTTTTTCCGTCCCCTCCGGATCTCCTTGCAGCGGTGCACCTGCTGTGCGCACCTCGACGAACCTCTGGGCATCCATCCTCCCGATGTTCCACCCAATTGTAGAAGGCCGAGAGCACGAACGTTGGGAGACAACATCGCTTATCTCAATCAGAATGTACTGATGATCACTGGCTGAGTAGTCCTCTAATACTCTCCAATTGTATATCCTCTCGGCCGTGAGAGTGATTGCAGGCGTGATACCTATCGCCCTCCTTGCTAGAGAGCGCTGCGCTATTTACCTGCGCCGAAACAAGGATGCGAGGGAGACAGTTGTCCGCGAAGAGAGACAGCGCTCGCTCAACTATTGGCAGCATTCTTGGGTGAATTGCATGAAGGGAAGGTGGACTGCGCGCCTCATCCCGGATGTGAGACCGTGGCTAAATCGAAGGCATGGTGAGACTGACTTCTATCTGACCCAGCTTTTGAGCGGGCACGGGTGTTTTCAGTCTTACCTACACAAGATCGGTAAGTCACGGTCTCCCGACTGTCGGTTTTGCTCAGGAGAGGAGGACAATGCCTGTCACACATTTTTTGCGTGTATAAAATGGGTCAGGCTGTGAAGGAAACTCTACAGAGAGACGGGGGAGCTCACCCCGGATAATATAGTTGCAGTGATGCTCGAATCGGTTGACAAATGGAACCAGGTGGCACATTATGCTCGGGCATTCCTAAAATATAAAAGGGACTCACAGCAGCCGGGGGCGCTGGGGCTGGGGGATCGCTCTTCTGGCAGTTCCTCTTCCCCTCTCCCCTCCCGCTAGGAAAGGGGTTCCCCAGCTTGAAGGCGCTCCACGGTGTAACAAAACGAGACCTGCCCCGAAGTAATGTGGCAAACGGTTCCAGGCTGGATTCTCAGGCTGACAGGGGAGGTGTTTAGTGGGTAGTCCAGTCACGCATGGGAGTCCCACACTCTGTGCATAAATAGCATTCACCTCCCTACCACAAAAAAAAATTGTATATCCTCTGTACTAGGGACTCCAAGGCGAATGTCCCGTCCGGTATGGTTCCTTCACAGCCAATACGGCGGAAAGTCAGCGTTTTTCCGGTGTTTAGTACAACGAGCGCCGTTTAGGCCGCCATTTCCAGGATTCGTTTTCCCCGCAGTTCTGTTTGAGGCATACCCCATTCGAATGCTTTGGCGTTGAGATCCCCCCAAATGAGCACGTTCCCATTCAAAGCCTGAAGCGCTCCAATGCCTGAAGCTTGGCTTGGAAAGGTGATATCGGTTCGTTCGGCGTTAGGTATAAATACACTTAAAACGGTGGTCCCTGAGCACCGAACCCACACAAAACCATCCCCCCGTCCACAACTCTCCGCTTGGAAATCACTGTTGCGAACCCAGATGATGGCAGCACCAGTTTAATCGGGACGCCATGATGCTGAACTTTTCTCATGATGTTGCTCATTCAGCAGCAGAAAGTCGGCTTTCATGTCCCTTGCAAACTGCTCAAGCAGATTTTGGGCGGTTGAACTGCGGTGTAGGCTTAGCTGCAGGATGCGGGTCATTTAAATTTTGATTTTGCATTGGCTAGTGCTTCCTGGAAAACCCGGCATTTTCCTGATCCCAAGACGTGTCCAAAATCAGGTCTTGGATTAGCATCCTTGCAAAGAATACAGTGTGCCTCCTTCGTACACTATAGAGAACTCCTATCGGGTCCTTTGCATACTTGTGCGGTGTGACCATAGCCAAGGCATTTGAAACATCGCAGAGGCGTTGCTCTTCGCCGTATCCTACAGAGAGCCAACTCTCTGTACTTTGCCCTTATTCAGAAATCGTTCGGCGTCCTTTTCGATCAAGTCAATTTTGGCCATGTGTTCTCCCCGATGGTTTCCTGGTGTCAACCTCGCCTTGATCCCGCCCACGCTAGGGAATTCTCTTTTGACGGCCACCTGGGCCAGATCTATTATTTCGATCGTTGCCACCGGCTCGAGCGAGGCTATAGCTGCGCTTTTGCTGAGGGCGTCGCAGAATGCTTCCGTATTCTCGGCCTCTACTCCAAACTCGAACAGTATGTGGCCCGACCGCGTTGGTTGTATTGCTTTAATGGCAGTGTTACTGTCTTCGGGCCTTTCTGTTCTCCTGATGTCCCGCAGCATCTCCGCATAGGATCGACCATCTGGGGGTTTTATGACCAGTGCCTGCTGCCGGGGTCTTCGTCGGGGCTTCTTTCTCTCCTGTTTTGCATCGAGTCTTTTTTCTTCTTGGGCGTCCGTGTGAACTTTTTACTTTCTGGAACTTTTTGAAGGAGTTTCTTAGCGGCTTTCTTCGCTCCTTTTGTATGCACTGTCTGGAACCCCTGATCTGGTGTTCCGCGCCCATCAAGTGC
The DNA here is from genome assembly GCA_963969285.1 of Odontomyia ornata. Classification (NCBI taxonomy): domain Eukaryota; kingdom Metazoa; phylum Arthropoda; class Insecta; order Diptera; family Stratiomyidae; genus Odontomyia; species Odontomyia ornata. The sequence goes on along the minus strand of OZ017740.1, from coordinate 286,914,286 downwards.
CTCTTCCTTCTTTCTTTTATCCCGATCTCCTTCGATTGGGATGGACGCTATTCTTTTATTAATTTTTAATTTTCGAGCTGTCTGTACGTGCTCTCTCAATTTTGCCCCCCGCGCTTCTTTAGCCTTTTGCACTTCTTCGGCCTTCTGTTCCTCTTCGGCCTTTAACCAGCTCTTTCGATAATGCCCTATGTGGTCGAGGAGTTCTTCTAGTTCATAGAGCCCAATCCTTACTGCTTTGGTGATTTTGGTGAGCGGCGTGCAGATCGTCTTCTTTTTAGAACATCTCCCGCTTTTCGGAATAGGCTTGCTTCTTCATGTCGCTGTGCGGCAATTGTACTTTGCGACCATCGTTCTTGAGAGAGATTATTGGCTTCTGTTCCCGAATACAGTACTTCCGCCACATTTTTGACGAGCGATCAAATCACACAAGTCGCTTTATTTGTCAGGTCAATCCTGTCCTCTCTTGCTGTAATATCTTCGTGGGCTTCAGGATAGTTCATTGCTATATCGGCATCTAGGATCCTTGCTTCAGTCGCTTCGCTAACGATCGCAGCAGTGACCATCGAATTCTCGATGTTCCTTATATTTTCCTCGTCCGCTTAAATATCTGACACGTCCTGCAGAGTTTCCCGTTTTTAGGGTATTGTAAAATCATTTTACAATACATGTACTAAAATCGCATCCTGTCTGTCCGTCTGTCCGTCCGTCCGTGTGTCACACCACTTTTTCTCGCAAACTATATAAGCTAGAATCATAAGATTTTGTAAGTGTGAGTAAAATTATGCCCTCTTCAAAGTTCCATCACAAAAAAAATTTATATGGTGTTCAAGGGGGTTCTCCCCATATAGGGGAGTGGCCCCCGAAAAAACAAAGTTTCATCGCATGTAGGCAACATGGGCGTCAAATGAAAGGTCTTGATGAGAGCTTTTCAAAATAGGCCTTAATTGGTCATTCTAATACTTCATTTTCTTACTTTTACTTATTCTTTTTCTACTCGTCGGAAGTTATCTTAGGTTTCTCTCTTTGTCCATGTATTGCTGTATACATATTCTGCATGGGCTTGATTTCTCCTATCTAAAGCATTCTGGCATTCATCATAAAACCAGTTGTTTCTTCTGTTCCTAGCTACGTATCCAGTCTATCGTTCTGCTGCGGTTTTAATTGCTTCCTTAACTTTCATTTATAGTTCGTTGCTTGTCCTTTTCAACATGTTATCTATAGGATAAGAAATAATTTCATTTCAAGGGGTCATAAAAATCTTTTACAAATGATGCCGCTTGAATTTTGCGATGTCAAACTTTTGCAGGTCGCTGGTTCTCGTCTTAAATGCCTTTGACAGGTGACATCGAAACATTGATTTGACCAACCCGAGCAGAAATTCAATTTAGTCAGTCATTGGGCGCTAATTAGGCATGCCTAAATTGGCATTCGGATCTAATACAGATTCACGCATTAGGCCCTAGTGCCAAATGTAATGCATTACCCATCTCCGCCTGGATTAGGCAGTGATGAAGCTTACCTAAACAGTTCTTAGCTTATGCAGTGATGTGGTTTGCCTAAATAATTCCTAATTTAGTCAGTGATTTTGACAGTAATGGGCTTGCCTAAACAGTTTCTAAACACAAAAAACTGTCTTGGCGAAATCGACAAAAAAGAAATAAACTTTTTCATAATACTTACTATTCTCTTCACTTCTTAAAACACTTACCAGTTTTATTATAATTCAAGAAAATTCCCATTTGCAATAAACCTGTACATATATCCTCAAAAGAACGGCGCTGGTGCAAATTATATGCAGTGAAATATTTTGATTCAATTTAGGCATGCCGCATGCCTAACTTGGGAAAAAGTGATCAACTCCCCATCATGTCTGAATTTAAAAGCATTTAAAGCTATGCACTCTCATCTTCTGCATATAATTGTAATTTATTACCAAAACATTTTTGCTTTGATTTTAAACAACAAGATACTCGTATTTTCTGTTTAGGTAAGCCCAATCAATGCCTAGATTAGAAATGATTTAGGCAAGTCCCATCACCGCCTAAATTGAAAATTTTTTTATGCAGTGAAGAAAACTGTAAATGTTTAGACTTTTACCAAGAATTTAAGGTTTTTTGTTTTATACACCAAACAAGTTAACTGCCAAAATTAGGCACTACTTGTATTTAGGTAAGCCCCACCACCGCATAAATTAGGAACTACTTCTTCACAACCCAAATTGGTTCTTTATTTCTAAAGTGAAAAAAATTGTTGTCCAGAAAACGGATTATTATTAGCAAACCGTAAAACGATCGTGAACCTATCATAAAACTCTCTTGAAACTATCTTAACATTGTTAAAATTATCGCAAAACTTTCGTAAAACTATTATCAAATTATCGCAAAACTATCGGGAAGCTATCTTAAAACTATTGTTAAAATATCACCCAATTATCGTGCTATTATCGTCAAATTATCGTTAAACAATCGTAAAACGATCGTCAAACGATCGTTGGACTATTGTCGGACTATCTTACAACTATCGTGAAACGTTTGCCATACTACCGTAAAACCATCGTTTTTGACTAATTTACTTAAAAAGCTAATTTCTTACTAAAAAAATTTCATATTGTTAACATTAGTGTCACAGCAAATATTTTTCTGTATTTAAAATAACCCCGTTAAGCCCTTATGCGGAAAGCTCCATCAATGCCTAAGGATGTTGTGTTTCGGAAGTAATGGGGTAATGCATTATGCTCGGCATTAGGGTCTAAAAGGGTTTTCCTAAACAAAACTTAAACTGAACAGGTTTCTTCTACTTCTTCTTTGTAGCACTACAGCCCCTCTCGGGCCTTCGCTTAGAGATAGTTAGAGTATCTCATTTTCATGACCGTATTGATTTTTTCGGAAGTTGTTTTGGTCAGTACCATGCTCCCGTGTGCCTGCTCAGCTATGATATGATCTGATTAAATCAGTACATATCACCACTGAGTGAACATTCATTGTCTGTCCGAAAAAAATCCAATCTCCCAACGAGATTTGAACCTGGGGCCTTCGGCTTATGCGCTCATGCTCTAACCACTAGACCATACAGACTGAACAAGTTTAGGCATGTCTAATTAGGCCTGCATTCAGCATTCCTAGCTTAGATACGCCCCATTAGGTCCACATTCAGCTTGCCTAAATTGACAGAAAATGAAAAATCGCCAATCTCACTTTCATTTGATCATTTTAGTCGCTCTCCACGTTACATGAAGTTGCGAAATTTGCAAAATCCTTATAATAGGCATGCTTAGTTAGGCCTCCATCAAGCTCGCATTAGAAATGCCTAACTTAGGTAAGTTGCACTGCCCGTTTATGCATGCTTAAACTGATTTCTACTCAGAAAGTAGTGGTCCGAGTCACATTTAGCTCCGCAAAAAGTTCGGACGCTCCGTATGCTAGATGCCCACCTTTGTTGAAGGAACACGTGTTCGATTTGGTAAAAGGTATTCCTATCTAATTGTTCCTAGATGTGTCAATGTGGGTAGAACGTTGAAATTACACCTATATTACAGCTAAACGTAAAGTCGATCAAACGTTTGCTGTATCGTTACTAGCATCGTAAAGGCTGTAGCCTTCATTTTTGCCCAACGAGTCTCATCATTTCCAACGTTCGCGTTGAAATCATCAAGTATTATTTTAATATCGTTTGTGGGCAATGTGTCGAAAAAGTGTTCCCCAGGCAGTGATTTTCCTTGGATTGCCATTACATTTATTTTGTATTGACTGGCCTGTTGCAACAATGCTTCAACAGCGTCAAGTTTGTTCAGTGATATGTCTTTCCATGGTTCAAGTGCGTAGTCCTTGTATCGTTTGCGTAGTCGTTACCATTCTTCCAATCCAGTCTGAGGCCTCTTTTAGGGTTTTGTAGTGAGGTGCGGTCGCTAGACCCACGCTTATATGCGGGAATATTGTCGTTGGTTGGATACCCAACAGGCACCACGAGGAAATGGCTTCGATTTGACCCGCCAGCAACCCAATAAGCTTGAGGGAGCGAAGATTTTTGAATTGCCAATAGCATTATGTCTAAAATATATTGAAAAGAAAAAATGTGGCATCTTATCAGTAGAAAATACTTATGTTCTTATTTAGAAAACCTTAAAAGTTTCTAATTTTTGGTATCTATTTTCAAATTAATGGCCAATTTCTTCTTCTTCCTCGTAGTACTACAACCCATCTTGGGCCTTCGCTTCCTGCAAATAGCGCCTCCAACTATCTCCGTCCATTGACCGCGTCCTCCAATTTCGAAATCCGAGCAGCGATGAACTGTCTTCGTCACCCGAGTCAGACCAGCGTTTCCTCGGTTTCCCCCACTGGTCTCCGGCCTTCATTTCTCCCAATAAATAGCTTTTTGGGTATCCCTTGTTCGCCCATACGATTCACATGGCCAGTCTATTGCAGCTTCCACAGTCTTACAATCCTTGAGACCTCCGGCTCGTCAAAAATTTCATACAGCTCATGTTTGTATCGGATTTGCCATTGGTCCCCGTCTAGCTTCGCTCCGATTAATCGCCTCAGGATCCGTCGCTCAAAGGCATTCAATATTTTTTTGGATGCCTGGGTTAGGGTCCATGTTTCACACCCATAGCATAACACCCATTTGGCACATTTGCAATCACTCATTGACGCCGTATTACTGAAGCTATAAAACGATAGATAAATGCTCTATGACACATTTTATTTATAACGCTAATTTTTAGGGTTTTTGTTTTTGTTGTGGGTGGGAGCTCGAAGTTATAGTATTTACGCCCTGAGTGAAGGGCTCTAACCAGCTCCTTGAGAACCTATCATGAAACTGCTTGCCTCATTACTTCTGGCTACACGTCTTTTCCTACCTGGCTGACGCCTTCAGAGTAAGAATGTTCCTTTTTCAGCTAGAAGGTGGGGAGACTGCATGCGGATTACTGCAAAATAGACTTCTCTCCTCTGGGCCAACGAGCGATCAATGCCGTCCTTCTATTTAAGGAGGTCCGCATGAGCGTAATGTGCCACACAGTCATCCGTGGAGAGCTCACCTATGCACTTGATGAAATCCAAAAGATACCTGACCCACCTTCTGCATACAGAAAAGGTGTGACAGGCATCGTCAACTATTCCCGGATCAAAACCGGTAGTTGCGAGATCGTAACTTTTCAACTTTGTGCAGGTAAAACTGATAATATCCATCCCCGCTGAAAAGTTGCGTCGGGTAATAACCTGTCTCATGGTGCTTTTAATTGAACCATGGTCCCAAATCACTGGGTAGACGTGCAATCCACTGGCCCCTTGTCACGTAATGAGGATATGTCTTCGCTCCTCTCGATTAAAGCGTATCTCTCGTGCTCTTCCTTACGCCGGTAGATTTTCCTGCGTTCTTCAGCGAGCAAGCGATAGGTACCATGCTGATGATAACCAGAACTACTGGCTTGGAGACAGTGCGGTATGTAGGCGCAATATATAAAGCTCCTCGCCTCTACACTTGCATTTGTCCCTTCTGGTACGAAACTTTACTAAGTGCTTCGGCCTAAACATCGGAACCGTGAAGAAGCACTGGTTCCACTGCTTGAGACTGGCCCCCAGTGTTGGCCATACAACGGCGGCCTCGTCTGCCGTTGCCCTTATTTGTTCGCAAAAGCTCATCATAAGTCAATAGTCAAGCGAAGGTATATACCGTTTTCATAGACTTCACAGTTCTTCCTCCAATTGTGATGAGGAGGACTCTAGAAATCCGCTTCTTAGTTAAAATAACAAAATCAGTTTTCTACCACGTTAGACTTAACTCCGGTTAATCATCCACTCATTCACCCAATACAGTACCATACCTAGTTTGAGTTGCGGCTACTCGACGCTACCTCCGGCGACTAATGCTGCTACATTGTCTGCATAACCGAACAATTGATACTAGCTTGGCAATTGCACCCTCAGAAGATGAGATAAGGTCAGAACCAAGGATGGAACCTTATGCAATGCCTAATGTGACGTCCATTCTTCGCCGTCTTTCTTAAGTATTCTAGGTTAACCTCCAGCTTTGTAGATAATCTCTCAATATTGACATTAGATACTTCGATGCAGTGAACAGTCTTCCAGAGCGCCGAGAACTTCTATCCATCTATCAGAATTCATACGAGCAGCACAATTGCCATGAGTAATGGTTGAATGCTTATGCTCTCGGAGCTGGGTCCACTGCTTCCATGATTGCAGCAGTGGTGGGTTTTTAGGCATAAAGCCACATCTGTGGAAAAAGATTCCCCACGACGCGAACTGCTTCAGCGAGCCTCGACCTGATGAGCTATTTCAGTGCTTTACCAGCGGCATCTAGCATACATAAGGGGTGGTATGCAGAAGTTAACTTTGATTTCCCTGTTCCCTTGCTGACCAGTGCTAGCCTCATCGCCTTCAAGCATTATGGGATTACTTCGTCTTTTAGAAAAACATTGAACAAGTTAAACAGTATATGAGGACAAAGGTGATGTACCAATTGCAGTGCTTTGGCTAGGACGCCACCAAATCCAACTCCTCCGCTCTGAAAAAGAGACAGTCGATCAGACTTTTATTGGAAAAACTGTCAAAAGGAAAGGTGCTCAGAGAAAAGCGTATTTGATATTTTTACATCTTCAAAAATTCTTTGAAATCGCTTTGCGCTTAGATTGCATTGATTTCCCTCAATTGGTGCTTTGTGGTATTTTCATTGATCTGTCTTGAAGTAGAAGCTTTCAAGCATTTTGTAATCTACTTCTTCGGAGTACTACAGCTTCTCTCGGGCCTTCGCTTCCTGCAAAAAGGGCCTCCAACTGTCTTGGTCCGTTGACCGCACCCTTCAATTTCGAAATCCGTTCTTCCAACGAATACCTTTTTGGGTATCTTTTGTGGGTCCATACGATTCATGTGTCCGGTCCATTGCAGCTTCCGCCGCCTTATATGGTTATCGTTGAGACCTCCGGCTCGTCAAAGATTTCATGATTGTATCGGATTCGCCATTGGTTCCCGTGTAGCTTCGTTCCAAATATTCGCCTCAGGACCCGTCGATCAAAGACGTTCAATATATTTGCGGATGCTTGGTTTAGGATCCATGTTTCACACCCATAGCATAACACAGGTCTTATTATAATTGGAGCTTTGTTTTCCTGTGTATGCAGCTGATGTTCAAGATCGGCATTTTGTAATAACTAATTGTATTATTAAGATTCCAAAGTTGCGACCCAGTAGCTTTGAAATTATTAATGATTGTTTGTATATGAATTAATGTTTCCATAGTTTACTTTAAAAAAGGAGCGAATTCATTTGCGGAAACATCCACTGGCTGAAATATGCGAGTAGCCTTTGGATATAAAGAAATTAAAATAATTTGTAGCTTAAGCATAGCTCGCTTAAAGTCTACCTGACGTATGGATTGTGTTCGTCTACGAATAGTATAACTTAGAATTGAGTGTTTATTTGCACCGAATGTGGATGAAAAACATTATGTAAATAATCTAAAAATGTTTCAGTTTTCATCAAACCAGTATAACAACCCAATACTCCACTCTTTTGGAACCTTAGCAGCTATTTTTCTAGGCAGCCTCTTATTTGGGTAATTATAATCAATGGAGGAGTATTATGACCATTCTTAGTAAATGTGAAAAAGTACCTTTTTACTAAATTTAGCTTGACCTTAGTCTACCTCATCCACATTTTTGCCTTATCCAGCTAAAGCTGTTCCAGTTTTTATGCATAATTGAAAATAAGTCTCATCTCCATTAAGAACTCTTCTCGAGTACTGAAGAAACAGAATATAATTATTGAATTCTAATTCAGTTTTCCGCTTTCTTTTTGCAATTTCACGGCATCCTTTGTTTCTAGTTTCAACCTTTGCCTGATTTTCTGTTAGAATGTGGTTTCATCTTCGTTCATTTAGCGTCCAACTTTGTGCTTGGCTGACTTCTTATTTTAAGCTCCAGTTCATTTTATTTTATTTTTTCTTTAATCTTTTACCTCAATAGTATGTCGGTAAAAAATTTCTTAGTGATCTGAACAAAAAACAAACCGCTTCTTGAGTTGCGCCGAAACTTCTTGCGTTATCCGTAGTCGCAACTCACGTGGGGACGACACAACCCAGAAAATTAGCTTTTAATATTTGACCGAAAGTACACATATTAACTGTTCACGTTTGATTTATTGTACCAGATCTTTATTTCCAGTAAAGTAATAAATGAAATTCAAAATTGGTGGATCTTCTGAGAAATCTGTCAAACGATCCTAAAATTTGGGATTTATTGATCGATATTGTGGAATTTAAAAACAATTTCTCAAAATGTGAATTTGGATTATGATCGTATTCATAAGTCGGCACGGTGTAGTAGTTAGAGTGCTCGCACCGTATGCCAAAGGTCCTTGGTTCAAATCCCGTTGGTGATAACGAAATTTGTTTCCAGTAGTTCCTCGGACGGACTATGAGCCCATTCAGTTATAGTAAGTATGAGTACTGCTTTTAAAAATCAGAGCGTATCGTAGTTGGGACGCACCACCAAGCGTGGTACTGACCATATCACTTTCTCGGATGCCGATGCGATCAACATAATGAGATCAGCATAATGAGATACTCTATTTCTAACCGGAGGCCTCTAAGGGGCTGTAGTGCTAAAATTAAAAAAAAAATGATTGATGATATTTAGAATTCAAAATTTGATGGTCACACATAAATTCAAAATTTAAATCAATGGAAAACCATTAAAATTTAATCTCTAAATGATTTGCCCCAAATGTGCTTATTTATTATCGCCAAACACTTTGCAATCATCCACCCCCGGGGAGTTAATTCTAATTTTATATTGGCGAATCATCACATCACATCATGGCCTGTGTCTGGCCAACGTAAACTCACTCATCATTTCCAAAAATAGGTGAAATTATCATTGGAAATGAAATGAAAATAAACATAGCAATTTTCGTTTACGATTCAGCTCTTCAAAGAAAACACAATTTCATTAAAAAGAAGAGGCAAAAAAATTAATAACACAAAAACACGCTATCATCTCCAAGGTCCCGTTTGTTTTCTTTTTAACGCGAATCCGAGTACAATTCCAATGTCAAAGCTTTTTCTGTTTTCTGCATTCAAGTTTGCGTGAAAGTTTTCCTCTTTCTTCGCTGGCAGCACCGGAAAATTATAAATTGTAATTTCATTTACCATTTAATGGAGATACTAATATTGCTTTTATTTCTTTCCAGTTTTTATGTTCTTTGTCATTATTATTTAAAAGCCTAGCACCACATACTCATGCACTTCGCATTTCCTCTAAGGCTACGGAAGCTTAATTTTAATGCAATTAGCGGGCGCTTTTGAATTGGTTTTTTGTTTGTACGCCTGTCTCTAGCCTTTACGTTTCATGAGAAACAGGTCACTTGAAAATTCATATTTAGCTAATGGCGGAAATTGCGGAAATAAATTTTCAAAACTTTCCTAGAGTGTTTTATTGTTGATTAGAATTTGATTCGATCGCTCGAGTATGTTTTGGCGATTAGCTCTACTGGCAGATTACAAGTGGCAGCGGATTAGATGGGAGTTAGCAAATCGATAGATACTTGTTTGCACGCTCGCTCAATTGTTTTGGATATTTTCAAGAGATACATTCATAGATAAGTGTTTGGATACAAAATTTGTTGCTGGCACTTGAGATTTTGTTTGTTTCGTGCTCATTTCCAGATGTGTGTGCCTTATTCAATTATAATTGGTTATTAGGAAATGCGAGTAGAAAGCATTTGAAAAAGTTTTTGCTTGAATAACAATCTCCCGGTTTTTTTTTCGCGTTTAGCTACAAAACAAACAAAGATGGCAGAATTATTTCGTTGGAATTTCCGAAGATAAAGAATAAAATAAATTGTTCGGTTTATTATTCATACTCGCATATATTTACACGGTTCATTTTCACTATCAATTTCTGTATAATTAGCTTTTCAGATAAACTAAATTTTGGTTCCACTTTCACATGGAGATCATTGAGCAAACCAATCGCGTTTTTTGGGTTTGGTAGTGAATGCCATTTACAAACTAAGTGTAAAGCTTTTCATGCTCGCAAGTGATTACACTATCCACTAAACACCTCCCCCGTCAACCTGAGAACCTAGCCTGGACAAATTACTTCAGGCTAAGCCTCATTTAGCTACACCGTGGGGCGCCGTCATGTTGGGGGATCCCTTTTCCAACGGAAGGTGAAAGAGGAAGGGGATTTGCTAGAAAAGTAATCCCCTAGCCCCGTCGTCCTCGGCTGCTGTGAGATCCTTTTATCTTGTAGGACTGCCCGAGGATGATGTGCCACATTGTCCCATTTGTCAACCGCTTCGAGCATCACCCCGACTATACTATCCGGGCTGAGCTCTCCTGTCTCCCTGTAGTGGTCTCGACGCAGCTTGTTCCATTTTTTGCGCGTAAAAAATATATGGCAGGCATCGTCTCCTCGCGAGCAATTGTCTCTCTCGTGTCCTCGCTTCGGCGCAAGGAAACAGTACGGCGCTCTCTTACAAAGAGAGCCTGCAATAATTCTCACTGCCGAATCAGAGACAGAGATGCAGTCCTCAGTGCTCCTCTTCTCTGTACCTGCGCCAAGCGTTTTCGGTATACCTCCTTACTGAGAGCGTCGCCCCATACTTCTGCTCCGTACAGTCGCACTGAGCCTACAGCACTCATCAAGACGCGTTTTCTTGATGGGCTAGGCCCCCCACGTTGGCCATAAGTCGACTCAGAGCCGATACTCCTGAAGCAGCCTTCTAAGCCGTTGCCCTAATTTGATCAGAGAAACTCATCTATGAGTCGATCAGTAGCCCCGGTTACTTCACCGATGGTTTCGATTCGATTCGTATGTCCCCAATACTGATAATCCTTACTCCAGGGATTCTCTTGTCAAGATGACCACTCTGGTTTTCTCCAGTGCTAAACTGAACCCGCGAGCAGTCATCCAGTCCCCCACTCGGCGCATTTTCATACCTAGCCTAAGTTGTCCCTGTTCCACGTTGCGTCCAGAGACATCTCCAGTCTTAGTAGCCCGTCGCAAGACACGTTCTACAGGTCTGGACCTAGGATCGATCCCTGGGCAACACGCGATGTAATTTCCATCCTTCGTTGGCCATGTGTCGTGTTGTAGAGCAGGCTTCGGTCCTTCAGATAGTTCCTCAAAAGCCGCATTAGATATTCTGGAACTTGAAAAGGATTTTCCAGCATATCCAAAATATCCACCCATCTAGCGGAGTTGAAGGCATTCCTGACGTCGAGTGTCACCAACAGGACGATTCGTCGCTTGGTCCAACTATATGCCTCTGCCTTTTGGACCGTGCTCACCACCTCTGCAATTGCATCAATGGTAGAACGTCCTGCTCTAAAGCCATACTGCCGAGGAGATATGTCTCCAACAGCACGAATCACGTCAGTGAGTCTTCCCTTGATGAGTTTCCCTAGCACTTTGCCGGCCGTGTTAGCATGCATAACGGGCGGTATGCAGACGGAGATTCGGGATTTCCCTTGCCCTTGCTGATTAGCACGAGCCTCGCCACCTTCCATCGTAACGGGAAAACCCGTCCCATAGGCAAGCGCTAAATATGTTGAGCAGCAAGTCAGGACAATGGTGATAGACAAGCTGCAACACCTCAGCTCGAACACCATCTGTACCTGGAGCCTTCCTCGCTTTCAGCGAAAGGACTGCCTCTTCCAGTTCCGGCTATGTGAAGAGTGCACCATCGACTGATGTTGTACCACGGACAGCGTCAACACGGACGGGATGGGCGGGAAAGAGTGCCCGCACGATCTCTTCCATCTCTATCGCATCATGTGTACAAAGTTTTCGTAGGGCACCAAGCTTCCACATAGCTAGCTTGTAGCGAAGCCCCCACGGATCCTTGTTCACATTGCCCACTAGATTTTGCCAGCAGCGAGCCTTACTATTGTTGATCAATTTGCAAATGCATTTCCTGGCCGACTTATATGCTGCCACCCGGATGCTTGCCTCGTCACGGTCACGTGCCCGTTGAGCCTCACGTCAAAGGTTGTAACACTCCCTTCATTTTTCAGTGATTTCAGTTGACAACCAGTACACTGAGAGTTTGCCGCGCCGGGGTTTTGACGGGGCATAGAGGCTTTGCAAGCATATGTAATGATACTCATAGTTCAGTTCTCCACGTCCTGAGCTGCCAGCTCGCCCGTCCCCTCCGGATCTCCCTGCAGCGGTGCACCTGCTGTGAGTTCCTCGACGAACCTCTCGACGTCCATCCTTCTGATGTTTCATCCAATTGTAGGAAGCCGAGAGCACGGACATCGGGAGACAACATCACTTATCTCAAGCAGAATGCACTGCTGATCACGGGCTCAGTCGTCCTCAAACACTCACCAATTGGGTATCCTCCGTACTAAGTACTCCGAGGTGAATGTCACGACAAGCACCGTTCTGGCCGCCATTTCTAGGATTGTTTTCCCCGCGGATCTGTTTGAGGCATGCCCCATTTGATTGCTTTAGCGTTGAAGTCGCCCCCAACGAGCACATTCCCGTCTGCATTCGAGACAGCGCCCTCCAAAGCCTGAAGCTTGGCTTGGAAAGATGATATCGATTCGTTTGGCGTTTGGTACACACTAAAGAAGTTGGTCCCTGAACACCGAACTCAGGCAAAACCATACCCACGTCCACACCTCTCCGCCTGGAAGTCACCTTTTCGAACCCATATGCTGAACTTTTATCTTGGTGTTGCTCACTCAACAGCAAGAAGTTGGCCTTCATGTCCCTCGCAAACTGCTCAAGCAAATTTTGGGCGGTTGAACTGCGGTATTAGGGGTAGCTGCAGGATGCGGGTCATTTAAGTTATAATTTTGCCTTCGCTAGGACTTCCTGGAAAACCCGGCATTTTCCTGATCCCAAGACGAATCCTAAATCATGTCTTGAATCAGCATCCTTGTAAAGAATACAGTGTGCCTCCTTCGTACACTCTTTTCTTTTATGTCCCATTTCACGGCATTTGGAACATAGGGAACTCCTATCGGGTCCTTTGCATACTTGTGCGGTGTGATCATAGCCAAGGCATTTGAAACATTGAAGAGGCGTTGCTCTTCGCCGTATCCTACAGACAACCAACGCTCTTCGTACTAAGCCTTTATTCAGAAATTATTCGGCGTCCTATTTGGTCAAGTCAATTATGGCCATGCGTTGTCCTCTATGGTTTTCTGGTGTCAGCCTCGCTTGGATCCTGCTCACGCTAGGGAACTCCCTTTTGATGGCCTTTTCTACCTCGAGCAGATCTGTGACGCAGTCAATGTCTCTTATTTCGATCGTTGCCATCGGCTCGAGCAAGGCTATAACTGTGCTTTTGCCGAGGACTTTATTTACCGTGTCGCAGAATGCTTCCTTATTCTCGGCCTCTGCTCCGAATTCGACCAGTATGTGGCCCGACCGCGTTGGTCGTAATGCTTTAATGGCAGTGTTGGTGTTTTCGGGCCTTACGTTTCCCCTAATGTCCCGCAGCTCCTCCGCATATGATCGACCATTTTGGGGTTTTATAAGCAGTACTTGCTGCCGGAGTCTTTGTCGGGGCTTCTGTCTCTCCTGTTTTGCATCGGGTCTGGTTTCTTGTTGGTCGTACGTTGCGAATTTTACTTTCTGGCTTTTTTGAAGGAGTTTCTTAGCGGCTTTCTTCGCTCCTTTTGTAAGCACTGTCAAGAACCCTTCATCCGCGCCTATCAAGTGCCTCTTTCACCCTTCTTTTAACCCGATCTCCTTCGATTTGGCTAGATGCCATTCTTTTATTGACTTTTAATGGTGGAGCTATCTGCATGTGCCCTTTAGATTTCGCACCAAGCGCTTCTTTAGCTTTTTGTTTTTCTCCGGCCTTCTGGTCCTCTTCGGCCTTTGGCCAGCTGCTCCGATAACGCCCTATGCGGTCTGGGAGTTCATCTAGTTCAAGGAGCCCAATTTATACTGCTTTGTCGATTTTTGGCGAGTCGCATGTAGATTGTATTCTTTTTAGAACAACTCCCACTTTTCGGGATAGCCTTTCTTCTTCATGTCACTGAGCGGCAATTGTACTTTGCGGCCATCGTCTTTGGGAGAAGGTATCGGCCTCTGTTTCCGAATACAGTACTTCCGCCACCTTTCCGACGATGGTGATGAAATCACACATCGTCGTTTTATTTGCCTGGTCACTCGTTTCTTTTCCTGCCGTAACCTCTTCGTTGACTTCAGGATGGTTCTTTATTATTTCAAGATTCACGACCCTCCCTTCAATCGCTTTGGTAGCGATCACAGCAGTGACCATCGAATTCTCGAATTTCTTCATATTTTCCTCCACCGCTCGAAGATCTGGCACGTCCTGCAGAGTAGAGTTTCCCATTTTTCCTTCATAGGACGCTCTGGCGTTCGCATCATTTTTTTTTTTTTGCTGCGCACAAACGCCGCAGGGATCTCAGTCTGGACCAGACTGTTAGTCTCCATTTTTTAATCCGTCTTTACGTCTTTACTGTCATTAATTCATCGTCATTTTTGTCGTCATTAATGCAGATCCTGATGTGCTGTTAGTATCGTGGGTGTTGTTGGTGGTTTCATGTTCGTCGTTCATATCTTGCTTAATTTTTCGGGGTTTTTTTCAACAATTTTTTCTGTTTTCAGTTGAAGTTGTTCCAGTTTGATTGGGTCCCCTCTCGGAGCCGCTATCTCCGTTCATATGTGTAGTCACATTTTTGGTCCCATCGTGATCTTTGCAGAGCAGAGAGGTCATGCGAAGCTTTGCACAAGCCAGTACTCAGAGCCAGATCAGCACTAATCGTGAGTCGGTCTCAATCAAACCTGCATCACGAACCAAATGGTGCGCACTTCGAATGTACTCCGAGGCCTGCCAAGGTTTTACCAGAATAGAGACGGTATGATAGTTGAATTGAAGCTGTTCACGCACGAGTGTCATCTCGATGCTACCGTCCAAAGCAACTAGATGCAAACCATCATGTCCATCAACTCAAAGCATCAATTTCAATTTATTGTCCAAAGTGTAGCCCAGATTCAATCAGAGTCGTTACCTGCCAACCCAGGAAGAACCTTACGGCAACCTCCATATCCTCGGATCCGTGGGGCTAGCACTCACCAAAGAGTACTAGCCTCCAAGATAATTCCTGTGGGCCGAAATTCCTTCAAGTTTACTTAGCAGGTTATATAAGTATAACGCTAGTGGAGAATAGTTTTGAATTTTTGGTCACTTCTTCTTTTTTTTCCGTCCAGTTTTCCTTCACGATTTGCAAGTTTAGTCGTAATGTCTATTTCTTTAATGTAGATTGAAAATGGATTTTTTTTTAATTGTTGGGACTCTTTTGCAAACATATGGTTCAAAAGACAGTAGCACAGTAGCGCAAGACAAACCCAGTAAAAAAACCCCCATCCACCTTGTAATGGTTTTTTTATTGTAAGCAGAGTCTGAGCGTAATATACCTCAAGGTTTTAGTTGTTCAATTTATCAGAACATCTTTTCAATAAGTTAATCCAGGAACAGCTTTTTAATTTCCTTGTTAAAGTCAGTGCACTGCCTTTCCCATCTTTTACACAAAAAGAATGCATAACAGGCATCATCCAAACCTCCTGCAAAAAATAGAGAGCCAGGAGACTGTGACTGGCAAACATTGTGTACGTTAAACTGGAAACATTCATGGCTAATTAAGAGTTAGGTTAGGTAGCTGCACAGTCCATCGTTCTTTTGCTTCATTCAACCAGGTTTGTTAATGATCGCTTAGTGAGCATTGTCTCTCTTCTCTACGGCCTTCATTACTGCATAAGTAGATTTTGCTACTATTTTTAGCAAGAAATTAACGGGTGTGACATCTGTGAAGACCAGCATCGCCGATACAGAGACTGTTTGATGTGCAAATGCGATCTGCAGTGTTCGTCGTCTCTGCAATTGTGTGAGCCGTTGTCTCTACAGATCCTTGCTGAGAGCATCGCTTCATATTTCTGGTTCGTACTGTAGCACAAAAGAGAAGGTGATTAGTGTTTCGAGGAGATAGATAGATATGGCATATCCACACATCATAACAGCTTGTGGTTTACATCATGGTGCCTCATCTAAGCAATAATCACCATAAACGCTTCATATTTTCAGTAATTAAATGAGAGTTGGCTGTGAAAAAACATGTAAAACAAATACTCATACGCATTACTGTGCACGCTCAAAAATCATCATAAGAACTTGCGAAATATTTTAGTCATTTTTCTTGCATTTGAACTCAATGCAAAATATCTGAGAACTAGCGTTTGTGAGGTAGAGACAACAACATAACGTCTCAGTAAAATAGACCATTCTGTCGTAACAAGCAGGTCGTGTCTTCCAAAGTAAATAAAAGAAATATCCTTTCAATTTTTCGATCATTTCTGGCAGCATTTTATACATTTGAACTAAGCCAGATTTGATGTTGCATGACAGAAAATATAAAATATTAAGCCAATGTCTATTTTTTTCATATGAATAATTAATTTATCGTGGTCCATGGTTAGAGCACTCATCCCGTAAATCGAAGGTCACTGGTTCGACTCTGGCTGGTGACAACGAGATTCAGTTCAAGTGAGTTATGGTAAGTTCTGTTGTAAAATCAGAACATATCCCAGCTGGGTGGACAGACAAACGGTCAAAGCGTGATATTGACCATATCACCTTGCGAAGTGCCGATACATTAGATCAAGAAAATGATTTATGTTACGAGTGAGTCGGTGGCCAAATTTTCACTCCACTTGAAACAAGCTGCTGCATTTTGTGAATACGGCAATTTTTGGACCACATATTGATCGAGCAACTTTTGCATGGCTTAGAATCACGAGAGGTGTTTATAAAATAATTTGCGAAAAGCCAGCCACGTTCACTGAAGCATACGATATCGCGAATGCCCTAGAATTTACACGAAAAGTAACCAATGAAGTTCAAGTTTTGGCTTCAACGCAGTCCGAAACAACAAATAATTTAGGTTACACACGTCAAAAAGGACAAAACGCATAAACTTCCGACTCATAATCGTAGTCGAAATAGCAGTCAACTAAGTCACACACCTACACATACTAGAAAGACCGAAAATTCTATTAAATGTGCTGGGTGTGGTGGTTCTCACATACGTCGGCTCTGTAAATTCATTGACCCATCCTGCCATATATGTGGAAAAAGAGGGAACATATCACGCGTTTGTAGATTGTCTAGTAAGAATACGAACCTATCAGCGCACGCCTGGAAAGACAGAGGAGCCGCTGAAAACATAGACCTAGTTGATTGTATTGGCGACACGATCAGACTTCATTGAGTAAACTCGATCCAGAACAACCACAGGCAAGTCCTCAACACTGACACACCACGTGCCATCGTTAGCATCAATGTACTTCGAACAGTAAAACGAAACTTTACCTTATTGAAAACAGATCGTCAACTTTCGTGTTACACCGGGCATCGGATTAATTGTCTTGGAAGGATTCCTGAAAATGTCATTGTCGTTAAAGAATCTGCTCGACTCAACTTATATATCGTCAAAGATAATTTCGATTCGCTCTTCGGAAGGGAATGGTTTTCGCATTTTGTCAAACCTACAATTGCTCTGATTTTCTCGAAATCAGAAAAAATAAACGCACTTTCTACAGTCTCATCAAACCTCACCTCGAAACAAACGAAAGAGTTAGACAAAATCGTATCACAATACCAAGATATTTTCAGTAAAGAGGTTGGAAAACTTGAAGGGCCGCCAACTGAAGTGAAATTTAAATCGAATGCTAAACCTTTTTTCGTACGGGCACGAGAAATTCCGCATGCATTGCGCGATGTTTACGCGAAGATCATTCATCTGAAACTCGCTTCAGGTCAGTACATTATAGCCGACAATTCGGAATGGGCCTCTAGGACTCATGTTGTGACAAAAAAAGGACAGCCGTATAAGAATAACTGTTACACTCTTAACCCTCAAATAATAATTGACGAGCACCCGATTCCAAAAGCAGAAAAGGGCAAAACTATTTTGCCATTTAGACCTCACGGATGCTTACACCCATCTTATGGTCAGCGATGAACTCAGTCGTGCACTTACTTTGAACACAGTAACCCATAGTCTCATTCGCCCATGCCGTGCAGTTTATGGCACAGCCAATATCCCCGCGCTCCGGCAACGGCGTATATCCTCACAAATATAAAGAAAGCTTGTGTATTTTTTGATAATATTGTCGCTTTTGGAGACGATTTCGAAGATTTGCTTCAAACCATAATCCAATTATTTGACTGTTTGAGATCAAATGGTCTTCGGCTTAATCGAGAAAAATGCATTTTTGATGCAGATGCAATCGAATTTTCGGAACACAAACTCGACTCAAATGGAATAAATAAATCAGACAAACATAGAAGCTATTAAAAACACAGCTAAACCACATACGTTGGAAGAATTGCAACTTTTTTTGGGCAAACCGACTTACTACAGTTTATTCATACCAAATCTTGCAACAAAAGCAAGACGACTCCGAGATATGGTGAATACTGAAGACATGGGATAGTCAGAAGAAGCAAACAGAGCTTATAATGAACTTAAGAGGATTCTGACATCTCCACAAGTGCTCATGCCCTACGATCCCGCACTACCTTTTCTTTTAGCCACAGATGCAAGCAAGACTGGTTTAGGTGCAGTTTTATCGCATCGCCTTTCGGATGGCAGCGAGAGGCCAGTAGCTTTTGCAAGCCGCACAATGAGTCAGATAGAGCAACAATCCCCCCCAAATTGACAAAGAGGCGTTGGCAGTAGTATGGGCAGCTCAAAAGTTTTTCTATTGCCAATACGCCCGGTATTTAATTTTGATAACGGATCACAAACCATTGACACAGATCCTTCATCCAACGAAGTCTCTCCTAGTTCTGTGCATTAGCCTTATGAGAAACTACGTCGATTACTTGGCTCATTTCGATTATGAGGTAGTATTTAAAACTTAGAAACAAAACACTAATGCCGAGACTATTGCTCTCCTGTATCCTTAATCAATTCTGAAGAGACAGTCAACATGCTGTATATTAAAAAACAATATCAAGCTACAGACGATTACAATGAATTCGATAATTTCGTAGTCTACCAAATCAACCAATTGCCTATTCGTGCTTACGGCATCGCAAAAGAAACACGAAGAGACCTTGAATTGGGCAGAATCGTCCAATTGCTCGAGGTAGAATGGCTGACTACAAATACAAAATACCAGAGTCCAATTATACTCTGGCTGCAGGATGCATGCTCTTTGAACACGGTGCCAAAGACTCTACAGGATGATATACAGGTACTCAGAGATCTACATGCAGCACACCTAGGTATTGTGAAAATGAAAGGCATAGCACGATCTTTTATATATTGGCGTGGTATCGATGGGGACATTGAACGAGTTGCAAAATTCTGTGAATCGTGTGCAAAAACCTCACACGCACCACCTAAATTTCGGACTCATCATTGGGATTACCCCAAAGCACCTTGGGAGAGAGTACACGTAGACTACGCCGGCCCCGTAGCTGGATCAATGTTGTTAATCATAGTCGATGCGTATAGCAAATGGTTTGAAGTTGAGGTTGTGAAATCGACCACGTCAACTGCTACAATAGCAACCTTAGACAAACTATTTGCAGCCTATGGAGTTCCGGCCACGATCGTTTCTGATGATGGGTCGTAATTTATTTCCGACGAATTCAAAATGTTCTTAGCCATTTTGGGAGGCAAAAACCACACATTATCGGCGCCTTACCACCCTTCTACAAACGGCCGAGCGGAACGGTACGTTGAAACAGTAAAAGACGCACTGAAAGGAATGTCAACAACACCAAGTACCTGTAGACAGAACCTTAACAAATACCTGTAGTTTCATCGAAAAGCTCCACATACGATGACGAACGTAGTCGAAACTACGGACACGACTTGATCTTGTACGGCCCAATAGTCTCCACACTAAAATCACAGACAAGCAGCAAACTCTATTCAATCCATCGTTTCGAGAACTACAAGTAGCCGAACAAGTATACTTTATGTCGGGTAATCTGCGAATGGAAAGGTCATAAAACGTTTGGGCGACATTCATTATGAAAAAGATTACGAAGGAAAAATTTTCAAACCTCACATCGACCAAATAATACCCTGTTTGTCAAGCATCAAACAATAATCCGGAACACTTGATAGATCGAATCGAAGAGTCCATGTTTATGAAAACGCACCACAGAGTCCTGAACAATCAGTCCCAATTATTCAAAAGGTGCCTGCCGCCAACAAATCTACATCAGCGCCAAAAACGAAGAACAACGGGACACCAGTTCGCAGATCTACAAGAATTCAATGCCAACCTGATCGCCTTCAGATTACACACTTATATTATTTTGTACTTCAACGCTTTAGTATCGCGTGAAGAAATGTTGCCAGCGCCATCTACCAGTGAAGTGGTGTGACCACGATTGCCGCGAGAATCAAATCCAATGTTTTGGATTTGATTCTCGCGCCAATCGTGGTCACACCACATCACTGGTAGATGGCGCTGACAACGACAAAGATGTGGCGATCATAAAAACTATTTCCACCACTGAGTGGCACTGACATCATCTCGAGGAAGTTTGACTTTACACATCTGGCAACCAATCAGCTAGCAACAAGAAGACTTTTCATCAGGTGTTCTCTTTGGCTTTTGGTCGCAAAGCAGACAAGTTTAGTTTCATTTCACGAACTGTTATGTTTTAAGATTTTTGCAATAAATTGTTATTTACCACATTAAGTGAGTTTAATGATTGCATTGTGCACGTCTTAATCCACGGAATTCAAGGCGGCTGCAACGTGTGACCCTATCATAGACGTGAGCCCCGGCTAGGGGAGCACCCATTGAAATGTCGACTGAGGATTTGACAACCGGCATGTTCATTCAACATAAACCGCCGCCGGCAAGGCGCGACAACAACACGTTGCTTGACACGGTATATGATCCAAGCAAGGACATGATATCTTTACCCAAATTGTTGCCACCGGTTGATACAGCAACAAACTTTCCACCGTCTGCGGAAGTTGCTTCTGTCGAAGACGTGAAATTGCCACCATTTTGGCGAAGTGAACCGACGCTTTGGTTTGTGCAGGCGGTGGCGCAATTTTTCACCAATAAAATAACGTCTGAAAACGCTCGTTATAACACGATTATCTCTGCTCTAGACATCGATATCCTGCAGCAAGTATCTGACATTATCCGTTTGCCACCAGCCACGAACAAATACGGTACGCTCAAACGGCATCATGTCACCAGATTCTCCGAATCTAAGGAGTGACAGCTAAACCGGTTGCTCACAGGAGCAGACCTCGACGGAAAACAACCGTCACAACTACTTCGAGAAATGCAAAACTTCGCACCTTTGAATTTATCTGAGGACATCCTCAAAACATTGTGGATGAAACAACTACCAGTGAGCGTCAGGTGCGTTCTGGCTGCTAGCGAGGATTCCGAACTCTACAAACTCGCAAAAATAGCAGACCGCAAAGTGGAAAACAGTGTTCCGGCTTACGTATTGGCTACAGAGGCCACTCCACCACCATAGGCAGGCCCACCTAATACGTCGGAACTCAACAAACGGCTTGAAAAATTGGGCGTCAGCTTAATAACGTCGTTCAGATGACAAAATCAACAAAAAATTTCAACCCCTCTAATTTGCACGGTTCGACAGGTAGTGCAAGAGGCCACCGCGCTTCAACTAACAACGAGTCTTGCTATTGCTATAAAAGATATGGCGTAAAAGCGAAGCGGTGCTCGGAGCCTCACTCGTTTCAAGCAAATAAGCATCAGGGAAACTGAGACAGTTGTCTTCCATCACCGGAGTGGTGAACAACATAGATAAAATTCCGGAATTCAGACTACACATAGCCGATCAGCAGTCACACTTAAATTTCCTAATCGACTCCGGATCGTCCGTCTCGATTGCCGCCAACAACATCACAATTACCACGTATGGTGAACAACCCTTGAAGATACACTTAAGCTTCAAGCGTCTATTTGCGTGGAATTTTATTGTAGCAAATGTCTCTACACCAATTATCGGGGCGGACTTCTCGATACATTACGGGCTTTTGATTGATTCAAAAAACAGAAGTCTTTTATCGCTCTGGTTGATCTTGTCGGGGTGTCCACGACACATTCAAAGGCAACCACAACGGCAACTATCATTCAGCCTACGACTCACGACACGTCCTCAACAACAACAACAATACACACATCAGCACGAGCTAACCAAGTGGCACATTTCATCGAAACAATGGGACCACCAGTTTTTCAACGGCCTCGACGTCTGACAGGCGAAAACCTGAAAGCAGCACGAGCAGAATTCGATCGGATGCTTAAAATGGGTATTTTTCGTTCATCGAGTAGTCCTTGGGGCAATCCCATCCATATGGTGGCCAAAAAATCCGGGGGCTGGAGAGATTGTGGCGACTATCGCAAACTAAACGCTCAAACAATACCGGATCGATATCCTATTGCACGGTAAAACTATATTTTCGAAGATGGACCTAGAACGGGCTTACCATCAGATCCGGATGTCCGAAGCCGACGTAAAAAAGACAACCGTTACACACCATTCGGGTTGTTTGAATATTTGGTCATGCCTTTCGGTCTTAGAAATGCTACACTAACTTTTCAACGGCACATGGACAACATCCTCTACGGACTGGAATTCGTCTTCTGCTATATAGACGATATAATCATCATGTCAGACAATCGAGGTAGAGTATTTTGGCTACACGATCAACAAAAACGGTTTACAACCAACACAAGAGCTGCGTCGATTTCTTGGAACCTACGACTTCTACAGACGTTGTCTTAAACACTCAGCCCACCATCAGGCATAGTTGAACGCTTTCTTAAGCACCAGCAAGAGAAACGATAATCGCCAAGTTCCTTGGACACCACAAACCGAATCAGATTTCCAAATGTGCAAACGCGACCTTGCAATTGCAGCCTTACTCGTCCATCCGGATCACAAGGGACAACTTCAACTTGTCACTGACACATCTGAGATCGCTATCGGAGCAGCCTTGGAACAGCACGATGGCGAACACTGGCATCCACTCGGCTTCTTCTCTCATAAGCTGAGCCAAATAGAAGCTAGATACAGTGCGTATAATCGCGAACTACTAGCTGTTTATGCCGCAATCAAGTTTTTTAGGTATATTCTGGAGGATCGGCATTTTATTATCAAAACCGACCACAAGCTTTTAATCTACACATTTGGGCTTCAGTTGGACTTCATCTCTCAATTTTCGACGGAGATAGTCCACATCTCCGGCTCGGAGAATCTGGTAGCCGACGCCTTCTCCAGAATTAATACGATCAACATGCCATTCACCTTAGACCCAACTCAACTAGCCGAGGCTCAACAAGAAGACGACGAGCTTCGTGCGCTCCTAGACAACAGCAACAACACGGCATTACAACTGCAAAAGCTGTCAATCGGTACTGCAACAGTTTACTGCGATACTTCAATGGGATACTTTCGTCCTTACGTCCCACCGAAACTTCGTCGACAGGCTTTTGCTTCAGTTCACGGCCTCGCTTACCCGAGCGGCAAGGTCACCCTTCACCAGCTGCGCCAAAAGTATGTATGGCCCAGCATTCAGAAGGACACGATACGATGGACCCGCAACAGCATCCCCTGTCAATACAACGACACAACAGTAACCAGCCCATCTCAATAAACGTACCAAACGAAAGATTCGATCATGTACACATTGACGACCAAGGCGCTAAATTTGAGAGCGCACTTTTTCGAGCCCTTGCCAATCTGACCGGAACGAAACGAATTAGAACAACACCCTATCATCCTGCGTCCAATGGTGCGATTGAGCGATGGCACCGAACCTTCAAATCAGCTCTTATCTGCAGTCAACCAACATCCAGCATAGAACTACTTCCAACTGTTCTACTAGGATTGCGAACGTCACTCAACGAGGACTTGGGAGCTTCACCCGCCGAATTACTTTACGGCGAACAGCTACGTGTTCCGGGCGAATTTTTTACAAACGAGGACATGCCAGCCGATCCCACTTTTTTTGTCGAGAAATTTCGTGAGCACATGCGACTCGTTCGACCGACACCAACAGCTCACCACATAAAAAGAAGCCTTTTTCAATACAAGGATCTCTACACTTGCACTCATGTCTTCCTGCGAGTCGATGCAGTCAGACAGCCGTTGGAGTAACCCTACACAGGACCACACGAGGTGGTTAAACGAATCAACGATCACGTCTTCATTATCAAGATAAAGGGGCAAGATGCGACCATCTCAACCGAACGACTCGAACCAGCGTATACTACAAAAGATGACAACAAACAACATCATGACATTCCCCTCAGAGCGTACAGTCGGACGTCAAAGCCAACATCAATTTGACGTCAATTCTGGAAAGGGGGTACAGTGGCGATCATAAAAACTATTTCCACCACTGAGTGGCGCTGACATCATCTCGAAGAAGTTTGATTTTACACATCCGGCAACCAATCAGCTAGCAACAAGAAGAATTTCCATCAGCTGTTCTCTTTGGCTTTTGGTCGCGAAGCAGACAATTTAGTTTCATTTAACGAACTGTTATGTATTTAGATTTTTGCAATAAATTAAGTGAGTTTAACGATTGCATTGTGCACGTCTTAATCCACGGGATTCAAGGCAGCTACAGCGGTGTTGCAGAATCGCTGTCAAAGTCAACTCACTCTTGATCTACATCTAGTCGAGTCCGGACGTAGTGAACGTACTCCGTAATCAATTAAATAAAGTGTGCACACGCCTGACGCTATAGCTCCGTACAGTTTTGTTAAAATAAAGTTTATCTCTGTTTACAAACTAGAGTTCAAACTTTTGATATTTTGTATGCTCAATATGATCTTCTCCACATGTTCCACATGTCATCACTCGTTAACTAGACACGGTCGACATCAGTCTTAGTTCGCATCGCTACGCTCTAACACAAACCCCACGAAATCTTATAGATAATAATTTGTATCAATAAAGACTCTCTTTTAAATTAACATTGTCTCGTAACAATTTCTGAGCAAAGGCCCAAAAGAGGCTGTAGTGCTAAAACAAAACAAAATTAATATATCGTCTATGATGTTGCATCTAATAATTGATAATTTAAATTCATACGCAAACAACTTTTTAAAATTTGACGTTCATTTAATTTTCGAATCCATTTTTTTTCTTTATCCGCAAACGATACTAGAACTAAGTAAATTTATTTTGCGGCATATAGTAAAATATAAACAATCATTTATTAATGATTCCTAAGGAAGTGATCCCTTAAAAAACATGCATTTTTTTAATTATTCGATTATTATTCGCTTTTGATGGATAATAAACAACACAACAGCAACTTTAGTCAATACGAATTGATAACTTTTAGGAAAACTTTAAAAATTCGATTTCAAACATGAATTTAAAAATCATACAAATACTGCTTGCGAGTCTAGCAAACGATACATACGAGTATAGTCCTCTTTCATTTCATAACATACAAAACCAAAACTAACGCATCACAAAAACCCTACAAAAAAGCTTTTGTTGCACCATTGTTTCTCGCAGCATGTGTGATTTCATTTCTTTTTTGTGATGCAACAATGAAATGAAAGCAAAGAATGATGCTTTATTCTGTTTCGTATGAGTGCAGATAGATTTTAAAGTTTGGCTAGGATTTAAATTTAGCATTGTGTGTTTTCCTTTCACTATGTCCTAAATACTCGAGACTGTAAGCAAACTACAAACATAATAGTGTAAAAAATTTCCCTATATGCTCAATTTTGTTACGAAAAATCGTTTCATCTACATATATACATGTAATTTTTAATTATTCTCGTCTAAACCTTAAGATAATTTAATGATAGTAACACAAGATAAACATACTTATCCGCATGCCAACAA
The DNA here is from genome assembly GCA_963969285.1 of Odontomyia ornata. Taxonomy (NCBI): domain Eukaryota; kingdom Metazoa; phylum Arthropoda; class Insecta; order Diptera; family Stratiomyidae; genus Odontomyia; species Odontomyia ornata. The sequence goes on along the minus strand of OZ017740.1, from coordinate 286,888,388 downwards.
AACGACGAAAATATTTCTTTTAAGCAAGCAGATTTCTAACATGTGTTTATTTATTTTTGGTTAGTAATCGTTCATGTGAAGCTTTAAACGCTGTGGAAAAATGTCGTGCCACTTGTACGAGTATATGTGTTCTAATAGCAATAATTCGTGAATTCTTACTTTTAACGATCTATAAAATGAAGATTTTGATTACAGATGATTTGCGTAGGAATGAAGTTGAAGTTGCGGTTGATTCTTAATCATTTACACTTAATATCAGCTAATTTCCTGGTTGTATGGAAATATAAATCGAACAAAACACTAGTTTCCGTTTCGTTTAAAAATAGTTGTTTAAGTTCCACCTAATAACAGCAATAGTAGTTTATGTGGTGTAGTGGTTAAAGTGTTAACTCGTAAGTCAAAGTCCCCTGGTTCAAATCCCATTGGCAACAACGAAATTTGCTTCGCGTGATTCTTCGAATGGACCTTTTAGTCTATTCAGTTATGATACGTACTGGTTTAAAAATCAGAACGTATCACAGCTGGGTGAGTTGGTACACAGCCATGCGTGGTACTGACCATACCACCTTCTCGAGTGCCGATACATACGATCAAGATAATGAGATACTGCAACTATCTCTAAGCCAAGGCTCAAAAGGAGCTGTAGTGTTAAAACGTAAAAACAGATCGCAATCCTTAGCTGAAACGACAATTTTTATATTTTTGATCTTATTTTTAATTTAAATCCAGACATAGTTGCAACCTTTCATAAGAAAAATTTAAATATAAAGGGTGGTCCAACCAAAACGCACGATGTTAATTTTATTATAATAGAAGGATCTATGACAATTATGCGTAAAACAAAATATCGCCCAACGCTCGCCGTGGCTACGGTGGCATACTTCTATCCGATGGTCCATATTTTCAATGACTCTGAGACATAGCTGAGGTTCAGTGTCGTTAATGTGCTGAATTATCTCATCCTTTAGCTCTTGAATTTATCTTGGCTTACTGACGTACACTTTTTCTTTTAAATACCCTCAGAGAAAGAAGTCCAACGGTGTCAAATCACATGATCGTGGCGGCCAATTAACATCGCCACAACGTGAGATAACACTGCCATTGAATTTCTCGGGCAAAACAGCCATTGTTTCGTTGCTTGTGTGACAAGTGGCACCATTCGGTTGAATCACATATCGTCCAGGTCCATAACCTCAATTTCTGGCCACAATAAGTCTGTTATCATCTCGCAATAGTGAACACCATTCACGGTAACTGCTTGGCCGTCCTCATTATCGAAGAAGTCGGCCTGATGACGCCGCCAGCCCATAAACCGCAACAAACAGTCACTCTTTGTGGATGCATCGGCTTTTCAACAATCATTCGTGGATTTTCATTTGCCCTAACAACATACTAACATTTCGACGTATCAGATGTGTAATCTTTCGCTGTGCATTTATGTTGCTTTTTCTGGTATCTATCCGCGATTATATTTACGTTAACTTGCAAGGTTCGAAGCCTAGTTTTCAGTGGTTCTTAGTGGTGTGTTTCTAAGAATAAGTGACAGTGCTTTCTAAGCCCTATTCCATTTTTTCGTGCAAGACTTAGTCATTATTTACATCTTTTGTTCAATCTTGTTTTAGCGAGCGGGAATTGAAACGACTAACCGTCTTGGTAACAATACTAACACGAATTTATTTGTAATGTTAAATATATAACTTGCTAGGCACACGACGACTCCTGGCGATAGACTGGCGGCATCGTCTTCTCAACGACTTCTCGGCAACCGCGCCTGGTGGTCAGTTACGAAAACAAATGGATAGTCGGCAGCAACTTTGATCTGCGTTGGCACAGTACTCCCCCTCAAGTGTCATTCAAAATGAGACTGATACGTCAAGCAAATCCACGGACGCGGTTCTTGCTCGGTGGATACGTCCTTCTCCCGGCGGGTGGAGGATTAATTGGTGTAGGCCACTGAATTACTGATGGGCGAAACACGTCCGGAATAGAATGCTGTTGCGGCGGCGGGCTCGGAAGAAATGCTTGAGATGGACCCGAAACAGGCGCTCTAGCTGGTGCGGTGACCCTCGGCGGATGAATTGTTCTCGGAGTGTCGTCAAATGCAGGAGAATTAGTGGCCGGAACCTGGTCTTGATTGATTTCCATGAAGGCTGGCTTCAAACGCTCCGTTGACACGTTTACTTGGCGCCCGTTAACGTCGATTTTATAAACTACATCTGAGAGTCGCTGGAGAACTCGGTGGGGGCCTGAATAAGGTGGCGACAGCGGCTTACGAACTGCATCAACGCGCAGGAAAACATGCGAGCAGGAACTGAGCTTTTTGTTAATAAAAACTGCTCGATCGTTGCGGTGGGCCGCCTGAACCGGTCGTAGCTCAGACATACACTTCTGCAGATAGATGAGAAATTCGTGCGGGCTTACAGCTGCAGTGTGGGGGCTGATGAATTCCCCTGGGATTGAAAGCGTGGTACCGTAGAGCAGCTCCGCACAGGATGCGTCTATATCCTCCTTGTAGCTGGTGCGCAGTCCTAGCAAGACCGTGGGAAGAACGTCCGGCCAGGATGGGCCATCGCCGTGACACATAATGGCGGCTTTCAATGTACGGTGCCATCGCTCGATGATTCCGTTCGACGCAGGGTGGTACGGTGACGTTCTAATCCTGGAGGTTCCGATGAAAGCGGCAAGGGATTTGAATAGTGATGACTCAAACTGAGTGCCTTGATCTGTCGTGATGAGGCGAGGTGTACCGAAGCGAGTAATCCAGTTGTTAAATAACGCCTTTGCCACGGTATTAGCCGTCTGGTCAGCGATGGGGACAGCTTCCGGCCATCTAGAAAAACGGTCGATGATCGTAAGGCAGTATTTGAAGCCCTGCGATGGGATGAGTGGTCCCACAATGTCCACGTGAATGTGCTGGAAGCGACCGTCAGGGACCGGAAACGACTGAACTGGATTCTTCTGATGTCGAGTAATCTTCGAACGCTGGCACGGTATACACGAGCGAGCCCAGACGCGGACGTCTCTTCGAATGTGCGGCCAGACAAACTTCTCCGCAATGGCTCTGTGAGTAGAGCGAGCACTGGGATGCGCCAGTTGGTGGAAGATGTCGAAAATCTTTCTGCGTAGCGACAGCGGAACGAAGGGCCTTAGGCGACCCAGAGACTCGTCGCAAATCAACCGCTGAAGAGAGCTCGTGGGGGAATGCACCAGTTTTAGGGAGGTGCTGTTGTTCCGGAGTAGCTCCTGGAGCTCGACATCCCGGTTCTGCTTTTGAGCTAGTTCGTCCTCGCTGATGAGCGTTGGCATCTCGATAGTGTCTACCCGCGAAAGAGCATCTGCGACTTCGTTACTGGCGCCGGATATGAAGCGAAAGTCCGTGGTGAACTGTGATATGTAATGAACTGTGATATGTAATTGAAGCGAAAGTCCGTGGTGAACTGTGATATGTAATTGAGATGCGAAAGCGTAAATAAGTGATTTGTGATCCGTTAGGACGAAGAACACAGAGCCCTCTAGATAGTGCCGAAAATGCCGAACGCTGGCATATATAGCGAGCAACTCGCGGTCATAAACGCTATATTTGGACTCGGGCGTCGACAGCTTTCTCTGAAAGAACGCCAATGGGAGCCACCGACCATACTGTTTCTGCTCCAAAACTGCGCCTACGGCCAAATCAGAAGCATCGGTCGTTAGTCTGAGAGGTGCACTGGCCTGAAAATGGACGAGCAGGACGCAGTCAGCTAAGCTGTTCTTGCATTTAACAAACGCTTCCTCAGAATCCGGGGTCCATACGATTATAGTTTTGCCTCCTTTTTTATTTCCTGCGCACAGCTTGTTAAGTGGGGCCTGAAGTACCGCGGCGTCGCGGATAAACCGCCGATAAAAATTCAGTGCTCCAAGAAACCGCCGAAGATCCTTTACGGTGACAGGTTTTTTAAAATTCCGCATCGCATTAACTCGAGATGCTGGGGGGTGCACGCCCTTTTCGCTTACGATGTGCCCCAGGTACTCCACTTCTCTAACTCCGAACACGCACTTCGAAACATTCACCACAATCCCAAACTTTGACAGCCGCTCGAATACCAGTCGCAGATGCTGCAAGTGCTCCCTCTCCGATCTCGACGCGACCAGTATGTCGTCCAGATAACATACGCAGAAATCGAGCCCTTGGAGCACCTCGTCCATGAAGCGCTGAAATGTTTGCGCTGCGTTACGAAGGCCGAACGTCATCACCGTGAACTCGAACAGTCCGAAGGGGGTGGTAACCGCCGTTTTCGGGACGTCTTCTTCCGCTATCAGGATTTGATGGAACGCGCGCAACAAATCAACTTTTGAGAAATAGCGCATACCATCCAAGTTTATGGATGTATCCTCGATGTGCCTCATAGGATATTTATCCGGGACCGTAGCGGCGTTGAGGCGACGATAGTCCCCGCAAGGACGCAAGTACCATCCTTCTTTGGGACGAGGTGCAGGGGACTTGCCCAAGGACTCTTGGAAGGCCGGCAAAATCCTTTATCAAGCAGGAACTTGAATTCGTCTCGTGCTATTCGCAGTTTGCTCTGATTTAGTCGACGTGGGCGGTCCGCCACCGGGGGGCCAACGGTTGTAATAAAATGCTTAGTATGATGCACGGGTGCGGTTGCGGCGGCTGCCGGGTTGGTAAGGCTCGGAAATTCCCTGAGTAATGACGAATACGTTGAATTTCCCGCGACGGTCGAAATGGACGTCTGTTGATGACAACCGATCTTGCCAGAAACACTGGTGCGATTTACGGGGTCCGCGAGCTTATGGTTCTTGAGGTCGACGAGCAGGCCAAAATGCTTGAGGAAATCGGCGCCTAATATTGGGCGCGACACCTTGGCGACACAGAAACGCCAACGAAACGAGCGTGGAAAACCAAGTGAAATTGAAAGAATTCTGTCACCATATGTGCTGATTACGGTTCCATTGGCGGCAAACAGCTTGAACGGCGAAACGCCTTGCATTGGACGCAGGTGCGAAACTGGGATGATGGAGATGTCAGCCGCTGTGTCAACGAGGAACCTGAACCTTGTGTTTGGGTCGAAAATTTCGAGGCGACTTTTCGAGGAGCCACCAGCTGTCGCCTGCTGGACTAGCGGCTCGACGCGTTTCCCGCTTGCTTGGAGACAAAAGAACATGGCGGCCGACATTGCTTTGCCGCGGCGCCGAAACGGCGATGATAATAACACAACCGGCCGATGTTCCTACGTGGGGCAGCCGATCGAAATGAGGAATGACAAGAGCTGCAACCAGAAGAGCTGCCTTGCCGTGACGATGCTTGAATGCGGCTAACCTCCGTTCTTAACTCGTCGATGCCTTTCAGGATTAATTCGCTGTTATCCGCCGGGCGCGAGGCCGGGTCTTTCTGGACGCAAGATACCGCGTCGGGCGCGCCGACGCTGGCTATACGATCTGCGGCGGACGCTAACTCCTCGAGGCTACAACGATCGCTGACGGCCAGGATTGCGCGGATGTTAGAGGGGAGCCGTTGGAGCCACAATGACTTTATCAAGTTATCCGGTATGGATTTTCCAGCCGTGCATTGCAAGCGGCGCAAAAACTGGGACGGGCGCAGATCCTCCATTTCGAGTCCGAACAGCACGTGGCGTGTTCTCTCCTCCTCCGTGACGCCAAACACAGCCATCAGCCTTCGCTTCAAGGCATCAAACTTTCCCGACTCGGGCGGCTCCTCCACAATGTCAGCGACATGGGACAGGATTGGCATGTCCAATTCGGCCACAATCCTGTCGAAACGTGCTGAGTCTGAGGTAATCCTTCCGGTGCGGAACTGCGCTTCAACACGCGTGAACCACAGTCCCGGGTTGCTATGCCAGAAGGGCGGAAATTTGCACACGATGGCATTCGCTTCAACGCCCGCCGTGGTAGTGGCAGCGGCGGCTCGGCCGCCCTCATCGGCATCGAAAAATTCGCTAGGAATTCTACTCGCGTCGAGGTCACCAATTTAGCGAGCGGGAATTGAAACGACTAACCGTCTTGGTAACAATACTAACACGAATTTATTTGTAATGTTAAATATATAACTTGCTAGGCACACGATTGAACACGATGACTCCTGGCGATAGACTGGCGGCATCGTCTTCTCAACGACTTCTCGGCAACCGCGCCTGGTGGTCAGTTACGAAAACAAATGGATAGTCGGCAGCAACTTTGATCTGCGTCGGCACATTGTCATGTCAACAACGCCATCTGTGGGTGAATCGCTAAAGTTAATTTGCTTTCGTACTGTGTAATAGTTTCCATTTATGCTCGATGGTTGGTGCCTGCGCTTGTTTTAGAAGTGTTATTATTTACTAATATCGCAGAAACGCCTAATCTAGAATAGATTCAAACCGGATTAGTGACTTTTTTTCTACTTTTCCTACTTCAAGCACCTTTACACCTTACACCAGCCATTGAAATAGAATTATTAATTGGGTCGAACGTGAACCACTAATCGAAATGTCCATAAAGTGCAGTATGCTTAATTGTGTAGCGTTTGATATTACCTTTAAGCTTGTTTCGTGCAAGGCTTTTTGCAATAGACAATTTCATGGTGTCTGTATTAATGCGCCCAGAGATTGGTATAACCCATATATGGATGACCACTTCATATGTTCAGATTGCCAAAATACGAGTAGGTTGTTTAAGTGCATGTACGATAACATCATTGGGCATATAAATCAATTGATGCAAGAAACAGCTCAACTTGTTTCTAAGCAACAAGCCCAAACGCGAGCTAATGATGAAAGCTTCACGGAAATGGCTAACTGCTTCGACGGTCTGGCAAATGCAATTTCAACCAACAAGAATAGCCTGGCAGTTCAATGAACAAATCTGCGCTGCCTACACTTCCCTCCCATCGTTCATCTGTTCAAAATAGGATGGATCTTGAAAATCATTTGACGACCCTGTTCCAGACTCAATTATTACATCTAGAGGAACAGCAATCTATTTGGCTTTCATCTGCTGAAGGTAAGATCCATAATTTACTAGAGAAACTGGACCAACAACGTGTTCGACAACATGAACAATCAAAGCATACATCTTCTTATGTTGCTAAATCATTAAATGATGAATTGCTTGCGGCCGATAATATTGTGGAAGTAAACGAAAATCAGCATGGAACAAGCATCGAAGAAGTAACATCTATACGTAACATGTCATTAAATGAAAATACAGAAGACTCCACATCTTCCATGATGTCGAAATTTGGCACTCTCTGGTCCAAGGATGAATGGCTTAAACGGGTAGCCAGACTTCAAGAGGCAAATGCAAGGTCAACGAGTGCGGTTGCTACAACTTCTCAATGGCGTGACGAAAGGAGCCAATACAAGAAGTTTTTCGTTCAAGGTGCACCATCAGCTGCTAATGAGGCTTGGGTTCTTCGTTTTGTGCAAGACGAGTTTTGCATCAAAAATTGCTATGTTGAAACTCTCCCTAGAAGGAAAAAAACTCATCGTCCAAAATTCAAACTGCATATTCCAACGCAGTATGCTTGGCTGTTCTGTGATCATCAGAAGCAGAGTACATGTCTATCATGAAATGGCATCAAGTTCTTCAAGTGGCGTCTCCAGAATAGTGTAAGGAAAAATAGTAAGACTATTATTAATAATAAATGCCACCGTAAGCCCAACAATTTTCCTTTGTCCAACATATCCGTTAACAACTCTCCTGTGACTCAAAGCAACAAAAGTCATTTTGATTCTGAAACTCAAAATAAAGCCATCACGACTGATAATTTAAACCCTCAAACACAGCGAAAGACTTTAGATTTTAGGAAATATCATTCCTAACCAGAGACCAGCTTTAAAGTGCATTAACCTCTTCTGCCACAATTGCGGTGGTATAAGAGGAAAATTAAACTATTTATTTATTGACGCTAAATCTTGCCATTTTGATATTATTACCATCACCGAGACTTGGTTAAATAGCTCGTATACACATACAAAATTCTTGATGATAGCTGGACTATCTACCGCTGTGATCGAGACTATCAGCATACTGGTCAGTCTCGAGGAGGTGGGGTTCTTATTGCAATAAAAAGTTTCCTATCATGTAAAGTGGTTCCAACTGCATCCTTTAAATGCTTTGAACATGCGTTTGTACGAGTTATCCTTGGTAATGTGTTTTTATACATCGGTGCAGTGTATATTCCTCCCAACTCTGACGAAACTACATACAACGAATTCTTTGAGGTAACTTCTTTCGTATTGTCATCACTCAATGAAAATGATAGAATCATCATATTAGGTGACTTTAATCGTCCTCATTATCCTTTGTTGTTGACGAAAAAGAAAAATACCTCTTTTCTGTTAACCTTAAAGACTCCGTTGACAATAAACTAGTCGATACATTTTATGGCAATGATTTGCAGCAAACTGCTCCAACCCCAAACCAAAATGGCAATTGGTTAGATTTAATTTTTAAAAATTTTGTTGACGAAGTAGTAGTATGTCCAACGACTGACGAGGAAAATCTGTTTTCTAACACCAAACATCATAGAGCTTTTTCTGTTGAACTTTCTACATCTGATCCGAAGACATCGAATGTATTTAATGATGAAATTGTATATGACTTCCAAAATGCAGACTTTGTAGGCATTAAAGCCTATTTAGAGACTATAGAATGGATTGAAACTTTTTCTATGTTAAGCGTGGATGATGCAGTATCGTCATTCTACCAGATAGTATTTGACGCCATCGAAAGTTTCGTCCCTAAAATAAAGAAAAGAAATAAAAAATTGGAACCATGGCTGGATAGAGAACTAGACAATTACGAAATCGTAGAAATAAATTGTACAAGATCTTAAAAAATAGTTCAAACCCTAACGAACAGATCAGGGTGAGTTATGAAAATTTAGCAAATGAATTCTCTCAAAAATCTCGTGAGGCATACAATCACTATATTAATATAACAGGAGAAAATATAATGCGTGAACCTAAGAAATTTTATGATTTTGTAAACGCTAAAAGAAAATCGTCCGGGTATCCAGCAACAATGACTAAGGGAGAAAATACTTCCTCTGATTGTAAAACTATCTGTGATATGTTTGCTGAATACTTCCAAGAGGTTTTTCTGCCAGCTAGCTCGCCCATACTTCATCAGACGCAAATACCTCATAGTTCTGGCATTGCAGATATAACTTTTACTCTAGAAGATATCAATAGAGCTATCAACGAACTGGACCTTAACAAAGGCCCTGGACCAGACCTTATTCCTTCGTCTTTTCTTCTTAATTGTTTAGCACAGGTATCTAAACCGCTTCATATAATCTTCAATAAATCTCTCTCATCAGGCGTCTTTCCGACTGTGTGGAAATTATCCAACCTTATACCAATCTACAAAAATGGAGATAAAAAATCTGTTGAAAATTACAGGGGCATCGCAATACTATCCACTATACCAAAATTATTTGAGAAATTGATACATGATAAGCTCTCGACCTTTGTAGATCCACTCCTTAACGACCAGCAACATGGTTTCCGTAAAGGTCGCTCAACTGCTACGAATCTTATAACCTTGGTTTCCGATGTCCTTAATGCCATGGGAAAATTGCAGCAAGTTGATGCAGTATACACTGACTTTAGTAAGGCTTTCGATCACGTAGATCACTCTATATTAATATAAAAATTGCAAAACTTTGGAAGCACTGGGTCTCTTCTAAATTGGCTTATACCGTACCATTCTCATCGCAGTCAAACCGTAAATTTTCAGGGGTACTATTCAAAGAAAATCAGAGCATCATCGGGTGTTCCACAAGGTAGTCATCTCGGACCTCTTCTATTTAATATATTCATATCTGATCTATCAAAAGAACTTGCCGGCATTCCACATCTACTCTATGCTGATGACCTAAAAATTTACCACGCTATTGGCTCACAAGCTGAAGCAATGTTCGTTCAGACTAAACTTCCTTGCCTTCAACAATGGTGTGAAAAAAATAAACTCAAACTCAACGCAAGTAAATGTCAAGTTATAAGTTTTTCCCGTAAAAGAAACTTGGCCAAGAATACCTACGTCCTTAATAATGTCGAACTAGTAAGAGTTGAGTATGTTAATGATCTTGGTGTAACCTTGGATCAGAAACATTGTTATAATTTGCATTACGACAAAATTTTAGCAAGGGCTAATAAACAACTAGGTTTTATTAAAAGACGTGCGAAGGAGTTCATGAATATATGGGTAACAAAATCTTTATACGCGGCCTTTGTTCCATATCTTCGAAGTACATTCAAACAGAATTGAGTCCGTCCAGAAGCAGTTTGTACTATTTGCCTTAAGGGATTTATACGATCCCAGACAATTTTCTACCTTACCTGAATACACACAAAGGCTTAAGCTATTAAATCTAAGTTCTCTGTCATTAAGAAGACAAATCTCGTCGTGCTGTTTCACCTTTATGTATATTGAAGAAGGCATTCAGATTGCATCACTCTCCACGAAATTTAATTTTAATTGTGCGTTGAGACAAACTAGGCACACTCCTTTACTCAAAGTGACGCAGCATAGAACTATTTATGCAGATAAAGAGCCTATTAGTAGATGCTGCAGAACATTTAATACTATGAAGAATTGCTATACACCAGGCATTTCGAAAGCCACTTTTAAAACCAACCTACTTAATGCCTTGAATCCTTAAATATCCTGAACTGGAATTCCTCAACCAACCCCCCCCCCCCTCCCCCAAATTTTTGTTTGCTAATAAAATTAAATAAATATTATGAAATGCAATTAAAATTTTTTTTGTACCTTGTTTGGTTAATGAATAAAATAAAATAATGCGGCAATTCTGCTTGTTAACGAATCCACTGAGATGAAAGTGTGCCTCGTCGCTGAAGATGATTTTCTTTGTAAAGTCACCATTTCCTTCTGTCTGTGCAACCAACGATTCGGCGTATTGCCGACGCTTGAAATGGTCAGCAGGCTTCAGCTTTTGAGTCGATTGAAACTTGTAAGCGTTTAAATTCAAATCTTTATTCAAAATTCGCATCAGTGATGTTTGTGAGATGTTCAATTGTCGGGCACGACGACGAGTCGAGGTTGGCAGCTCTTCTGCCACACCATCGCGAACAACAGCAATGTTTTCCGCAGAACGAATTGGGCAAACATGCACAGGTTATTTCACATTTCCTACAGACCCGTTTTGCTGAAATTTGCGCAGAATTCTCCCGATTGTGGACACATTTGGCCGATTATGCTGACCAAAAAAATCACGAAGTGCACGAAATGCATTTTGATTTGAACGCCCATTTTTGAAAAAGGCTTCAACAACCTTAACGCGCTGTTCATTGTGTACTTCTCCATGGTTGAATTTGTCAAACACTGAGTTGGGCGAAAAACTTGACGTTAAGGTGTGACTCACAATTAACATTGTGCATTATTGTTGGACTGCCCTTTATCTGACAGAGTCTTCTCTACCTATGGAGTTTAAGTGTCCTTAAAGTAAAATTTAATGCGAAGTAAAATTATCGTTGTTTGTGATTAAATCCATTGTCAATCGTGTCATATATGCGCAGCACATTCTTGTTTTTCGAATATATTAAAAACAAGCTTAATTGGCTACATCGCAATGCAAATAACCTTAAAATATTTTGTTATTTACCTAATATAAATCATATAATAAGCGAAAAAACATACAAAAAATTGTCGTAAATAAATCATACCCGTAAAAATCAGAAGGATTTATTTGTCTTGTTATTAAATCTTATTAAACTCTAAATATCAGCTCTACTGAAAGCCACATCATCAATCAGGCAATCATCGTTGTTTTCTGCACTTAAAAATAAACATACATTCATCTGTTTGTGATGATACCGGAGAATGTCCCACATGTCTGAAAAATTAATGATATCATTTCCTTATTTTCATCTTTATTTTGGAACATTACTGCCCAGTTTATACAGGCGTATAATTTTAAATTTATTTCGTGAAATTGTCCTTGAATTATTTTCGTGCTAAATAAATATACATTTTTAATTTTTTGATTTGTTCCGAATTTTTATTAGCAAGTGAATCGAGATTGCAATGAAAATTATTGAAATTTATAGCAGTGACAATTTTATAGCGTAAATAAATGGGATATTATTGTAAATTAAACGGTCAGAATATAATGATACGGTAAAGAGTTTCAAAATAAAATGAAACTTTTTTTTGTCGGTCTATATGATGAAATGTTTTATTACAGACAAGTGAGTTTTAAACTTATGATCTTCTCGATATTATGATTGATAACTTTCGATCTCACAAAGGCTCTGACTTGGTTAGAGCTATAGTTGGACGATAGATTGCTTGCCATGGGGCGCCAACTTTACAGCACAGCGCAGCTTAAGTTTAATATTTAAGGCCATCAGTGCGGTTAGAATATCACGACATATATTCATACGCATTTTCTTTCACCTTTCTTCGTCCACATTAATACTTGAGGTATTGTATATTCCAAAAGGATTCAATTCGTTCCGATTTCGTTTTTAAGCCATCTGTGAAGAAGACAGGATTGAAATGCAGTGGCAATACATATATCTAGGCTTTCTTCAGATAAATCTCAATAGCCTTCCAATATTGTATGAGTAAAGGCATTGCATTAGCAGACATGCTCTGAGCTTTTCTTACATAATTGAAGAGCTTTTAAGTGTTTTTTTGACCTATTACATTGAGATTCCATTGACCTATAGATTTAACTAGCGATTGCCTGTAACTTCATTTGCATGGCTAATATAAAAAGATTGTTTGCATGACTGACCCATATGGAGTTGGTCGAAGGAAACAAAATCAGCCCTAGCTCTGTCCCCGGGACATGTTTAACGTAATTGCGAACCAAAGGGCTACTGGAAATCGTTTGCGCCATCCGTCAGCATTGACCATCCATCAATATCTGCAATATGCTATACGCAACCCATCATCATCCGACATGCACCATCTGCAGTAGCCCGCTATCACCAGCTATCATTCACCAATATTCAACATCATTTGCCACCTATTATTAGCCGCCAAAGACCATCATCATTCGCCGTCATCACATCATCTGTCATTATCAGCAATCATCCGCCCTCATTAGCCATCACCGCCCATCATTCACCATAATCCATCAGCAATCATCCGCAATAATTAATTTGCATCAGCTATCATTTACTCTCATCAGCCAACACTCCCCATCATTGGCCATTACTCGCAATCATCCGTTATTATCAACAATCCTTCGCCATCATCAGTTAACGCCCGCCATTAACAGCCTTTATCAGTCATCATCTCTCCTTATTAGCCTTCATCAACCATGATCAGCAATTTTTTTTTTTTTTTGTGGTAGAGAGGTGAAGGCATTTATGCTCGCCGAGTCTGGCAGTGTGGGACTCCCATGGAGGATACCTTTGGACTACCCACTAAACACCTCCCCTGTCAATCTGAGAACCTAGCCTGGAACCATTTGACACATTACTTCGGGCCAGGTCTCGTTTTTTTACGCCGTGAGGCGCCTTCAAGCTGGGGAGTCCCTTTCCTAGCGGGAGGGGAGAGGAGAAGAGGAATTGCCAGAAGAGCGATCCCCCAGCCCCAGTGCCTCCGGCTGCTGTGAGTCCCTTTTATATTTTAGGACTGCCCGAGCATAATGTGCCACCTGGTTCCATTTGTCAACCGATTCGAGCATCACCGCAACTATATTATCCGGGGTAAGCTCTCCCGTCTCCCTGTAGAGTTCCCTTCGCAGCCTGGCCCATTTAGTACACGCGAAAAATGTGTGACAGGCATTGTCCTCCTCTCCTGGGCAAAACCGACAATCGGGAGACTGTGACTTGCCGATCTTGTGCAGGTAAGACTGAAAACACCCGTGCCCGCTCAAAAGCTGGGTCAGATAGAAGTCAGTCTCACCATGCCTTCGATTTAGCCACGGTCTCACATCCGGGATGAGGCGCGCAGTCCACCTTCCCTTCGTGCAATTCCTCCAAGACTGCTGCCAATCGTTGAGCGAGCGTTGTCTCTCCTCGCGGACAACCATCTCCCTCGCATCCTCGTTTCGGCGCAGGTAAATAGCGCGGCGCTCTCTAGCAAGGAGGGCGACAGGTATCACGCCTGCAATCACTCTCACCGCCGAGTCGGAGACTGTTGGATACGAAGATGCAATTCTCAGTGCTCCTCTTCTCTGTACCTGTGCCAATCGTTTTCGGTATACCTCTTTGCTGAGAGCGTCGCCCCATACCTCTGCTCCGTACATTAGCACTGACCCTACAGCACTCTTCAAGAGGCGTCTTCTTGATGGGCTGGGTCCCCCTACGTTGGCCATAAGTCAGTGGTAAGTGATCAGCAATAATCCGACAATTTACGCTCTCATCAGCCATCGTTCGCCATGATTCGTCATCATCCACCATCACCTACCATCATTTAGCCTCTTCAGCAATCATCCGCACTCATCGCCCATCATACACCATCACCCGCATGTTTGCATGAGTGGACGTTGGGATGGACCACAAAACAAATTGATCGGTGTAGTGGCTCTCGAGTTCCAAAGATTGCATGGGTGTATGCTGGGATAACGTCGATAACGATCAAATAAAAAAAAAAATCTTATTTATCCAACCGTTCGTGAACTATAACGGCACAATGCACGGACATTCACATTTATACATATAATTATATTTAAACCCTTTAAAAAAATATTCTCAAGGGTAGCATTAAAGACCTCTCCTGGTGTGATGATACGTGTTGCTGCGATATTTAATCACACTATTCTCTGCAGTTAGGTAAAATCTTCATTATTCTACCCATTTGCAATTGGCCTTTTTTGTGGTAGTTTACGCACAGAGTGATGGACTCCCATGTTCGCAACAAGGCGGCTGGACTAGCCTGGAACCGTTTGACACATTACTTCGGGCCAGTTCCCGTTTTGTTACGCTGTGAGGCGCCTTCAAGCTGGGGGATCGCTCTTCTAGCGGGAGGAGAGAGGGAAAGAGGAAGTGCCAGACAAGCGATCTCCCAACCTCAACACCACCGGCTGCAGTGAGTCCCTTTTATCTTTTAGGACTAGCTCTTCCTCTCCTGAGCAATACCGACAACCGTGGGCCCTTGACTTAACAATCTTGTGCAGGTAAGACTGAAAACACCCATGCCCGCCTGCAATGACTTTCACCGCCGAATCAGAGACTGTCGGATACGAAGATGCAATCCCCAGCGCTCCTCTTCTCTGTACCTGTGCCAGGCGGTTTCGGTAAACCTCCTTACTGAGAGCGGCGCCCCATACCTCTGCTCCGTACAGTAGCACTGACCCTACAGCACTCATTAAGAGGCGTCTTCTTGATGGGCAGGGTCCCCTACGTTGGCCATAAGTCGACTCAGAGCCGATACTCCTGAAGCAGCCTTCTCAGCCGTTGCCCTGATTTGCTCAGAGAAACTCATCTTCGAGTCGATTTGTAAGTCGCCAATACTGATCATCCTTACTCTAGGGATTCTCGTTTTTGTCAAGATGACCACTTCGGTTTTCTCCAGTGCTAAACTGAGCCCGCAAGCAGTCATCCCGTCCCTCACACGGTGCATTAGCATATCTAGCCTAAGTTGCGCTTGTTCAACGGTGCGTCCAGCGACCAGTGCCGCAACATCATCCGCATAGCCGACCAAGCGCGACTCATCTGGCATCTCACTGCGGTCAACAAATTCCACTGCGAGCTTTGGTTGACCCTTGGTCTCAAACATCATTTATATCATCGCAGGCTACAAAGCTGCTCGGTCTGCCTTCAGATAGCATTTTGGCAGATATTGCAGAATCGGAGGAGTTCAAGCCGCAACTATCCGGAAGAGGATCTTAGGTTCCCCTCGGACTTCAGAGTTTCAGTCGACGCTTTAATCATGCCCAAGCTAACAACGATGCTTCCTGATCGAAGGATAACGTTGAGTTTACCACACAGTCTGAAGGCATTAAATCTGCCAGATCTGCAATTTTATTTGCCAGGAGCCATCGACATAATAATTGGTGCAGACGTTTTTGAGGAAATAGTAGAGGATTCCCTAATTAAAGGCAAACCGTTACTGGCCCAAATTAATTTGGCTGGATACTCTTAGGGCTGGATACTTTTAGGGGAGAAAATAACCTCCTTAGTGTCTATGGCTGAATTTCACAGAAAAATAAAAAAGTTGTTTGAGATTGATGGCGAACAAAACCAGAATGAGCAAATTGATATTAACACGGAATGTGAAAATCATTTTCAGAGCACTTACAGTAGAGACGATAATGGCAGATACATAGTTTGCCTTCCTTTTCAAGAAGATCAGTCACAAAACTCCCTAGGTGAATCTAGGACCAGAGCTCTCCTAAGTTACCGGCAAATCGAAAAAAAACTCTCTACAGATGAGAAGCTAGCTATGGAGTACAACACCTTCTTCGAAGAGTTTCTCAAATTCGGATATATGACATGCGTGACTCCATGCATTGGTGATAGCAAGCATGTTTACTATTTACCACATCATGCGGTAAATCAGAGTAGTATTCGACGTGTCTGCGAAGACCGCCAATGGCCCTAGTCTGAACGATAAGTTGCACATTGGAGCACGTTTATACCGCAGGCATCGGGAAAATGTTTCGACAAATAGGCCGAAACTACAAAAGGATTCTCTGGAGGAGGCATCCCCAAGGTACGATTGCGGAATATCAGCTCAATACAGTTACGTATGGCACGGGATGTGCCACATTTTTAGCAGTTAGGACATTGATCCAGCTAGCTTAATATGAAAGAAAGATTTTTAATTCGACGATATGTTAACAGGCGCCCACACCAAATAAGAAGCGATTTTCCTTCAGTAGGAGATAACAGCTCTACTAAATAGAGATAGCTTCAACCTCAGAAAATGGGCTAGCAATAATCCAGAGCTATTCAGCCACATGCCGGAAGACAGAAGCGAAGTTGGTCTATTAGAGTTCATCGAAGACCCATCCTTGAAAACACTTGGTATACATTGGAATCCAGCCCAAGATGCGTTCCAATTCAAAATCATCGCGTTTTGTGAATCTAAAAGGCCTTCAAAAAGGCAACTGCTATGATAAATTGCAGCCATATACGGCCCATTACAATGGCTTGCACCCGTCACAGTCAGGGCAAAGCTAATAATGCGGGGAATCTGGAATAGCGGAACGGATTGGGATGAAAAGCCAACAGAAGAAATTCTTAAAAGCCGGAACGAGTTTGGATCTTTGCTAAAACCGCTAAAACACATTAGCATTCCTCGATGGAATCGCTGCAGCATAAACTGTAAAATTGAGCTGCACGGATTCTGCGACGCATCAGAGTCCACATACGCAGCGATGCTTTATAGTAAAATCATTGACATATGCAGATCCATTAGCACAACTCTTCTCTGTGCGAAAACAAAGATCGCCCCAACCAAGACCAAGGCTACTCTCCCGAAGCTTGAGCTAAATGAAGCCCTACTTTCGGCTGCTCTATTGCATAATAGGATAGAGTCGCTCTGCATACATAATTTTGACGTGTATGCTTGGTGCGACTCGACTATTAGCTTGGGATGGCTTAAGAAAGAAAATAACGTCACTGCCAATAGGGTATCGAAGATTCAAAAATTGGATCGCGGCGCCTGGAAATGGAAGCATATCAGCTCCAAGGATAATCCAGCTGATTGCGCTTTTAGAGGCATCAGTCCAAAGCAACTTCTCAAGCATCATTTGTGGTGGAATAGTCCAAGTTAGTTAATACATCCTTGCACCGAAATCAAAGTTGCTTCGACAGCAACAACAGCGGAAGATAAAAGCAACGGCTAGTGTGGCCGCCCTTGATTATAATTAAAACTTTTAGCTGACGCTGCGTAAACCTCAATCTATAGGATTCAACCGCCCTGCTAACCAACAAACCAATTTCATGATGTAACTTTCCGTTAAATCCGCATCTTCGTCAATTCGTAATTTTATACCCAATTTCTTAGTGCCCCACCTCTATCAGTTAGTTAATGCAAAACTTTCGTTGAATCTGCATCTTCATTGCTTACTTCATTCCAAACCGTAACTCGGTCACAAAGTGCATAGCAGCATTTCCACTAATTGCTCCGAACGGCGATCCCCACATGTATTGTTATGAAACTTGATCGAATGATTCCCATAGCGGATTGACAATATTCTGTTCGTGTTGTTTAGTTATTTATTTTTTGACAAGATCGTCGCTTGCCTCGTACCGGTGACATTTGTTTTCATTTCATCCAGGTTATATATTCTAACGCAAACGTGTTGTTTTATTTTTGTTAGCCATATAGCGCTTCACATAGGTTTTCTGTTACGTGTTGTTTTTATTTTTTATTTGACCATGTAGTACTTGTAAGTTTTCCTGGTACGTGTTGCTTTTATTTATTGTAAGTCTATGCGGTACTTGTATTACTTTGCTTTATATATGTATATTGGATTGCTGGTGGAAGCTTTTGTTTACGTAATGTTTTTATTTAGCCAAATGGTTTGTTTTGTTTTTTATGTGGTTGAGCATGTGGAAGCTTTTTTGGCATTTTTGTTTAGTCACGAGGTATGTTTTGGTTTTTATACGAAAGTTTTTTTTAAGTTTCGTATGGTGGGAATTTCCCTACGTGAGTTCGAGCAAGGTACTTTATAGCCACTTGGCTGTCACTGTAAAACTGTGATTACATAACAGCCAGTTGATCGCTTCAAGGATCGCCAACACTTCAGCCTGGAAGCCACTACAGTAGTCCCGCAAGCGCAATGGAGGCTTTAAGTTGAGATCTGCAGAAAAAACGCCACTCCGCACTTTGTTGTCAAGCTTGGAGCTGTCGATGTATAATTTTACCGCATCTGTTTCTACGGATATTCCATTGGCCCATTCATCTCTTGTAGGGATTTTAATTTCAAACTCAAAAGAGATGTGTGTGTGATAATATAATCGATGAGTGTCCTATTCCATAGAGCAGTGCAATATAGTCTAATTGCTTTTTGCACTGCAGGACAAGTGAATTGGTCAGTAGCCAGTGAAATAGCATTTGGTGTTTAATTTTGTGGGGGTAGTATGGAACGCCGCTGTGATGAGCAAGGCTGTTAACTTTCGCCCTTCGTCTATCATCTTTTAATTTGCTGCCTTAAGAACAGCAGGCCACTAGAATCGTTTCTCGTTTAGCAGATTTGGTTCTACTGTGACGCGTAAAAGCATAAGTTGCCGGAAGCACTATTCTACAAATTTTGTACTGAGTGTAAGTTAAACACGGCTATAGAGTAGTAAAAATGTTGCTACCATTCTTCATAATGGTCTTACCATTCTTCTCTCTCCACCTTAAAGGGTGTTATTTCATGTAGGTGGCCCGGCACGGATTGAATATCCTCCCGCAGAGACCGCGTCGATTGAGCCGACTAACCGGCTTCGGAATATCATTCCGTGGGCTTAGAATATTCTGCCATGTTTTCAATTGGTGAAACATTACCCGTGTTGGTGATACATTGCCCTTGCAATATTAAAGTTTTGAAAAATAGATTTTCAAATTTTTTTCCAAAATCTTCTTAATTTTTCAACTCAAAGCGTTTCAAAGTTTGCTGATGTAACTGTTCTGGAAGATTCTTTTGCACAGACTACGAAAACAATAGAGAGATAGATCCCAATCTTACTACATAAGTGTCGTCAACCTACTAGCACTTTCCTGATTTAGTATCACCGGGAAATTTTCAAAAAATATTCCCTCACCATGGGAGGCATATCAATTTACTCTACTTTTCAAATTGTAGTATTGTACTGCCTTTCTGTGTTTACTTAATTCGCCTTTAATTATTAACAATCGCGCAACGCCATTGAAAAGCTTAATTATACGTCTAGTCATTTAACTAATGCGCTAATTGCTTCCGTCGCACATTAAATCCATTGCATTGTATACGAGTACAGCTCAATGAATTGATAAAATTCTAATTAATTCGAATCGTTATTGCACAAAGTAACAAAACCAAAAAAAAATAAAATTGGCGACTAATTTCCATTCTAACAACAAATATTGTGCGAATAAGTATTATCAATGTAAAAGTAGGAACTATTTTGTTCAGAAGAGTTAAATCTTCATCATAAATTGTCAATCTCTTAACAAACAAATCAGATTCGTTAATTTTTTATTTAGCCTTATTGCATAACGCTTGAAATTTCTATCAACAAAATTTCGGACAGTTGAAGAAACCCATAATATCCTGATTTTCTTACAAAAAAATCTGTTCCATATGCTAATTTCACACCTAATATCCTTCACGCCCTTCCAGAAGAAATCCAACAATAGTAAACAATCTTAAATACCCTAATACTTTCTCCCTCCCCTTATTAATTCAATAATTAAGTCTGAAACTCACTTGAGCTGTGGTAATTATCTTAGAATAGGCAAACATTAAACACATCATCTTCATCGTTAATTTATTCAACACCTAAACTGAATGTCCCCTCTATTGTATCCTTACATTCAAGACAACCCGTTTATGAATGATTTGCGGGTATCTTAATTGTGTGTATAATACGGGTATGCGTGCATAGCACTTATGATAATTAATTTGAATACCTAAAGTAGGGAGAATGAATACAAGTACGTTAAAGCTTCGGTAAATCCTTTTCGCTTTGGCATTTTTAATTAGATTTAGTTATGCCTTTCCTTCTGCTTACATTTCTTTAAGTCTAAGAGAGGAATAAAAGCTTCATTGAAATTTAGCATTTTAATGATTTTTATCATCATTTTAATTTTCTAGCTGTTTTTCCTTGAACTTATTTGTGCAAGTGTAGTTGGAGCATAAATCTGATAAAAGTTGATGAAAGCTTTTCAAGTAGTTGTGTCCTAGATAGAAACTTTTTCGTTCAAATTGAATGTGTTGCTGATGATGTTGTATGGACAATGTAGTCGAGAAATTTTTAACGAAAGTTTGAATTTATGTCAACAATATTTACTCTTCAGTTAGGTTTTTGTGCCACGAATATGGAACATATAACTCTTTCATTCTATGAAATTTTAGCGGAAATCGGGGTTTAAAACTTTATCCATAAAATGATTTATAATATTCTTAAACATTTTATTTTACAATTATTAAAAATATGTGTAAATGCTTTTGAATAATCCTTTTTTTTTCTTTTTCAGGTAAGTTTCACATGGGAGCGAAAACTTTTAGTAAGTAGATGGAAGAAATTTTGCAATTAATAACTTTAGATAAAGTTCATTCCTAAAATTTAAACGAGGAAATTTCATAATATGCAAAAAATTGTTTAATATTGCTTTTAACGGGAATTGTTCATTATACTGATAGTTGCAGCCTAAGCTAAAACAAGACCAACAAATTCTCGAAAACATGCTTCAATTCCTTGTTCACGTCAAAAAGAAGTGACTAGTTTCATGCAAAATTGATACACTTGCTATTTTCTGGTGCTCCGTCAGAGACCTCCGACTGAAGCCCTTTGACCCAGTAAGCCCACCGAGGAGGGGTCGCCAAGCGAGAACGCAAACGAGTCGGGAGGTTCGCACCGGCACTATTGCAAATTTACCGCAGAAACCTGACAAAACCCGCTATCTCCCGGAGAAGCACCAAACAGCGGCCACGAGTCTGGAACGGGCACCGATGTCGCGACAATTCTTATAAGCACTCGACCGTGCGCCTGGCCCTGGGAAAATGCTTTCACTTCCAATTTAATTTGAAGAAGAACCGGACCACCCTGACCCTGAAAACTATCACAATTTTTGAGGAAAAGCAAAACCTTCGCAGCCTTGGATAAAATTTCTACTTTCGTTCCGTACTTTATCGCGCCTCGCGCTCTTACCCCACATGTGGTAGTCGGGGACACCTCTACACGGCGGTCGTAAGCCACCCCAAAGTCTCGCTATTGTCGCAATAAGAACCCAAGTAAACTCGCGAGCCAGACTTCACAGTTTCCACACTAATTTTTCCACGTGTTAAAATTTTATTCCAATGCCAAATTTATAAATTCAAAAATGAAAATTAGTTACCTACTACTTATCGTTACCCTCGTTTCCACGTGGTCGGAGACACCCAATTTGTTCGATGATTGGTTTCAATTCTTGTCGATCCGCAGCGAGTTAAAAATTGTACAATAACTGCTTGTCGTCCTCCTGTAATTCGCCTTCCCGCCATTTCCTTCTAACCGCTTCTTGATTTTTCCGCCGTTTTTGTCTTGTGCCCAATTCCCAGAAATCGAGACGAGAAAAAAGAGCTTTTTCTTCGTACTCCGGGGTCATTTATAGCCTCGGGGAGACACGGTCCCCTATCGCGCATCAAGCTTTGGAGGTTTTTATTAAGCTTCGCAAACGGCGATGTGACAATGCCTCACTGCCTTACCGCCTTGTAGCTTACACATGTACCATCGGGCATCACAAAAGCTCTCGTTTGACTACTGTCATTAATATAATGTAAATAATCGCGATGTCAATGAGTTTTCTAATAAATCATGGCAATTTCCGCATATAAATTTTGGTAAATCATCTTCTTTCGTAGCCTCAGGAACATTTGCACATTATTCTATTTTCTCAGCAAGAGTCTACCATCTGAGTTTGTATCATAAATATTTTTTTCAATCCTTGATCTTTGTTTTGTATCCAAATTCGGCAGAAGTAGACAGCTGTTTTATTTTCTTCATTAAGCAATTTCGGAAAATTTTTTAGCTGATTTAAAAGTTTGCAATCGTTAGGAAGACCCAGACCCTGAGTGTCTCATTCAACTGGCCAAAGAAGGAATGTCAACAGCAATAACTGAATAAGAACCAAAAAAAAAAAACAAAAAACATATTCGCTGGACTTTACATCATGGAAATATTCTCCCTGGTTTCTTATAAGGTGATGGGTGAGCCCCAGAATCCATCGTTTAATTCACTGCTCTTGGCAGACAATACTCCATCCGAATCATTGTACATACAGTACGATTTCACCACTGTAAGGAGTACCCGAGTAATGCCGTTTAGAAATCGGGATGCTTTTGCTCAGCTTCATCTCATCAATGGTAGATAGGCGTTGATCAACAATTTCGAATGGGTCATTAGCCGCAAGAAAAGAATGACAAGTGGACTGGAGTGGACATACAAGATTCTGCAGACAGAGGTAATAGAACAGGTGTGATGTTAAAAGTGTCCAAAAAATCAATTTCAAATTAAATACAATACAAATAGATATAGTATCGGCGTAATCAAAAAGCGAACCACCCGAGTTAGATTGTTGAGTTGAACCAAGGCGGTAACGTATCCTAATACGTTAGTCTTATGACCTGAAGCCGTCTTGACATTAGCATGCATAAAATGGGGATGCGAACCAAGGTCACCAACAAGATCAAGGGCTCCCGATACCAGGACTCTAACGCTTACACCATCTTCTAACATATCTTTTAATTTGCGTCCCTTAATGCTGATCGCAGCATAAGGCCGCTTATCCTCGTACCATGTCACGATTGATCTCACATACGCTCGCTTGAGAAACTGTCAAGCGACAAAATAGTTCTATGATCTGTGGAATCGTGACTTTGATCCTCAATTCTTGCGGTTAGGCTTTCGGTCAGAACCAAAGTCACAAGCCACACGGACACAAGCCACACGAAATTGACCTCACATGTCTTAACTGGATATCTGCGTTTATCCATTTCCAGCTTCTGTCATGTGCTTCCATTCGGTGACACCCTCTGACGAGCTTTCGTGTGGTTGAGAACTTATGTCCAGCCAGATGATCCTTCAGTTGCAGACTCATATTCGCGAAAACTAGGTTTCGCAGATCCGTTGTCCCTGATCGGAGTCCTTAGTTGGAGAGTCATCGCTTCAGTAGATTCAAATAACTCAATGAATGGCTCGTGGGATCTCTGATTGCGAGCGAACATAAGAGTATTTTCCCAAATATAATCGTCATCAAACCGAAATCCGAACCACTCTATGAGTTCGCATTTCAGCTGACTCCAACTCAAGTCTCCATACGCATCTGCCAGTACCAGCTTACAGCAACACCCTGCAAAGAGAAAATGGAGGCCCGACACCAGTTCTCGCTTTGAGATACAATAGCTTTGAACCAGGGTATTTACACGAAACACAAACTGGTGAGTAACCATTCTACCCGAGCCACCATCAAACTTGAAGTCCCATATATGCATACGAATAAAAGATTCATCTGGCTCAAATGTCAAACCATTACCCCGGAATGGAAGCTGTGAATGAGGATCGGGTGGATCTGGAAAAGAGCGTAATAGAAGGCACAAAAAATATTTATATTGACTCTGTAGATCACGTTGTGTGTGGAAGCATAGTGGCAATTAAAAATATTAAAAATCCACCGATCCCCTAAATTTTTAAAATGTAAGAAACAATTGACAAATGGCGGTGCAATTTGCAGACGACTAGACAAACCAAAAAGCTTAAAATAAATTAGAAAAGAAATATCCGACAGACAAACAGACAAGTAAATAAATTTATTAATTTTGACTTTTTTCAAACCTAAATTATGTTAAAATATGTAGCTGCAAATTCCTAAGCTGGCGAAAATCTCACTAAATTTATAAACTGGCCTACAACTATAATTTTACTCAAACTAATAACTTACCGACTAGACCCAAAATGAGTCACCAAAACTTTGACTGCTTAAAATTTACCCGAAACCAAAGAACCGTAAAACAAACACACAAAATTTGTTGAACTATGCAAAATTAAACCAAAATGAAACCTAATTTAATTCTATAAAATAAACAAAGTATAGCAATAAAATAATTAACGCTATTAATGGAACTTATCTACAATAAAACCTTTGCTTTAAAACCCAAAAGCTCATTTAAAAAACTAGTAACCAGAGTGCAGTGGCTAATTTAAAACACATACTGGATTAAAAACGAAACTCATAAAAACTTCACTAAAATTCATTTCAATGTGAATAAAACAAAGCTCATGACGCAGTCGGGGAAGAATATGTCTAATACTAAAAATTTACACTTGACGAATACAACATCGAAAATGTGGGCGAATTTGTACATTTAGGCGCCAAAATAACTAGAAATGCGGATGAAAGAGACGAAATACGCCGAAGAATACAGCTCCCAAATAAAATTTTTAATTTTGGTTTTGACGATTTTGAAGACCAGCTAAATACGCAGGAAAACAAAGCTCCAAGTATACAAATCTGTGATAAGACCTGTGTTATGCTATGGGTGTGAAACATGAACACTAACCCAAGCATCTGCAAACATATTGAACTCTTTTGCGCGAAGGGTCCTGCTTTCCCATGCACGTGAGCGACCGGACCACCCACTAAATACTTCCCCTGTCGACACGAGAGCCCAATCTTGAACCGTTTGACACACTTTTTAGGATAATGTCTCGTTTTGTTGCGCTGTGAGGTGCCTTCAAAGTTTAACTCCTCTAGCGGAAAGGGAGGCAGGAAGGAGAATTACCAGACAAGCAGCCCCGACATCTCCAGTTGCTGTGAGTCCCTTTTATCTTTTAGAACTGCCCGAACATAATGTGCGACATGGTTCCATTTGTCAACCGATCCCAGCATCACCGTGACTGTACTATCCGAGGTAAGATCTCACGTTTCCCTGTAGCGGTCCCGCCACAGTCTGTGCCATATTTCGCACTCAAAAAATGTGTAACAGGCATCGTGATTCTCTCCTGGGCAAAACCGACAACCGAAGACTGAAAACACCTATTCACACTCAAAAGCTGGGTCAGATAGAAGCCATTCTCACCATACCTTTGATTTATCCACAATTTCAGGTCCAGGATAAGACACGCAGTCCACCCTCCCTTCGTGCAATTCACCTAGGACTATTGTCAATCGTTGGGTAAGTGCTGTCTCTTCTTGCGGGCAACCATCTCCCTCGCGTTCTCGTTTTGACTCAGGTAAATAGCGCAGCGCTCTCTATTAAGGAGGGCAACAAGTATCACGCCTGCAATAACTCTTACACCTGAATCACTCTTCTCTGTACCCGTATCAAGTGTTTTCGGTTCACTTCCTTGCTAAAATCGTCGCTTCATATTTCTGCTCCATAAAGTAGCACTAATCCTACGGCACTCATCAAGAAGCGTCTTTTTGATGGTTTGGGTCCCCTTCGTGAGCCATAAGTCAACTCAGAACCGATACTTCCGAGGCAGCTTTCTCAGCCGTTGTACTGATTTGCTCAGAGAAACTCATCTTTGAGTCGATCAGTAGCCCCAGGCTGGCTTCGATTTGATCAGTATGTCTCCAATACTGATCAACCTTACTCTAGGGATTCTCTTTTTGTCAAGATAACCAAATTAGTTTTCTCCAGTGCTAAACTGAACCCACGGGCAGTCGTCCAGCGACCAGAGCCATAATATCCGCATAGCCGATCAACCGCATCTCATCTGGAATCTCCAGTCTAAGTAGCTCATCGTAAGACACTTTCCACAGGTCTGGGCCAAGGATAGATCCCTAGAGAACACCCGATGTAACTTCCTTTGTTCGTTGGCCTTGTGTTATGTCGTAAAGCAGGCTTCAGTCTTTCAAGAGCTGTAAAAGGGCTTTCCAGCGTATCCAGAATATCGGCCCATCTAACGAAGTTGATAGCGTTCCTAACATTGAGTGTCACCAACAGGACGATCCGTTGCTTGGCGCCTGGCCTTCCTCGCTTTCAGTGAAAGGACTGCCTTTTTCAGTTCCGGCTATGTGAAAAGTTGACACTCGACTGCTGTTTCACCATGGAAAGCAGCAACACGGATGGGATGGGCGGGGAGAGTGCCCACACTATCTCGTCCATCTTTTCTGCATCATGTATGCAAGGTTTCCATAGGGCACCAAGCTTCCGTATAACTATCTTGTAGCCAAGGCCCCACGGATCCTTGCTCACATTGTCCACTAGATCTTGCCAGCAGCTAGTCTTGCTGTTGTTACTCAATTTGCGAAGGCATTTCATGGTCGACTTATATGCTGCTACCCGGTTGCATGCCTTGTTACGATTCCGTGTCCGTTAAGCCTCATGCCGAAGCTTGTGACACCTATTTTTCTTTTCAGCGATTTCAGTTGACCACTAGTACACTGGTGGCTTGCCGTGCCGGGGTTTTCGAGAGCGCATACGAAGGTCATTCAACAAATACTTAGCCTACAGAAAAAAAACGAAAATTTTGGAAAGGTGGCAATTTATTTTTCCACATAATCTCCTTAAAGCTCGATGTACTTGGCCCAGCGATGCTCTAACTTTTCCATCACGTCCAAAAAATACATTTTCTGGAGGGCTGCAAAATAGGCCTCCGAGGCGGCGATGACCGCCTCATTCGACCCAAATCTATTCCCGGCGAGTGATTTTTTCAGTTTTGGAAACAAAAAGCAGTCACAGGGGGCCAAATCTGGAGAGTACGGTGGATGGGGCGGCAATTCGTACCGCAATTCGACCAATTTGGCCAAGTCAACGGCGGAGGTGTGAGCCAGCGCGTTGTCGTGGTGGAACAGCACTTTTTTCTTCGCCAAGCAGGGCCGCTTTTTCTTCAATTCGATGTCAAATCGGCCCAATAAGTCTGCATAGTAGCGCCCCGTGATTGTTTTACCCTTCTCGAGGGAATCGATGTGGATCACACCTTGTGAATCCCACAAAACGGTGGCCATCACCTTCCTGGCGGATCAAACAGTCTTCGCCTTCTTCGGAGCACGTTCGCCGGGTGAAGTCCACTGTTTTGACTGTTCCTTGGTCTTTGGTGTGTACCAGTGAATCCATGTTTCGTCGACGGTCACGAAACGACGCAAGAACTCTGCCAGATTGCGCTGAAACAGCGCCAAACACGTCGTCGATGTGGTCTCACGGTTGCATTTGTTTTCCGGTGTGAGCAAACGCGGCACCCATCGCGCCGACAGCTTTCTCATACCCAGTTCTTCGTGTAGAATATGATGCACCGTTCCTTCTGCGATGCCCACAGTCTCAGCTATCTCGCGAACCTTCAATCGACAGTCTGCTAACACGAGATCGTGGATTTTTTTAACGTTTTCCTCCGTAGCAGCCGTTTTCGGGGCACCTGGGCGTGGCCCATGAAAAACCGACTGAAACTTTGACAGTCGGCTACTAAAAGAATGTACTGCACGATGGTAAAACTCTTTTGTAATAGCAGCGCTATCGGGCGGTGAGGCTAGGTACTTGTTGAATGACCCTCGTATAAGCGTTGCAAGCAGTCGTGATGATGCTCATAGTTGAGTTCACCACGTCTTGAGCTGCCAGTTCCTCCTCCGTCCCCCGTGAATCACCCTGCAATGGAGCGCCTGACGTGAGCAAATCGACGAACCTCTCGACGTCCATTCTTCCGATGTTCCAACCAATTGCAGAAGATCGAGAGCACGGACGTCGGGAGACATCACGAATCAGAAGCAGAATGTACTGATGATCACTGGCTGAATAGTCCGCCTCTCCAATTGAATATTCTCTGTACCAAGGACCCCGAGGTGAATATCACGTCGCGTATGCTTCCTTCGCAGCCAATACGGCAGAAAGTCGGCGTATTTCCGGTGTTTAGTACGACGAGTGCCGTCCTGGCCACTATTTCTAGGATTCATTTTCCTCCCGGATTTTTTTGAGGCATGCCCATTCGATTGCTTTAGTGTTAAAGTCTTCCCCAATGAGCACATTGCCATCTGCATTCGAGACAGCGCCCTCCAAAGCATTAAGCATGGCTTGGAAAGATGATATCGATTCGTTCGGCGTTGGTTGCTCTCTAAGAATGGTCCCTGAGCCCCGAATCCATACAAAACTATCCCATGCACACAGCTCTCCGCCTGAAAATCACTGTTCCGCACCCAAATGACGGCAGTACCAGTTTCATCAGGATACCATGATGCAGAACTTTTATCGCGGTTGAACTGCGGTGTAGGTTTATCTGCAGGATGCGGGTCATCGCATTCCTGAAAAACTCGACATTTCCGTGGTCCCAAGACGTGCCCAAGATCCGGTCTTGGATCAGCATCCTAGCAAAAGATACACTGTGCCTCTTTTGTAGACTCTTTTCTTTTATGTCTCATTTCATCGCATTTGTAACATGGGGAACTCCTACCGGGTCCTTTGCATACTTGTGCGAAGTGACCATAGCCAAGGCAGTTGAAACATTGAGGAGGTGCTGCTCTTCACCGTATCTTGCAGAGAACCCACCCTATTCTTACTTTGCTCTTATTCAGAAATTGTTTGGTGTCCTTTTCGGTCAAGTGAATGGTGACCATACGTTGTCCCCTATGGCTTTCTATGTTTTCTCGCATTGAATCTGCTCACGCAAAGAACTCCCTTTTGGTGACCTCTTCTATTTCTCGTATTTCGATCGTTAAGGGGAATTTAAGGTTAGGCAAAACACGTAGCAAAGGCAAGCATCTTGGTGCCCCGTGTGACCATGTATCTTTAAGGCAAACTCTGCTCAAAATGTCACCACTAAGGGCTGACTGCAAGACTATTATGAAATTTCATAGCCTCCGTAATATCTCGAACAAGAGCCACTCAAGACAGAATGCACGCGAGCAAGATGACGATGGGACCGAATGCGTTAGCTAGTTCCATGAGATTGCTCAAGGCAATCTTTCCCCTGTGCAGGGGGATATAGCTAACGACCAGAACATTGTTGATTTCCCAAAGTCATCCACACCTTGAAAGTCTGCATACTATCAAAGCCAGACTAAAACTGTCAAACACGTATCCAGTACGAGGGGCGTCACTGCAACTGCGGCAAACAGCGTAATAAACATCTAAACCAAAATTCAAACCGATTATCAAAAATTTATTGTAAATCAATGTCCAGTCTCAAACCATCCCACAAAACCAAACTTAAAATTTCTTCCCATCAACAATGCTAAACTAAAAGAAAAGAAATAATAGTTTTCCTGGAATGTCCAGACCGCTATTGAAGTCAGGCACTCTAGGTACTCTGCCCATCAGCAAAATAACTTTAAACTTCAATAAAAAATCCATAATCCACGAAAAATCAAAACGTAAAACCACTTAGGGTTGGGCCCCATTCCATTGCAGACATTAATACAAAATAATTTTTTTGGTCCCTAACAGCGCCAGAGTTGTTCAGTGATCTGACATTCCAGGATCCAATACCATAGTCCTCTTTTAAGTTGCGAGGTCATTGCTGTACGTCCAATCCATTCCAAGACACTTTTGCAGGTTTCCAAATAATTTAGGGTTTTCCAGGGAAAGGGAGATAGCCCGTTGCCCAACGTCAATTCCGACGCCATGGCTATTACATTCGATTCCGTCATACGGCACGGAAGACTCCCTTTCATCCTTTTAAGTCAACCTTTAACAACAACGAAAAATTACCAGCGACAACCACAAAAGAGGTTTAATTAGGGTTTGGTAACAGATCTTTAGTTGAATTTGCAATTATTGGCATTTGTCGGCATTTAATGTCTCATAATTAAGGAACCAGCAAACCCAATGTGCAACTCCGAAACTATCATTATTTGGTCGTCTTTCGTAGTTTCACTTTTTGAAATTTGATAGCAAATATCAAAAACGTTCATTCTGTTACCAAAATATTTCCAATTGCTATATCATTTCTTAAAAATCTATCCGGCAGCTTGGTCATCACCACTACAACATTTTTTTTTTAAGTTTTAACTTTAAAACGGCAGCCATTTAGGCTCAGTCGATTCGACTTTGGGTTAATTATTGTAAGCTTCATTATAGTGGCCAATAAACATTGGTGCCTAATTTCGTCCAAATCAGAGCTGTACTTTAGCTATAACAGAATCATGAATTTTCGTCTAAAATGGCGCCGATTTTGTTGTCGCTCGGACAATTTGTCTGCTTAGTTAATCTAGCCAAGATTTTTACTTAATACACTTTACCTGAAAATTTGAAGTAAGTCTAAGCAAAATTGAGACCTCCAGCGTGTTAACAATTTTCGTCATTTGGGCAAAAAGGCAACGAACTGACATTCAATTTTATATATAGACACCCTGTTCGGTAAACCCGATTTAGTGGTTGGATAAACCTGTTTGTCTCTTAAAGTTACTTACTATATAACAATATATACTTCATTTATTTTCTTCAACTGAAGTTTAACGTTCTTCGCTGAAGATCATAACCTTACTGGAAGGCTCTGCTAAAGCGAACCAATGAACGATTATCGATGGATAATTTTAAAACATTCGGATGAAAAGTCTGCGTGGGGAAGTGGTTAGTGCATCCCCTCCATAACCCGAATGTCCCTGGTTCGAATACCGTTGCTGACAGCGAGACTTGCTTCAAGCGATTCTTTGGACGAACTTCAACCCCGTTCAGTTATGATACCTACTGGTTTCAAACTTGGACGTATTACAGCTGGGTGGACGGACACATAGCCAAAGAGTGGTACTGACCAGATCACCTTCCAGAGTGTCGATACATTCGATCAAGATAATGAGATACTCTAACTACCTCTAAGCGAAGGACTGAAATGGGCTGAAGTACTAAAGCCAACAATAAAAAGAAATGCAATAGGAAACAGAAGAGAAAATAATGATATTTCCATTAATAAAAAATATTGGGTGTGTGCATTAGTCCTTTTGGTTTTTCTATATGGATTTTCTTTGAACTGTAAATCATAAATCCCTGATTCCAATTCGGCAGCTGGCAGAATTTTGGAAATCTAATTATCGTGACTATAAAAAGAAATTATAGTTGCATTTGCATTTTAATTTTCAAGCAAAAGTGGCAAGCTGGTAAAGTGCATATTAGGTATTGTTTACTATACGAGTTTGGTATTGGTTACAGCGCAGTTGAGGCTCGTCGGAATACCAGCAGAATTTATGATGAAAACGTTCTAAAAGAACGAGCATGTCAACAGTTGTCATGATCAGGACGGCCCAAGGAAGTTGAAACTGCCAACACGCGTGCGAGTTCGTCAATATCGAAATTATAAAAATCTATTAGAAAACGAAAATTTGTAGGTATATCTCATTATACACGGTTATATACATAAAAGTTTGAAATTTGAAGACTGGGAGAAAGTAGAAATTTCATCTTCGGCGAGTGCCTATCGCGTACACCGTGGACAGAAATTCAGAGACAGCAAAATGGACTAGTTTTTGTCAACAAGTAAACATGATGGCGCAGTAACCAAAGTCCACAGCCACCCGTAAGGAAATCCGCTCGGACAGGATGTATGCGATCGATACGATAGCCAAGAATTCCAAGGTTAAATGAATTTATATTAGCGAAGGGTAAATTAGTTATAAAACGTAAAACTCCGGCTCCTTTGCCAAGCCACCGACACCTAGCACTAATCCTTAGCGCACTTGCGAACGATACCCGAAAAAACCAAACAACCGCAAATAGCACTCAAACAAAACAGGTGTGGTTTCCGCCAATTTTCGTAGAGAAAGTGAAGGCAACAGTGCTAAAAGACATTGTAGATAGATATACCCCTGTCGATGGTACTTGTCTAGAGTACAGAAGCTGTCGAACTTCCAACTGAAGAAGACCCGCGATTACATCATGAATCTCCTTAAGACCACCGAAGTAGTGGGGTACTCGTGCGACCCTCCCAAAGCAAGAAAAAAGTGTGTCCTGATCCTAAGAGGTATTAGCTCAGACTTTGGAGATGAGGCGGTTCGAAAGGACATAACCAGCCAAATACAAACATTACGCCTCAAGTTTGTCAGCTCATATACCACTGCGTGGTCGAGGTAAATAAGATCAACTTGGACTAACTAAATGCTTGGGTCCCAACATTTCTCAGAGGGATTTCATTTTTAAGGTAACTTCATAATATCATCTGAGCTCAACGATCATACAATTTCTTTTACTTGCTCCACATTTACCTTATAACCGGACCATCATGGCCTCCATTTCAACATGACCCTTAGATCACACACACCAGTATCTACTTGCCAATCTCACTACAGACTGTTTAATTCTATAGACTGGCCAAACTTCAGAAAATACCGCAAAGACCTCCTTCCAAATCCTCCACCGGAAAATATCATTCCCTCGAAAGCAGAAATAGACTCTCATTTATCGGCGCTATCATCTGCCATTATAGAGTGTCTAGATCATCATGCCCCTTTCCAGGAACCACGCAGCCCGAAGTCAACAACTTCTATAAAAGCAGACTGGGGTCACTGCGACCATCTTCAGATGCGTTTAAAACTATAAATCAACTCACAGGCCGTAAGAGTTCCAAATTCGATATTGAGAAAGATCCTATAAAGAGAAGGAATGAAGTCTTCACTGCACAATCTGACAAGATCGTTGCATGTGAGGGGTACTTCAAACAACTATATCGTCACCGTGAGTCGTCCAATACAGCTTTGAATAACAACACCAAAGAGGAGGTTCTACTAACGACAGGACGATACGAGGGATCTTATACAACTGTATTCTCCAATTATAATAAAGAATCTTCTCTACAACATCCAGTCTTCCCTGGATTTTTCACCTCGAAAATGGAAGTAGAAGATCTTCTAAATGCCTTAAATAGCAAGCTATCTTACGGCCTTGATTGCATCCTGAACAGAATACCCAGTAAGTGCAGAAAGACCATCTCCTCCTTCTTGACGGTATTATACAGTAATTGTATTAATATTGGATATTTCCCAAAACCTCGGAAAATCAGTAAACTCATCCCAATAGCAAAACCAGTCTGTACGAAGATAACATCATTAATTTTAGGCCAATTTCCCTTTTGCCTAATATGAGTAAACCCCTTGAAAAGATTATTTTGCGAAACTTCAACAATTTCCTCGATTCCTCGATTTCCTCGATTATCAGTTTGAATTTGAACGCGAACGCTCTACGGAGCAAGCAATAATGCGATTGGTCAATAGAGTCATCCGGAATCTTCGGAAGAAAGTTTTTTCCTTCACGATATCCCACACCCGAACTACTCGCCCGTCGATATAGTAATGTATGCAGACGATATCCTACTCACTGCCATTCAAGCGATTCCCCAAATAAAGCTTCAGCACTCTGTCCACAACATCGTTCAGTATCTACAAAATTGGCGGCTCAATTAAATGCCAGCAAATCGGAGCTGATCTGCTTTAGAAATGCCAGCGGGGGAGGGCACTGCTTCGCTGTTTCTCAAAGTAGGTATGTGCAAGCCCATATTGCTGGTGAAATCATTCCTCTCAAAGAAAATATCAAATACATTGAAGTCCATTTTAACAATCTACTTAAGGTGAATAGAACCACCAGGAAAACCCTCAACAAAGCTAAAGCAGCGTCCGCTATTATTTCTTCCTTTTCCTCGAAATCAGTCTGCCCAAAAATTAGGGTCTTAATGTACAAAACTCTTATCAGGCCGATCATTACTTGCGCGTTTCCAGTATGGTTAACAATCTTGCCTACTGCTGCCGAAGAAATCCAAATCTTCAAAAGCAAGATGCTTAGGAAATGCCTTTCCAAGTACAGAAGTTCTGTCCGTTACAAAGAAACGGCGATAAAACCGACTCTCCACGACATGTTAGCATCCTCTTCGATGTATTCGCGCACTTTTCAAACCTTCCACTGCAAACAATCCCTACTTTGTTACTTATGTCCGTTAAAAAAACACCTAATATATTGTTACATGTACAAATAATTCTGCGAGCTACTGTCGCAATTGTTTTCACAACCATTAAGAACATCAACAAATGAATTTACTCGAAATCACGAGAACGCATTATCAACATCTGAAAGTGAGTCACTGCCCATTCATTACCTGCTGGAATGTTCCCACTAATTCACCAATGTACGAGAACTGAGTTGAATGATTAGATACCCTATATAAAGGCGAGCTGAATGAATGGGGGGATCATTCATTACAACCGCGATAAAAAACTGCGATACGCGAAGTACAGGCGATATTGATTGTTTGAGTGTGGAGTGATTTTAAGTAGACAATTGCGATAGAAATTTATGGACAAGTGGAAGGTAGAATTGTAATAGTAAAAATTAAAGTTGTGAAATTGTTATTGAAGTGATTGGGCATTTTTTTTTTTTTTTTGACGAACTAAATAAACTCTTTTAACTAAAATTAAAAGACATTGCGTTTTTCGGAACATAAAAACTATCGGCTGCGAACCAACAAAAACACGTGACAGTGGTGTCGAGAAGTGAGAAAGAAAATTTCGAAAAGTGAAAACATTTAAACATTTTTAAACTGCACAGTTGTGAAATCTAACGTAAAAACTGTTGAAAAAAAACGAAAAGCCAAAACAATAAAAATGCCACGAAACTTGCATCTAAGAATTAATGAATTGACCATGTCGGAGCTCAAGGAAGAGTTAGAACAGCGAAATCTAGCTACGCAAGGTACCAAGGCCAAACTGATTGCACGCTTGCGCGACGCGATTGAATCGGAAGGCGTTAATCTGGATTCGGGTGAGATCTCAGATGCCGAAAATGGTGCAGAAGGTGGAGAAGCAGAAACACTAAAACCAAAGGACCCAGAAAATGCACTGATGCAAATGTTGATGCTGATGCAGCAAGAGCAGCGACAACAGTCATCCAATTTAACTGCGAAGCTCAATGAACAGTCGTCCAATTTAACTGCGAAGCTAAATGAACAATCAGCGAAGCTGGATCAACAAGCGATCGAAATCAAGGCAGATTTTCAAAAACAGTCCACCGAAATAAAAGCGGAGCTCGGCAGCCTGAACAAACAAATTAAAGGCGTCGAGGAAAAGGTTTACCAGGTCGAGGAAAAGGTCAGCCAGGTCGAAGAGAGAATGAACCATGAGATGGAAAAGGTGAAAAAAGAATTGGAAGCAGCGAAGGCAGTAGTAACCACTCCACCAGCCCCGCTTATAACCGCAGCGCAAAGCACATCCAGAAATGTGCAAGCACCAATATTCGATGGGCAAACGGTCTGGAGTATTTACAAAGCACAGTTTGAAGCTGCCGCAAGAGCAAATCACTGGAATGAGCAGGAACGAGCAACTGCATTAATTCTTGCTCTAAGAGGCCCAGCTGCCGAGCTTTTGCAGACGATCCCTGATGAATTGCACTCAAACCCGAATGCTATAATGAATGCGCTCGACATGCGTTATGGAGACGATCATCTAAAGCAGATTTATTGGTCACAGCTAAGGCATCGGATGCAGAAGTCTGGTGAAACCCTACAGCAGCTAGCCCAAGACATTGAGCGACGAGCACTTTTGGCTTACCCAGCCTACGACCCAGAACATCGAGATGATGCAGCGACAGAATCATTCATCAGCGCACTAAAGGACCTGGAATTGCAACAAGCCGTGCGTTTAGCTCAAAAGCAAACGGTTAAGGACGTATTGGCTTACAGTCTGAAATTTGAGGCAGCGAAAAATGTGACTCGTACCACTGCCCGGGTTCGTGAGGTAGTGACAGACGAGTGCAGGTGTGAACGCGTCGAAATTGAGCGAGACCCGCATGTGAATGGTGCGCCTAGATGCTGGAATTGCGGAGAGAAGGGGCACCTGCAAAGAGACTGCAAGAAGCGAAGAAAACCGAACTATTGTCCAGGGTGTGCAGCTAGAAGGAGATCCAGACCGAGTCAGGAGCCCAGAATAGAAGCCCTTCAAACAGAGGGGTCGGGAAACATGTAAGAGCCAACTTCGTGGGCAGAGGTTGGCTAGGAGGATCGACGTCCCCAGCACCACCATCACCGTGTCAAGACTACATCGTGGAGAAGCGGACTTATGCCTTCCGGGTCAAGTTAACGGAGTACACTACACCATAACAATCGACACTAGTGCAACCCGATCGATTATCCGAGCAGACCTAGTTAGACAGCAAGGAACGGCGGTATTGGAGCTGTACTCTCCCAGCAGATCAATGGCGAAGAAAGAGTCCTCTCGTATTACAGTCGAGTCTTTCAAAAAGTGAGAGGAACTACTGTGTGACCAGGAAGGAGCTATTGGCTATAATAGAGGCCACCAAGCAGTTCCACAAGTACCTATATGGCCACAAATTTGTTCTTCGAACGGACCATGCATCGCTGAGATGGCTACTTAACTTCAAAAACCCCGAGGGACAAGTTGCGGGATGGAACGAAAGATTGCAGTCATACGACTACGAAATTGTTCATCGAAAGGGCGGAGTTCATGGAAATGCTGACGCCCTATCTCGTTGCCCATGTCCAGCTAACTGCAAACATTGCCGCGGATTGAGGAAAAGGAACCGCCCGTTGATCTGCGACTGATAACGGCCGAATTCGATGAAGGTTGGTCATCGGAGGAAGAAATGCCCAGCTACCGATGAAGACATCGGACCATTGCTCGTATGGAAGGAGACGACTGGGCGACCTGAGTGGAAGGACGTTTCAGCGCATGGCGCAACCCTGAAAAGCTATTGGGCACAATGGAACTCCCTTCAGGTGGAGGGTGGTGTACTCAAGCGGAAATGGGAAACGACGGATGGCAGCTCCTATAGGGTGCAAACTATACTACCCAAAAGCCGAATCCACCATGTGGTTAAGGAAATGCATGAAGGATCCTCGGGAGGCCATCTTGGTGTTAACAAGACCTTAGCGAAATTGCGGGAAAGGTTTTACTGGCTCCACGCTCGAGAAGACGTAGAGGACTGGTGTCGGAGATGCACAGTTTGCGCTTCCGTCAAAGGTCCAAAGCGACGACTGAGAGTACAAATGCAAACCTATAACGTGAGGGTACCATTTGAAAGGATTGCTGTTGACATCGCAGGACCCTTTCCTGAATCTGAATGGGGAAATCGATACACGCTGGTTGTCGCCGATTATTTCAGCAAGTGGCCCGAGGTCTACCCCATTCCCAACCAGGAAGCAACTACTGTAGCCGAACAGCTAGTGTTAAATTGGGTCAGTAGGTACGGCGTACCGTGCGAACTACATTCGGATCAAGGCCGAAACTTCGAGTCACTAGTTTTTGGCGAAATGTGCGAGCTGCTCGGAATACGGAAAACGAGGACAACATCGCTGCATCCCCAATCCGATGGAATGGTCGAACGTTTCAACGGCATGCTCAATAAACACCTTGCCAAAATGGTTGAGGAGAACCAAAGGGACTGGGACCGACATATCCCACTATTTTTAATGGTGTATAGAGCTGCCGAACATGCATCGACGGGCCAAGCTCCAGCCAAAGTCATTTTTGGAAAGACTATTCGTTTGCCAGCCGATATAAAGTTCGGAACACCCCCTGAGAAACCCCAAACGATCTCGGAGTACGCAAGTGAGCTAAGACAACGGTTGAACCAGATACATCGGACAGTGCGAAAACACCTCGAATCGGCTACTGACCGCATGAAGACCAGGTATGATCTAAAGGCAAATTCTACTGGCTTCCAGCAAG
The DNA here is from genome assembly GCA_963969285.1 of Odontomyia ornata. Classification (NCBI taxonomy): domain Eukaryota; kingdom Metazoa; phylum Arthropoda; class Insecta; order Diptera; family Stratiomyidae; genus Odontomyia; species Odontomyia ornata. The sequence goes on along the minus strand of OZ017740.1, from coordinate 286,850,207 downwards.
ATGACTTGGTGTGGCTATATAACCCGCAACGGCGAAAGGGTAGGTCTCCAAAGTTGCAACATAATTGGAAGGGATCATACCGAGTTACAAAGCGAATCAACGACGTCGTATACCGAATACAAGTACATCGTAGGCCGAGAGCCAAAATAAAAATCGTGCACCTGGACCGTCTTGTCCCATATTACATCCAAGGAGAACTGACTACAACTGGTGACACATCTTTTCGGGGCGAAAAGAACTGAGGTGGGGGCAGTGTTACATGCACGAATAATTCTGTGAGCTACTGTTGCAATTGTTTTCACAACCATTAAGAACCTCATGATCAACAAAGTGAATTTAGTCGAAACCACGAGAACCCACCAAGCATGATCAACATCTGAAAGTGACGTCACTCCATTCATTAAGCTGCTCGAATATACCTGGTACCTCTCGGCACAACATTCGCCAATGTACGAGAAATGGGTTGAATGCGTAGAGACCCTATATAAAGGCGAGCTGAATGAATGGGGGGATCATTCATTAGAACCGCGATAGTAGAAAAACTTCAAGAGTGTGAAGCGAATAGAAAAGCGATATTGTTAGAGTAATAGAAAAGTGATTTTCGTTGATTGTGAAGTGATTTTAGAAGACAATTGCGATAGAAATTTATGGACAAGTGGAAGTTAGACTTTTAATAGTGAAAATTAAAACTGTGAAATAGCTAAATAAGTGATTGTGCATTTTTAATTAATTAAATAAACTCTTTTAATTTAAAAGACATTGCGTTTTCACTTTCCGGAACTTTAAAATTATTGGCCGCGAACCATAACACGCGACAATATTATATTATCAATATTTTTTCAATTTTTCTTTATAGAGAAGAAAATAAAATGTATTTATATGAATAGATGATTTGAAAATAAAATGAAAAGTTTCTTTGTTAGAGTATGTATCTCATATTGTATTCTCAATATCAGTTTGCAATTTATCACACCTGCATGCAAATTTCATAGATACCTTCTAAAGAAAACACCTTAATTATTAGAACAAGGTCATGCTATTAACTAATTGTTAAATAGTGAACTCGTACGCTGTATAGAAACTCAAATGAACATCTTGCCAGTTTCTCAACAGAAGCTTTACCAGCCATATCGAAAGTCTTATCATCTTTCTCCACAGATCTTAGTCGTATCTCCTATCTGCAATTCTACACATCCGTTTCCTTTTTCGTTCACAAGCAATTTGCTGAAGCTTTTACCTCATAAATCTATCCAACATTCAAACCAATTCAGCAAAGTCCCATAAACAGAAAACTTTTCGCTCTTCAACGAAAAGTCCCTCAAAATATACTACGTCCTCCGCATGTCACAAAACATGTCGCTCCTTTCACTATCACCCTCAACTCCTCAAGTCTTCGACGACAACATGTGAGAAATTTTCACTTTAAGGTCATTCCTAGAAACGTTCGTGTACTCGGGTCAAGCTTCTGCACCCTCGCGCAGTGCAAGAAAATTTCTAATTTCATCCTTTGTGCAATTTCCACACTAGACAATAAACCTGAGAACCGTGAAAACGTTCCATTAAATCGTCCTCCGCAAAGTGTAACATTGTGTCCGGGTGATTTTTCATTTTAGCAGCTTTTTCCATATTTTCCCCCCAACAATCATCTGTTCCTCTCGTCGTTATCATCTTGATATCGATTTGCCTTACTAGGATTTTCGCAACAAGAAGTTGAAAGTGTATTTCACCGTTTCTCTTCCACCCTGAATTCAAGTTGTATTCGATGGAAGAAGAGGGTGTTGATGTTCTTCAACAGTTCGTCGTTGTTCAGTGAAAATGTATTTTATGGGATTTTCCGGGCGGAGCAAATGTTATAGTGTCGGGGCTTGTCGCGAAAACCGCGTGTGCAATGCAGTGAAGTTAATACACGACGGCAATGACGAAGATGAAGAAAATTGAAAAGGAGTGAAAAGAAAAATTGAATCCAGTTGGAATTTCTTTTTTTCTCAAGTGGTAGTAGCTAATAGTGTCCCTTTAAAAATGTTTCCATATTTCC